>CM066036.1:58280126-60680126 GCA_033557465.1 Ichthyophis bannanicus
CGTCCCATTCACTTACTATGGAATTTCCTACCATCATCATCATAGGAGACTGTCCCCAACCTCAGTGTGGCACACCACATGGATTCATTAAAATACTTTGAGAGACGATGTGATGGTGCACAACCAATTTGTGCTGTGGGAGCATATAGTGTACTGGTATCTCCATTTCCCAGCAGTGGAGGAAACACTAGCCACACCCTGAGTCCTGCCACTTTCCACCCTTTGGTGTGGTTTGTAACCATATCCCTCTGCCATGTCTCTTGATCTATGCCCTCAACTGTTTTTTGCCCAACTGAGTATCAAGTCCTGTGTGTTTAACAAAGCAGAGGGACATTACTACTTTGTGTTGTGTTATTTTTTCATATAAACATAGAAACATGATGACAGAAGACAGGACCACAAGGCCACAGAGTCTGTCCTTCCATAACCACAACTACTCAAACAGTCCCTTTCTAACCTTTCGTAGATCCTCTGTGTTTGTCCCATGCTTTTTGCATTCAGTTACTGTCCTACATCTCGAACCACCTCCACTGGAAGACGAATTCCACGGATTCCACTACTCTGTTCCGTAAAGAAATATTTCCGCATATCATTCCTGACATCTATCTCCCTTCCCCGGCACCCTCAGCACTGTCCCACCCCTTCGTTAGCAGCAACGTTGCCTTCATTATGAAAGTAGGCTCTCTTCCTGACCATTTATGCCACGGAGGGTGAATTTAAACATCTCAATCCTAACACCTCTAATCCCGCCCCCCTTTTCCTCTAAGGTGTACATAATTGGTGAGCCCGCCGCCCCTGTGCCAAATAGCTTGACCAGCAGGAGGGTGCTGCGCGACCCTTGAACCTTTGGAGGTTTGGTCTAAGAATTTTGTAGATTGAGCCGTTTGGTTAACGATCACAGATTTTTATTTGGGGTTCGTCAAGAGACATCACAACAGGTAATGTTCCCCCAGGAAAACCAAAGTAGGGATACTCCTCCCAAAGAAAAAGATATGCAAACTTTGACCAGTTCAAAAAATAAAGTCACTTTTAAACACGCTTTTCTTTCTTAGCTCTTACAAAAGGTTTGTTTCCCTCTTTAAAATCCGAGTGATTCACAACAGTGCAACAATCAACAATTCCCTTGTCAGTGACTGAAGGATCCTGAATTCCCCTTTGAAAGAGTCAATTTCCATGCTCTCTGGAGGACTCTCAGGTAGCGGTTCTGGACTCTTACTGAATGGTAATTAGTCCCATACCTTAACAGTTTCTTCATTCTTGGCCACCTAATAGGTTTCTCCCCTTTAAGTAAAGCTCATGGGGTTTCAAAGCCGTGGTTTAAAAGTTCCTTTCCTTTCAGGTAAATGTCCTACACGTAATCTCTTCCTCATCTGAAGAACTATCCCTGTGTTCAGTTTTGGGCCTAGGCTTTCTCCTGGTTTTGATGCTTAACTTGCACAGTTTTACATACAGGCCTTCTATCAATAAAACCCTCTTCTGAGCTGTAATCAGAGGACAGGTCAGACCTCCTTCGGGCTCTATAAAAAGTTCTTTGCTTTGGAAGCTTCCCTAGCATAGCAATGCCTGCATCTCGGTTCCAGCAAAGGTTTTGCCTGGGTAAAAGTTCTGCCTTCTTGTGGCTTCTTTAAGCTTCTTTCAACTACAGGGTTTGCTTGCCCACTAACCTGCATTGGTGTTTCACTGCACTAGCAGTGTATCTCTGGGCCTCGCACCAGCACTGCCTGGCCTGTGATATTTCTTCCTGGAGAGCAGCAGTATTTCCCTTTCTCCTGGGGAGCGAATCTGGCTTCAGGTCCTTCCCTTCCCTCAGCATAGAGCCTGGGAGCCTTGTTCCAGTCAGGTTCAGAATCCTCGGTGCTGGTAAGACAGGTGTTCTCTTCCTCTGCTCTCCTCTCTCTCTCCCTCCTCCCTTCCGTTCCTGTCTGCCCTTCTTTACAAGCAGCTACGTGACAAGGGAACTCCCTGCAGGCTCCTCCCCCGAGTACCTGCTTCTCTGATTCCTATCTGGTGTGTAACGTGGGAATGACTCAACTTAGTTTTGGCCCACTGACTATCACCCTGGGGTTTTTCTGCTGTAAACTTCTAACCCTGGGTTTTCTCTGACAAGTGTTTTCTAATGTGCCCATCCCCCCAGCCAAGGTAAAACCTTCAATGTTTCCTGCTTTTCTAGGTGGCACTACTCTCTCCTTGCCCACATATCCCCCCCCTTAGACTATTGCCGGCTGGCGAGACACTTCGCGCACAGCTGGCAATACTGGAAGCGGGTCTATGTCGCGTACCTAGTTTTTGGGCCATTGTACATTTTTCTGTTCGGTCAAACCACTTCTTAAGAGGTTGATGTGGTAAACTTGACGTTTGCCTGGGCCAGTTTCCAAAGCATAGGAAGCTGGACCAACTCTGTTTTACTACCTTATATGGACCTTTCCAAGTATTTTCGAATTTGGAATTCGCTGCGGCCACCATCACGATCACAGAATCGCCAATTTCGAAATGGCGCGCCTTGGCCTTTCGGTCATGGTACCGCTTCTGCTTCCCCTGGCTCCGCTCCAAATTTTCTTCCGCCAAGCGCCCTATCCTTTCTAAACGCTGTTTCAAGTTTGTCAAAAACCGGGGGACATCTTGGAGCTCCTTTGTGGGGGCTAACCCACTGTTCCCTCAAAATGTCTAGCACGCCTCGCGGGGCCCGGCCATACATCAATTCGTAGGGTGAAATGCCGGTGGAAGCCTGTTTTCCTTTCCCTGGAAGCATACAGAACAAAGGGGAGCACGTTGTCCCACTCCTGAAACTGACCGCCCAAACTCCTGCGTTAAGAGGTTTTTAAGGGTTTGGTTGAACCTCTCTACCAGGCCATTGGTCTGGGGGTGGTACGCTGCTGTTCGGACATGCTGTATCCCGAAATGCCTCCCAAAGTTGGGCTAAGTGTCGGGACATAAAGTTAGTTCCCCTATCTGTAAGGACCTCCCGGGGAAAACCTACCTCACAGAACAGTTTTACTAGCTCCGCTGCTATCAGCCGCGCGGAGGTATTCCTCATAGGGACAGCCCACGGAAACCGGGTGGCATGGTCCATAATGACCAATATATATTGATGGCCTCGGGGCGTTTTTTCCATTGGGCCTTCTATATCCAGGGCTAAACGATATACTGGTTTACTAATAACAGGCAAGGGAATTAAAGGCGCTTCCGGAGGATACGTGCCGGATACCTCGCTGGCAATCAGGGCATGATGCACAGAATTTTACTGTCTCTGTGTATACCCCCGGCCAATAAAATCGGGCAAGAACCTGATCTAGCGTCCCTTGCGCCCCCTTATGTCCTGCAATGGGATGATCGTGTGCTAATTTTAAACACGATGTCTCTGAATGAGGCAGGTATTACCAACTGCCTCTTAACCTCTTTTGTCTTCGGGTCCATGCTTTCCCTATAAAGCAACTCTTTATCCCATATAAATTTTGGTAGACTCGTGAGCCGCTTCGGGCGAACTCGCAGGCTCGGACTAACGCAGGGTCTGCTTTCTGTTCATCAGGAAAAGTGGGGAATTTTTGCATGAGGTCCTCTGGGACCCATGGTAATTCTACTCCAGCCAACAATTCCCTCCTACCTTTTCCCCTATGAGCCCTCTCCTTGCGTTTTTCCGCCTACTCTTTTTATGGCCCCTCTTTTTGTGGGGTTATTAAATCCTCGTGGAAAGAAGTGCCTGGTATCGGCTCCTCCTGTGGGTCCACTTCTTCTGGCGGCGTAGGGTGGGCCCGTGTAGAGACTAGGTTTTTCTTCTCGTGCAGCCTATTCTCTATCCCTTTTCTAAAGTGTGCCCAGTCCCGCCCCAACACTATTTCATAGGGAAGCCTGGGCATAACGGCTACTGCAACTGCCTTGCCACTACTTAGCCCTTTTATGTGCACTACATGCACTGGGTAGGTGGATGCAGCACCGTGCACGCACCTAATTCTGACATGGTGGTCAGGGGACTCGGATGGGGATTCTCGCTGGGCCTCTATCTTACCCCAGAGGGACCTAGAGATCATTGATTGATCTGCCCCTGAGTCTAGGAGCGCTTCTGCGGATATCCCCTCTACCTCGACGGTTAAGAGAAAACCCTCACCAGTGTTCTCAACTCGGGCAGCTATCAAGGCATCCCTACCGATGCAGTCCTTTCTAAAATGTCCCACCTCCCCACAGGTAAAACATTTTCTAGACAGGGAGTCTGCTCTCGTGATAACTTTTCCTTTCGCTGCTTTTCCGGTAACATACGTGGCTCTCTGTTTCTGGGAATACTGATTCGTGTTTCTTGAACAGGCCTTCTTTCTTGGAGCCTACCTTGTTGGCTTCAAGGAAGCGGTCCGCTAAAGCAACAGCTTCATAAGCAGTGTTTACAATTCTGTAAAACCAACCAGCTCTGTAACTCTTTTGGAACCGCCTCAGTAAACTGTTCTAGAATTATAGTGTCAAGAATGGTAATCAATAGCTTTACCCTCAGGTATTAACCATTTGTGAACTAAACTTTTAAATCTATAATACAACGCTTGAGGCGTCTCGCCTTCCTTAATTGTGCAAGACCGTAATAGTCTCCTATAAACAGAGGGATTTAAGCACATCCTGTTCCGGATAGCAGTTTTCACTATAAAATAATCAGATAACTGAAATAAAGGAAGTGCTCTATATGAGGCTAAAGTCTCCCCTCATAATGTTGTCACAAATCAGACCGCCCATTGATCCACAGCCCAAAAACATAGCACAGCCACACTCTCAAAAGATTCGATGAAATCATCTATATCATCACCCTTTACATATCGTCCATATGACAAAGTCCAGTATTGGTATTTTCCCACCCTGGAATCAGGTTGGGTGTTACCAGTCCGGTAGTGGTGCTTTGCTTTAGCATGTCCTCCTGGGTCTGAATCATCTTCGCCAAGAGGTCCAGGAGAGGTTGCTGTTGCTCCTGTAGCATCGACGCCGCCTTCTCCTGGTTCCTCGCTGCCAGTTCCTGTTGCTGGGCAAACTGGTTTGCTACCCATGTCGGGAAAATCGGAGATCCTCCATCCTTGCACTGGAGCTGAAAGAAAACCACAAAAAACAAACCGACCGAGTGCGGTACCTTTTTTTTTTTTTTTTTTTTTTTTTTTTTTTTAAAAGTGCCCCCTATAGCTTATGGTGACCACCCTTCTGCAAATGGATCCAGGCCCAACCCACTTAGTGACGGGTTACCAGATAACGGTGCAGGGCTTAGCGATGCCACCAGATAAGCTCACCGTCAGGTCTGCAATGCGTCTGCTTCCTCCGGATACGTTGGATGCGTCCTTGGATTTCCGGTCAACCCTTCTGTTCCTGTTGGACTTGGCTGCCGGACCTCTGGAACCGCGAAATCCTAAATACTACGCCACTGTGAGCCCCGCCCCTGTGCCAAATAGCTTGACCAGCAGGAGGCGCTGCACCTTAACCTTGAGGTTGTATAAGAATTTGTAGTTGAGCCGTTGGTTAAAGATCACAGATTTTTATTTGGGTTCTCAGAGACTCACAACAGGTAATGTCCACAGGAAAACAAAAGTAGGGATACTCCTCCCAAAGAAAATATATGCAAACTTTGCCAGGTCAAAAAATAAAGTCTTTTAAACAAGCTTTTCTTCTTAGCTCTTACAAAAGGTATTTTCCCTCTTAACAGCTATTCACAAACAGTGCAACAATCACATTCCATGTCAGTGACTGAAGGATCTGAATCCCCTTTGAAAGAGTCAATTTCCATGCTCTCTGGAGGACTCTCAGGTAGCGGTTCTGGACTCTTAACTGGACTGGTATTAGTCCCATACATTAACAGTTGCTTCCGTCCTTGGCCACCTACTAGGTTTCTCCCCTTTAAGTAAAAGCTCATGGGGTTTCAAAAGCCGTGGTTTAAAAGTTCCTTTCCTTTCATGTAAATGTCTACAGGTAATCTCTTCCTCATCTGAAGAACTATCCCTGTGTTCAGTTTTGGGCCTAGGCTTTCTCCTGGTTTGATGCTTAACTTGCACAGTTTTACATACAGGCCTTCTATCAATAAAACCCTCTTCTGAGCTGTAAATCAGAGGACAGGTCAGACCTCCTTCGGGCTCTATAAAAAGTTCTTGCTTTGGAAGCTTCCCTAGCAGAAGCAATGCCTGCATCTAGGTTCCAGCAAGGGTTTTGCCTGGGTAAAAGTTCTGCCTTCTTGTGGCTTCTTTAAGCTTCTTTCAAATACAGGGTTTAGCTTGCCCACTAACCTGCATTGTGGTTTCACTGCACTAGCAGTGTATCTCTGGGCCTCGCAACAGCAGCTGCCTGGCCTGTGAGTATTTCTTCCTGGAGAGCAGCAGTATTTCCCTTTCTCCTGTGGAGCGAATCTGGCTCCAGGTCTTCCCTTCCTCGCGCATAGAGCCTGGAAGCCTTGTTCCAGTCAGGTTCAGAATCCTCGTGCTGGTAAGACCAGGTGGTTCTCTTCCTCTGCTCTCCTCTCTCTCTCCCCTCCTCCCTTCCGTTTCTTGTCTGCCCTTCTTTACAAGCAGCTACGTGACAAGGGAACTCCCTTGCAGGCTCCTCCCCCGAGTACCTGCTTCTCTGATTCCTATCTGGTGTGTAACGTGGGAATGACTCAACACTAGTTTTGGCCCACTGACTATCAACCCTGGGGTTTTTCTGCTGTAAACTTCTAACCCTGGGTTTTCTCTGACAAGTGTTTTCTAATGTGCCCATCCCCCCAGCCAAGGTAAAACCTTCAATGTTTCCTGCTTTTCTAGGTGGCACTACTCTCTCCTTGCCACAATATTAAGATCCTTAAGTCTGTCCTCATATGCTTTATAATGAAGCCCATTAATCATTTTAGTAGCAACCCTCTGCACTGACTCCATCCTGTTCACATCCTTTTGAAGGTGCGGTCTCCAGAATTGCACACCATACTCCAAATGAGGTCGCACCAAAGACTTATACAGAGGTATTCTCACCTCCTTTTTTCTGCTAGCCATTCCTCTCCGTATGCACCCAAGCATCCTTCTAGCTTTTGCCGTCGCCTTTTCTACCTGTTTAGCTACTTTAAGATCATCAGACACAACCACGCCTAGGTCCCGCTCTTCCTTAGTGGACAAAAGTACTTCACCTCCTATACTGTATTGCTCCCTTGGATTGCTGCAGCCCAAATGCATGACCTTACATTTTTTAACATTAAATCCCAGCTGCCAAATTCTAGACCATTCTTCAAGCTTAGCTAGATCCCTGCTCATGTTATCTACACCTTCCTGGGTGTCTACTCTATTACAGATTTTGGTATCATCCGCAAAGAGGCAAACCTTACCCGACAGCCCTTCCGCTATATCACTAACAAAGATGTTAAAAAGAATCGGACCAAGGACAGATCCCTGGGGCACACCACTGGTAACATCCTTCTCCTCAGAGTGAGCTCCATTTACTTGTACTCTTTGTCGCCTCCCACCCAACCAATTTCTAACCCAGGCAGTAACTTTAGGGTCCATCCCTAGGGTGCTCAGTTTGTTTATAAGTCGCCTGTGAGGAACAGTGTCAAAGGCTTTACTGAAATCTAAATACACCACATCTAGAGCTCTCCCTCGGTCCAACTCCCTGGTCACCCAGTCAAAGAAATCGATCAGATTTGTCTGACAAGACCTGCCTCTGGTGAATCCATGCTGCCTCGGATCCTGTAATCCGCCGGACTCCAGAAACCTCACTATTTTCTCTTTCAGCAGCGTTTCCAATAATTTACTCACCACTGAAGTTAAACTAACCGGCCTGTAGTTTTCAACCACATCCTTACTTCCGCTTTTGTGTAAAGGCACCACATGAGCCTCTCTCCAGTCCTTTGGCACCACTCCCGACTCCAACGAGGCATTGAAAAGGTCAGTCAGTGGAGGTGCTGGAACGTCCCCAAGTTCCCTCAGTATTCTAGGGTGTATCCCATCCGGTCCCATCGCTTTGTCTACTTTAAGTTGAGCTAGTTTCTCACGAACACAGTCTTCTGAAAATTGTTCAAGATGTCCCTCGCTTCTGTTCTTATTTGTGGGTGTTTTCTGAGGTCCCTGCTCCAGGTTCTTCATCTGTGAACACAGAACAAAAATATTTATTAAGCAATTCCGCTTTATCCTTATCAGCTTCTACATATTCCCCCCCTGCACCCTTGAGTCTGACAATACCACTTTTGCCCTTCCTCTTCTCACTAATATATCTGAAAAATGTCTTATCCCCCCATTTTATTGCATTGGCTATTTCCTCCTCCTTTTGAATCTTTGCCTTCTTGACTACTTTGCTAGCTTCTCTAAGTTTTTCCAAATACAGATGCCTGTCTTCCTCTCTCTGTGATCTCTTATATTTCATGAAGGCCTCCCTCTTTTTCTTCACTTTTTCAGCTACTTCCTTCGAAAACCATAGCGGTCTCCTGTTCCTTTTGCCTTTATTTACCATTTTAACAAAAAGGTTGGTTGCCTTTAAAATACCCCCTTTCAGTTTTGCCCACTGTTTTTCTACATCCCCCAGCTGTTCCCATCCCACTAACGACTCCCTGAGGTATTGGCCCATCTTCGCAAAGTTAGTCTTCTTAAAGTCTAAGATCTTCACCTTGGAATGGATTCTAACAGCCCTAGTCCTAATACTGAACCACACCATCTGGTGGTCACTGGATGCAAAATGATCTCCCACTACAACATCAGAAACACTCTCACCATTGGTAAGCACCAAGTCCAGTATGGCCCCTTCACGTGTGGGGTCTGTTACCAATTGCCTGAATAGTTCTCCCTGTAGAGAATCCAGGATCTCCTTACTTCTAGATGATACTGCAGCAGGAATGTGCCAATCAACATCTGGCATATTGAAATCTCCTAGCAGTAGCACTTCCCCTTTCCTAGCAATGCTGCGTATGTCTTCAATTAACTCTCTGTCCACCTCTTCCTCTTGTGAGGGAGGTCTGTATATCACACCAATGCAAATAGATTTCTCTTTCCCTCTTTCTAGTTTAACCCACAATGCCTCCTCTCTCTCCCTTTTAAGCTCTGTAATTCCAAAGCTTTAATAGTAGTTTTTACATATAGTGCCACTCCTCCTCCCCTTCTTCCTACCCTGTCCTTTCTGAATAAAGTATAGCCAGGTATAGTTACATCCCAGTCATGGTTTTCTGTGAACCATGTTTCCGTAACTGCCACTAAATCCAAGTCAGCCACTCCCACCAAAGCTTCAACTTCAGGGATCTTATTTCCCATGCTACGGGCATTAATACACACTGCTTTCCATGTGTTACCCCTGTTACCCATTTCCATAAAGGTATTTAATGTATCACTTACCTGGGGGCTTTCACTAACCTGGGGGCTTTCTTCACCCATCCCCAACGAATCTAGTTTAAAGCCCTCTTCAGTAGATTAGCCAGTCTACTACCAAAGATGTGTTGACCTTTCTTGGACAGATGGATGCCATCTCTGCTCTGCAACCCTTGGAACAGCATCCCATGGTCTAGGAAACCAAAACGCTCTTGAAGACACCATCCACGCAGCCATGCATTCATCTCCAGGATGCGAGCTTCTCTGCCTTGGCCTTTACCCTAAACAGGGAGGATTGAAGAGAACACCACCTGTGCACCTACCTGCTTCACCCTCTGTCCCAGAGCCATGAAGTCACTTTTGATGCGTTCCGAGGTATACCTGGCAGTATCATTTGTTCCAACATGGATTAGCAACATTGGGTAATAGTCAGTGGGCTTGATGAGTCTCGGCAAACTCTCCGTAACATCTTGGATCTTGGCACCAGGCAGACAGCACACCTCTCTGGACATCAAGTCTGGTCGGCAGATGGACGCCTCAGTACCCCTCAGAAGAGAGTCTCCAACAACCACTACCCTTCGTTTCCTTCTGGTCACTGATTCTGCAACTATGGGGTACTTGAACTCTGGTTCTTCCCTTTCCAGGGATGCTTTCACCTCCTCCACTTCCAGGGCTGCATAATGGTTCTTCAATTCAAGGGCTGGAGAAGTTGGATTGGTGATTTTGCAGGCTCTGGTGACTGTTGTCCAACCATCGACATTCTGTTGGCACCCATCTTCTCCTGTGCTGGAGAGCCTGGTTGCTGCAAGAAGCATCTCATCAATGTACTTCTCACTGTCTTGAATGCTCCTCAGCCTCGCCACCTCCTCTCTGAGTTCCTCCACTTGTTTCCTCAGAGCTTCAGCATGCAGGCACCCTGCACATGGAACCGGTTCTTCAACTGGCATTAGGACCTCTGTCTGGACCGAGGCAGAAGCTGTAACGGGGGCAACAGCTTTAGCAATACGATTTTTCCCAGCCATTGTTCTGTTTGTGGAGCTTAGGTATCTGTTAAAGCAAAAGAGAGAGATCTAAAAAGTACTAGCTGGTTTCGCAGCTGTCCTTTCAGAGAAAAAGCAGTTAAATCTCTTTAATTATATTCAATATGTGCTGGTCCAATTCACTGTGATTTGCTAAAGGGGGAGGTGCCCTATAAAGCAAGACTGCTCACTAGGGGTGGGTGGGAGCCGGGGTGGATAGGGAGGGAACTAACACCTGATTAGGTGTTAGCAGTTTCTGAATCTGAGGAGGTTACAGAGATCAGCAACCTACTGTGCTCCAGTAAAGTTCCCCTAAAACAGCAAAAATGTAAGTAACCTTGCTTTTAAAAAGTATACACAGAACCCTTTTAAGAGCTCCCAGTCAGAGAGCTAGCAATTTAATAAAAAAAAAACCAAACAAAGAAACCCTCAAATCCTTACTTACTGTTTGATGTGTGGAGCCCTGGTTAGGAAAGCCTCAAAAGAGCAGGGCACAGGAGCCTTTTATGCAGGCTTCAACTGCACTCAGGAAACAGGCCCACTAACACCTGATTAGGTGTTAGCAGTTTCTGAATCTGAGGAGGTTACAGAGTTCAGCAACCTACTGTGCTCCAGTAAAGTTCCCCTAAAACAGCAAAAATGTAAGTAACCTTGCTTTTAAAAAGTATACACAGAACCCTTTTAAGAGCTCCCAGTCAGAGAGCTAGCAATTTAATAAAAAAAAACCAAACAAAGAAACCCTCAAATCCTTACTTACTGTTTGATGTGTGGAGCCCTGGTTAGGAAAGCCTCAAAAGAGCAGGGCACAGGAGCCTTTTATGCAGGCTTCAACTGCACTCAGGAAACAGGCCCACTAACACCTGATTAGGTGTTAGCAGTTCTGAATCTGAGGAGGTTACAGAGTTTCAGCAACCTACTGTGCTCCAGTAAAGTTCCCCTAAAACAGCAAAAATGTAAGTAACCTTGCTTTTAAAAAGTATACACAGAACCCTTTTAAGAGCTCCCAGTCAGAGAGCTAGCAATTTAATTAAAAAAAACCAAACAAAGAAACCCTCAAATCCTTACTTACTGTTTGATGTGTGGAGCCCTGGTTAGGAAAGACTCAAAAGAGCAGGGCACAGGAGCCTTTTATGCAGGCTTCAACTGCACTCAGGAAACAGGCCCACTAACACCTGATTAGGTGTTAGCAGTTTCTGAATCTGAGGAGGTTACAGAGTTCAGCAACCTACTGTGCTCCAGTAAAGTTCCCCTAAAACAGCAAAAATGTAAGTAACCTTGCTTTTAAAAAGTATACACAGAACCCTTTTAAGAGCTCCCAGTCAGAGAGCTAGCAATTTAATAAAAAAAAAACCAAACAAAGAAACCCTCAAATCCTTACTTACTGTTTGATGTGTGGAGCCCTGGTTAGGAAAGCCTCAAAAGAGCAGGGCACAGGAGCCTTTTATGCAGGCTTCAACTGCACTCAGGAAACAGGCCCACTAACATCTGATTAGGTGTTAGCAGTTTCTGAATCTGAGGAGGTTACAGAGTTCAGCAACCTACTGTGCTCCAGTAAAGTTCCCCTAAAACAGCAAAAATGTAAGTAACCTTGCTTTTAAAAAGTATACACAGAACCCTTTTAAGAGCTCCCAGTCAGAGAGCTAGCAATTTAATAAAAAAAAAACCAAACAAAGAAACCCTCAAATCCTTACTTACTGTTTGATGTGTGGAGCCCTGGTTAGGAAAGCCTCAAAAGAGCAGGGCACAGGAGCCTTTTATGCAGGCTTCAACTGCACTCAGGAAACAGGCCCACTAACACCTGATTAGGTGTTAGCAGTTTCTGAATCTGAGGAGGTTAAAGAGTTCAGCAACCTACTGTGCTCCAGTAAAGTTCCCCTAAAACAGCAAAAATATAAGTAACCTTGCTTTTAAAAAGTATACACAGAACCCTTTTAAGAGCTCCCAGTCAGAGAGCTAGCAATTTAATAAAAAAAAACCAAACAAAGAAACCCTCAAATCCTTACTTACTGTTTGATGTGTGGAGCCCTGGTTAGGAAAGCCTCAAAAGAGCAGGGCACAGGAGCCTTTTATGCAGGCTTCAACTGCACTCAGGAAACAGGCCCACTAACACCTGATTAGGTGTTAGCAGTTTCTGAATCTGAGGAGGTTACAGAGTTCAGCAACCTACTGTGCTCCAGTAAAGTTCCCCTAAAACAGCAAAAATGTAAGTAACCTTGCTTTTAAAAAGTATACACAGAACCCTTTTAAGAGCTCCCAGTCAGAGAGCTAGCAATTAATAAAAAAAAAAACCAAACAAAGAAACCCTCAAATCCTTACTTACTGTTTGATGTGTGGAGCCCTGGTTAGGAAAGCCTCAAAAGAGCAGGGCACAGGAGCCTTTTATGCAGGCTTCAACTGCACTCAGGAAACAGGCCCACTAACACCTGATTAGGTGTTAGCAGTTTCTGAATCTGAGGAGGTTACAGAGTTCAGCAACCTACTGTGCTCCAGTAAAGTTCCCCTAAAACAGCAAAAATGTAAGTAACCTTGCTTTTAAAAAGTATACACAGAACCCTTTTAAGAGCTCCCAGTCAGAGAGCTAGCAATTTAATAAAAAAAAAACCAAACAAAGAAACCCTCAAATCCTTACTTACTGTTTGATGTGTGGAGCCCTGGTTAGGAAAGCCTCAAAAGAGCAGGGCACAGGAGCCTTTTATGCAGGCTTCAACTGCACTCAGGAAACAGGCCCACTAACACCTGATTAGGTGTTAGCAGTTTCTGAATCTGAGGAGGTTACAGAGTTCAGCAACCTACTGTGCTCCAGTAAAGTTCCCCTAAAACAGCAAAAATGTAAGTAACCTTGCTTTTAAAAAGTATACACAGAACCCTTTTAAGAGCTCCCAGTCAGAGAGCTAGCAATTTAATAAAAAAAAACCAAACAAAGAAACCCTCAAATCCTTACTTACTGTTTGATGTGTGGAGCCCTGGTTAGGAAAGCCTCAAAAGAGCAGGGCACAGGAGCCTTTTATGCAGGCTTCAACTGCACTCAGGAAACAGGCCCACTAACACCTGATTAGGTGTTAGCAGTTTCTGAATCTGAGGAGGTTACAGAGTTCAGCAACCTACTGTGCTCCAGTAAAGTTCCCCTAAAACAGCAAAAATGTAAGTAACCTTGCTTTTAAAAAGTATACACAGAACCCTTTTAAGAGCTCCCAGTCAGAGAGCTAGCAATTTAATAAAAAAAAAACCAAACAAAGAAACCCTCAAATCCTTACTTACTGTTTGATGTGTGGAGCCCTGGTTAGGAAAGCCTCAAAAGAGCAGGGCACAGGAGCCTTTTATGCAGGCTTCAACTGCACTCAGGAAACAGGCCCACTAACACCTGATTAGGTGTTAGCAGTTTCTGAATCTGAGGAGGTTACAGAGTTCAGCAACCTACTGTGCTCCAGTAAAGTTCCCCTAAAACAGCAAAAATGTAAGTAACCTTGCTTTTAAAAAGTATACACAGAACCCTTTTAAGAGCTCCCAGTCAGAGAGCTAGCAATTTAATAAAAAAAAACCAAACAAAGAAACCCTCAAATCCTTACTTACTGTTTGATGTGTGGAGCCCTGGTTAGGAAAGCCTCAAAAGAGCAGGGCACAGGAGCCTTTTATGCAGGCTTCAACTGCACTCAGGAAACAGGCCCACTAACACCTGATTAGGTGTTAGCAGTTTCTGAATCTGAGGAGGTTACAGTGTTCAGCAACCTACTGTGCTCCAGTAAAGTTCCCCTAAAACAGCAAAAATGTAAGTAACCTTGCTTTTAAAAAGTATACACAGAACCCTTTTAAGAGCTCCCAGTCAGAGAGCTAGCAATTTAATAAAAAAAAACCAAACAAAGAAACCCTCAAATCCTTACTTACTGTTTGATGTGTGGAGCCCTGGTTAGGAAAGCCTCAAAAGAGCAGGGCACAGGAGCCTTTTATGCAGGCTTCAACTGCACTCAGGAAACAGGCCCACTAACACCTGATTAGGTGTTAGCAGTTTCTGAATCTGAGGAGGTTACAGAGTTCAGCAACCTACTGTGCTCCAGTAAAGTTCCCCTAAAACAGCAAAAATGTAAGTAACCTTGCTTTTAAAAAGTATACACAGAACCCTTTTAAGAGCTCCCAGTCAGAGAGCTAGCAATTTAATAAAAAAAAACCAAACAAAGAAACCCTCAAATCCTTACTTACTGTTTGATGTGTGGAGCCCTGGTTAGGAAAGCCTCAAAAGAGCAGGGCACAGGAGCCTTTTATGCAGGCTTCAACTGCACTCAGGAAACAGGCCCACTAACACCTGATTAGGTGTTAGCAGTTTCTGAATCTGAGGAGGTTACAGAGTTCAGCAACCTACTGTGCTCCAGTAAAGTTCCCCTAAAACAGCAAAAATGTAAGTAACCTTGCTTTTAAAAAGTATACACAGAACCCTTTTAAGAGCTCCCAGTCAGAGAGCTAGCAATTTAATAAAAAAAACCAAACAAAGAAACCCTCAAATCCTTACTTACTGTTTGATGTGTGGAGCCCTGGTTAGGAAAGCCTCAAAAGAGCAGGGCACAGGAGCCTTTTATGCAGGCTTCAACTGCACTCAGGAAACAGGCCCACTAACACCTGATTAGGTGTTAGCAGTTTCTGAATCTGAGGAGGTTACAGAGTTCAGCAACCTACTGTGCTCCAGTAAAGTTCCCCTAAAACAGCAAAAATGTAAGTAACCTTGCTTTTAAAAAGTATACACAGAACCCTTTTAAGAGCTCCCAGTCAGAGAGCTAGCAATTTAATAAAAAAAAACCAAACAAAGAAACCCTCAAATCCTTACTTACTGTTTGATGTGTGGAGCCCTGGTTAGGAAAGCCTCAAAAGAGCAGGGCACAGGAGCCTTTTATGCAGGCTTCAACTGCACTCAGGAAACAGGCCCACTAACACCTGATTAGGTGTTAGCAGTTTCTGAATCTGAGGAGGTTACAGAGTTCAGCAACCTACTGTGCTCCAGTAAAGTTCCCCTAAAACAGCAAAAATGTAAGTAACCTTGCTTTTAAAAAGTATACACAGAACCCTTTTAAGAGCTCCCAGTCAGAGAGCTAGCAATTTAATAAAAAAAAACCAAACAAAGAAACCCTCAAATCCTTACTTACTGTTTGATGTGTGGAGCCCTGGTTAGGAAAGCCTCAAAAGAGCAGGGCACAGGAGCCTTTTATGCAGGCTTCAACTGCACTCAGGAAACAGGCCCACTAACACCTGATTAGGTGTTAGCAGTTTCTGAATCTAAGGAGGTTACAGAGTTCAGCAACCTACTGTGCTCCAGTAAAGTTCCCCTAAAACAGCAAAAATGTAAGTAACCTTGCTTTTAAAAAGTATACACAGAACCCTTTTAAGAGCTCCCAGTCAGAGAGCTAGCAATTTAATAAAAAAAAACCAAACAAAGAAACCCTCAAATCCTTACTTACTGTTTGATGTGTGGAGCCCTGGTTAGGAAAGCCTCAAAAGAGCAGGGCACAGGAGCCTTTTATGCAGGCTTCAACTGCACTCAGGAAACAGGCCCACTAACACCTGATTAGGTGTTAGCAGTTTCTGAATCTGAGGAGGTTACAGAGTTCAGCAACCTACTGTGCTCCAGTAAAGTTCCCCTAAAACAGCAAAAATGTAAGTAACCTTGCTTTTAAAAAGTATACACAGAACCCTTTTAAGAGCTCCCAGTCAGAGAGCTAGCAATTTAATAAAAAAAAACCAAACAAAGAAACCCTCAAATCCTTACTTACTGTTTGATGTGTGGAGCCCTGGTTAGGAACGCCTCAAAAGAGCAGGGCACAGGAGCCTTTTATGCAGGCTTCAACTGCACTCAGGAAACAGGCCCACTAACACCTGATTAGGTGTTAGCAGTTTCTGAATCTGAGGAGGTTACAGAGTTCAGCAACCTACTGTGCTCCAGTAAAGTTCCCCTAAAACAGCAAAAATGTAAGTAACCTTGCTTTTAAAAAGTATACACAGAACCCTTTTAAGAGCTCCCAGTCAGAGAGCTAGCAATTTAATAAAAAAAAAACCAAACAAAGAAACCCTCAAATCCTTACTTACTGTTTGATGTGTGGAGCCCTGGTTAGGAAAGCCTCAAAAGAGCAGGGCACAGGAGCCTTTTAAGCAGGCTTCAACTGCACTCAGGAAACAGGCCCACTAACACCTGATTAGGTGTTAGCAGTTTCTGAATCTGAGGAGGTTACAGAGTTCAGCAACCTACTGTGCTCCAGTAAAGTTCCCCTAAAACAGCAAAAATGTAAGTAACCTTGCTTTTAAAAAGTATACACAGAACCCTTTTAAGAGCTCCCAGTCAGAGAGCTAGAAATTTAATTAAAAAAAACCAAACAAAGAAACCCTCAAATCCTTACTTACTGTTTGATGTGTGGAGCCCTGGTTAGGAAAGCCTCAAAAGAGCAGGGCACAGGAGCCTTTTATGCAGGCTTCAACTGCACTCAGGAAACAGGCCCACTAACACCTGATTAGGTGTTAGCAGTTTCTGAATCTGAGGAGGTTACAGAGTTCAGCAACCTACTGTGCTCCAGTAAAGTTCCCCTAAAACAGCAAAAATGTAAGTAACCTTGCTTTTAAAAAGTATACACAGAACCCTTTTAAGAGCTCCCAGTCAGAGAGCTAGCAATTTAATAAAAAAAAAACAAACAAAGAAACCCTCAAATCCTTACTTACTGTTTGATGTGTGGAGCCCTGGTTAGGAAAGTCTCAAAAGAGCAGGGCACAGGAGCCTTTTATGCAGGCTTCAACTGCACTCAGGAAACAGGCCCACTAACACCTGATTAGGTGTTAGCAGTTTCTGAATCTGAGGAGGTTACAGAGTTCAGCAACCTACTGTGCTCCAGTAAAGTTCCCCTAAAACAGCAAAAATGTAAGTAACCTTGCTTTTAAAAAGTATACACAGAACCCTTTTAAGAGCTCCCAGTCAGAGAGCTAGCAATTTAATAAAAAAAACCCAAAGAAACCCTCAAATCCTTACTTACTGTTTGATGTGTGGAGCCCTGGTTAGGAAAGCCTCAAAAGAGCAGGGCACAGGAGCCTTTTAAGCAGGCTTCAACTGCACTCAGGAAACAGGCCCACTAACACCTGATTAGGTGTTAGCAGTTTCTGAATCTGAGGAGGTTACAGAGTTCAGCAACCTACTGTGCTCCAGTAAAGTTCCCCTAAAACAGCAAAAATGTAAGTAACCTTGCTTTTAAAAAGTATACACAGAACCCTTTTAAGAGCTCCCAGTCAGAGAGCTAGCAATTTAATAAAAAAAAACCAAACAAAGAAACCCTCAAATCCTTACTTACTGTTTGATGTGTGGAGCCCTGGTTAGGAAAGCCTCAAAAGAGCAGGGCACAGGATCCTTTTATGCAGGCTTCAACTGCACTCAGGAAACAGGCCCACTAACACCTGATTAGGTGTTAGCAGTTTCTGAATCTGAGGAGGTTACAGAGTTCAGCAACCTACTGTGCTCCAGTAAAGTTCCCCTAAAACAGCAAAAATGTAAGTAACCTTGCTTTTAAAAAGTATACACAGAACCCTTTTAAGAGCTCCCAGTCAGAGAGCTAGCAATTTAATAAAAAAAAACCAAACAAAGAAACCCTCAAATCCTTACTTACTGTTTGATGTGTGGAGCCCTGGTTAGGAAAGCCTCAAAAGAGCAGGGCACAGGAGCCTTTTATGCAGGCTTCAACTGCACTCAGGAAACAGGCCCACTAACACCTGATTAGGTGTTAGCAGTTTCTGAATCTGAGGAGGTTACAGAGTTCAGCAACCTACTGTGCTCCAGTAAAGTTCCCCTAAAACAGCAAAAATGTAAGTAACCTTGCTTTTAAAAAGTATACACAGAACCCTTTTAAGAGCTCCCAGTCAGAGAGCTAGCAATTTAATAAAAAACAAACAAACAAAGAAACCCTCAAATCCTTACTTACTGTTTGATGTGTGGAGCCCTGGTTAGGAAAGCCTCAAAAGAGCAGGGCACAGGAGCCTTTTAAGCAGGCTTCAACTGCACTCAGGAAACAGGCCCACTAACACCTGATTAGGTGTTAGCAGTTTCTGAATCTGAGGAGGTTACAGAGTTCAGCAACCTACTGTGCTCCAGTAAAGTTCCCCTAAAACAGCAAAATGTAAGTAACCTTGCTTTTAAAAAGTATACACAGAACCCTTTTAAGAGCTCCCAGTCAGAGAGCTAGCAATTTAATAAAAAAAAACCAAACAAAGAAACCCTCAAATCCTTACTTACTGTTTGATGTGTGGAGCCCTGGTTAGGAACGCCTCAAAAGAGCAGGGCACAGGAGCCTTTTATGCAGGCTTCAACTGCACTCAGGAAACAGGCCCACTAACACCTGATTAGGTGTTAGCAGTTTCTGAATCTGAGGAGGTTACAGAGTTCAGCAACCTACTGTGCTCCAGTAAAGTTCCCCTAAAACAGCAAAAATGTAAGTAACCTTGCTTTTAAAAAGTATACACAGAACCCTTTTAAGAGCTCCCAGTCAGAGAGCTAGCAATTTAATAAAAAAAAACCAAACAAAGAGAACCCCAAAACATAACTTACAGTTTGATGTGTTGAGCCCTGGATAGGAAAGCCTCAAAAGAGCAGGGCACAGGAGCCTTTTATGCAGGCTTCAACTGCACTCAGGAAACAGGCCCACTAACACCTGATTAGGTGTTAGCAGTTTCTGAATCTGAGGAGGTTACAGAGTTCAGCAACCTACTGTGCTCCAGTAAAGTTCCCCTAAAACAGCAAAAATGTAAGTAACCTTGCTTTTAAAAAGTATACACAGAACCCTTTTAAGAGCTCCCAGTCAGAGAGCTAGCAATTTAATAAAAAAAAAACCAAACAAAGAAACCCTCAAATCCTTACTTACTGTTTGATGTGTGGAGCCCTGGTTAGGAAAGCCTCAAAAGAGCAGGGCACAGGAGCCTTTTAAGCAGGCTTCAACTGCACTCAGGAAACAGGCCCACTAACACCTGATTAGGTGTTAGCAGTTTCTGAATCTGAGGAGGTTACAGAGTTCAGCAACCTACTGTGCTCCAGTAAAGTTCCCCTAAAACAGCAAAAATGTAAGTAACCTTGCTTTTAAAAAGTATACACAGAACCCTTTTAAGAGCTCCCAGTCAGAGAGCTAGCAATTTAATAAAAAAAACCCAAACAAAGAAACCCTCAAATCCTTACTTACTGTTTGATGTGTGGAGCCCTGGTTAGGAAAGCCTCAAAAGAGCAGGGCACAGGAGCCTTTTATGCAGGCTTCAACTGCACTCAGGAAACAGGCCCACTAACACCTGATTAGGTGTTAGCAGTTTCTGAATCTGAGGAGGTTACAGAGTTCAGCAACCTACTGTGCTCCAGTAAAGTTCCCCTAAAACAGCAAAAATGTAAGTAACCTTGCTTTTAAAAAGTATACACAGAACCCTTTTAAGAGCTCCCAGTCAGAGAGCTAGCAATTTAATAAAAAAAAACCAAACAAAGAAACCCTCAAATCCTTACTTACTGTTTGATGTGTGGAGCCCTGGTTAGGAACGCCTCAAAAGAGCAGGGCACAGGAGCCTTTTATGCAGGCTTCAACTGCACTCAGGAAACAGGCCCACTAACACCTGATTAGGTGTTAGCAGTTTCTGAATCTGAGGAGGTTACAGAGTTCAGCAACCTACTGTGCTTCAGTAAAGTTCCCCTAAAACAGCAAAAAATGTAAGTAACCTTGCTTTTAAAAAGTATACACAGAACCCTTTTAAGAGCTCCCAGTCAGAGAGCTAGCAATTTAATAAAAAAAAAAACAAACAAAGAAACCCTCAAATCCTTACTTACTGTTTGATGTGTGGAGCCCTGGTTAGGAAAGCCTCAAAAGAGCAGGGCACAGGAGCCTTTTAAGCAGGCTTCAACTGCACTCAGGAAACAGGCCCACTAACACCTGATTAGGTGTTAGCAGTTTCTGAATCTGAGGAGGTTACAGAGTTCAGCAACCTACTGTGCTCCAGTAAAGTTCCCCTAAAACAGCAAAAATGTAAGTAACCTTGCTTTTAAAAAGTATACACAGAACCCTTTTAAGAGCTCCCAGTCAGAGAGCTAGCAATTTAATAAAAAAAAACCAAACAAAGAAACCCTCAAATCCTTACTTACTGTTTGATGTGTGGAGCCCTGGTTAGGAAAGCCTCAAAAGAGCAGGGCACAGGAGCCTTTTAAGCAGGCTTCAACTGCACTCAGGAAACAGGCCCACTAACACCTGATTAGGTGTTAGCAGTTTCTGAATCTGAGGAGGTTACAGAGTTCAGCAACCTACTGTGCTCCAGTAAAGTTCCCCTAAAACAGCAAAAATGTAAGTAACCTTGCTTTTAAAAAAGTATACACAGAACCCTTTTAAGAGCTCCCAGTCAGAGAGCTAGCAATTTAATAAAAAAAACCAAACAAAGAAACCCTCAAATCCTTACTTACTGTTTGATGTGTGGAGCCCTGGTTAGGAAAGCCTCAAAAGAGCAGTGCACAGGAGCCTTTTAAGCAGGCTTCAACTGCACTCAGGAAACAGGCCCACTAACACCTGATTAGGTGTTAGCAGTTTCTGAATCTGAGGAGGTTACAGAGTTCAGCAACCTACTGTGCTCCAGTAAAGTTCCCCTAAAACAGCAAAAATGTAAGTAACCTTGCTTTTAAAAAGTATACACAGAACCCTTTTAAGAGCTCCCAGTCAGAGAGCTAGCAATTTAATAAAAAAAAACCAAACAAAGAAACCCTCAAATCCTTACTTACTGTTTGATGTGTGGAGCCCTGGTTAGGAAAGCCTCAAAAGAGCAGGGCACAGGAGCCTTTTATGCAGGCTTCAACTGCACTCAGGAAACAGGCCCACTAACACCTGATTAGGTGTTAGCAGTTTCTGAATCTGAGGAGGTTACAGAGTTCAGCAACCTACTGTGCTCCAGTAAAGTTCCCCTAAAACAGCAAAAATGTAAGTAACCTTGCTTTTAAAAAGTATACACAGAACCCTTTTAAGAGCTCCCAGTCAGAGAGCTAGCAATTTAATAAAAAAAAACCAAACAAATAAAAACTCAAATCCTTACTTACTGTTTGATGTGTGGAGCCCTGGTTAGGAAAGCCTCAAAAGAGCAGGGCACAGGAGCCTTTTATGCAGGCTTCAACTGCACTCAGGAAACAGGCCCACTAACACCTGATTAGGTGTTAGCAGTTTCTGAATCTGAGGAGGTTACAGAGTTCAGCAACCTACTGTGCTCCAGTAAAGTTCCCCTAAAACAGCAAAAATGTAAGTAACCTTGCTTTTAAAAAGTATACACAGAACCCTTTTAAGAGCTCCCAGTCAGAGAGCTAGCAATTTAATAAAAAAAAACCAAACAAAGAAACCCTCAAATCCTTACTTACTGTTTGATGTGTGGAGCCCTGGTTAGGAACGCCTCAAAAGAGCAGGGCACAGGAGCCTTTTATGCAGGCTTCAACTGCACTCAGGAAACAGGCCCACTAACACCTGATTAGGTGTTAGCAGTTTCTGAATCTGAGGAGGTTACAGAGTTCAGCAACCTACTGTGCTCCAGTAAAGTTCCCCTAAAACAGCAAAAATGTAAGTAACCTTGCTTTTAAAAAGTATACACAGAACCCTTTTAAGAGCTCCCAGTCAGAGAGCTAGCAATTTAATAAAAAAAAAAAAAAACAAAGAAACCCTCAAATCCTTACTTACTGTTTGATGTGTGGAGCCCTGGTTAGGAAAGCCTCAAAAGAGCAGGGCACAGGAGCCTTTTAAGCAGGCTTCAACTGCACTCAGGAAACAGGCCCACTAACACCTGATTAGGTGTTAGCAGTTTCTGAATCTGAGGAGGTTACAGAGTTCAGCAACCTACTGTGCTCCAGTAAAGTTCCCCTAAAACAGCAAAAGTGTAAGTAACCTTGCTTTTAAAAAGTATACACAGAACCCTTTTAAGAGCTCCCAGTCAGAGAGCTAGCAATTTAATAAAAAAAAACCAAACAAAGAAACCCTCAAATCCTTACTTACTGTTTGATGTGTGGAGCCCTGGTTAGGAAAGCCTCAAAAGAGCAGGGCACAGGAGCCTTTTATGCAGGCTTCAACTGCACTCAGGAAACAGGCCCACTAACACCTGATTAGGTGTTAGCAGTTTCTGAATCTGAGGAGGTTACAGAGTTCAGCAACCTACTGTGCTCCAGTAAAGTTCCCCTAAAACAGCAAAAATGTAAGTAACCTTGCTTTTAAAAAGTATACACAGAACCCTTTTAAGAGCTCCCAGTCAGAGAGCTAGCAATTTAATAAAAAAAAAACCAAACAAAGAAACCCTCAAATCCTTACTTACTGTTTGATGTGTGAAGCCCTGGTTAGGAAAGCCTCAAAAGAGCAGGGCACAGGAGCCTTTTATGCAGGCTTCAACTGCACTCAGGAAACAGGCCCACTAACACCTGATTAGGTGTTAGCAGTTTCTGAATCTGAGGAGGTTACAGAGTTCAGCAACCTACTGTGCTCCAGTAAAGTTCCCCTAAAACAGCAAAAATGTAAGTAACCTTGCTTTTAAAAAGTATACACAGAACCCTTTTAAGAGCTCCCAGTCAGAGAGCTAGCAATTTAATAAAAAAAAACCAAACAAAGAAACCCTCAAATCCTTACTTACTGTTTGATGTGTGGAGCCCTGGTTAGGAAAGCCTCAAAAGAGCAGGGCACAGGAGCCTTTTATGCAGGCTTCAACTGCACTCAGGAAACAGGCCCACTAACACCTGATTAGGTGTTAGCAGTTTCTGAATCTGAGGAGGTTACAGAGTTCAGCAACCTACTGTGCTCCAGTAAAGTTCCCCTAAAACAGCAAAAATGTAAGTAACCTTGCTTTTAAAAAGTATACACAGAACCCTTTTAAGAGCTCCCAGTCAGAGAGCTAGCAATTTAATAAAAAAAAACCAAACAAAGAAACCCTCAAATCCTTACTTACTGTTTGATGTGTGGAGCCCTGGTTAGGAAAGCCTCAAAAGAGCAGGGCACAGGAGCCTTTTATGCAGGCTTCAACTGCACTCAGGAAACAGGCCCACTAACACCTGATTAGGTGTTAGCAGTTTCTGAATTTGAGGAGGTTACAGAGTTCAGCAACCTACTGTGCTCCAGTAAAGTTCCCCTAAAACAGCAAAAATGTAAGTAACCTTGCTTTTAAAAAGTATACACAGAACCCTTTTAAGAGCTCCCAGTCAGAGAGCTAGCAATTTAATAAAAAAAACCAAACAAAGAAACCCTCAAATCCTTACTTACTGTTTGATGTGTGGAGCCCTGGTTAGGAACGCCTCAAAAGAGCAGGGCACAGGAGCCTTTTATGCAGGCTTCAACTGCACTCAGGAAACAGGCCCACTAACACCTGATTAGGTGTTAGCAGTTTCTGAATCTGAGGAGGTTACAGAGTTCAGCAACCTACTGTGCTCCAGTAAAGTTCCCCTAAAACAGCAAAAATGTAAGTAACCTTGCTTTTAAAAAGTATACACAGAACCCTTTTAAGAGCTCCCAGTCAGAGAGCTAGCAATTTTAAAAAACAAACAAACAAACAAAGAAACCCTCAAATCCTTACTTACTGTTTGATGTGTGGAGCCCTGGTTAGTAAAGCCTCAAAAGAGCAGGGCACAGGAGCCTTTTAAGCAGGCTTCAACTGCACTCAGGAAACAGGCCCACTAACACCTGATTAGGTGTTAGCAGTTTCTGAATCTGAGGAGGTTACAGAGTTCAGCAACCTACTGTGCTCCAGTAAAGTTCCCCTAAAACAGCAAAAATGTAAGTAACCTTGCTTTTAAAAAGTATACACAGAACCCTTTTAAGAGCTCCCAGTCAGAGAGCTAGCAATTTAATAAAAAAAAACCAAACAAAGAAACCCTCAAATCCTTACTTACTGTTTGATGTGTGGAGCCCTGGTTAGGAAAGCCTCAAAAGAGCAGGGCACAGGAGCCTTTTATGCAGGCTTCAACTGCACTCAGGAAACAGGCCCACTAACACCTGATTAGGTGTTAGCAGTTTCTGAATCTGAGGAGGTTACAGAGTTCAGCAACCTACTGTGCTCCAGTAAAGTTCCCCTAAAACAGCAAAAATGTAAGTAACCTTGCTTTTAAAAAGTATACACAGAACCTTTTTAAGAGCTCCCAGTCAGAGAGCTAGCAATTTAATAAAAAAAAACCAAACAAAGAAACCCTCAAATCCTTACTTACTGTTTGATGTGTGAAGCCCTGGTTAGGAAAGCCTCAAAAGAGCAGGGCACAGGAGCCTTTTATGCAGGCTTCAACTGCACTCAGGAAACAGGCCCACTAACACCTGATTAGGTGTTAGCAGTTTCTGAATCTGAGGAGGTTACAGAGTTCAGCAACCTACTGTGCTCCAGTAAAGTTCCCCTAAAACAGCAAAAATGTAAGTAACCTTGCTTTTAAAAAGTATACACAGAACCCTTTTAAGAGCTCCCAGTCAGAGAGCTAGCAATTTAATAAAAAAAAACCAAACAAAGAAACCCTCAAATCCTTACTTACTGTTTGATGTGTGAAGCCCTGGTTAGGAACGCCTCAAAAGAGCAGGGCACAGGAGCCTTTTATGCAGGCTTCAACTGCACTCAGGAAACAGGCCCACTAACACCTGATTAGGTGTTAGCAGTTTCTGAATCTGAGGAGGTTACAGAGTTCAGCAACCTACTGTGCTTCAGTAAAGTTCCCCTAAAACAGCAAAAATGTAAGTAACCTTGCTTTTAAAAAGTATACACAGAACCCTTTTAAGAGCTCCCAGTCAGAGAGCTAGCAATTTAATAAAAAAAAACAAAACAAAGAAACCCTCAAATCCTTACTTACTGTTTGATGTGTGGAGCCCTGGTTAGGAAAGCCTCAAAAGAGCAGGGCACAGGAGCCTTTTAAGCAGGCTTCAACTGCACTCAGGAAACAGGCCCACTAACACCTGATTAGGTGTTAGCAGTTTCTGAATCTGAGGAGGTTACAGAGTTCAGCAACCTACTGTGCTCCAGTAAAGTTCCCCTAAAACAGCAAAAATGTAAGTAACCTTGCTTTTAAAAAGTATACACAGAACCCTTTTAAGAGCTCCCAGTCAGAGAGCTAGCAATTTAATAAAAAAAAACCAAACAAAGAAACCCTCAAATCCTTACTTACCGTTTGATGTGTGGAGCCCTGGTTAGGAAAGCCTCAAAAGAGCAGGGCACAGGAGCCTTTTATGCAGGCTTCAACTGCACTCAGGAAACAGGCCCACTAACACCTGATTAGGTGTTAGCAGTTTCTGAATCTGAGGAGGTTACAGAGTTCAGCAACCTACTGTGCTCCAGTAAAGTTCCCCTAAAACAGCAAAAATGTAAGTAACCTTGCTTTTAAAAAGTATACACAGAACCCTTTTAAGAGCTCCCAGTCAGAGAGCTAGCAATTTAATAAAAAAAAACCAAACAAAGAAACCCTCAAATCCTTACTTACTGTTTGATGTGTGGAGCCCTGGTTAGGAAAGCCTCAAAAGAGCAGGGCACAGGAGCCTTTTAAGCAGGCTTCAACTGCACTCAGGAAACAGGCCCACTAACACCTGATTAGGTGTTAGCAGTTTCTGAATCTGAGGAGGTTACAGAGTTCAGCAACCTACTGTGCTCCAGTAAAGTTCCCCTAAAACAGCAAAAATGTAAGTAACCTTGCTTTTAAAAAGTATACACAGAACCCTTTTAAGAGCTCCCAGTCAGAGAGCTAGCAATTTAATAAAAAAAAACCAAACAAAGAAACCCTCAAATCCTTACTTACTGTTTGATGTGTGGAGCCCTGGTTAGGAAAGCCTCAAAAGAGCAGTGCACAGGAGCCTTTTAAGCAGGCTTCAACTGCACTCAGGAAACAGGCCCACTAACACCTGATTAGGTGTTAGCAGTTTCTGAATCTGAGGAGGTTACAGAGTTCAGCAACCTACTGTGCTCCAGTAAAGTTCCCCTAAAACAGCAAAAATGTAAGTAACCTTGCTTTTAAAAAGTATACACAGAACCCTTTTAAGAGCTCCCAGTCAGAGAGCTAGCAATTTAATAAAAAAAAACCAAACAAAGAAACCCTCAAATCCTTACTTACTGTTTGATGTGTGGAGCCCTGGTTAGGAAAGCCTCAAAAGAGCAGGGCACAGGAGCCTTTTATGCAGGCTTCAACTGCACTCAGGAAACAGGCCCACTAACACCTGATTAGGTGTTAGCAGTTTCTGAATCTGAGGAGGTTACAGAGTTCAGCAACCTACTGTGCTCCAGTAAAGTTCCCCTAAAACAGCAAAAATGTAAGTAACCTTGCTTTTAAAAAGTATACACAACCCTTTTAAGAGCTCCCAGTCAGAGAGCTAGCAATTTAATAAAAAAAAACCAAACAAAGAAACCCTCAAATCCTTACTTACTGTTTGATGTGTGGAGCCCTGGTTAGGAAAGCCTCAAAAGAGCAGGGCACAGGAGCCTTTTATGCAGGCTTCAACTGCACTCAGGAAACAGGCCCACTAACACCTGATTAGGTGTTAGCAGTTTCTGAATCTGAGGAGGTTACAGAGTTCAGCAACCTACTGTGCTCCAGTAAAGTTCCCCTAAAACAGCAAAAATGTAAGTAACCTTGCTTTTAAAAAGTATACACAGAACCCTTTTAAGAGCTCCCAGTCAGAGAGCTAGCAATTTAATAAAAAAAACCCAAAGAAACCCTCAAATCCTTACTTACTGTTTGATGTGTGGAGCCCTGGTAAGGAAAGCCTCAAAAGAGCAGGGCACAGGAGCCTTTTAAGCAGGCTTCAACTGCACTCAGGAAACAGGCCCACTAACACCTGATTAGGTGTTAGCAGTTTCTGAATCTGAGGAGGTTACAGAGTTCAGCAACCTACTGTGCTCCAGTAAAGTTCCCCTAAAACAGCAAAAATGTAAGTAACCTTGCTTTTAAAAAGTATACACAGAACCCTTTTAAGAGCTCCCAGTCAGAGAGCTAGCAATTTAATAAAAAAAAAACCAAACAAAGAAACCCTCAAATCCTTACTTACTGTTTGATGTGTGGAGCCCTGGTTAGGAAAGCCTCAAAAGAGCAGGGCACAGAATCCTTTTATGCAGGCTTCAACTGCACTCAGGAAACAGGCCCACTAACACCTGTTTAGGTGTTAGCAGTTTCTGAATCTGAGGAGGTTACAGAGTTCAGCAACCTACTGTGCTCCAGTAAAGTTCCCCTAAAACAGCAAAAATGTAAGTAACCTTGCTTTTAAAAAGTATACACAGAACCCTTTTAAGAGCTCCCAGTCAGAGAGCTAGCAATTTAATTTAAAAAAACCAAACAAAGAAACCCTCAAATCCTTACTTACTGTTTGATGTGTGGAGCCCTGGTTAGGAAAGCCTCAAAAGAGCAGGGCACAGGAGCCTTTTATGCAGGCTTCAACTGCACGCAGGAAACAGGCCCACTAACACCTGATTAGGTGTTAGCAGTTTCTGAATCTGAGGAGGTTACAGAGTTCAGCAACCTACTGTGCTCCAGTAAAGTTCCCCTAAAACAGCAAAAATGTAAGTAACCTTGCTTTTAAAAAGTATACACAGAACCCTTTTAAGAGCTCCCAGTCAGAGAGCTAGCAATTTATTAAAAAAAAACCAAACAAAGAAACCCTCAAATCTTTACTTACTGTTTGATGTGTGGAGCCCTGGTTAGGAAAGCCTCAAAAGGGCAGGGCACAGGAGCCTTTTAAGCAGGCTTCAACTGCACTCGGGAAACAGGCCCACTAACACCTGATTAGGTGTTAGCAGTTTCTGAATCTGAGGAGGTTACAGAGTTCAGCAACCTACTGTGCTCCAGTAAAGTTCCCCTAAAACAGCCAAAAATGTAAGTAACCTTGCTTTTAAAAAGTATACACAGAACCCTTTTAAGAGCTCCCAGTCAGAGAGCTAGCAATTTAATAAAAAAAAAACCAAACAAAGAAACCCTCAAATCCTTACTTACTGTTTGATGTGTGGAGCCCTGGTTAGGAAAGCCTCAAAAGAGCAGGGCACAGGAGCCTTTTATGCAGGCTTCAACTGCACTCAGGAAACAGGCCCACTAACACCTGATTAGGTGTTAGCAGTTTCTGAATCTGAGGAGGTTACAGAGTTCAGCAACCTACTGTGCTCCAGTAAAGTTCCCCTAAAACAGCAAAAATGTAAGTAACCTTGCTTTTAAAAAGTATACACAGAACCCTTTTAAGAGCTCCCAGTCAGAGAGCTAGCAATTTAATAAAAAACAAACAAACAAAGAAACCCTCAAATCCTTACTTACTGTTTGATGTGTGGAGCCCTGGTTAGGAAAGCCTTCATTGTCACCCTTGCACTTGGCCTTGACACGCTGTTGCACATCCTCACACGGTGCAACATCTTTGCTTTGTGCTTGGCCATGGGCAGGAGTGATACTGTGCATATGGGGCATCACTGCATCATGTTGTGACTTACACTGTGCATATGCATGTGCATAAATATGTTGTGACACACTGACATGTGATTATGTGCATTTTGTGCATTTTGTGATGCTTACTGCACCATAGTTGTCATGTTTTTAGACCTCCACAAACATCTTTATCTGTTGTGGGCCAATAAAGATGTGTCATTATTGATTGACTTACAACTTACACAGCTGCATGTGTGCTCCATGCTATGTCTCTCATGACATTGTGCACACAGCAGGGCCAATTTTCTGATGTAGCGATCTGTATTTTCACATATAGCTGGATTTGTGCATTGCATGTACGTTCTCGTACCTGTACAGCTCATGGACGGCTAACGTTACCCCAGAGCTCATGTATTCTGCTGCCTCCGCACCTGTGCAAAACAATTTTTTTGGACTACTGTGCCAACATGTGCTTGTCTTACCTAACTCCATGTCCTCACTGTGGATTGTGTCCGTGATTTTTGAGGCCATTTCTACAGTAAAATGGCCTAGTTACCTGTGTACATGGCTTCTGGTTGTTTTCCACACAGCACATACTGATATGCAGGACATCTACACTGCTGTTTAACACACTAACACACATATTTATTTATTTATTTATTTAACAATTTTTATATACCGCGCTATTTGTTATCAGTGCGGTTTACATATAACAAAGGTTGCACAATCAGAAGACTGTTCTGTGCTTACATTGAACAGGAGTTTAAACTTGGAGCAACAGGGTAACTATAAACATATATACAAGAGCAACAGGGTAACTATAAACATATGTACAAAAACACAATTAGATTGGGTTGGAATATTCAAGAAGGGCTAAGGCGAGCTCAAAATACTTGTGACAGGGTTATTTATGTAGATCATGAAAGGTTTGTGGGCATTGGTGTGTGGGTGAGCAGAGGCGGGGGGGATGCTTGAGCAAAGTGAAGTAGAAAACTGTGGTGTTTGATTGCCTTACGGAACTGAATAAGGTCTTTGACATATGCAATCAGGTGTGTTGGGGCATTGTGTGGTAGGGCATAGGAACATACCATTGTTGGCATGTTTCAGTGTTTTGTTATGCACTACACATGGCCATCTGTGCATGGCAGCTTGGCAGTAAATTTTCAACATTTCTCTTTCGCACATTATATCTTGGTGGTTCTGAGATTCATCTTGGCCTACCTGCTTAGATCACGCTCCCTGTCAGATCTGTGGCCAGACACATATGTCAGGGCTGGCCCACATTTGAAGACAGCACTGACATGAGCATTAAACAGTTGCTGGTCATAGAATACAACAACACATCACTTTCTCCCACCTAGATAATAATCCTTGAAACAAACATTTCTGAGAATGACATCTATACATCTGCAAACATTCCATGCAGGAATGTTGGAACATCAGCCATGTGCCATCTGCAATATAAGCATTCCAGTGCTGATGCTGGACACTTCATTGCAAGCTATCATGCTCAATCACCACACTGACACCCCCAGATCACCAATGTGAGCATTGGCCAGTGTGGAGCTATTTGTTGCAGAGATTTGTGTAAGCAGCAGAGTTGAACAAATATGTTATCCACGTGTCAGTCATTTGTGTGACAGAGCATGTATATAAAGATGCACACCACTGATGTCCAGACGTCAGATGCCCTTAATAATCTTGCCCCCCTTCGGCCCGGCCCTGCCTCCCGCCATCACCATCGCCACCCTTGGTTTCTTCCCAGTCTTCTCCTCCACCGCAGGTACCTCCACCGTACCGAGTGGCTCTGGAGCAAACATCCCTCCCCTTCCAATCTGAACCATTTCCGTCTCTGCCACCATCATACCACCTTCTCCTTCATTCGGCTAAGCAAGACTACTTCTCTAAACTCATCTCCTCCTCTGCCAATTTCTCTCGTCAGCTCTATTCAGTTCTCCGCTCTCTCTCTGCATCCCACTCCCTTCCTACTACTACTACTACTATTGCGCATTTATATAGCGCTACCAGACGTACGCAGCGTTGTACAGACACGTAAGAGACAGTCCCTTCTCGTCAGAGCTTACAATCTAATCAAGACAAACACAGAGCTAACAATCTAGTCAAGAGAAAAACACGGCACTTACAAACTAGACACGACAGAATCACACAGAAGTCAAGATCTGAAAGCAACAGAGAAGAGGTGAGATTTCAACCTGGATTTAAAGAGGGCTAGAGAAGGGTGCCTGGCATACAGACACCGGTAGCTTGTTCCAGACGTAAGGTGCAGCAAGAAGAAAGGAGCGGTCTGGAGTTAGCAGTAGAAGTGAAGGGCATAGACAGAAGTAGTTTGTTAGAAGAGCGGAGTTCCCGAGAGGGGTAATAAGGAGAGATAAGAGATGAAAGGTACTGAAGAGCCGCAGAGTGAATGCACTTAAAGGCCAGGAGGAGAAGTTTGAACTGGATGCGAAAGCGGACAGGGAGCTAGTGAAGTGACTTGAGAAGAGTAGTAATGTGGGTATAGCGAGGCTGGCGGAAGATTAGTCGCGCAGCAGAATGTTGAATAGATTGAAGGGGAAAGAGATGATTCAGAGGGAGACCAGCAAGGAGCAGGTTGCAGTAGTCAAGACGAGAGGTGACTAAGGAGTGGATAAGGGTTTTAGTAGTATGCTCAGAAAGGAAGGTGCGGATTTTGCTGATACTGATAGTTTTCCACAAAGACTGAGAAAGGAGGAAGAGGAGGGGAGGTTTTGGGGGGAAAGATAAGGAGTTCAGTCTTGGCCATGTTCAGCTTCAAACGGCGGTGAGACATCCAGGCAATGTCGGAAAGGCAGGCAGAAATCCTGGTCTGGATAAGCAGGGAGATTTAAGGCATAGAGAGGTAGATTTGGGAGTCATCGGCATAGAGATGGTATTGAAAGCCATGGGAGGAGATAAGTGCACCAAGGGACTGGGTATAGAGAGAGAAAAGGAGCGGATCCAGAACGGATCCCTGGGGGACACCAACTGAGAGTGGGGTAGCAGAGGAGGAGGAGCCACCAGAACACACACTGAAAGAGCGATGGGAAAGGTAGGAGGAGAACCAGGATAGTACAGAGCCGCTAAAGCCAAACGAAGACAGGGTAACAAGGAGAAGGTTGTGGTCAACAATGTCAAAAGCAGCAGAGAGATCAAGAAGGATGAGAACAGAATAGAGGCCCTCCCCCGTCACCCCTGATCCCGCTTCCTTAGCCTCCCACTTTGTCTCAAAAGTCCTTTCCCTTTGTCTCTCCTTTCCTTCATGCCCCCTTCCCCTCTCCCCCCCTCCTGTGGTCCCTACTTCTCCTCCTCCCCTCCCCCTCCCCCCTCTTCCTCTTCCCCTCCTCTCTCTCATCATTGGTCCACATTTGATCCAATTTCCATCTCAGTCTTATCCAAAGCTTTCACTTCCACCCCGAAAACCACCTGCTTCGCCGACCCTATTCCCTCCCACTGGCTCCTAGAGTCTTCCCTAGCTCTCTCCCCCCTCATTCTCTCCATATTTAATTCCAGCCTATCCTCTGGAACTTTCCCTGTGCTTTGGAAGCATGCCTCTGTCCGCCCCATCCTAAAGAAGGGTTCCCTAGATCCCTCCTCTCCCTCCAACTGGCGCCCGATTTCCAATCTCCCATTCCTTTCCAAGCTGCTAGAAAAACTGGTATTTACCCAACTTTCCTCCCACCTTGAAGCCTCCCTCACTCTTCACCCAAGGCAATCTGGTTTCTGCCCCGGTCAGAGCACAGAATCCGTCCTTCTCTCCCTCCTTAACGAACTGCACGCTGCCCATGATAGTGGCTCTTTCTCTCTCACCGTTTCTCTCGATCTATCCGCTGCTTTTGACCTGGTCAATCATTGCACCCTTATAGCACATCTTCAGGATGCCGGCCTTGCCGGTTCAGTTCTCCATTGGTTTCGTTCTTTCCTTTCTTGTCGGTCCTTCTCGGTTCTCTCTGGGTCTACCTCCTCCCACTCCACCCCCTTCCCTGTGGTGTCCCCCAGGGATCTGTACTTGCGCCCCTCCTGTTCAACATCTTCCTCGCCCCTCTTACCCTCCTGGTCCAACAACATGGTATCTCTGCATACTATTATGCAGATGACATTTTCCTTCTCTACCATACTGACTCCTCTGCTCTCGACATCACTCCCCTCCGTGGCATCCTGGCTCTCCTCCAACTTCCTTCACATGAATCTCTCCAAGACCTCAGCTATCTGGTTTACTTCAGGCAGCGCCCCCCCCCCTCCTCCTCTGCTCTCCTCCTCCCCTATTGCTACTGTTACATCCCTGCATTACCTAGGTGCTACCCTTGATTCCTCTCTTTCCTTTAAAGACCACATTTCCTCCATTGTCCAACGCTCCTTCTTCACCCTGAGGCAACTTTGTGCCATCCGTCCCTTCCTTTCTACCCCTTCCATGACCACATTGCTCCTTTCCCTCATCATATCATGCCTCAATTACTGTAATGTTTCTCTGGCCAGTCTCCCTCAGTCCCAGCTCCTTCATCTGCAATTTATTTATTTATTTTATACACATTTATATACCGCATCTTCCACAGATCAGTTGCGGTTTACAGAGAACAAAACTTAACACTTGGCAACAACGCAAGTTGTTTTACAAGGAACGTCAATGTTAGTATAATTAACCGAATGTAAATTTACAAGGAACGTCATAATATAATTCTAACAATGTGAACAGAACATAACAGAATAAACTATTTACAGATATATATATATATAGATGTGCATACACACATAAAAATATATATACATATACACACATACATACATATATATATACATGTATATATATATATACATACATATACATATACACACATGCCTACATATACACATACATACACCTCAAAACACTGCTGCCCGTATTCTATCCCATGCCTCCTGCTTCGATCACGTTGCCCCCTTCTCTTACATCTGCACTGGCTCCCAATCCCCTTGCGGATCCAGTATAAATGTCTTATCTTCGTTCATAGATCAATCTACACCAGCACTCCTCTCTATCTTGCTTACCAGGTCCATCTCCATATCCCCCACCGCTCCCTCCGATCCATCCATGCTAATCGCATGTCCCTCCCCTCCCCATCCCAGGCTCATCTGGAATCCACCTGCACGTCTGCCTTTTATTTTCTTGGTCCCCGACTCTGGAACTTGCTCCCAGCCCTCCGTTTAGAATCCTCTTTTAACACCTTTAAGGCCAAACTGAAAACTCACCTCTTTTGCTCTGCTTTCTACCTCCCCCCTCCTCCCTCACCTTTCTCCCCACCTCCTCATTGATGTACAACCCTCTGGTTCCCCTTCCAGTTGTTGTCCTGTCCACCCCCCTCCTCTCAGTCTTTATCTTTCCTTTCCTGTCTAATTTTTTAATGGCATTCCTTTCCATTTCCTAGCAGCTGTTATTATGTTTGTAAACCACTCAGATGCTTTGTTATGGGCGGTATATTATTTTTCTAATAAACATAATAAACATAAACAAACTTGTGTGCAATGTGTTTGTTCAGGGAGTCCTAGGCATTGGGGAGGCCCACCATTTGTCTTTTACTTTGTCTTTTCTCAGAGGTATCTATGAGGTGCATATATACACACATACATCATACACCTACATAGCCTCAAAAAATGTTTTATTACATGTGGGTCACGCAGAGATTCCTGCTAGAATGTAACTGTTGGCAGCTAGGTAAAACGGTGTCTGTGGCATACATGGCATGTGTCCATTCTGTTGAGATGTAGCTGAGCCACCTATTTGTTGCACATGATCCATAGCCCTGTGACACATGTGAGATTGTCAGCGACACCCCTGGTGCACATGGCCAACACCTATACTGGAAACGTAGGTTTACATATACATTTGACTGTTGCATCATATACCAGATGTCATACAGAGCCAATGGTGGCCTATTCTACATGTTTGGTTAACCACATTACTGCATTGATTTGAGGTTCATATTGCCCTCACATTGTCTAGGACACACAAATAGCAACTCGGTGCATGTTACTCATCAAGACCCTCTACAGCTACTCTTCTTCATAACATACTGCAAACGGTGCAATAGTGACACAGTAGGTGTGCATTGTGTGTACATGTACATATTGTGCCTCATAACCACTACGTGCATTCACATGGCGCAATGTTCATGATCTCCACACATATGTTCCTCTCCATACACATGCACATTTTTTGCTCTGTATGCATGTGCTGGATTGTATGGCTTACATAACAGGCAGGTATGTGCTAGAGGGCATGTCATAGATGATGTGTGTTGGTTCCTCAATATACACCACATACTGTCTACATACACGCACATGTGACTCAGGCCTGCAGAGTGGGGGAATGCATTGGGGGGGGGGCATACTGAATAGTGCACACAATGCAGCTCCTAGACAGGATCTGTCCTGCAGATCATCTGTAGACATAGCAGTGAATGTATATGGGCCATGTTGAAAACATACCTGTCTCAGCTGTTGCATCTCCACACTGACCAATGTATACTCTGGCATAATCATGACAACCACAGCTCACTTGGCCAACAATCCCTGAAAGGTAGCAGCAGGATGGCTGCAAATCAGTTGAAACATCACAGGGAGATACAAACATACATACATACATTCCCTTTAGTGGAAAGTATTTCCATTGCAGTTGCTGTAGAAGGCTAGCATAGTGGTTACTGATGTGTGTTTGGGCACTAGGGAGCCGGTTCAATTCCCATAGGTTGCTTTCCATTTTTTTTTCTTGTGTTCTGCTGCAAATACCATACAAAGGGCCACAGCTTCAGCACTACACCAAACACCCTTGCATCTCTTCAGTATGCACTACACTGTGCACTCCATTCATGCTACCCATCACGTATTGAGCACAGACTCAGATGTGGCGCATTGGTGTGTGTTGGTAAGGTGAACGCAGCAGATGCATGATCCACACCGTGCACAGTCTTGGGAGACTGAGCCCTGAGTGTGGGTGTCTGTATGTCCATCGCAGAGATATTTTACCTACAGCCATACTCTACAAGGGTGGCATGATTCTATTAACCTCCTTCTACATTGTTACCAGATACATAGGGACCCTTTCTATGTAATTCTTAGAAGAGCAGTTGGCTTGCAGTGTTAGCATAGTTGTTTGTGCACAACACAGAGTGCCGTTTTGATTCACACATGTTCTTTCTTCATTTTTTTCCATTATGCCCTGGTGCACATACCATCTAAAAGGGTGGGGGTTCAGCCCAGACCAGGGCATCCTTGCATATATTCCATGAAAACTATTTTATGCATGCTGTTTTCAATCCAGACAATTTAATGGGGTGTGTGCATGACCTTGGCTATGGCTCACATCCCACTTACCGACTACAATATCAGCTGCCAAAGATCTATCACCTAACACCTGTAAATCCGTCCATCTTGGGGCACCGTATGTCTATGTCCCTCAGGATGTCTTATACTGCCAGGGCACCTTAGGTTGCAGCCCTTTTAGACCTTTGGAGCGCTGATGCTTGTCGCTTGCCATCAGTTGTCACGTTACTATGCAATAAGTGGCCAGGGCTTCCTGTTCCGCACGGTACTTGGCCAAGGCTACCTTAGCGCCACTTCGCCCATATCCTTATATGGCATTGGTAACATTAGCGCTGCACTTACCGCTGGTGACATTAACACCGCTTAGTAAACATATCCCTGAGTGTAAGTGCCATTGAATATCCCGATTTAGGGCATCTACATGGTTTACTGGGCTGTAAACCATGTAAATGCCCTTCAAATATCGGACCCCAATGGTTAGGGGATTATTTAAGAATATAAGATATTGATGATATTATTATTATTAATAATAATAAAAATTTATGAAGTGCTACTAAGCATACACAGCGCTGTACAACAAAGATAAAGGCAGTTCCTACTCGTTAGAGCTTACAATACAGTAACTGAATTCAAAAAAGCATGGGACCAACACAGAGGATCTCTAAAGGTAAAAAGTGGACTGTTGTAGTTGTTGTTATGGAAGGACAGACTAGATAGGCTATGTGGTCTTTTTCTGTCATCATGTTTCTATAACTACACTTTAAATGTGGAGGATGGAAGCTAGAAAAGTGCAACAAAGTGTTTCAATCTGTAGGTTTGGAATACAGTGTAGTAACAAAATTATCCTGTTGTTTCAATATCTTCACATCCAAAAAAAAGTGTATTTCACAATCTAATCCAGTGTTTCCCAACCCAGTCCTACGGGGCACACCAGCCAGTCAGGTTTTCGGGATATCCCTAATGACTATGCATGAGATATATATGCATTAGAGAAATCCTGCCAACCTGACTGGTTTGTGGCCCTCCAGGGCTGGATTTGGAGACCCCTGCCTTACACCCCTGTCATTTAAGATTGTGAGTGGGCAAGGTGCAGATGTCCTAGACATCGAAAGGGTATATAGAATGTGACACATTCCTCCTCGATTCTCACCACCACCAAAATATTGTCTATTAGACAACTTTTTGGTGGTGGTGAGAATTGAGGAGGAATGTGTCACATTCTATATACCCTTTCGATGTCTAGGACATCTGCACCTTGCCCACTCACAATCTTAAATGACAGAGGTGTAAGGCAGGGGTCTCCAAATCCAGCCCTGGAGGGCCACAAACCAGTCAGGTTGGCAGGATATCTCTAATGCATATATATCTCATGCATAGTCATTAGGGATATCCCGAAAACCTGACTGGCCGGTGTGCCCCGTAGGACTGGGTTGGGAAACACTGATCTAATCAGACAAACAAGACAAAACTTGAGAAAGGGTAGAATAGGGAAGGTAAGGAGACATAAGGAACAAGGGATCAGGATCCAAAGGCAGCCTTAAAGAGGTGAGCCTTTAGCTTAGATTTGAAAAGGGGCAGGGATGAAGCCTGATGCACAGACTCAGGAAGCTTATTCCAAGCATGAGGAGCAACGAGATGAAAGGACCGAAATCTTGAGTTAGCAGAGACAGAAAAGGGCAAAGAAAGGAGCAAGCCAGTAGAAGAACGAAGTTCACGAGAAGGGGTGTAGAGGGAGAGGAGAGAGGAGAGCTAGGGAGGAGCAGCAGAGTGAATTCATTAAGTCAGAAGGAGTTGTTGTAGTTGTTGATATGGAAGGACAGACTAGATAGAAAAATGACGACAGAAAAAGACCACATGGCCTATGTTTCTATGTATTGGATGCAGTGGAAGGGAAGCCAATGAAGTGATTTCAGAAGAGGGTTATATGAGCAAAATGAGACTGGCGAATAGTCACACAGCAGAGTTTTGAAGAGATTGAAGGGGAGAGAGATGACTCAGAGCAAGACCAGCAAATAGGAGGTTGCATTAGTCAAGACAGGAAGTAATTAAAGAGTGGACAAGTGTTCTAGCAGTGTCATCAGAGAGGAAGGGGTGAATCTTGTAAATGTTATAGAGAAAGAAACAACAGGTCTTGGTAATTTGTTGTATATGTGAGGAGAAGGAAAGGGAGGAATCAACAATGACACCAAGGTTACAGGCTGATGAAATCGGTGAAAGAAGAGTATTATAAACAGAGATCGAAAAAGGAGGAAGAGGAGAGCAGGATTTAGGGGGAAAAATAAGTAGTTCAGTTTTGTTTATATTAAGTTTCAATCGGCTATGAGACATCCAGGTGGCAATGTCAGAGAGACAAGCAGAGATACAGGACTGCAATGCCTGAGAAATATTAGGAGTAGAAAGGTAAATTTGAGAATCATCAGTATAAAAATGGTACTGAAATCCATGGGAGAAAATGAGAGAACCAAGGGACTGGGTGTAGAGAGAGAAAAATAGAGACCCAGAACAGACACTTGGGGAACACCAACTGAGAGTAGAATAGGGGAAGAGGAGGAACCATTAAAACAAACACTAAAAGAACGGTGGGAAAGATAAGATGAAAACCAGGACAGGACAGTCTCTAAAACAAAGTGATGACAAAGTCTCAAGGAGAAGGATGTGGTCATAAGAACATAAGATATGCCATACTGGGTCAGACCAAAGTCCATTAAGCCCAGTATCCTATTTCCAACAGTGGTCAATCTAGGTCATATGTACCTAGCAGTTTCCTCAAAAGACACAGGTTCCACAATGCTTGTATTGGGTCAAGCATTGATATTGTAACACGGAAGATCTGCCCTTTGCCTCAGAAGCACAGAAATCTGCTGTTTGCAGTTTAGATTCTGACAGGCAGGCAAGTCACAAGGTTCCCAGTTACCATAGGCAACGTAAACAAACTCAGACACGAGGTCTGCAGTCACGCCTAGCTAGTAAGCATTCCCCAGCTGCTGATGAAAACGGCTTTCACCTGTGCAAGGGAACGCCCAAGAAGCTGTATAAAAAATTCTCAGTGCAGTCAGAGTTAGACTGGCAAGACACGAGAAACTTGCAAGACTGGCAGGACACGAGAAACTTGCAAGACTGGCAAGACACGAGGGACTTGCAGGACTCAGAAGAAAGCTCAGAATATTCAGGAAATACAGACACAGAGTCAGAACTGCCTGAAACTTCTAGCAGGAAGCCACAAAGAAATTCACGGAAAGAAACACGGAGAGTTTCATACAGAGAGGTCAGCTGTAAGAAGCACTTACCTCTGACGCAGTTTGAATTTCCTAAGCACCGGGCTGTGCTGAATGAATGGGAGGCGATGAAAGGCAAACCGTATGTATCTGAAAAGCATGGCAGCTTAAAACAGTTACAAACCCTAGAGAGGGAAAGAAATGCTATTGAAGATGTGTGTATGTCTGACCCTGAAGAGTGTGTGCCAATAAAACCCTGCAAAAGATTTCCAAGAGAGAAATCTTCACATAATAGAAGAGAACAGTGTTATGGTTTACAGCCCAATGTAAAAGGCAGGAAGTTTAAAAGTTTTAAGGATAAAGCTTACTCAGAGAAAGGTGTCTCTCCTTCCTGCTATTACAAGCTATATGACAGCTATTTGCCCTGCTGTGAAGAAGGCTGTTCAGAGAGCACTGATAGAGATACGGGACTAAGAAAGGTGCAAACTTTCTGTTCTAATGAAAATACTGTAAATGATAAAGCAAAGTGTGAGCCTATGATTACAGAGGTTGGTATTGAGAGCCCATGTGATGAAGCCATGGATTGTACGCTGTTGTTATCCGATATGGTTTCCTCCTTATGCTGAAGCCAGGATAAGAGTGCCTCGTGAGTGCTGAGAAAGCTAAGAAGAGACAGCTTGCATATCGGATAAGCTTTATACTGTGATTTATGAGTTCTGTTGAAGCAAGATGCTATGTTTAAGTTTTCTTCAGTTTACCAGAAGTATGGTTGTATCCTGAGTTTTTTGTATTATAACCTTTTTGAAAATCCAGCCCCGGGAGGGGAATAAAAATCCTTTTGAAAAACCTGACCACTTGACTCACAACTACAACTTTCTATAAGAAAGGTCAGGACCAGCAGTCTGGATGTTAGCTTAGGCCACAGTCCAGCTCCTGCTGGTGACAATATCCTGGGTCCCTTTTTATAATGGTTTATGGACCTTTCCTCCAGGAACTTGTCCAAACCTTTTTTAAACCCAGCTACACTAACAGCCTTTACTACATCCTCCGGTAACAAATTCCAGAGTTTGATTACACGTTGAGTGAAAAAATATTTTCTCTTATTTTTTTTAACAATAGTATCAAAAGCAGCTGAAAGGTCAAGAAGGATAAGGATGGAAAAGAAGCCCTTAGATTTGGCCAGGAACAAGTCACTTGAGACTTTGGTTAGTGCCGTTTCAGTATAACGTAGGGGGTGAAAGCCAGATTTAAAAGGTTCTAGAAGAGCTTGAGAGGAAAGAAAATCATGACTGTGGTGCAGGACTGTGCACTCAAAAAGTTTAGAAATGAAAGGAAGAAGGGAGATAGGATGATAATTAGAAGGTGAATTAGAATCCAGAGAAGGTTTCTTGAGCAGGGGTGTGCTTGAAGGCTGCAGGGACAGTAGCAGTAGGAAGAGAGAGGTTGAGAATATGTGAGATGGAAGGGGTGACAGCAGAGGAAATGGAGAGGAGGAGAGAAGTGCGGATGGGTTCAGAAGAGCTGGGGGTGGGTTTGGAGGAGGAAAAAAGATGAGACATTTCATCATCAGATATCTTTGGAAAGGAAGAAACGGTAATAGAGTTTGATGGGAAAAGATGATATAGTTTGATGGGAAAAATTGGTATTGAGGGAGAGGATTGAATGAGGTTGTTCTAGGGGGGAACTAGAGAGAAATCTCATGTATTTTGTTAAAGAAAACTCAGCTAGGGTTTGGACAGAGAGAGAAAGGTGGATAGGAGGGGGAAGCGCCTTGAGGACAGAATTAAGAGTGGAGAAAAGTTGGAGGGGATTAGTAACAAGAGAATTTTTCAGGTGGATATAGTAGTCTTCTTTAGCAAGAGCTAATGCAGACTAGAAGGAGGTAAGCATGAATTTGAAGTGAAGGAAGTCAGAAAGGAGGAGGGATTTAAGCCACGTGTGCTCAGCAGAACGAGCACAGGAGCGGAGAAAGCAGCAAGTTGACAACCAGGGCTGGGGTGAAGTGCATCTGACAGAATGAGGGATAGGTGGAGCAAGAGTATCAAGAGCAGAGGAGAAAACAGTATTATAGGAAATGATAGCTTCATCAACAGACTTTGAAGACAAGGTAAAGGAAAGAGGTAATGAGACCATAGTGGAAAGAGTCAAAGGATCAATAGCATAAAGATTTCTAAAAAGGTATGAGGAGACAGAACTTTAGAAGCAAAGGTATCAATTAAAGTTACAGGGATCTTTGCACAGTAGGCAGATACATAGAAGTAAAAAGTTCAGTTTGACTATTTCTGCTTCCATTGTTTGAATTGTCTGTTGCAAGCCTGCTCACAGGGCAGGGCTAATTAAATTATCTTACAGCCTTTCCACAAGTACCTGATCAACTCTAGTCTTCACAGCTTCCAAAGCTTCCACACAGCTAAGCTTTCAGCCTTGTATCTTTTTTGCCTGTTTCGTTGCCAATATAGAATTTAACTGTGGTGATACATTCATTTTTGGGAATATTCTGACTGCCTACATTCCTTGAGTAGCCCTTAAATCAGATATCTGAGTGTGCCCTCAGTTCATGTAAGGCCTACTGGCCAGGGACACTTAGGTTCCCACCCAACCTGCCCCTCACTCCACCCACCCCAGGGCTGCATTTTGGTTACATACTGTGATGAAGCTGAAGCCATTGAAGCTATAGACAGAAAAAAACACTGTTTATTATAAAGCAACTGACTCACAGAGGGTGCAGTTACCTAAAAGTGCAGCTAGAGGGAGCAGGCACGAGACTGCAGAAGCTAAGCTGACACACCCAGGTTTTGAGAATGCAGGAGCTAATCATCAGGTACACCTGAGTAGAGAGCCAGGAAGCTCAGTGGAGAAACGGCTTTATAAACAGTGCTCAGAAGGAAGAAAGCAGAGAGGATCTCGAGTTCAGAAAGGAACTGAGAGAGGACTACGAGCTGAGAGAGGAGCTGAGTGAGGACCTCAAGCTCAGAGAGGACCACAAGTTTGGAGAGGAACACAAGTTCAGAGAGGAACTGAGAGGGGACCTGAGAGAGGAACCTCACATACTGAAAGGCGGAGAAGCTTGGAGTACTTACAAGGAAGAGCTAAGTTCCAGGGAGGACAAGCCCGTTCCAGAAAGCTCCAGGAGCCAGTCTTCAGGGAAGACGGTGATAGAAGGAGACTGCCGGGTAGAGCAAATACCAGCAGAGCGCGTCTCAAAGATCCAAGGTACAGTTATATTTTCTTTCCAAGATGGGAGCCAGCTCCTAGAAAAGCTTATAACCCAGAGAGCCGTACTGATAGGAAACAAAGCTGGGAAAGGCTTGTGAAACCTTTACAGAGAGGCATAGTGAAAAGCCATAGCAGTTATTTGCCAAACCAAGATCAGCAAGGCTGGGGAATATTGGAGAGATCTATTGGACTACAACCTGCCTTATCCAGGGAAAGCTCAGGACTAGCTGCCAACATGGCTGAACAGGAACCTATGCAAATAGAGGTGATAGAACCAGAGCCGTTGCAGTTAGAGCACCAGATGGACTGCTCACTCTGTGTTGCCAAGAGTCTAGAGTCTCTCACAGAATTGTAACTGGCAGGACATGCTTTAACATATCTTTTTGCTTTTGCTAAGCTGAAAGAAGAAGTTTTGTATTTGTTTTTCCTCTTGGTGTTGAAAACCTGTTTGAATGCAAAGAACTGTGAAGCGCCTGTAACAGTTACTGACTTTGTAAATATTTTGGCATAAACCCTGAAGTAAGGTACATTCTGTTTTTGTCTTCCTGGAGAACCTTTGCGCAACAAACGGAATAAAAACCATTTAACCCTGCACAAGGCTCACAACTATTTCTTTATGAAGTGGGACTACAAAGACCATGATGCACCTGGTCTAGAAAAGCTTTTCCTTCTTCAAACAATAATAAGTGTCCACCCTCTCCTTTCTGCATGCTGCCACTAGGAAGGGCTATGACAATACGTTGACATCTATCCTTTTAATTTGGTGTTAAGCCCACCTTTTCTTCTTCTCCTTCTAGGACTGCTTAATCAGCATGTCGTGTATTCAGTGCAATAACTGTGGTGCTTTATTCTGAGAAGAATCATTTGGAACCTAAGAGCTTGTCCTATATTCCTCAAGTTAGATGCCATGCATAAAGAATTGACTCTACTAAGGGAAGAACTAACTGAAATGAAACGCACCTCTTCTAGGATACAAACCACAAAACGTCCACCACCGCTCCCACAAAGAATCAAACATCCCAGGAACAAATGGATCACAGTGGACTTGGGTAGATTGCGACCCGTAATGCAGAAACACCCTATACATCAAGAGATATCCCTGCATAATGCCTTCTCTGCTTTGGTTAATGATGCCCAATCCATGGAAATGGAAGGGTCCTTAAATGAGACAGTCAATGCCCAATCTCCTGCAAAAGCACCAAATATGAAGAAAAACTCGCCAAACAGAAAACTATTACTACTTGGAGACTCCATCATCAGAGGCACCAACGGGAACACAGTTCAAAGGAGAGAAGATAGCCAAATGCCTCCCAGACTCTTTAGCCAGCAGGAATACAAACCAAAATGTTGATGTACTTAGCGCAGAAAGTGAGCACTCCAAAACTGATGTTGTCATCCACTTGGGTACAAATTACCTGGCTAGAAACAGTGCCTCTGCAGTTCAAAGGGACTTCCAGACTCTGGGAGAGAAACTCAAATCCATTGTTAACACTATAGCATTCTCAGAAGTTCTACCTGTTCTTGGTAAGGGGGCAGAAAGGCTGCATCGCATAATTAGTTTTAATACATGACTCCAGACCTGGGGCAAACAAGAAGGATTTAGGTACATAGGCGACTGGGGAAACAGATGGACGAACAAGAGACTATACTGTGCTGATGGACTACATCTCTATGTCGCAGGGAAAAGAATCCTAAGTGAAAAATTCAGGCAGTATGTGGATATGCATTTAAACTAGAAAATGGGGTGACATGGAGAAGGACAAGTTCAGGACGTCACTCCCTGCAAAAGCAGAACAACATCAGAAACAGCCACACTTTTAAACCACACATCAACGACAAGTGGGAAGAAGTGGGTAGAACAAAATCAATGCAAAATACACGCAAGCCAGTTAAATGCTGGAAAGCAACGAGCACAAATGCTTGAAACTTAGCCAACAAAATTCTGGACCTGGAAGCTCTAATGGTGAAAATGGACTTGGACATTGTGGCCATTACAGAAACATGGCTTAATGAATCGCATGAATGGGATATAGCCATAGCCATAGCTATTCAGAAGAGATAGAGAACGTGAAAAAGGAGGAGGAGTAGCCTTGTATGTCAAAAGCAATATTAAAGCTACTGAAATGCAGGGGGCATGGGGAAAAGAAGCAGCGCTCTGGATTGTGTTGGAAAGAGGAGATGGCACTGTCATCCATACTGCTGTAGTCTACAGACCTCCGACTCAAATCGAAGAAATAGATAACAAATTGATTATAGATATTGCCAAGATATCCACAAAGGGGGAAGTGATCATATTGGGTGACTTTAATCTTCCCGATGTGGATTGGATTACTCCTTCTGCAAATCTGGAAAGAAGCAAAAAAATTGTGAATGCTTTCCAAGATGCGTTACTTAGACAAATGGTGATGGAACCAACCAATGCTGGATTTAGTGCTCACCAACGGTGATAGCATGTCGAATGCCCGGGTGGGTGCCCCTGTGAGCAGCAGCGATCATCACATGGTGTGGTTTGAGATAAAAGCCAAGGTACAGTCCCAATCATAGGAAGCTCAAAGTCCTAAACTTCAAAAACACTGACTTTAGTAAAATGGCCAAGTATCTGAAGGAGGAGTTGGCAGGGTGGGAGGGGATAAGGGAAGTGGAATTGCAATGGGCTAAACTATATGTGGCAATAAAAGGGGCAACAGATAAATATGTAAGGAAAGTAAATAAAAACAAGAGGAGAAGGAAACCTATTTGGTTCTCCAAAGAAGTGGCTGCTCAAATAAAGGCAAGAAACACAGCTTTCACAAAATTCAAAAGCCTGAAAACAGAGGAACACAGAAAGGAATACAGGATCAAAATAAAAGAGACAAAGAGAGAAATAAGGAAAGCAAAATCAAAGGCAGAGGAAAAGATGGCTAAAGATGTGAAGTGTGGCAACAAAACTTTCTTCAGGTATATTCTGGACAGGAGGAAAATCAGAGATGGAATTGCAGGACTCAGAAGTGCTGGGAATGGACTCGTGGAAAGTGACATTGAAAAAGCGAAATTGCTAAACAAATATTTCTGCTCTGTTTTTACTAAAGAAAATCCTGGAGACGGACCAGCTGTGACTCTCAAATATAAAAATGGGAATGAAGTAGATTCCACACCATTCACAGAAGATGATGTGTTAGAACAACTTGCAAAACTGAAAGTGGACAAGGCCATGGGACCGGATGGGATATATCCCAGGATACTGAAAGAGCTCAGAGAGGTTCTTGCAGAGCCGTTAAATGATGTTTTCAACAGATCCTTGGAAACATGAGAAGTTCCTCAGGACTGGAGAAGGGCCGATGTGGTACCTCTTCACAAAAGTGGTGACAGGGAAGAAGTGACAAACTACAGGCCTGTGAGCCTTACCTCAGTAGCGGGAAAAGTAATGGAGGCGCTCCTGAAAGAGCAAATAGTGGACTAAATCTGACTGAGTTCTTTGACTGGGTGACCAGAGAACTAGATTAGGGGCATGCAATGGAGGTCATCTACCTGGATTTCAGCAAAGCCTTTGATACTGTTCCTCATAGGAGGCTTATCAATAAACTCAGTAGTATGGGGATGGGGCCCAAGTTGGTGAAGTGGATCAGAAATTGGTTGACTGACAGATGACAGAAGGTGATGGTAAATGGAGCTCACTCGGATGAAAGGAGAGTGATTAGCGGAGTGCCCCAGGGTTTGGTCCTGGGCCCGGCACTGTTCATACAAAGAGGAATTACCAGCAGAAAGGAAGAGGTACTGGCCAGTCATCCCCGACCTCATATCACACCTCAACCTGGACATCCTGCTAGTGACAGAATCCTGGCTTACCAGTGCGGATTCAATCCTCAACCAACTCATCTCCCCCCCCCCCCCCCCGATTTCTCAACCCACACATGCCACAGAGCAGACCGCAGAGGAGGCGGAGCATTCATCCTGGTAAGGACAGACCTCCAGTATCAAATGATCAGCTCCTACAGTTCTACACACCTCAATACGATCACCATATCCAACAATCACAATACCATCAACCTTTTATATAGATCCCCTTCCTCATCCACTGATGACCTTGCTACGATAGTCGAACTAGCCTCAAACCCCCAAAACACATGCAAGCCAAACTGGATACTGGGAGATTTTAATCTACCAGCTCTACAAGATAACCACTCCAAAGCCTTCCTTGAAGCACTCAGCAACCTGGACTACGAACAAATAGTCGATGCCCCCACACCTCAAAAAGGCAACTTACTAGACCTTGTCTTCATCCCCCGTCCAGACATTAGCTTGACCTACAACTTTAATGTGACCATCACCCCTGTCCCATGGTCCGACCACTATTTAATCTGTTTCCAAATACCAATGCACCAAGACAGTGGACAGACTTCGAAAGGGTCTGATAAAGCAGTAGCCCCCGCCAGACGATTTAAACCCTTTGACAAAGAAGCGATTGTCAAAAATGTCCTCCCTAACATTTTGACTACTTCATCGAACCTTGACGAGGTCATGGCATCATGGAACAACAACCTAAGATCCTTTGCACACATAACGAACCAGACTAAACCACATACCTCAGAGAAACAGCTAAGGAGGAAAAAACCTGCAGGCTGGTACACCTCCGAACTACGAACCTCACTACAAATACTTAGGAAACTCGAAAGAAAATGGCGACGTACACGGTCCCCAACAGCCCAGACAGCCTACAACTCTCACCTGCAAACACACCGTGACCTAATATCAACTAAAATAAAGGAACATCACTCCGAACTCTTAAACCGTTCCCTGAACAAGCCCCACGAACTGTTCAATCTAGTAAAGACACTAACAAAGGAACCCTCATTTTCTCAACCAGCCATGATCCATCCCCAGGTCTAGGCAGACTACCTGATGGCCAAAACCAAGAACGTTGGCAAAGCTACGCTATCCAGCCCCAACAAGAACCCAGCTAAGCCACTCACCTCTCTCATAACACCATCGGATGCATGTATTATCATAGCTGACATCAACGCCACCACTGCCCCCAACGACCCTTGTCCAGCATTCTGGATAAGGTCCAGGGACGGATTTACCTATACGCCATCTACGCCATGGCGTAGGGCCCACAGCTGACAAGGGCCCACAAAAATTGAAAAAACGCTGGCTGCTGCCGCGGCAGCATGGACTGTCCCGCGGGGCCCCCTCTGCTGCCGCAGCACAGTCCATGCCCAAGTTGGCTCCCACTTTAATAAGCTCCGGGCTCTCCCTGCCTCCTTCCACGCTGGTTGCTGCTCCTCCCCTTACCTTGGCTCTCCCTCCCCTACACACAATCTATAAAAAGAGGCGAAGCACCCAGCGCAATTAAGAATAATCATCGTAATGAGAAAGTAAAAGCCAGCGTCCCCCAGACAGATCGCCAGCCCTGCCCCCACCTGCGCGCCGGCCCGTGCTGACTTCAGATAGGCGCAAGGAGACGGCATAGTGCGGCCCCTTCCCTCCCCCCTCCGTGCCGGCTTTGAGAGGCGCAAAGGGAGAGTGTCTCCCTCACGTCTCTGTTAAGCCTGCAGGGGCTGATGGGAAATTTCCCATCAGCCCCTGTGGGCTTAACAGAGACGCGAGGGAGACTCTCCCTTCACGCCTCTCAAAGCCGGCACGGAGGGAGGGAGGGAGGGAGGGAGGGGGCCCCCGCGGGACAGTCCATGCTGCCGCTGCCGCGACGGCAGCGCCAGCAGCCAGCGTTTAATTTTATTATTAAATTTTACTTGAGCCGATGGGGGGTAGGACTGGTAATGGGCTGGGGGGGTTAAGACTGGAGGTGGGCTGATGGGGGTAGGACTGGTAATGGGCAGTGGGCTGGGGGGGGTTAGGACTGGTAATAGGCTATGGGGGGGTTAGGACTGATAATGGGCTATGGGGGGGCTAGTACAGGAAATGGGCTGATGGGGAGGGGTTAGGACTTGAGGTGGGCTGATGGAGTAAGGACTGGTAATGGGCTGTGGGCTGATGGGGGGTTAGGACTGGCAATGGGCTATGGGGGGCTGACTGGAAATGGGTTGATGGGGTTAGGACTGGAAGTGGGCTGATGGGGCGTTAGGACTGGTAATGGGTTATAGGGGGGGCTTAAACTGAAAATGGGGTGATGGGGGTTAGGACTGGAAGTGGGTTGATGGGGGGGCTAGGACTGGTATTGGGTTTGGGGGTTGCTAGGACTGGAAATGGGCTGATGCAGGGACTAGAAGGGAATGGATGCTGGGTGAAGCTGGAACTAGAAGGGAGCTGATGTTGGGGGAGGATTAGAATGGGATGGGGCTGGAAGAGTAAAATGGAGAAGGGAAAAATATTTTGTGTGGGAGGGATAAAAAATCTACAATTGGCCGGGTATTGGGAGAGTAAGTGGGGATTGAGGATGGAGGGGTAAAATTTGAGTGGATGAAATAGGAATGAGGAAAGAGCAAAAGGAGAAAGATTAGTATGTTAAAGCAGATGTAGAGAGAGAATGGAAAAAAACTAGAAGAGAGAAGAAAGGACAAATGGACAGCAGACGATGGAGAGTTAGCAGAAGACACAAAGAAACCAGAAGAAAGTGGCTGGAGCAATTGCAGCTGAAAAAAATGCACAAAAGGTAGAAAAATCTCTCTTTATTTTGAATTTATTAATTGGAATATGTCAGCTCTGGTAAATGTGCATCATTAACGTCTGCGCTTTGTTTAGTACAAGAGAAAATTAATGTATAGTTTTATGTCTACAGTGTTGTACATTCCAAGTTTGGCTTTTGGGATTCCCAGTTTAATTATGACGTCAGGGCCAACAGCGCGCAGCTGATCCGGCGTGCTCGTTTTTATCTTTTCTGGGGGCCCACAATTTTTGTTGGCGTAGGGCCTCACTCAAGGTAAATCCGGCCCTGATAAGGTCATTACGTAAGGAAATCAGTCTGATAATAGCAAAGATCATTGACTTATCTTTCTCTACAGGTAAATTCCCTCTGTGCCTCAAGCAGACATCTATCTGGCCCCTCCTGAAGAACACCAAACTAAACTCCCAGAAGGTGTAATCATACTGGCCAATATCAAGTATCTCGCTGCTCGCAAAAATAATTGAGAAGGTCGTACAGCATCAAATACAGGATCACATCGACTCTTCAGCACCCCTTGACCCATGCCAACATGGCTTCAGGGAATCACACGGAATTTAAACCCTCCTTACCACACTCACCAACACGCTAATCATGGGGATCGATAACATCAAACAAGGGTTTGCTTTAATCTTCCTAGACATTGCTGCCGCATTTGACTCTGTAAACCATGAACAACTCCTAATACAGCTCCAAGATAAGGGAATTAACGGAACAGCCTGGAGTTGGTGCAAATCCTATCTCATGGACAGATGGCAGCAGGTGCGAACAGGCTCCACAACTTCCGAGCCTTTCCAACAAGAACACGGTGTTCCCCAGGGCTCCTCACTCTCTGCTCTCCTATTCAACATTTACATGCAACCCATATGTGAAATAATCCGTTCATTCAACATATCATGCCTTATCTACGCGGACGATGTACTACTCTTCACCCCATTCATGATCGAGAATCCGGATTTTTCCCCACTGGTGAAATGCTTCAATGCAATAACCGACTGGCTCCACTCACAGAGCCTCAAGATTAACTTCAGCAAGACTGACATCCTGTTTGTTACTAGAAACCGATCCTTCTCACCACCACCGACCTTAAAGACAAGAGATGCTGAGCTCCCTAGTAGACCATGCATCCGCTACCTGGGTGTTACATTAGACCAACAACTCGACTTCAAATCCCACATCAGCAACACCATCAAACAAATCTACCACAAAATAAAAACCCTACGACATCTCTGTCCCCTGCTGCAACCAGACGACTTCAGATCAGTTTTTCAGGCCCTTGTAACCCCCCATTTCGACTACGCCAATGTAATCCTGTATGGCCTACCTAAAAACACTCTAAACCCTCTTCAGCTGGCAATGAACACAGCTGCACGCGTCCTGCATGGTGCTGCTAGAGGGGACCACATCACCCCAATCCTTAAGGACTTACACTGGCTACCAATCTACTGCCGGCTCACCTATAAAATAGTCCTTATGACCTACAAGGCTATCAATAATATATCTTCCACTTCCTTAACAGACCTCCTCCAACCCACCCCAGCCAACAGAGCGAGGAGGTCATTCGCCGCCAATACTTTAAAAATCCCAGTAGAGATAACAAAATGCACCCAGGCAACAAAAAACTGGGCCTTCAAATTCTATGCCCCCATATGTTGGAATGCACTCCCAACCTCCATTAGGACAATAACAGACCTTATCCAATTCAGAAAGGCACTAAAGCATCACCTCTTTCTCTTGCACTACTCTCAACCCAGTAACTCTCCACCTCATCCATCTCACACGCTACCAAGAACTTGTGAATGACAGACAACTCATATACATACTGTAGATAACTGTAGATAGTTGTATATAGTTACCCTAGTTGAAACCCAAGTTCGATCCCCAGTTCAATGTAAGTGTTTAATGATGTACCTGTTCTGCACAAATTGTTGTCTGTGAACCGCGCTGATTTTAAAGAGCGCGGTATATAAAAATAATAAATAAATAAAATAAATAAAGAGACTATCCCAGAAAAAGAAGACAATGCAGACTGAAGTGGATATCTGAGAAAATCAAGCGAGTGGTGGTGAGATGGCTGGAGGTCAATAGGAATGGGGCTGTATGGTTCCTTGGACACTGGACTTATAAGGCATTCATGGGAGGGGATAATACTTGGGGAGAAGGTGGGGGATGGGTGGGAGACGGTAATAGTTGGGAAACTAGTATATTGAACTTGTAACTCTGTTTAAGGGGAGGGTTGATTAAGGTGTAAAGGGGTGGGTGAAGAGGTGGAGGGGGGGTTAGTTGGGTACATGTGGATAGTGTTTGAATGATGTATAAAGGGGTGGAATAATTAGGGGTATGGCACAGATTAAAGGAGGGGGTGATCTAAGGGTCTAGAACGGAGCTGGAGGTGGTAATAGAGAGGAAGTAAGAAGGAAATATTATTGGAGGGTGGGGGTCTGGCCACCACGGTGGATGGGTATTGTGGTGGAGAAGCAGGCTTAGAAAGCAGTGAGAGAAAGAAAAAACAGACTTTTTTTCCTTTCCACAAAGAAACTGCAGGCAAAGGAAGGGTTAACTCTCAAACTAAGGACAGATTCCCTGCAGAGAAGTGCAGACCTAAGAACATGCCCTGTTCCCATGGAGACAGAGGGAGGAGAAGGGAGTGGTTTGGAGGCGGAGTCAAGACCCATAGGACAGCCCCAAACATTTAGGCAGGGAAGTTGCACTCACAGATTGGGACGGAGGATGAGATTCAGATTGGGACGGAGGTTGAGACTCACGAACAGACACGAGGGAACAAGCAAGGAAGCACAAGAGAGAAACAGTCTCGGGCAGAGAAACAGAATTGGAAGGAAACATGGAAGCCACTTGCACAGAAGCAATTGAGAAGTAGGAGCAGAGAGCTGACAAGGCCAGTGGAGAGCTCAGGGGAGGAGTCCTCAGAGGAGGAAATATTCTCCCGAAGTTCTTGGCTTAACTCTTCTCCTAGTAGGGACTCTACAGGGAGGAAAAACACTACAAGCAAGGTGAGCCCTTTATAACTCTTAAAAGAGCTGCTAAACAAAGAGAGTTTTTCCTGCCCTTCCCCCACAAGCTCACGTAATGCTAAGGGTACCTGAGAGAAGCTCTTGAAGGCTGTACAAGACAGAAAGGCTTCTCAGGAAGATACCAGAGAAAGCATTTACCAGAGAGAGTCTAGTGTGGAGGAGATGGACTTGGGGGACAGTGTGGATTCATGCAGTGTTTCAGACATGGAGATAGACTGTGCAATTTGTGCTAAAGAGGAGTAAAGGAACCAAATAGCGTTTGAAGAGCTGAAGGAATCTCAGCTGCTCCTAATCAGTGAATGTGTCTGTGTTACCTTGTGCTGGAGTAAAAGAACTGAATGAAGTTTGTTATCTGGAAGAAACCAGAAGTTCTTTTACAAGGATATTTTAAAAAGCCCATTTCTTTTAGCTGTGCTTTTAAAAGTAGCTGGCCTGATTAAAGCTGCTTGGAAGGAAAGCTGGGTAGAAGCTAAAAGCTTGTAATATAACTTGAAGGAAATTCTATTGCTGTGAAAAAGTATCTGGGTGGACCAGGAAGCCTTGTTAGACCTGCTGTGAAAGTAACAGAGGTTTATAGCGCCTCCTGGAGACCAGGAACAGAATACAGATGTAAATAGAGTTTTATGTGAAAGAAAGATTTAAAGCTGTACCAAGCCAAGGACTGTATAATAGGCTTGTGTTGCATTCTATAGAGAAGTATCCTGAACTTTAATTTTGTATGCTTCAATCAATTCTTGCCAAAGAATTGAATCCGGTTAGGAACTCCTTATTTCTAAAATAAAGAAATATTCCTGTGACCTTTGGCACTTGGCTCCAATCCTTTCGGGGACGCAACTACACGCTATTGGGCTGATTCAAACAAAGGACGATCGGGCGCTCCCCATACCACTAGGTAACCGCCTGGCCACACGGGGGGTGTCCGACAGTATACGAACAGGAAGGGTATTGGAATAGGACATGACACACACGGAAGGAAGGCAGGGGAGGGTAGAAGGGGGACATGGGGCCTGGGGGAGGGAGGGGGTCACAATGGAGGGGAGAGGGGGGAGGGGAAGGGGGGAAATGGGAGGGGGGAATGAAGGGGAGGAGGGAGAGGAGGGGTGGTAGGGTGAGACACGTCAAGGAAGGGTGAAGGAAGGGGAGGAAGGGGAGGAAGAAGAAAAAGGGAAATGGTGCGGATAGGATCGGTAAATGTTAAGGGGCTGAATTCACCTAACAAACACAGGCAGTTGTATTGAGAGGCTCAGAAGAATCAGTGGGATGTGGTGTTATTGCAAGAAACTCATTTGAGGAGGAGGGATGTGGGGCGGATGAAGAACGGGCAGTTCCCGGACCAATTCTACTCATTAAATAAGGAAGGAGCAAAGAGGGGGGAGTAGCTATATTGGCGAAGGAGGGAAGTGGGATTCAAGTGCGAGAGCTTTAGGGATTCAGAAGGGAGAATAGTGGGTATAAAGGGGAAATTGGGGAATGAGGATATCACCATTGTGTCGGTCTATGGGCCAAATGGAAATCAGGTCCCATTCTGGAGGGGAATGCGAAAGTTGTTGAAGGAGGAAACCCAAGGGAAGCTCCTCATAGGGGGGGATTTCAATGTAGTATTAAAACCAGGAATGGACTGGCACCCGAGGGGGTTAGATGGGGGGGGGGGGGAGTAATAGGAGAGGGTTAAACCAACTGATGCAATAGTATAATTTGGTAGATGTTTGGAAGGAATTGTACCCCAAGAGGAGAGAATATACATTTTTTTCAGCACCACATAATAGTTGGAGTAGGACTGATATGATACTAGTAGATAAGGAATGGGTGTTTGCAGTTAAAGAGGGAGGCATAGAGCTGATAACGGTCAGATCATGGGGCGGTGGAAGTGGAAATAAGGGGGAAGAGGCAAGTGGGAGACAAATTTTGGAGATTAAATGAGAGCTTGCTTAAGCGAAAGGAGGTAATTGTGGATATAAGTAGGGCAATAAGGGAATATTTATCCTTTAATGACAATGGGTAACATTATGGGAAGGATTGAAAGCCTATGTATGTGGGAGGTTTATTATGTGGGGTGCGAAACTGAAAAAGGCTTGATACCATAAGGAAGAGGAGCTGAGTAGAACACTTAAAGTGGTAGAGTTGGTGTATCAGATGACAGGGGCAAAGCGGGATAGGAAGGCAGTAGAGAAGGTGAGGGGGGAGTTGCAAGCACTACAGATAGACCAAGTAGACTTTGAAATGAGACAGGTAAAACAGGTGTATTATGAATTTGGGAATAAACCAGGTAGACTGTTGGCCAGAAGGATGAGGCAGAGGAAGGTTACATCAACGATATACCAAATAAGGGGGAAAAGTGGGGAGGTGTGTCGGGAAAAAAAGAAATTACAGATAGATTCGCGCAGTTTTATCGGGAATTGTATAAGAGGGAGGAGGGGATTAGGGAGGAGCAAATTCAAGGATACCTAGATGAGATACAGTTGCCAGAACTATTGGAGGAGGCTCAAGAAGGACTGGAGGAGGGAATCACGGGAGAGGAAGTAGAGCGGGCGGTAAAAGGGATGGCGTGGGAAAGGCGCCGGGATTAGATGGGCTACCAGGACGTTTCTACAAAATATTCTTAGAAGATATTGGGGAAGTATTGGGACGGGTAATTAATGGAATATTAGAGGAGGGAGGTGAACTGACACACGAAATGCTAACAGGAAGGATTACCATCTTACCAAAGCCAGGGAAGGATCTTTTGAATTGTAGATCCTATCGCCTAATTTCATTACTTAATGTGGATGTCAAAATATTAGCGAAGATCCTGGCGGGGAGGTTGGCGCCATGGTTAACAGGAGTGATAAAGGAGGATCAGACAGGGTTCATCATGGGGAGGCAAGCAGCTGATAATATTAAGAGGGCATTAGGGGTGGTGTGGGAGGTAGGGCAAGGGAAGGCGGAATACCTATTAATGTCAATTGATGCGGAGAAGGCATTTGATAGAGTGCATTGGGAATTCTTAATAAGGGTAATGAGGAAAATGGGATGTGGACCAAATTAAGAGAAATGGGTAAGGGGATTATTCGCCGGGCCTAGGGCACGAGTTAAAATTAATGGGAGTTATTCAGGGGATTTTGGATTGGGGAGAGGGACTCGGCACGGGTACCCGATGTCGCCCTTGTTATTTGCAATGGTGGTTGAACCATTGGCGCAGAGGATAAGGGCGAATGATAAAATTATGGGACTGGAAAAAGGGGGGGTTAGCCATAAAATTTCATTGTATGCGGATGATATATTATTGTATATAGTGTGGGCCGGCAGTCCTACTAGGCGGCTGCCTAGTAGGGGCGGCGGGCCATATTACTTGTGTCTTGCTTCAGCCTGGTAGCTGAGGCCCTTAATTGTGTAGTTGTGGGGCAGTTAAAGCAGTCCAAGTGGAAATAGGCCAACACAGGAAAATTTATTTCTAAATTTTATTTTAATCATCAAGTTTGCAAATTGGACCTTGGCAGAAGGTTCCAAACCATTAACAGAAAGTGAGGATATTTTTTCCAACAAAAAGCTTCTTTGTAAAGGTACTTCAGCAGTGCTATAACAAATCAGTTTCCTTCAGTCTTTGAAACAAAACAAGTTTCCTTTTTCATCCAAACCAAACACAGTTGAAAAATCACTGTTGCAAGTAAAGTCCAGCTAACCTTGTTAGCTTCTCCCAGCTGTTTCAGGTAAGCTTGAAAACAGGCTCTACTTTCAGCCTAGGAACTAAACTGCTGTTGGAACAGTTTCATAGCACAAGTACTATTTCAGCTTTAAAATGAGACTTCTCTCTTTCCAGCACTTCACAGTATCAATTGCTCAGCATAACTACTTCTTGGCTTTCCTTATAATATCTAATAAATGCTTTCTAAGCACTTCTCATGCACAATGAGCATTCCATTGAGACTTCTGTAGAATCTGAATCCCCTTTATAGAATTCCACCTCCATTTCTTCCTCAGTGCTACAAGGCTCAGGGACTGGGATACGTTCAGGGATTTCTAGTTTCACTTTCCTTAAAAGCTTAAAAAGTTTTCCCCAATGAACATTCCTTCTTCCCCCTGGAATAATGTCAGTGCTCCTAGACTTCCTTCCCTTTAGTGAGTCACTTAAAGGTACTGTCTGGTTTACCTTGCTTGTAGAAACCTTCCTTTTGTCAGGCTTTCTAAAAGGCTCCGTTTCTTGCTCAGAGTCTGAGCTGCTTGCTTCTGAGTTAGAACTATAGTCCTGGAACTCTCTCAAGCTTCTTCCCGCTCTTCTCTGGCCCTGCCATTCGCTTTGGCAGTTCTGTCTGCTTCTCCTGGTTTCCCCAGTTCTCTCAGCTCTGCTGTGCTCTCTCTCTTCACTTGCTGACTGACCACCTTTAAATGTTTGCCAGCGTGCGTCCCTTTCTGGCCCCACCCTGTTGCCCTGGAGACTGGGTGTGGCTTCAGGTTAGCCTTGCAAGTGTGTGTTTCAGTATTACTTTCATTTTGGGAACTGTGTTTAGGTGAGCCCATCCCCCTCTTAGGAGAAAAACCTTCTTTTTTTCTCTCTTTCCCAGGTCTGTGCTGCACCTGCCTCACCACAATAGGTAATCCTCAGCTGACACTCCCAGAAGTAATGGGAAAGATAGATAGGTTTGGGGAAGTGTCAGGTTTGAAAATGAATCTTGATAAGACAGAAGTGTTGAATGTGATGGTACCTAAGGAAGCGGAGGAGCAATTGAAAATGGAATATCCTTTGAAATGGGTTAATAAATCTTTGAGTTATTTGGGAGTCCAAATACCAGCGAGATATGAGGAAGTATATAAGGTTAATTATCCGAGAGTACTGGGGGAAATTAATAAGGACTTAGATGGGTGGATGAGGTATGAAGTGTCATGGCTGGGCCGGATAGCAGGGGTTAAGATGAACATTTTACCTCGATTGTTATATTTATTTCAGGCTCTGCCAGTGGGAGTGCCAGATGGAGCAATGCGGGCGTTGCAGAGGAAGGTATTCCAATATATTTGGAGAAAGAAACCTCCGAGGATTGCGAGGGAGGTTATGTTTGCATCAGAAGAAGAGGGTGGATTGGGGGTTCCCAACTTTAAGGATTATTATAGAGCGGCTCAAGTAAGACATGTAATGGATTGGAGGTTTAGTAAAGGGGTTAAACCTTATGTGGCACTGGAAAAAACACAGGTTAAGGGAGGAAGGTTGGAGGCATGGTTATCGGCACCAAGGAAAGAACAGAAGGAAATGGGGGTGGGTTCACCGGCTATGAGACAGGTAGTGGGGGTGTGGGATGGGGTGAGAGCTGTGATGTAGAGACCCCTTCCGAACTCATGGAAATAGAGAGAAAGGAAGATTCCACCTTTAAAACTGACAGACAGCTAGAGCACATGGCTCACTGTTTACATAGAAAAGGTAAACAGGGAAAGACAAAACTTCAATACGCCCTCTCCTGAAAAACAATAAACTCGACCCAGCGAAAACTGACTCATATCGTCCAATTTCAAGTATACCCCTTCTGGCCAAAATCATCAAGAAGGTGGTACAAATCCAATTGCAACAGCACATAGATATTTCAGCCCCTCTTGATCCCTGCCAACACGGGTTCCGTGAATCCCACGGTATAGAGACCTTACTCACATTACTTATCAACACTTTATCAAGAGGGATTGACAAAATTGAAAATGGGTTCATCCTTATCTTCCTCGATATCTCGGCAGCTTTCGACTCGGTTAACCATGTGCAACTGCTTCACCGTCTTCAAGAAAAGGGAGTTCAGGGATCAGCTTGGGAATGGTGTAGATCCTACCTAACTAACCGCTGGCAACAGGTGCGGATAGGATCCTCAACTTCTGATCTCTTCCAGCAACAACAGGGTGTACCCCAAGGATCCTCATTATCAGCTCTTCTATTTAACATATATATGCAACCAATCTGTGAAATCATCAGAACATTCAATGCCTCCAGCTTGATCTATGCAGATGACGTGCTGATATTCACTCCAATAAAAATCAATGCCCCCGACTTCTCCCCAATAATCGCTTGCTTCAACACGATTACAGACTGGCTCTTAACCCAGAACCTGTGAATAAACTTCAAGAAAACGGAAGTCCTATTCGTAACCAGGAATAAGAAATTCCCCCCCCCCCCTCAACATTAAAGGTGAGAGACGCGGAACTACCGTGTAAATCATCGATTCGCTACCTGGGAGTCACCATAGATCAAGAACTGACCTTCAAAGATCACATAAAGCAGACCGTCAAATCCATTTACAACAAAATAAGAACGCTGAAAACCCTTAAGACCTCTACTCGCCCCTAATGACTTCAGAACAATCTTCCAAGCCCTTGTAACACCACATTTTGACTACGCTAACGTCATCCTGCATGGTCTGCCCAAGAGCACCCTCAACCCACTTCAATTGGCGATGAACTCAGCAGCCCGCATCCTCTGCTGTACCTCCAGTAGAGACCACATCACCCCCATACTAACAGAGCTTCACTGGCTACCCCTACAAGCCAGAATGCTGGGCATGGATCAGATTGTGCTGTAGTCGTGTTGATAGCTGCTATGGTGTTTTCGATGCATTGTTTGGATGGGGTCATGAAGGTAGTGAGTGATGTTTGGTTGTAAGGCTGAAGGATAGTATGCATGTTTCGAGCCACCGAAGGCTCTGTATCAAGCTGTTTCCAAAATGTACGCGCCCTGAAAAACGCCCAATTCCTCAGGCCATTTAAAACACCAAAAAATCTCTGAGTGGCTGCTTGAAAAAAACGTCACCGAGACGTCATCAAAACGTCATAAAAGGTGTCTCCCAGGAGAGGATTCCCAAGTCCTATTCAATGAATCTAGATCCCCGAGTAAACTGCAAAGGAAATTAATTAAAGTAGACTCCACCAATCACATTCCAAATTCAAGCCCGTAGGCATTACTGTTTTAAGTTGAAAAATCCATCACTGTTCGCAGCGTTGCAGTAGCTGCTCTCGATCACCCCCACGGGGATCCAATGGAATAAGATCTATCACTCTCCAACGAAGATCCATAAAAACATGTTGATGTTGAAGACAGTGGTCCACTATGGGAGCAGAAAGGGTCTTGTGGGCTAATCGAGAGGCATGTTCGCCCAAACGAATTCGAACCGGGCGAATAGTTCTGCCAATGTATGACAAATTACATGGGCAAGTAATAATATACACCACGTAAGACGTTAAACAGGTCGAATAACCAGTGAAGGAAAAAGATTTGCCAGAAAAGGTATGTGACCAACGAACTCCCTCCTCAGTAATAGCACAAAACTTGCAACGTTGACAAGACCAATGACCCTCCCGACGGTCAACGACCGGTGCAGAGGGAGAAGGAAGGACCGTATGTACCACTCGATCACGAATGTTCTTACCCCTAGACTCTTTTGTCTCTGGTCCCCGGACCATTCACAAATTATCTTTTAGTGTCTTTGGATGTCGTCGCGTTGTATACCAACATCCATCAAGAAGAGGTTCTGTCTTTATTGGAAATGGCTTTTACTACGGCGCCTTCCCGGATTCCTAAGTCTTTTCTTTTGGATTTGACCCGCTTGGTGCTGACTAGAAACTACTTTGTTTTTGAAGGCCAATTTTACCAACAGTGTCATGGAGTGGCCATGGGAGCTACTGTAGCGCCTTCTATTGCTACATTGTACCTGGCTGACATGGAGGAACGTTTTATTTATCTGGCCCCTGCTTTTCAACATGTGCATCTCTGGCTCCGCTTCTTGGATGACATCTTTTTACTTTGGTCTTCCACTACTGACCAATTGGTTCTTTTTGTGGACTGGTTAAATAGCATTAAACCCAACATTCGGTTTACCTATCAAGTGGACAATCAGAGGATGGAGTTTTTGGATGTTTTGGTCCAGAAACAAGGGGATGAGTTGACCACCTCTTTATTCTGGAAATCCAGCCAGCGAAACAATTTATTATGTTATCACAGTCATCACCCTGCTTCCCTACGGAAAGGTCTCCCAGTGGGGCAATTCTTGAGAATCCGTCGAATTTGCTCATCATTGCAGGATTTTAAGGACCAAGCCCAGGACTTACGAAAGCGTCTTTTAGATCGGGGTTACCCTGCAGCAGTGGTTCGCCGAGCTTATACCCGGGCCTGGTTCTCTCATAGGGAATGGCTGTTGGGTGATCAAACTTCTCCAATTGGCTCTCAATTTGACACTTCACGACAGGATGATGTTGATATGGTGACCGGAGTTCTCCCTTTCACGCAACATACTGCCCCTGTGACGGCCCTGTTGAAGAAACATTGGGGGGTTCTGCACATACATACTTGCTTTCAAAAGCCCCTTCGTCTAGCCTATTCTAGGGGTAAGAACATTCGTGATCGATTGGTACATACGGTCCTTCCTTCTCCCTCTGCACCGGTCGTTGACCGTCGGGAGGGTCATTAGTCTTGTCAACGTTGCAAGTTTTGTGCTATTACTGAGGAGGGAGTTCGTTGGTCACATGCCTTTTCTGGCAAATCTTTTTCCTTCACTGGTTATTCGACCTGTTTAACGTCTTACGTGGTGTATATTATTACTTGCCCATGTAATTTGCCATACATTGGCAGAACTATTCGCCCGGTTCGAATTCGTCTGGGCGAACATGCCTCTCGATTAGCCAACAAGACCCTTTCTGCTCCCATAGTGGACCACTGTCTTCAACATCAACATGTTTTTATGGATCTTCGTTGGAGAGTGATAGATCTTATTCCGTTGGATCCCCGTGGGGGTGATCGAGAGCAGCTACTGCAACGCTGCGAACAGCGATGGATTTTTCAACTTAAAACAGTAATGCCTACGGGCTTGAATTTGGAATGTGATTGGTGGAGTCTACTTTAATTAATTTCCTTTGCAGTTTGCTCGGGGATCTAGATTCATTGAATAGGACTTGGAAATCCTCTCCTGGGAGACACCTTTTATGACGTTTTGATGACGTCTCGGTGACGTTTTTTTCAAGCAGCCATTCAGAGATTTTTTTGTGTTTTAAATGACCTGAGGAATTGGGCGTTTTTCAGGGCGCGTACATTTTGGAAACAGCTTGATACAGAGCCTTCGGTGGCTCGAAACATGCATGTCGCTGTCAGGACTTTCTGCTGCCCTACTAATCTATTTTCAGATAAGTAAATTATACTATTTAAGTTGAGGTTTTTGAAAATACAAACAAAAGGCCTCTGCTGACGCCGAGTGGGGAGCTTTTTCCTTTCCCCATTTCAGGTCAGTGGATCCCGACAAAACAAGAGTGTTTGTGATATGGTGATTTTTGGTTTTCAGGCATAGTTTATGCAGTTGTATGTTACCAATTCCCAGAACTTTTCATATGTTTTGACTTTTGACAATGCTTTATATCAATAGCTGTTCTCTTCACAGCATGACTTGGAAACAGGTGAACACAATCAGGAACTCTTACGATTAAACAACAAGAAAAGCCAACGTTTTATATTCTCTTCATATAAAACGTATGTGCTTCTTTAAACTGTTATTTAATACAGCAGAAAGAGCAATCCATTGCACAAGGCTCAGGATTCAGGGTAGGTAAAGAACTTTCTACCTGCATGTATTCTTCTGAACTAACAGAATTACTGTCCGTATCAGGTTCCTTATTTTGCCCTGACTTCAGCTCCAGGAACTTCTGAAATTCCTTCAGTAGCAATTCAGCCTGTGTTTGCTTTTCATCTGGTGGATAGTTATTGGCAAGGGTTACGCCCTTCCCCCACTCACTATCTACGTTGGTAGCAAAGTTAGGTTTGCACAGTTCAGCACTATATGAAGGTTTCTTCAGCCAAGCATACAAATTAGGAAATTGTGCTTTACCTTGTTTAGAGGCATTTATAAAAGAACTTCTCTTAGGAAAACTTTCTCCTGGCTGTAGTTCTCTGTCTTTATAGCACTGCTTGTTGGCATTAGAATTACCTTTTCTCCACGTGCTGCTTTCTCGAGGCTGGCTAGGTCTAGGCTTTACCCGGCAGTAAGAGTTTCTTGCAGGGTACGTTGGACTCCCAGGCTGACTCTTCCGGGGTTCTGTCTTCTCACAAGGTCCTAGTGCTCTTCTCCTTGCTTCTAGGGTTCCAGTACTCTGCACTCCTCTCACAACGTTCTTTTGGACTTGGATATCCTTCTCCACGCTATCCTCTGGGATATTCTCCGTGGTCCTCTCTGCAACAACAACCTGTTCACCCTTCTCCTCCTTCCTCACCCGTCTTTCAGCTCTCTCTGAGGTTTTAAAAAGGGCTTCAATTCCCGGCACTCCCTGCTGTTCCCTTGGGTGTGCCCAATCAGAGCTGAAGCCTAACTCCTCCCCTGTACTGGGGTGTGTCTTTGGCTCAGCAGAGCACTGTGTTTTTTTCAGGTCAGTTTTGGAAATCCTGTGTGAGTTAGCTCTGCTCTCAGGATTTTCCTCAACATCCATTTCTTCTGAAGGGCCATCTTCACCACAGTTTATACCAATACTAAAGAAAGGTGATCCAACTGACTGTGGAAATTATTGCACAATCGCTCTGATCCCACATGCCAGCAAGATTCTACTGAAGATTATTCAAAAGAGACTACAACCATACCTGGAACAATAACTACCTGAAGTGCAAGCAGGGTTCAGGAAAGGGCGAGGAACGAGAGACATCATTGCGGATGTGAGATGGATCCTTGAAAAGACTAAAGAATACCAAAAGGATATCTATTTGTGCTTTATCGACTATAGCAAGGCTTTTGACTGTGTAAACCATGAGAAACTCTGGGCCACATTAAGAAGCATGGGTATACCAGAACACCTGATCGTTCTCTTGCGCAATCTGTACATTGTGTCACCACCTTGTTGCCACCCTAGGCGGTTGCCTAAGGTAGGGCGAGCACTCTTTCTGTAGTTGTGGGTTTCAAATAAATTGAAGTCTGAGAGGCTTAAGGCTAACACAGGAAATTTATTGATTTTTACTACTTCTCCATACAGAGCTTTTAGAAAACTCAGCACAAGGGCAAGAAGAAAGAAAAAAGTAGGATTTCTTCTCCTAACACAATTAGCTTCTGTCACTTCCAGAATTCACACCTCAGACTTCATTACTTCTTCTAGCCTTTAAACATAAATGCTAGTTTGCTCTTCTTGAAACTTCCCAACATTCAAACAAACTTTCTGGCTTCATTCAAGGAAACATTTCTAAAAACAAACAGGACTTTAAAACACTGTCCAGCCTGTTTCTTTTTCTTTACTGGCTAATGCAGTTGTTTGAGCTTCACACTCTATAGTGCTCAAACACTTAACTTGTCTTGTGACACAGAGCACATTCCATTGCAGAACAATCAGAGTCAATATCAGAAGGATAACTTCCTGTCTCCATTCCCTCAATATCTGACTCTTGTGTATCGTGGTTTAAACTTCTCCGGGTAAACCCAGGCTCTGCCCTTTCTAACAGCTCAAGAATTTTCTTCCAGCAAGACTTTCCTTTGCCTCTAGAATTCTCAGCATATACTGGCAATTCTCTCTCTCTCTCTCATTAACTGGCTTGTTGTCTGCAGCTGGCTTAACTTGCTGTTGGACACAGGGTTACTCACGGTTCTCCTTGTACCAGATAAGCTTTCACCATGCCTTTGGCTTGCAGTAAAAGTGTCCTCATTTAAGGCTCTCTCAGAAGGAAATCTCCTGCCTCCAGGCTCCAAAGCAACTCTCCTGCCTTCTGGATTCCTCCCTGGCTTATGGCTTTTTCCCCTGAGTGTTCCAGCAGATTCTACAGTGTCCTCTGAGGCTGGGCTTCTCTTAGAAGTCTGTCTCAGCAGCTCCTTCTCCTCCCCTGGGCTGTCCTGGGAAATACCTTTCACTCTAGCTGCCCGGGAGCTCCTTCCTCCTTCCAGCATGTTAGGACTTCTGCTGTGTTCTGAGTCTCGGGTAGCTCCTCCCCTGGGAACTCCCTTCCTCCTGTGATGCTGCCCCTCAACCTCAGCCTCTGCATCAGCGTCCGGATCCTGATCAGTGTGAGTGTTCTGAGCATGAGCATTAGCATAAGCATCAGCACTAGCATATCTCCTGTTACTGCCCTCTTCCTTTTGTAATCCCCTAGGGACTCTCCCTGCACGTGTTTGAGCAGTAACCACGTGCTGCTTCCTCAGCTAGCCTTCATTAACCCTACAGCTTGTTCCTGAGCTAGGGCATGGCTTGTAGCTAGGCACTAGATGAGTTTTTCTCTGTTCAAGAACATTTTGTGTTTCACATCCCCGCCTCCTGCTTCTCTCCCTCAAGGTAAAAGTGTGCTCTTTTCCTACTTCTAAGTGCTCGGGAACATTTTGGCCTTCACAATTGATCAAGAAGCAACAGTTTGAACGGAACAAGGAGAAACAGAATGGTTTAAAATAAGCAAAGGTGTAAGACAAGGCTGCATACTTTCCCCCTACCTGTTTAATTTATATGCAGAACAAATCATCAGAGAAGCAGGATTGTATGAAGACAAAAGAGGTGTGAAGATTGGTGGAAGACTCATCAACAACCTTCGCTATGCTGATGATACCACATTACTGGCTGAAAGTGAAGATGATCTGAAACATTTGCTTCTCACGATCAAAGAACATAGTCTCAAAATGGGCCTGCACCTTAATGAGAAGACAAAGATCATGAAAACTGGCATAATCAACAGGTTCATCGTCGAAGGAGAAGAAATTGAAATTGTGAACAATTTTAACCTACTTGGATCAACTATCAATAAAGAAGCAACAAGCAGTCAAGAAATCAGACGACGCATTGCTCTTGGCAGAATGGCTATGAAAGACCTAGATAAGATTCTCAAGAGCAGAGATGTCTCTCTGCATACAAAGATTTGACTTGTTCAAGCCATGGTATTTTCAATAACATCATATGGATGTGAAAGCTGGACAGTGAAAAAGACAGATAGGAAGAAAATTGATGCCTTTGAATTATGGTGCTGGCGGCGAATACTGTGTATACCATGGACTGCCCGAAGAACAAACCAGTCTTGCAGGACTACAAAAGGGGACTGTTACTTCTGGAGAGAGATCTGCAATTGTGAGTATATACTTCTGGGAATTTTCTATAGGGAATTCTTTGTATTAAAGCTAATTAATCTGTGAACCCACTATTTTTTGTTAAATCAGTCAGGGCCTAGTAGCAGCAGTTTAAGTTTAAATTTAAAACACAGAAGACAACTTTCTGGTTACATATCATACCCAGCAGAGAGCTTGTAGTTTAAATTAATAGTCACTCAGGGCCTAGTATCAGCAAAGTACTTTTAGTTTAAATTTAAAACACAGAAGAGAGCTTTCTGGTTTAATTTGGAACCCAGCAGAGAGCTTGTAGTTTAAATTTCATAATAAGCTAGAGCCTAGCAGCAGCAAAGAGCTATAATTTAAAATTTAAAATCAAATAAGAATATAGCTTACCTCAGCAGCACAGGACAGGGTACTGTGTAGCAGCCCTCTTTTAATAAGTGCATTAATAGGAAATTAGAGGATAAGCCGCTGGTAGCCCATTGGATGGAACATAATCATAAGGTGGCGGATTTAAAAATTTTTATTATTAAAAAAGTCAAGCTAAACTGGAGAGGAGGAGATTTGGAGAGAACAACAGCACGTTCAGAACAGCGCTTCATTTTCCAACTCAATAGTTTACACCCAGAGGGGCTAAACATGGAAGAAGACTTATCAGTATTTCTCTAATGTATATGATAATAGAATAGGATTACAGTATGGTGTGTTAGGTTTCCTTGATTGATGGCAGGAACATTGATAAAAGATAAGTTTGGAAGTGAGTCATCGATGAAGGCATTGTAATTGGATGTCATTTATATTACTTGATCTATTTAAAATTAAAAACTTTGATTATAGTTAATGTAGATAGCCTTCTCTTGGTGTAGTGAAGAATTTTTGGCGGTTCCATTGTCTTATAACAGAGAGTCCATAGGGCTAGATAGAGAGACAATAAAAACGTAAGCTCATGACGTCACTGGTTTCTCCTGCGGTTTTTGCATTCTTTAATTCAATGCGCAGCTGCGGACGTCTTCAGAAGTTTGTGCAGGAAGAGAGCGAGGGCTCTGCTTTCAAACGCATACAATTTGAGGTAGCAAAAGTTTTCTGGTAAGTTTGTGAGGGCTGTTATATTTAGTATGGCTGATTACATCGACGTTTATACTTTGAGATGAAGTGGAAGGGAGTATTGCACATGGCGGTCTATCTCTCAAATGATAGTAATAGGAGGTTTATGTCAATGGTTGTGAATGGCATGCCTTTTATGAGGAGAAAAGCGCATGGGGTTTTAACGATAATCGAAGTCATGGGCTATAATTTGAGATAGCAAAAGGTTTTTTGATAAGTTTGTGAGGGCTGTTATATTTAGAATGGCTGATCACATCGGCATTTATACTTTGAGATAAAGTGGAAGGGAGTATTGCACACGGCGGTTTATTTCACGAATGACAGTAGTAGGAGGTTTATGTCATTGGTTGTCCATGGCATGAATTTTATGAGGAGAAATGTGCACGGGGTTTTAACGATAATCGAAGCCATGGGCTATGGTTAGATTAGATGTATTAGTAAGGTATTTTTACTTGTGCATTTGGTTATCTTTCAAAGGAGGGCCGTGAATAATACAGCACTGGAGCAGTGTTTATGCACGATGAGATTTTAGGGCAGTTGATTTAGAATACATAGGTACAATTATAGCTCTGACATTTCAAGGGAAGTTATTTCAAAGTATATTAGGTTGCCTTTAAGGAGAGAGCAGTATGCGTTTTTAGAGTTTTTAAATAGTGCTTGTTTTAACGTTTTTTTGATATGTTGGTTTCAAGAAAGGGTCTATGAAGAAGCACTGATTGATTGGTAGTAAGCAATTATGGAGTGGTATATGGATTCTTTCTTTTTCTCCCCTTTTTATACAATGGGATTTATAAAAAAAATTTATTATTTATATTGCAGTGGATACCTGCTTGTGAACAATCCTAGTACTGTTGTGCCTTTAGTGCTGACAGTATTGAATTTTAGGACATCATTTGCAGAGGTAAGAGCATATGACGAAATGAAGTAGGGTGTCTAGGTTCCTGTTGCGCTTTTCCTGGGTTTGTGTATTCCAATTAGTTTGTATCCATTTTATCCATGTATTAATTATTTATTAAATATAATGATATTTTTATGGACCTACCCATTTAGACTGGTCTTTTTTCTCCTTCCTTTTAGCATTTTCAGTGTGGCAAATTGCACGGGTAAAGGTAATGAATGTTATGGATATAGGTTATATTGATTTTCATTTTAGTCATTTTTCTATGTTTTAATATTACCTGTTATTTATTATTATTATTTATTCCTTTAGCATGTATCATTTGGTATTTATGTAATGATGACATGTCAGTACCTTTTAGGTGTGTACAATTCAACATTCAGTATACTATTATATTTTAATGGATTTGTTTATTTATTATTTTTAGATACATATCATTTGGTATTTATGTATTTATGAGATGGTAGTACCTTTTAGATATGTCAATTTATTTATGTTTTTAGGTAGTTTTTTGCTGTACTGTATTATTTATTAACCATTTATTTGTATTCGTCTAATGACATTTTAAGTGTTTCATTGATGCATCAAATAGTTTGTTAGGTGCTTTTATTGTTTTATTTTGTTATGTTTACATTTATGATTTGTTTGTTACAGATTATGAATGTTTTTAACATTGTTTTTATGTTGTAGCCTTAAGCCCCTGATGAAGACATAAGCGAAACACGGCCTGTGTCGGGCCTGGCTTTGTAACACAAGAGTGGTAATAAATAGTTCCTTCCTTGCCTCCACGCTTTTGACTGGGTCTGTTGTGTGGCAAGTGGTTCGTGCTTGTTTGTTGGACGTTATAGCCTAGCATGTTCACCCCCTGGAAGGACGTGCTCAGTTTTGGGGAAGATGCACTGGAACGATTCCAATCTCAGGAAGCCCTTATTACGTGTAAAGAGGATAGCAATGACGATGCAGTACAACAATTGATTCAGCAATGGGAAGACGTAGTGCAACTTACGCAGAAACAGGTTAAAGAAGAACTTCATGCTGCATACTTATTAGAATGCTGCAGATCAAAGATTATTCCCCGTGGGCTCAGAGTAAATAAGGCACCAGGAATATATTCAGAAGAAAGTGGCTTTGTAAAGTGCTGGAATGCTATTTTGAACAAATGTTCATTAGATTTAATGATCCTGCTTATTAGTACAGCAAATAAAAAATCTGAATTGTACAAGGCTGATATAGATGAAAAGTTAGTGGCATTGAAGGGAAATGATAAACAGTTTGAGAGGTCACATAAGGATTTTGAGAAAAACAATATAACCTTTAAGAAAGAAATTAAGGACAAAAAAATGGAAAAATTTAGAAGGGATGAAGACGATTATTTATATGGGTATGTGTACCCTTGGTGCAAAAATGTGGAAAAAGACCGTATATATTTTAAGAAAAGGTCCACCCTATTTGATCAAAAAGAACCACATATAGAGGATGGCATAGGGGAGGACCCTGAGGAACCCAGGAAAAAGCGTAACAGGAGCGTATCCATGGAGGAGAACATTGATGGCTCGTCATCTCTTTTCTCATCCATGGGTAAAGTAAATGAGAAAGAGAAGGAGAAAGGAAAAGAAAAAGGTAATTCTGGTTACAATCAGAATTTTTTAAACATGGATTCCCTCTGGAAAAAGAACACGCGAGATTCGTCACGTACACGGTATCCAAAAAAGGAAGGTTTTTGGGAAAAGGAGCAGCAGTCAGAGAGATTCTATGGTCAACCTCAGAGTTTCAGGGGACAAGGGCGAGGAAGAGGCAGAGGGAGAGGTCGGGGGGGACCCGACAGATCTCTAGAAAGAAGGTGGTAGATAATGTGATCAACCTTTCAAAATATCAACTAACTCCAGACGAAACTTCATTGCTTAATAAAGGTTTGTCCTTTGTGCCAGTCCGCAGATATGACCCCTTTGAGACTAAAGTCAATTTGTATAAGTTTTTTTGAAAAATATGGGTGAGGAATTTCTTTAATAATCAAGGAGAAATTTCTAATGATGCATCTGTAGTAAGAAAAAAATCTAAATGGTTGCCTCCGCCTACCGTGGATCTGGTGATAGAGGTGTTTGAGAAAATGGTATTAAAAGAAGTTAGTGGTTTTAAGACCGAGCATTATCCGCCATATCATAATTTGACAAAAGGGGAGAAATTGGCTATTAAGTCACTTCAAAAAAATAACAACATCATAATAAAACCCGCAGATAAGGGAGGAGCGACAGTCATTTTGGATAAGTGTATGTATGTTGGGGAAATAGAGAGACAACTGAAGGACACCCCATTTTACCGTAGGTTGGATGGTGATCCTACACAGTCCTTGAAAAATTCCCTGGACAGTTTGATACTTACGGCTTTTGAACTTGGGAAAATTACATTAAAAGAGAAAGATTTTCTGACAGTATCCTCTCCAGTAATTCCCACCATTTATGTTAACCCAAAAGTACATAAGTCGTTGACAGATCCGCCAGGGCGTCCAATAGTGTCTGCGATAGGGTCACTTTTTGAACCAGTGTCCCAATTACTAGACATATTATTGCGGCCATATATTGAGAGCATGTGGTCGTATGTCCGGGACTCCACACAAGTTATCAACATCCTTAAAACTATAGAATATTCTAATAAGCTGTTACTTGTAACTTTGGATATCAAATCTTTGTATACAAATATACCGCAGGAAGAAGCATTAACAATAATTCAACGATATCTATATAATAGAAGTAGTCACAGACGCATCCCTACGATATTCCTTATAGAAATGGCCCGGATGGCCTTGTGCCAGAATTATTTTTGTTTCAGGAACATTTTCTATCAGCAGATCAAGGGAGTAGCCATGGGCTCGTCGATGGGACCGGACATTGCAAACCTTTACGTATATGAGTTTGAAGAAATATATATAAAAAACAATCCCTTCAACAAGCAGATACATTTATGGTTGAGATATATAGATGATATCTTTATTTTGTGGAATGGTTCAGTGGAAGAGTTGACGGAGTTTAATGTTTGGATCAATCAATGTGATGATAACCTTCGATTTCAAATGACCTATGACCCTGAAAAAATTCCATATTTGGATCTTTTAATTCAGAAGACAGGAGCGGGGTTTTGCACAACTTTATATAGAAAGCCTACGGACAGGAACCAATTGTTGCATTATGGTAGTTTTCATAATTTGGCATTAAAAAACAATTTACCATATGGGCAGTTTCTTAGAGCTAAGAGAATTTGCACTTCAAGGGAGGAGTTTGAGTTGCAAGCAAATATTATCAAAGATAGATTGGAAGTCAGAGATTATCCTTCTGATCAAATCAAAAAAGGATATCAAAAAACTTGCTGTACTACTCGGGACGCTCTATTGCAGAAGAAAAAGAAAGAAGAGGATTCTAAATTGGTATGTCCCTTGCTTTACTCGCATCATTCGCAAGACATCAAAAAAATTTTGCAAAAATATTGGCACCTCATTCAGTCCCTCCCAGGTTTTGCAGATATTGACTTAGTCATTGCACACAAACGTAACATTAATTTAAGAAACATGTTGGTCCCGTCGGCGTTTACAGAACGCAAGTTTCTGTCTCAGTACAAAGGCCACTATCAATGTGGAAAATGCTCCGTATGTGTACATGCCCTTTCAGTTAGGGATAAATATATACATCCTCAGAATAATAGAGTTTTTTATTTGGATGATTTTACTAACTGTGCGACCAGTCACGTTATTTACGTGATTCGATGCCCATGTCAGAAGATATATGTAGGTATGACTTCACGACCTATCCGAAAGAGAATAATAGAGCACAGAAGCTGCATTAATAGGAAATTAGAGGATAAGCCGCTGGTAGCCCATTGGATGGAACATAATCATAAGGTGGCGGATTTAAAATTTTTTATTATTAAAAAAGTCACGCTAAACTGGAGAGGAGGAGATTTGGAGAGAACAACAGCACGTTTAGAACAGCGGTTCATTTTCCAACTCAATAGTTTACACCCAGAGGGGCTAAACATGGAAGAAGACTTATCAGTATTTCTCTAATGTATATGATAATAGAATAGGATTACAGTATGGTGTGTTAGGTTTCCTTGATTGATGGCAGGAACATTGATAAAAGATAAGTTTGGAAGTGAGTCATCGATGAAGGCATTGTAATTGGATGTCATTTATATTACTTGATCTATTTAAAATTAAAAACTTTGATTATAGTTAATGTAGATAGCCTTCTCTTGGTGTAGTGAAGAATTTTTGGCGGTTCCATTGTCTTATAACAGAGAGTCCATAGGGCTAGATAGAGAGACAATAAAAAAGTAAGCTCATGACATCACTGGTTTCTCCCGCGGTTTTTGCATTCTTTAATTCAACGCGCAGCTGCGGGCGTCTTCAGAAGTTTGTGCAGGAAGAGAGTGAGGGCTCTGCTTTCAAACGCATACAATTTGAGATAGCAAAAGTTTTCTGGTAAGTTTGTGAGGGCTGTTATATTTAGTATGGCTGATTACATCGGCGTTTATACTTTGAGATGAAGTGGAAGGGAGTATTGCACATGGCGGTCTATCTCACAAATGATAGTAATAGGAGGTTTATGTCAATGGTTGTGAATGGCATGACTTTTATGAGGAGAAAGGTGCATGGGGTTTTAACGATAATCGAAGCCATGGGCTATAATTTGAGATAGCAAAAGGTTTTTTGATAAGTTTGTGAGGGCTGTTATATTTAGTATGGCTGATCACATCGGCATTTATACTTTGAGATAAAGTGGAAGGGAGTATTGCACACGGCGGTTTATTTCACGAATGACAGTAGTAGGAGGTTTATGTCATTGGTTGTCCATGGCATGAATTTTATGAGGAGAAATGTGCACGGGGTTTTAACGATAATCGAAGCCATGGGCTATGGTTAGATTAGATGTATTAGTAAGGTATTTTTACTTGTGCATTTGGTTATCTTTCAAAGGAGGGCCGTGAATAATACAGCACTGGAGCAGTGTTTATGCACGATGAGATTTTAGGGCAGTTGATTTAGAATACATAGGTACAATTATAGCTCTGACATTTCAAGGGAAGTTATTTCAAAGTATATTAGGTTGCCTTTAAGGAGAGAACAGTATGCGTTTTTAGAGTTTTTAAATAGTGCTCGTTTTAACGTTTTTTTGATATGTTGGTTTCAAGAAAGGGTCTATGAAGAAGCACTGATTGATTGGTAGTAAGCAATTATGGAGTGGTATATGGATTCTTTCTTTTTCTCCCCTTTTTATACAATGGGATTTATAAAAAAAATTTATTATTTATATTGCAGTGGATACCTGCTTGTGAACAATCCTAGTACTGTTGTGCCTTTAGTGCTGACAGTATTGAATTTTAGGACATCATTTGCAGAGGTAAGAGCATATGACGAAATGAAGTAGGGTGTCTAGGTTCCTGTTGCGCTTTTCCTGGGTTTGTGTATTCCAATTAGTTTGTATCCATTTTATCCATGTATTAATTATTTATTAAATATAATGATATTTTTATGGACCTACCCATTTAGACTGGTCTTTTTTCTCCTTCCTTTTAGCATTTTCAGTGTGGCAAATTGCACGGGTAAAGGTAATGAATGTTATGGATATAGGTTATATTGATTTTCATTTTAGTCATTTTTCTATGTTTTAATATTACCTGTTATTTATTATTATTATTTATTTCTTTAGCATGTATCATTTGGTATTTATGTAATGATGACATGTCAGTACCTTTTGGGTGTGTACAATTCGACATTCAGTATACTATTATATTTTAATGGATTTTATTTATTATTTTTAGATACATATCATTTGGTATTTATGTATTTATGAGATGGTAGTACCTTTTAGATATGTCAATTTATTTATGTTTTAAGGTAGTTTTTTGCTGTACTGTATTATTTATTAACCATTTATTTGTATTCGTCTAATGACATTTTAAGTGTTTCATTGATGCATCAAATAGTTTGTTAGGTGCTTTTATTGTGTTATTTTGTTATGTTTACATTTATGATTTGTTTGTTACAGATTATGAATGTTTTTAACATTGTTTTTATGTTGTAGCCTTAAGCCCCTGATGAAGACATAAGCACAAATCATGAAATTGAGATGTGCAACTCTTATGTTCATTGTAAACCGCACTGATGTCGAACAGCGCGGTATAAAAGAGACTGCAAATAAATAAAATTAATAAATAAATAAGCGAAACACGGCCTGTGTCGGGCCTGGCTTTGTAACACAAGAGTGGTAATAAATAGTTCCTTCCTTGCCTCCACGCTTTTGACTGGGTCTGTTGTGTGGCGCGTGGTTCGTGCTTGTTTGTTGGACTGATCATTTCATTATACATTTCTCATTACTCCTGCCTCAAGCTGCCACCTTACATACCTCTACCCCACACCAGGGGCCGAGAATCAGATCCTTCAACAAGGAAACTTTTCTAAAAACAACTATTCATAAGTTACATAACTCAAACAACCTCAGCAAATTGATAACAAGCTGGAACACTGCTAAAAATATCGTAGCTAAACCTTCTCCTGTTCCTTTAAGATCCCGTCATAAGGTGTCTGAAAAATGGTATACCGCTGACCTAGCCAATTTAAAAAAAGAACTTAGAAAGTTAGAACTCAAATGGAGAACGAAAAAATCTCCAGAAATCAAAGCTCTATACATTTCATCCCTAAATGCATACAAGGAAGCCATAAACAATGCTAAGAAACATCACCATACAAAAATGATAACAAAAGCAATCAATCGTCCAAGGGAGCTAATTGAAATTGTGAAATCCCTTACCATATTCTGCTCTTGACATCCCCCATGAAATACCAATCAACTCCCAGACTCTGGCTAGCCATTTTGCTAGCAAGTTAAAACAAAGCAACTCACCAGTATCTGATCCCACACTAATAGCAATAAATTACACGAATTAATGGAAATCTTTCCACCTCATTAATAGCAAACAGCTTCTAGACACAATTGCAAAACTTAATACAACCACATCCCTCTTAGATCCGTGCCCTGTAGCGTGGATTAAGGCAACTAAAGCTGAACTAGCCCCCTACATCCTAAACATAGTGAATCAATCACTAAGCCAAGACTTCATGCCAAATGACCTTAAGCTTACTGCAATTCGCTCTATACTGAAAAACAAATCCTTAAATAATACGGATCCGACCTCATATACGCCCATTGCCAGTATCCCTTTTCACGGTGTCAAAACCTTCCTCTTGGCCCTCTCTGACACTCTCATACGAGGTATGGACAATATTAAACAAGCCTTTATCCTTGTTTTTCTCAGCATCTCCTCTGCGTTTGACAATGTAAATCATAACATTCTCATCTCAAGACTTAGCCAATTAGGTATAAAAGGGATAACTCTCAATTGGTTTAAATCATATGTACCTAGCCACGTTCAATATGTACAAATAAACCAGGATTCATCACCACCCTTCCCTCAAGAACAAGGAATACCACAAGGCTCTGCACTTTCTGCATTCCTGTTTAACATATCTTCAACCCATATGTTCTATTTTTAAAAAACACAATATAAGATATCACATATACACAGATGATAACATGTTGTACTCCTCATTCGACATCGTGAACCCCAATTATGACAATCTAGCAGCTTGCCTAACTGAAGCCGAAAACTGGCTCCGTTCAAAGAATATGTCCATCAATTTCAATAAGACTGAAGTCTTGTTCACTTCAAGAAACCCTGACTTCAACCCCTCCTCCAGGATTCAGTCTGCAAAACATCACCTTACCAGTTAAACAGGAGGTGAAATACTTAGGAGTCACCCTTGATAAGACCCTCAACTTGACTGCCCACATAAAACAGACAGCTAGAACAATCTTCTTTAAATTAAGGACCATTCAGAAACTCAGACTCCTTTTTGATATAGATTACTTCAGAACCATAGTCCAAGCATTTCGATTACTGTAATAGCATACTTCAAGGCACAACTAAAAAAACCTTAAACATACTCCAAATGGCCCAAAATGTCACCGCGCGTATAATAGTGAAAGCCAGACTATCCGATCACATTATTCCCATGTTGTACTCCCTCCATTGGCTGCTGGTCATCAGCAGGATAAAATATAAATTGATACTAACCACGTTTAAACTAATCAATAATATATCACCTTCTCATCTCTCAGCTTTAATCCAAACGCCCCCTGAAAAATAGAACTAGAAGACGGAAGAACCTTAACACTTTAGTCCCTACATTGATTAGAAAAACTAAACAAATAACAAGTAACAGTGCATTTTGTGGTGATGTGGGTGCAGCACAGCCCTGGGAAAGAGGAAAAAAGGAAAGTTTTTCTCATAAAAGGGGGATGGGCTTACCTAAGCACAGGTCCCAAAGTGAAAGTAACTCTGAAACACACACTTGCAGAGCTAGCCTGAAGCCACACCCAGTCTCCAAGGCAACTGCAGGGAGAGAGAGGGTGGGGCCAGAAAGGGAAGCACGCTGCCAAACATTTAAACTCCGTCACTCAGTAAGGAATCCAGGGAATCCAGGAAGGAGAGGAAAGAGAGGGACGAGAGGAAACAGCACTGCAGAGCTGAAAGAGCTGGGGAATCCAGGAGAAGTGTACAGAACTGCCAAGGCGAGTGGCAGGGCCAGAGTGGAGCAGGAAGAAGTTTGAGAGAGTTCCAGAACTACAGTTCTAACTCAGAGGCAAGCAGCTCAGACTCTGAGCAGGAAACAAAGCCTTTTAGAAAGCCTGTAAAAGAAAAGGTTTCTACAAGAAAGGTAAACCAGACAGTACCTTTATATGACTCAATAAGGGGAAGGAAGTCTGATAGCTCTGATATAATTCCAAGGGGAAGAAGGAATGTTCAGTGGGAGAAACATTTCAAGCTTTTAAAGAAGGTGAAGCTAGAAATCCCTGAACGTGTCCCAGTCCCTGAGCCTTGCAGCACAGAAGAGGAAATGGAGGTTGAGTTTTACAAGGGAGACTCAGATTCCACAGAAGTATCAATGGAATGTGCTTTGTGTATGAGCAGTGCTTAGAAAGCATTTATTGAATACTGTGAAGAAAGCCTAAGAAGTATTTATGCCAAGTAAATGCTATTGAGAAGTGCTGGTAAAGAGAAAGCCTCATTTTTAAAGCTGCAATTCTACTAATGCTATGAGAGTGTTTTAAACAGCCGTTTAGTTTCCATGCTGAGAAGCAGAGTGTAATCTCAAGCTTGCTTGAAACAGCTGGGAGAAGCTAACAAGGGTAGCTGGACTTTACGTGCAAACAGTGGAGTTAAACTGTCTTTGTTTGAATGAAAAGGAAACTTGTTTAATGGCAAAGAGTGAAGAAACTGCTTTGTTGAAGTACATGTTGGAAAAGCTTTTTGTTGGAGGAAAAATCCTCTTTTTCTGTTGATGTTTTGGAGCCTTCCACCAAGGTCTAATTGCAAACTTGATGACTAGAAGAAAATAAAATTTTATAACAAATTTTCCTGTGTTGGCCTATTCCATTCGGACTGCTTTAATTGCCCCACAACTACACAATAAGGGCCTCAGCTACCAGGCTGAAGCATGAACATGAGTATTATGGCGCGCCGCCCCCACTAGGCAGCCGCCTAGAGAGGGTGAGGCGCCACAATTTTCATTTGTTGCACCTGAACAATGGAATGCCCTCCCAGAAAGCCTGAGAGAAATTAAAGACCTCCAAGTATTCCGGAAGGAATTAAAAACGTATCTATTCATCCAGCATTTCCATAACCCTAATTTCACCCCTGATCAAATCCCCCTGACCAACTTGACCCCTGCACCACATACACTTTGCTCCACACCAAACCAACTATAAGCCCACTCCTACCCATTAATGTGTCATTTCTCTTACCATCACTGAAACGTCTACGCCTACAATAAAAATCGGAAGATTTATGATTGTAAATAGTTCTCATATTTAACTGCTTATTGTAACTAGTTCACCGGTTACATGATGTTCATTGTATTATGTTTTGTTCTATTGTAAACAGCCCCTGATCGCTGGAAGGGGCGGTATAGAAAAGCATCCAAATAAATAAATAAAATCTATTCCTGGTGAGGATAACCAGCTGCACCTGAAAGTGAATTTGAATACCCCTCCCTTTTTAATAGGTCTAAGAGCATATAAAGCTAAGATTATGCCAGGAGTGGGTGGGATTCAGGGTGGGAGGGAGGAAATTAACACTTAGTAAAGGCTGGCATGCTACACAGGTCCCATACCTGTACTTCTAAGTGTTCTGTTAACAATTTCCTGGGTGATTCACACAGCCTTTGCTTTGATGGAAGGAGCCTTTCAAATTGCCCCTTTGATCTGTCACTTGGCTTTAACACCTATTTGAAACAATTTCACAGATCTCTTGCTCTCTATCTTGAAGGCCTCTTTGTAAGGATCTCTAGAAACAATTTATTCCTATTTCTCCTTTTATGCTAAGCTATACTCTGATTTGATTTAAATTAAAAGCTCTCTGCTGATACTAGGCCCTGACTGAGTTAACAAATACACTGGATTCTAAATTACAAAGATTAATCAGCTTTTATTCCAAAGATAGCCCTTTTCCTCAATATTTAGAGAATTTCACAAAAGAAAATACTTACAAGTGCAGAGCTCTCTCCAGCAGTAGTACTCCCTTTGGGTAGTCCTTCCATCCACGTTCCCGCATGTGTTACTCACTGCAAGGTGTACATGTGGTTGGCACTATGTTCTGCTGCTGTGGAGACAGTGCCTCATAAACAGCCATATGTATCTGCTAAACAGCCCTGAGACACTACTGCGAGTTTGCATAGAGAAAATATATTGGAGGCCAGGTGCTAAACAGATGTGTATGTACCATGCTGATGTATAGCCAGACCTTTGCTAATCTCCTCCTAAGGCCACTCAGTCATATGGCAACCCGGCAAGTACATCCACTACTAGGGAGACAGCCAAGGTCTGCGGCTGGTGTCAGCAGCTTCAGGTCTTGTGGCACTATAGTATGTGGCTGTGCCTTCACCATACAAGGTGTATGGCAGATGAGGGCCCATGTGAGCTGGTGCTGGTGCACACCATTGCCAGCAATGGTCCCTGATTTAAATGAGGTTGCACTAAAGGGAGGGCACACAGTACCCCATGTGGTAAGACTCTTACCTGATCCTCTGCTGACAATGGCGCCCAAGGGGAGGAAAAGGACTGTGCCTCTCTGGATAGGGCATACCTTCAAGGAGAGGCATGTTCAATAACACTGTCCAAGGGTCGTCCTCAAACCTGTGACCTTGTCACTGAAAGGCAAGCTACATCTTATCTGAGTCAGACTGTATACAAGTGTGTAGGCCAGCCTGACATGTGTGGGAGCTGCCTTAGACCAGCCCTGAAGACCACAGAACATGTGCCAAGGTACACCAGAGTGTCCAAGGGGATGCATCCTGCCAACCAACATTGCATTTTGTCATGGTACATCCATACGATGCCTCACCATTTTGGGGGGTGGCCATCTCAAGGTATCTTGCATTTTATTTATTTATTTAATTAATTAATCCATTTTATATACCACCTTATGGCATATGGCTCCCCAGCCACAGATGGCAAGATAATGGGCCCCATGGGGGAAGGGCCACGTGACACCCACTTTTCTACTGCCGTGGACATCTTGAACCGCCCCTTGGAGCACACTGGTGTGGATATAGGGTCAATGTAGGGGAGCAATGTCATCCATTGGTAGAGTGCTTCAGGCTTACAGGTTGTGATGATGCAGAGGGCTTAAACACCAGAAATAGGGGTTTAAAACAGTTTCTTTCCCCAAAAGCAGACAGCAATACAGGCAGGGAAAGGGTTAAAGCTTCAGCCCAGAGAAACTCTCTGCATAGAAAGTCAGTGAGAGAGCCACACCCCAGCTCCATGACAACCCCGGGAGCTGACGTAAGAGGCAAGGGGGCGGAGTCAAAGCGGATAGGGCAGCCCCATGCTCTTAACCAGGAAGGAGATTCAGAGAAGGGGAAGAGGAAGGGGAAGAGGAAGGAGAAGGAGGAGAAGGAGAATAGAGACAGAGTGTTGGACTCTGGCTCAGGTTCTGGTTCGGATTCAGATCCAGAGGGAGACCTGAGGAACCGAGGAAGCAAAGGAAGGAGCAACCATTACCAAGGTAGCACACGGTGCTTGGGGAGTTGCCAGCAAGACTGCTTAGAGAAAGAAAGGTCTCTGGAAAAGCGTCTGAGAAAGCTTCCTGTAAAGGAGAGGAATTACCACGGGCCAAGCAGCTGAGAGAAGCAGGTCAGAAGTAACTTTAATCCTCGAGGGGAGAGGCTGGAAATCTTACCCAGGAGAGACAGGAGTTCTTCCCCGGAGTCTTCTCTGGAAGCTGTGGTTACAGGTGGGAGATTAGGCTGGAGTAAAGTTCCAGGTGAAAAGCTGCAGAAACGTTCCCAGGGCAGGCAGCATGTCTCTAGCTCAAGCTCTGAGAATAGCCCAGCTGCTCATAAGCAAACAGCTGATTGTGTGCTACGGAGACGGAGGTTAGAGCCAGACCCTGCTGAGTAGTTTGCCACACGGGAGATAGTGAAGCAGTATCAGGACAAATACTTGCCTTTTAACCAAACTGGGAAAGCCAGACATACCAGAAGAAAGGTGAGCCCTTTTTCCATTAATTCAGTTTTAAAGGAAGCTGGTAATTTTAATTCCTCACATATACCAAGAAGTAAAAAGGATTCTAAATGGAAACAGCTTAAAAGCTTACTAGAGCAGTGGAAGCCAGTTACTCTGCAGAACCCTGACTATAACCAGGACCTATCAGACTCAGAAGTAGAACCAATGCAGACTGAGTCAGCTGTAATAGATAGCAGTTATTCTGATATGGAGACAGAGTGTGCTTACTGTCATAAGGAGTGAAAGCTGTATAACTTTGTGCAAGTGATAAGTGCTGGAGAAGTCCAACTTCAGGCAACTGAGCTTTTACATGGGGAGAGGCAGCGTACTGCCTAAGTGTAAAACTCAACCTCATTAAGCAACTGTGGAAAGCAAATGCAATGCTATTGTGTTATCTGCAAAGTGAAGTTGTTACATGAAAGTAAAGCTTCTAGTGTGAAGAACAGACCTTGTTCCGAACTGGAGAGAAGTTTGGATAATTTGTTTGGAACTGACAACCCTGAGAAGTATTAGGTGGACTTTGTTACATCTTTGACTTTATTTGGTTGGAAAAAGTATCCACATTTTGTTTCTGTTATTAGGGGTAGTAGATACAAAATTCCTGTGCTAACAATAAAGTTATTGTTACCCCAATTAACCTTGGCTGTTCGTGTCTTGGCCCACAACTACACGGAACCCAGACATCAGCACTTACAAGGATCTAGAAATTTGTGGTCACGTCCCCCCTCTTCCAGGCAACCGCCTATACAGGCGAGGAGGGCGTGACAAGGTGCATACATCAGTAGGTCATGTGGTGCATGTGGTAAAGACCTTTTCTGACTGCCATATGCAGGTGTGCTTGGGCAACATTCCCCCATACCCTGACTCGCAACCTGCGATCGGCATCATGACAGAAAACTCCTCCCACTCTCCATCTTAACACCAATCAGTGCCCAACGTCAGATCTTTAAAAGTAAGCACCAGCAGCCAGACAGATCTCACTTTCTCACACCGGCAACCTGTGATCGGCATCAGGACAGAGACCGGGAAACAGAAAACGCCTCCCACTCTCTATCTTAACACCAACCAGTGCCCAATGTCAGATCTTTAAAAGTAAGCACCAGCAGGCACGCCCGTGCCTGGTGGGCCCTTAGGCGAGGACATTTAAATGTTTGAAATAACTCCTGAGGAAATAATGCTCCTCTAACTCTGGCCACACCAGCTACTTTAAGAGCATACATTCTAAACGAACGGCAACGCATAGACATACAAGTAATGCAAACAGAAGATAACCAGTAAAACAGAGACCCATTTGGCTGATACTCCAATACTCCTGAACACTATACCTCCGGCCCAGCTTTAGGCAACTACAAGCATACTATTCCTAGATCAACTGCACTTCTGTGATTGAGCTCCGGACATACATAATTTCGAGTGAGCTTCACCAGAAAACCATGCACGTCGGCATCAGCTGTACTAAGCAAATCCAAAAAATCCACTTGACATGATTCTTCTCTCCTCAAGCCAAATTCGATCTGGCAGCACAAATATGCAAATTATAATCAACTACCTGAAACTCCAGTTCCTGGGGCCTCTCATAAAAATGCCAAGGGGATTTCAGTACATACTGGTTATTATTGACCTAAGGAACGTGTCAGCGAAATCCATTGCTACTGAAGTAATAAAACTGTTTTGTGAGGTGGGGTTTCCTCAAGAGGTACTAACGGACAGAGGAAGTAATTTTATGTCCAAATACTTGGCCCAGGTGTAGGACGCCTTTGGCATCCACCATCTCAAGACAGCTGCCTATCACCCCCAATGTAATGGTTTGGTGGAAAGAATGAACCAAAGCATAAAGCAGATGCTCCGACGTGCTTTGGACGGAGAAGTGACAGAATGGGATAACATGCTACCCTTCATATTATACGCCTGTAGGGAGCGAACACAGGTTTCCCTAGGCATCTCGCCATACGAACTGATGTACGACGATCACCTAGGGGAGTGCTAGATATCCTGCGTGAACAATGGATTGAACCAGTAGAAACTGAAGTGGGAGTACCCCAATTTTTGAAAAACTTGAGGAGTCGTCTAAAGCGGACTTCTCGTCTCGCAGAAGAAAAGCTGAAAGATAGCCAACAAAAGCAAAAGAGATATTATGACAGAGATACAAAGCCTAGGCAACTAAGTGTAGGTGAGAAAGTGGTAGTCTTAGTGTCCGGACCTACCCCAAAATTCGAAGCCCAGTAGAGGGGACCGTATACAGTGGTCAAACCACTTGGTCCAGCCTCGTATCTGATACAGGACAAAAAGGGACACAACCAAGTCTATCACATAAATGTCCTCCAACATTGGCATGAGAGATTGGCTCTCATGGCGTCATCAGAAAAAGGGTCTAACTATATGGCGTTGCAACCTTATAACTATAAGGTAGAGCATACCTTGCCTCTCTCAACTACCTGGGCTTTGTGTGGTAGCCAGGTTAACTGTTCATTTTAAATTAAATCTCTCTCCCCAGAACCTGCTGTGTGTTAAACTTTTTTCCTGTCCTAGCCTGCCTGAGTGAATCCTCCCCCTCCCCCCCCCGCTGAGGTATTGTGTAGCCTTCTTCCTGTTTCCTCCACGTGTGCATAGTCTGTTTTAGTTTGCTTTTCTCTGATCAGAGAAGAGCAGTGCTTTTACAGTGCTCTGCTAGAGAGTGGATATTTGCCTCCTGTGATACCTTGCTGTGAGTTCTAGCTGTTTATTTAATTATTTATTGTTTGTCTGTTTATTTAATTATTTATTGTTTGTCTTAGTGGTGTGCTAGTTCAGCCTTCTCAGCTGTAACCTACCTTGCCTCTCTCAACTACCTGGGCTTTGTGTGGTAGCCAGGTTAACTGTTCATTTTAAATTAAATCTCTCTCCCCAGAACCTGCTGTGTGTTAAACCTTTTTCCTGTCCTAGCCTGCCTGAGTGAATCCTCCCCCACCCCCACCCTGCTGAGGTATTGTGTAGCCTTCTTCCTGTTTCCTCCACGTGTGCATAGCCTGTTTTAGTTTGCTTTTCTCTGATCAGAGAAGAGCAGTGCTTTTACAGTGCTCTGCTAGAGAGTGGATATTTGCCTCCTGTGACACCTTGCTGTGAGTTCTAGCTGTTTATTTAATTATTTATTGTTTGTCTGTTTATTTAATTATTTATTGTTTGTCTTAGTGGTGTGCTAGTTCAGCCTTCTCAGCTGTAACTTACCTTGCCTCTCTCAACTAACTGGGCTTTGTGTGGTACCCCCCTCCCCCCTGCTGAGGGTTCAGGACAGGGTACCTTGTAACTGCCCTCTTTAATAGGACCTATCTCCCTCCCTCCCTCCCCAGCACCCACCCACCCCTGGAGTAATTGTAGTTCTATAGGTACTTGCACATCTTAGAGGAAAGGGGCTGCTTCCAGGTGCAGCTCTTTATCCAAATCAGTCATACACGGAGGACCTGAGATTAATTAATTAAGCTTCAGGTACACAAGGTGTATTAGGGGTATTAGATACACTTTTATTAGTATAAGCATCTACACCAATCCTTATTATATACAGAATTTAAAAGACCTAAACACAAGCTGTAAACTAAGATGCAGATAGAAGTCCAGCAACGAGATGGGGGTTCTCCGGTCTTTTGCATTGAGTGTCACATGTATGATTTTCTCCCAGTTGGTGAGAGGTCTTACGTATGCACTAAGTGCAAGGAGCTCTTTGCTCTCAGGGAACGAGTCCATTCTCTAGAGGCTAGAGTAGCAGACCTGGAAGACATAAGAAAGACAGAGAAGTACATGGACGAGACCTACAGGGATATAGTCCTGAAGTCCCACCTCCAGTCTGGCAGCATCCCTGTTGCCATGGAGGAGAGAGGTCACGTGACAGGAAAGCATCACCCTGGTGTGGCAGGAAGTGATCCTGTATCTAGGACCTGTCCTCCAGGTGATGTAAAACCCTCTCGCACCGAGGACGTTTCTCCAGGGCCATGTCCCCATGAGGGGAGGGTCAGGACAGCTGTTATAGTTGGTGATTCAATCATTAGGAATGTAGATAGCTGGGTGGCTGGTGGACGTGAGGATCACCTGATAACATGCCTGTCTGGTGCGAAAGTAGCAGACCTCACGCACCGCCTAGATAGGATCATAGATAGTGCTGGGGAGGAGTCTGCTGTCTTGGTACATGTTGGTACCAATGACATAGGAAAATGTGGTAGGGAAGTTCTGGAGACTAAATTTAAACTTTTAGGTAGGAAGTTGAAATCCAGAACTTCCAGGATAGCATTCTCCGAAATGCTTCCTGTTCCACGTGCAGGACCCAAAAGACAGGCAGAGCTCCGGAGTCTCAATGCGTGGATGAGACGATGGTGCAAGGATGAGGGTTTTGGATTTGTTAGGAACTGGGGAACATTCTGGGGAAAGGGGGGGCTCTTCCGAAGGGATGGGCTTCACCTTAATCAGGATGGGACCAGACTGCTGGCATTAACCTTTAAAAAAGAGATAGAGAAGCTTTTAAACTAGAAAATAGGGGAAAGCCGACAGTCACCCAGGAGCGCATGGTTCGGACGAAGGTATCCTTGAAGGATACTACCAAAAGCAGTGAGGTTCCAAAAGGGAGTATAGTAGCCCAAATGCCCTTGAGTAAGGAGCAGACAGAACATAAAGATTCCAAATTACCCATGTCTACCAATAGCCAGATTAATGTTAATAAAATACAGTCTCTAAAATGCTTGTATGCCAATGCTAGAAGTCTAAACAATAAGATGGGAGAGTTAGAATATATAGCATTAAATGAGAGGTTAGGTATGATTGCACTCTCAGAGACATGGTGGAAGGAGGATAACCAGTGGGACACTGTGATACCTGGATACAAACTATACCGTAATGATAGAGCTGATCAAATTGGTGGAGGGGTTGCGCTCTATGTTAGAGAGGGCATTGAGTCAGAAAGGATTAAAGTTTTGCAGGGAACAAAATTTGCTGTAGAATCTCTATGGATTGAAATTCCATTTATGAAGGGGAAGGTGATGGCAGTGGGAGTATACTATCGACCGCCTGGCCAGAATGAACAAATGGATGATGAAATGCTCAAAGAAATCAAGGACGCTAACAAAAGTCACAACAGAGTAGTAATAATGGGTGATTTCAATTACCCCGGTATCGACTGGGTCAGTGTCACAGCAGGACAAGCTAAAGAGATAAAGTTTCTAGATGAAATAAATGACTGCTTCTTGGAGCAGCTGGTTCATGAACCGACCAGAGGGGAAGCCATACTGGACCTAGTCCTTAGTGGAACGCCAGATCTGGTGCAAGAAATAAGGGTGTTGGGACCACTTGGCAATAGTGATCATAGTATGACCATGTTTGATTTAATTAGTGGAGGACAGATAGTAAAGGAATCCACAGTACTACCTTTTAACTTTCAAAAGGGAGACTATGATAGAATGAGGAATATAGTTAGGAAAAAACTAAAAGGAGCGGTTCCAAAGGTTAAAGACTTACAGCAAGCTTGGGTGTTATTTAAAAATACTATCCTCGAAGCCCAGACCAGCTGTATTCCACGCATTAAGAAAAGTGGAAGAAGAAAGTCCAAAAAACTGCCAGCATGGTTTAAAGGTGAGGTCAGAGAGGCTGTTGCTGCCAAAAAAGCAACCTTCAGGAAATGGAAAAAAGAGCCAAATGATGAAAACTGGAAACAGCACAAACACTGGCAAGTTAAATGCAAAGCATTGATAAGGCAGGCAAAGTGGGAATTTGAGAAGAAACTTGCTACGGAAGCAAAAACACGAAATAAAGACTTTTTCAAGTACATTCGTAGCAAAAGGCCTGTGAGAGAGTCAATTGGACCATTAGATGATAGAGGGGTAAAAGGGGCAGTAAGAGGAGACAGGGCTATAGCAGAGAGACTGAATGAATTCTTTGCTTTGGTCTTTACTGAGGAAGATGTAGGGATGTTACCCAAGACTGAAGTGGTATTTAAAGGTGATACTGCAGAGGAATTGAGAGAAATATCGCTACACCGGGAAGATATATTACAACTATTTGATAAACTGAATAGTAGCAAATCACCTGGACCGGATGGTATACATCCCAGAGTGTTGAAAGAACTGAAATAAGAGATTGCAGACCTGCTATTGGTAATCTGTGAACTTTCATTAAAATCATCTGTAATACCTGAAGATTGGAGGGTCGCCAACGTAACACCAATTTTTAAAAAGGGTTCCAGGGGTGACCCGGGAAATTACAGACCGGTGAGCCTGACGTCAGTACCAGGAAAGATGGTAGAAACCATCATAAAGAACAAAATTACACAGCATGAAGATAGTCATGGCCTAATGGGAGACAGCCAACATGGCTTTTGTCACCCACCTACTTACCCCGCTAGGAGGCAGCCTAGGGGACTTTCAGTGGGGCCTCTTCTTTAATGTAGCTGGGGCTCTTTTAAGGCCCCCTGGGAATTATCTCCCACTAGCCGTTCTAAAGGTTGTAGTTGTGACGAGCAGCCAGGCTTTTTTTGTAAGAGGTATTTTTATTATCCCTTTCCGGGTGGATTCTTGCACGTGAGAAATTAACAGAAACAGACCATGTTTTCTGGTACACATAAAAATACTACTGGAACCAAAAGCGCTTCATTTCAGCTTAACTCAAAATATAACAGCTACTAAATTTATACAGGTAATTTTTAGAAATCCTTTTCCTTTAAAAGGTTATCTTCTTAGCACAGCTTAGCATAAGGAAGACACATCATTAGCCAGGGTCAAAGCACATTCCATTTGAGATACCTCTGTATTATCTTCAGCTAATTCAAAGTCCATTGCCTCGTAGCTTCCCTGGTTGCTACTCTCTGAACAGCTGTGTCTCCTTTCTTGGCTGTGCAAGCTTCCGTCTTCTGCAAGACTTCCCTTCCCCCCTTCACCAAGGTAGGATGGGAAGTTACCGTATTTCTCACAGTCTGCCCCTAGGGGACCCAACCTTCCTAGTTGTGTATAGGGAAAACTTATGCTTCTAAGGCCCTCTCTATTACAGGCTTTCAGCCAGTCCTCAGAGAGGATTTCTCTTGAGCTTTTACAGCATGGAAAGTCAGCGTTGATACTTCTAAAAGCAGGCTTCTTACTGCCTCTAGCCACTGGCTGGTTCTTAAACAGGTAAGTGTCCCTTCTATAACACTTACTGTTTTATGGGTAACTGTTAGCAGAAGGACCGTCTCTCAAGGGTTTCTCTTTCCTGCTGGATTGAATTCCTCTGTGATTCTTTTCACTGGCCTCTTGCTCCGTGCTTCCTAGCACCCTGCAATTGCCCTTGGATATTCTTTCCTTAGGAACTTTATTCAAACTCCAATGAGAAGTATTCTCCTTTTCTGCCCCAGCTGTTGTGGTATCCTTAATGTCTCTCTCCTCTGAGAAATCCCAGTTAGCTCCTCTCTCTGAGAAATCTTGCTTAGTTCTGCTCTCTGAGAAATCCTGCTTAGTTCTCCTCTCTGAGAAATCCTGCTTAGTTCTCTCGGTAAGTGACTCTGTATGCCTTTTAACTGCGTCACTACCTGCATTCTGTTGACCTTGCCCTGCTCTCAGCTGCCTTTCATTAACTGATTGAGGATGAGGTAATCCTTTGCAGGAGCACGTTCTACCTCTGGTTACCTTTGTTTTCCATGGTTGCTTATAGCAACCCTGCAGCATGTGCTTGGATCTGTCAGTTTCAGATCTACCTAGCCCTGCCCTTTCTGTTTCCATAGGTAATTCCTGCTCTACCCCGTGACACTTTAGACAAGGAAGATCTTGTCTAACTAATCTGATATGTTTTTTTGAAGGTGTGCATAAACAGGTAGACAAAGGTGAGTCGGTTGATTATAGTATATCTGGACTTTCAGAAAGCTTTTGACAAGGTCCCCCATCAGAGACTTTTGGCGAAGCTAAAAAGTCATGGGATAGGAGGCAGTGTACTATTGTGGATCGGGAACTGGTTAAAAGATATAAAGCAGAGGGTAGGGCTAAATGGCCAATATTCCCAATGGAAAAAGGTGAATAGTGGAGTACCCCAGGGATCTGTACTGGGTCCGCTACTTTTTGACATATTCATAAATGACCTGGAAAAGGGAATAACTAGTGAGGTTATCAAATTTGCAGATGACACAAAACTGTTTAAAGTTGTTAAAACCCAAGAGGATTGTGCAAAACTGCAGGAGGATCTGGATAAATTGGAAGACTGGGCATCCAAATGGCAGATGAAATTTAATGTGGACAAGTGCAAAGTTATGCACCTAGGAAAGAACAACCCACACTATAGTTACACGATGCAAGGCTCCACATTAGAAACCACCACCCAGGAAAAAAGATTTAGGAGTCATCGTGGATAACATGTTAAAACCCTCCGCCCAGTGTGCAGCGGCGGCCAAGAAAGCAAATAGAATGCTAGGTATCATAAGGAAAGGGATGGAGAATAAAACAAAGGATATTATAATGCCTCTGTATCGCTCCATGGTACGACCGCACCTTAAATATTGTGTGCAATTCTGGTCACTGTATCTTAAAAAGGACATAGCGTTATTAGAAAAAGTACAGAGAAGAGCCACCAAATTGGTGAAGGGGATGGAAGGCTACTCCTATGAAGAGAGGCTAAAAAGGTTAGGGCTCTTTAACCTGGAAAAGAGACGGCTGAGGGGAGATATGATAGAGGTCTATAAATTAATGAATGGAGTGGAACGGATAAACGTCGATCAATTGTTTACGCTATCAGAATATAGAAAGACTAGGGGACATGTAATGAAGCTACAGGGTAAACTATTTAAGACAAATAAGAGAAAGTATTTTTTCACTCAACGTGTAATCAAACTCTGGAATCTGTTACCGGAGGATGTAGTAAGTGATGTTAGTATAGCTGGGTTTAAAAAAGGTTTGGACAAGTTCCTGGAGGAAAGGTCCATAAACCACTATTAAAAAGGGACCCAGGATATCAATGCTTGACCCAGTACAAGCATTGTGGAACCTGTGTCTTTTGGGGATATTGCTAGGTACTGTAATGGGGAAAAGATATCCTGTGATAGGAAAGCAGAGGAACCTATGAGCAATAGGGCTGTTTCTAGCAGGAAGGAAGATATCAGGACACCCAGTTGCCAAGAGCAACATAAACATTCCCAGCCACGAGGGAAGGAACCCTGCACAGCTGATAGGCATTCCCCAGCTCTTAGCTCTAATAGCTCTCACCTGGGAGGGGGAAGGGCTGGAGTAGAGCCTCAGCAAACGTATAAGGGACGTTCATTAGAGAATAGTGGTAGCTGTAGGACGAGCCGTAGGAGCAGCAATAGCAGGAGCTGGAGAAGGAGTTGTGACTTTGGCTTTGGTAGCTTCGGTAACTCCAGAGAAAGCAGTGTGGAAGATTCAGTGAAACCAGTAACTGGAAGCAGGAGAGACGTGCTGAATGAGAACCAGCTGGATACTAAGTGCAAGCTGAGGTTTGAATCTGGGAAGCAACATCTGCTTTGGGCTGGTAGGAAAACTGATGTGAATGACTTTGATTCTGAATGTGAAAGAGAAAGGCAGATAACAGCTGATAGTCTTAATTGGAGGAGAAAGGCTCAAAACCCTTTTAACCAAGCCTCCAAACATATACCTTATCGTGAAGGCATTTATAAGGAGAAAGTACCAGTCAGAGTAACTGGAAAGCAATTACAGGCTTCAGGAAGGAAAGAATATACAGTGCAAGACATCTGTATGTTGGAAGAGGGTGACAAACAGCCTAAGCATAGAGAAAAGCCTCTGAGGTTTAAACCCCGACTGAATGAAGCTGTGCATAGCTTTTCTCCTGCCTCAAACCCAGAAGCTGGGCTAATTAACCAAGGTAAAGCTGCTTACAAGTCTTTTTCACCTAGAAGTTATAAAGGACATAAGTCTTATTGGAATTGTATGCCAAGATATGGTGACTCTGACCCTTACCTGCTGGAGGAAATAGTAGGGAGGTCAAGGGAGCTGGCAGAGGAGAATAATCTACCAACTCACTATAGGCAACAACTTTATGCAGATGATAGTCAGATTGAATCAATGATAATTGATCCGCCAGAGCCTGAATTATCTGACTACCAGATGGACTGTACATTGGCTATGATAAATGATAGAATTTCATTGTGCTGAAGATATACAATGCTGGAAGTGAATTAACTGCCTGTTTAAAAGCACAAGACTTTACTTTATCCTTTTTGCCAGAGTATATGGCTTTTGTTCTTTTGTTACCTGTGTTATAATCCAAACCCCGGGAGGGGAAATAAAACCTTGATTTGACCTTACCACTCGGGTCTCAACAATCTTATTGCAAAGGAGCCCAACTACAATCCTTTCAATAAAAGGTCCCCCTGTAGCCCAACCAGTATACTACACTGCTGGCCGAGCAGGGTGTGACAGTATGTATGACCTAGATTGGCCACTGTTGGAAACAGGATACTGGGCTTGATGGACCTCGGTCTGACCCAGTATGGCATGTCTTATGTTCTTATGAAGCTGCATTATAATGCTGATGCCATGTCGCGAATTACGTGCTGTAGGGAAAATGATAACTCAGCCCGTAATATTTTAAGAAGGGGGATATGTCATAGAGCAGGAGCTAATAAAAGTGAGGACGTAGGAAAAGAAGCTGTTTGTCCCAAAACAAATGAGGTGCAGAGAATGCAATTGTCTAGCAAAACAGCTAGAGGGAGCAGGCGTGCACTTACAGAGGCTGAGTGGACACACCTAGCTAATCAGCAGCACCTGAGAACTAGCCCGGGAAGCTCAAAGGCAGAAGACCTTTATAAGCAACGGGCTGGAGACAGAAAGCAGAGCAGCACCGGCGAGCAGAGCAGCACCGGAGAGCAGAGCAGCACCGGAGAGCAGAGCACTGCTGAGAAACAGAGCAGTGGAACCAGGACTAGTGGCACGGCTGCAGGAACTGGAAGAGAACCAGAAGGTCCCAGGGCGAAAGACAGGCGGAGGAGAGTCAGTCCTGTGGAAGTCGTGGTAGCCAGAAACTCCAGAGGTAAAGAGCTAAGAAGCAGGAAGCCAGGCTTGGAGAGAGACCTACGCTTGCCAGAAAGCCCGGAGACCAGATTGAAAGGTACCAGAAGCTTTCAAGAGAAAGATTGTCAGAGAGACTGGGTCCTAAGGGAAATACCTGAGGATGACACTTCCAGCTATGCCTATTACAGGAAACCAAGGTATGATTCTTTATTCATGAAGAAAGGCTCAGCTGCTAGAGGCCCTTATAAAACAGATGCCCAGTTTAAAGGAAGAGAAAGCAGGCCAGAGTTTCACCAGCCAAGATATAGAGGCTATAAAACAGGCCATGCTCATTTAAGAACCTTAGAACAACTGTATGGAAAACAAGGGAACAGAAATAGGGACTGGCCAGTGATAACAGCCAGAGAAGGCCCCACCTCAGAAGAAGATAATAGTGATTTAGAACCGATGCAAGTGGAGCTTATAGACCCTATTCCCTCATCTCAGGAGGAATTGATGGATTGTTCCATGTGTGTTGTGGGTAGTTTGGAATCACTGCCGGAACTGTGAGCCTTACAGATATTACTTTAAGAAGTTTTTATATTTGTGCTGAATGAAAAAAGAATGTTCAGACATGTAATTTACTCCAATGTTGAAAGAATCCTTGGTTAAATTCCTTTCCACAACTGTGAAGATTATAACAGTTTACTTTGTACCTTGAGTTTGGTTTATGCCTGAAAAGAAGGACTTTCTTTAATTTTTGTAGCCCAACGAATCTTTTTCTGAAAAGGGAAATAAAAGCCTTATTCTCCCTCCATTTGGCTTACATGACTTATTTGCACCAGGAGTAGGACTACATAGACCAGGCTGCACCTGGCCTTAAAGAACCCTACTCTCCTAAAATTAACTATATGCCCAACCTCCCTATTCAGCCACCGGCCACCAGGGGGAGGTTGGCGACAATATCAACAACTACAACAGTCCCCTTTTTACCTTTAGAGAACCTCTGTGTTTGTCCCACGCTTTTTTGAATTCAGTTACTGTCCTCATCTCTACTACCTCCACTGGGAGACTATTCCATGGATCCACTACTCTTTCCGTAAAGAAATATTTCCACATAACACTCCTGAATCTATCTCCCTTCACCCTCATCCCATGTCCCCTCGTAGCAGAACTTGCTTTCAATTGAAAGAGGCTCTCTCCCTGAATATTTATGCCACGGAGGTATTTAAACATCTCAATCATATCACCTCTATCCCGCCTTTCCTCTAAGGTGTACATATTAAGATCCTTAAGTCTGTCCTCATATGCTTTATAATGAAGACCACTAATCATTTTAGTAGCCACCCTCTGCACCGACTCCATCCTGTTCACATCCTTTTAAAGGTGCGGTCTCCAGAATTGCACACTATACTCCAAATGAGGTCGCACCAAAGGCTTATAGAGAGGCATTATCACCTCCTTTTTTCTGCTAGCCATTCCTCTCCGTATGCACCCAAGCATCCTTCTAGCTTTTGCTGTCGCCTTTTCTACCTCTTTAGCTACATTAAGATCATCAGACACAACCACGCCTAGGTCCCGCTCTTCTTTAGTGGACAAAAGTACTTCACCCCCTATACTATATTGCTCCCTTGGATTGCTGCAGCCCAAATGCATGACCTTACATTTTTTAATATTTTGTCCCAGCTGCCAAATTCTAGACCATTCTTAAAGCTTAGCTAGATCCCTCCTCATGTTATCTACACCTTCCTGGGTGTCTACTCTATTGCAGATTTTGGTATCATCCGCAAAGAGGCAAACCTTACCCGACAGCCCTTCCGCTATATCACTAACAAAGATGTTAAAAAGAATCGGATCAAGGACAGATCCCTGGGGCACACCACTGATAACATCCTTCTCCTCAGAGTGAGCTCCATTTACTTGTACTCTTTGTCGCCTCCCACCCAACCAATTTCTAACCCAAGCAGTAACTTTAGGGTCCATCCCTAGGGTGCTCAGTTTATTTATAAGTCGCCTGTGAGGAACAGTGTCAAAGTCTTTACTGAAATCTACATACACCACATCTAGAGCTCTCCCTCGGTCCAACTCCCTGGTCACCCAGTCAAAGAAATCAATCAGATTTGTCTGAAAAGACCTGCCTCTGGTGAATCCACGCTGCCTCGGATCCTGTAATCCGCTGGACTCCAGAAACCTCACTATTTTCTCTTTCAGCAGCGTTTCCAATCATTTATTCACCACCGAAGTTAAACTAACCGGCCTGTAGTTTTCAACCACATCCTTACTTCCGCTTTTGTGTAAAGGCACATGAGCCTCTCTCCAGTCCTTCGGCACCACTCCCGACTCCAACGAGGCATTGAAAAGGTCAGTCAGTGGAGTTGCCAAGTTCCCTCAGTATTCCAGGGTGTATCCCATCCGGTCCCATCGCTTTGTCTACTTTAAGTTGAGCTAGTTTCTCACGAACACAGTCTTCTGAAAATTGTTCAAGATGTCCCTCGCTTCTGTTCCTATTTGTGGGTGTTTTCTGAGGTCCTGCTCCTGGTTCTTCATCTGTGAACACAGAACAAAAATATTTGTCAATCAATTCCGCTTTATCCTTATCAGCTTCTACATATTCCTCCCCTGCACCCTTGAGTCTGACAATACCACTTTTGCCCTTCCTCTTCTCACTAATATATCTGAAAAATGTCTTATCCCCCCATTTTATTGCATTGGCTATTTCCTCCTCCTTTTGAATATTTGCCTTCTTGACTACTTTGCTAGCTTCTCTAAGTTTTTCCAAATACAGATACCTGTCTTCCTCTCTCTGATCTCTTGTATTTCATGAAGGCCTCCCTCTTTTTCTTCACTTTTTCAGCTACTTCTTTCGAAAACCATAGCGGTCTCCTTTTCCTTTTACCTTTATTTACCATTTTAACAAAAAGGTTGGTTGCCCTTAGAATATCCCCTTTCAGTTTTGCCCACTGTTTTTCTACATCCCCCAGCTGTTCCCATCTCACTAACGACTCCCTGAGGTATTGGCCCATCTTCGCAAAGTTAAGTCTTCCTAAAGTCTAAGATCCTCACCTTGGAATGGATTCTAACAGCCCTAGTCCTAATACTGAACCACACCATCTGGTGATCACTGGATGCAAAATGATCTCCCACTACAACATCAGAAACACTTTCACCATTGGTAAACACCAAGTCCAGTATGGCCCCTTCACGTGTGGGGTCTGTTACCAATTGCTTGAATAGTTCTCCCTGTAGAGAATCCAGGATCTCCTTACTTCTAGATGATACTGCAGCAGGAATGTGCCAATCAACATCTGGCATATTGAAATCTCCTATCAGTAGCACTTCCCCTTTCCTAGCAATGCTGCATATGTCTTCAATTAACTCTCTGTCCACCTCTTCCTCTTGTGAGGGAGGTCTGTATATCACACCAATGCAAATAGATTTCTCTTTCCCTCTTTCTAGTTTAACTCACAATGCCTCCTCTCTCCCTTTCAAGCTCTGTAATTCCAAAGCTTTAATATTATTTTTCACATATAGTGCCACTCCTCCTCCCCTTCTTCCTACCCTGTCCTTTCTGAATAAAGTATAGCCAGGTATAGTTACATCCCAATCATGGTTTTCTGTGAACCATGTTTCTGTAACTGCCACTAAATCCAAGTCAGCCACTCCCACCAAAGCTTCAACATCAGGGATCTTATTTTCCATGCTACGGGCATTTATACACACTGCTTTCCATATGTTACCCCTGTTACCCATTTCCATAAAGGTATTTAATGTATCACCTACCTGGGGGCTTTCACTTACCTGGGGGCTTTCTTCACCCATCCACAATGAATCTAGTTTAAAGCCCTCTTCAGTAGATTAGGCAGTCTACTACCGAAGATGCATTGACCTTTCTTGGACAGATGAATGCCAACTCTGCTCTGCAACCCTTGGAACAGCATTAAGGAAACTTGAAAGAAAATGGAGGCGCAACAAAACACAAGAAGCACTTCTGCAATACAGACTGTGACAATGAGAGCTGTGCTGAGCCAGTGGAAACACAGGAAAGTGGTGACTATGTCTTGAAGACAAGAGACAGGCAAGCTTTTCAGAGGGCTAAGGCTACAGCCAAGCAAAAGAAACACGTACTTGCTGAGGCTAAGCCACGCCCAAGCCCCAACGTGAGTGCAGGCTTGGACTCTAATGACAACCACCTGTGCAGAGATAAGGGTGTGGTAGCTAGGCAGCAGCTTTTTAAGCCTGCTTCATTGCAGAGAGAGAGGGGAAGGACGAAGGAAGGAGAGAGGAGCAGCAACAGGAAGGAGGAAGGAAAGCTGAAGTAGCAAGGAGATGGGGGACGTTTAACTCCACGTGGGAGAAGCAGTTCCAGCAGCAAAGGAAGCAATCCTTATGTGAAAGATATGCTTGAGCCAGAGACCAGCAGATGTATAGCTGGGGAGGATGCTGAAGAGGTGGAACAAAGTGCAATTCAGTGTGTGCAAGAGACAGTTCAGAAAACCCAAGCTGCCAGAAGGGGGGTGAAAGCTGTTACAAACGAACGTAACCAAGACCCAGCCAAAGTCAGAGACGTAAAGCTGAACACAGGTGAAGCAGTTAAGCTTTTGTTCCAGGGAAAGAAGCCCCACGCTCCTGATACAGCCAATGCTTACCAGGGAGAGCAATTCTGGAAAGAACTTTTGAAGTTTCTACAGAATAGTAAGTTGGAAAACATTATTGAAAATCCTGAAAGAGATAAGCAATTTGCAGAACAGGAAGGCATGCAAATTGATACTCTTGAGTCAGATTCAGAGTATGACGAATCACCGATGGATTGTTCTTTATGCATGAGGGAAACTGAAAGCTGCTAGAAAGGACGGTAAAAAGAACTTTTGAAGAGCAATTTTTCCTTAGTCAGGAAAGTGCTAAGAGCTTCTTTAAGCTAAAGAACTTTGCTAAGAACAGAGTTTGAATTAAAGCAGCATTGTTGAAAAATGATCAGAATTTACCTAAGCTGTTTGAATGAAAAGAAGCTGTAACACAGGTGCTGAGATGTGTACTGAAAACAGCTGCCATGTTTAAAGAAGTATTTCAGTTCTTCAACTTCACGTGTACTTTTGTTCCTGTAAGTTTTTCTGTTTTGGAGAATAAACCTTTTGCCTGCGTTGTTGAATTTAATGCTTGGAAAGAACCCAAAAATAAATTTCTTGTTTTTGCCTTAAACAACCCCCAGTGGTCACACACTACTTTGTCTTTAATGAAAAGAACTACAAGTCCCAGGATCCCTTGCTAGAGACAAAATAGCTTTATTTAAGGACAAATATGGCAACCCTTTGCCTGTGAGCCACTGGCCCAGGCAGGGGGTCACAACAAGTGGCGTAGTAGTTCGAATTTCTTGGATCTACGCATGCGCTGAGGATTTCCAAGTATCAGGAATTGGCACAGGAATTAAATTTGCTGCAGAGCCGTGCAGAGGAGCACGTGGAACTAAAGCAGAGTAATCAGGAAGAGTGCAGACACCTATCCTTTGTGAGAAGCCTGAAGTTACACCGGTATCAGGTAACCCGTACCTAACTTGGGTTATTTAAGGATACTAGACAGGGTGTAGAAATCTAGCCTGGAAAAGGGAAAAGGTCACAAAGGAGTAGTGCACTGGGTATTGTGATACCGCACTTGGGTGGTGTTCCTTTCTTTTTCTTCTCTTCACAGAATAAAGATGACCATGGATTTCCAGGAGACGCTTCGATGGATGGCGGGCCAATTCGAAAAACAAAGAGAAATGTCTTTGCAAGCGCAGGAGCAAGCAGCGGTGCGAATGCAGGCCCAGCAGCAACCGCTCTTAGAAATGATGGAGGCATGGATAGCGAGCCAGAAGAAGGAGCCGGATCCAGCTATGCCCCCACCAGGTTCTACAGAACTGTTTCATTCATGTACACTAGGACCACACACTAGTGGGACATTTAACTTTGGACAGTTATCTGATAAGGATGATATAGACGATTTTTTGGAAGTGTTTGACCGAGTAGCCCACATAATTGGGTGGCCAAAAGACCAATGGGCCGTACGCTTGGCCACGTTCCTCACGGGTGAGGCCTTGGCAGCATACCGAGCCATGCCTGCGGCACTCGCAAACAATTATGAAGAATTAAAAAAAGCCGTTAGGGACAGGTTAGGATTAACTCCCTTGGTGTATCACCATCTGCTGAGCTAAGGAGCACAAAATTGAGGCCTGGCGAAACACCAAGAGCGTTATGCCAGAGAGTTAAGAGTCTTGTGTTAAAATGGTTAGTACCAGAGGGAAAGCCAATAGACTCTATAATTGACAGTATTGTATTAGAACAGTATATGGCCGCAGTCCTGCAAGAAATGCGTACCTTCCTGATATTACAAAATTGCCAAAACACACAAGAAGCGACATTGCTTACAGAGCGTTTCATGGAGGCCAAAGTGGCTGCTCAAGAGAAAGGCAGTGCTTCTGGATTGGCAATTCAAGCATTATCAGAAAGGAAGGGAAGGCCAGAGGATGATGTTGCAAAAGTGTGCATGCCTATGTTAAAGAGCAATTATGTAAAACGAAAATGCTTTAAATGTGGTAGTGAGATTCATTTACTGAAAAATTGTAAAGCGAAAACAGCACTGATAACTGCAGACACGAAAGAAATCAGAGAGGGTTTTCTTATATCTGTAAGAGTACAGGATGTTGTTGCAGAGGCTTTACTGGACTCTGGATCGGATCAAAGCATGATATCCAGAAAGCTTTGGCAACAAATTGAATCCCAGAATGGGGCAGTCCCAATCAAGTCAGATAGATCTGTAAAGATAAGGTGCATTCACGGGTCAGCATCCTCTTACCCTGTATATAAAGTTTCAGTGAAAGGGTTAGGAGTAGAAAAGGAAATCCCCGTAGCCGTTGTACCCAGATTGCCACATGACTTGGTATTGGGGAGGGACTGGCCACAATTCCAGAAGGATTTAAAACAGGGTTTGCAGTCAAGGGAAGGTATGATTTCCACGAAGGGCCAGTCAGGAGCCCTAGGGAGGGTAGTAACTAAGGTAACCGCCGTTCCCAGTCCATTGTTCGGAAAGCCAAGGGATGCAGGCCGGGAGTTGCACCCTCAGAAAGGAGAGACGGCGAACAAGCCCCGATTCATGTTAAGATGGAGTGGAGGAGTGGCCTAGTGGTTGGGGCAAGGTACTTCAGGCCAGAAGGTCGGGGGTTCAAATCCCACTAGAGGGCAGCAACCTTGGGCCGGAAGGACTGGGGTTTCTAGTCCCACAGGTGCTCCTTGTGGTCTTGGGCAAGCCACTTAACCCTCCATAGCCCATGTTCCCTGTAAAATAGTTATCTCCAAGTTATAATGCCCTGTTCAATGTAATTTCAGTTTGTTCAATGTAAACCGCACTGATGCAGAATAGCGCGGTATATAAGAGAATTAAATAAAATAAATAAATAAGATATTGTAAAATGAATCCTAATGCCCGAAGTCCAAAAAGAGTTTCCTCCCAAGCAGCCGGCTATGATCTATATAGTGCAGAAGATATAATAGTCCCGAAACAGGGGAAAGCCCTGGTGAACACAGCACTCCAGATGGAAATGCCGATAGGTTGCTATGGGCGTATAGCACCCCGCTCTGGGCTGGCGGTGAAGTATTTCCTTGACGTAAGAGCAGGGGTCATTGACCCCGATTTTAGGGAAACCGTGAAGATATTGCTTTTTAATTTCGGGAAGGAAGATTTCAAGATAAGTGTGGGGGATCGTGTGGCCCAACTTATCTGTGAGAGGGTGGGTTTTCCTCCTCTCGAAGAGGTGTCTATGCTGTCCACCACGGCACGAGGAACCAAAGGATTTGGATCCACGGGATGTGCAGACCTACAAGGGTTGGCAGCCACTTTCGAAGAAAAGGTGGAAGATGATCTGGGACCACAATTGTCCGATTGCAAGACAAACCCAGAGCCTAGGATGGGCGAAGGACTTTCATGGTCACAGAGACAAGAGCTGGTCCAACTATTAGCAAAGTTCACAGATGTCTTGACCCCCATGCCAGGTGAAACCCAGATTGTAGCCCATGAGATTATAACGCCGCCCGGAGAAGTGGTAAGGCAGCGACCTTATAGACTGCCGGAAGCTAAAAAACAAGAAGTGGTTAATCAAGTTCAAGAGATGCTGGACTTAGGGATAATCGAAGAATCGAAAAGCCCGTGGAACAGTCCCATCGTACTGGTACCTAAGCCAGACGGAACATTGCGGTTTTGCATAGATTTTAGGCGAGTCAATGCAATCTCAAAATTTGATGCCTACCCGATGCCTCGTATAGAGGAACTATTAGACCGGTTGGGGCAAGCCAGATACCTTACCACTTTAGATATGACGAAAGGGTACTGGCAGATACCCCTGACGTGAGAGTCCTGTCAAAAGACAGCATTTAGTACACCTGTAGGGCTATTTCAGTTTAGAAGAATGCCGTTCGGATTGCATGGGGCAGCTGCCACATGTCAGAGGCTGGTAGACCTGGTGCTGCATCCCCACCAGGAGTACGCTGTTGCCTATATGGACGACATAGTAATACATAGCACTCGATGGGATCAACATTTGCCAAGGATAGAGGCAGTCCTACAGGCAATGAGAGATGCAGGCTTAACCTTAAATCCTGCGAAATGCATGTTTGCCGGACAGGAGGTGAAGTACCTTGGCCATCTGGTGGGGCGCGGTATAGTGAAACCTCTGGTAAATAAGATAGAAAGTGTGGAAGCTTTCCCTAGACCCACTAACAAAAAACAGCTACGCAGTTTCCTGGGTTTAGTAGGATACTATCGGCGTTTTATCCCACACTTTGCTGAGAAAAGTGCATCACTGACGGATATGAGAATTGGACCAGCACATTTTGAATATAATTAAAGAGATTTAACTGATTTTTCTCTGAAAGGACAGCTGCGAAAGCGGCTGGTACTTGGTAGATCTCTCTCTTTTGCTTTAACAGATACCTAAGCTCCACGAACAGAACAATGGCTGGGAAAAATCGTATTGCTAAAGCTGTTGCCCCCGTTACAGCTTCTGCCTCGGTCCAGACAGAGGTCCTAATGCCAGTTGAAGGACCGGTTCCATGTGCAGGGTGCCTGCATGCTGAAGCTCTGAGGAAACAAGTGGAGGAACTCAGAGAGGAGGTGGCGAGGCTGAGGAGCATTCAAGACAGTGAGAAGTACATTGATGAGATGCTTCTTGCAGCAACCAAGCTCTCCAGCACAGGAGAAGATGGGTGCCAACAGAATGTCGATGGTTGGACACAAGTCACCAGGGCCTGCAAAATCACCAATCCAACTTCTCCAGCCCTTGAATTGAAGAACCATTATGCAGCCCTGGAAGTGGAGGAGGTGAAAGCATCCCTGGAAAGGGTAGAACCAGAGTTCAAGTACCCCAAAGTTGCAGAATCAGTGACCAGAAGGAAACAAAGGGTAGTGGTGGTTGGCGACTCTCGTCTGAGGGGTACTGAGGCGTCCATCTGCCGACCAGACTTGATGTCCAGAGAGGTATGCTGTCTGCCTGGTGCCAAAATCCAAGATGTTACGGAGAGTTTGCCGAGACTCATCAAGCCCACTGACTATTACCCAATGTTGCTAATCCATGTTGGAACAAATGATACTGCCAGGTATACCTCGGAACGTATCAAAAATGACTTCATGGCTCTGGGACAGAGAGTGAAGTAGTTAGGTGCACAGGTGGTGTTCTCTTCAATCCTCCCTGTTGAGGGTAAAGGCCAAGGCAGAGAGGCTCGCATCCTGGAGATGAATGCATGACTGCGTGGATGGTGTCATCGAGAGCGTTTTGGTTTCCTAGACCATGGGATGCTGTTCCAAGGGTTGCAGAGCAGAGATGGCATCCATCTGTCCAAGAAAGGTCAACGCATCTTCGGTAGTAGACTGGCTAATCTACTGAAGAGGGCTTTAAACTAGATTCGTTGGGGATGGGTGAAGAAAGCCCCCAGGTAAGTGAAAGCCCCCAGGTAGGTGATACATTAAATACCTTTATGGAAATGGGTAACAGGGGTAACATATGGAAAGCAGTGTGTATTAATGCCCGTAGCATGGGAAATAAGATCCATGAAGTTGAAGCTTTGGTGGGAGTGGCTGACTTGGATTTAGTGGCAGTTACAGAAACATGGTTCACAGAAAACCATGACTGGGATGTAACTATACCTGGCTATACTTTATTCACAAAGGACAGGGTAGGAAGAAGGGGAGGAGGAGTGGCACTATATGTAAAAACTACTATTAAAGCTTTGGAATTACAGAGCTTAAAAGGGAGAGAGGAGGCATTGTGGGTTAAACTAGAAAGAGGGAAAGAGAAATCTATTTGCATTGGTGTGATATACAGACCTCCCTCACCAGAGGAAGAGGTGGACAGAGAGTTAATTGAAGACATACGCAGCATTGCTAGGAAAGGGGAAGTGCTACTGATAGGAGATTTCAATATGCCAGATGTTGATTGGCACATTCCTGCTGCAGTATCATCTAGAAGTACGGAGATCCTGGATTCTCTACAGGGAGAACTATTCAGGCAATTGGTAACAGACCCCACACGTGAAGGGGCCATACTGGACTTGGTGCTTACCAATGGTGAAAGTGTTTCTGATGTTGTAGTGGGAGATCATTTTGCATCAAGTGATCACCAGATGGTGTGGTTCAGTATTAGACTAGGGCTGTTAGAATCCATTCCAAGGTGAGGATCTTAGACTTTAGGAAGACTAACTTTGCGAAGATGGGCCAATACCTCAGGGAGTCGTTAGTGGGATGGGAACAGCTGGGGGATGTAGAAAACAGTGGGCAAAACTGAAAGGGGGTATTTTAAGGGCAACCAACCTTTTTGTTAAAATGGTAAATAAAGGCAAAAGGAACAGGAGACCGCTATGGTTTTCGAAGGAAGTAGCTGAAAAAGTGAAGAAAAAGAGGGAGGCCTTCATGAAATACAAGAGATCACAGAGAGAGGAAGACAGGCATCTGTATTTGGAAAAACTTAGAGAAGCTAGCAAAGTAGTCAAGAAAGCAAAGATTCAAAAGGAGGAGGAAATAGCCAATGCAATAAAATGGGGGGATAAGACATTTTTCAGATATATTAGTGAGAAGAGGAAGGGCAAAAGTGGTATTGTCAGACTCAAGGGTTGTCACCCTTACACCCACTCCATAACCTTGAGGGTTAAGGAGGGATGGGCCTTGTGTAGTTGTGGGGGCCAATTAAAGTCGGGAACAAGAAATTTATATACAAGGATTTTATTTTCCCCGCTCCTTGGTGGTCAGGAACAGGTGAGAAGGTTTAAGCAAACAGGAAATGTACAAAACAAAGGCTGTCAATGCTGTGCTTCAAAATATGCTTCTCTGAGGAAAACACATTACCACATGTGTCTTCTCCGTGCAGTATTCACAAAGTGCTTTGTAAGAAACAATATTCTTTTCCCTTGCAATTGGGATACAGTCCAGCTTATTTCAAACTTCAATAAGCCTCCCTTTTCAATTACTCAAAAACAGAATTTCTTTTCATATGCTTTTCTCCTATTCTGGGTTAGCATAACCAGAATCAACTGCCAGGTATAAACATTCAAGCTTTGTATTAATCAGTTTTCTCAATTAGCCCAATTGAGCAGTCCATCGGCTGATTAATTTCAAGCATGGGCCGTGGAGCCAATGTGGGAATTCCTATTCCAGGATTACTCCTGGCCTGAATGTTAGCTTCTTCTGAAACAGCTCTTTTATTCAAGAATTGTCTAAATTCACTCAGGAGTTGCTCTGCCTGTCTCCTAGCAGGACTAATGGGTAAGTCTGCTCCTGGCTTGGGCAGGTAATTATCTACTCTTGGTAAGCAAACACTGCTCTCCCTCTTTAGACAGTCTGTGTCCGTGGTGGAGTTACCCCTCCCCCACTTATCTCCGTTAGTGAGTGGTGTAATCACAGGTTCCTTTAAACAAGCTCTGCCTTTAAGAAAAGCTTCGAAGGTAGGCTCTTCAGTATCAGGATAGCCTAATCTCTCTGTAAACAATTTGGCTGGGTTTCTTTCGTCAGCTTGCTTGTTAAAAGCAGGAATTACTGGCTGAGAAAAGCTTGGCTTACTTAGAGAGGTTTCAGGCTGTAACCTACGTCTTTCAGCTTGTCTAAAACTATCCTGTACTTTGTAATGAGGCTTCTCTCTTTCTGAGTGGTAAAACTTAGGAAAGGAATTAAGAGCAGCAGGTACCTTAGAATGAGACCGGTCAGAAAATGCCTTGCCAGCGTGCCTTTCTCTCCAAGGGTAAAAACTGTTTCTCCACAACGTGGGCTTCCCACCTGGTTCAGGATCAGTTCCCCTTCTGTTGCAGCTGGGCAGTGTTTCTGTAGCAGGGTCAAAGGGTTCTGCAATCAAGAGAGCTTCTTGCCTTCCCAATGCCTTCTGCCTTCTCTCTTGTGGATTCAAACCACCATTCCTTCTCAATCCGTTTGTAGTGCTCAGTTCTCCATTCCTTCTCATTAGCGTCTTGCTTATTCCACTCGTGCTCCTCATTCCCCAACTATCTGTGTCTTCACTCTCTCTGCTTAACAAGGGGCCCCTGCTCTGGGAAGCCCGCCTCCTACTAGGGCGTGCCCAATCCATAGCTCTGCTTCTCTCCTCCCCTGAGGTGAGCTGATTGGTTGCCTGTAAGTTGTGTTGAGAGTGGAAAACTCTGTCTTTACTTGCAGTACCTGAACTAACCAGAGGGTCAGTATCGGTTTCCATGGCTTCTTCACTTGCCACTGCGTCACAGGGTGCAGGGGGGAATATGTAGAAGCTGATAAGGATAAAGCGGAATTGCTTAACAAATATTTTCGTTCTGTGTTCACAGATGAAGAACCAGGAGCAGGACCTCAGAAAACACCCACAAATAAGAACAGAAGCGAGGGACATCTTGAACAATTTTCAGAAGACTGTGTTCGTGAGAAACTAGCTCAACTTAAAGTAGACAAAGCGATGGGACCGGATGGGATACACCCTGGAATACTGACGGAACTTGGGGATGTTCTAGCAGCTCCACTGACTGACCTTTTCAATGCCTCGTTGGAGTCGGGAGTGGTGCCGAAGGACTGGAGAGAGGCTCATGTGCCTTTACACAAAAGCGGAAGTAAGGATGTGGTTGAAAACTACAGGCCGGTTAGTTTAACTTCGGTGGTGAGTAAATTATTGGAAACGCTGCTGAAAGAGAAAATAGTGAGGTTTCTGGAGTCCAGCGGATTACAGGATCCGAGGCAGCATGGATTCACCAGAGGCAGGTCTTGTCAGACAAATCTGATTGATTTCTTTGACTGGGTGACCAGGGAGTTGGACCGAGGGAGAGCTCTAGATGTGGTGTATTTAGATTTCAGTAAAGCCTTTGACACTGTTCCTCACAGGCGACTTATAAACAAACTGAGCACCCTAGGGATGGACCCTAAAGTTACTACTTGGGTTAGAAATTGGTTGGGTGGGAGGCGACAAAGAGTACAAGTAAATGGAGCTCACTCTGAGGAGAAGGATGTTACCAGTGGTGTACCCCAGGGATCTGTCCTTGGTCCGATTCTTTTTAACATCTTTGTTAGTGATATAGCGGAAGGGCTGTCGGGTAAGGTTTGCCTCTTTGCAGATGATACCAAAATCTGCAATAGACACCCAGGAAGGTGTAAATAGCATAAGGAGGGATCTAGCTAAGCTTGAAGAATGGTCTAGAATTTGGCAGCTGGGATTTAATGTTAAAAAATTTAAGGTCATGCATTTGGGCTGCAGCAATCCAAGGGAGCAATACAGTATAGGAGGTGAAGTACTTTTGTCCACTAAAGAAGAGCGGGACCTAGGCGTGGTTATGTCTGATGATCTTAAAGTAGCTAAACAGGTAGAAAAGGCGATGGCAAAAGCTAGAAGGATGCTTGGGTGCATACGGAGAGGAATGGCTAGCAGAAAAAAGGAGGTGATAATGCCTCTGTATAAGTCTTTGGTGCAACCTCATTTCGAGTATGGTGTGCAATTCTGGAGACCGCACCTTCAAAAGGATGTGAACAGGATGGAGTCGGTGCAGAGGGTTGCTACTAAAATGATTAATGGGCTTCATTATAAAGCATATGAGGACAGACTTAAGGATCTTAATATGTACACCTTAGAGCAGCGGTTCTCAACCTGTGGGTCGCGACCCCAACGGGGGTCGCCACAGGATTTAGCGGGGGTCGCTTAGCCTCCACGAAGTTTAAAAAAAAAAATTAAGATGTGCACAAGTTGCTGCCGAGTCCGCTTCTCGGCAGCAGCAAACTCCGGCAAACTCACCGCCTTCTTCTGCAGCCGCGGCTCCCTGCCTTTTAGGGAACCGCGGCTGTACTTGTAAAATCGTTGCGGAGCCCTTCCTGTCTCGACGGGCTCCGTGCAGCATTGTCCCGCCTCCAAAGGAAGTGGTAAACAACTTCCTTTGGAGGCGGGACAATGCTGCATGGAGCCCATCGAGACAGGAAGGGCTCCGCAATGATTTTACAGGTACAGCCGCGGTTCCCTAAGAGGCAGAGAGCCGCGGCTGCATTAGAAGGGAGGCAGACAACCTGCAACACGGCTGACATCGACAGAGGGGGGCTGACATGGACAGATGGAGGGAGGGGGGCTGACATGGACAGATGGAAGGATGGGGGCTGACATGGAGGGATGGATGGAGGGAGGGGGGCTGACATGGACGGATGGAAGGATGGGGGCTGACAGGGAGGGATGGAGGGAGGGAGGGATGGGGGCTGAAATGGATGGATGGTTGGATGGAGGGCGGGCGGGGGGCTGACATGGACGGATGGAAGGATGGGGGCTGACATGGAGGGATGGATGGAGGGAGGGGGGCTGACATGGACGGATGGAAGGATGGGGTCTGACAGGGAGGGAGGGAGGGAGGGATGGGGCTGATATGGATGGATGGAGGAGGGAGGGAGGGAGGGGAGGCTGACATTGACGGATGGAAGGATGGGGGCTGACATGGAGGGATGGATGGAGGGAGGGGGGCTGACATGGACGGATGGAAGGGAGGGGGGCTGACAGGGAGGGAGGGAGGGAGGGATGGGGGCTGACATGGAGGGAGGGAGGGGGCTGATATGGATGGATGGAGGGAGGGGGGCTGACATGGAGGGAGTAGGCTGGCATGGACAAAGGGGAGAGACATGGGGACATACTGGACAGACGGGATAAATGCTGGACAGAGGCGAGAGACAGTGCGGGTTAGGATTATAATGGGCTGATGGGGGTGCTAGCACTGGTAATGGGCAGATGGGGGGCTACGAATGGTAATGGGTTGATTAGGGAAGGCTAGGACTGGGAATGGACTTATCAAGGGGGGGTAGGACTGGTAATGGACTGATGGGGGTCTAGCATTGGAAATGAGCTGATCAGTGAGGTTAGGACTGGAAATGGGCTGATTAGGGGAGCCTAGCACTGGTAATGGGGTTGAGGGGGGGACTAGCACTGGAAATGAGCTGATGGGGGGTAGGACTGGTATTGGGCTGATTAGGGGGGGGGTAGGACTGGTTATGGGGTTGAGGGGGATTAGCACTAGAAGTGAGCTGATTAGGGGGCTTTGACTGGGAATGGGCTGATTGTGGGGAGGGGAGGATAGAGCTGCTGACCCTGGAAGAAAACTGGGGGCTAAGGCTACAAGTGGGCTGATACAAGGGGATGGGAGCATGGAACTGAAAGGGAGTGGATCTGAGAGGGGCTGCCATGGTATTTGTACTAGAAGGGACTGATCAGTGGGGAAGGAGGGGGACTGGAAGGGAATGGACACCAGTGGCAGTCATGGGAATGCAAGTTGACATTGGAAGGTACTGGGAGTGAGGACTGGAAAGGGGCTGATACTGGGGAGGGTTACTGGGACTGGAAATAGGCTGATGGAAAGAAGTGAAGAAAACAAAAGAGATAAGAACTGGCAGATGGACCATAGACCACAGAAAGAGAGCTAAGAGAAGACAGGAAAGCAGAAGCCTCAGATCGGGACCAGCATGATCAGAGAATAAATTGGTCAGACAACAAAGGTAGAAAAAATAATTTTATTTCATATTAGTGATTTGACTACAAAATCATCATAATTTTGAAATCAAATATTGTTACTTGTTGTTTTGATTATTTAAATAAGTATTTTATAAATAAAAACATATTGCAAAGGCCTATAATATATTAATAATTCAACAAATGATTACAGCGACAATGCGTTAACGGTAAAGGAAGAGAGACGCATTTGATTTTATCATTGGGGGTCACCACAAGTTGACCAACGGTAAAAGGGGTCACGGTACAAAAAAGGTTGAGAACCACTGCCTTAGAGGAAAGGCGGGATAGAGGTGATATGATTGAGATGTTTAAATACCTCCGTGGCATAAATGTTCAGGAAGAGAGCCTCTTTCAATTGAAAGCAAGTTCTGCTACGAGGGGACATGGGATGAGGGTGAAGGGAGATAGATTCAGGAGTGTGTCACAACGCCGCCCTGGTGGTTAGGGGTGGCCAAGGCAGGTCGGACATAAATAAAAGTAAAGTTGGGTTTGGTATGTGTTTCTTTCTAGGGCCCAGGGTTGTATAGCCCTGGTAGCGTCCTGAATACCAAAAATACCCAAAGAACAAAAGGTCATCGAGTGTAGGGAAAAATAAGGCTTTATTTCCCTCATTTGCACAAAGGTTCAAAGGATCGGTTTCAAACACCAACAGAAATATCCTTACATCAGGGTAGAAAAATAACAACTCATGTTCAAAAGAAAAACTGTTCTCTTCACAGAAAAAGGTTACAAAACAAGCATTCCTATTTACACTGGTTTTAAAGCTCACTGGTTGTACAAGCATTCCACGCTGCCCGTAGTACAATAGCTGCAATCCATTTCTTCTTCTGACAAGGACTCTACCTCTTCCACTTGCATCGGCTCCTCCTGCAATGTATCTGAGCTAGAGTCAACAGTTCCCAGCAAGCTATAGTCAGGTTTCTCCCTCAAATGCTGAATGACCTCCCAGTGTCTAGAGTTTAGCGTGGGGCGTCGGCCATGAGCATTTTTACAATGTGAACATCTTTCTTTCTTCCAAGGACTTCCATGCACTTCATGCAAAACAGGTTTACTTAAAAGTTTCTTATTCAATAAAAACTTTTCATACCTTTTCTCTTGCAAAGTGGGACATGTACAGGGAGCTTCTGTTTCTTGTCCTTTCCATGCGCTAACCCTCTGTGGACTATCTTCAATACAGTATGGGTTACCTTGTAACTCCTGCTTCTTCCTCTGAGACGAGGCTTGTGGCCTACTCCTGGTAATATTCTGCCTTGATTCAGGAATATGGCTTGGGTTCTGCCTACAGCATTCACAATGCAGCTTTCGTGTACCTGAATCTCCTGGATTCTTTGGCCTTTCAGGTTCCTTTGGCCTGTACCTCTTTCCTGCACACCAGCAGTGTCTGTAGCTTCTGCAGTTTCTCCAGCTTCTGTAGTTTCTGCCACTCCGGCAGCTCCTGCCGCTCCTCCGGCTTCTGAAGGCCCTGCAACCTCTCTGCTGCCTTCCTTGCTGCTCCTGGCTTTACCGCTACTTCTGCCTTTCCAGTCCTGCTGTGCCTTCCAGTCCGGCTGTGCCTGTGCTTTCCAGTCCTGAGATGTCTGTGTTCCTCTCCAGTCCTCCTGACTTCCTTTAAAAGGAGTTCCTCCCTTCCTGGATTGGAGGCTGGCTGGCTTTAGGTTACACCCTGTAGGGCATGGATCCTCAGTCTTCCAGAGGTCCCTCTTGCTCCCCCTATCAGGCTCCTGCGAATAATGCAGCTTGTGCATGTCTTTTTTCAGGTTTAAAACATTTTTTCCTAAGCCCTGCTGGTCTGCTGCATCACAAGTGATATGCGGAAATATTTCTTTACAGAAAGAGTAGTGGATCCATGGAATAGTCTCCCAGTGGAGGTGGTAGAGATGAGGACAGTAACTGAATTCAAAAAAGCATGGGACCAACACAGAGGATCTCTAAAGGTAAAAAGTGGGCTGTTGTAGTTGTTGTTATGGAAGGACAGACTAGATAGGCCATGTGGTCTTTTTCTGTCATCATGTTTCTAAGTTTCTATATGCTGAGGAAAAATGCGCCCAACCAATTGAAGTGGACCGTAGAAGCCGACAAAGCTTTTAGTGGATTAAAAGAGAAGCTTTGTGCCGCACCGGTGTTAAGAGGAGTGGACTTTAGATATCCATTCATTGTGCAAACGGATGCATCCGAGACAGGGCTAGGTGCAGTGTTATCCCAAAAATATGAAGATACGGAACATCCGGTTATATTTCTTAGCCGAAAACTGTCCCCAGCGGAGAAAAACTACTCCACCATAGAAAGGGAATGCCTGGCGATAAAGTGGGTGGTGGAGGCTCTAAATTTTACCTTGCAGGAAGGAAATTTTTGCTGGTCAGTGACCACGCCCCATTGAAGTGGCTCAATCAAATGAAGGACCACAACGCCAGATTAACTCGTTGGTACATGGCCCTACAGGCCTTCGATTTCCGTATCGAACACCGAGCAGGAAAGATGCACCAAAATGCGGATGCCCTATCAAGAATTACGAGCTGTGCAGATAGTGTTCAGCCAGCCCGTAATATCTTAAGGGGGGGAATGTGTGACAATGAGAGCTGTGCTGAGCCAATGGAAACACAGGAAAGTGGTGACTATGTCTTGAAGACAAGAGACAGGCAAGCTTTTCAGAGGGCTAAAGCTACAGCCAAGCAAAAGAAACACGTACTTGCTGAGGCTAAGCCACGCCCAAGCCCCAACGTGAGTGCAGGCTTGGACTCTAATGACAACCACCTGTGCAGAGATAAGGGTGTGGTAGCTAGGAAGCAGCTTTTTAAGCCTGCTTCAGTGCAGAGAGAGAGGGGAAGGATGAAGGAAGGAGAAAGGAGCAGCAACAGGAAGGAGGAAGGAAAGTTGAAGGAGCAAAGAGATGGGGGACGTTTAACTCCATGTGGGAGAAGCAGTTCCAGCAGCAAAGGAAGCAATCCTTGTGTGAAAGGTACGCTTGAGCCAGAGACCAGCAGATGTATCGCTGGGGAGGTTGCTGAAGAGGTGGAACAAAGTGCAGTGCAGTGTGTGCAAGAGACAGTTCAGAAAACCCAAGCTGCCAGAAGGGGGGTGAAAGCTGTTACAAAACAAACGTAACCAAGACCCAGCCAAAGTCAGAGATGTAAAGCTGAACACACGTGAAGCAGTTAAGCTTTTGTTCCAGGGAAAGAAGCCCCACGCTCCTGATACAGCCAATCCGTACCAGGGAGAGCAGTTCTGGAAAGGACTTTTGAAGTTTCTACAGAATAGTAAGTTGGAAAACATTATTGAAAATCCTGAAAGAGATAAGCAATTTGCAGAACAGGAAGGCATGCTAATTGACACTCTTGAGTCAGATTCAGAGTATGACGAATCACCGATGGATTGTTCTTTATGCATGAGGGAAATTGAAACTGCTAGAAAGGACGGTAAAAAGAACTTTTGAAGAGCAATTTTTCTTTATTCAGGAAAGTGCTAAGAGCTTCTTTAAGCTAAAGAACTTTGCTAAGAACAGAGTTTGAATTAAAGCAGCATTGTTGAAAAATGATCAGAATTTACCTAAGCTGTTTGAATGAAAAGAAGCTGTAACACAGGTGCTGAGATGTGTACTGAAAACAGCTGCCATGTTTAAAGAAGTATTTCAGTTCTTCAACTTCACGTGTACTTTTGTTCCTGTAAGTTTTTCTGTTTTGGAGAATAATCCTTTTGCCTGCGTTGTTGAATTTAATGCGTAGAAAGAACCCAAAAATAAATTTCTTGTTTTTGCCTTAAACAACCCCCAGTGGTCACACACTACTTTGTCTTCAATGAAAAGAACTACAAGTCCCAGGATCCCTTGCTGGAGACAAAATAGCTTTATTTAAGGACAAATATGGCAGCCCTTTGCCTGTGAGTCACTGGCCCAGGGATGGGGTCACGACAAGACACAAGCAACATGAATATAACAACTTAATTAATGAATGTAAAAAACAAATCTACACTAACTCCATCATGAAGTCAGCAAATAGATCTAGAGAGCTCTTCAGTATCATGCAGCAGCTTACCAAAGACACAACACATGACATACACCTTATTGACCCTCAACTTTATGCAAACTTCCTTATCAGTAGGCACAACAATTCTTCCCCACAACAGCTACCTACAGCAACTAACTCAATATTCTATGTGCATACGTCAACCTGGGATAATTTTACTGTTCCCTCCCTGGCACAGACTGAACATATCAGGGACACGCTTCATACAACAACATCCTCAACTGATCCCTGTCCTGTGATATGGATCAAGACCTCAAAGGATAAACTTGGCAAGCACCTTCAAGAAATAGCTGAGCTATCTTTACAACAGGGCTACATGCCATCCACCCTCAAGCAAGCTGCTATTCGGACAGTTCTCAAGAAAAATTCTCTTGATCCAGCAGACCCAAAATCCTACCGTCCTATCTCCAGCCTGCCATTCATTGCTAAAGTCATTGAAAAATCCATACAGATACAATTGCAAGATCACATTGATCTAAATGCACCATTGGACCCACACCAGCACGGGTTTAGGCCACAACATGGTGCTGAGACTCTACTAACCTCCCTATTCAACAACCTCATAAGGGGCATTGATAATGTCAAGAAAGGTTTCCTGCTAATCTTCATGGACATCTCTGTAGCTTTTGACACAATATCCCACTCCATTTTGATACAATGACTACAGGAAATTGGTTTACGCAGCAACACTATAAAATGGTTCGGCTCCTACCGTAACAACTGAACCCAGCAGGTCACATGTAAACAAATAAATGAAGTTCAATGTACTGCACGGCATCCCTCAAGGTTCTGCTTTATCCTCCATTCTATTCAACATATAGATACAACCCATTTGTACCATAATCAAACACCACAAGATGCAATATCATCTATATGTAGATGATATCATGGTTTATACTCCCATCAACTTACTCGATCCTGACCTGACTCCCATAACCAAGTGTCTAGAAGACATGATTACTTGGCTTACTAACAATTCACTATCAGTGAACTGTGATAAGACGGAAGCGATGTTCATCACTAGAAACACTACTTTCTCGTCCCCACAAACAATCACTATCCACGACAAATATATTCCAATAAAAAAAAAGAAGTAAAGTACTTGGGCATCACTCTGGACAAAAACCTGACTCTACAGACACACATAAACAAAACCGCTTCCAAAGCACACCACAGATTAAAACTCATCCAAAGACTCAAACCTATCCTATGCAATGATCACTTTCACTTGGCATGCCAAGCAATAATCACCCCTATTCTGGATTATGCAAATTTGCTTTATCAAGGACTACCAAAACAATCCCTTTACCCTCTCCAATTGGTTCAAAATACAATGGCTAGGATTATCACAAATACTTCCAGAAAAGAACATATCACTCCAATCTCACAACAATTTCACTGGCTCCCTATCGTTTCACGCGCACGATTCAAAGCAACTCTAAACATCTTCCGACCAAATCTTTCACAATATCTCGGCCACTGCCCTTCAAAGTCTGATAATCAAGGACTCCAGCATAAGGCTTAGGCGCAGTAATATGACAAATAATATCACTGAAAACCAACGCTCCAATCAGTCTACAGTCAGAAGAGCTCCATCACTTGCTGCCCCCATGCTTTGGAACTCTTTACCTGAACATATGAGCAGAGCCGTAACGAACATGAATCACACCCTGTGCAACTTGCACATCGGGTGCACGTCCCCATCTAGACACTTTCTGGAGACCGACGGGAGAGAAGAGACGCGCTCAATGTTGAAGTCGCCAGCGCGCTAAGCAGATCTGTACCTCCCTGCTCTGATGCCGCGTCAGAGGAGGGAGGGACCATCCCTGCTTAGCATGCCGTTAGAAGGCTTAAGGGGCACATTTCAGCTGTCTGCCATTGCCTGCTGCCACTCAGAAAAGAAAAAGTGGCGGCGGCAGGCAACGGCAGACAGCTGAAATGTGCCCCTTAAGCCTTTGTGCCCTGTGCGGCCGCACCGCTCGCACAGGGCTAGGTACAGTCCTGCATATGAGATTCACCCAGGAGATTAAGGACTTTCGCAAGATGTTAAAAACATTTCTATTTTCTGAGCACTATGGTCCCTCCCAATGCTCATAACCAGCCTTTTTATTCCCTTTACTCCTACTAAAATTGTATTTAATATTCCATTGTGAACCACTTTGATTGAAGGAAAAGGTGGTATATAAAACTGGATAAAATAAATAAATAAAGAAGGCCCAAATATCTTTTATACCACACAGCCTACCAGGGGCGGCTCGATAATGAGGTCGAGTGAGGCGGTAGCCTCAGGTGGCAACTTTTTGGGGCGGCAAAATTGTCCCCAAAAAGACCACCTCACTCGGCCTTCAAAATTTAAAAAAAAAAACTCCTCGGGCTGAAGAAGCAGCTGCGGCATGCTACCCACCCACTACCTGGACCTTGAGGGTTTCCAGGAGGAGGTGGCCTTTGGTGCCCTTCAGGGGTAAGGTACTACGATGAGACCCTAGGGATTCTGGGTGATGTAGTCCTGAGCCTCCTGAAGGGGTTGAGATTGTAGTTGTGTGCTCAAGTAGTTAAAGGCAGGCAAAGAAATTTCTTTTTTTATGAGGTTTATTTCCTGCTTTGCAGTTCAGTGCAAACAGACGCTAAGAGGTTTTATAGCACAAAAACAAGAGTGAGAAAACCAAAATATACAGGGTTTGCAATGCTGGGCTAAGTGTCCATTAGCTTCGGGATTCACATTCAGATTGTCATGTGACTCTTTCATGAACTGAAACTAAAAAAGTCTGGTACAACAGCAAAGCTTCTTATATCCAGAAAAATGCTTTAACTTATCCAACTTTCATAAGTTTTCTCAGCATGATAACAAGTAAGGTAACTTCTGTTATATTTCTTTCATATAACTTTTAAAGCACTTTAATTAATGTCCTTTTCAATGGTACAAGTTGAGCAATCCATTGCTATCTCTTGCTCTGTGGAAGGCAGGGAAACATCTAAGGGCATCTCCTCTTCACAGCTGTTTGCATGCTGTGCTGAATTAGAAGGAGAAACTGCCTTTCTTTCTAGGAATTCCCTGAACTCTGTTAGAAGTAATTCAGCCTGCGTTTTCCCTTTGCTACGCTGAAGTCTTTCTCCTGCTTCAGGTAAACATTGGCTTAAGATGTCTATCTCATGGTAATTAGCAAGGCTGATTTTGTCAGCACCACCGTTCGGTGTGATAATAAAACCCTTCCCCCACTTATCTTTAAAAGTAAGTGCTGGGCTTTCCTTTAAAACTTCAACTGGCTCTGGAGAGTTTCTGAACAGGCTTTTAAAAGTAGAAACGTCAGGTTTATCTTGGCTCACGTCTCTCCAATAAGGCTCAGCAGTTTTCTTTCTATTAGCTTCTAGGCTGTAGGCTTCAGCTGGCTTATTAGAATATCTTGTGCTGCTTGAATGCTTTTCAGGCTGCACCAAACTGCCACAGTTTTGTCTGACTTTGTTCTGGCTTTTAAAGTTATCCTTCCAGCTTTCTTGCTTCCCAATATTATAGCTGCTAGCTGCTTCAACCCCACTTCGTACCTTGTGCTGAGAGTGTCTCCAGGAGAAATCTTTATCCCTCTGGTTTCTGCTCCAAGGTCTTGCTTGGTTCTCTGGAATCATGGGCTGTATCTTCAGGTCTCTCAGTGCTTTTGAGCCCTTCTTCCCATAGAAGTCTCTCACTGCCCCTGAGCCTCCGAAGTACTTGCTTCGTGACTCCAAACTGCTCCTCCGTGGAACACAGCTGCCTTGTTGCTCTCCTTGCCATTGCTGTTTCTCTCTCTCCTTCTCCAACTCTTCCTGTCTCTCCTCCCACTGTTTCTGTGTTTGATTGCTTAACAAGCTCCCCGTGTGTTGCACTGCCCGCCTCCTGCTTGGGCGTGCCCAATCAGGGACTTGACCTATCTCCTCCCCTAAGGTGAGGTGTGGTTCCTGATCAGCTACATGTTTTTTCCTTTCTGAAGAGAAAATCCTGCTTTCCCTTGCAGTACCAGTTTTCTCCACCAGATCTCCGTCTATCTCCATTGCTTCTTGAGAAGCTTCTACGTCACAGGCAGCAGCAGAATGAAGAGCCCCGTGGTTGTGGCCATTGCCTCCGAGCCATGCCTGTTTCCCCTCCACGCCGGTTCAGCTTTTGCAGAGCCGCGTGAAGGGAGAGTGTTTCCCTTTCGCGTGGCTCTGTTAAAGCGCCACGGGCTCAGCTTTAACAGAGCCACGCAAAAGGGAAACACTCTCCCTTCGTGTGGCTCTGCAAAGTTGAGCTGGCATGGAGGGAAATGCTGTCTGGCACGGCTCTCTGGGGAGGAGAGGGGCCGCGGCCACGGGGCTCTTCATTCTGCCGCTGCCACCACTGCAGAAGCAGCGACAGCTGCTTCTTCAGCCCAAGGAGTTGGGGTTTTTTTCAATTTCCCTGGGGTGGGGAGAGGGGGGGGCTAGGACTGGAAATGGGCTGATGCGGGGGGGGGGCTGGAACTGGACTGATGGGGGTATAGAACTGGAAATGGGCTGATGAGGGGCTAGGACTGGTAATGGGCTGATCGGTGGGGTTAGGCCTGGAAATGGGCTGAGTGAGGGGCTAGGACTGAAAATGGACTTATTGGGGGGGGTTATGACTGGTAATGGGCAGATGGGTGGCTAGGACTGGAAATGAGTTAGGACTGGTAATGGGCTAATTGGAGGGCTAGGACTGGAGTGGGCTGATAAGGGGGATAGGACTGCAAATGGGCTGGGACAGGAAATGGGCTAATGGGGGAGGAGAGGAGAGTGCTGGAAGAAAACTAGGGGCTAGCGCTACAAATGGGCTGATGTGGGGGGATGGTAGAATAGGACTGGAAGGGAGCGGATACTGAGAGGGTCTGCCAGGGGAAGGAGGGGGCAGGAAGGGAGCTGACACCTGGGATGTACTGAAGGGGGACTGGAAGAGAGCTGATACTTGGGGATGGGAGTGGTAGGTGGCTGGGTAATGGGGAGGAGGCTGGAAGGGAGCTGACTGGGGGGGTGGCACTGAGAATGGATCTGAGCTGATACCTGGGATGGTATTTAGACTAGAAGGGGCTGGACAGTGGGGAAGGAGGGAGACTGGAAGGGAATAGACACCAGTGGCAGTCGTTGACATTGGAAGGTACTGGGAGGGGAGGACTGGAAAGGGAGCTGATGGAAGGAAGTGAAGAAAACAAAAGAAGAGATAAGAAATGGCAGATGGACCATGGACCATAGACCACAGAAAGAGAGCTAAGAGAAGACAGGAAAGCAGAAGCCTCAGATCGGGACTAGCATGATCAGAGAATAAAATGGTCAGACAACAAAGGTAGAAAAAATAATTTTATTTCATTTTAGTGATTGGACTTTGTGCTATTTTTATATTTTACACAGTATTGGGGAACCACATCTCTTATTTATCTGATGTTGCACTGCATGTGGACTCTGGCTTCTTGGGGTTTCAGTTTAAATTTTGTCTACATATTTTTATTTTTACTTTAGATTGTGGTTACTTATTCTGTACTTGGTGAGGGTCGATGTTGTGAGTGTGTGACTGAGGTCAGGTGTTCTGTTAACATGGCGTTTGTACATAAAGATCTATACTGCACTGTAGTAATTTCACTTGTTCAACTTTTCAAATAGATGTATGGATGTTCCAGGGCCCACTGTAGTATTTACAGTGATGCTTTTTTTTGGATGGGCTCCTTATGTGAGCTTTGGAAGTTTGTGCTGATATGGTATGGTATGGTATGGTAGGTTTGCTCTTTGTTGTACGGTTTTGTATTAGTTCACAATTTGCCTGGTACTGGAGAATAGTGGTGGTGGTGGTTGTTGTTAGTGAGATGATCAGAATCAGATTTTTTTTTTATATTGAGTTCTGTGGATGAATGTCCTGGTTCTGCTCTGCACCTACTGTGGATGAAAAATATATGTTGAAAAAGAAAAAGAACCATAATGCAGTTTATAACAACAAAATAAAAATGAGTTATAATTTAGTTTTATAAACTGTGCTGTTGGTTCTTGCTTTTAGTTCCTTGGTGTGCAAACAGGACCGTACCTAGCCCTGTGCAAGCAGTGCAGCCGCACAGGGCGCAAAGGCTTGGGGGGCGCATTTTGGCTGTCTGCTGTTGCCCTGCCGCCCTGGCAGGACAATAGCAGGCAGCCAAAATGCACCCCCAAGCCTTTTCGCAGCACTTTAAGCAGATCTGTCCCTCCTCCGACGCGATGTTAGAGCAGGAAGGGACAGATCTGCTTAAAGTGCCGGCGCCTTTCAGATCGGGCGCATGCCCTGTAGGGCTGCTACCCCTGCAATTCTACACCTGCAGTTCTCTGGCCTGCTCAGCAGCTCAGGCCTGAACCAAGCTGATCAGACAAGATGGATCCTCACTACACTTTTGCTGTGTTCAGCTACAGACTTGACCTCCAAGCAACTGCTTGCACAGCGTTTCTATGTGTGCATAAAGAAGCCATTGTTCCTGGCTAATTCACTGCCCACATGCAAGAACATCTGCTTCTCCGGTGCTTATCTATAGCTGGTTCTACTGGCCTTGGACACTTGCACCTATGCCCAGAAACTACATACTGTTTTCTCCGCATGACATCTTACTATGGATCCTTTGTCTGCAAGAAGATGCCCGTCATCTACCTCCTGATTTGCTGAGAACACCTCGGACTAGCTTGTGCCAACCAATCACCGGACCTATGACGGAGAATCATCACAAAGAATAATACAATCTGCACAGAAGAACTTTCACGGGTTTTTCGCTGTTTGTGCCCTGCTTACCGGGTTTCCTGCTACCTGATCTGTCTGCAAGACAGCCACACTACGTGTGGGCAAGGCCGTTCTCCAAAGGACTGAGATAAGACTTCCACAGATACCTTTGGTGCTGTGTTCACCCGCGGCTCGTCTCCAAAAGCGCTGTAGCCTGCGTTATCTAGCTTAGCTGCCTCCATGGACTGGTGCTGCTCCAGAGTCTCCGGACATCAGCCTGCAGAGTGACAGACGAAGCTAAGGTATAGTCTCTCTCCTCCTCCGGATGGGCAAGGGTAGTTAGAAACTTATTCCATAACTTTTTTCAGTGCAGAGCGAATCAGTGACGTCTGGTTACTAATTAGTGATTTATTACTTTGTCCAATTGTAATTCTGTGTCGTAACAAATGTCTACTTCATGTTTCTAATTATATATCTTTAGCTATATATGTCTGTATTTTTTCTACCTGGCTGTCCATAATAAATCTAATAACCAGACTTTGTTTGTGGCTCATTGCCAGAATAACTCACAGACCTTTGGGCTGGGTATCAGTAGCCAATTTCCCCTGGACATAACTGAGAGCCTAACTAACTTATTTTTGTGCTACTAATGATCCTTACAGCCCCCCCTCGTCCTCCCCATATCTCTGTCCAGTGCTGCCTTCTCTTTCCCTGCTGCTGGCGCCGCCGTGAAAAAAACAGAGGTCGGCAGCAGCAGCAGGGAAAGAGCAGGCACCGCTGGACGGAGGTATGGGGGGGAGAGGGGGGTGTGCGCCAGAGCTGCAAGTCGCACAGGGCGCGATTGCAGTTCGATATGGCCCTGTGTGCAAACATCTTCCATTTCCTCCATATAATCTAATTGGCTTTTTGGGTTGGTTCAGTCTCTGATTGGATTTCTGAAAAATCCCCGCCCCCTCTAAGGTGGGGGGGGGGGCTCCATCTCATTCTTCGCCTCAGGCAGCAGATTGCCTTGAGCCGCCCCTGCAGCCTACCAATTGCAAGCAACCACTGACTATCGAACAGAGTCAGACCAAACATGGATGTATGGCAGTAAAGCATAGTTACTCACCTGTAAAAGGTGATCTCCGGGAACAGCAGGAATGTAGTCTTCACATATGGGTATCGTCGGTTCTGACGGAGCCTGCGCGGGAATGCTCCCCAGCGTCCAATTAGAAAGCTTTTGGGAGCATCCCACAGCGCCTGCATGCTGCCTTCCCGCCTTTCCCAACTGCCTCTCTCCAGTTGAGTTTTAAACCTGAGACAAAGAGAGAGAGAGAGGGAAAGAAAAGAAAAGAGAGATACAACTCCTAGGGGAGGTGGGTGGGTTGTGAAGACTAAATTCCTGCTGTTCCCGGAGATCACCTCTTACAGGTGAGTAACTATGCTATCTCCAGGAACAAGCAGGAATGTAGTCTTCATATATGGGGACTCCCTAGCTACAGATGCCAGGGAGTTGTGTGCCCCTGTGAAAGGGCTCCACTTCCCCCCATGGATCTCTGGCATCCTACCGGGAAAGGTGGGTAGGAGTTGATTAAGTATGGAACAGGTGCTGTAGAGCAGCCTGACCAAACAAGGTATCCCGGCGGGAGTCCTTGTCTAAGCAGTAATGGGCTGTGAAGGTATGAACCGAGGCCCAAGTAGCTGCTCGACAGATGTCGTCAATAGATACAGAGTGTAGATGAGCCATTGTGGCTGCCATGGCTCTCACATTGTGAGCCGTGACATGGTCTTCCAGAGAAAGGTTCTTACTCTGATAGGCAAAAGAAATACACTGTGCAATCCAATTGGACAATGTTCTCTTGGAGACTGGAAGTCCCAAATGAGAAGGATCGAAAGCAACAAAGAGTTGAGAAGACTTTCTATGTTGCTGTGTCCTCTGTAAGTAAAAGGCAAGTGCCCCTTTACAGTCCAAAGTATGAAGATTCCTTTCTGCATTTGAAGCATGAGGCCTTGGAAAAAATACACGCAGGTAAACAACCTGGTTTAAATGAAAAGGTGAGACCACCTTTGGCATAAAGTGTGGATGAGTCCTAAGGACTACCTTATCATGATGGAACCTCATGTAAGGAGGATCAGCAACTAATGCTTGCAATTCACTGATGCGACGTGCTGATGTGATTGCAATGAGAAAGATAACTTTCTAGGAAAGGAATTTCAAGGAGGTAGTAGCTAAAGGTTCAAAAGGCGGCTTCATGAGCTGCCCAAGAACCAGATTCAGGTTCACGCCACTGGAGGTGGCCTAATGGAAGGCTTAGTTAGAAGAAGGCTCCTCATAAATCTCACTATGAGAGGATGAGAGGAAATAGGTTGTCCATTTAAAGGCTTTAAAGAAGCTGAAATAGCACTTAAATGGACTCTTACTGAGTTAGTCTTAAGTCCTGCATTAGATAAATGCAGGAGATACTCCAGTATTGATTCCAGAGGTATCGCAGAGGGGTGAAGACCCTTTTCCGAACACATATGGAAAACCTTTTCCACCTGAAAGCATAAGAGCGTCTTGTGGAAGGTTTCCTGGAAGCACAAAGGACATCCCTTACTTGCTGAGAAAGGTTAAGACCATGAAGGTCTAGGCTCTCAGCAACCAGGCCCTGAGATGCAGAGAGTGGGGATTGGGATACCACAACATCCCGTCCTCCTGAGACAGGAGATCTGGAGCAGATCCTAACTCCAGAGATGGAGCTTGAGAGAGATGCAGGAGCAGAGGGTACCACACCTGCCGTGGCCAATGTGGAGCTATGAGAATTATGTGGCCTTTGTCTCTCTGAAGCTTGAAAAGGGTTTTGGGAATTAGGGGAATGGGTGGAAAGGCATATAGGAAGTCCTGACCCCAATGGAGGAGGAAAACATCCCTGGCCTGAGAACCCTGAGCCGGAATTCTGGAACAGAACCGGGGAAGTTCGGCATTCAATGGACTTGCAAAGAGGTCTATGTCTGGAGTTCCCCAAATTTGAAAACTTTTTGCTACCTGGTCTGCATGGAGAAATCATTTGTGTGGAAGCAGAACTCGACTGAGTCTGTCTGCCCAAGAGTTTTGAATGCCTGGCAGATACACCGCCAGGAGATGAATTTGATGCTCTCTGGCGAGGGCCCATAGTTGCAAAGCTTCGTTACAAAGCGACAGAGAGCCTGTTCCTCCCTGCTTGTTCAGCTAGAACGTAGCTACTTGATTGTCCGTCTGAATTAGGACTGTCTTGTAGCTGAGCTGGGTATGGAACACTCGAAGAGCAAGGAAGATTGCTCTGAGTTCTAGGAGATTGATATGTAAGTGGGTCTCCTGTGGAGTCCAGGTGCCTTGGGTAGAGAGATCTTGCAGATGCTCCCCAACCCACTTGAGAGGCGTCTGTTGTTAGAGTGACCTGGGATAGGGGTTGCTGGAAAGGGGACCCCACCAACAGGTTTTGGGTTGACTGCCACCATTGTAGAGACAAAATAAGGCAACTTGTGTTTGCTATTTTGTCTGATAGGCAGCCTGATGCTTGAGTCCACTGAGAGGATAGAGTCCATTGGGCTGCTCTCATATGGAGGCGAGCATAGGGAACCAGATGCCATGTGGCCTAGTAGTTGTAACATTTCCCGAGCAGTGAGATGAGTTTTTAACACTGCCTGGGAGGCTAACTGCACAATGTGAAGGCAGCGGGCCTGTGGAAGATAGGCCCTTGCTTTTCTGGTGTCCAGCAAAGCTCCTATAAACTCTAGAGATTGAGTGGGAGTTAGGCTGGATTTTGGGATGTTTATGACCAAGCCCAAATACTGAAAGATACGCATTGTGCAAGATAGGGAAATTCTGGCCTCTGACTCTGATGAGGCTCGAATGAGCCAGTCGTCTAAGTAGGGGAAGACGAATATTCCTAGAGTACGAAGAAATGCTGCCACTACAGCCATGCATTTCGTAAACACCCTTGGTGCTGAGGCCAGGCCAAAAGGAAGCACCCTGTATTGGTAGTGCTTTCCTTGGAACAGGAAGCGAAGGAACCTTCTGTGAGTTGGATGGATGAGAACATGGATGTGCACATCCTTGAGATCTAGAGAACAAAGCCAATCCTGACTCTGAAGGTATGGCAGCAGAGTTCCCAGAGAAATCATCTTGAATTTCTATTTGAACTGGAATTTGTTCAGTTCTCTGAGGTCTAAAATGGGTCTGTGTCCCCCTGTTTTCTTTGGAATAAGGAAATAAGGGGAATAAAACCCTGTACCCTGTTGGGAAATGGGTAAGTCTTCTATTGCCCCCTGGGCAAGAAGTAAACTGACCTCTTGACTCAACTGAGTGTTGAGAGAAGCCTGAGAATTGAACTGTCTTACCACTGTAGGAGGGGGCATGTTGAAGAAATGAAGCTTGTACCCCTCCCTTACGATGGAAAGAGTCCATTCTTCTGCTGTAATCTGCCCCCATCTGGGGGCAAAATGACACAACCTTCCTGGGATGGTGGAAGGTTCTGGCCCGTTCAGGGCCAGGAAGGCCAAGTTCTCTAGATGGGAGTCAAAACCCCTGTGGAGGCTGAGACTGCTGGGCCGGTTGAGGCTTAGCAGTTTTTGATTTCCTTTGCTTTGGGGGCTGCTGTCCCTTTCGGGCGGACTGACCTGCAGAATGCACCTGCTGGGTATAGGAGGGATAAAACCTCTTCTTTTTAGAGAAGAATGGTTTCTTGTAGGATTTTCTCCTTGAAGGATCAGCTGTAACCTTGGATAGTCTATCCAAAGTGGTGTTATCAGCATCCAGCTCATTAGCTTTCTCTTGCCAAAGAGATTTTCGCCTGTACAAGGGATATTCCCCAGTTTGTCCTGTACCCAGTCAGATGCCTGGAGCCAGGCAATCCTACGAGCACCTATGGCAATGGCAGAGGTTCTGCTTATGCACTCAAAGCAGTCAAAAGCTGCACGATTAACAAACTTGGAAACATCCTGGGCATGTTTGACAAGTGTAAGATAATCCTGCCTCTTATCATCAGGAAGGAGAGGGCTCATAAGCTCGAGATCTCCTGTAACCTCCTTAAGGAACATTCCCATGTATAAGATGTAGGAACTAATCCTGGCAGAAAGCATAGAGGCCTGGAATGTTCGACGCCCAAAGGCATCAAGAGTCCTACATTCACGTCCTGGAGGATTAAATGCATGTCTCTTTGCACTCTTGATCCTTCTCATAGCTGACTCCACCACTATGGAGTGGTGTGGCAACTGAGTCTTTTGAAATCCAGGACAAAGAGGTACTCGATACATGGTATCCAGCCTACGGGAATGGGGAGAGGTGGTAAGAGGTTTTTCCCACATTCTTAACATGAGATCATGTAAGATCTCATGAATAGGCAAAGTAGCCGCTTCTTTGGGAGCTTTAGGATATTGTAAAATCTCCAACTCCTTTTGCTCTGGGCTCTGTTTCAGGAGCTACTGTGATGGAAAGACCCCTAGCCACCTCTCTGATGAAATCCTGAAAGGATATATCCTCTGTAGGAGACATCCTATGCTTAGGAGAAGAAGACTCCTCAGAGAGAAGTACTCCGGCATCGACAGAGCTGTCAGAATCCTCAGACTCATCGGAGGATTCAAAATATCTTCTGTCCGGGTGTCTTGTAAAGCACGATACCGGTACCAATCGAAGTCGGTACCGGAGGGATCCGGTACCGGCCTGTCAATACTGGAGGAAATAACATGACTCGGTGTTAGTAGCATGCTCGCCGATGTCGATGCTGTCGGCACCGGTACCGATATCGGTGCCAGAGCCGGTGTCGATACCGGTTGAACTGTCTGAAGCGGTCCCGAAGGCACCGATGCCGCAAGGAGAGCTGCCAGACTGTGCTCAATAGCCAGGAATCTCTGGTCAATTGACACTGCCGATGCCTGGGTGTCGGTACCGGACAAAGCGGCCAGTACCCCAGAGCATGGCACCAGTAGTTCTGTCGAGGTTGAGGCCTCGAGAACATCCTGGATCCCCGATAGTGCTTTGGAAGCCGAAGCCTCCCGCCGGGGCAATTTTGCCGGTACAAGTCCCTCAAGGGGAACGCCAGAGTCATCTCGATGCTTGGAAGGAGATCTACCCTTTGAGGACCGGCCAAATTTATGTTTGGTTACCTGAGATCCATGGGAGGAAGACGAAGCCCTGGAAGACGTCGATGTCACAGATGCTGCATCGGAGGGAAAAAGGGTGCTAAGCTTAGCAGCTCGGTTCTGCCGACCCCTCTTCAACATCATCCCACAGGCAACACACTCTGAGATGGAGTGGTCAGGACCTAAACATTTGAGGCACCACTCGTGAGTGTCGGTGACGGAGATGGTACCGCCACACTTGGAACACTTTTTAAAACCCGAAGCGGGTTTTTCCATGTTGAGGAAAAATTGGGCCTAGTGCCCAAAATGGCGCGTGGCCCCCGAGAAAAAAAAGACTGGAAAATCCAGATAAAAGAAAAAAAAAATTCTAATAAGAAAGAAAGAAAGAACTGGCGGTACCGGTATAGCATCGAGGAAGGCAGCTGCTACCACAAAAAAGAATGAAAAATATGAGATAATTTCTGCGGTGACAGGAAAATGACCTGCTGGCTCCGCGGAAAATGAAGAACTAGAGAGAGGCAGTTGGGAAAGGTGGGAAGGCAGCATGCAGGCGCTGTGGGATGCTCCCAAAAGCGTTCTAATTGGACGCTGGGAAGCATTCCCGCGCAGGCTCCGTCGGTACCGACGATACCCATATGTGAAGACTACATTCCTGCTTGTTCCTGGAGATGACAAACTTTATACATAAAATGTTGTTTGAAAACAGGGGATCAGGTAGCATATCATGGAGGTATATATAAAACTTGTAGCAAACAATATATTTACATCCCACTACCCATGCCCCCCCCCCAAATGGCTACAACCCCTCCTCCCCAAAACATTCCCCCCATCACCACCCACTTTCCCCACCACCACCCACAGCACCCCGCCCCCTTCTCCCAAAACAACAATCCCTACAGTCAGATTGCCTCTTTCCAAGGTGTGATGGGCCCACCCTCACACTATGGGTCCAGTCCAGCACCACTCCCTGTGCTGGCTAATCCACCCCGTCTCCTCCCCTTCCCAGGTACAGCACGGCATTAGTGAGGGCCGCCCCCTCCACTGCCTCCCTAAAGAGCCGCAGCTTGTGCACCACGAGCTCCTGAGTTGGGAGGTGGCTGATGGGAAATGCTGTGGTGGTGTTTCCTTCAGCTGCCCACTAGCCACAGCATAATGTTGCAAGTAAAAGACCAAGAGCAGCTTTTAAACTAGATAGCAGGGGAAAGACAAGAGTCGCTCAGGAGTGCATGATTTAGAAGGATATATCCTGAAAGGACACTAGCAAAAGAGGGAAGGTAGGGCATCCCAACAGAGAGGTTGCAGTAAAGATAAAAGTAACCCAGATGCCCTTAACTGCAGAACAGACAGAGCTGACAGATTCCAAATTACCTCGTCAACTGAGAACCAGATTAATATCCTCTCTCTGTTCCCTTGCACGCCCCAATGCTAACCGCCTAGCATCACAGCATGTCAGGGGTGTTCTGGGGAGGAGCGAAGGTGGAGACGATTGATAACCGGGCAGCAGCAATATTGAATGCTGCCTGGTTAGCGACCTGTGCCTAAAAGATAGGCAAGAAAACCTCACCTATCTTTTAGCTACTGCTGCTTTTGGCATGTATGGCGATCCCCGGCATCTACTATAAAATCAAGACTGTGCAACATCTCTAGTCTCTCCTAACCCACCAAAACTTTCACACAGTCCTTCAAGCTTTCATCTTCCCACATCTAGACTCTACCAAAAACAGCAATCCACCCCATAGAAAGAGAGCTAAGAGAAAACAGAAAAATGACGACAGAAAAAGACCACATGGCCTATCTAGTCTGTCCTTCCATATCAACAACTACAACAGTCCCCTTTTTCCCTTTATAGATCCTCTGTGTTTGTCCCATTTTTTGAATTCAGATACTGTCCTCATCTCCACCACCTCCATTGGGAGACTATTTCATGGATCCACCACTCTTTCTGTAAAGAAATATTTCCGCATATCACTCCTTTCACCCTCATTCCATGTCCCCTCATTGCAGAACTTGCTTTCATTCAAAAGATGCTCTCCTCCTGTGCATTTATGCCACAGAGGTATTTAAACATCTCAATCATATCACCTCTATTCCGCCTTTCCTCTAAGGTGTACATATTAAGATACTTAAGTCTGGCCTCATATGCTTTATAATGAAGACCACTAACCATTTTGGTAGCCACCCTCTGTACTGACTCCATCCTGTTTATATCCTTTTGAAGGTGCGGTCTCCAGAACTGCACACAATACTGCAAATGAGGTCACACCAAAGACTTATACGGAGGCACTGTCACCTCCTTTTTTCTGCTAGCCATTCGTCTCCCTATGCACCCAAGCATCCTTCTAGTTTTTGCCATTGCCTTTTCTACCTGTTGAGCTACTTTAAGATCATCAGACACTATCACACCGAGGTCCCACTCTTCTTTAGTGGACAAAAGTACTTCACCCCCTATACTATATTGCTCCCTTGGATTGCTGCAGCCCAAATGCATGACCTTGCATTTTTTAACATTAAATCCCAGCTGCCAAATTCTAGACTATTCTTCAAGCTTAGCTAGATCCCTCCTCATGTTATCTACATCTTCCTGGGTGTCTACTCTATTGCAGATTTTGGTATCATCCGCAAAGAGGCAAACCTTACCTGACAGCTCTTCCGCTATATCACTAACAAAGATGTTAAAAAGAATCGGACCAAGGACAGATCCCTGGGGCACACCATTGGTAACTTCCTTCTCCTCAGAGTGAGCTCCATGTACCTGTACCCTTTGTCGCTTCCCACTCAACCAACGTCTAACCCAAGCAGTAACTTTAGGGTCCATACCTAGGGTGCTCAGTTTGTTTATAAGTCACCTGTGCGGAACAGTGTCAAATGCTTTACTGAAAGCTAAATACATGACATCTAAAGTTCTCCCTTGGTCCAGCTCCCTGGTCACCCAGTCAAAGAAATCAATCAGATTTGTCTGACAAGACCTGTCCCTGGTGAATCCTTTTTTTCTCGGATCCAGTAATCCATTAGACTCCAGAAACCTCACTATTTTCTCTTTCAGCAGCGTTTCCAATAATTTACTCACCATCAAGGTTAAACTAACCGGCCTGTAGTTTTCAACCACATCCTTACTTCTGCTTTTGTGTAAGGGGACCACATGTGCCTCTCTCCAGTCCTCTGGCACCACTTCCTCTCCAACGAGGCATTGAAAAGGTCAGTCAGTGGAGTTGCTAGAACGTACCCAAGTTCCTTCAGTATTCTTGGATATATCTCATCTGCTCCCATCGCTTTGTCTACTTTTAGTTTAGCTAGTTCCTCATGAACACAGTCCTCTGAAAATCGTTTGAAATGCCCCTCGCTTTTGTTCCTATTTATGGGTGTTGTCTGACGTCCTGTTTCCGCCCCTTCATCGGTGAACACAGAATAGAAATATTTGTTAAGCAAATATTTATATTCTGTGTTCACCGATGAAGGGGCGGAAACAGGTGATCCCCTTTCAGTTTTGCCCACTGTTTTTTTACATCTCCCAGCTGTTCCCATCCCGCTAATGACTCCTTGAGATATTGGCCCATCTTGGCAAAGTTAGTTTTCCTAAAGTCTAAGACCCTCACTTTTGAATGGATTTTATCAGCCCTAGTCCTAATACTGAACCACACCATCTGGTGATCACTGGATGTGAGATGATCTCCCACTATACCATCAGAAATACTTTCCCCATTGGTAAGCACCAAGTCCAGTATGGCCTCTTCACGGCTGCGTTCTGTTACCAGTTGCCTGAATAGTTCTTCCTGTAAAGAATCCAAGATCTCCTTGTTTCTAGATAAAACCGCATCAGGGATGCACCAATCAACATTCTGCATATTGAAATCCCCTATCAGTAGCACTTCTCCTTTCCTGGCACTGTTGCGTATGTCTTCTATTAAATCTCCGTCAATGTCTTCTCCCTGTAATGGATGTCTGTATATCATGCTAATGCAAATGGATTTCTCTTTCCCTCTTTCTAGTTTAACCCACAGTGCCTCCTCTCTCTCTTTTAAGCCCTGTAATTCTACAACTTTAATATTGTATTTTACATATACAGTAGTGCCACTCCACTTCCCCTTCTTCCTATCCTGTCTTTTCTAAATAAATTATAGCCCGGTATAATCACATCCCAGTCATGGTTGTCTGTGAACCATGTCTCCGTAATCGCCACTAAATCCAAGTCAGCCTCTTCCATTAAAGCCTCAAGATCTAGGATCTTAGGGGCTGATTTTCAATTAGGCAGGCTATGCGCCGCCGTGGCGCATAGTCTGTCCACTGACCCCCTTAAACTGGATTTTCACTTCCATGGTGATAGAAGTGAAAATCTGGGTTTGTCTGGGTGTGCCGGCAGCCGCCGAGGCTAAATGGGTAGCAGCGATTTTCGATGTTACCCGCTTAGCCCTTTCCTCTGCCCCGCTCTGCCCTGCAACGCCCCTAACATGTCCCAATAGCATCTGGGCGCATTTGGGACTTATCCGGGATTTTCGAAGGGCACTACCCATGTAGGTGCCCTTCGAAAATCCCGGATAAGACCTTTACACGGGTAACTAGGAAAGTTACCCATATAAAGGCCTTTGAAAACCGGGCTCTTATTTCCCATGTTACAGGCATTTATAAACACCACTTTCCAGATGTTGCCCCTTTTACCCATTTCTACAGAGATATTTAATGTCTCACTTACCTGGGGGCTTTCTTCACCCATCCAAAGTGAATCTAGTTTAAAGCCCTCTTCAGTAGGTTAGCCAATCTGCTGCTGAAGACACTTGGACCCTTCTTGGACAGACGAATATCATCTCTGTTGTGCAGCCCTTGGAACGTCATCCAATGGTCCAGGAAACCAAAATGCTCTCGATGACACCATCCACAAAGCCATGCATTCATCTTCAGGATGCGAGCTTCTCTGCCTCGGCCTTTACCCTCAACAAGGAGGATTGAAGAGACCATAACCTGTACACCTAACTGTTTCACTCTCTGGCCCAAGCCATGAAGTACTGGAGAATGTTTATGTTCTTGTTACTGAGAAGTATATATATATATATATATATATATATATATATATATATTGTGATAAGGAAGCTTATCATAGCTCAGGAAGGAGCTATAGAAAAGGTGAAGTGACTCTGAACAAGCAACCTGTCAGTTCTGGTAGAAATAAGAAAACAGAATTTTCCCATAAAAGACTACCAGTCCCAGAATGCACCAGGTTTCCAACAGCCATTAGAGGAGCTGAAGTGGGGAAATGTGTGTTCAATCAGGAGGGCTATGAGGTAATCCCTAAGCACTCATCTCAAAGGGCAGGGCCTGATTCAGCACAGCTGCGCTGTGTTAGGGAGGAGCACTCATCTAGGCAGAATAAGAGTAGAGTTTATTCTACAGATGACCATCTTCATGATCACCTTGGATATCCAGAGAATTATCCTCAGTTTCATCTGAAGGATTATCAGAAGCAGAAGCCAAACCGGACAGACAGAGAGGCAAGGAAACCCTCTGGAAGAAGAAAGAGGAGAAAAGCCTTTGAGAGGTCTAGAAGAGTCCAAAGCAGTACGTATACTGGGAGGTATTCCAAGGGCCAGCATACACCATTGGACTGGGGAAAGCCAGAGGAATGGTGCTGCAGAGCTAGGAATCACCAGAGGCTACCTGTGAGGGAGACGGCTGCACGTGGAAGGGACCCTAAGACCCGTGCCAGAAGGTATGTGAAGAGAGATCCAGTGTCCAGGGATCTGGATTGGAAGGCTGGACATAAGAACTGGACTACATACTGGCCAGGCTATATAGAGAGGAACTCTAGCAGCAATGGAAGCTCAGGTATGAACACTGATCTATGCCCTAGCTATAACCTTGAAAGGCAGCAGGGAAACAAGTATTCTCCTGAAAATGCTCCATTGAGAGATTCATCTGTGCCAATCCATGATATTGAACCCATGCTTGTTGAACAAGGGGGAATAATAGCAGATGAGGATCCTGTTTATATGGACTGCTCTCTATCTAAACTCCGTTGGTAACTTTCTGTTATAAAGTACAGCAACCATCACAAAGAAATGCAAATTTGTTCTTTAATCTACTCAGAAAAGCTCCTGAAGCAGGATTTGACCCACACAGTGGAAGGCAAGCCAGCTAAGGGGTTTCAGCTGGATAACTGCTAGCAATTAAGCCTTACCTAATTGCTTGTGAGCCAGGAGAGAATCACTTCTGTATCTATGTGAGAAGTAATCAGAAGTTAACCTGAAAGGAACAGTTTGTTTCTTGCTTTGTGGCTTTTCATTTGTTGTTTTCCTAATTTTAACTTTGTTTTTCCAAGTTAACACTGAAAGCAAGTAACCTAATTTATGTGCTACCAAGCATATCTGTGTTGGGCGAAATAACCCCATAAATAAAAATCTTATTGGCTTTACCCAAGAGCACAACTAAATTATTGTCAGCAGCTGTATCTGGTGTGAATGAACTACATTGCCCACAATACCTTGCAAATCATATAGAAATATGCACTTGCCAAGAGTGTGAAGATTCTCACCCAGGAAGCCGTCTGACAAAATATATATATATTGTGGCGGGCGCGCCTCCACTAGGCGGTCGCCTAGTGAAGACGGGCTCCCATCTTGTATCTTTTAGCTTTAAACGTGTAGTTGTGTATAAAAGCAGTCCAAGTGGTTTTAAAGCAACACAGGAATTTTTATTGATTTTTAACTTGGTGCAGTTTAGTAACAGTCCTTTGTAGAAGATTCCAAACTCAGCAACAGAAAACAAGGATATTTTCTCCCAAATAAAGTTCTTTACAAACAGTGTGTTTCAGGGGTATTATTTACAAGTAAATGTCTTTACTTCTTTCATTAGGAAATTTCTCATCTCAGAAACAACAGCTTTATTTGCAGTTAAAGCACACAACGGAACTCAGTAATTCTGTCGACTCCCTTTAGCTGCTTCAGTTTAAAACACTTCTCAGCTGGTCAGCACAGAACTCAATTGCATCATCTACTTCTCTTCAACAGACAGAGCTTTGCAAGTTTTAAACTAAGAGATTTCCTTTCTCTCTTTTCAAAGCTTTCAGCTATCATGAACCTGAGAACTGCTTCCTGAGATTCTTCCTAGTATTTTACTTCTTTCAATCAGCAGTAACACATAGAGCACATTCCATTTCAGAGCAAGTGGAATCAGGGTCATCTTCCTTATAATCCACCTCCATTTCTTCCTCTGCACTGCCTGATTGTGGAACTTGAATACGTTCAGGTACTTTAAGGTTTATATGCTTTAACAGCTTAAACAGTTTCTCCCATTGAACTGCCTTTCTTTCTCTTGGTAAAACATTAACAGGCTTTGTTTGCTTGGCTTTATCTACCAAACCCTTCTGCGTGCTAGCAGGTATAACTATCTCCTCAGTATCTGAGTCAGAGTTATAAGCATTAACTCTTTCCAACTTTCCTCTCCTACCTTGGAGCTTAACTGTGGGAGTTTCACAGCTGTGACATCTGTTGGAGGTAGCGTCCTCTGAGTCAGAGCTGCTCAGGGAATCACTGCAGGATTTTAGCCCAGGAAAGCTGGAAGTTCTCAGCCTGAAGATTTGTCTTTCTTCAGAAGAAGCTGAGCCTTCCTGTTCTAGCTTTCTTACAGCCAGCCTTTTGCCCTTCTCTCTCCTAGAAGGAAAGTACTCGGCCTGTCCTCTGGCCTTTCCCCAGCTGCTGCTTCTCAAGCTGTTCCCGTGGCTTCCAACACCTCCAAGGCTTCTAACAGTTCTACCGAGTCTATCACTTTCTGTTTGCTTAACCTTAAATGCTGGGCAGTGTGCCTCCCCCTCTGGCTCCACCCACAGGTGTCCCTTATCCTTACTTAGGGTTGCCATGGAGTCTGGGTGTGGCTTCAGCCTAGCTCTGCAAGGGTGGTTTCTTTCACTGCTTTTACTTTTGCACATGTGTTTAGGTGAGCCCATCCCCCTTAAAGAAGCAAAAGTTCCTTTTTCCTCTATTTCCCAGGGCTGTGCTACACTCTCCTTACCACAATATATAGATAGATAGATAGATAGATAAAAGCTTTTTCTGCAAAGAAGCCAGCTAAGATCTACCCGGCCTGCTGTCTCCCAAAGCACAAATGAACTTGCTCCCAACCCCGAGAGAAAGCCAGTATTACTCCCCACCTGTAGAAAAGGGGTTACCTGCCAGCTGGATCACCCATTGTTGCCCACCATCGCCAGGCTTTGCAGAGGGGAGCCACCAACTCCTTCCGCTGCAAGGCCCCCCTCGAGGTCTGGAGCATATTTATTTATTTAGCTATGCTTATATACTGCTTAGTCTAATAGTCAAAACAGAAAGAACCTACATGGGTGACTCCAGTAATCCAGCAGGCCCTGTGGAGCGTATCACTCCGCACAGTGCAAGGCCTCGTGTATCCATCTCATAAGAGAGGCCACATTGTACACCCGCAGATCCAGCAGGCTGACTCCCTCCTCTTCCGCTGTCCAAATCAGTTTTGCATGGCTGATTCAGGCTCTCTGGCCTCGCCACAAGAAGGAGCAGATGATCACCTTAAACTGTTCTTCATTCCTCCGACATACATCTGCAACTGGTACAGAAGTTTTGGGAAGACTGCCATGTGCACCAAGGCCACCCTGCCGTAGATGGAAAGCGTTTGGCATGATCTCTGTCAGTCAGATGAGTCTCCTGCAGGATGGCTACATCTGCCCCCAATTTGCATAGTGTCACACCGCCCCCTTGGTGGTAATGGCGGAGCCCAACAGAAAGGGGGTGGACATGGAAGAAGAAAGTTTGTTTGTGGGGGAGCTTAGTTCAAGTGCAGGGCCCAGGTTCTCACAGGCCTGGTAGCCTTCTGGATAACTAAGAGCTCCCGAGAAATAACAGTCCGAGGGTAGGGAAATTATAAGGCTTTTATTTCCCACGTTGCAAATAGGTTCCTAAGCTCAGAATACAACAGCACACACAAAAGAAATGTCCTTGCTCCAGGTTAAAGGAAAAACATGAACTGAAAAATCTGTTAACTTCACAGTACTGTCAAAAACGGAATACAGCATCAAACTTTACATACAGGCCACAGCTATTCCTCTGCTAGGGCTCAATCCTCTTGGTCAGGCTGTGGTAGCCTTGAGGTTTGGTCCAGTTGGAACCATGCCAATCCGACGCAGGGGAATTTCCCTGGGCCCACCGATCCTCTTGAATCGGAGGGGGTTCTGCCTGGCCTTGGCAGGCACTGAGTCCAGCTGGCCAACACTTCCGACCCGGGGGAGTCCAGGATCCAACTCAGAAGCTTGGGAACCAGATCTGGTAAGTATAGTTTTGAAAACCTGTCTAGACAGATGAGTTAGAACTGCAGTTTGAAACTTGTGAAACTTTGGTAAGAATTTGAAACTTGTAACCTCGAGAACTTGGAACTTGGAATTTGGAATTTGGTAATGAGAGCACTGATCCCCTCTCAAGGATGGTCCTATTACCCTTGCATGAGTATGCGCAAGGCGAAGCCATCGTCCTTCTTGTTTGGTAAGACTTAAGTCTTTGTTTGAAAATCCTTGCATGAGTATTTGCGAGGTACAGCTGTTAAAAAAAAAAAAATCATGATTTAGCCTAGTCAGAACAGACAGGAACTTGGAATTTGTAATCTCGAGAAAATTGGAAATTGGTAAGAGAGCATGATCACCTCTCCGAGAAGGGCCGAGTAACCCCGCATGGGTATTCGCAGGGTGAAACCCCCATCTCTTTGTAATTGGGAAATTGGTAAGACTAGTCAGAATAGATAGAAAGGAATGCATTCTGAGATACGTTGCTAGCATGATTGTGTGAATGAAGTGTGAATGAGAGGTCTGGCAGCACGGACCAAGCAAGAGTGGACTCTGGACTAGCGCAGTTCCTAGCCGGGTGACTGCGTCTAGGTCGCGAAACGGAGGAAGCGTTTGGTGTATTGTCCGTCCTAACTGTGTATTTGATTTTTGTTATCTGTTGAAACTGCGAGTTCCCCTTCTGTTATAAATGTGAGATTATTCTGTTGAGTAATTTGTGACAGTTCACTGATTAAGAAATTGTATTAATAAAGCAGAAAGAAGACGCAAAACACCTACAGTCATTTTTAGAAATCAAGAAGCTGGTCTGACCCAGTTCGCTTTCTTACCGCACAGTGTGAAAAACTGACAGGGGGCGTGTCTGGAGGAAAGAATGTACAGTGTCTTTCTAATCCTGTGCAGGTTTAAATCTCAATGCTGTTAGTTTGTGCTTATTTCAGGCAAATTGTACCTGTTTTATTCAATATGTTTTTAATAGTAATGTTTCTTCTGCTATGGTTAGGTATTATATACCATTCGATAGGAATATTTAGTCAGGATTTTAGTTTTGAAGGTCGAATTAACCTCATTGGAGCTCCGTAAACTGTTTTTAAATGATTCTTGCTAGCATGTCTCTGTGAAACTGTGATTTCGTTTCCAGTGAGCGGAGGGGTGTGGCTCACACAGCTTACTAGGGAATGAGACAGCCGTTCCCGATTGAGCAGTCTCTCTTGTTTATTTAAAATAAAGGAAGTATATCTGTTGTTTCAAAAACTAACGGCAGATTGCAACCTGAGAATGAATGGTTTAAATTCTGAGTAAATAAGAAAATTGTGTTAGGATTTTATCTTTGAAAACTGTACTAGTGACTAATGACGACCTTTACAATTCAAGATAAATTCATTTGTTTTAAAATTCCAAGACGTTATTACCTGATATACGGTGGCAAGCACCTGATAGAAGACATTTAGTGTTAAAAAACAAAACAAAACAAAAAGAGGGTATATATGCATTTTAGATATCCACCACAGCTATGGAGAAGTATCCGGAATGTCTTTTGAATATTTGCTTTCTGAACTAAAAAATAATAATTTCTTTTGCAGAGACATGCTGATTGGCAGCTAGTTGCTAAGTATTTTTATTCTAGTCATACGTAACAAATAGCTATAGTTCTCTCTATAAGATATTTTAAGAACTGTATCTAAATTGTATGTCTGTGCTCAATTTAAGCTTATGTTTACGGTAATAAGGTTTTTTAATAAGTGTCTTTTCAAGTATGATCAAGAATTTCAGTAAGGGATTTACTGAAGACTATGAAATGTCTCTGTCCCAATCAGGAACGCTATGTGAAATTCTGCTAGTTATATTTCCTTAAGTTCACCATATTTTGCCCCAGAATCTCTAGATATCCTGTCTCGTCTCTCTCTCTCTCTCTGTAAGTAGCTCTGTTCAGAGTGCTTAAGGGGGGGGATGGAGCCCAGTCCACCGATGATGTCACCCCCCGGTAGGCGTGAACTAATGTGCCCACAGCAGAGAAGTAGATCATTTAAAAAAAAAAAAAAAATCAACCTCCTGGATAGAGCGTTGCTAGGAGAAACAGAACCCAGGAGAGGGGGGGGGGGAATCCACCCTGCAGATTCCCTAGTTTGCTAGCCACCTCCGCAGCAGGGGATGTGCACCCCCTCTGGACCAGAAGTGAAAGTCAGCTGACCAGACTTGTTTAGAACTGAAAAAAACTGCATTATACACTGAGAAGTTTTAGGACTTGATTGAACTAATGGACAGAAATTATAGAGAACTGGATGAATTTGCGGGCATAATATTTAAATGAAAGTTGATCAGAGGGTGTGTGGATTGTTGAAGAAGGACAGAGAAGGTAAAAATTGTAAGATGGAAAAAGAGAACAGATCTTTTTGCTGATATTTTAGTCGAATGATGTGGAGGAGGTTTTCCTAATCAAAGGACCAGAGAACGTGTAAGAGGCCGCAGAAGTAGCAGGCCTCCACTGGGTGCAAATCAGTGCACCCATTATAGAAAAAGAAGGACATTAGAGAAGTGAATGCCCGTATCTTGACTCCACCCCAGGAGGGGAGGAGGGAGTACTTGATTGCAGAGTCATAAAACAATAAACCAAGCACAATGTTCTAGTAGGAGAAGGAAGTAGCTATAGAGTAAGTGGCAGCTAAAGAGGGCTACAGCATGGATAAAGACTAGGCCAGATGCATCACCATTATCAGAGCTACTGGGGCTAAGTCCGCAAAGCCTTTCCTGCAGAACCGCATGTGTGAACTAGGGGGACAGAAAATAATGCACCAGTTCCTGTATATGCCTGAATGCCCTATTCCATTTTTGGAGCCGAGATCTGCTTGCAAAGCTTCAGACACAGATATCCTTTGCTGAAGAGAGAGAAATACAAATGACTGTGAACCCAGAGCCTGCTGGATTGATGGTGCTGACTGTTCCCCGAGAAGAAGAGTAGCAGTTCTATAGTGTATAGCCCCACCTGGATTATGGGCAGAAGATAATCCACCTGGCCTAGCGAAGAACATAGCCCCTGCCATTGTCACCCTCAAGCCAGTCAAGAAGCCTGGGACAGGTGATTACCGCCCAGTGCAGGATCTAAGAAGAATGAATGATGCAGCTGAAACTATACAACCAGTGGTACCAAAATCCTTATATTCTCTTGGAACTGATCTCTGCTGAAGCTATACATTTCATCATTCTGGACTTAAAAAGATGCTTTTTTCTGCATACGCTTAGCCCAAGACCCCACTACAAGGAGGCGGGGCCAACTCATCTGGACAAGATTACCTCAAGGATTCAAGAACTCGCCTCACTCAGCAAAAGATTTGACAAGTTATCCAGAAACTCCAGAGAAAAAAAAAGTAAAAATTCTACTTCAATATGTGGACAACTTGCTCATAACCACCAACTCAGAAAGTGAATGTCTACAAGCCACCAGTGAACTTTTGCACCCTCTTAATGAGGCTGGATACAAAGTCTCAAGAGCTAAGGTGCAATTATGCCAAACAAGTTAAATACCTAGGATTCCAGTTGTCCAGTGGAATTCGACGCCTGGGACCCTTACCAGAACGCAAAGCAGCTGTATGCAGTATTCCTACTCCAACCACCAGGAGGCAAGTGAGAGCCTTCTTGGGTGCCACAGAGTATGTTGTATATGGATCCCCAATTTTGCGCTGCTAGCAAAACCGTTGTATCAAGCTATCAAAGGAATGGAAAAGTCTGCATTGGAATGGGGACTTGAACAGGATGCAGCCTTTTGATCTTAAAAAAAAAAAAAAAAAACACTCTGATGTTGTTACCAATTCTGGGTCTACCAGATGTCCAGAAAACCTTTCAGTCTCTATGTTCATGAGTCACAAGGAAATGTTCTAGGAGTGTTGACTCAATCTCTTGGACCTTATTTGAGAAGCTGTTACAGCTACAGCCTTCCTAGTAAGCAAAAACTAAAAGAAAAATCCCTTTGAGACAGAATCTTCAAGTTACTGTACCACACTCTGTTCTAACCAATATGAAATACAAAGGAAACTACTAGCTAACAAATCTATGAATGTTGAAGTATTAGAGTATGTTGTGTGAAAACCCCAGATACAACTGAAGGGTCAGTCAAGCTTTCAATCCTGCTATGTTGTTATCAGTTGGTCTTGATCCCCTGATCATGACTGTTTAGAAATTATGGACACTGTATTCTCAAGCCGCCTGGATTTGACTGATGTCCCTCTGGAGAACCCTGAACAGACTTTCTTTGTGGCTGAAGGCAGTTTCATCATCAATGGACATTGTTGTGCTAGATATGCAGTGGTGACCCCTGATTTGGTAGTTGAGTCCTCAGCCCTGGCCCCAGAAACTTCACCACAGAAAGCTGAACTGATCGTCCTCACTAGAGCACTAACAATAGGAAAAGGGCCCTGTCTAAATGTGTACCCAGATTCCAAGTATGCCTTTACAACCTTGCATGCACATGGGGCCCAGTACACAGAATGAGGGTGGATAACCTTAGGAAGCAAGTCCATTAAGTATAGCCCCAAGATATTGATATTAACAGATACATACTGCCTATAGATCTCAGAATTTAGGAAAAATAGAATGTATGAATAGAACCCTGAAATCTCAGTTGTCCAAACTTTGCCAAGAGGTTTACCTGAAGTGGCCCCAGGTTCTTCCTATAGCCCTTCCTAGGATATACTTAGCCCCTGCTGTCTTTAGGAGTTTCCCCTTTTTGAGATTCTGTATGGGCAACCCCTGCCTATTGTATAGGAAATAAAAGGAGATATGAGACAGATAGGATCTGAAATTATTAGACATGAACTATTGGTTTTAAGTTCTGTTTGCAGAGTCTTCATACCTGGGTACAAAATCGATTACTCATCAATTTGCCTGAACCCCTGCATCCTTTCAAGCCTGGAGTCTCAGTGTGGATCAAAGAGTGGAGAAAGATACTGTTCGCCCTGCATTGGAAGGGACCCTATGTTGTTGTCATCCTGTCAACTCCAACTGCAGTAAAAGTCGCAGAATTTGAACCTTGGATCCATCATAATCAAGGGAAGCCAGCAGCTGCTCTTGAACCTGATCACTGGACTACTGTACAGCATCCTGAGACTCCATTGCACCTCACCCTACGACAACAGCCACGGACCTAAGACTTATTGGTCCCTCAGAAACTGCACTGTTTCAAGACTGTTTGTTTATCTGAAGGTAAGCTTCGCATCTGGAGAAAACTGCAATCATCAGAAAGAGACTGTGTTGTGTTAAGAAATTGAATCTTCTAAGAGACTGTGTTTAAATACTCTGAAAAGACTGTGTTGATCTTCTAAAGAGTGAACTGCTCTAAAGAAGCAATAATAGCCTAAGAGACTATGCTATGATATTTTAAGAAATTGAGACATCCCAGAGGACAGTGATACTTTGGAATCTACAGCCCTACTCCTGCCAAAAAGCTGGTAGGTCTACGTACGGCAGAAGCTTGCGGATCTACAATCAACCCTACATCTGTTATCTGTTGTGGAAGTCGACAGTTCCACCAATTTTCCAGAGACTATGCTCATTATGAATCCTTATTATTGCTTTATTTTGGCAGCAGCCTTGGAGTGCTTTGAAATGACTTTTGCCTTATCTCCCTGGGCAGCCTGTATAAGTACAACATGAACTGGACCGAAGGTCACTCAGACCTTGTTTTATCATTCTTCCTATACTTGCATTGGTATACTCTCCAATCCAAAAGTTGTTCTAGATCTTGACTTTCTACAAGGCTATGCAAGCCACCGTTGCAACTCCTCATGCCTCCCAGAACTTGTTTCTTGAACTTGCTGGAGCAATAGCATCTAGTCTCCACACTTCTGACTGTTTCTTTTGTGGAGGAACTAAGATGGGAGATCAGTGGCCCTGGGAGACGCAAGAACTGAACTATTCTATCCTATACAATCAGACTGATTTATATAATACTACTAGTGAGTGGGTATTGGCCCACCCCATTGTTGACAGTTTGTGTTTTGTTCGGACTGGACCACAATCTACTACGAAGGATGGACAGCTGGTCTGTCTAAATCAGAAGCTTTACGACAGCACAACAAAGATGCAACTGAACCTTCTAATCCTTTAGTTCTTTTTCCCACTCTTGCCAAACTATGGACTTTGACTATCTGCTTGTTGCTCCCTTGTTTCTTGCCACTTTGCTTGCGAATGATAACTTCAGTTATTAATAACACTGTAGAGCATAAGGCAGCTACAAAGATACTAGCTATGTGAACTTACTACCCTATACCACAGAGTGATACCTTTACCTAGTATTATGTGATTTGATTCTCACACCTTATTAACATGCGGGTGAGATTAATCAAAGGTGGGAATGTGGTAGGCGAAGGCCTGTGATCCATGGTGTCTGAAGTGAGCAGACAGGCCTGAGCAGCTTGACCTGTAACTGAAGCCTGTAGTTAGGCCCAGAGGAATGAAAAACCCCCTGAATGATGACACCATAGAATTGAAACTTAACTCAGTTTAACTGAACATAGCTAAGCAGAAACGAAACTTATAAAAGACAGAAAACAGCTCTAATTGGTACTGATAAGAGAGCACAGCTTCTATGGAATTAATTAACTCTGCAAAAAGCAAGGTTACAGTGCCCTGCTTTCCCACATGTTTTAGCAAGCCAGTGACCTTGGAGGAGAGAAGTAATGAAAGTCTAAGAACTGTCTATTGTAATGAGGACTGAAAGGGGGGCAACCAGGTGCTGAGCCCAGACCAGAGTCCCGATTGGGTAGCCATATCAGTACTGGGACCAATAGATGGGTGAGAGGGGTTACTGGGACCAATGAAAAGTTTGCCTATGTCCAGAATGGGAAAGAAAGCTATAAAAGTTGTTGTTTTACTAACAGCCATTGCTCAGCCACTTTGAAATTGCTTATTGCTTGAGCCATGTGCACATTAAACTGGCTTGGATCCTTGAAACGACTCCTGATTTTATTTATTGCATGCTTATCTGCTGCTACAAGGCAATAGCTACATTCCATCGGAATATCCGAGGGATCCTCCGGGAATTCCACCTGCATGGGCTCGCAGTCCGGAATGTCTGAGGACTCTCTTTCAGGCCTTCTGTGTAACGCTTGTAGGATGCGCCAATGGTCAGCATTAAAAGGTAAGTCCTTGCATTGTATACTTTTATAACAGGAACAGTCTCTCCTGCACACTGTTTCTTCTCTAGCAAGTTTCCTGTTTAATGCAGGTTTGTATCTTGTCTCATGAATGCCTCTAGAACAGGGGTCTCAAACACGCGGCCCGCGAGAGCATTTTGTGCGGCCCGCGGCCCGCGACGCCACGGAGTATCCTTTCTGCTATTTTTGCTATTTTTACTCACTGTTTTCCTTAGCGTGATTCCCGGGGCTGCATGGTGTTGGTCTCACATGACCGCGTCACGCGCCTGCCCTCCACCAATCAGGGACAGGCAGGAGGAGGAGAAAAAGGAGGAGGGGGGGGGCCGGGCCCAGAAGCAGTCTGAGCAGCCACGAGGTTCCAGCGTTTGAAGCATCGCCTGCTTGGAGGAAGGATCGCCTGCTTGAGGATCGCCAGGGTGCACAGCTCTTCGCGGCAGGTAAGGAAGCAGTCTGCCCAGAATTAAGCCAGCCCTGCCTCCCTCAGTTCCTCTCCTCTTCGGCTTTCAGAGCCGCGAAGGGAGAGCTTCTCCCTCGCGACTCTGTTAAGCTCGAGGGGGCAGAGGGGAAATTTCCCATAAGCCTCAGCCGGCTTAACAGAGTCCCGAGGGAGGAACTCTCCCTTCGCGGTTCTAATCTAAGCCGAAGAGGAGAGGGACTGAGGCAGGGAGGGAGGGATGGCTCTGCCGGGGGGGGCCCTGTGATTTTTGCTGAGGGAGGCCTGTGATTTTTGCGGAGGGAGGATGGATGGATGGATGGGGGGGGGGGGGTGTGATTTTTGCTGAGGGAGGGAGGGAGGATGGATGGATGGATGGGGGGGGGCTGAGATTTTTGATGAGGGAGGTAGGGAGGATGGATGGTTGGATGGATGGGGGGGGCTGTGATTTTTGCTGAGGGAGGGAGGGAGGATGGATGGATGGATGGATGGGGGGGCTGTGATTTTTGCTGAGGGAGGGAGGGAGGATGGATGGATGGATGGGGGGCTGTGTTTTTTGCTGAGGGAGGGAGGGAGGATGGATGGATGGATGGGGGGGGCTGTGATTTTTGCTGAGGGATGATGGATGGATGGATGTATGTGGGGGGGTGTGAATTTTGCTTAGGGAGGATGGATGGATGGGGGGGGCTGTGAGTTTTGATGAGGGAGCATGGATGGAAGGATGGATGGGGGGGCTGTGATTTTTGCTGAGGGAGGATGGATGGATGGGGGGGGGCTGTGATTTTTGCTGCTGCTGCTGCTGCTGATGATGATGGATGGGGGGGTCACAACTGGTAATGTGCTGTGGGCTGGGGGTCAGAACCATCACCATTTCTGAACCCCCCAGCCCCACAGCACATTACCAGTTCTAAACCCCCCAGCACATTACCAGTGTGCTGTGGGCTGGGGGGTCAGAACTGGTAATGTGCTGGGGGGTTTAGCACCCGGTAATGGGCTGGGGGGGGTCAGAACCATTACCAGTTCTAAACCCCCCAGCACATTACCAGTGTGCTGTGGGCTGGGGGGTCAGAACTGGTAATGTGCTGGGGGGTTTAGCACCCGGTAATGTGCTGTGGGCTGGGGGGCACATTGCTTCTAATATTATTTTAACACACGCCTCTTTTGGGAAATGTGCATCATTAATGTCTGTGCTTTAGTACAAGAAATTAATTTATAGTTTTATTTCTACAGTGCTGAGGTATTCTGTGTAATTCCTATTTGACATTGCTACTTGTTCTCTTTTCCCAGTAGGTCATGTATTGTTCTCTGAAATGTATTGATTTAATATTTGCAGTGTTGCCTTTTGATAGGTAGGGTCTGGTGCTTTGTGAGTCCTGGTAGTGCTGTTATGATACGGGGGGTTTGCTATGGGTTCTAAATGGGCAGTGTTAGTAGTAGTTCCTAATGTGCCTGGCGGTTGGCACTGGATTATAGTAATATAGAAATTTTCTAGTCTTTCTTTATCCATGCACTCATTATGCAAATATTTATGCAAATATTTATGCAAATGAGGCCCATTATGCAAATGAGGCCCCCATGTCTTATGCGGCCCCCGGGTTACTTTACAAGTCCTCATTTGGCCCTCAAAGCAATTTGAGTTTGAGACCCCTGCTCTAGAAGGACAGCCTTCTCTAGTGCCCTGCTCCTTCTGTATCACATTATTCCTAAAATCATAGTTATTAAAATGGCAATTACCTTTTCTTCTAAGGTTCTCAGATTGAGGTGAGGGCTGAGGCCTGCTCCTGCTGGGTCTTGGTTTCTCAGCTGTCCAGGTAGGCCTTTGGTTCTCAAGTCTGCCTGCTGCTGGAGTTAGGCCTTGTTTGTGCCACAGCTCCTTTCTCCCAGGGCTTTGAAAGTTACCCTTCACAATTCTCCTTTCACCTCCTTGTTTGCTATTCCTTGTTGCACCTTTCAACAGTGTCTGGCCCTTGTTACTCTCAGGCCTTGGACTTTCTGGTATAGTCCTCCTCCTTTCAGGGTCAGCTTCCTTATGGTATCTTTCCCTCCTGGAAAGTGTATCTTTTCCTCTTTTAAAACATTTACAGCAAGTTTCTTCACCTGGCTCTGCTGAGTCTGCTAGGCCGTTTCCCTCGGTCAGGACTCCTATTCCTGGATCCTCCGAATATCCATGCAAAGCTGGAACTGGAACTCCTTGCACCACTCCTTGCCAGTCTCCTTGGCAGTCTCCTTGCCAATCTGCTTGCGAATCTCCTTGCGACTCTCTTTGGCACTCTCTTTGCCACTCTGCGTACCGGTCTGTTTGCCCTTCTCTTTGCCACTCTGTTGGCCACTCTGCGTACCGGTCTGACTTCCTCCAGTCATCTGAGCTTTTAAAAGGAATTCTTCCCTTTCTACATTGGGTGTTGGCTGGTATTGCATCATTGGCTCTAGGGCGTGGTTCCTCAGTCCTCCAGAGGTCTCTCTGGCTCCCCCTATATGGCTCCTCGTGATGCTGCAGCCGGTGTTTACCTCTTTTTTCTGGGTTTAAAACCTTTTCTTCTGCCTGCAGCTGGTCTGCAGTGCCACAGTAGATATGTAAGGGTTTTGTTCCACTTGACTGGGGAGTGAAGGCTGCCATCATTCAGGGTGATTATCCTGATCTTATCCAGCACAGGGAGTTTTCAAGATATGTCTTGGGTTATGCAAGAGTTTTTGCCCCCTAGGGCCTCCCAGCCGAGCCCTGGCAAAGCGCCTTCCTTCTTCAAGGGTTTGCTGTGTTCCCACTCTTGGCTTTTGGTCTCTGCCCCACCATGCTATCCCAGATTGCTGTTCACCCTGCCTCCCCCCTTCTCTTTCCTTATGCTTTCTCTTCCCACTGTCCCCCTCTAGCTGCTTTCCCCCCTCCCGCAACCCCCCTTCAATTGTCCCCATACCCCTCATCCATTCCAGTCCTCTCTCATTCATACCCTGGGAAGTCTGGGTTGTACAATTGAATCCAACCCTACAAAACACCCAGGACTACGATTAGCGAGATACAACTTCCTATGATGCCTAGATGTAAATAGTTACCCCAAGTTATCCAAGTTTTAGTACCCGTTCCTTGTAAGCACAGATCAGCCAATGCAATGTGTAAGTTTTATGTTTCATGTAAACCACACTGATGTTGAATAGTGCGGTATAAAAGAAAATGTAAATAAATAAATAAATACCCCTCTTAATTCCCTACCCCCCTGGCCCATCCCTCCATGTAATTGTTCCAGCTCCCCTTTCCCTTTTAGAGTCCCCGCCTGACTCCGTTCCGCACCTCCCCTTCCAGTACCTCAGGACATAATGCAGAGTAATTCTTATCACTAATTCATTGGTCTATGCATTATGTTTTGGCCGCCCCTAGGCCTCACTGTGGCAGTCTTTCCGGCCAGCATATGTTCTTCGGCACACAGCCCACAGTCTCATGGCAGCTGCCCGATACAATCACCAACTTTAGGGCCAAGTCCTCATCGTATAGTGTCCATTGAGATCCTACTCCTTCCCCTAGGACTTCTCATATCTGGTCCTGTGCTGCAATCAGGTCATGTTCTGTATCCATAGGCTGGCAGTTGTGGACTGCAGGTATGAAGTTAAACCAAGGGGATAGAAAAAAAAAAGACATCCGCCTGCACAAGAAATCTAACTGTTCCTTCCTTACACTGGTTTTGTTGTCTCAATTTTATTTTCTCTTGCTTCTCAGTCCCGTCCTCTGTCCTCTGTCACTGACCCTCCAGTCCTGCATCACCGCCACACTCCAAGAATTTGCGGCCTTCCTCCACGCTATGTAAATATATGGTGATTCCACCGTGCATGATCTTTAACTTATGGGGGAACAGCACAGCAAAATTTATCCCCTGCTGGTAAAGAGTTGTGCAGATTGGGGAAAATTCCTTGTGCTTCACAGACACTCATGCCAAATAGTTGATAAAGAGTAGCAAACGATGATTCTCATCCATAAGTGTCTTGCTTTGCCGGTAGGCACAGAGAATGGCCTCTTTCTCTGCCCAGACAAGGAATCTGGCTATAGCCAGTCGAGGTCGCGCTCCCTTTTCCTGCCTCAGCCCGATCCTATGGGCCGCCCTCACATTTCCATGCTGCTTGCTCCGCCTGAAGCCCTAGTGCATTCAGGAACCACTTCTCATAAAATTCGTAGAGCTGGGCATTTGACAGTCTTTTAGGCAAGCCCACTACCTGCAGGTTGTTACGCTGGGCTTGTTTTTCCTGGTCGTTGAGGTATTCTAGCCTTTTTTTCTGCTCCTTCTCTAGCTGCTAAATGCGTGCTGCCATCTGCTCTGTGTTCGTTTCCTGCACCGCCATCCACTGCTCCACCTCGGTCGATTAAGTTGACCCTCAAAATGGTCCTTGATGTTGTCCACTGTCGATTGCAGCTTATTGAGGCGATCTTCCAGTGCCGTAGAGACCACTTTTGATATTTCCGCTGCAAAGTCTCCTGTGGCTGGCAAAGCGTGTTGAGCGGGTTCAGTGGCCATTTTTTTGCACCAGTTTAGAGGATTGTGCAGGCCGCACTTTCAGGGAACATTTGGGCATCCCCCGCCGGCTCTTTGTCACATCTGCAGCCCCTGGATTGACGGTGCACTGTTTCTTGACCAATTCCTCTAGTTGTTGGGCAATAGGGGCGCCGGAATGCTAGATTTTTTACCAGTTATAATGGCCCTAATCCAGAGCCTTACTTAGTCACGTCCTTCTTGCCTGCCTGCATCACGTGACCTCCCTGTTTGGGTTTCCTGGTCCAGTTTATTAAAAGTGAATTGCCTGGGCACAGTAATGTAAGCCATTGAGTCAGTGCTGACTCCTGGTGATCCAGAAGCCCCTGGGGTTTGTTGGCAAGGTGTACCAGAGGGAATCAAACACTGGTCTCTAGGTCTCCACTAGGCTACTCCTCCACTCCAGATATATAGATTTTGGTCCCGATATTCATCTGGGCAAAGGCTGGCCCATTCATTGTGCAGGAATGTTGTTCACACAGGGCCTTGCACTTCAGCGGGCCCCGCACCAACTTCTTTCAGCACATGGTGTTTGGTTTGCAGGGCTGGATTCAGAGGGAGCCAGGGAGGCTCGAGGTCCCAGCTCACTTCTGCACAGTCGCCAAAGTGAAGAGCAGCGTGTTCCTTTACTTGGCCGCTGTGTTCTCGTGAAGCACATTGAGTGTCAGAAAACAGGAAATGCCTTTTAACCTCCGGTGCGCCAATGGGCTTCATGAGAACACAGCCGGAGTGAAGGAACACGCCGCTCTTCCCTCTGAAACCAGTCAGACAAGTGTGGGGCTCTTCGGGGGGTGGAGGGGGAGCTAATACTGAAAATGGGCTGTTGGGAAGGGCTAGGATAGGACTGGAAATGGGCTGATGGGGGGTGCTAGGACTGGAAATAGCTTATGGGGGGCTAGAAATGGAAATAGGCTGATGGGTGGCCTAGCATAGGACTGGATGTGACTGATGGGGGGCTAGGACAGGACTGGAAATGGGCTGATGGGGGACTAGGATAGGACTTGAAATGGGCTGATGGAGGGTCTTGCACTGGAAATGGTCTGATGAGGAGGCTAGGATAGGCCTGGAAATGACTGATGGGGGGCTAGGATTGGAAAGAGGCTGATGAGGGGACTAGGAATGGAACTGGGCTGATGCAGGAGGATGGGAGAAGGGGACTAGAAGGGAGCGGATGCTGGGTGGGGCTGGGAGCTGATGTTGAGGGAGGACTAGAAGGGGATGTGGCTGGGGGAGTGGGGATGGAGAGAGGAAAAGATATTTTATGTGGGAAGAATGAAAAATCTATGATTGGCTGGGTATTGGGAGAGTAAGTGGGTGTTGAGGATGAAAGGGTGAAATTTGAGTGGATGAAAAAGGAATAAAAAAAAGAATGTTAAAGCAGATATAGAGAAAGAATGGAAAAAAAAAACTAGAAGAAAGGACAAATAACAGCAGACAATGGAGAGTTAGCAGAAGACACGAAGAAACCAGAAGAAAGTGACTGGAGCAATTGCAACTGAAAAATAAAATGCCCAAACAAAAGGTAGAAAAAACTATTTTATTTTGAATATATTAACTGGAATATGTCAGCTCGGACTCGCTGCTGCTTTACTGCTCGCACTGACAAACTCTCTGGCTCCATTGGATCTCCCCTCTGCACCAAACTGACTTAAAACCAACAAAGACTGGACTTCCGGTGACGTCAGACACCTGAAGATCGCGCTCCGACGCGGACGACGAATAAAAATGCCCTAAAACACTGAGCGGAGTCCCGAATACAACCCCAGCGGTGACGGAACCAGAGGTGTACTGCAGTGAAGGTGGATGGCCGGGAGAAAGCCCAGAATCGATCTTAAAGCCTACACATTTAAGGCTTCAGCAGGACCGCGAACACCCGCGGCCAAGATGGCGCTGGGTCGCGGTGAGACCAACATAGTTGGAGAGCCGGGGGACGGCAACGGCAGGCTGAGTGAGATACAGGTGCTCAGAGAGGACCTCAAGGGGTGGTTTGAGTCCACCAAACAGGACTTTGAAAGTTTGAAGAAGGATGCGCACTCCTGGCTCCATGAGATTAAAGGGGACCTGGCTTTGTTGGGGAACCGCTTGGAAGAGGTGGAGACTCACTTGGAGGAACACGTGGGCCAGTGCGTGCTGTTGGAACAGTGGGTGGACACTCTGAGCGCCATGCAGGAGGAGTTATGGCAAAAACTTGAGGACTTGGAGAACCGGTCCCGCCAAGTTAACCTGCGGATTCGAGGCCTGCTGGAGCAAGAAGGGTCAGTGAATTATTTACTTCTGGCTGAGGGGTTCTGCGGAGCAGTGCTGAAGGCTGCCGAGGTGGAGATGGAAGGGGTATGCCTCAGAGTGGATCAGGCACACAGGGCATTAGGCCCTAGAAGGGATAACAAGCCTAGAGACATTGTCCTTTGACTGCACAAGTATAGGACCAAAGAGCTGGTCACTGCAGCAGCAAGACGGCTGGGGAAGATCAAATGGAAGGAGGCCGAGGTGTAAGTTTTTGCGGATATTTCCAGCATTACTATGAGAAAGCATAGGGAGTACCATGCGGTGACGAAGAAGCTTAGAGATGAGAATGTCCGTTACCGCTGGCTATTCTCAGTCGGCCTGCAGTATACCATCGGTGGCAAATCCTTTGTGGTGCACTCAGTGGAGGCAGTGATTCTGAGCATGGGTCAGATGGGGTTGTCGGACATCCCTGCGGTCCCGAGGAGTGAAGACGGGGGATCTACAAAAGCTGGCCCACAAAGGAACGCCTACACTCAATGGAGTCGAGTAGCAGGGGGTGATAAACAGCTGAGGCGCCAGAGATGGTCGAAGGACCACACCCAGACGGACACTTGAGATGGTGATAAAGTGTGAAATGGGGTGATATATGTTTTAGGTCATAAGAAGTTTTTGTATGGCTATTATATGGGGGCAAATGCTGCAGTTGTATATTATACAAATGCTTGATTCAATGTTGCATTGGGGAGATGTTGGTTATGGGGGAGTTATATTGTTATGGGGAAGTATGAGAGATGTTAACAGTTGTCAGAAGCATATAGGAGATTTTAGGAGACACAATAGTGGGTAGTCCAGGACTGATGCCACCAGGAATTAGATCTACTTAGTGGATCTGCTGGTGGATTGGGGGGGTGGGGGTGGGGTGGTAGGGGGGGAGGGGAAAAGGGGGTAGGGAGAAGGGGGGGAAGGGAGGGAAGGGGGAGGGGGTGGGGGAGTGCGGCAACTTGCAGTCGGAGATGGTCTCACTAGGCTGCTAAGGAAATGGAAATGGCTTTATTTAATTTGGTGACAATGAATGTCAGAGGCCTTAACTCCTTTCAGAAGCGCCAGCTCCTTATAAAAGAATGCACGAGGCTGAGGGGAGACATTATTTTTGTGCAGGAAACACATCTCCGGATGAAAGATGAGGGGCGCATGAGACACCAGCGTTACCCGCAACAGTTTTTTGCTTCTAATAAACTGGAGAAGAAGGGGGGAGTTGGGATTCTCCTATCTAATAGAATTGTGGGGCAAGCGGTGGAATGTGTAAAAGATAAAGGGGGAAGGTACGTGATTATTAAACTCAAAGTGGGATCTGACATATTTACACTGGTTAGTGTATATGTCCCGAACACTAATCAAGCAGAGTTCTTTCTTGATCTTCAAAAGGCCGTATTTGGGAGGGTAGAAGGCAAGTTGATTATGGGGGGGGCGACTTTAATGTATCTCTTAACCCCCTTCTTGATATCTCGAGGGGGGCAGCATCCACTCCCAGAGCGCATCGGCTCCGGCTGAAATGGATGATGGGTAGGCTAGATTTGGTAGATGTGTGGCGTGAAGTGAATTATGGGCAGAGAGACTACTCATTTTATTCCACGGTCCATGAGACCTACTCTAGGATTGATTTAATCCTTCTAGATAAGGCCCTAGCAGCGGGTATAGGGGACTGTAAGATACGGGAGCGTACCTGGTCGGATCATGCCGCAGTAACTTGCAATATCCAGTTGGGCAAGCAGGGTCCGTGTAGGGCATGGTGGAAACTGAATGAATCCCTTCTAGAGGAACCAGAGGTGATGAGTCAGATTAAAGAGGCAATTGTTGAATATCTGTCATTGAACGCAATGGGGGAGGTCTCCCCGGGGACGATCTGGGACTGCTTGAAAGCGGTGGTCCGGGGGAAACTGATAGCGGTGGAGTCCCACCGTAAACGTACTCGGCTGCGTCATCAAGCGCAGTTGTTTGACTCCATAACGGATATCGAGAATAAGTTAAAAAGGAACCCTCAGAGTGTGGAGCTGCGGGGTACATTGAATAGATTGAAGAGGGAACTTAGCGAATTGCAACTACATGACATCCAACATAAGTTGAATGTCCTGAGGCAAAGGAATTTTGAGTTTGGAAATAAGGTGGGGAGATTGCTTGCACGTAAGGTTAGGAAAATGGCAACGCAAAATACTATAGTTAGGATTAAGGATGAGAAAGGTAGGCCACTGTGGATAGGAAAAGAAATTGAGGACAGGTTTATCCAATTCTATCAAACCTTGTATACACCGGATCTTCAGGTAGTGGAAGAGAGGTTGCTGGAATATTTAGATAGTGTTCGTATCCCAAAACTCTCATCTGAAGAGATGGAGGGGCTTTCTAGCAGAATAAGTGAGCAGGAAGTTTTGACGGTGATTAAGGGCTTGAAACTACATAAAGCCCCAGGTATGGACAGGTTCTCTAATCAGTTTTATAAAGTATTTGCTGGACAGCTTGTTGGGCCGCTTACTGAAATATACAACTCATTTGGACAAGAAGATATGATGCCGGTGCCCTGAGGCTAGTGGGCATTAGTATCTTACATAAAGAAGGGAAGGACCCGGATGAATGTGGTTCCTATAGACCTATTTCCCTCCTGGGAAGTGATTTAAAAATCTTTACTAGGTTTTTGGCAAACAGGCTGATGCCCAGCTTAGGACATTTAATACACCCGAACCAGTCGGGGTTTGTGCCCAGTAGATATACATCTGACAATATACGTCAAGTGTTAAATTTAATCTGGTATGGCAAACGTCGGGGAACGCCGCTGGCGCTCTTAGCGCTTGATGCGGAAAAAGCCTTCGACCGGGTGAGCTGGCCCTTTCTGTTTAAGACATTGGAAAAAGTGGGAATACAGGGTTCATTTTTGGCATGTGTGCGAATTCTGTATAGCAAGCCGCTGGCGTGTTTAAAAATTAATGGCGCAGTCACAAAGGCTTTTGAACTGTATAGGGGAACCAGGCAAGGGTGCCCCCTGTCCCCGTTGCTTTTTATATTGGCTATGGAACCAATGGCACAGCAGATCCGGGACAGGGTGGAGATCCTGGGGATTCAAATCAGGAAGCATCACCACAAAATATCTTTATTCGCAGACGATGTGCTCTTTTACATAACAGAGCCGGAGCGATCCTTGGTGGCAGTTCAGGAGGAATTAACTAGTTATGGAGAGGTGTCTGGGGTTTGGATGAATGCTACTAAATCTGAATTATTAAATATTTCTGTGCCTCAGGAAGAGGTAGATAGATTGAAACAGACTTTTCCTTTCAAGTGGGCGAAAAGTAGCATTCAGTATCTGGGTGTACATATAACGGCCCAGCTGGAGCAGCTTTTTTTAGCAAATTATGGGCCAGCTAGTACTAATATGTTTAAAGAATTGGAGAGATGGGAAAGCTATGAGGTTTCCTGGTTGGGGCGGATGGAGCTGTTGAAAATGATTGCCCTACCCCGTTTCTTGTATTTATTTATGAATCTGCCGGTTGAAGTCCCGGTATCCTATCTGCAGAAGGTACAAGATAGATTCTTGAAATGTATTTGGAAGGGGAAGAGACCGAGGATAGCGCGGAATATTCTATGTGCGAGTAAGCTGGTGGGAGGTATGGGGCTGCCGTTATTATCCCGGTACTATGAGGCGGCTCGCGTGAGGGCGGTCCTTGAATGGGGGTGTTGAGGGCAAGCCGAGTGGATGGAATTAGAGGAAGGCAGGCTCGGACCGCAAGAAAAATTAGCAACTCTACTATGGAGCAAAGGGGTACTGGGAGGGAAGAAGCGGGACAACCCCTTTCTACACTGTACACTACAGCACTGGCGGAAATGGCAAACAAGATGGTATGGAGGACAGGGGTTCTCTAAATTCATGCCCTTGGTGAGTAATCCTGAGTTCCTGCCAGAGCTACAGCATCCCACCTTTGCCCGGTGGGCGGAGCAAGGGTTGAGGTATGTCGGTCAATTTAAGGAAGGGGGAGAGTGGGTGGACTTTGAGGACTTGAGGATTGAATTCCGGTTGCCACAGGAAGACCGGTATCGCTACTTGCAATCGATCCACTTCTGTCAAACGATGGAAAAGAGAGGGAGGGGAGTAAGTGGGGAGGCAGTGGACGACCTATTTGCAGGTAGGAATGTTAAAGGGCTAATCTCTAAATTGTATAAACTGATGGAGACAGTGAAGTGCGGGGAGTGGGCTCATAGGTTGACCTGGGAAAGAGATTTGAATAGATGTTGGGATGAGGACCAATGGAGGAGAGTCTGTAAAGGGTTGTTCAAGGGAGTTGTGGCCAGTAATATTTTGGAGCACAACTATAAGATAGGTGGTTTGTATAGGTGGTACCTGACCCTGCTGCAAATGCAGAAATGGATGGGAGGGCAAGCATTATGTTGGAGGGAATGCGGGAAGGTGGGCTCCTTTCTTCATATTTGGTGGGGGTGTCCAAAAATCAGGGGACTTTGGAATGCAGTGGAAGTGTGGATGCGGGAGATAGTGGGGAAGGATTTCAATCTTGGTCCCTGTATGGCTCTTTTAAATGTAAGGAGCAAGTCGGGTGCTGGGGAAACATCTGGATGGTGTGGAATAGTATGTGTGGTGACACGGCAGGGGATTGCTATGTACTGGAAGAAAGTGGAGCCGCCCTTTTTGAAGAGTATTCAAATGAAAGTGGAACATTTGTATTTGATGTATCGCCTTACGGCCATGAGATTAAAGAGACCCCTGAGATTCTTCAAAATATGGGATGTGTATCATAGTGGTGGAAGGAGAATAATGGTTAAGGGCATGGGGGGAAGGAGGTGGGGGTAGATGCGGGGAGCTATGGCCTCTGGCACGGTTTTGAGTGCCTTATGCTTAATTTTATTTTCTCTTGTGTCACATCTCCATCTGGGCCCAAGGGCTTACAGACTGGAAGACGGCCTTGTATGTCCTCCCTGAATAAAGTTCCCTTTAAAGTGACCAGAGGATTCTGGGACTTGTAGTGCTCTTTACTCTTGAGGGACAAGAATTGTAGTTGAGTCGGTGGTTGTAAGGCGGCAAGAAATTTATTGTGGGGATTTTCCAGGTCATGCAAAAGGTTTAATACACAACATAAGCAGAAGGATACATCTCCAACGTAAAAGATGAAATCAAGACTAAATCAGGATAACGTAACAAAAGCTTCACTTCACAGCTGTTGTACTTCTCATACACATTCACACTGGGGACTGCCCCGTGTGGTCAATTAGCAGTAACACAAACTTATAACAGCCGTGGTTTCTCTTTTGAAAGCACACAGTTCTTTTAGAGCACTGCTTATCTTCAGCCAGTGGTAAATCTCAGTAAACACAAACTTAGCTTTCTTCAGCATAAGCAGAGACTGCACTTATTTTCCTATAGGAATTTCACAGATTCTCAGCTCATATTCTTCACTGCAGAATCTTTCCTTAGGGCTAAAGAACAGTCCATTGGAATAGGCACACATTCACCATTATTAGGCAAACATGAATCTATTTGCATTCCTTCAGTATTATCAGAGCCAATAGTATCTCTCTCAAGGTTAGGAGTTTTCTCAAACTTTCTTTCTTTCAAGAACTCCTGAAATTGGCTCCACAGCAACTCAGCCTGCGTTGGCACCTTTAAATTAGGGGAGTGAACCTTCTCTTCAGAGAACAGCTTCCTTAATGCCTCCAACTTTGAGGTTTCAAAGGCTGTACGTTTGTCAGGACTATGGCTTTTAGCTTCTGATAAGCTCTCTACCCACTCCCTAACAGTGGAAGGTGAGGACTCAATTTCCTGCCCTTTAAAACTGGCAAAATGTCTCTTTGCTAGATTATCAGTAATGAAACTGCTGGCTTTACCTTGGGGCTTTTCTTTCAGACAAACGCTGCTTTCTCTCCTCCTGGGTTCCTCCAGGCTCTGAAATGCAGGCTCCTTCCATCTTACTCCAGTCCCTCTGAGGTAGCTGCTTTCTGGGGAAATTCCCTCTGGCTTTCTCCTCCAGCTAAGCACAGCTTCAGCTTCTTTCTCTCCTCTCTCACCTTTCCAGCTCCAACAGCTGTTCCTGTTCCTTGCTCCACGTCCACCTCTCTTCCGTTCACTTGTGCCTCTGCCTTCTGTTGCTGTCTCTGTATCTCTCTCCACCGGGTCTTTCTCTCCTGTGTCTGAGATTGTGTCAGGGCTCCAGCCTGAGCCTCTGTTTCCTTCACTTCTCTGATGACCACTTCCTTGATCACCTCTTCCTTGATTGACACTCCTTACTATTCTTGCTTTGCTCTGCTCGTGATTTTAAACACTGCTGCCTGCTAGGCCTTCCCTGTTCTCTGCACCTGTGTGACCAATCAGGAGGGAAGCCTGTCTCCACCCCTGAGCTAGGGCGTGGCCTGACTTTTGCAGGGAGCTGACTTTTCCTCTGACTTGGCTTGTAATTCCCCTGCACATGTGCACTGCCATTCACTTCCAAGGGGAATTCAGGATTTTCATCCAGTTCCATGTCTTCTAGAGGACTTTCGTCACCACACTTGATATGTACTACCTTTGGTTATTGTGGATCAATGTATGTATAACATGGATGAGGCAGTTAGTATCCGACTGTTATAGGATATCGGGTGAAAACAGAAAAGGGGGGGAGGGGGTGGTCAGGGGTACTGAGTTGTTGGTGTAACTGTATGCTATCATGTTCTTTTTGATAAACAATAAAGGAAAAAAACAAAAAAAAAAAACAACAAAGACTGACCTCACCAGCAACGGGAAGGCAAGCTCCTCCCCGCTGTGCTTTGCATCATATGCCTGCGCCTCCCAGACCACTTTACCCCCCCCCCCAACCCACCTCACCCTGGGAACAACACAAGTTAAAGTCTAACCTCACATAAAGTATCTAGGGGCAATGTTCTAACACACGCCGCAAAGGTCTAACACATGCCGCAGCACCCTTGCAATGTTCTCTTTAATCTGCGCCGGGTCTTCCGCCGGCATTCCTGCCGGTGGGGGGAGGGGCAGAGCGTCGATCGCTCTGCACCTCCCCTGCCGGCAGCAATGTTGGTGGCAGACCCAGTGCAGGTTAGCGGGAACATTGTCTAGGGGTTATCTTGGACCAAGCACTGACTTTCAAACAACAGATCACAAGAACAGCAAAGACCTTATTCTTCAAAGCCAGATGCTTCAATGCCTCAGACCTCTCCTTGACCCGCCAGACTTCAGATCAGTCATGCAAGCAATGACTCTCCCCCAGCTGGACTATTGTAATGCAATATACCAAGGACTCCCCACCAACAGCCTCAACTCTCTACGGACAGCCCTCAACACAACAGCGAGGATTATACAAAAAGGGAAGTGATACGATTACATCACCCCAATACTAAGAAACCTCCACTTTCTCCCACTAGAGGCACGGATCAAATATAAAACACTGGTACTGATTCATAAAGAACTCCACCAACAACAAACCACACATATGAGCACCCTGTTAACATGGCTGAGCTCCAGGAGACCAACATGACAATCCACACTGACTTACTGACAGTACCATACGAAAGAACGAAATTTAACAAACAGTCCTGCAACCGTGCTTTTGACTTATATGCCCCCACCTTACGTAGTAACAAGGATCTCTCCTCTTTCTGGAAACAACTAAAGACTCACCTATTCACCATCCACTTAGGGCAGGAACGGGCAAGCAGCAACTGGCCCTAGGCTCATCCCCCACCTTGGTCAAACTGAAACTCTGATCAAAGCTTGAATCTGTAAATATAATGACGGCTTAATGGAAATGTATATTGTTTTGAACCCTCTCCTTGTTAATGCACAGACATTTGAACCCCCCTGGTGATGGTACCCCCTCTCTTTATAATTATGTATTTCACCCCTGCTTTTGTAAATTGTTTTGACCCGGTGAAAGGCGGTATATAAGTACAGCTAAAGAAAGAAAGAAAGAACCGATTCTCACAAGGTGCACCCGTGCCTGGTGGGCCCACACCTGAGGGCCTCGCCAGAGGGCCCTTTGGCATGGCTCTTAGTCGTGGACCGTATGAAGGACCTCCACAACACAGCAGCCGCTTTACCTATGCATCCATACAGGTTCGCAGACAGGCCACAACCCAAGACCCCATCGGACACGGCCCCTTAGATCCCTAAGGCTTTCACCAGGTAAAAGCACCGAAGCCATCCTTCTCAGCAAGCCACACTCTCTGCCCTAGCTTGTACTTCTGGATCACACAGTCATTTATGTCATATCATTTTTATTGAAACATTTTTCATAAACAAACAATACATCACTGCACAACAACAACAATCCCAATACAAAAAACAACCCCATGCGGTCACAGTCCGCAGCTAACCACACCCTCTTCTGGGGATGATTGTCATGATAACTACACATATAAGTTCATAAACCAATTCTAGAACAAACAAACCCACAAACATCCACACACACACCCCTCCCACCCCCTCCCCCCCCACGGCCTGGCTAACCCCCCCCAATTCACATATCCAGCAAGAAACATATCGCATAGCAGTAGACGAACTATCTCCACTGAGTTACCACCCTAGTCAAGACGCAGAGCTCCCATCCAAAGAAAGAAGGACAAGAGCCCCTCCAGCAAACACACTACAGAGATCAGACTACGTCAGAACAGCACTGGGGAGAAGGCCGTATCGTCGTGGCAAGGAGCTCCCCAAACAGTAAAGGGCCCCCCTCTAGTATGAGACCCCAACCATTAGACATTGATCACCGCGCTCCGCCCCTTTGGGGACAAGTGTGATAGCACAGGGGACCACAACTCCAAAAACTCTTCCCAACTCTTACCTCCTCGTTGTTGTGCGGTCATCTTTTCCATAATCATCAAGTCGAACAAAGATTGTTCCCACATCCCCAAGAAGGGGGGCGAGGGAGAAATCCATTGACTCAACAGCACCCGCTTGACCAGCAAAAAGCCACGCTCGAAAAGCGCTCTATGCCAATACGGGAACTGAGCAAAACCTAGTGCCCAGTTATGGAAAAGGCAGACCTCTCTCTGTATGGCGCATTCTGACCCAGTCCACCTCCGCAATTTAGCACAGACTCGCACCCATAGGTCGCGCACCCTCGGGCAGCCCCAAAATTTATGGGTCAAGGTCCCAACTGCCCGATCACACCATGTGCACACAGCATTAGGCCGCAATCCGACCTGCGAGGCCCATTTATCACTAGTATAGGCCCGCCACAGGAATTTATACTGCATTTCCTGGAGATAGATCCACCTCGGGCCTTTCGAGATCCCTTCAAAAGCCACCCGCAACATGTCCGTTGTCATCTCTTCCACTCCATCTCCCTGCCATCTATACGCAAGTTCAACAAGTAGCACATCACCTCCTGATGGCCGAAGTACTTGCCGACATATCTCCTCCCTCGGTAGACTGTCTGCTAACTTCTCCAGGGTTGAGCGAGGAGAGCCGGAGGCGGTCCAATCTCTCACACACGTGCCTACCGAGGCTAAATAATGCCTCACCTGCAGGTAGCCATAAAAGTCCTGGGATCGGATATTATACCGTCGCTGCACCTGCAGGAAACTATCCAAAACACCGTCTGCCTGCAAATAGAGATCTCCGAGACACACCAGCCCCCTCTCAGCCCAGTCACAGAAAATACTCCGTTGTAGAAATCCAGGCCCAAAGTCTGGGTTACCTACCAAAGGTAGCAGCGGGGTCAGCCGTCTGTCCCAACCAAACCTCTGGCATAGTGCCTTCCATGCGGAGCGCAGGGCCCCCAGATATCCCCTCCCTACACCATTCCTGATCCCCGTGTGCAGCTGTTCAGCATGTAAAAGGTATAAAGCATGATATGGAGCTAACGCTACCGTCAATTGCCGGACCAGGGCCCCCCCCTCCGAGCACTCTAGCAGCGCCCGGATGTGGCGAGCTAAATACCGTAAATTGTAGTTGCGCAACGAGGGCATCTCCAATCCGCCCTCCTCCCGTCGACTATGTAACGCCCGCAAGGGTATACGCGCTCGACGTCCGCCCCACAAAAATGTTCGGAGACATTGCTCCAAACGCTTCCAATCCTTATCTAGGATCCATAGCGGGAGCATACGAAGAACATATATCCACCTAGGAAACTCTACCATTGTAAACAACGCAATCCGCCCTCTCAAAGACAGTGGAAGGCCACGCCAGCTCAACAGAGTCTGACTACTCCTGGAAAGCAAACCGGGCACGTTAGCGCGGTACAAGTCGGCAGGTCGAGCAGGCAACTGTATGCCCAGATACGTGATTTTCCCAGTCGCCCACACCAACGGAAACTCCCCTGGCCAGCGAGGTCGCACCCTATCCCCAACATCCAGGACAACCGATTTCGTGGAGTTGACTTTTAGGCCAGAGAATCTCCCATACTCCTGTATCAAGCTTAGCGCGTTATTCAATGATAAAGGTAGGTTCGTGAGGCAGAGCAACATATCATCAGCAAAGGCGCAAACTTTCAAATCCTCCCCTCCCATTTGAATCCCTACAATCGCAGGGTCGGCCTGCAGAGCCCGTAACAGCGGCTCTAAGGCTAGTACAAATAACAGTGGGGAAAGAGGGCATCCCTGTCTAGTTCCCCGCGCCAACTCAAAAGGATCTGAGAAGACACCATTGGAACCTACTCGAGCCATGGGATGTGCATACAACGCTCGGAGCCAGCGCACGAAGTCACCGTGGAATCCAAAGGCCGCCAAAGCATCCCACAGATACGGCCATGCCACCCGATCAAACGCCTTCTCAGCGTCCAGACTGACAAGTAGCAGCTCCTCAGCGCTCTGCACACACTGGTCCATGCCCAAAAGTATTTTAGCAATATTCCAGGACGCCTCTCGGCCCTGTACAAAACCCACTTGCCTCTCATTAATAAGAGACGGCAATATAGGAGCAAGCCTATTCGCTAACACAGAAGCCAACAGCTTTAAGTCACAATTAATAAGAGAGATCGGACGGTAAGAGGCGGGATCCACCGAGTCCTTCCCAGGCTTGGGGATCACGGTAATGTCCGCACAGCGCATATCACGCGGAAAAATACCGGCATCTCGCGCCGCTTCAAACATCACCACCATAGAAGGGGCCAAACTTGAAGCCAGAATTTTGTAATATTCCATGCTAAAACCATCCGGACCAGGAGCCTTATGAGACTTTCCCCTTTTAATACCAGCCATAAGCTCCGCCACCGACAACGGTGCATTAATTTGTTCTAGAGTTTCCGCCGAGAGTTTCGGCAAGGCTAGTTTCTGCAGAAAAGCCACCCCCTGGGCATAGTCCCTCTCCTCCTCGCTGTACAGATGCATGTAAAAGGTTCGGAAAATTCAGGCAATCGCCTCAGGCCGGTGTTGAAGGTTACCAGCCTCATCCCGGAGCATAGGAATAAAGCGAGTCCCCCCCGAGTCTCGGATAAGTTTCGCTAATAATCTCCCAGACCTATTACCAAATAGATGAAGGCGATGCTTATAATGTTGCATCGACAGCGCCGCTCTTTTCTGGAGTAATTCATTCAATACGGTCTGCGCGCGGGTATATTCCCTCTGGGTGGCACTATCTCTATGCCTACCCAACTTGTGCTGCAACACCCGGAGGTCCCGCTCTAACATCAGGACACTTCGGTCTAAATGCTTACGCCGACGAGCGGTATAGGAAATGATCGCTCCCCGCATCATGGCCTTACCAGCCTCCCAAAACAGCAGCGGGGGGCATTGCGGAGTATCATTGAAAGAAACATATTCTTCCCACTGTTTTGCAAGAAAGCCCCGAAAATCCTCATCGTCCCAGAGATATACGGGGAATCTCCATCCAACTCTGGCCGGTCCCGAGCATTCCCAAGTGATCCAAACCATCCCATGGTCCGAGATCAGTATCGGTTCTATCCCAGCCTGTAGGACTCGCGTGACTCCCCCCCCCACTGACCAGAATAGAGTCAATGCGGGACCAAGTAAGGTGCGCTCTCGACTGGTGCGTATATTCCCGCACCCCAGGGTGCAGCATGCGCCATACATCTACTAAGTCCCCCTGCCTACACAGATAACTAATTCCCCTACGCATCCAGGCGCCGTCCCCCCTATGATGGGATTTATCAAAGCTTGGGTCATGCGGACAGTTAAAGTCCCCTGCCACAACGATTTTAGCCTGTCCAGCACATTCCAGCAGCCCTAGCAGTTTAGTAAAAAAGACATGCTCATAAACATTTGGGGCATAAACATTCAATATCCAGATTGGTTCAGCATATAATTTGCCCTGCAACAAGAGATATCTGCCATTAGGGTCTGCCTGCACAGTATGCACTTCAAAGGGCACCCCCCGGCGCACTAACACCGCCACCCCCGCCTTTTTCGTACCTGAGGCAGCCCCATATGAGACCTCCACCCAATCCCGCCTCAGCTTCTGATGCTCTATGGCGCTCAAATGAGTCTGTTGTAGCAGGGCAATATTTATTTTATTTTTTTTATTTATTTAGCATACATTTATAACCCGCAACTTCCAGAGTTCAGTTGCGGTTTACAATAAAACAACAATCCACAAAGCAAAAGCTTAGTTTTACATTGAACATTTTGTAACAATAAAAGTAAATGTAAACAGCATGAACTTATGCATAATAACAAAATTGGCTGGTAAATTATGCGCTCCCTTTCGCTTCAACCCCTGTAAAATCTTAGTGCGTTTTATCGGAGAGCCTATGCCTCTGACATTCCAAGAAATTATCTTGATCTCAGGCATATCTCCAGTCCCAAGAAAACCAGCAAATAAGACATCCGTATAACCACCCAGAGATGCCCAGCCTCATCTCCAGGAGCATATCCCAGGTCGCCCAATGTTTCAAAACTGCTATGCTGCATAAACATTTCCCAAGCCTTTGCCGTCCCCAACCCGTAATCCCCCCCAATCCCTCCCCCACCCCCTCCGTACCCTACCCTCCCCCATCTTCTCCCCTCCCATCCCATCACCACTCCACTCCTCCCGCCTCTCCAGTTCCCTGCGATACTTCCCACCCTTTCCCCCCAACAAAAGTCCCTCGATCCTACCCCTCCCCCCCTCTACTTTAAATACCTCTAACATGCACCCCAATGAGAGGATCACTGTCCACACTTCTGGACCGTCCCCCCTCAACGCCACCCCCCCCAGGGAGGGTGCGGGTGGGGAGCAAACAGGTATGGCAACCCTCGAAGTATGAGCCAGCGTTCTTAACACATGCAAGTTAACACTTCAGGAATACATGGGGGGATATCCCCTTGAACAATAAACCTCACAACGATATTCAGTGTAATACAATCTCTTACACAGGGAGCAATGTCGCCTCCGTCACACCAGACATTCATAACCAGTCTAGGCGACCCGAGGTCTGCTCATCCAGGACACATCAGACCAGTTCAACAGTGCCATATCAGGAGTCCGATACCACTCTAGGCTCTGTCTTGTCTCCCACTACTGTGGTCACGAATGTCCTAGCCGCCAGGGCCCGATCGAATGTGTGGGTCTTCCCCTCATGGTAGACTCGAAGCACAGCAGGATACTCAAGTGCGAAGCGAATTCCTGCTCCCGCCAGCTGACCACAGAGAGGGGTGAACTCCTTGCGTTTGGTCGCTAAAGCGGCAGAATAGTCCTGGAACATTAGAACAGAGTTGTTATCCAGCCTCAAAGAACGCCTCTTGCGATATGCCTGTAGTAAGGCCATTTTGTGCTGAAAATTTAAGAATCTGGCCAACACCGGCCTCGGTCTCTCATCAGGGCCCCGTTTCGGGCCCAGGCGGTGTGCTCTCTCCACGATAATATGTCCTTGCAGTTCCTCCAGGCCCAGTTCTTTCGGCAGCCAAGATTGAAAGAGGCCAGCAAGTTGTTGATTGGACCAAGACTCAGGTACACCTACCAGCCGCAGGTTGTTTCGGCGCGATCGGTTTTCTAGGTCGTCCATTTTATCAAGTAGCGCTGTAATCTCCTTCTGGTGGCGGGTAATAATAGTGTCCCGTTTCACTTCACCTTCTTCCAGCACTGTGATGCGGTGCTCTGTTTCCTCCACTCTCCGGGTGAGTTCTCCATAAGTCTCCGCCATTGAGTCCAATTTTTGTAAGACGGAGTCAAATTGGGGTGCCAGCAGCTTAGCCACCTCATGCGCCAGTTCTTCCGCCCCCGATTCGCCGTTGCCAGAACCCGGAGAGGAGCCCGGGGAGTCCTCACTCGCTCCAGGCCGCCCGGCGGGCGCCATCTTAGACTCACGGGGCCCATGTGCCTTGTCCTTCTCTTTTTTCGCCGCAGCCCGCATGGATATTCGGCACCTCTCTGGCAGATCCAGGGCTCTCCGAACACGTAGGATCGCCGGAACGTTTAGCCTACGTTTTTACCCACACCCGCTCCCAACTACAGCAGTTTTCTTGCCGATTAAAGGCGACGGTCCAGGAGCGCACTGAGGACACGTCCTCACTCGCTCATGTGCTCACGTGATCCTTCCTCACACAGTCATTTAAAAGGCAAGACTCAGAATTTTTCCAAGTGCCTCTAAGGTGCACAAGACTCTCTCCACCTCATTCATACACACACAGATCATCCTTTTTGATTCATCTCACTCCCACTGCAAGCAAGTGCAGTTCAACCACAGAGCACGCATGCTTGTTGTGCTGTGAGGGCTTGTGTGCAATTGTGATGCTGAGGGCTAAGCTATCAATAGCTTAGCTACTGGCAGGATCTCCCAAGATGGACAGGTCTCAGTTGATGTGCCAGATCAAGACAAATCACCCTTCTAGGCAGCAGCAAAATGGGACGGTGTTGGCGTCAGAGGATTACATTTCTGTGACAACAGCAACAACACTAGAATTAAACTGTGCAAAAGAAAGGCCTGGCAATCTACTTCTGTATCTTGCCACAAAAAAAAAAGAATAGTCACAATAAAACAAATTGCACTATAGTGCTAGAAGATGAGACCCCCAGGTCGGAAGGTACTCAACTGGCTACTGGGGAGGAGCTGAAGACTTTTCAGAGTAAGGCCAACATTTATAATGTGGTTGGATCAAAGACCTTGGGACGTCTGACTGCTGATGTAGCTGGGCATGAAATGAGAGTCAGAAGCTGCAAAGATGTCTTAAATATTGGGATATGGAACGTACAAAGCATGAACCAAGGGAAGTTGAAGGTGGTCAAGAATGAAATGGAACGTGTACAACTCGATCTGTTGGGTGTCAGTAAACTGAAATGGACCGGCATCGGTCACTTTGCATCTGATGATCACATGGTCTACTATGCTGGAAATGAAAGACAAAGAAGAAATGGTGTTGCATTTATAACTAAAAAGAAACTTGCAAGAACTGTAATGAAATACAATGCAATCAGTGAACACTTAATTTCTATTCGTCTATGAGGAATGCCCATCAATACAACTATAATTCAGGTATATGCCCCAACAACAGCTGCAGAAGAGGATGACATTTGTGAGTTTTATGAACAAGTACAAGCTGAAATTGACAGAACATGCAAACAAGATATCCTTATAGTCATGGGGACTAGAATGCAAAAGTTGGCAGCAAAGAAGAAGGCAAAGTGGTTGGAAAAGGGACTTAGCAACAGAAATGAAGCTGGGGAAAGAATGATAGAATTCTGCAAGACCAACGATCTATTCATCTCAAACACATTCTTCCAGCAACACAAGTGGCGACTGTGTATACATGGACTTCACCCAATGGATTGTACAAAAATCAAATTGACTACATCTGTGGAAGTCAATGATGGAAAAGCTCTATAACATCAACAAAGACAACAGCTGGAGCTGACTGTGGTACAGATCACCAACTACTAGTATGCAAATGCAAGCTAAAGTTGAAAAAGAGCAAGACACTTATGAATGTAGCAAAATATGACCTTGAGAATATACCACCAGAATTTAAAGACTGCCTGCAAAATCGATTTGCTGTTTTAGATACAAATGACAGAGTTCCAGAAGAGTTATGGGATGACATCAAGAAGGTTGTGTTGGAAGAAAGTGAGAAGTCTCTATAAAAGGCGAAAAAGCAAAAATGGCCAAAATGGATGACCGAAGAAACTCTGAAAATTGCCCAGAAATGCAGAAAAGCTAAAGCCAGAGGAGAAAGAGAAGCAATCAGAGAACTCAACAGAGATTTCCAACGTGTAGCAAGACAAGACAAGGAGAAGTACTACAATGACACATGCAAGGAAATAGAAGCAGAAACTATTAGAGGAAGAACAAGATCGGCTTTCCTAAAGCTTCGAGACTAAAGAAAAATTCCAGCCTCAAATTGGAATGATACAAGATGCTGAGACTGAGAAGATCAAGAAAAGGTGGAAAAAATATACAGAGTCATACAATAAGGATCAAGTGGACCAAAGTGAAATTAGACTTACCTGCTAATTGTTGTTCCTTGAGGAACCAGTCCAGTCCTGAACCTCGGGGTAGTGCACCGCCTCCAGCAGCTTGGGGACTGAGTATATCACATTCTTGAGAATAGTAGTACTAATACCACTGGCTCCTCCCACGAGCTCCCAGTAACCTATTGACAAAGCAAACTCAGAGGAGCAACAAATAAGTAAAATATTTCCAAGAAGGAAAAAACAATTAACTAGATAATATATGTCCCACTCTTACAGGAGGTACTTCCTTTAACTTTCCAGAGAGGGAAGAGTGAGAAAAAGAGAGAAAGAAGCCTTCCAGAGGATTCCCCAATGACGACAAACCCTGTAACCGTCTTTAATGTATAAACTACCAGATAAGTATGTGATACCAAATAGAGGCTCCGTCATAGCGGAGCGAAACCGAAAGACAGACTTGTAGCATCTTGGAAACACTCGGGTGGGATACAGGACTGGACTGGAGTTCCTCAAGGAACAACAATTAGCAGGTAAGTCTAATTTCACTTTCCTTATCGTCCCTCCAGTCCAGTCCCGAACCTCTGGGATGTAACAGAGCAGTTACTTAATGGGAGGGACCCACCAATCCGTCATGTAAAACCGCCGAACCAAAATGGGCTTCCCCAGCCACCTGGACATCCAGGCGATAGTGTCTGCTGAAAGTATGTAATGAAGACTAAGTAGCCGCCTGACAGATTTCCACTGGGGGAACTAAACTATACTCGGCCCAAGAAGCCGCTTGGGCTCTAGTGGAATGAGCCCGGAGCCCTAAAGGTACCACATGCCCCTGCAAAATATAAGCAGAAGCGATCGCTTCCCGAATCCACCTGGATATGGTGGCCTTAGCTGCCGCTTCGCCCTTATGCGGACTGCCAAAAAGGACAAACAAACGATTGGATTTGTGAAAACCTTTGGAATTCTTCAGATAACACTTGAGGGCCCTTTTGACGTCCAACCAATGCAGGTCACGCCCAAGTGTAGACCCATCCGAACCGTCCAAGACTGGAAGAGAAACCAGCTGATTGATATGAAACACCGAAACCATCTTTGGAAGGAAAGAAGGAACCGGGCGAAGAACCACCTTCTCCCGAGAGAAGGAAAGAAACGGCTCCTGACAAGACAAAGCTTGCAATTCTGAGATTCTTCATGCTGAACAAATTGCTACCAGAAAAACTGTTTTTAAAGTTAAGTCCTTCAATGAAGCACAACTCAAGGGCTCAAATGGTTCTTTAGTTAACGCTCTCAGAACTAAATTGAGATCCCACGAAGGGACTAAGGCCCGATGAGGCAGTCGCATATGATTTACCACTCGAAGAAAACGCAATACATCTGGGTGAGAGCCCAAAGGCTCCTTATTGATCTTTCCGTGAAAACAAGCAATTGCTGTGAGCTGCACTCATAATGAACTGGATGCTAATCCCTTAACAAAGCCGTCCTGCAAAAAGGCCAAGATATGAGGAACCGTCGCTGAAGAAGCTTGTAGTTGTTTAACCGAACACCACGCTTCAAACATGCGACAAACACGGATGTAGGCCAGCGAAGTAGATCTCTTTTGGGCATTTAACAAGGTTGAAATGACTGGTGCCAAATAACCTTTCTGTCTCAACCTCACTCTTTCAAGAACCAAGCCGTAAGCGAGAATCGACTCACCCGAGGCATACGCAGAGGACCCTGCAACAGAAGGTCACTACGCTGCGGAAGACACCATGGCTGATCCACCAGAATTCGCATCAGGTCCGTGTACCAAGGACGTCTTGGCCAATCCAGAGCTATTAGAATAGCATATCCATGATGTTCCTCGATCCACTGAACCACACGGCCTATTAAGGCCCACGGTGGAAACACGTAGAGAATTCCCTCCGCCGGCCAGTGCTGCAACAGGGCATCGATGCCCTCCGACATTCTTTCTTGTCACCTGCTGTAGAAACAACTGGTCTTGGCGGATTTGAAGGTTGCCATCAGATGCATTAGCAGAACTCCCCATCTGTGGACAATCCGAGTGTAGACATCCGGGTGGAGAACCCACTCCCCTGGATCCACGCAAACTCGACTGAGGTAGTCTGCTGCCACGTTGTCTATTCCTGCAATATGGGCTGCTGACAACGCTTGGAGTCGAGGTTCTACCCAGAGAAATAACTTCTCTGATAGGTCTTCGAGCAGTACGCTGCCTGTGCCGCCTTGTCGATTGAGATACGCCACTGCAGTCGCATTGTCCGATAAGACTCTCACAAATCGGCTTAGGAGAACCTTCTCAAAGGCTCTGAGCACCAGGAATACCGCTCTCAACTCCAGTCTGTTGATTGACCAAGTGGACTCTTGCATGCTCCAAGTTCCTTGAGCATAGGGACCCCTGCAGTGCGCTCCCCCAACCTGACAGACTGGCGTCGGTTAGGACTGGAATCCAGTCTGGGTGCTCGAGAGGCATGCTCGCAATCAGATTCTTTCATTGGAGCCACCAATAAAGAGCTGCCTTTACCTCCCGCGGACACGGAAGCCGCTGGGTCAGGGAGTCTGTCTGATGTGACCATCGACGAAGTAGAGCTCTCTGTAAAGAACGCATGTGTGCTCTCGCCCACGGCACCACTTCCAGAGTTGCTGCCATTGTTCCTAACAACTGTAGGTACCGCCACGCAGTGGGAATCTTGAGCTTTAAAAATGACCGAACCAGGAGATGTAAACTCTGCACCCGGTGCTCCGTCAGAGAAACAGCGCCTGCTTGCGTATCAAAGCGGACTCCTAAGAATTCCAAACTCTGGGAAGGAATCAAGCGGCTCTTGGTCCAATTGACTAGCCAGCCGAGACTTTCTAGAAGCTGTACCATCCGGGCAGTGGCTCGTATGCTCACTTCTCTGGATTTTGCTCTGATCAGCCAGTCGTCCAGATAAAAGTGAACTAGGACCCTTTCCTTTCGTAGCGCCGCAGCTACTACCACCATGACCTTGGTGAAAGCCCGTGGCACCGTGGCTAAACCGAACGGCAATGTCTGAAATTGAAAGTGCCCTATTGGTACCACAAACCACAGATATTGCTGATGGTCGGCCCTGATAGGGATATGTAGATATGCTTCCGAGAGATCTAGGGACGTTAAGAATTCCCCTTTTCTCACCGCGACTATTATGGACCGCAAGGTTTCCATGCGAAAATGCGGTACCCGCAGACAACAGTTTACTCCCTTGAGGTCCAGAATCGGATGCCAGGAACCGTCCTTTTATTGGCACTACAAAATAAATCGAGTACCGACCGCATCCATATTGGTTTCTGGGTACCGGAACTCCTCCAGAGACATGGTGGAAGGAGGACAACCAGTGCGACACTGTGATACCTGGGTACAAACTATATCGGAATGACAGAGCTGATCAAATTGGTGGAGGGGTTGCGCTCTATGTTAGAGAGGGCATTGAGTCAGAAAGGATTAAAGTTTTGCAGGAAACAAAATTTGCTGTAGAATCTCTATGGATTGAAATTCCATGTAAAAAGGGGAAGGCGGTGGCAGTAGGGGTGTACTATCAACCGCCTGGCCGGAATGAACAAATGGATGAAGAAATGCTCAAAAAAATCAAGGAAGCTAACAAAAGTTACAGTTCAGTAATAATAATGGGTGATTTCAATTACCCCGGTATCGACTGGGTCAGTGTCAAGGCAGGACATGCTAGGGAGATAAAGTTCCTAGATGAAATAAATGACTGCTTCTTGGAGCAGCTGGTTCATGAACCAACCAGAGGGGAAGCCATATTAGACCTAGTCCTAGTGGAACATCAGATCTGGTGCAAGAGATAAGGTTGTTGGGGCCACTTGGCAATAATGATCATAGCATGATTGCGTTTGATCTAATTAATGGAGGAGGGATGGTAAGGAAATCCACGTTACTATCTTTTAACTTTTGAAAGGAAGACTATGATAAAATGAGGAAAATAGTTAAGAAAAAACTAAAAGGAGCAGTTGCAAAGGTTAAAGACTTACATCAAGCTTGGGTGTTGTTGAAAAATACTATCTTGGAAGCCCAGACCAGCTGTATTCCACACTTTAAGAAAAGTGGAAGGAAGTGCAAAAACCTGCCAGCATGGTTTAAAGGTGAGGTCAGAGAGGCTGTTGTTGCCAAAAAAGCATCTTTCAGGAAATGGAAAAAAGAGCCAAATGACGAAACCTGGAAACAGCACAAGCACTGGCAAGTTAAATGCAAAGCATTGATAAGGCAGGCAAAGGGAGAATTTGAGAAGAAGCTTGCTGCAGAAGCAAAAACGCGTAATAAAGACCTTTTCAAGTACATTTGTAGCAAAAAATCTGTGAGAGAGTCAGTTGGTCCATTAGATGATAAAGGGGTTAAAGGGGCACTAAGAGGCAACAAGGCGATAGCGGAGAGACTGTATGAATTCTTTGCTTCGGTCTTTACTGAGGAAGATGTAGGGATGTTACCCATGACTGAAGTGGTATTTAAAGATGCGGAAGAATTGAAGGAAATATTGATACATTGGGAAGATGGATTACAACTATTAGATAAACTGAAGAGTAGCAAATCACCTGGGCTGGATGATATACATCCAAAGGTGTTGAAAGAACTGAAATATGAGATTGCAGACCTGCTATTAGTAATCTGTGAACTATCATTAAAATCATCTGTAATACCTGAAGATTGGAGGATGGCGAACGTAACATCAATTTTTAAAAAGGGTTCCAGGGGTGATCCGGGAAACTACAGACCTGGTGAGCCTGACGTCAGTACCGGGAAAAATGGTAGAAACCATCATAAAGAACAAAATTGCTGAACATGTAGATAGTCATGGCTTAATGGGAGACAGCCAACATGGCTTTAGACAAGGAAGATCTTGTCTTACTAATCTGTTATGTTTTTTTGAAGGTGTAAATAAACAGGTAGACAAAGGTGAGTCAGTTGATATAGTGTATTTGAACTTTCAGAAAGCCTTTGACAAGGTCCCTCATCAGAGACTTTTGGCAAAACTAAAGTCATGGGATAGGAGGCAGTGTACTATTGTGGATAAGGAACTGGTTAAAAGATAGAAAGCAGAGGGTAGGGCTAAATGGCCAATTTTACCAATGGAGAAAGGTGAATAGTGGTGTAACCCAGGGATTTGTGCTGGGTCTGCTTTTTGACATATTCATAAATGACTTGGAAAAGGGAATAACGAGTGAGGTTATCAAATTTGCAGATGACAAAAAACTGTTTAAAGTTGTTAAAACCCAAGAGGATTGTGGAAAATTGCAAGAGGATCTTGATAAATTGGAAGACTGGGCATCAAAATGGCAGATGAAATTTAATGTGGACAAGTGCAAAGTTATACACCTAAGGAAGAACAATCCAAACTATGGTTCCACGATGCAAGGTTCCACATTAGGAACCACCACCCAGGAAAAAGATTTAGGTGTCATTGTGTATAACATGTTAAAACCCTTGGCCCAGTGCGCAACGGCGGCCAAGAGAGCAAATAGGATGCTAGGTATCATAAGGAAAGGAATGGAAAATAAAACAAAGGATATTATAATGCCTCTATATCGTTCCATGGTGAGACTGCACCTTGAATATTGTGTGCAATTCTGGTTACCGTATCTTAAAAAGGATATAGCATTATTAGAAAAGGTTCAGAGAAGAGCCACCAAAATGGTAAAGGGGATGGAAGGATACCCCTATGAAGAAAGGCTAAAAAGGTTAGGGCTCTTTATCCTGGAAAAGAGATGGCTGAGGGCAGATATGATAGAAGTCTATAAATTAATGAACGGAGTGGAACGGGTAAACGTAGATCAATTGTTTACAATATCAGAATACAGAAAGACTAGGGGACATGCAATGAAGCTACAGGGTAAACTATTTAAGACTAATAAAAGAAAATATTTTTTGCAATTTGCAACGTGTAATCAAACTCTGGAATTTGTTACCGGAGGATGTAGTAAAGGCTGTTAGTGTAGCTGGGTTTAAAAAAGGTTTGGACAAGTTCCTGGAGGAAAGGTCCATAAACCATTATTAAGAAGGGACCCAGGATATCAATGCTTGACCCAATACAAGCATTGTGGAACCTGTGTCTTTTGGGGAAACAGCTAGGAACGTATGACCTAGATTGGCCACTACTGGAAACAGGATACTGGGCTAGATGGACCTTGTTCTGACCCAGTATAGCATATCTTATGTTCTTATGCTTGCAACTGCAGAAGCCTTGTTAGAGTGTCTTTTACCGCCAGGGCCTTGTCTGATGCTCCACAGGGAGACTGGATATAAAAGTTGGTTATGGGTTGTGCAAACTTGAGGGAATAACCTTTGCAAATGATTTCTAACACCCATTGGTCAGAGGTTATTCAGGTCCAAGCAGGGTAGAAGTTCCGTAGACGACCTCCCACGGGCTGCTTCCCTGCCTGGGCCCTCCACTCTTCATTGTGTCTTTTTAAAACCAGAGGTTGAGGGAGTAGAGAAACCTCTGCCTGCACCTCAGAAACCTCTGAATGCTTGACCCCGGGAAGAGAATCTTCCCCTCTGAAACCCTGACAGGCGGGAGGTACGAAAACATCAAAACTCCCGTACCTGTCCACGAGGCGGTACCGGGGTATGCACCTGTTTAGATTTATCTTCCGGCAGGCATCCTCCCTTGGACTCTCCCAAGTCTTTGACTAACTTATCCAGCTCCTCTCCGAAGAGAAGTTTCCCCTTAAAGGGAAGCTTACTAAGATGGGACTTAGATGAAGAATCTGCTGCCTAATTACGCAGCCAGAGGTAGCGACGAGCAACCACCATTGAAGTCATACTCCGAGCAAGACTGCGAATAAGATCATAGTGAACAACCGCCAGGTAAGCGGTTCCCGATTCCAGCTTACCAAAGTCAGCCACATGCTCAAGAGATGCACTCTCTGGCTGTTGAAGCCTTTGGGACCATCGAAGACAGGTTCTGGCTACCCAGGCCCCACAAATAAAAGCCTGCAATGACAAGGCATTAACATCAAACGCCTGTTTCAAGAGCATATCCAATTTTCTATCCTGACTATCCTTTAGGGCAGCACTGCCCTCTACTGGTATGGTAGTCTTCTTTGTTACAGCTGATACCGCTGCATCCACGCGAGGAGAACGAAATAACTCCCACTCCTGATCTGAAAGGGGGTAAAGTCGAGAGAATGCCCTAGCTCCCCTGCTTCCGGCAAATCCCACTCGTCTTGTTATCATCTGTTTAACCACACGGTGGACAGGAAAGACTGCTTGGGAAGTCTGCACTGCCTGGTTGAGAGGATCCTTTAAACTCTAAAGCATCCTCTTCCACTGGGCAAACAGTTGGTAAATTAAGGGCTTGGAGGGAGTCCGCAATTAGAGCGGGCAGCTCCTCTCGCCTAAACACACGTACAATGCGCAAACGATCTTCGGGCTCCAAAATTTCACCTTCCTCCAACTTCTCGGCCTCCATCTCTGGATCCAGATCCATGTCATCCGACCCTTGCCAATCAGAATAAAGTGGATGATCCTCATCCAATCTGGCCTTCTTAGCTGGTGCTGGAACCGAAAGCTCTTCCTTTTGCAAGACCGTGGGTACCACCATGGCAGCACTCGTAGTGGAGCCAGTACCGACCCCTTGCTGGCGTAAACAAAAAGCCTGATGTAAAAGAAGCACAAATTCTGGAGAAAAACCTCCCAAAGTCATGGCTCCCAGACTGAGGGAAGCCGAAGGGCCTGCCACAGCAGGACCCGACTCACAGGGAGAGGAAGGGGTTTCCGTGGGAAGGAGTGACTCTGAAGGGCCAGGCGGAACCTGAGACGTTGAGGGAGCAGGCTCCTTGGTTTTCTCCTGAAGCGCTTGCTCCATATCAGCGGCCTCTGAAGCATAGATGCGACACACTCCTGCATCTGAAAGAGCTCCCCTCCTGGTACCACAAACCAAGCACTGTGGGCGAGCAGGCATTGATTAAGTACTCTAGTGGTGCAACACTGCCTTTGATAAGCTCTTAGACGGTATGAGATAAAAAATTCCACAAAAAACAGACAGAACCAGGAATAGCAAAAAGACAAAAACCCTATTTTCTTTTTTAAGGACTACAGCTCACAGTACAAAAGTCTTACAAAAATATGAAACTGAGCCACAGAGTGCCATATGGTGAAAAACAGAGGCCTTAAGGAGTCTGAGAGGAAAAAACACATGAAAGGAACTCACAACCTCTCACAAAGGCCTGCAAAGAAAAAACATGAGGTGGCAAAAAACGCTGTTAAAATTGCAGCCGAGATTCCCAGAACCCTCCTGCACATGTAAAATAACCAGCGGAACAAACAAATTTTGCAAGCCTACCTCCGATCGCCGGAAAGAAGCAGGAAGGAGAAAGGCAAGATCCTGACGGTCCGTGTGAGCTCCCGCGCTCAGCCAGCTTTCAGCTTCGGCGCGAAGGAGAGGGGAGCAGCAGCAGCAATGAACTGAGCTGAGTGATTTGATGACGGCTCCTCACCCACTGACGGGATCGGGAGCCGCCAAATCGCCAGGAGTAATGCGCTGCTGATAAAAAGGCTTTAGCACCTCCATTGAAAGTGCTGTCCCAGCTGCGTGTTTTTTTTTTTTAACTTTATCAAAACAGATTAAAAATTAAACTAAAGTAAACTAAATTAACCCCAATTAAAACCAAAAGAAAAAAGCTAAAAATTCCTTATTTGTTACTTCAGTGAGCCCCGAACCTGGGCTCACCACGTCCTCCAGCTGCTTCGAGACTGAGTGTAGTGGGAGCTCGTGGGAGGAGCCAGTGGTATTAGTACTACTATTCTCAAGAATGTGATGTACTCAGTCTCCAAGCTTCTGGAGGAGGTGCACTACCCAGAGGTTCGGGACTGGACTGGAGGGACCATAAGGAACAGCCTTTGCAATCTGTACCTTATGATCTGGAACCATTGGTGATGAAAGAAGAAGTCGAAGCAGAATTGAAAGTCTTATCACAGACACAGCATCAGGCATTGATGGCATTCCCATTGAAGTATTACAGCAATCTGATGCAGCTGTTACCATACTTACAAAAGTCTGCCAGGAAATTTGGAAGACAACATCATGACCAACTGACTGGAAAAGATCTGTGTTTATACCAATATTAAAGAAAGATGATCCAACTGACTGTGGTAATTATCGCACAATCGCTCTGATCCCACATGCCAGCAAGATTCTTCTCAAGATTATTCAGCAGAGACTACACCCATACCTAGAATGAGAACTGAAGAAGTGCAAGCAGGGTTCAGAAAAGGGCGAGGAACGAGAGACATCATTGCAGATTTGAGATGGATCCTTGAAAAGACTAAAGAATACCAAAAGGATATCTATAGGTGTTTTGTTGACTACAGCAAGGCTTTTGACTGTGTAAACCATGAGAAACTCTTGGCCACATTAAGAAGCATGGGTATACCAGAACACCTGATTGTTTTCTTGCACAACCTTTAAATTGATCAAAAAGAAATAATTTGAATAGAACAAGGAGAAATAGAATGGTTTAAAATCAGCAAAGGTGCACCACAAGGCTACATACTTTACCCCTACATGTTTAATTTAGATGCAGAAAAAATCATCAGAGAAGCTGGACTGTATGAAGACAACCAAGGTGTGAATATTAATGGAAAACTCATCAACAACCTTTGCTGTGCTGATGATATCACATTACTGGCTGAAAGTGAAGATGATCTGAAACTTTGCTTCTTAAGATCAAGGGATATAGTCTTAAAATGGGCCTGCTCCTTAATGTAAAGAAGACAAAGATCCTGACAACTGGCAAAATCAATAAGTTCATCGTTGATGGAGAAGAAATTGAAATAGTAGACAACTTTAACCTACTTGGATCAACTATCAATAAAGAAACAACAAGCAGTCAAGAAATCAGATGACGCACTGCTCTTGGCAGAATGGCTATGAAGGACCTACACAAGATTCTCAAGAGCACAGATTTCTCTTTCCATACAAAGATTTGACTCATTCAAGCCATGGTATTTTGAATAACATCATATGGTTGCGAAAGTTGGACAGTGAAAAAGATAGACAGGAAGAAAATTAATGCCTTTGAATACTGTGTTTACCATGGTCTGCCCAAAAAACGAACCAGTCAGTACTAGAGGAGATCAAACCTAAGCTTTCTTTAGACGCTCAGATGACAAGACTTTGACTTTCATACTTTGGACACATCATGCGAAGAGAGAGATCATTAGAGAAAACCATCATGCTTGGCAAGGTAGAAGGTCAATGCAAAAGATAAGGCCAGCAATGAGATGGATCGATACAATAACAGCAGCTATGGGTGCCACTCTGTCAACAATGAGCCACCTGACTGAAAACTGAACACAGTTTAGGACAACTATCCAGAGGGGTCGCCATGAGTCAACACAAACTCGACGACACTTAACAACAACAACATCTTTGCATTTTGTTTAGTACAAGAGGAAATTAATTTATAGTTTTATTGCTCCAGTGTTATTGTATATTCCAAGTTTGACTTTTGGGGTTCCCAGTTTAATTATTATCTTCATATTTCTAAATTGTGATCCCCTGTTCTTTCAACAACAACAACAACATGTTCTGCATGTGTAACCGAGCTGACGTTTTCTGTTCATGTAGTTTCTATTTGACAGTGCCACTTGTTCTCTTTCTCCAGTAGGAGATGCATTGGTATTCTCTGAGATGTATTGGCTTAATATTTGTAGTGTTGTCTTTTGACCTGTTGCCCTCTTTTTTTATACTCCCTAACTGTCTCCCTTCCTACCAGCACCTTCACTCCTCCCCTCCTTTTCTCCCGTTTACCATCCTCATTTCCCCCTCCATTCTGTCTTCTACCCTATCACCAGCTCTTGAGCTTCACCATTTTCTCCCTCTAATTCATCTATCTCCCCTCTCTCTAAGGCAGCCTCACCCTCGTTTCCGCCGTACTGTCTGCCCCGTACTCTACTACTCCTTCTCTCATCTGGCCCAACCCTGGCCCCCTTAGACTTCTGTCACACTCTGAGAAGAGCTCTTCATGCAACACATCTAATCTTATCCATATCCCTCTCCTTTCCCCTTCCACTCTCCCTTTCTCATGTGCTTTGTGGAATGCACACTCTGTCTCTAATAAACTTGCTTTTACTCATGGTTTCTTTATCTCTAATGGTCTACATCTTCCTGCTCTAACTGAGACCTGGCTCCTCCCAGATGATACTATCTATTGCTGCTCTCTGTCATGGGAGCTATCAGTTCTCCCACACACCTCGTCCCACTGGCCATGGTGGTGGTGGTGTTGGGATCCTACTTTCTCCCTTCTGCTAATTCCAACCCCTCCTGCTGCCTCAGTCTCACTCCTTTCCCTCTTTTGAAGTTCACTCCATCCGCCTTTTCACTCCACTTCCTCTCTGGGTAGCTGTTGTTTAGCGACCTCCTGACAAGTCTGCTTCTACTTTTCTCACTGACTTTGACTCGTGGCTTTCCTTCTTTCTGGATTCCTCTTCCCCCACTCTTACTCTCGGGGATTTTAACATTCATGTCAATAACCCCTCTGATCCTTATGCTTTAAAGCTCCTCTCCCTTACCTCCTCATTTGACCTCCAGCTTTGTTCCACTGCTCCCACTCACCAGCATGGCCACTGCCTTGACCTGGTATTTTTCTCTAGCTGCTTACTCTCGAACCTCTGTAACTCAGTTCTTCCCTTATCTGACCATCACCTTTTAAGCTTCAATGTTCATCACCCGCTGCCTCAATCTCACCCTATCTCCTCCAACCTATTCAGAAATCTTCATGTTAAGATCCTTTGGTTCTCTCTTCCACTGTTTCTTCAACTATGTCATCTAAGTCTGTTGACGAAGCAGTAACTTCCTATAACACTGCACTCTCCTCTGCTCTGGATGCTCTCGCTCCACCCATGCCACGTCCTGTGAGCTGTTCTGCACCCCAGCCCTGGCTTTCATCCACTACCCGCTATCTACGTTCCTGTACTCGCTTTGCTGAGCGTGAATGGTTCAAATCCCGCTCCCTTGAAGACTTTCTACACTTCAAATTTATGCTTGTCTCTTTCCAGTCAGCCATAGCTCTTGCCAAACAAGACTATTATGTCCATCTGACTAACTCTCTAGCTTCTGACCCTCGCTGTCTCTTTACTACTCTCAGCTCTCTCCTCAAAGTGCCTCCGCCTCTGATCCCTCCCTCCCTTTCTGCCCAAACCCTGGCTATTTCCATGACAAAATCCACAAGATCACCCTCCAATTCCCCACAAAGTCAGCTACTTCCCCTCCTCCTCCTCTTCACTCCCCACTTTCCTCCCCTACCTCTGCTACCCTCTCTTCCTTTCCTGTGATCTCTGAAGAGGAAACTGCACACCTTCTTTCTTCCTCCAAACTCACCACCTGCTCCTCTGATCCTATCCCCACCAGCTTCCTAAGCCCCATCTTCTTCACTGTTGTCCCTTCCATTTCTCATATTCTCAACCTTTCGCTCTCCACTGCAACTGTCCCTGCAGCCTTCAAACATGCATTGGTCACACCTCTCCTCAAGAAACCCTCACTTGATCCCACCTGTCCTTCTAATTATCGACCCATCTCTCTCCTTCCCTTCGTTTCTAAACTACTTGAATGTGCTGTTCACTGCCGCTGCCTCGACTTCCTCTCCTCTCATGCCCTCCTGGATCCTTTACAGTCTGGCTTTCGTCCTTTACACTCTACTGAAACGGCTCTTGCCAAAGTCTCCAGTGACTTGTTCCTGGCCAAATCCAAGGGCCTTTACTCTGTCCTCATCCTTCTTGACCTCTCTGCTGCTTTTGACACTGTTGACCACAATCTTCTCCTCGATACCCTGTCCTCGCTTGGTTTTCAGGGCTCTGTACTATCCTGGTTCTCCTCCTATCCCTCCCATCGCTCTTTCAGTGTGTGTTCTGGTGACTCCTCCTCCTCTGCTATCCCGCTCCCAGTTGGTGTACCCCAAGGATCTGTCTTGGGTCCGCTCCTTTTCTCTCTTTATACCCAGTCCCTTGGTGCGCTTATCTCTTCCCATGGTTTTCAGTACTATCTTTATGCTGATGACTCCCAGATCTACCTCTCTACGCCTGAAATCTCTCCGGCTATCCAGACCCGGATCTCTGTCTGCCTTTCTGACACTGCTGCCTGGATGTCTCACCGCCGCTTGAAATTGAACATGGCCAAGAATGAACTTCTTATCTTTCCCCCTAAAACCTCCCTCCCTCTTCCTCCTTTCTCAGTCTCTGTGGATAACTCTGTACTCCTTCCTGTTTCCTTGGCTCGCAATCTTGGGGTTGTCTTCGACTCTTCTCTCCTTCTCCACACACATTCATCTGATAGCTAAGACCTGCCGTTTCTTTCTCTATAATATCAGCAAAATCCGTCCTTTCCTTTCTGAACACACTACTAAGATGCTTATCCACTCCTTAATCACCTCCCGTCTTGACTACTGTAACCTACAACTTGCTGGTCTCCCTTTGAATCATCTCTCTCCCCTTCAATCTGTTCAACACTCTGCTATGAGACTAATCTTCCGCCAGCCTCGTCATACCCATATTACTCCTCTTCTCTGGTCACTCCACTGGCTCCCTATCCATTTCCATATCCAGTTCAAACTTCTCCTACTGACCTATAAATGCATTCACTCTGCAGCTCCTTGCTAACTTTCTTCTCTTATCTCTCCTTACAACCCCTCTCAGGAACTCCGCTCTTCTGGCAAACTGCTTCTATCTGTGCCCTTCTCTTCTATTGCTAGCTCCAGACTTCGCTCCTTTCATTTTGCTGCACCTTACGCCTGGAACAAACTACCTGTGTCTGTACACCAGGTACCTTCTCTGACTCTCTTCAAATCCAGGCTGAAAATTCACCTCTTTGTTGCTGCTTTTGGATCTTGACTCACCTGATCTCCTTTTTCTTTTCCTTTCCCCTTGTTTTATCCCAGCCTACACCTCCTGTGTTGTCTGTCTTGACTAGATTGTAAGCTCTGATGAGTAGGGACTGTCTCTTACATGTCTGTGCAGCGCTGCGTACGACTTGTAGCGCTATACAAATGCTCAGTAGTAGTAGTAGTTTTGATAGGTAGGGTTTGGTACTTTGTGAGTCATGGTAGTGCTGTTATGATACAGTGGGTTTGCTATGGGTTCTAAATGGGCAGGGTTTATAGGACTTCCTAATGTGTCTGGTGGTTGGCACTGGAGTATAGTAATGTAGAAATCTGATAGCCTTTCCTTATACTCACTGCCCATGAAAATGATATTCAGACACTAAAAGTTAATGTGTGGAGATGAATGCATGGCTGCGTGGATGGTGTCTTCGAGAGCGTTTTGGTTTCCTAGACCATGGGATGCTGTTCCAAGGGTTGCAGAGCAGAGATGGCATCCATCTGTCCAAGAAAGGTCAACGCATCTTTGGTAGTAGACTGGCTAATCTACTGAAGAGGGCTTTAAACTAGATTTGTTGGGGATGGGTGAAGAAAGCCCCCAGGTAAGTGAAAGCCCCCAGGTAGGTGTTACATTAAATACCTTTATGGAAATGGGTAACAGGGGTAACACATGGAAAGCAGTGTGTATTAATGCCCGTAGCATGGGAAATAAGATCCCTGAAGTTGAAGCTTTGGTGGGAGTGACTGACTTGGATTTAGTGGCAGTTACAGAAACATGGTTCACAGAAAACCATGACTGGGATGTAACTATACCTGGCTATACTTTATTCAGAAAGGACAGGGTAGGAAGAAGGGGAGGAGGAGTGGCACTATATGTAAAAACTACTATTAAAGCTTTGGAATTACAGAGCTTAAAAGGGAGAGAGGAGGCATTGTGGGTTAAACTAGAAAGAGGGAAAGAGAAATCTATTTGCATTGGTGTGATATACAGACCTCCCTCACAAGAGGAAGAGGTGGACAGAGAGTTAATTGAAGACATACGCAGCATTGCTAGGAAAGGGGAAGTGCTACTGCTAGGAGATTTCAATATGCCAGATGTTGATTGGCACATTCCTGCTGCAGTATCATCTAGAAGTAAGGAGATCCTGGATTCTCTACAGGGAGAACTATTCAGGCAATTGGTAACAGACCCCACACGTGAAGGGGCCATACTGGACTTGGTGCTTACCAATGGTGAGAGTGTTTCTGATGTTGTAGTGGGAGATCATTTTGCATCCAGTGACCACCAGATGGTGTGGTTCAGTATTAGGACTAGGGCTGTTAGAATCCATTCCAAGGTGAAGATCTTAGACTTTAGGAAGACTAACTTTGCGAAGATGGGCCAATAACTCAGGGAGTCTTTAGTGGGATGGGAACAGCTGGGGGATGTAGAAAAACAGTGGGCAAAACTGAAAGGGGGTATTTTAAAGGCAACCAACCTTTTTGTTAAAATGGTAAATAAAGGCAAAAGGAACAGGAGACCGCTATGGTTTTCGAAGGAAGTAGCTGAAAAAGTGAAGAAAAAGAGGGAGGCCTTCATGAAATACAAGAGATCACAGAGAGAGGAAGATAGGCATCTGTATTTGGAATAACTTAGAGAAGCTAGCAAAGTAGTCAAGAAGGCAAAGATTCAAAAGGAGGAGGAAATAGCCAATGCAATAAAATGGGGGGATAAGACATTTTTCAGATATATTAGTGAGAAGAGGAAGGGCAAAAGTGGTATTGTCAGACTCAAGGGTACAGGGGGGGAATATGTAGAAGCTGATAAGGATAAAGCAGAATTGCTTAACAAATATTTTTGTTCTGTGTTCACAGATGAAGAACCAGGAGCAGGACCTCAGAAAACACCCACAAATAAGAACAGAAGCGAGGGACATCTTGAACAATTTTCAGAAGACTGTGTTCGTGAGAAACCAGCTCAACTTAAAGTAGACAAAGCGATCGGACCGGATGGGATACACCCTAGAATACTGAGGGAACTTGGGGACGTTCTAGCAGCTCCACTGACTGACCTTTTCAATGCCTCGTTGGAGTCGGGAGTGGTGCCAAAGGACTGGAGAGAGGCTCATGTGGTGCCTTTACACAAAAACGGAAGTAAGGATGTGGTTGAAAACTACAGGCCAGTTAGTTTAACTTCGGTGGTGAGTAAATTATTGGAAACGCTGCTGAAAGAGAAAATAGTGAGGTTTCTGGAGTCTGGCGGATTACAGGATCCGAGGCAGCATGGATTCACCAGAGGCAGGTCTTGTCAGACAAATCTGATCGATTTCTTTGACTGGGTGACCAGGGAGTTGGACCGAGGGAGAGCTCTAGATGTGGTGTATTTAGATTTCAGTAAAGCCTTTGACACTGTTCCTCACAGGCGACTTATAAACAAACTGAGCACCCTAGGGATGGACCCTAAAGTTACTGCTTGGGTTAGAAATTGGTTGGGTGGGAGGCGACAAAGTGTACAAGTAAATGGAACTCACTCTGAGGAGAAGGATGTTACCAGTGGTGTGCCCCAGGGATCTGTCCTTGGTCCGATTCTTTTTAACATCTTTGTTAGTGATATAGCGGAAGGGCTGTCGGGTAAGGTTTGCCTCTTTGCGGATGATACCAAAATCTGTAATAGAGTAGACACCCAGGAAGGTGTAGATAACATGAGGAGGGATCTAGCTAAGCTTGAAGAATGGTCTAGAATTTGGCAGCTGGGATTTAATGTTAAAAAATGTAAGGTCATGCATTTGGGCTGCAGAAATCCAAGGGAGCAATACAGTATAGGAGGTGAAGTACTTTTGTCCACTAAAGAAGAGCGGGACCTAGGCGTGGTTGTGTCTGATGATCTTAAAGTAGCTAAACAGGTAGAAAAGGCGACGGCAAAAGCTAGAAGGATGCTTGGGTGCATACGGAGAGGAATGGCTAGCAGAAAAAAGGAGGTGATAATACCTCTGTATAAGTCTTTGGTGCGACCTCATTTGGAGTATGGTGTGCAATTCTGGAGACCGCACCTTCAAAAGGATGTGAACAGGATGGAGTCGGTGCAGAGGGTTGCTACTAAAATGATTAATGGGCTTCATTATAAAGCATATGAGGACAGACTTAAGGATCTTAATATGTACACCTTAGAGGAAAGGCGGGATAGAGGTGATATGATTGAGATGTTTAAATACCTCCGTGGCATAAATGTTCAGGGAGAGAGCCTCTTTCAATTGAAAGCAAGTTCTGCTACGAGGGGACATGGGATGAGGGTGAAGGGAGATAGATTCAGGAGTGATATGCGGAAATATTTCTTTACGGAAAGAGTAGTGGATCCGTGGAATAGTCTCCCAGTGGAGGTGGTAGAGATGAGGACAGTAACTGAATTCAAAAAAGCATGGGACCAACACAGAGGATCTCTAAAGATAGAAAGTGGACTGTTGTAGTTGTTGTTATGGAAGGACAGACTAGATGGGCCTTGTGGTCTTTTTCTGTCATCATGTTTCTATGTTTCTATGTTTCTATGTTAATGTGCGTTAAGTGCAGGAACGCCCATTTATTTATTGGCACAGTGGCACTTAACATACATTAATGTTTAGTAAACATGCCCCGAAGTCATTGCCAGGAGAAAAAAAGAGGCTTGTGAAGAGCTCCTTTGAAAGCCACCTAAAATTTTAAATGGGCAATATATACATTTTAAAATAAAATAAATTAAAATTATGCAAATGAGGTCCCGTGGATATGCAAATGAGGCCCCGCAATGAGTCTCTGCACATAGTCCTGCATCACCATTGGGCCACCCCTGTCTGGGCAGGCTGCCTGGTTAGCGACAGTCTCCACGTCCGCTCTGCCCCAGAATGTCCCAAAGCTAACTGCATAGAATCAGGGCATGTAGCAGGGTTAGAAGGGGATATTCAATGGCAGTAACCTTATAAGTGCCATTAAATAACTCAATTAAATGCATTTACATAGTTTGTTGTTGTTAAGTGCCATCAAGTCAGTATCAACTCATGGCGACCCTCTGGATAGTTGACCTAAACTTTGTTCGGTCTTCAGCCAAGTGGCTCATTGTTGATAGAGTGGTATCCATAGCTGCTGTTATTCTATTGATCCATCTCATTGCCGGCCTTTCTCTTTTACGGTGACCTTCTACCTTGCCAAGCATTATGTCTTTCTCCAATGTTCTCTCTCTTCGCATGATGTGTCCAAAGTATGAAAGTCGAAGTCTTGTCATCTGAGCATCTAAAGAAATCTTAGGTTTGATCTCCTCTAGTACTGACTGGTTTGTTCTTTGGGCAGTCCATGTTATTCACAGTATTCGTTGCCAGCACCATAATTCAAAGGCATCAATTTTCTTCCTGTCTATCTTTTTCACTGTCTAACTTTGGCATCCATATGATCATATTGAAAATACCATGGCTTGAACGAGTTGAATTTTTGTATGGAGAGAGACATCTCGGCTCTTGAGAATCTTGTCTAGGTCCTTCATAGCCATTCTACCAAGAGCAATATGTTGTCGGATTTCTTGACTGCTTGTCATTTCTGAATTGATTGTTGATCCAAGTAAGTTAAAGCTGTCAACTATTTCAATTTCTTCTCCATCAATGATGAACTTATTGATTTTGCCAGTTGAAAAGGATCTTTGTCTTCTTAACGTTAAGGTGCAGATCCATTTTAAGACTACATTCCTTGATCTTGAGAAGCAAATGTTTCAAATCGTGTTCACTTTCAGTCAGTATTATGGTATCATCAGCATAGCGAAGATTGTTGATGAGTCTTTCACCAATCTCCACACCTCGGTTGTGTTCAGACAATCCTGCTTCTCTGATGATTTGTTCTGCATATAAATTAAAGAGGTAGGAGGAAAGTATGCAGCCTTGTCATACACTTTTGCTGATTTTAAACCATTCTGTCTCTCCTTGTTCTGTTCGAACAGTTGCTTCTCGATCAGTGTAAAGGTTGTGCAAGAGAACTATCTGGTGTTCTGGTATACCCATGCTTCTTAATGTGGCCCAGAGTTTCTCATGGTTTGCACAGTCAACAGCCTTGCTGTAGTCAATAAAACACATATGGATATCCTTTTGGTATACTATTGTATTTTAAAGGATCCATCTCACATCTGCGATGATGTCTCTCGTTTCTCGCCCTTTGCTGAACCCTGCTTGCACCTCTGGCAGTTCTCGTTCCAGGCATGGCTGTAGTCTCTGCTGAATGATCTTCAGTAGAATCTTGCTGGCATGTGGGATCAGAGTGATTGTGCGATAATTTCCACAATCAGTCGGGTCACCTTTTTTCAGTATTGGTATAAACACTGATCTTTTCCAGTCAGTTGGCTATGAATTTGTCTTCCAAATTTCCTGGCAAAGCCTTGTAAGTATGGTAACAGCTTCATCTGATTGCTGTAATACTTCAATGGGAATGCCATCAATGTCAGGTGCTTTTTTATTTATTTTATTTAATAAAACACTTTTATACCGCATCCTCCCAGGGATCGGATGCTGTTTACAAAGAACATTTGTTACAAGGCATGTCAGTAGTGCATGTCTGGTCTTAATACATGGAACATTTGGAACTTTTTACAGATAACCTTTTACAGGTGACATAATAATTAGAACAACATTTGGAACTTTTTTACAGGTAACCTTTTACAGGTAACATGGAACTATGTACAGGCAGTGCAAATTTTGTTTCAGGTTGTGTGCTTGGGGACTAATCTGCACTGGTTTATTTACAGGGGAGTAGGGTATCAACTACGTACATTTTGGGATGTTTGATAGGATCGGTATTAGTTTGGGCTTGTTTTGGTTTGTTGTTCGTTATCCTTTGTCTGTTTGTGTCAGTGATAGTGTTAATCTGCGTGCCAAAATGCTTTTTAAATAGATGCGTTTTTAATTTTTTATGGAAGTCTCCAATGTCCGTAAGTTGTCTGATGTCCTCTGGAAGTTCATTCCAGAGGGTGGGCGCTGAGTGTGAGAATGCTCTATTGTTGGTGACTTTATTCGCTTTTGTGAATTCTTTTGGTGTCACTATTTTGTTTGTGTTTTTACTCCTTTGGCTGCGGGTCGGTATTTCTTTAGTGACTAAAGTGTTTAGTGTTGATGGGGCAAGGTTGTTTATTAGTTTAAATGTTGTTACTATGATTTTATAGTTTGTCCTGCAGTAGATTGGGAGCCAGTGAAGCTTGGCCAGTGTGGGTGTGATGTGTTCCATAGGTCGGGTCTTCAGTATGGTTCTGGCTGCTACATTCTGTGCAAGCTGGAGTCTTTTAAGATTTTGCTTTGTGATGCCTTGAAGGACTGTGTTTGCAAAGTCAAAGTGGGGTGTAATAATTGCATGGATTATTTTTATGAAGTCTTGTAGGTGAACTAGTGGGCGTAGTTGTTTCAGGGTTTTTAGTTTATAGTGTATTTTTCTTGTTGTGTTTCTAATGTGAGATTCCATACTGAGGTTCTTGTCAAGTATCACTCCTAGATACTTGATTTCTGTTTTTGATTTGATTTCATGATTCTGCAATACGATTGATGCTGGGGGTGTGTACGTTTTGTTCCTTGTGATGTATAGGACTTCAGTTTTTGCAAAGTTAATGTTTAGATTATTATTATTTAGCCATGTTGTGAGTTCATTGAAACACTCTGTGATTAGTTGCATTGGTGGGTTAGGGATCCTGAATGGGAGGTATATCATTATTTTGTCTGTGTAGATATGGTATTGAACGCGGAAGTGTTTGAAGATATTGCAGATTGGTTGGAGGTAAATATTAAAGAGTAGCGCTGAGAGGGCAGATCCTTGTGGGAGGCCCTGCTCTAGCTTGAATGTCTTTGATGTTTGGTTGTCGATTCTCACTGTTTGTGTTCTGTTATTTAGATATGAGGTGAACCAGTTGTGTACTGTGGAGTTTAAGCCTATTTGTTGGAGTCTGTTTAACACTGTAGTATGGTTAACGCTGTTGAACGCTGCAGAGATGTCTAAAAATAATAAGATGAATGCTTTGTTCTTTGATAAGGCTTTCAATGCTACTTTGACTTTTTCTTCCATCACCAATGGTTCCTGATCAAAAGGTACAGATTGAAACGGCTATTCGTCTCCTTTATCTTTATGGTATAATGACTCTGTATATTCTTTCCACCTTTTCTTGATCTTCACAGCATCATTCAACATGGATCCTTGAGCATCTTGTAGCATTCCATTTCGATGCTGGAATTCTTTCTTTAACTCTCGTAGCTTTAGGAAAGCTGATCTTGTTCTTCCTCTAATAGTTTCTGATTCTATTTCCTTGCATGTGTCATTGTAGTACTACTCCTTGTCTTGCTGTAGGTTTGGCTGTTTTTGCTTTTTCACCTTATGTAGAAACTTCTTCCTTTCTTCCAACCCAACCTTCTTGATGTCATTCTGGAGCTCTGTCATTTGTATCTAAAGCAGCAAATCAATTTTTCAGGCAGTCTTTAAATTCCAGTAGTATATTCTCAAGGTCATATTTTGCTACATTCATGAGTGGCTTGCTCTTTTTCAACTTTAGTTTGTGTTTGCATACTAGTAGTTGATGATCTGTATCACAGTCAGCTCCAGGTTTTGCCTTTGTTGATGTTATAGAGCTTTTCCATCACTGTCTTCCACAGATGTAGTTAATTTGATTTCTGTAGAATCTATTGGGTTAAGTCCATGTGTACAGTTGGCACTTGTGTTGCTGGAAGAAGGTGTTTGAGATGAATAGATCACTGATCTTGCAGAATTCTATCAGTCTTTCTTCAGCTTCATTTCTGTTGCCAAGTCCATATTTTCCAACCACTTTGCTCTATACTTTTTATTTTACAGCAGTCTAATGACATGTTTGTACACTGTTGGGCTATCTTACAAATTATTCTTCACAGTGCTACAGTTTGCAACCTACTGTTTAACACATATGGTTTAAGTCAGAAGTGACAGACTTATGTTGCAGTTATTGTTTGCCTCAACATTATACCAGTTTTGCTTATATTTATTTTATTTACATTCTCTTATATACTGTGCTATTCTGCATCAGTGTGGTTTACATTGAACAAACTGAAATTACATTGAACAGGGCATTATAACTTGGAGATAACTATTTTACAGGGAACATGGGCTATGGAGGGTTAAGTGGCTTGCCAAGACCACAAGAAGCACCTGTGGGACTAGAAACCCCAGTCCTTCTGGCCCAAGGTTGCTGTCCTCTAGTGGGATTTGAACCCCCGACCTTCCGGCCTGAAGTACCTTGCCCCAACCACTAGGCCACTCCTCCACGCCAGTTATAGTTTTGAGATGTACATGGATTGCATGGCTATCATGTTGGTGATTACTACAATCTGTACAAAATCTTTTTCCTGCACAGTTTTTTCAATGAGTAAAATATTTTGAGCTGTCAGTACAACTGAGTATTTTTCTTTTGATTCCTGTCTAAAATATTGCATGCTTTTGGACTTTCACAGCCTGTTCATATGATGCTAAGTATTCACTGCTCAATAGTTACTTTTATTTGCTGCAGTTTTTCTTACAACACTAGATTTGAGGGAGAGATATTAGCATCAAGTGAAAAGAGTTCAAAAAGGTGTTTTGGGAAATAGGCTGTAGCCAGCATCACCAGTAATGAGGAAAAGGAGTGTCAATCTCATCTGATCTCCTTATAAGAACATAAGATATGCCATACTGGGTCAGACCAAGGTCCATCAAGCCCAGTATTCTGTTTCCAACAGTGGCCAATCTAGGTCATATGTACCTAGCAGTTTCCCCAAGGGACACAGGTTCCACAATGCTTGTATTGGTTCAAGCATTGATATCCTGGGTCCCTTCTTAATAATGGTTTATGGACCTTTCCTCCAGGAACTTGTCCAAACCTTTTTTAAACCCAGCTACACTAACAGCCTTTACTACATCCTCCGGTAACAAATTCCAGAGTTTGATTACAAGTTGAGTGAAAAAATATTTTCTTTTATTAGTCTTAAATAGTTTACCCTGTAGCTTCATTGCATGTCCCCTAGTCTTTCTATATTCTGATAAGGTAAACAATCGATCTACGTTTACCCGTTCCACTCCGTTCATTAATTTATAGACTTCTATCATATCTCCCCTCAGCCGTCTCTTCTCCAGGCTAAAGAGCCCCAACCTTTTTAGCCTTTCTTCATAGGAGTATCCTTCCATCCCTTTTACCATTTTGGTGGCTCTTCTCTGAACCTTTTCTAAAATCGCTATATCCTTTTTAAGATACGGCGACCAGAATTGCACACAATATTCAAGGTGCGGTCTCACCATGGAACGATATAGAGGCATTATAATATCTTTTGTTTTATTTTCCATTCCTTTCCTTATCATACCTAGCATTCTATTTGCTCTCTTGGCCGCCGCTGCACACTGGGCCGAGGGTTTTAACATGGTATCCACAATGACGCCTAAATCTTTTTCCTGGGTGGTGGTTCCTAATGTGGAACCTTGCATCGTGTAACCATAGTTTGGGTTGTTCTTCCCTAGGTGCATAACCTTGCACTTGTCCACATTAAATTTCATCTGCCATTTTGATGCCCAGTCTTCCAATTTATCAAGATCCTCTTGCAATTTTCCACAATCCTCTTGGGTTTTAACAACTTTAAATAGTTTTGTGTCATCTGCAAATTTGATAACCTCACTCGTTATTCCACTTTCCAGGTCATTTATGAATATGTCAAAAAGCAGCGGACCCAGCACAGATCCCTGGGGTACACCACTATTCACCTTTCTCCATTGGGAAAATTGGCCATTTAGCCCTACCCTCTGCTTTCTATCTTTTAACCAGTTCCTGATCCACAATAGTACACTGCCTCCTATCCCATGACTCTTTAGTTTTGCCAAAAGTCTCTCATGAGGGACTTTGTCAAAGGCTTTCTGAAAGTCCAGATACACTATATCAACCGACTCACCTTTGTCCACCTGTTTATTCACACCTTCAAAAAAACATAACAGATTAGTAAGACAAGATCTTCCTTGTCTAAAGCCATGTTGGCTGTCTCCCATTAGGTCATGACTATCTACATGCTGAGTAATTTTATTCTTTATGATGGTTTCTACCATTTTTCCCGGTACTGACGTGAGGCTCACCGGTCTGTAGTTTCCCGGATCACCCCTGGAACCCTTTTTAAAAATTGGTGTTACATTGGCGATCCTCCAATCTTCAGGTATTAGAGATGATTTTAATGATAGTTCACAGATTACTAATAGCAGGTCTGCTATCTCATATTTCAGTTCTTTCAACACCCTTGGATGTATACCATCCGGCCCAGGTGATTGCTACTCTTCAGTTTATCTAATAGTTGTAATACATCTTCCCGATGTATTGATATTTCCTTCAATTCTTCCGCACCTTTAAATACCACTTCAGTCATGGGTAACATCCCTACATCTTCCTCAGTAAAGACTGAAGCAAAGAATTCATTCAATCTCTCCGCTATCGCCTTGTCGCCTCTTAGTGCTCCTTTAACCTCTTTATCATCTAATGGACCAACTGACTCTCTCACAGGTTTTTTGCTACAAATGTACTTGAAAAGGTCTTTACTTCGCGTTTTTGCTTCTGCAGCAAGCTTCTTCTCAAATTCTCCCTTTGCCTGCCTTATTAATGCCTTGCATTTGACTTGCCAGTGCTTGTGCTGCTTCCAGGTTTCGTCGTTTGGCTCTTTTTTCCATTTCTTGAAAGATGCTTTTTTGGCAACAACAGCCTCTCTGACCTCACCTTTAAACCATGCTGGCAGTTTTTTGGACTTCCTTCCACTTTTCTTAAAGCGTGGAATACAGCTGGTCTGGGCTTCCAAGATAGTATTTTTCAACAACAGCCAAGCCTGATGTACGTCTTTAACCTTTGCAACTGCTCCTTTTAGTTCTCCATGGACCAGCAGGATTGCGTCAGCCACACCTGGTGACGCCTTCCGGCGGAGCCATGCATATGGAAGTGCTCTCTAGAGCTCAGAAAGGTGAGCCTTTCTGAGCCCACCTAGGTAGCCCATCCTACCGGCCCGCCCCCTGTTCCGGCCAGTTTTTGTTCTTCCACCTTGCCAGCAAGACGGACCCTGCTCTGCTCTCATTTTTCTTTTATTTCTTTGTTTTTAAAATTCTGCAAGCAATGCCTAAATATCATTCCAAGAAGTGCCCCTTTTGTGGCAATAAGAAAAGTACCTCTCGGGGATGCTCACACTGCGGCAACATGAAGAAAGGGTACCATGAGATCTGCAAGAACTCCGCTCCTCATGCTGACCCTCCGCCGGCCCAGGATGTGCCTGAACGGGCCTCCATCCTCAGCCAAGCCTCCGTGCTTCCGGACACTGCCTCCCAGCTGAACGCGCCATATGGGGCCTCTGTTCACAGCTCCGGGCACAGGAAACATTCTCCTGCTACTCCTGGAACAAGCGCACCTTCCTGCGGTGCTGCGGAGGTAAGCTCTGCAGCCTCTCAGCATGTTCTGGCTGGCCTGGGCCTTGCGGCTCAACTCGCTCCCATGCGGTCCCCTGCAGCACGAACACATGCTGAACAAGATGGCGACTGCCGGCAGTCCTCCCAGCCCTGGCTGGGGTCCGCCAACTCCGCCCACCTGGTGGGCGGGGCTTCCACTCCCGGAACCTCCGATCAACGCAGGAAAGCCGGCTACAATGGAAGTCCCGATCTGCGCAGCAACACCTCTGACCAGCGTGCTAATCACGATCAGCGCAGCAACGCCGCTTCTCCGGATGCCTCCTCTACCGCTGGTGCACAATTCCTCGTCCCGGCGAGCCTGATCGCGGTGGGGATCCTCGTGGATGGACAAGGTATGCCTGCACGCTGCAGCGCTTCTCAGCGCGGGGGAGACCAGCCCCATACTGATGCCCTGGGGGAAGCCGCGGAGGCTCTTAACCCCTTAACTACCGGCGCGCTCCTGCTCCATGACAACCGCAGCAGGAGTGCCTCTGGCCATAGGTCTCGTCACCGCAGGAAGCGGAACAGAGACAGGGGGCATAGCAGCAGCAGTGACTCTGGTCACAGAACCCACTGCTCTAAGCGGCACACACATTCCAGGCACCACCGCCACTGATCCCAGCAACGCAAGCACCACCTCGACGACTCTCGAAGCGGCAGCCATGGGAATTGGGGTTCTCCTCGACGAAGCAGATCCAGCCTCAGCAATTCCTCGGCTATCCTCAATCTGTTGACCCAGCTTCTGCGGCAATCTGCCCCAGCAACCCCCACGGCGCACGCCTCACTCCACCCTGACGCTGAGACCGTGCTGACAGCTCCCGGAAGAGCAGCGCCTACCTCCACACCTGAGGAGAGGCCCAAAGACCACTCCCGTAGACTCTCACCTAGCCCGGTCCGGGAGGATCTTTCCCCTGACACCACCACTGAAGACCAGGACATAGAAGCAGCTGTGGTGGGGTCTGCTTCCATGGAACATACAAGCTCGGACAAAGCACAGACAGCTGAGACTGAGGAGCCCCCTCCTACAGAGGACCTCACGTATCCCAAGTTTCTAGCCAAACTTGCCTCCACCCTCGCTTTAAATATCGCCGATCCTTCGGGGGAGACAGTCCCAGAGGTTCTGAAATATCTCGCTGCACCGAAACCTGCTTTCGCACTGCCCGTGCACCAAAGGCTGTTGGACAATCAATCCAAACTGTGGCAGACGCCAGCGTCAGGTCGACCCTTCCCCAGACGGCTCGACTTCAAGTATCAAGTAAAGCCTGTCCCTGGATTTTCTCAAACACAGCTTCCACACAACTCCATTGTCGTGTCTTCGGCGCTCAAGCGCATCAAGTCTTCACGCACTTCACGCCAATAGCCCCCCGGGCCGCGACAACAAACTCCTTGATGACATCGGGAAGAAGGTATTCCAAGGGGCTATGCTTAGCGCAAAAATTGCCGAACACCAATTCCAGCAAGTTCTCTTCCTTGACACCTGCATGGCAACCTTGCGGACAGCATCTACAGCCCTTCCGAAGGAATCTCTGGCTCTACTCTCCAGCGCTCTCACCGATATGTCTGAGTGCAGCAAACACCTGGCTAGTGCAACCTTTGACGCATTCGACATGGCCTCGCGTACCGCCGGTACGGCTATATCTGCGAGGCGCTGGGCATGGCTTAGAGCCTCTGGCCTGCGGGAGGACACCCATGAGGGCATCGCCAATGCGCCCTGCACCGGAGAATCACTCTTTGGGGACAAAGTTAAAGACACCGTCAACGATATGAAGGAGCACTGCGCCACCCTGCAAACCCTCGCAGAGGATGGCTTTGAGCGCCACAGTGGAACGCACAGAAGCAACTTCCAGAGACGATCTTACTACTCTTCCAACAAGAAGTACCCCTCAAACAGGAAATGGCAGCCTAGCAAGTATAGAAACAACTCCTACAACGGACCCGCTCACCAGCGCAACTCACAGCGGGACCGTAAACAAAAAAAGAGCAACCCACCCCCTGCGAAGAGTGGGCCATCCTTTTGACGCCTATCCTCCGGCGGTTACGCGGATCGGGGGTCGCCTGACTTACTTCTTGAACGAGTGGCAACGCATCTCCTCCGACTCCTGGGTTCTCGAAATCATCCAAGAAGGCTACAGAATGCGCTTCAGCTCAACACCTCGCCAAAACAACCATCCCATCAGCCAAACACCCCCACACCTGCGCCTGGCTATGGCCGCCGAGCTGATGCACCTGCTGTCCTCAAATGCCATAGAGCAGGTACCGGCGGAAGAGATAAACTCTGGCTTTTACTCCAGGTACTTCCTCATCCCCAAACGGTCAGGCGGAGTCCGCCCTATCCTCGACCTCCGCAAGCTCAACAAGTTCATCATCAAAGAAAAGTTCAGGATGTACTCTCTAAACTCCATCCTGCCCCTGATTCAACCCGGCGACTGGATGGCATCCCTGGACTTACAGGACGCCTACACCCACATACGCATCCACAAGTCGCACAGGCAGTACCTTTGCTTCACTGTGCTGGGCCAGCATTACCAGTACAAAGTCCTTCCTTTCGGCCTGTCACCAGCTCCACGTGTTTTCACCAAGTGTGTGGCGGTACCCGCAGCGCATCTCTGCAAACAGAACGTATCCATCTTTCCCTACCTGGACGACTGGCTCCTAACAGCCCCCTCAGCTCCAGAGCTTCAGGAGGCTCTGAGGATAACCGAGTCCCTGATATCCTCACTGGGGTTCGTGATCAACGACAGCAAATTGCACCGCACCCCCTCGCAGAGGCTGGAATTCATCGGAGCCGAGATCGACACCCGACTCTCGAAGGCATTCCTTCCCCAACGCAGGCTAGTGGCTCTGACCTCGCTCGTAACCAGCTTGGCTTCTGCGGAGACCTCCACGGCGAAATCCATCCTACGCCTTCTAGGCCACATGTCCGTGACCACCTCTGTCATCCACATCGCCAGGTTACGGATGCGGCCACTCCAGGGCCATCTACGTGCACGCTGGAACCAGCACTCGCAACCCCTTTCCACCCGCATCCCCATGACCTCCAGAATCAGGACTCAGCTACTCTGGTGGACTGTCCCGGAGAACCTCTCGGGGGGAAAGGACATGCACCCACCGGAGCACCAAGTGACCTTGACCACGGACGCTTCCAACTTAGGCTGGGGTGCCCACATTCTGCAATTCAGCACACAAGGGGCCTGGTCGCCGCAGGAGAGACTCCTACACATCAACCTCCTGGAGTTAAGGGCCATCAAGTACGCTCTCAAAGCATTCCTAACTCACGTACAGAACAAATCCATCCTCATCCAGACGGACAACCAAGTGGCCATGTTCTACATCAACAAGCAAGGGGGCACCGCTTCTCGCTCACTCTGCAAGGAAGCCCTGCAGATCTGGTCCCTGGCCCTGACACACGGGTGCAATCTCCGTGCTTCCTACCTGCCCGGCGATCAGAATGTCTTAGCGGACAAGCTCAGCAGGCAGCTGCAACCTCACGAGTGGACACTCCTTCCGGAGGTCGCAGACAGTCTCTTCCGCCAGTGGGGTCGCCCGAGCATCGACCTATTCGCCACGGAGCAGAATGCACAATGCCCTCTCTTTTGCTCCAGACACCCGTCCAGCAAGCGACTAGCGGCGGATGCATTCGACGTGTGTTGGGGGGAGTGGTCTCTGGTGTATGCCTTCCCTCCGACACCCCTCATCCCTGCGACACTCCAGCGACTGATTCGCGACAAGGCTCGCGCCATCCTAGTGGCTCCCTACTGGCCCCGTCAGATGTGGTTTGCACTCCTCCATTGCCTAGCGCTGACGGAACCCAAGCGCCTGCCACTCAGGCCAGACTTACTCACGCAGGACGAGGGCAAAACGACGCACCCCGATCTCAAAGCCCTGGCTCTCACTGCCTGGAGGTTGAACGGATGAGCCTTTCTTCACTCCGGCTCCCTTCAGAGGTCCAGGATGTGGTCCTTGCTGCCAGGAAGCCCTCCACCAGGAAGTCCTACGGCCTCAAGTGGAAGAGATTCAGCATCTGGTGCGCAGCGCAGGGCCTCGAGCCCACCACTTGCCCTCTTCCCGAGGTCCTTCGGTACTTATTTATTTATTTATTTAGTATACATTTGTATACCGCTACTTCCAGCAATCAGCAGCGGTTTGATTACAGATTGGAAATTGTCAAATCATGACAGGAAATTTTTGAGGTATAAACACATTGATTAGACAGGAAAGCACAGCACACAGAGAACTATTTTACAGGGAACATGGGCTATGGAGGGTTAAGTGGCTTGCCCGAGACCACAAGGAGCACCTGTGGGACTAGAAACCCCAGTCCTTCCGGCCCAAGGTTGCTGTCCTCTAGTGGGATTTGAACCCCTGACCTTCCGGCCCGAAGTACCTTGCCCCAACCACTAGGCCACTCCTCCACTCCTACTTGGCTTCTCTGTCTAACCTTGGCCTAAAGACTCAATCTGTCAGAGTGCACCTCTCGGCAATCGCAGCTTTTCATGCTCAGCCCAAAGGGGCCACCTCCATTGCAGCTCTACCCTTGACCAACCGTTTCATGAAAGGCCTGGCAAACCTAAAACCCCCGCTCAGGCGCCCCGTTCCATCCTGGGACCTCAACACTGTACTACTTCGCTTAACCCAGGAACCCTTTGAGCCGCTGCTGTCAGCCGAAATGAAATACGTCTCATGGAAAACCCTGTTTCTCGTAGCCATAACATCTGCCAGAAGAATCAGCGAGCTACAGGCATTGATGTCCCACCCCCCCTACACGCAATTGCACCAGGATAGAGCTTCCTTGAGGACCAACCCGAAGTTCGTACCCAAAGTTGCATCTGCTTTCCACGTAAATCAATCCATTGAGCTTCCGGCTTTCTTCCCAGAACCCCACGCCTCAGAAGAAGAGAGCCGCCTTCACACGCTGGACTGTCTCCGGGCTCTCCGCATATACTTGCTCCGCACAGAACCTATTCGCAAAGGCGAACAACTGTTCGTATCCTTCGACCCAAACCGGCCAGGCAGGCCTGTCAATAAGAGGACCCTTGCGCACTGGGTCGCCTCCTGCGTTTCCCATTGCCTCAACCCCACAGGCACACAGAACCTGCCAAGAGTGGGCCCTCACAACCTAAGGGCTCTGGCCACCACAATTGCCAACCTTCGTTCTGTGCCTCTGGTGGACGTCTGCAGAGCGGCCACTTGGACCTCCCCGCTCATGTTCCAAAGGCACTACTGCCTCGACCTCAGAGCCCAGGAAGACTGTGCCCTCGGAACTGCCGTCCTCTCCACTGCAATGGGCGGGAGGGAGACCGCCTAAAATCCTCTGCTCTATTGCACAACCACTGTATTGCACTAGTTATTGCATGTTGCACAAGTATTGTATACTGTTCTTTCACTGTACTGCACTAGTTATTGCATTTTGTACAACTATCATATTGTTGCACAGCCACTGTTCTTGCACTGTTGCTGTATTAAAAATTGTTGCACTAATCTGCATATCTCTCATCTTTAATGATCTTGACTTCCTCCTCCTCCTCAGCATGCTCCAGCTAGGGAGGCACCAGGTGTGGCTGACGCAATCCTGCTGGTCCATGGAGAAAACGAGGTTACTTACCTGTAACGGGAGTTCTCCGTGGACAGCAGGATAAGTCAGCCACACAATCCCAACCCACCTCCCCTGGAGGAGGTCAGCCTCTGCATCCGCTCCCTGTCCGGGAATTGGCTAGCTAGGAACACACTGGCCGGAACAGGGGGTGGGCCGGTAGGATGGGCTACCTAGGTGGGCTCAGAAAGGCTCACCTTTCTGAGCTCTAGAGAGCACTTCCGTATGCATGGCTCCGCCAGAGGGCGTCACCAGGTGTGGCTGACTTATCCTGCTGTCCACGGAGAACTCCCATTACAGGTAAGTAACCTCGTTTTTTTTAACTGTTTTCCTCATTTTATCATAGTCTCCCTTTCTTTACCTTTCCCCCTTGTTTTATCCCTGTCTTTGTGTTGTCTGTCTTGACTAGATTGTACGCTCTGATGAGCAGGGACTGTCTCTTACTTGTCTGTGCAGCACTACCTACATCTTGTAGTGCTATACAAACGCTCAGTAGTAGTAGTAGTAGTAGATTGCAGGGGAGGTGCCAGAAACCCTAGCAGTGGCCTTGCTGCTGCCCCCCAGAAGCTGGCAGCCTAGTTTACCTAAATTATTTAAGAGGGTTTTTATACTGCTTTATCATTTCAGTCAAAGTGGTTCACATTTATTTTATTTATTTAGCTGTGCTTTTATACAGCTTTTCAGCGGGTCAAAGCAGTTTACATTCAACAGTTATGAAAACTGATTTATACAAATAACTGAACTATATACCTAGGCTTTGCTTTTGTTGGAGCGTAGGGTTAAGTTACAGGAGCACATTGTACCTTAAACATGGAAACTGAGGCAATGGAGGGTTAAGTGGCTTGCCCAAGGCCACGAGGAGTGCTAATGGGAACTGAAGCCTGGTTCCTCCCTTGCCTCCTAGTGGTTGCCCAGCGCTAGGCTCAAGCAGTCCTGAAAACGATAGCTTGGCAGCACCTTCGCCTCGCGCTGCTCTGCCCGGCCCCTTTAAACAAAGCCGGTGGCAGTGCGCATGGCTCAAGCTTCGCAGCTGCCTCTTTTTTTTTTTTCCTCGGGGGTCTACCACCGTTCACACAAACTGCTGTGGTAAAGGAGGCCGTCCCATCTCGGATGCCGTGCAACTAGGACTAAAGTTTGTGAATTGATTGCAAAGCGGACCAATCTCAGCGCGCAATTTTCAAAGTGACGGAAAAGGAAACCAATCATAGCCCCGAAGTGAGGCGGGATTTCTGTCTTTACAGTCGTTCGTTGAACTTCCGTTGGGCACGCGCTCTTTTTGCCTTCTCGTTGGGGCCTAGTTGCTGTGTTGCGCGAGCCGTTAAGGAAGGGCTCCATCCGGTTGAAAACCACCGCGAGAGGCAGAGGGAACGTTCCATCCGGTTTAAGTTGCACGAGCCGTAGTCTCGGAAGAGAAGGCGAAAGGTCGGGACGCAGGGGAGAGACGGGAGACGACAGAGACGTGGAAGGGCGGGGGGAGAGAGATGGAGACCAGAGAAGAGAGACAAGGGAAGAAGATGGTGAGGAAAACGGGGGGAGACGGTAGGCGGGTGTAGAGGAGCCGCGAGGAGAGGAGATGCGATGAAGGGAGTCGCGGTTGGGGGAAGGAGAGGGAAAATGGCGGGGAAGGAATGCCGAGAAGGGAGGAGGAGGGGGCGATCAGAGAGATTTGGGACGGGGAGGGGGGATGGGTGAGGAGCGTGCCGGGGAGAAGAGACGGAGAAGGGGGACGTAAAGAGGGGAAGGAATTGGAGTGAGATGGAAGCAAAAGATGTTGTCGTGAGGGGTTGGGGAATTGTAGGTATTGTGTACACTTGTTTGTGGCCCTTGTTTGCAAACATCCATGTTATAGGTGATGCATCTACTTAATCCAGCACCCTCCCCCCTGCATTTTAACAAGCTTTTGAGACTTATATTCTCTTCATTGCGTCAGTGAGGCAGTAGTGCAGCTGTACTGGGTTTAAGTAGTACAAACTCATTTAGATCTTAGGCTGCCTGCAGTTCAGTGAAGGGGGGATGCAGACAGAGGTGATGAGACTGACCTTATACAGTGCAAAGGTCTTGTATTTGATCTTTGATTTTTTTTTGCATATATCATTAGAGCTCAGTATAGGAGAATGTGAGGGAAAAGGGAGTTGGGGGGGGGGGGGATGTTGGGGCAAAGACTGGATGGAAGGGAAGTGAAAGAGCTGCAGGAGAGCCCAAAGAGGAGCGGGTAGAGTGCAGGAGTAGCCTAATGGTTTGAGCAGTGGACTGAGAGCTATGGAAACCATTGGTTCAAATCTCACTGCTGCTCCTGTCACTTAACTTTCTGTTGCCTCAAGTACAAAATCAGATTCTTAGTCCTCCAGAGTCAGGAAAATGCCTACTGTAACTAAATTTACCTTGCCTTAAGCTACTACTGGGAAAAATATAGCTCATGCCTTTCCATTTCCGAATGAATTACAATCAGAGAGGGAGGAATGGGCTGGGTCAGGGGTCTACTTATTTTCTCCTTTTACTGCTGTCTTTAATCTATTACTTGTTGCTTTTTTTCATGTGATTTGAGCCATTGCTTGGCAAAATTGACTTAGAACTTGGAGGGGGGGGGGGGTGACAACAGTAGCAGATATGCAGATATGTTAAACCTCTTCTGAAGAAGGTGTGCACTTCTTACTAACAGGAGGATGTCTTATCCTTATTTCTTGATGCAGTTGTGACATTGCATCTTCATTGTCATTTTATTTGTTTATTTTTTTGGTGGGGTTTAGCCTTTCACTGGTTCTTAAACTGTCAAGAGTATATGTAAGGTGTTCAACATGGCCAGGGCCCCAGGTTTGCAGGTAATAGGAGCTATTTTATTTAGGTTAAGCCCAAATATGCAGGATGTATTGCGTCTTAAAGTTCTAGCGATTACAAAGCTTTTATGCTGTGTTCTTTCTTTATGGTGTGTAAAGATGCAGGGTAACAGAGGGTTCAGGATGGATCAGCAGAACCATACTCCAAGGAAGCATCAGCATCAGCATCAAGAGCTAGAGCCTCACTCCCCTTCCAATGGGCAGCAAACTAACGCTGAGAGCATCAGTAAGTCTTTGTTTTTATTGGACTGGTATCTTGTGTTTTTTTTTTTTTCTTTTTTCCCCTGCCTTCTCACAGCGTCAGTACACAGTGGCATGTTCTTTTCAGTCTGGGGTTATGCAGATTATCTATGTTTGTGGTTTTATTTATTTATTTTAATTGTATTTTTATATACCACCCCTTCCAGGCATCAAGGGCGGTTTACAGTTAACAAAACCAATTACATTAAACTTGTGACTTGAACTTAGAATAGTAACATTCATAAATGACCTGGAAAAGGGAATAATGAGTGACGTTATCAAATTTGCAGATGACACAAAACTATTTAAAGTTGGCAAAACACAAGAAGATTGTGGAAAATTGCAAGAGGATCTTGATAAATTGGAAGACACTGCATCCAAATGGTAGATGAAATTTAATGTGGAGAAGTGCAAAGTTATGCACCTAGGAAAAGAATAACCCAAACTATGTCTGCATGATGCAAGGTTTCACATTGGGAACCACCACCCAGGAAAAAGATTTAGGTGTCATCGTGGATAACATGTTAAAACCCTCCACCCAGTGTGCAACAGCGGCCAAGAGAGCAAATAGAATGCTAGGAATCATAAGGAAAGGAATGGAAAATAAAACAAAGGATATTATAATACCTCTGTAGCGTTCCATGGTGTGACCACACCTTGAATATTGTGTGCAATTCTGGTTGCCGTATCTAAAAAAAAGGATATTGCGTTATTAGAAAAGGCTCAGAGAAGAGCCACCAAAATGGTAAAGGGGGTGGAAGGATGCCCCATGAAGAGAGGCTAAAAAGGTTAGGGCTCTTCAACCTGGAAAAGAGACAGCTGAGGGGAGATATGATAAGTCTATAAATTGATTTATTGAGTGGAACGGGTTAATGTAGATCAACTTATTTATGTCATCAGAATATAAAAAGACTAGGGGGACATGCAATGAAGCTACAGGGTAACCTATTTAAGACTAATAAGAGAGAATATTTTTCACTCGACGTGTAATCAAACTCTGGAATTTGTTACCGGAGGATGTAGTAAAGGCTGTTAGTTTAGCTGGGTTTAAAAAATGTTTGGACAAGTTCCTGGAGGAAAGGTCCATAAACCATTATTAAAAGGGACCCAGGATATCACTGCTTGACCCAATACAAGCATTGGGGAGACTGCTAGGTACTTGTGACCTAGATTGGCCACTGTTGGAAACAGGATACTGGGCTTGATGGACCTTAGTCTTTCTTCGCTTCTCTTCAACATTTATTTGCAGCCAATTTGCAATATTCCATTAAAAAGTGGCATAAAGTATACAATTTATGCTGACGATATTATGATTTTCACAACTATCTCCATCGAGAAACCTGATTTTTCCAGCATCACAGATTGTCTATCACAAATGTCCACCTGGTGTAAAACCAACAATATGCAAATTAATTTTAGCAAGACAGAGGCATTATTTGTATCTCGTAACCAAAATTTTGCACATCCACCTGTCATCAAGATAGATAATTCAATTATTCCTATTAAATCAGAAGTGAAATATCTTGGAGTTACTCTAGACAAGGAATTAAATCTCAGATCACACATAAACAAGACGATTAGAAGCGCTTATTATAGAATGAAAATCATCAGAAGACTAAGGCCGCTTCTGGAAACTGTTCACTTCCGCAATGTTTGTCATGCTCTAATTACACCATTACTTGACTTCTGCAATCCAATATATCTGGGTCTAGCTAAGCAGTCACTGAAGCCTTTACAGTTAGCGCAAAACACCGCTGCTCGTATAATTTTTGGTCTATCAAGTAAAGAGCATATAACTCCTATCTTAAAGGAGCTTCATTGGTTACCAATATCATCTCGTATTAAATACAAAACAGTAATTTATATTTTCAAGATAAAGCAACAATGTTCTGCAAAAAGTCTGACGTATCTTATCCGGTCAGATATTAGCAACAGACCTAGGAGAAGTGTATCTGAAAATAGAATCAGCTCCTCAAATGACATCAGAAAAACACGCAAGGAGACCTCTGAGAGAGCTTTCTCGTTTGCTGCGACTTCCATCTAGAACTCCCTACCTAATGATCTGAGAGCAGCTCAGGACATCAAAGACTTTAGAAAACAACTGAAAACAGTTTTGTTTACGGAGCACTACGGTCATGCAATCAACTAATTAATTTTTAAGAAAGCAATTATTTATATATACATTGTACAATAGCTCACTTTATAGTATAGCTCACAATATATATAGTGCACCTTTTCCCAAGACCTTTAATCATATATTTACAAACTATGTATATATTATCACAGATTTTTTCACTATTACTAATTTTCTCTTTTGTTAAACCGCTTTGATTGTATGATAAGGCGGTATAAAAATCCAATTAAATAAATAAATAAAATATTTTATGTTCTTAAGTTACATTGAAATGAATTGTGAAGTATATATAGGTATGATTATGCCTAATTCTCTGTACAAATTAGTCTCTGTACAGAGAATTAGGCAGTTTCCCAAGATTTTGGTCGACTTACAGGAATTTACAGTGAGGGGTTAGATTTGTTTGTACTTGAAGGAGTTTTCTCATTTTCTATAATATCCTTTCTCATTGTTTTTAGATGAAGGTCTCACCATCGATCTGACAAATTTTCGAAAGCCAGGAGAGAAGACATATACGCAACGCAGCCGCCTGTTTGTAGGAAACCTGCCCCCAGATATCAATGAGGAGGAGCTACGCAAGATGTTTGAGAAGTATGGCAAGCCAGGAGAAGTGTTTATCCATAAAGATAAAGGCTTTGGATTCATCAGGCTGGTAAGCAGATTTTATGGTCTGGTATAGGTCCTCTTCTCCCTCCAGCCATTCATTCTATTTCTGTCCTGCCTTTTTATTGTAAATTGCTGTCGGTACAGAATATTTGATATAATAGCAGCTATGGGTGCCAGTCTGTCAACAATGAGCAGCCTGACTGAAGACCGAAAACAATTTAGGACAATTACACAGAGGGTCGCCATGAGTTGACACTGACTCGACGGCACTTAACAACAACAACAACAACACGGAATATTAGCTAAACCAAATGATTTTGGAATTGTCATTAAGGAAAATAGTTATGCTGATGTTAAAATCTTACTGCTAAGCTGTAAGCATTCCCCTCAGCCAAAAGTTAATTAACTTATGATAATTATCACTTGTGTGTAGTAAAAATATTAATAAAGGGCTTCAGAAGGGGGAGTATTTCTCTAAAACAAACCACAAACGTGTTTTTCCTTATTGTCCCTCTAGTGCAGTACTCAACATCTGAGCTGTCAGCTCTCACCAGCAGCTTGGAGACTGAGCATGTCATACTTGATGACATCAAGTGTTCTTAGGTAGCTGGCACCACCCAGCAGACCTAGTAAACTCAAGTCTCCAAGCAGCTTAGGAGAACTGATCCCTGAGTCTGGGCTCACTGAAGGGACAACTAAACAGCATAGTTTATTTTGCAGCTAATTTAGTCAGTAAAAGGGCGCTCTGTATCAGTCTGCCTGGGTTTGCCGAGTTTTTTCAATAGTCGGGTCTGGGGGAAAAAAGGGGGGGGGGGATTGAAGAGAAGCACAAATGCCCTTCCTGAAGGCGAGTGGGAAGAGTGCGAATTGATTCACTGGCAGATTCAGCGACTTCTGAACCCAATGACAGGTGAGGAGCTGCCGATAAGAGTGAGGAGCCGCTGGAACGGTGTCTTGGCAGCACTCTGCTTCTCAGCCGAAGCTGGTAGCAGGGGCTGAGCGCAGGAGCAGAGAAAACCCTCAGAAGGAACCTGTAACAGGCCCGGGGGTTGTTTTTGCCTGGGGGAAGGTAAGTGTGTTTGCTTTTTTGGTGTTTTTAGTGAGCAGGCGGCAGGATTGGTGGTCTTCGGATTGGTGCTGAAAACCATGTAGCTGCTCAGCGGCCATTTTGTGCAGTGTAGGAAACTGTGCCATTTCATCGTCGGCTTCATTTTTGCTTAGGAGGAAGTATGGTTGTGCACAGGGAGACAATTCTATCATATTTTGTTGAATTTTTTTTTCTCTCTCCCTCTAACAGAATAGACTGAATTGGGAGGGGGGGGGGGAGACTGCCTGCATTTGTACACAGTTGGACTGGGGGAGGTTGGGGAGCTCTCACGGTCCACGAGAATTGACATGCCTGTAAAAGCCATGGGGAGTTGAGGAGTAGCCTAATGGTTCGAGTACTGGCTTGGGAAACGAGAGACCAGGATTCAGTTCCCACTAGCACTCATGGCCTTGGGAAAGTCACTCAACGCATAATAAAGACTTCAAGTACATTCATAGCAAAATAAACCCTGTGAGAGTCATTTGGACCATTAGATGATAGAGGGGTAAAAGAGGCACTAAGAGGGGACAATCCCATAGCGGAGAGACTGAATTCTTTGCTTCGGTCTTTACTGAGGAAGATGTAGGGATGTTACCCATGACTGAAATGGTATTTAAAGGCGATGCTGCGGAAGAATTGAAAGAAATATCGATAAACCGGGAAGATGTATTTCAATTTATTTAATAAACTGAAGAGTAGCAAATCACCTGGACCAGATGGTATACGTCCAAGGGTTTTGAAAGAACTGAAATATGAGATTTCAGACCTAATATTAATAACCTGTGAACTATCATTAAAATCATCTGTAATACCTGAAGTTTGGAGGATGGCCAATGTAATGCCAATTTTTAAAAAAGGTTCCAGGGGTGATCTGGGAAACTATGGACTGGTTAGCTTGATGTCAATACTGGGAAAAATGGTAGAAACCATTTTAAGAAACAAAATTACTGAACATGTAGATAGTCATGGCTTAATGGGAGACAGCTTTAGTCGAGGAAGGTCTTGTTTTACTAATCTGTTATGTTCTTTATTGAAGGTGTGAATAAACAGTAGACAAAGGTGAGTCGGTTGATACAGTGTATCTGGACTTTCAGAAAGCCTTTGACAAGGTCCCTCATGAGACTTTAGCAAAATTAAAAAGTCATGGGATAGGAGGCGCAGTGTACTATTGTGGATCAGGAGCTGGTTAAAAGATGGAAAGCAGAGCGTAGGGCTAAATTGACAATTTTCCCAATGGAGAAAGGCGAGTAGTGGAGTACCCCGGGGATCTGTGCTGGGTCTGCTGCTTTTTAAGATTTTCATAAATTACCTGAAAAAGGGAATAACGAGTGAGGTTATCAAATTTGCAGATGACACAACTTTTCAAAGTTAAAATCCATGAGGATTGTGGAAAATTGCAAGAGGATCTTGATAAATTGGAAGACTGAGCATCCAAATGGCAGATGAAATTTTATGTGGACAAGTGCAAAGTTAAGCACCTAGGAAAGAACAACCCAAACTATGGTTACACGATGGAAGGTTCCACATTAGGAACCACCACCCAGGAAAAGGATTTAAGCGTTATGGATAATATGTTAAAACCCTCCACTTAGTGTGCAGCGGCGGCCAAGAGAGCAAATAAAATGCTAGATATCACAAGGAAAGTAATGGAGAATAAAACAAAGGATATTATAATGCCTCTTTATTGTTCCATGGTGCGACCACACCGTGAATATTGTGTGCAGTTCTGGTCGCCGTATTTTAAAAAGGATTATAGTGTTATTAGAAAAGGTTCAGAGAAGAGCCACCAAAATGGTAAAGGGGATGGAAGGATATCCCCATGAAGAGAGGCTAAAAGGTTTAGGGCTCTTCAACCTAGAAAAGAGACAGCTGAGGGGAGATAAGATAGAGGTCTATTAATTAATGAATGGAGTTAACTGGGTAAATGTAGCTCGATTGTCTACGCCAGGCATGTCCAACTTCGAACAGTTCATGATCTACCTTTTCCGGCTAAAAGTGCCGGTGATCTACCACCATGAAAATTTAGTTTCAAATTTAAATTTTAACCCAATAAAGGTGGAGGATTCCCCCCCCCCCCATTTTTAATGAACCTTCTGTCATTTACTTGGATGTGATCAGCTATTAAGCAAAAGCAAAACAGATGAAGATCCAGTAAGAACTGTGAGGGGAAATAGAAAGTACACTTTTTCTTACAGTTTTATTGAGTAATAACTTTCTTTAACTGTCTTAATAACTTTCTTTAACTTTTATTGAGTAATTTGTGTTAAATTTAGGTCAAGTATTGATCCAGGCTGATCTTGCACAATCTTTTTAATATTTTGCTCTTGCTCCTGAGTGAGACGTCTGAGCCTGCATTTCATCCACCAGCTTTTTGAAGTTGGGTGAATATTGGAGATGTTCATCTGTCATGTTGGAACATTGTGTACTCTGACATTTTCAGATGGGAAAACGCAGATTCACACAAATAAGCTGAACCGAAACAGGAGTGTACAGCTTTACTGCATCTTCTCAAGTTGGGAAATTTGTCTCTAGGTACTAGCTTCCAAAACAATTCTTGCTCAGCATGGGTCTTGAGAAAAATGTCATTTTTAAGGGTTAATATTTCGTTTTCAAGAGATGGCTTGTTCAATGAGTAATTTTTACTGATAGCAGCTGCAGTTTCTTTAATGTCCACATCTACAGTACTTTAAATGGGTATGACTAGTACTCCACAACTGTTCCAATTTTTTGGAAGTCACACAATCCATTTTCGAATTCCTGGATAACAGAACAGATTTCTGTCAAAGTTTGGATATTGTCCCAGATGGTCCTGTGTATTAGGAAATTGTTCAAAAGTGTGGTTTGCAAGGTCAGTCATTAGCTCAAATTTGCTCTTGTAGGATTAAACTGTACTCATCTCGCCAATGCATCTGTTTTTACCTTGTAGTTCAAGGTTCATATCACTTAGTTCGCCTGTGAAGTCAGCGAGACATGCTAGATCACATAACCACACCTCATCTTCCAACTCTGCTTGGTCATCTCCTCTCTCCTTCAAAAAACATCTTATTTCATTCAGCAAATCACAAAATCTTTGCAGAATTTTGTGCCTACTTAGCCACCTTACACCTGTGTGCAAAATGATTTCCGTTGCCCCTTCATCAAGAGTAAGATTGAGAAACCTTCTTTGAAGTGATCTTCCACAAACTGAATTTACAATTTTGAAAGTGATGTCCATGAAAGTTTTTGCATTTAGTCTCTTGCTTGCCAAAACTTGCTGGTGAATGATGCAGTGGTAAGAGAGGAAATCTGGGAAGTCGTCATGCTGTCTACAGAGGGCTATGAAACCGTTAACTTCACCTGTCATTGCTCATGCTCCATCAGTAGTAATGGAAACAAGTCTATGCAATGGAAGATTACACTTTGTCACAAAATAATGGAAAGAACTGACTATTTCCTGACCGGTAGTTCTCCCTTTTTAAAGAAATAATTCCAAGTAGTTCTTTAAAACTGAAGTCTTCAAAAACCATCCGGATAAAGACTAGTAACTGGGCTGTGTCTCTTATGTCTGTAGATTCATCCAGTTGGAGTGAGAAAGCAACACAATTTGAAACATCCTCCAACAATTGTTCAGTTGTGTCTCCACATATCTTTTCTATTTGCCGCACGACGGTATTTCTTGACAATTGTACATCTTGAATAGCAGCTGTGATCTTTCTTATTTTTAAATCCTTCAAAAAGATTGTCAGCTGCTTCAAGAAAACAATCTTTTACAAATTCCCCTTCAGTGAAAGGCTTGCATTTCTTTGCGATCAGGTTGCTGACCTTGAAGGATGCTATGGTTGCATTGACTGAATGTGACCTTGGCTTCACCGTCAACTAATGAATAGTTACTGAAGAATTAAATATCGGTCTTCTTTGCTTCTGTACTTTGTCTCTCTACTCTTCTCTACTTTCCTATCTAATTAATGGCGTTCCTTTCACTTTTCTGTAGCCAATATATTGTTTTATTGTACACCGTCCTGACGCTCCGGCAAGGGCGGTATATCAAATCCAACAAATAAAGAACTGTTGCTGAGTAGCCAATTTCGATTTAAGTTCTTTGAGCTTCAGTTTACGAATTTCACTTTTGGGTGGAAAATCAGCATCAAACTTATTGCTATGCAGAGCCTTATGACATTCCAGATTACCCTTTTTGGGCAAGAATACTGGGGCGTTACAAATTTAGACAACAAAACTTGTCTTTCACCATGATGAAGTAGTCCCATTTCCCATTCATCATGAAAGTGGTAGGTTTTGCTCTTCTTTGGAACACTCATCTTCATTATACTGGTGTGGCTGGATGTAATAAGCCAAATCTGCTAAGTTAGTATAAACACTGGCTGAATCTGGTCCAAAACTGTCACTGTCCCAAAGTATTAAAGATCAACGGGAACTGAAGACCTCTGGATGATGTGCAATACAAGGACTGGAGATGCCAAAACCACACATGCAGTTCTAAAAGTAAAAATAAGAATTCATCATACTGGCACCAAACAATCATCAAAAATGTCTAATATCGATACATCGGGAAGATGTCTTACAACTATTAGATAAACTGAAGAGTAGCAAATCACCTGGGCCGGATGGTATACATCCAAGGGTGTTGAAAGAACTGAAATATGAGATTGCAGAACTGCTATCAGTAATCTGTGAACTATTATTAAAATCATCTCTAATACCTGGCGATCCTCCAATCTTCAATGTAACACCAATTTTTAAAAAGGGTTCCAGGGGTGATCCGGGAAACTACAGACCGGTGAGCCTGACGTCAGTACCGGGAAAAATGGTAGAATAAAATAAAGAATAAAATTACTCAGCATGTAGATAGTCACAACCTAATGGGAGACAGCCAACATGGCTTTAGATAAGGAAGATCTTGTCTTACTAATCTGTTATGTTGTTTTGAAGGAGTGAATAAACAGGTGGACAAAGGTGAGTCGGTTGATATTGTGTATCTGGACATTCAGAAAGCCTTTGACAAGGTCCCTCTTCAGAGACTTTTGGCAAAACTAAAGAGTCATGGGATAGGAGGCAGTGTACTATTGTGGATCAGGAACTGGTTAAAAGATAGAAAGCAGAGGGTAGGGCTAAATGGCCAATTTTCCCAATGGAGAAAGGTGAATGGTGGTGTACCCCAGGGATCTGTGCTGGGTCCGCTGCTTTTTGACATATTCATAAATGACCTGGAAAGTGGAATAACGAGTGAGGTTATCAAATTTGCAGATGACACAAAACTATTTAAAGTTGTTAAAACCCAAGAGGATTGTGAAAAATTGCAGGATGATCTTGATATATTGGAAGACTGGGCATCAAAATGGCAGATGAAATTTAATGTGGACAAGTGCAAGGTTATGCACCTAGGGAAGAACAACCCAAACTATGGTTACACGATGCAAGGTTCTACATTAGGAACCACCACCCAGGAAAAAGGTTTAGGCGTCATTGTGGATACCATGTTAAAACCCTCAGCCCAGCGTGCAGTGGCGGCTAAGAGAGCAAATAGAATGCTAGGTATGATAAGGAAAGGAATGGAAAATAAAACAAAAGATATTATAATGCCTCTATATCGTTCCATGGTGAGACCGCACCTTGAATACTGTGTGCAATTCTGGTCGCCGTATCTTAAAAAGGGATATAGCGATTTTAGAAAAGGTACAGAGAAGAGCCACCAAAATGGTAAAGGGGATGGAAGGATACTCCTATGAAGAAAGGCTAAAAAGGTTAGGGCTCTTTAACCTGGAAAAGAGACGGCTGAGGGGAGATATGATATAAGTCTGTAAATTAATGAACGGAGTGGAACGGGTAAACGTAGATCGATTGTTTACCTTATCAGAATATAGAAAGACTAGGGGACATGCAATGAAGCTACAGGGTAAACTATTTAAAACTAATAAAAGAAAATATTTTTTCACCCAACGTGTAATCAAACTCTGGAATTTGTTAACGGAGGATGTAGTAAAGGCTGTTAGTGTAGCTGGGTTTAAAAAAGGTTTGGACAAGTTCCTGGAGGAAAGGTCCATAAACCATTATTAAGAAGTGACCGAAGATATCAATGCTTGACCCAGTACAAGCATTGTGGAACTTGTGTCTCTTGGGGAAACTGCTAGGTACATATGACCTAGATTGGCCACTGTTGGAAACAGAATACTGGGCTTGATGGACCTTGGTCTGACCCAGTATGGCATATCTTATGTTCTTAAAAAACCTCAAACACCTGACCAGCAAACCAGATAAAATCAAATACCACCACACACGATTTTAATAAATTCTGCACACAGTGTGGAATCAACGCAAAGGCAAGGCGAAATAAAATTGCAGAGGCAAGCAAAAATCACAGTGATTTGAACCAATTCGAAGGCAAGGCATAGGCAAGTTAGAACAAAATTGGAAAAACCAGCCAAAATCACCAAATTCTTGACACTTTGTTGTGACTGCCTGAAAACGTTTAATGGAAGCGAACTATAAAGCGACCAACGACTGGCACACGACACAACTAATACGGTATGTGTATTCAGGTAAAGCCCGGGCGATTGGATATCACCCAGTATATAACACACTTCTAAGGGGTGTTGGGGCGGAGGCAGGAGACCAGGTATGAGGCCGGGCCTGTGGCATCGCGGGGTGCTGGCGGCGGCCCCCTGGGGTACCCACAAACTATTGGCACGAAAACAACAAGCGCCCCCAATACACCCACAGGCAGGATTCCCGCAGGCAGAGAAAGACAGGCAAAGGATCAGCAGCGGCGGCGGCGGCAACCCCTCGGCAGACGACCTGCCGGCACGAGCTCTCTCCTTGCGACGGGGCGAGCTGCTGGAGAGATGGAGCCAAGTGGGGCTGGCGATCTACCTCTGACACCTCCGATCTACAGGTAGATTACGATCTACCTGTTGGACGTGCTTGGTCTACGCCATCAAAATATAGAAAGTTTAGGGGACATGAAATGAAGCTACAGGCTAAACTAAGACTAATAAGAGAAAATATTTTTTCACTCAACGTGTAATCAAACTCTGGAATTTGCTACTGGAGGATATAGTAAAAGCTGTTAGTGTAGCTGGGTTTAAAAAAGGTTTGGACAAGTTCGTGGAGGAAAGGTCCATAAACCATTTATTAAAGGGGACCCAGAATATCCACTGCTTGACCCAATACAAGCATTATGGAACCTGTGTTTTTTGGGGAAACTGCTAGGTACGTATGACCTAGATTGGCTACTGTTGGAAACAGGATGCTGGGCTTGATGGACCTTGGTGTGACCCAGTATAGCATATCTTATGTTCTTATATGTTCGTTGTGCGGTGCCAGGCAAAGTTCAGTCTCAGCCGCTGGATTTTGCTGCGGTTGCGAGTTGGAGTCGAGGTATGCAGAAGGATGTTTCGTGGGGGAGATTATGGCTAAAGTTGGTCGAGCAGGAGCCTCTGAGGGGGTCTGAGGAGGACTTGCAGGCCACAGGGGCCTGCGGTGTATGGGTGCTTGGCTGTAGTTTGAGGCAGACAGGTTGTGCAAGTGCTTGAATGACAGGACAAGGAGTTTTTGTCGTCTTGCCCTCTGCATCCCACGAGTGGCCTAGGAGTAGTAGGCAGACAGGTTTGTTTTCTCCAGAGTTCGTGCTGCTTATGCATAAGGCTTTCTATATGAAGCAACAGGGATTGTGGCCTTCCAGAACGTTGGAAAGAGGAAGGAGAACAAAGCAGCTGGAGACATATTAGTAGGAGGTGTCTAGATGAGGGCCCCTGGGAGGAGATGGGCTCACATCTGTCTGAAGACCCGGTGGACCTATAAGGGGAAGCAGATCTGGGAGTTGAGCCAGGAGAACTGGAAGAAGGTGAGCTTCTGCAGGAGGAATCTTTCATCGTATGAATATTCTGCCGGGAGGAATTGACGGCACTCATATCACCAGCTTTGAAAGCGCTGAATATGGCAGTAGGAGTTTCCAAGATGACAATCCCTTTGTGGACCTCCCTGTTTCGGGCTGTCTGAAAGACACAGTTGGTGTTGCGCTACATAGGATTATTAAGCAGATGATACAGGATGAGTGGGAGGTCCCAGAACCTCTCTAAAAGGCACACGAATCATGGCCCAACTCTATCCTCTCCCAGAGCAGGAGAGACAGATCCTGCACTCCCCTAAAATGGATGCAGCAGTGTCAGTGGTCACAAAGAAAACCACTATACCAGTCAAAGGTAGCACCACACTCAAGGATTTGCAAGACATAAAGTTAGAGACTTTGCTGAAACAAGCGTTTGATATAAATGCACTGCCGTTGCAGGCATCTGTCTGTAGAATGTTTGCGCTGGGTGCAGACCATAGAAAATGCTGGAGAGGAACAGTTGCCATCCCCAGAAGCAGCTAGGCTACCCCCAACTCCAGCTTATTTGGCAGATGCCTTCTATGACCTGATTAGGAGCTTAGCTAAGAGTATGGCTTTGGTTGTGGCTTTCCGACATTACCAGTGGTTGTGGGATTGGTCGGCAGATGTCTCCACTAAGTCACATTTGAGCAAGCTGCCCTTTAAGGGTAAGCTTCTATTTGGCGAAGCCTTAGATAAGTTGGTTAAAGACTTGAGGGAATCCAAAGTGGGCAGGCTCCCGGAGGATAAGCAGAAGCTGGGGCGCCTAGTAATGCCAGTGACAGTCCGGCCACGGGATTTCCGCTGCTTATCGGCAAAGTGCTTTGCACCCTATTAGAGGGAGTGCTTTCTGGCCAGAGTGCAAGCCTTTCATGGGTTTCAAGGGATGGGTTGAGGATTGTAGTTCTCTGCCTTGTCTGCTCCCAAAAAAGGCACAATGAAATGAAGGAGGCTGAGCCGGAAGTAGTTCCTATGGGGGAGGTCAGCTGTGGGAATTCCAACCAGTGGGTCCTGGAAATCATCAAAGGGGGCTACATGCTAGAGTTTGCCTGTCTTCTCATGGATGCATTTGTTGGGTCGCCCTGCAAGGAGGAAAGGAAAGTCAAAACTGTGTGCTGGAGGTTCCCTGAAGCCGGTGCGGCTATAATTGATACTCTGTTTATTTCGTAGTCCCCAAAAACGTAGGTGCGTTTCAACCAATCTTAGATCTCAAGCATGTAAATAGGTGTCTGTGCATACCCAGGTTCCTCATGGAGACTGTTTGGTGGCTGTGGCCGTCCGGGAGGGCAGATTCCTAACTTCCCTAGATCTAACGGAGGCCTGTTTGCACATCCTGATTTGTTCCGATCCTCAGCAATACCTCTGCTTACATTCACCAAGGTCATGGTAGTGGTTGCGGCGGTCCTCCGACAGGAGGGGCATTCTGGTGCATCTTTACTTGGATGATTGGCCCGTCAGGGTGAAGTCCACAGCGGAGAGCAAGCGAGCCACAGTCAGTTTCTACAGGGGCTCGGCTGGGTGGTCAATTTCGTCAAGAGCCGTTTGTCACCTTCCCAGGACCTGGTATATCTGGGAGCTCGTTTCCAGACTGACAAGGGCAGGCTATCTCTGCAGGTGGAGAGGATGCACTCATTGCAGCAATAGGTCAGATAGTTCCTCAGAAAGAACGTTCCCACACCTAGGCATTATCTGCAACTCTTAAGATCCATGTCAGTTTCTTTTGAGTTTGTGCCGTGGGCACGAGCCCACATGAAGTCTTTGCAGAGAGCAGTGTTGCAGAGGTGGTTGGTGCAGCGTCACCTCCTTATACATCCATTGCCGTGCCCAAGGGCATTGTGATTAGCCCTCCAGTGGTGGCTGAGGCAGGAAAAGGTGATAGTCGGCATGCTACTGAAGACACCTGTCTGGGTCCTGCTGACGACAGATGCCAGTCTCTCGGGCTGGGAGACACATTGTCAGGGTGGCTACACCACAGAACAGCAGGAGTGGCCTACCAGTTACCTGGAGATGAGAACAGTGTTCCTGGCACTGCAGGAGATTTGTGTCATATTACACAGAAAGGCGGTGCAGGTGTTCTCGGACAGTGCCTCTACAGTGATGTGCATCAATTGGCAATTGATGTGCTCTGTTTTCTTAGGGCAGTTAAGCAGGTGTGGCCTTTCATGCGGTTGGTTGTTCCTCCAAGGGACCTTAATCTGGTATTGTTTGTGCTGGTTACAGAGCCTTTTGAACAGCTGGAGGCATGTACGTTGAAGGATTCGACATTGAAGACCGTGTTTCTGGTGGCTATCTGTTCAAAGAGAATTTCGGAATTGCAAGCACTGTCCTACTGGGAATCTTTCCTCTCTATCTCGAAGGAAAAGGTGGACTTATGGGCCGTACCTTCATTTCTACCCAAGATGCTCTTGGCTTTTCATTTGAATCAGCCAGTTTGATGGCCCGTTTCCACAGGCAAGGAAACTGGTGTGCCTCTTGGATGTCTGAAGGGTGTTGCAGCACTATCTGAAGAGAACAGGGTCGTTTTTGAAAGTCAGACCTGTTTGTTCTGGTTGGTGGGCTGCATAAGGGAGAAGCTGCTTCCAAGACCCCTCTCTAGATAGATTAGAGAAGCCATTCCATCTGCTTTGATGCAGACAGTTGCTGGTAGGCCTAAGAGCAGGTTTAATCATGGCACAGGTGTCGTGGGCTGAATTTAGTCTGGTTTTCCCAGCTGATATCTGCAGGGTGGGCCACCTGGGCATCACTGCATACCTTTTTGTGAAACATTACCGCTTGGATTTGTAGGTGATGTGGGATGTGAAGTTTGGTGCGACAGTCATTCAGGCCCAGGGTTGCAGGTCCCTCCCGAGTGTAGTACTGCTTATGGTACATCCCAGATGACTGGACTGGAGGACATAAGAGATGCCATACTGGGTCAGACCAAGGTCCATCAAGCCCAGTATCCTGTTTGCAACAGTGGCCAATTTAGGTCACAAGTACCTAGCAGTCTCCCCAAAAGACACAGGTTCCTCAATGCTTGTATTTGGTCAAGCAGAGATATCTTGGGTCCCTTTTTAATAATAGTTTATGAACCTTTCCTCCAGGAACTCGTCCAAACATTTTTTTAAATCCAGCTATACTAACAGCTTTTACTACATCCTCTGGTAACAAATTCCAGAGTTTGATTACACGTTGAGTGAAAAAAATATTTTCTCAGACTAGGGGACATGCAATGAAGCTTCATTGCAACCTATCGATCTACGTTTACCTGTTCCACTCCATTGATTAATTTATAGACCTCTATCATATCTCCCCTCGGCTGTCTCTTCCAGGCTGAAGAGCCCTAAGCGTTTAGCCTCTCTTCATAGGAGTATCCTTCCATCCCCTTTACCATTTTGGTGGCTCTTCTCTGTACCTTTTCTAATAATGCTATATATCCTTTTTAAGATACGGCAACCAGAATTGGACACACTATTCAAGGTGCGGTCACACCATGGAACAATACAGTGGCATTATAATATCCTTTTTGTTTTTATTTCCTTTCCTTATACCTAGCATTCTATTTGCTCTCTTGGCTGCTGCTGCACACTGGGCGGAGGGTTTTAACATGTTATCTATGATGACGCCTAAATCCTTTTCCTGGGTGTTGGTTCCCAATGTGGAACCTTGGATTGTGTAACCATAGTTTGGATTGTTCTTTCCTAGGTGCATAACTTTGCATTTTTCCACATTAAATTTCATCTGCCATTTAGATGCCCAATCTATTAAGATCCTCTTGCAATTTTCCACAATCCTCTTGGGTTTTAACAACTTTAAATAGTTTTGTGTCATCTGCAAATTTGATAACTTCACTAGTTATTCCCTTTTTCCAGGTCATTTATGAATATGTCAAAACAGCGGACCCAGCACAGATCCCTGGGGTACACCACTATTCACCTTTTTCCTTTGTGAAAATTGGCCATTTAGCCCTACCCCTCTGCTTTCTATCTTTTAACCAGTTCCTGATCCACAATAGTACACTGCCTCCTATCCCATGACTTTTTAGTTTTGCCAAAGGTCTCTGAGGGACCTTGTCAAAGGCTTTCTAAAAGTCCAGATACACTATATCAACTGACTCACCTTTGTCTACCTGTTTGTTCACACCTTCAAAAAACTATAACAGATTAGTAAGACAAGATCTTCCTTGTCTAAAGCCACGTTGGCTGTCTCCCTTTAAGCCATGACTATACACATAGTCTACAGACTTCCAACTCAGAGAAAGAACAAATTGATTATAGTTATTGCCAAGATAGCCACAAAGGGGGAAGCGATCATATTGGGTGATGTTAATCTACCCGATGTGGATTGGATTACTACTTCTGCAAATCTGGAAAGAAGCAAAAAAATTGTGGATGCTTTCCAAGATGCGTGTTAGACCAGTGGTGATGGAACCAACCAGGGAAAGCTCAACGCTGGATTTAGTGCTCACCAAAGGTGATACGTGTGTCGAATGTCTGGGTGGGTGCCCCATGAGCAGCAGCGTTCATCACACGATGTGGTATGAGATAAAAGCCAAGGTACAGTTTGATCATAGCAAGCTCAAAGTCCTAAACTAGGATGTAGTAAAGGCTGTTAGTGTAGCTGAGTTTAAAAAAGGTTTGGACAAGTTCCTGGAGGAAAGGTCCATAAACCATTATTAAGAAGTGACCGAAGATATCAATGCTTGACCCAGTACAAGCATTGTGGAACTTGTGTCTCTTGGGGAAACTGCTAGGTACATATGACCTAGATTGGCCACTGTTGGAAATAGAATACTGGGCTTGATGGACCTTGGTCTGACCCAGTATGGCATATCTTATGTTCTTATGTTCAAAAGCACTGACTTCAGTAAAATGGCCAAGTACCTAAAGGAGGAGTTGGCAGGGTGGAAGGGGATAAGGGAAGTGGAATTGCAATGGGCTAAACTAAAGGTGGCAATAAAAGGGGCAACAGATAAATATGTAAGAAAAGTAAATAAAAAAAAAACAGTAGAAGGAAACCTATTTTTGGTTTTCCAAAGAAGTGGCTGCTCAAAGGCAAAAAACACAGCTTTCGCAAAATTCAAAAGCTTGCGAACAGAGGAACACAGAAATGAATACAGGATCAAACTCGGAGACAAAAAGAGAAATAAGGAAAGCAAAATCAAAGGCAGAGGAAAAGATAGCTATAGATGTGAAGTGTGGCGACAACTTTCTTCAGGTATATTCGGGAAAGGAAGAAGATCAGAGGTGGAATTGCAGGACTCAGAAGTGCTGGGAACGGACTTGTGGAAAGTGACATTGATTAAAGCGAAATTGCTAAACAAAAATACTTCTGCTCTGTTTTTACTAAAGAAAATCTTGGAGAAGGACCACCTGTGACTCCCAAATATAAAAATGGGAATGAAGCAGATACCACACCATTCACAGAAGATGAAGTGTTAGAACAACTTGCAAAATGGAAAGTGGACAAGGCCATGGAACCGGATGGGATACATCCCAGGATACTGAAAGAGAGGTTCTTGCAGGGCCGTTAATGGATGTTTTCAACAGATCTTTGGAAACAGGATAAGTTCCTCAGGACTAGAGAATGGCTGATGTGGTACCTCTACACAAAAGTGGTGACAGGGAAGAAGTGTCAAACTACAGGCCTGTGAGCCTTACCTCGGTGGTGGAAAAAGTAATGGAGGCGTTCCTGAAAGAGCGAATAGCAGATTTTCTCAAAATCAACAGGTTGCAAGATCCGAGGCAACATGGTTTTCCAATTCATCCTGCTAGACCAGTCCAGACAATCGGGTTATGCCCCCCTGCCAGCAGATGTTGGAGACGGAGAAAAAAACTGCACCAGGATCCATGCGCCCATCCCGCTGACGGGAGATATCGCCCACCCGGGATACCGCCCCTGGTCAGTTGGCATATTTCTCTATTTTCTCGGCAGAGGGCGCTCATCAGATCAGTGGGTCCTTCAAGTCGTCACTCAAGGTTACGCCCTCGAGACTCAACGGCCCATTCGAGAAGCCTTTCTGGTCTCGCCGGCAGGAGCACCTCAAAGACGAGAAATCATCCTCGCCACGCTTCAACGCCGCCTTCTCCTGCGGGCGATTTATCCTGTCCCTTCCACCAAGCGTGGGACAGGCCGTTGTTCCATTTATTTTGTGGTTCCCAAGAAGGACGATTCCTTCTGGCCAATCCTCGACCTCAAGGGCGTCAACCGTTCTCTCCGCGTGCCTCGCTTCCGCATGGAATCCTTAAGATCAGTTATCCAAGAGGTCCGCAAGGGGGAGTTCCTGGCTTCATTGGATCTAGCGGAAGCATATTTCCACATTCCTATTCACGGTGCCCATCAGCGCTACCTGCGTTTTGCCATTCTGGGGCATCATTTCCAATTCCGGGCCATGCCATTCGGCCTAGCCACAGCACGCACCTTCTCAAAGGTCATGGTGGTGGTGGGGGCAGCCTTGCGCAAGCAAGGAATCAGTTCATCCGTACCTGGACGATTGGCTTATGCGTGTGGATTCCTTCTTCGATGCACGCCAAACGGTAAACCAGGTAGTGACCTTTTTGGAAAGTCTCGGATGGATTGTCAATCAAGCCAAGAGCTCCTTGCAGCCTACTGAATGCCTAGAGTTCCTCGGAGCTCGTTTCGATACCGCTCAGGGCAAAGTATTCCTTACAAACGATTCCAAAAGCTGTCAGTCCAGATTCGCACCTTTCTGTCCTGACCCTGCCTGCGGGCATGGGACTACCTCCAGGTGCTGGGGTCCATGGCAGCCACCATAGAGGTGGTGCCGTGGGCTCGAGCGCACATGCGTGGACTGCAGCAAGCCTTGCTTGCCCGTTGGTCTCCAGTATCAGAAGACTACAATGTTCTTCTGCCGATTCCACCAGCTACCAGAGCCGACCTCCGCTGGTGGCTTCTGCCAGCTTAAATTCAAAGGCGTTTCTCTGGAACCACCCCACTGGATTATGGTGACAACCGATGCAAGCCTTTCCGGTTGGGGAGCGCATTGTCGAGATTGTACGTCGCAAGGCGTTTGGTCGGTTCGAGAGGCGCGCTGGTCCATCAACCGACTGGAAGCTTGAGTTGTTCGCTTAGCCTTGATATGCTTTCTGCCACTACTCCGTTGCCAAGCGGTTCGCATGCTCTCCGACAATGCGACGACAGTGTCTTACCTCAACCGCCAGGGCAGGATGAAGAGTCTCGGAGTAGTCAAGGAAATGCTCCTCCTCTTCCATTGGGCAGAAGGACATCTCCAAGCTCTCTCCGCACAACATATCGCGGGAACATCCAATGTGATGGCAGATTTCCTCAGCCGCAATGCGCTCGATCCAGGGGAATGGGAACTTGCGTTCTGGGCGTTTCAACGGATAGTAAGCGAGTGGGATCAACCCACGATGGATCTAATGACGTCCTCGGCCAATGCCAAGGCAAGGGCCTTCTTCAGCCACAGAAGGGAGCAAGGGGCATAGGGCATGGATACTCTAGCACAACCGTGGCCAGTGTCCCCTCTGCTATATCTTTTTCCTCCATGGCCACTGATTAGGCAGGGTTCTCCAGAGAATCCGGATGCACTCCGGCGCTGTGATCCTGATAGCTCCGGATTGGCCTCGCTGGCCATGGTATGCTGACCTCGTCTGTCTAGCCCGAGCGCCCCTGCTGCGGCTCGGGTCTCGCTGAGGACTTCTCAAGCAGGGACCTGTCCTAATGGACGATCCCGCTCCTTACTCGCTTACGGATTGGCTCTTGAACGCCGCCATTTAAAGGATAAGGGTTATTCTCCCAAGATGGTTGCCACCTTGCTCAAGGCGCGTCATCCATCTACATCCCGGGCTTATGCCAGAGTGTGGTGTAGATTTGAAGCATGGTGTTCTAGCCGGAAGCTCTCTCCCTGGACCGTGCAAATTCCTCAGGTCCTATCCTCCCTTCAGGAGGGTCTTGATAAAGGCTTAGCGCTTGCATCTCTTAGAGTCCATATTTTGGCCCTTACCTGTTTTAGAGGTCCGGTACAGGGCTGTTCTCTCGCATCGCACTCCGACATGGCGTGTTTTCCCAAGGGGGCGAAGGTGGTCTGCCCACAATTCCGCCCAGTGGTACCTCCTTGGGATCTCTCCTTGGTCCTAAAGGGTCTCATGGCAGCACCTTTTGAGCCACTACACCGAGCATCTCTTCGCAATCTTTCCTTAAAGACAGTCTTTCTGGTGGCAATCACCTCGGCCCGGAGGGTGTTGGAGTTGCAAGCTCTTTCTTGCCGTGATCCTTACCTGTCCTTTTCGGAGGCTGGGGTTACCTTGTGAACCGTTCCTTCCTAAGGTTCTCACTCCTTTTCATGCAAACCAACCTATTTTCTTGCCGCCTTTTCCTACAAGTCAATCTTCCGGGAAACAAAAGCACTTTCGAGCTCTTGATCTTAAGAGGGTCCTATACCGGTATTTGAAAGCTACTAATCCCTTCCGTAAGGCAAATCGCCTTTTTGTCCTGTTTGCGGGCCCTCGTAAGGGTCTCGCGGCTTCTAAATCGACCATCGCCAGATGGCTACGGCTCGCTATTGAGTTCGCTTATATCCTCAGCGGGAAAGTGGTACCCTCGGGGCTACGCGCATTATACGCGGGCTCAAGCAATGTGGGCAGAGCGCTCTCGGGCTACTCCTCTTGATATTTGTAGAGCAGCCACATGGTCCTCCCTGTCCACCTTTAGCCGTCATTATTGGTTAGATCTCCAGGCATGGGAGGATGCCAGATTCGGGACCAATGTAGTCAACGCAGCTCTGTCTTCCCACCCGGGGGGCAGTTAGCTTGGGTACTTCCCGATTGTCTGGACTGGTCTAGCAGGATGGATTGAAAGGAGAAATTTCACGCGCCGTTAATTTCCTTTCCTGGAATCCTGCTAGACCAGTCCAGGATTGAATACAGTCAGTCTTGCGAAAGTCTATCTCCAGGAACAAGCAGGAATGAGTCTTCACATATGGGTATCGTCGGTACCGACGGAGCCTGCGCGGGAACGCTCCCCAGAGTCCAGAAAGAAAGATTTTGGGAGCATCCCTTCCCGCCTTTTCTAACCGCCTCTCTCCAGTAGTTCTTTTCCGCGGAGCCAGCAGGTCCTGTTTCTGTCACCGCTGAAGAAGTTCTTTATTTCTTTGGTCGCTCGTCTGCCGCCTTCAACGTCGGACCGGTACCGCCGGTCTTTTCTTCTTTCTTTCTTTAAAAAAAAAAACCTACCGTTTCCACTTCTGTGCAACTTTTTCCTTTTGGGCCTTAGGCCTAGCAAAATTTTCCTCATGGAAAAGCCCGCTTCCGGGTTTAAAAAGTGCATGAAGTGCAGCGGTACTCTTTCTATCACAGACACCCATGACTGGTGTCTAAAATGTTTGGGCCCTGACCACTCCATCACGGATTGTGAGTCCTGTTCCATGATGTCTAAAAGAGGTCGACAGAATCGAGCGGCCAAGCTCAGTACCCTGTTTCCCTCTGATGCAGCTTCAGTGGCATTGACATCTTCCAGGGCTGCTTCTTCCTCCCATGGATCTCAGGTAACCAAACATAATTCCAGCCGGTCCTCGAAGGGTAGATCTCCCTCCTAAGTATCGAGATGCCTCCAGGCTTGCTCTTGAGGATCCTGCACCGGCAAAATTACCCCGGCGGGAAGCTCCGGCTTCCAAAGCTTCGTTTATGGGGTCACCAGGTTGACATCGATGGCGTGGCCTCGACCCATCACCTGTTGCCATGTTCTGGGGTACTGGTGGTTTCCACTGGTACCGACATCCAGACACTGGTTGCGTCGATGGATCAGAATATTCTGACCATGCAGCGTGCCATTACGGCATTCATACAAGCTGCGACGCCTCCGGTACTGCAACAAACTCCGTTGTCGGTACCGGTTCCGGCACGGCACAGATATCGGTGCCGGTACCGATTGCATCGGCTTTGGTGTCGACTGCAGCGGTACCCTGTTCTGTGATGCCCATCGGTACCGATCACTCCCGATGTCGATACCACTCGGTACACCTATCGGGCTCTGCAAGAGCATCCAGACAGGCGATACTTCGATTCCTCCAAAGACTCTGATGAATCAGAGGCTTCTGTCGAAGCATCGGTACTCCTTCCTCAAGAGCCCTCTTCTCCAAAAAGAAGAATGTCTCCTCCAGAAGACTTGTCATTTCAAGACTTCATTAGGAAAGTGGCCAGGGGCCTCTCTATTTCAGTGGCCCCTGAACCAGAGCCTAGAGCCAAGAAATTGGATATTTTACAATATCCTAAGGCTCCTAAAGAGGCAGCTACTTTACCAATTCATGAGATCCTTTATGATCACATGTTGGGCATATGGGAGACATCTCTTACTACCTCCCCTCGTTCTCGCAGGTTGGACACCATGTACCATGTTCCTCCTTGTCCTGGCTTTCATAAGACTCAGCTTCCTCACCATTCTATTGTGGTGGAGTCTGCTATGAAGAAGATAAAGAGTGCAAAAAGACACTCATCGAATCCTCCAGGAAGAGATTGCAGAACCTTGGATGCTTTTGGCCGGAGAATCTTCCAGGCCAATATGCTTACTACCAGAATCAACTCCTATAGTCTCTATATGGGGATGTTTCTAAAGGAAGTTACAGATCATCTGCAAACTTTATCTCCTTTTGTCTCAGAAGATAAAAGGGAGGAGTTTCTCACCTGGCTTAAACATGCCCAGGATGTTTCCAAAATTTTCCAGCCGTGCAGCCTTTGACTCTTTTGAGTGTGCCAGCAGAGCCTCGGCTATTGCCATAGGTGCACGCAGACTTGCTTGGTTACAAGTTTCTGATTTGGAACCTGTGATAAGGAAGCTTATCATAGCTCAGGAAGGAGCTATAGAAAGGGTGAAGTGACTCTGAACAAGCAACCTGTCAGTTCTGGTAGAAATAAGAAAACAGAATTTTCCCATAAAGGACTAACAGTCCCAGAATGCACCAGGTTTCCAACAGCCATTAGAGGAGCTGAAGTGGGGAAACGTGTGTTCAATCAGGAGGGCTATGAGGTAATCCCTAAGCACTCATCTCAAAAGGCAGGGCCTGATTCAGCACAGCTGCGCTGTGTTAGGGAGGAGCACTCATCTAAGCAGAATAAAGGTAGAGTTTATTCTACAGAGAATCATCATCATCTTCATGATCAGCTTGGATATCCTCATCCTCAGTTTCATCTGGAGGATCATCAGAAGCAGAAGCCAAACCGGACGGACAGAGAGGGCAAGAAACCCTTTGGAAGAAAGAAGAGAAAAGCCTTTGGGAGGTCTAGAGGAGTCTGGAGCAGTACGTATACTGGGAGGCATTCCAAGGGCCAGCATACACCATTGGACTGGGGAAAGCCAGAGGAATGGTGCTGCAGAGCTAGGAATCTCCAGACGGTACCTGTGAGGGAGACGGCTGCACGTGGAAGGGACCCTAAGACCCGTGCCAGAAGGTATGTGAAGAGAGATCCAGTGTCCAGGGATCTGGATTGGAAGGCTGGACATAAGAACTGGACTACATACTGGCCAGGCTATATAGAGAGGAACTCTAGCAGCAATGGAAGCTCAGGTATGAACACTGATCTATGCCCTAGCTATCACCTTGAAAGACAGCAGGGAAACAAGTATTCTCCTGAAAGTGCTCCATTGAGAAATTCATCTGTGCCAATCCATGATATTGAGCCCATGATTGTTGAAGAAGGGGGAGACGTTGCAGATGAAGAATGTGTTTACATGGACTGCTCTCTCTCTAAACTCCTTTGGTAATTTTCTGTTACAAAGTACAGCAACCATCACAAAGAAATACAAACTTGTTCTTTAATCTGCTCAGAAAAGCTCCTGAGTAGGATTTTTAGCCACGCAGTAGAAAGCAAGCCAGCTAAGGGGTTTCAGCTGGGTAACTGCTAGCAATTGAGCCTTACCTAATTGCTTGTGAGCTCTGAGGGAATCACTTCTGAATCTATGTGGGAAGATATAAGAAGTTAACCTGAAAAGAACAGTTTTTCTCTTCTTTGTGGATTTTTTGTTTGTTGTTTGATACACTGCTAAGAAAATATTAGCTAAAGCCTACAGAAAAGACCAGTTTGTTACCAACCAGGTCTTATTTATTTTGCTTTAATTGCCTGACAAGTTCAAATGTTTTCCTGATTTTGTTTTTCCAAGTTTAACACTGAAAGCAAGTAACCTGATTTATGTGCTACCAAGCATATCTGTGTTGGGAGAAATAACCCCATAAATAAATATCTTATTGGCTTTACCATCAAGCACAACTAATTATTGTGAGCAGCTGTGTCTGGTGTGAATGGACTGCATTGACCACAATCCCTTGCAAATCATATTGACATATGCACTTGCCAAGACTGTGAACATTCTCACCCAGGCAGCCGTCTGACAAACCCTGGGTCCAGGATGGATTGGGAAATCTTCCTTGTACAGGTGAAAACCTTTTTGGCAAGCAAAGGCCACTCAGATGGATGCTGAGAATTCTGCCTTAGATAGACTTTCAAAGTCTACTTCTGCTCCTGTTAGAAAAAGATTATTCAAAAAAGGGAAATATTATCCTGGTTATGGTCACCAGGCATCTTCTGCAGGTCGTTTTGCTGCAAAGCGTCAGCAACGACCTAAAAAGCCAAGCCTAAGGCTGCAAGGACTGCTACAGCCCAACAGCCTCAGCCTTCTCAGGGCCTTTGACTTAGAACTAGAGAACTTAGCCTTTCTGGCTCTAGAAGAACCAGAGCCTCTCACCATTCTAGGGAGGTTAGCTCACTTTGCTCCCAGATGGGAACAAATCGCAGCAGAGCAATGGACCCTCCCCATCATAAGGGAGGGGTACAAGCTTCATTTCTTAAACCTTCCTCTTCACACCATGGTGAGACAGTTCAATTCTCCAACATCTCTCCTCGACCTTCTGGGCCAGGAGATTGCTACCCTTCTTACCAAAAGGGCAATAGAAGTACCCCTTCTTCAACAGGGTTCAGGGTTCTACTCCCCCTATTTTCTTATCCCAAAGAAAACGGGGGGCTACAGACCCATATTAGATCTCAGAGAATTGAACAAGTTTCTATGCAAGGAGAAATTCAAGATGATTTCTCTCGGTTCTCTCCTTCCATACCTTCAGAGTCAGGATTGGCGTTGTTCTCTAGATCTCAAGGATGCGTACACCCATGTCCTCATCCATCCAACACGCAGAAGGTTCCTTCGGTTCCTTTATCAGGGAAAGCACTACCAGTACAGAGTGCTTCCTTTCGGTCTGGCCTCTGCTCAAAGAGTGTTCACAAAATGCATGGCAGTGGTAGCTGCATTTCTACGCACTCTAGGAATGTTTGTAGTCCCATATCTGGACGACTGGCTCATCCGAGCTCCATCCCAGACAGAGGCCCAGGCTTCCCTAGCCTGCACAAGGTGTGTTCTTCAGTATCTGGGACTGGTAATAAACATCCCAAAATAACATCTCACCCCTACTCAGTCATTAGAGTTCATAGGGGCCTTGCTGGATACCACAACTGCAAGGGCCTATCTTCCCCAAGCCCGTTACCTCTGATTGGTGCAGTTAGCCTCACAAGTTCAGTTAAAGTCCCATTTAACTGCTCGAGAGATGTTAAACCTGTTAGGCCACATGGCATCCACCGTGCATGTGGTTCCTTACGCTCGCCTTCACATGCGAGCAGCTCAGTGGACTCTGTCCACCCAATGGACCCAGGCATCGGGGTGCCTGTCAGACAAAATAGCAACCTCCAGTCGCCTCTTTTGGTCTCTCTCCAGTGGTGGAAGTCCACTCAGAATCTGTTGCTGGGGTCCCCCTTTCAACAGTTGCTACCCCAAGCAACCCTTACAACAGATGCCTCTCCAAGTGGGTCCGCTGCTTTTTGACATATTCATAAATGACCTGGAAAGTGGAATAACGAGTGAGGTTATCAAATTTGCTGATGACACAAAACTATTTAAAGTTGTTAAAACCCAGGAGGATTGTGGAAAATTGCAAGAGGATCTTGATAAATTGGAAGACTGGGCATCAAAATGGCAGATGAAATTTAATGTGGAGAAGTGCAAGGTTATGCACCTAGGGAAGAACAACCCAAACTATGGTTACACGATGCAAGGTTCCACATTAGGAACCACCACCCAAGAAAAAGATTTAGGCGTCCTTGTGGATACCATGTTAAAACCCTCGGCCCAGTGTGCAGCGGCGGCCAAGAGAGCAAATAGAATGCTAGGAGTGGAGGAGTGGCCTAGTGGTTGGGGCAAGGTACTTCAGGCCGGAAGGTCGGGGGTTCAAATCCCACTAGAGGACAGCAACCTTGGGACGGAAGGACTGGGGTTTCTAGTCCCACAGGTGCTCCTTGTGGTCTTGGGCAAGCCACTTAACCCTCCATAGCCCATGTACCCTGTAAAATAGTTATCTCCAAGTTATAATGCCCTGTTCAATGTAATTTCAGTTTGTTCAATGTAAACCGCACTGATGCAGAATAGCGCGGTATATAAGAGAATATAAATAAAATAAAATAAATAAATAAATGATAAGGAAAGGAATGGAAAATAAAACAAAAGATATTATAATGCCTCTATATCGTTCCATGGTGAGACCGCACCTTGAATATTGTGTGCAATTCTGGTCGCCGTATCTTAAAAAGGATATAGCAATTTTAGAAAAGGTTCAGAGAAGAGCCACCAAAATGGTAAAGGGGATGGAAGGCTACTCCTATGAAGAAAGGCTAAAAAGGTTGGGGCTCTTTAACCTGGAAAAGAGACGGCTGAGGGGAGATATGATAGAAGTCTATAAATTAATGAACGGAGTGGAACGGGTAAACGTAGATCGATTGTTTACCTTATCAGAATATAGAAAGACTAGGGGACATGCAATGAAGCTACAGGGTAAACTATTTAAGACTAATAAAAGAAAATATTTTTTCACTCAACGTGTAATCAAACTCTGGAATTTGTTACCGGAGGATGTAGTAAAGGCTGTTAGTGTAGCTGGGTTTAAAAAAGGTTTGGACAAGTTCCTGGAGGAAAGGTCCATAAACCATTATTAAGAAGGGACCCAGGATATCAATGCTTGAACCAATACAAGCATTGTGGAACCTGTGTCCCTTGGGGAAACTGCTAGGTACGTATGACCTAGATTGGCCACTGTTGGAAACAGAATACTGGGCTTGATGGACCTTGGTCTGACCCAGTATGGCATATCTTATGTTCTTATGGTTGGGGAGCTCATCTACAAGATCTCTCCACCCAGGGCATCTGGTCTCCGCAGGAGACATCTCTACATATCAACCTCTTGGAGCTCAGAGCAATTTTTCTAGCTCTCAGTCTTCCACACCCTGCTCAGCTACAAGACAGTCCTTATCCACACGAACAACCAAGTAGCCATGTTCTACGTGAACAAGCAGGGCGGGACTGGCTCTGTCGCTTTGCAACGAAGCTTTGAGATTGTGGGCCTTCGCCAGAGAGCATCAAATTCATCTCATGGCAGTGTATCTTCCAGGGGTTCAAAACTCTTGGACAGACAGACTCAGTCGAGTTTTGCTTCCACACGAATGGTCCCTCCATGGGGACCACATAGCCAGGATCTTTCGAATTTGGGGAACCTCGGACATAGACCTGTTTGCAAGTCCGTGGAATGCCAAACTTCACCGGTTCTGTTCCAGGATTCCGTGTCAGGGAGTTCAGGCCAGGGATGCCTTCCTCCTCCATTGGGGGCAAGACTTCCTCTATGCCTTTCCACCCATTCCCCTAATTTCCAAGACACTGTTCAAGCTTCAGAGAGACAAGGGGTCTATGATCCTCATAGCTCCACGTTGGCCACGCCAAGTGTGGTACCCTCTACTTCTTCATCTCTCTCAAGCTCCCTCCCTGGACTTGGGATCTGCTCCAGACCTCCTGTCCCAGGAGGAGGGAACGTTGTGGCACCCAAATCCCCAGTCTCTTAATCTCAGGGCCTGGTTGCTGAAGGCCTAGACCTTCAAGATTTGCATCTTTCTCAGCAGGTGAAGGATATCCTTCATGCTTCCAGAAAGCCTTCCACTAGACGTTCCTATGCTTTTAAATGGAAAACCATTTGGTGTGCAGAGAAGGGTCTTAACCCTCTTGCAATACCTGTGAATTCTTTACTAGAGTATTTACTGCATTTATCCCATGCAGGCCTTAAAACGAATTCAGTAAGAGTCCATTTGAGTGCTATTGCTGCATCCCTTAAGTCTCTCAGTGGACATCCTATTTCCTCTCATCCTCTTATTGCAAGATTCATGAGAGGCCTTCTTTTAACTAAACCTCCCATTAGACCACCTCCAGTGGCATGGGATTTGAATTTGGTTCTTGGCCAGCTCATGAAGCCACCCTTAGCCACTACCTCCTTGAAATTCCTTTCCTGGAAGGTTATTTTTCTCATTACAGTCACCTCAGCTCGCCGTATCAGTGAGCTGCAAGCCTTGGTGGCTAATCCTCCTTATACAAGGTTCCATCATGACAAGGTAGTCCTCAGGACTAATCCACACTTTATGCCTAAAGTGGTCTCACCTTTTCATCTGAACCAGGAGGTGTATTTACCTGTCTTTTTTTTTTTTTCCAGGACCTCATGCATCAAGTGCAGAGAGGAATCTTCATACCCTGGATTGTAAGAGAGCACTGTCTTTTTACTTACAAAGGACACAGCAACATAGAAAGTCCTCAACTATTTGTTGCTTTTGATCCCTCTCATTTAGGACTTCCAGTCTCTAAGAGAACTCTGTCCAATTGGATTGCTCAGTGTATTTCCTTCGCCTACCAGAGTAAGAACCTTTCTCTGGAGGGCCATGTCACAGCTCACAATGTGAGGGCCATGGCAGCCTCTATGGCTCATCTAAACTCTGTGTCCATCGACCAAATCTGTCGAGCGGCCACCTGGGCCTCGGTTCATACCTTTACAGCCCATTATTGCTTGGACAAGGACTCCTGCCGGGATGCCTTGTTTGGTCAGGCTGTTCTCAAACATCTGTTCCATACCTAATCAACTCCTACCCCCCATCCCTGGTTGGATGCCCGAGATCCATGGGGGGAGGTAGAGCCCTTCTCAGGGACTCACAACCTTGGAGAACTCCTTGGCATCTCTAGCTGGGGAGTCCCCATATGTGAAGACTCATTCCTGCTTGTTCCTGGAGATAGCACAGTTACTTACCTGTAACAGGTGATCTCTGGGAACAGCAGGAATAAGTCTTCACAACCCACCCACCTCCCCTAGGAGTTGTATCTCTCTCTCTTTCCTTTCCTCTCTCTCTCTCTTTGTCTCAGCTTAAAACTCGAACTGGAGAGAGGCGGTTAGGAAAGGTGGGAAGGCAGCACGCAGCCGCTGTGGGATGCTCCCAAAAGCTTTCTTTCTGGACGCTGGGGAGCGTTCCCGCGCAGGCTCCGTCGGTACTGACGATACCCATATGTAAAGACTTATTCCTGCTGTTCCCAGAGATCACCTGTTACAGGTAAATAACTGTGCTTTACGCAGGGTTGTATCTCGAGCAGGGGTTCTCCACTGCTTCTCAGGCTTTCCTTACTCTGTACATAGTTTCTTGCTTTCTTCCTGTTTTTCTTGCTTGTCAGAGTTCACTGAGGGTTTCCCCTAGGGGTAGACCTATATGAGCACCGGATCCTAGCCAATCAGCTTCTGGTGCAGTTTTTTTCTCTGTCTCCAACATCTGCTGGCAGGGGTGCATAACCCAATTGTCTGGACTGGTCTAGCAGGATTCCAGGAAAGGAAATTAATGGTGAGTGAAATTTCTCCTTACTGAAGGACGATCTTTCCAAACAAATCTGAGTTCTTTGACTGGGTGACCAGCGAACTAGATCAGGGGCATTCGATGGATGTCATCTACCTGGATTTCAGCAAATCCTTTGATACTGTTCCTCATAGGAGGCTTATCAATCAACTTTAGTAGTTTTGGGATGGGTCCCAAAGTGGCAAACTGGATCAGAAATTGGTTGACTGACAGATGACAGAAGGTGATGGTAAATGGAGCTCACTCGGATGAAAGGATAGTGATTAGGGGGGTGCCCTATTGTTCGGTCGTGGGCCCGGCACTGTTCAGTGTATTTGTGAGTGATATTGCTGAAAGACTTAATGGAAAAGTCTGTCTTTTTGCAGATGACATGAAAATTTGAAACAGAGTGGACTCCCCCGAGGGAGTGGCTAACATGAGGAAAGATCTGCAAAAGCCGGGAGAATGGTCTTTGCATTAAATCTTAATTGCCAAGCATTAGAAGTGCAGTGTCATCTACTTGGGTAGCAGAAATCCAACGGAAATGTACACGATAGGGGGTGAGAGGTTGGTATGCATGGATCAGGAGAAAGACCTTGATGTGATTATTTCTGTAGATCTCAAGGTGGCAAAACAGTGCGACAAGGCGGTGGCAAAAGCCTGGAGGGTGTTGGGCTGCATACACAGAGGAATTACCAGCAGAAAGGAAGAGGTACTAATGCCACTGTATAAGCCACTGGTAAGGCCTCACTTGGAATACTGTGTTCAGTTTTGGAAACAATATCTTGCAAAGGATGTAAAAGACTGGAAACTGTTCAGAGGAAGGCGACCAAAATGATCTGGAGCCTGCATCAGAAGCCTTATGAGAACAGACTTGAAGACCTAAACATGTACACTTTTGAGGAGAGGAGGGACAGGGGAGATATGATTCAGACCTTTAAATACGTAAAGAGAAATAAAGAACAAACAAACCTCTTCCAAAGACGGGGAAGCTGTAAAACTAGAGGGCATAACATGAAGCTGCAAGGTGGTAAATTGAAAGGCAATGTCAGGAAATACTTTTTCACTGAAAGGGTGGTGGATGCTTGGAATGCCCTCCTGATGGAAGTGGTGGGGGCAAACACAGTGCCTGAATTCAAAATGGCATGGGACAGACACAGTGGATCCCTTTTCAGCAACAGGATAAAATCAAAATAAACTGAACCATCTAATTTTTCAAGAAGTAGGGGTGTCTGTCCTACATTTATTTATTTTATTTACTTCTCTTATATACCGCGCTATTAAAATCAGTGCGGTTTACAAATGAACAAAAAACATACTGCAGTGTCACACGACAATTGAGTTTTTACATTGAAAATGGATGAGATAACCTGGAGGTAACAGGGGTAACTAATTACAGAGTAATTATACATGGAGTATGGTGAGATATTATACATATAGTATGGTGAGAAATTATACATATAGCTTGGTTTCAACATATTTATAAGAGGTTTAATCAATAAGATGTGTGATCAGTACCAATAATAAATAAGAGGGGATATGGTGGTAGAGCTAATCATTGGATATGGTGGTAGAGCTAGTCATACATGGAGCGGTGGGTTCACCCCTAAGCAAAGACAAGGCGAGGGGTGGCCTGTACAGAGTGTGGCAGGTGCACCTACTCCTGCCATCTTACTGGGCAGACTAGATGGACCATGCTGGTCTTTCTGCCGTCATTTACTATGTTACATGTTGAGTAATTTTGTTCTTTGATGATTTCTGCCATTTTTCCCGGTACTGACGTCAGGCTCACTGGTCTGTAGTTTCCCTGATGAACCCTGGAACCCTTTTTAAAAATTGGCGTTACATTGGTGATCCTCCAATCTTCAGGTATTGAAGATGATTTTTTAATGATAGTTCACAGATTACTAATAGCAGGTCTGCAATCTTATATTTCAGTTCCTTCAACACCCTTGGATGTATACTATCCAGTCCAGATGATTTGATACTCTTCAGTTTATGAAATAGTTGTAATACATCTTCCTGGTGTAGCAATATTTCTTTCAATTCTTCCGCACCTTTAAATACCACTTCAGTCATGGGTAACATCCCTACATCTTCCTCAGTAAAGACCGAAGCAAAGAATTCATTCAGTCTCTCCACTATGGGCTTGTCCTCTCTTACTGCCCCTTTTTACCCCTCTATCATCTAATGGTCCAACTGACACTCGCTCACAGGATTTTTGCTACGAATGTACTTGGAAAAAGTCTTTATTCCACATTTTTGCTTCTACAGCAAGTTTCTTCTCAAATTCTCTCTTTGCTTATTTTATTTATTTCATTTCTTATATACCGCACTATTTGCGATCAGCGCGGTTTACATAAAACAAGAAGGTAACCGACAATGAACAAAAGTCAGGTCATTACATTGAACAGGAACAAGTAACTTGGAAAACAGGGTAAACTATATACATATGCATAACCATGAATGGGTAACTATATACATGTCAGAGGGAGTTATTGGGTATTGGACATGCTTAGTGGCTGGGGTTCGGGCAGTAAGTGAGATGCTTGATAAAGAGGAAATGTTTTAAGGCCTTTCTGAACTGGCTCAGGTTAGGGATCGCTCTGATGTGTGGTGGTAGGGAGTTCCAGAGACTTGGGGCGTATAGTCTAAAGGCTCTGTTCGATGTTGCTTTGGAGCATTTTGTAGTGTCTCTCGGTATCACTAGCATGTTAGCTACTGAGGTTCTTCTTAGCCTGTTGTGTATGGGTGGTTGGATGAGGTCACATAGTGAGGAGGAGGAGAGTCCCTTGATGGCCTTGAATGTCATCACTAGGGTTTTGAAACTTAGCCTGGCTTGAATGGGGAGCCAGTGAAGCTGTCTCAGGAGGGGTGTGATATGCTCTATTCTTGGTGTGCCGAGGAGAATCCGCGCTGCACTGTTCATGGCAAGTTGCAGGGGCTGTAAGGTGGCCTGAGGGAGTCCTTGCAGGATGGCGTTTGAGTAGTCCAAATGGGGGATGATGAGGGCTTGATAAATGGTGCGGAAGTCGCTTGGTTCAAGTAGGGGGCGTAAGTGTCTAAGAGATTTAATCTTGAAGTAAATCGCTCTTACAGTGTTGGTTATGTGTTGCTTCATGTTGAGGTTCTGATCCAATGTTACTCCGAGGTAACGAATAGCTGATTTTACTTGTAATTCAGCGTTGTCCACTTCTAGGTAGCTGGGTGGTGTAAACTCAGGATTTCTGGAGATGAATAAGACCTCCGTCTTCTTGTGTTGGATGCGCAGATTCTGAGAGAGGAGCCATTCGGATATGGTGTTGAAGCACTCAGTCAAGGGGGTAAGGTCTGGGCAATCCAGGGATATTGGAAGGTACAGTAAGACATCGTCTGCGTATATCATACAACTCACATTGAATGATCTGATAATATTACAGATGGGTTGGATATAGATGTTAAACATAAGTGATGATAGGGAAGATCCTTGAGGAACTCCTTGGCTTTGTAAGAATGGCTCGGAAGTAGACCCATTTGCACGTACGTATTGCCATCTGCCTGACAGGTAGGATCTACACCATTCAAGAGCTCTTCCACCAATGCCTTTCTCTCTTAGCCGACCTAGGAGAATTTCGTGGCAGACAGAGTCGAACGCCGCCGCTATATCCAAAAATACGAGTGCATAACCTTGGCGTAGGTTGTCAATGCCTGAGATTATGGTGTCAAAAAGCGTTGTGAGTAGAGTTTCGACTCCGTGTGACTCTCTGAATCCGTGTTGAGATGAGTCTAGGGGGGCATTGGTATCAATGTGATCTTGTAACTGTTTGTAGACTGTTTTTTCGATGATTTTAGCAAGCATCGGGATGCTGGAAATGGGTCTGTATGATTCAACTTTTTGAGGGTCTAATTTGGCGTTCTTCAGGAGCGGTCTAACGGAGGTCTGCTTGAGCGTGGAAGGGAACGACCCAGTGCTGAATGAAAGGTCTATCATCTTTGCTAAGATCGGGGCAAGGTCACAACGCAGATCTTTTATCCAGAATGCTGGACAGGGGTCTGAGTATGCAGTGGAGGTATTTAAGGTTGCGATGGTATGCTTGCCTTATCGGCGCCTTGCATTTAACTTGCCAGGCTTGTGCTGTTTCCAGTTTTCGTCATTTGGCTCTTTTTTCCATTTCCTGAAAGATGCTCTTTTTGGCAACAGCAGCGTCTCTGACCTCACCTTTAAACCATGCTGGCAGTTTTTTTGACTTCCTTCCTTCCACTTTTCTTAGAGTTGAATACAGCTGGTCTGGCCTTTCAAGATAATATATTTAAAGAACACCTAAGCTTGATGTCTTTAACCTTTGCAACTGCTCCTTTTTAGGAAGGAAGGTGAAATTAGACCTTACTTGCTAATTGGCTTTTCTTGGTTCACGGACCCTCCCAAATTTTCATTGATAGCGATCCTTGACCACATGATGATCATCTTTGCTTACATGGTTTAAAGGAGGTAGCTGTCAAAGCTGGCAGATGGGTAGGGTGGAGAGAATTGGTATTGTAGAGGGCAGAGAGAAGTTGTTTCCAAGGCATTGGTCAAAGAGGCTGTGGCTTCTGTTTATTTAGATAGGTCTGCCCCGGTTATCAATAGGCAAGCTGCTTTTCCTTGGGGGCAGGGGGGGCGGTGGCCTTGTTCAGTTTGGGGTAGCGTGTGTGTGTGTGTGTTTTATTTTTTTAAGAGACAGACAAGGACTAGAAAGTAAGGGTTAAGTGCATCTTATTTGTTGCTCCTGTGAGTCTGCTGTGTCAGTAGTTTGCTGGGGCTGGTGCCAGCTACCTAAAGAACACTGATGTCGTCATTCCTTTTCACCTCTGTCTTAAGGTGTATATAAATTGGGCGATTCAAACATGTAATGCAACTGGCAACTAAACTCTAGCTATTTGGGACGCAGAGCATGCATTCTCAGACAAACTGCACATAGTTTGGTCCACTTAGTTCGTGAGCACATACTAATCGGGGAAGCGCTTAAAACAGCATTTCAGCTAACGCTGTGTGCCCCTTTGTGTTCACAGCAAAACCCATAAGAACATAAGAGATGCCATACTGGGTCAGACCAAGGTCCATCAAGCCCAGTATTCTGTTTCCAACAGTGGCCAATCTAGGTCATATGTACCTAGCAGTTTCCCCAAGAGACACAAGTTCCACAATGCTTGTACTGGGTCAAGCATTGATATCTTCGGTCACTTCTTAATAATGGTTTATGGACCTTTCCTCCAGGAACTTGTCCAAACATTTTTTAAACCCAGCTACACTAACAGCCTTTACTACATCCTCCGGTAACAAATTCCAGAGTTTGATTACACGTTGAGTGAAAAAATATTTTCTTTTATTAGTCTTAAATAGTTTACCCTGTAGCTTCATTGCATGTCCCCTAGTCTTTCTATATTCTAATAAGGTAAACAATCGATCTACGTTTACCCGTTCCACTCTGTTCATTAATTTATAGACTTCTATCATATCTCCCCTCAGCCGTCTCTCTTCCAGGTTAAAGAGCCCTAACCTTTTTAGCCTTTCTTCATAGGAGTATCCTTCCATCCCCTTTACCATTTTGGTGGCTCTTCTCTGTACCTTTTCGAAAATCGCTATATCCTTTTTAAGATACGGCGAACAGAATTGCACACAGTATTCAAGGTGCGGTCTCACCATGGAACGATATAGAGGCATTATAATATCTTTTGTTTTATTTTCCATTCCTTTCTTTATCATACCTAGCATTCTATTTGCTCTCTTGGCCGCCGCTGCACACTGGGCCGAGGGTTTTAACATGGTATCCACAATGACGCCTAAATCTTTTTCCTGGGTGGTAGCAGCAGCGGGCACTGATGGCCAGCCTGTCTGGCGCATCTGCCCCGACCACCGGGACATTGACGTCAAAGTCGACCCCGGAGACCGAGCCGATACTAGAGTCCATCGTGGCTCGGAGTCTACCTCAGTCTCGCAGTCCCCCTCGACCTCCGGCTCGGGACCGAGGGTGTCGACACCGGTGCTTCCGGCGTCTGGGTGGGTGCTCCAGGGCCCCGTGGGGTCGGACCCCGACTCTTCCTCGGATGAGTCGGCTTGGGAGACAGAGGACGAGGAGTCTCCTGACACCTTTAAGACTCGGTGTGTCCCTTCAGACTCACCGCAGTCTGAGCCCCGGAGTAGGTCCACCCCGGAGGACACCCGGTTCTCGGAGTTCGTCCGGGATATGGCCACTGCCTTGGCTATTCCGGCAGATCCCGAGGAAGAGCCTCAAGCTTAAGAGCTCGAGGCGCTACAGTATGACTCTCCTCCAAAGGAGGCTTTTACTGTCCCGGTTCCTCTGATGCTGGAATGGCTCCTCTTCCGTATGTGGGAGGCACCGGCCTCTGTGCCGGTTCTTAGATCGAATCGAATCGACCCGCTTGCTATCGGCTCCGTAAGAGCCCTGGTTTTCAGAAAGCACAGCTACCACACCATTCCATGGTTGTGGAATCGGCCATGCATCGTCTGAAGAGTCAGAAGATGCACTCCGCGGTGCCTCCTGGCAGGGAGGCCCGAAACCTAGATGGCGCGTCGGTAGAAAGTGTTTTCAGGGCTCGATGCTTACTTGCCGTGTCCAGTCTTACCAGCTGTACATGGGCATGTACTTGCGGGATCTGGCCAAGGAGTTGGCCGGATTCTCTGCTGGTCTCTCCGGGGAACCCTTGCAGAGATTTAAGTCCTTGTCCTCAGGGATTCGGGACTGCTTGAAGTTCATGTCCCGTGCCGCCTACAATGGCTTAGAGGCTTCAGCCCGAGTTGCGGCAGCCGGCATTGTGGCTCAATGCCAGGCATGGCTGCAGTCATCGGACCTCGAGCCATGGATTCAGGACAAGTTGGTCGATGTCCCTTGCCGAGGTGAAAACCTGTGTGGCAAGCCCATGACTGAGAAGGCCGCTCAGCTCGAGACCGAGCACCTCACCTGGACAAGGCTGTCGAAGACCTCTGCCCCTTCTCATAAAAAGAAGGGCTCGGGTAAAAAGCCCTTTTACCCGAGGAAGGGCACTGCCTACAAACAGTACCCACAATATCAGGCTGCCCAAGCTGCCCACAGGGTCAGCAAGCCAAGGGCCAGGGTAATGGGCCCCGCAGGCAGAGGACCCCCAAGCCTCAGGCCCCTGCTATCACTCAGCAGGGTGGGGGCTTTTGACTCCTTCAGCATAGCCTCTCCTCCACTGCTCTCCCAACCCTGCACAGGAGGTCGTCTCGCCCTCTTTGCCCACCAGTGGCCCCTTATCACCGGGACAGTTGGGTGCTGGACATCATCCACAGGGGATATGCCCTCCATTTCCACCAACTGCCACCCCCATGTTTTTCAGGGGAGCCTCCAAGGCCTCTGCACACAGACCTTCTCCGTCAGGAGCTTCAGGGTCTGTTGGTGGACAGGGCGGTGGAGCCTGTGCCTCCCCACTTGCAAGGTCACGGATTCTACTCCAGATATTTCCTGGTGCCCAAAAGAACCGGTGGCCTTCGTCCCATTCTGGACCTCAGGAACCTCAACAAGTTCCTAATGAAGGAAAAGTTCAAGATGCTTACTCCTTGGAACCCTTCTGCCCTACCTCCAGCAGGGAGATTGGCTATGCTCCTTAGATCTAAAGGATGCGTACACTCACATCCTCATTCATCCAGACCACAGAAAGTACCTCAGGTTCATTGTGGGAGGAAACCATTATCAGTACAGAGTGCTGCCTTTCGGCCTCATCTCCGCTCCCAGGGTCTTTACCAAATGCCTGGCAGTGGTGGCGGCCTACCTGAGAAATCAGGGCATCTTTGTCTTCCCCTATCTGGACGACTGGCTCATCAGGGGTCAGACAGGTCAGGAGGCCAATCAAGCCACCCTCAGGGCCATTGCTCTTCTACAACTCATGGGGTTTGTCATAAACTTCACAAAGTCCACTTTGCTCCCTTCCCAGAACTTGGAGTTCATAGGGGCAAGGTTGGACTCTCTCCTGGCAAAGGCATTCTTGCCAGAAAACAGAGCCCGAAGGTTGATGGCCTTGGCAAGTCAATTTCTCAACAGGTCCCTGGTCTCCGCCAGACTCTGCCTGCGGCTTCTAGGCCACATGGCTTCGACAGTACATGTGACCCCCAATGCCAGGCTCCATATGAGGCCTGCACAGTGGTGCCTTCGGACTCAGTGGTCACAGGCCACAGGCAGCCTCAGAGACAGGATAACGGTGTCCAGACCATTTCTGCACTCCCTCAACTGGTGGCTACACCCACCCAATCTGCTGAAAGGGGTGCCCTTTCAGATTCCAGGTTACACAGTGATACTAACCACAGATGCCTTCCTGCAAGGCTGGGGAGCGCATTGTCTGGGCAAGTGCACCCAGGGCCTCTCGTCTCCCTGGGAAGCTGCACAGCAGATCAATCTCCTCAAACTCAGAGCTATTCGATTAGCACTCAAGGCTTTCACTCCTACCCTGGCTCAACAGTCTGACCTGATTCAGACAGACAACAAGGTTGCCATGTTTTATGTGAACAAACAGGACGGAACTGGGTCCAGGATCCTTTGTCGGGAAGCTCAGGACTTTTGTTCTTTTGCCCTCAAGCACAACATGCTCCTCAGGGCTGTCTACCTTCCAGTCCAGGACAACTACCTGGCAGACAGGTTAAGCAGGATACTGCAGCCCCACGAGTGGCAGCTGCATCCTTCAGTGGTTCAGAAGATCTTCCTGATATGGGGTCTCCCTTTGATGGATCTCTTTGCCAGCCCCATGAACAAGCAACTGCCAAAGTTCTGCTCCAGACAACTACATCCTCTGCGGATAGCAGCGGATGCTTTTCTGATATCTTGGTCTCAGGGCCTCCTCTATGCGTTTCCTCCCACGCCCTTGGTGGCCCGAACCCTATTCAAGATTCTCCAGGACAAGGCCTCGGTCCTGCTGATAGCTCCTAGGTGGCCGAGACAGCCTTGGTTTCCTCTTCTGCTTCAACTGGCGGTAGATCCTCCACTGCCTCTGGGGTTGCAACCCGATCTTCTCACACAGGACCAGGGTTCCCTTCTGCACCCCAATCTCAAATCTCTCAATTTGATGGCCTGGAGGCTGCAAGGGTAGTTTTGGCTCCCTGGGGCCTACCTCAGGAAGTTGAGGAGGTTGTCCTAGCCTCTAGGAAACAATCCACGAGGAAAACCTATGCTCTCAAGTGGAAGAGGTTTTCTGTGTGGTGTCACTTAAGTACAGAGGATCCTTTCTCCTGTACTGTGCCCAGGGGCGGCCCAAGGGGGGTGCGGGGCCATGTGCGGAGACTCGGTGCGGGGCCTCATTTGCATAAGTGGCCTCATTTGCATAAATATTTGCATAATGTTACCATACACTAACTTTTAGTAAACATGCCTCTTCATGAGTGTATGGATAAAAAAAGACAAAGATTTCTACATTACTATAATCCAGTGCCAACCGCCAGGCACATTAGGAACTACTACAAACACTGCCCATTTAGAACCCATAGCAAAACCGCCGTATCCTAACAGCACTACCAGGATTCACAAAGCGCCAAACCCTACCTATTAAAAGACAACACTGCAAATATTAAACCAATACATTTCAGAGAATAACAATACATGACCTACTGGGGAAAGAGAACAAGTGACAATGTCAAATAGGAATTACATAAACAGAATACCTCAGCTCAGTTACACATGCAGAACATAGACTATCACCAAACAAGGAATCACAATTTAAAAACAGGAAGACAATAATTAAACTGGGAACCCTAAAAGTCAAACTTGGAATGTACAACAACAATGTAGAAATAAAACCATAAATTAATTTCCTCTTGTACTAAACAAAGCACAGACATTAATGATGCACATTTCCCAGAGCTGACATATTCCAGTTAATAAATTCAAAATAAAGAGATATCTTTGTACCTTTTGTGCATTTTTTTTTTCAGTTGCAATTGTTCCAGCCACTTTCTTCTGGTATGTGTCTTCTGCTATCTCTCCATCGTCTGCTGTCCATTTGTCCTTTCTTCTCTTCTAGTTTTTTCCATTCTCTCTCTACATCTGCTTTAACATAATAATCTTTCTCCTTTTGCTCTTTCCTCATTCCTATTTCATCCACTCAAATTTTACCCCTCCATCCTCAATCCCCACTTAGTCTCCCAATACCGGCCAATTGTACATTTTTCTTCCCTCCCACACAAAATATTTTTCCTCTCTCCATTTCATTCTCCCAGCCCCATCCCCTTCTAATCTCCCCCAACATCAGCTCCCTTTTAGTTCCAGCCCCACCCAGTATCCGCTCCCTTCTAGTCCCCACATCAGCCCATTTCCAGTCCTGGCCCCTCATCAGTCCATTTCCAGTCCTAGCTCCCCCATCCATTTCCAGTCCTATCCGAGTCCCTTCATCAGCTCATTTCCAATACCAGCCTCCCATCAGCCCATTTCTAGTCCTTTCCTAGCCCCACCATCAGCCCATGTCAAATCCTAGCTCCCCTCCACTCAGCCCATCTCTAAACCAAGCCCCCCATGAGCCTACTTCCAGTTCTAGCCCCTCCATGAGTCCATTTCAATCCAAGCCCCCACCACAGCCCATTTCCAATCTTAGCTCCCCCCAACACCCAATTCTCAGTTCTATCCTAGCCCATCCATCAGCCCAGTTCCTGTCCTAGCTCCCTCCCCTAAGAGCCCATTCCAAGCCCCCCTTCCCATCAGCTATTTGCAGTTCAAGCCCCCTTCGACTCAGCCCATTTCCATTCCAAGTCCCCCTCCCCATCAGCTATTTGCAGTTCAAGCCCCCCACTTCCCCTCAGCCCATTTCCATTCCAAGCCCCATCCCCAACAGCTATTTGCAGTTCAAGCCCCCTTCCACTCAGCCCATTACCAGTCCTAGCCCCCCCATAGCCCACTCCCAATCCCACTAGCCCATTTCCAGTCCTAATCCCCCCTCACCCAATTTTCAGTTTAAGCCCCCCCATAGCCCATTACCAGTCCTAACCTCCCCAGCAGCCCACTCCCAGTCCTAATCCCCATCACCCAATTGTTTGGGTAAGCCCTCACATAGCCCCTTACCAGTCTTAACCCCCCCATCAACCCACTTTCAGTCCTAATCCCACCAGCCCATTTCCAGTCCTAATCCCCCATCACCCAATTTTTAGTTTAAGCCCCGCCAGTGCCCATCACCACTCCTAACCCCTCCCCAGCGCCCATCACCACTCCTAACCCCCCCAGCCCAGCACCCAGCACCACTCCTAACCCCCCCAGCCAGCCCAGTGTCCATCACCACTCCTAACCCCCCCAGCCAGCCCAGTGCCCATCACCACTCCTAACCCCCCCCAGCCAGCCCAGTGCCCATCACCACTCCTAACCCCCCCCAGCCAGCCCAGTGCCCATCACCACTCCTACCCCCCCCCCGCCAGCCCAGTGCCCATCACCACTCCTAACCCCCCAGCCAGCCCAGTGTCCATCACCACTCCTAACCCCCCCAGCCAGCCCAGCCCATCACAACTCCTAACCCCCCCCCAGCCCAGCCCAACCCATCACAACTCCTAACCCCCCCCCAGCCCAGCCCAGCCCAGCCCATCACAACTCCTAACCCCCCCCAGCCCAGCCCATCACAACTCCTAACCCCCCCCCAGCCCAGCACCACTCTTAACCCGCCCAGCACAGCACCACTCCTAGCCCAGCCCAGCACCACTCTTAACCCCCCCCCAGCCCAGCCCAGCACCACTCCTAACCCCCCACCCAGCCCAGCACAGCACCACTCCTAACCCCCCCCACCCAGCCCAGCACCACTCTTAACCCCCCCCACCCAGCCCAGCACCACTCCTAACCCCCCCCACCCAGCCCAGCCCAGCACAGCACCACTCCTAACCCCCCCCCAGCCCAGCACCATTCTTAACCCCCCAGCTCAGCCCAGCCCATCACCACTCTTAACCCGCCCAGCACAGCACCGCACCACTCCTAACCCCCCCCCCCAGCCCAGCACAGCACCGCACCACTCCTAACCCCCCCCCCCCCAGCCCAGCCCAGCCCAGCCCAGGGAAAGTTAAAAAAAATGAAAGAACCTGTCTCCTGCCGATGTCGGGGCCGCCGCGGCAGAATCGAGCGTGCCGCGGGGCCCCCCTGTACCCGGCACAGCCTCTTCTCCCCGTAGCAGCTCTCTCTTCTGAGCTGCAGTCAACGCGCCGGCTTGCAGAGCGCGAGGGAAGAGTTTTTCCCTCGCTGCTCTGTTAAGCCCGCGGGGGCTGATGGGAAGTTCCCATCAGCCCCCGCGGGCTTAACAGAGTCGCGAAAGGGAAACTCTTCCCTCGCGCTCTGCAAGCCGGCGCGTTGACTGCAGCTCCACAGTGAGAGCTGCTACGGGGAGAAGAGGCTGTGCCGGGTACAGGGGGGCCCCGCGGCACGCTCGATTCTGCCGCGGCAGCCCCGACATCGGCAGGAGACAGGTTCTTTCATTTTTTTTTTATTTTACTTTTACAAAAGAATGTTTTTTGCGCGGGGCCCCCTGAAACGCGGGGCCCTGTGCAAAAAACATTCTCGCTCAATGGACGGGCCGGCCCTGACTGTGCCAGTAGTTTTTCAGTACTTACTGCACTTATACAATCAGGGACTTAAGTCCAATTCTGTTCGGGTCCACCTCTCAGCTCTAGCAGCTCACTACTCATTGGTAGAGGGGCAATCTCTATCTGGTCACCCCTTGGTGTCCCGCTTTCTCAGGGGCTTGCTTTTACTCAAGCCTCCCATCTGCCCTCCTGCCTCTGAGTGGGAGCTGAATGTGGTCTTGCAGCAACTGACTCGCCCACCTTTTGAGCCGATGGCTACTTGTCCACTATGCTTCCTCTCCTGGAAGACACTCTTCCTGATAGCCCTTACCTCGGCTAGGAGAGTAAGTGAGCTTCAGGCCCTGGTCTGTGACAGGCCTTACACCAGGATTTATACCAACAGGGTAGTCCTCAGGACTCATCCAAAGTTCCTCCCTAAGGTTGTCTCCTCTTTCCACCTCAATCCAGGAGGTGGTTCTTCCTACATTCTTCCCTAGGCCTCATGCTAGCCAGGCTGAAGCAGTCCTGCATACCCTGGACTGTAGGAGGGCCTTATACTTCTACCTTGACCGTACGCAGGGGCATACAAGGGCTACTCAGCTCTTCGTATCCTTTGACCCTAATAAGTTGGGGTTGGCTGTGTCCAAGTGTACCTTGTCCATCTGGGTGGCTGACTGTATCACCTGGGCTTACAAGGCGGCTGACCTTCCTTTGCAGGGTAGGGTCACGGCCCACCGTGTCAGGGCAATGGCTGCCTCAGTGGCTCATCTCCGCTCTGTGCCCTTGGTAGACATCTGCAGGGCTGCAACTTGGTCTTCAAGCCAGACTTTTGCAGCCCATTACTTCCTGGAGAGGGAGTCCTGTAGGGACAGTGCTTTTGGCCAGGCAGTACTCCAGAATCTCTTTGAGGTTTAGGCAACTCCTGCCCTCTGTTGGGCTACCGGTGGAGGTTGTGTCCTTGAAAAGCCTTTCTTTGCTGCTGAGACTAGAGGGAGTTCTCTTGTTCAGCCTGGGTTCCTCGGTAGCCCAGAGCTAGGGAGTCACCCATATGTGAGGACTGACTTTCTGCTTGGTCCTGGAGAAAGAGTAGTTACTCACCTGTAACAGGTGTTCTCCAGGAGCAGCAGGAATCAGTCCTCACAACCCTCCCTCCTCCCCTTGGAGTTGCAGTTGTACATAGTTTAATTTTTACATTTTTGTGTGCTGTTCTTAGTTGTCATTTGACTGAGGTAAGATGGCACCTTTAGGCGGGAAAGGAACCGCGCATGCGTGCCTGCATTCCCAAAGGCTTTCATAGAAAGCTGGGGAAATGCTCCGCTGGGGCTTCTTCGGCGCCAATGACCACCCATATGTGAGGACTGATTCCTGCTGCTCCTGGAGAACACCTGTTACAGGTGAGTAACTACTCTTTTCTAACTAAGGACTTTTGTGGAAAAAAAATACAGAAAGGAGAGGAGGCCTAGATGAGAGTATCTGAAGAAAGAATACACAGAGAAGAAAAAAAGCAGTTGAGGGGGAGATGAAGCTGAGAGACCTGGAACTGCAGGAGAATGAGCTGAATTAAGGATGGGTCAACAAATCAACTGAAGAAGAGGAAGGAAGACCCAGAGGTGGAGAAATTAAAGATCAAACTCCTAGTTCACATGGAAAAAAGATGAATATGCTGGGTTCCAAGCAAGAAAAAGATATTCCCCAAGTTAAATTTAACACCTAAGGTTAGAAGTGTGATAATTAAGACAAACAAGGCCATATCCATCTTCTTTCCCTGTTCAGGGAATCGAGCACCGCCCGGCCAGCCGGCTCTCCCGAGCAGCACCTCCAGCCCATTCGGGGCTGTGGGAGGGGGAGGAGCAGCAGGCCGGCACAAAAGCGATCCGCCGCCGGCGGGAAACCCCAGAGAGCACCATCTTCTTTCCCTGTTCAGGGAATCGAGCACCGCCCGGCCAGCCGGCTCTCCCGAGCAGCACCTCCAGCCCATTCGGGGCTGTGGGAGGGGGAGGAGCAGCAGGCCGGCACAAAAGCGATCCGCCGCCGGCGGGAAACCCCAGAGAGCACCATCTTCTTTCCCTGTTCAGGGAATCGAGCACCGCCCGGCCAGCCGGCTCTCCCGAGCAGCACCTCCAGCCCATTCGGGGCTGTGGGAGGGGGAGGAGCAGCAGGCCGGCACAAAAGCGATCCGCCGCCGGCGGGAAACCCCAGAGAGCACCATCTTCTTTCCCTGTTCAGGGAATCGAGCACCGCCCGGCCAGCCGGCTCTCCCGAGCAGCACCTCCAGCCCATTCGGGGCTGTGGGAGGGGGAGGAGCAGCAGGCCGGCACAAAAGCGATCCGCCGCCGGCGGGAAACCCCAGAGAGCACCATCTTCTTTCCCTGTTCAGGGAATCGAGCACCGCCCGGCCAGCCGGCTCTCCCGAGCAGCACCTCCAGCCCATTCGGGGCTGTGGGAGGGGGAGGAGCAGCAGGCCGGCACAAAAGCGATCCGCCGCCAGGCGGGCCCGCGCCTGGTCGGGCCCGCGCCTGAGGGCCTCGCCAGAGGGCCCTTTGGCGTGGCCCTTAGGCAGTGGCCCACCCCGAGGCACCCACACGGATCATCAACGCTCTAAAGAAACCTTCTATCCTCCAAGCCATCGCCTCATCCAACACGGAGCAGCCCTCACGCTGCAACCAGGTTTGCCAAACCATATCAACACGTCTAATATATAAGACTATAAGTGACTCATACCAACTAGAATTAACTAATTTGTTAGTACTTCCCACATGTTATTACTCTCTGCATTACTTAACAAAGGGTTGCTTGTGCCTAGAGTCACCTAGACAAAATTTTGTTACATAGTGTTCAATCCCAACATAAAGATTGAAACTTTGCTGCTACTACTTGTTCAACGCTCCAACTAAAAAGTGTTAAAGTGTTACTGCTGATTACTTACCTGCTGCCTACCATACTAATAACATTCCACTATAAAAAGCCACTTCTTTCCCACATTTTAGCAACCATGACCTCTCCAGCCATAACGTTAGTTTGCCTACTCCTCAGTGTATTATATGAAGCCAATTCACTCTCCCAAGATCACCACCATATCACTACAATACATAGCACGAACAAAAAACACTTCCACAACTTTCACCAATATACACAAAACCCCTGCCATAAGAGACACTCTCACCTTCTACACATTGCATTAGACCAAACACCCATCACAAAACGCAACCGACCTTTTCCTCAACAAGAAAAACTCAGATGCGCCCTCATAAACGCCAGATCTGCACGTGAAAAATGGCCAGCCATTTCGGACCTAATAATCAAACAAAAACTAGACATTCTAATGGTCACAGAAACATGGTTTTCTGACTCTGACTCAGTTATAATAAACCAACTCACACCACCTACACCACCTACACCACCACCTACACATGTAACAGAGCGAATAAAAGAGGAGGAGGCGTTGCCATAATAGCAAAGACCGACCTTCAATATCGTACAATCACAACCAAGAGCACAAAACAATTAGACGTTATCTCAATATACAACAACCACAATACCATCAACCTTATATATATTACACCGAACTCATCATCAGAAGAACTTTCCAGCGTAATTGACCTAGCCTGCAACCCAGTACACCCAGATAAACCTAACTGGCTAATGGGCGACTTCAACCTCCCTTCCATACAAACTGCCCTTTCTACCTCATTCTTAGATGCAATGAAAAACCTCAACTACAATCAACTCATAAATCAACCCACTCATCAACGTGGCAATATGCTCGACCTTGTCTTCGCTCCACCCACCTACACGTCCGCAAATGATGATTTCGACCTATCCATCACTCCGGTCCCATGGTCAGACCATATCCTAATAACACTCACAATACCAGCACACAAGGACCCATCAACGGACACAACTAAACGTTCACCAACAAACTCCACACGCTTCAGACCTCTCAACGAAGAGGAAATCAAGAAACATATACTTCCAATACTCAATCAACCCTCTACCAACATCAATGACATGGTCACCACATGGAATGAAACCATCAACCAATACGCCGTACTACCACCAACCCATAAAAACCCAACAACAAAGAATAATATAGTGAAGAAACCATCTGCACCATGGTTCTCCCAAGATCTAAGGAAGTCCCTTACTATCTTGAGGAAGCTCGAAAGAAAATGGCGTAAATCTCATAATTTAACAGTTCAACAAACATACTTATCCCACCTGCGAGCCCATCGTGAAGCAATATGGAACACAAAAAAACCTACCACGCTGAACTCCTCAACCGCTCCCTAAATAAACCTCGTGAACTCTTCAATCTAGTAAAGTCACTAACTACAGAACCATCACCACCTCAACAGGAACCCATACACCCGCAGAAATATGCCAACTTTATACAATCCAAAGCGATCAGAACAACAACTTCTTCATCTCCAAGTCCCCCCCAGCAACACGTACGAGTTCTCCCACTACTGAAGCTCTCATCACCCTCAGCTAAATACGTGGAAGACATTATAGTCAAAATGAATACCACCACAGCTCCTAACGACCCATGCCCAGCGCACTGGATAAGAACTATGCGATCTGACTTTAGCCCAGTCATAGCAGAAATAATAAAGATGTCCTTCTCAACTGGCATCTTCCCATCGGCTCTAAAACAGACTTCTATAAGACCATTGCTAAAGAACAACCAACTAGACCCAACAAAGGAAGAATCATACCGCCCGATATCTAGTATACCTCTGCTATCCAAAATAATCGAGAAAGTAACCAACAATCAGATACAACAACACATAGACACCTCCTCTCCCCTCGACCCCAGTCAACACGGATTCAGGGAAGCCCACGGTGTAGAGACACTGTTAACCACATTAACCAACACACTCATCAGTGGATTAGATGACATTAAGAAAGGCTTTGCCCTAATATTTCTCGACATATCTGCAGCATTCGACTCGGTGGACCATGAAATACTACTAACCCGTCTATATGACAAAGGAATCCACGGGCTAGCATGGCAATGGTGCAAATCATATCTCGAAGATCGCTTACAACACGTCAGGACTGCTACAGGTACCTCACAATCTTTCCAGTTAAAACAAGGAGTACCTCAGGGATCATCCCTATCCGCGCTGCTATTTAATATTTACATGCAGCCTATATGCGACATCACTCGGTCCTTTGGCATATCCTCGTTGATCTACGCTGACGATGTCCTAATATTCACACCAATCAATGTCAAGCTCCCAGACTACACAACACTAGTAGATTGCTTTAACGCAATAGCAGACTGGCTCCTAACCCAGAATATGCGAATAAACTATAAAAAAACCGAGGTACTGATAATCACTAAAAACAGAGAATTCTCACCCCCTGAGACCCTAAAAGTACGGGATGCAGACCTCCCAATCAAGCCCTCCATAAAATACCTTGGAGTAATACTGGACCATCGTCTGGACTTTAAAGAACATATCAACCGCACGGTGAAAACCATTTATTTCAAGATAAGGACCCTACGCCATCTGAAAAACATGCTTGAACCAGACAGCTTCAGAACCATATTCCAAACCATAATCACACCCCACTTCAACTATGCGAACATAATACTCCATGGTCTTCCTAAAAACACCCTAAATACTTTACAACTTGCAATGAATGCCGCAGCCCGGGTACTATATGGCGCTTCAAAGAGCGAACATATAACACCCATCCTAATGGAACTTCACTGGCTCCCCATATACTGCAGAATAGCATATAAAGCTCTTCTCATGACATTTAAAGTGATAAACAATTTAGCTCCTTCTTCAATGTCTAAACTCCTCCATCCCACCCCCGACATCAGAGCCAGGAGGTCAGCAGCGACAAACACCCTAGTTACACCACCTGAGACCACAAAATGCAAACGTTCAACTACAGACAGGGCCTTTGCATACTACGCTCCTAGATGTTGGAACAACCTACCCCCCAACATAAGAGCTATTACTGACCTCAAGCATTTCAGAAAAGCCATAAAGCATCACCTCTTCATTCTGCATTTCCAAGGCTCATTATCATCATTCTAAAATGCACAGTAAAATTGTAAATACCTCATACTAAGAAATTCTATCCTTTGTATATAGATTCTTATTTATAAATATGTACAAAGTTTCTCTAAGTATAAAAGTTCTTTACAAATATGTACTAAGTTTTTTACAAAGTTTTTACAAATATGTACAAAGTTTCCCATGGTTAAATTCCTAGTTGTATTTGCCTGTTATATGTAAACTCATTACAGTCTGTTGCGTGCAATGAGTATTCTGTTTAATGTAAACCGCGCTGACGAAAAAGAGTGCGGTATAAAAGAACTATAAATAAAAAAAAAAAAAAAGAACTATAAATAAATAAAAGGGACCATTTCTTCACAACACTGAAATAATTTTAGTTGCACAATACTGTATTCTATTTATTATTACTGCAAGATTATTACCACTAAAGTACAGGGCCTAAAGTAAAAGAGGAGAATATCAGTTCCTCCGGGGGGGGGGGGGGGGAGCACATCAAAGGAAAAATACAATTATTGTATGCGCAGTGTGACGTGGTAGCATCCCCAGAAGCCATGGAAACAGATGGTGACCCTGTGGAAAGTATTGGTACTGCAGGTGAAAGCAGGATTTTCTCTGCTCAGAACAAGAAACACATGGCTAATCAGCTAACACAACTCACCTCGGGGGAGGGGAGAAGCAGAGTTACTGATTGGGCACGCCCTAGCAGGAGGCAGGCTGTCTAAAGCAGAGGCAGCTTGTTAAGCAGACAAGAGGGAGCAAAGCAAGGGCGAGTGAAGCCGGAAGGAGAAAGAAAGAAGCAGAGAGGAAGGCAGGAAGTAGCCTTTGACTCAGAAATCCTTGACTTGGAAAGAGAAACACTGCCCAGCTGTAATCCAAGGAGAAGGGATTCAGACCCAAGAAGCAGGTACCAGGGATACTCAGAGGCTGATAGAATCCTGTGAACAGGAGAGGTTTGAAGCACTGAGAGACCCAGGGATAAAGCCCAGGCTTCTGGAGGGGAGAGCTGACCCGTGGAAAGGAAGGCAGAGCGGCAAGGAATTCTCAGACAAGCCTCAATACAAGGTACATGGTGTGTTTGATACAGATGACAAGTTTTATAATGAGAAGCCAGAAAGAGTGAATGCTGATTTTAAAACTCAGGACAGACTCAGTCAATATGAAGGCAGTTGGCTGCAGCCTGGAAATCGTTTAAACAGTCCCAGCTATTCTCACCAGACAACTGAAAGCTTTAGCAAGCAAGCTAATAGAAAGAAAACAGCTGACCTGTATGGCAGAGAAATAAGCCAGGAGAAGTTAGACGGTCCTGCGTTTGAAGCACTCTTTAGAAGCACTTCTCATGCAACTGAAGTTGGTAACCCGACACTTACTTTCAGAGACAAGTGGGGGAGGGGTAACTCCAGCACATTGAATGATTGTTTTACCAGAGACGGCATTACTAGCTATCCTGAAATAAGGACTGCAAACAAATGCTTACCTAAGGAAGGAGCAGATCCTCAGCTTAGCCCAGTTAGAAGACAGGCTGAATTACTCAGAGAATTTAAGGAATTTTTAGACAAACGAGCAATTTCTGACCAGAAGCTAGCACAACCAGAAAATAGTCTTGAAGCAGAAATGCCCTTGGCTTGTCCTTTGCCAATGATAGAAGTAGACCAGCCAATGGACTGTTCAACCTGTCTTATTGACAGAGATAAGTGAAGCAAAGCTTGAATGGTCATATGCTATAATATACTGGAGCGTGTCCTGTGTGGGTACCTTGCTGAAGAGCTTATGAAGAAGTAAAAATAAGCTAAAGCATATCTTGTTCACAACTGAGGAACATTCTTGTTTTGCCAGTGTTTTGTTTGATTTAAAAGCAGAGGTCACATGACTGAACGTGAACCCTAGCGTTAAAGGACATTTGAGCACAGCATTGAAGAGCCTGTTTTGCTTTATTCTTACTTTGGCTAAAATATTCCTTCACGTCTGTTCCATTCCACCGCTGAGCGGGAGAAATAAATCCTTATGTAAAAAAATATTCTTTTGCCTGCCTTATCACGACCTTTCATAACTACAACCTCAACCTCAAGGCCAATCCCTCCTTAAACCCTCAAAGTTAGGGAGCGGGTGGGTGGCAGCAGATATCCCTGATAGACGGGTATCTAAAAGGATTAAGATCATCAAAGCTCCATATCATCCCTCCAGTCCAGACTCCTAGCTTTACTCCCACTTCCAGTAGATGGAGACTGAGAATTGCAGGCTTCTGTGAGGTCATAGTATAAGGGAACTGAAGTCCAGCCCACAACCCAGTATTCTCAGTCTCCAGCAGATGGGATGAACTCAGCCCAATTTGGCTGCACTGAAGAGGGGTGTGGGGTGTGTAGGTACCCCCCCCCCCAAAAAAAAAAAGAACAGACAAAAGTTGTTAGAAAAGGGTTTTGTGATCTGGACAGTGTAGATTGACTTTGAGGTCTGGAGTTGAGAGCTGCCCCCTCAGAGGGTGGGACCAATTTAGTCTGCAGGGTTTACAGGTGGGGGGGGGAGTGGAAGACAAGGTGCTAGTTTAATCAGGCTCCTCCTTTGCTCTGCAGACTGCTGTGTTGGTTTTGGCTAGTAGTGCGTCTGGCCCTTTAATTGCCAGAGCCCGGAGTGTTCAGTCGCTTGTGCTCTGCAACAGTGAGGCAGGAGCCTTTGGAGTCCGGAGCTAGGCCGGGTAAATCTGTCTTGAGCGGGGAAGGTCTTGACAGGCTTATGTGGCTTCTCTCGTGTTTCCAGCTCCGTCTGTGCAGTCAGCCTTTGATCTTTGTGTGATGTTGAGGGTCAGCATGCTGCTGTTGGCTAAAGCCATTTGTGCAGCTTGTGGTCTGAAGAAAAGACAGCTCTTTGGTTCAGGCTTCTGCCATGGCTGCTAAGCAGAGAATCATGCTGCAGCAGAAGGCCTGTGGGGAGCATGTTCTTCGTCAGGAGAGGCCCAGATTGAATGTGCAAGGGTATTTGGAGGCTTCTCCTCAGGTCGCAGTTCCCATGGTTTTGGTGGGAACTGGTCATTTTGCATATCTTAGGCCAGTCATTGAAGTCTGCTGTGGGGAGTTAGAATTCAGTTCCTGCTCCTTCCCATAGACAGTTTCAAGCATGGAGGGCCTTGCCTTTTCCTCCATCAGGCCTACTGCCTGAGGGGGGGGAGGGGCTCTGGTGGTATGCAAGAGGGCCCGATTGTTTTATCCTCAGTTGACCAAGGAAAGTTCTACAACTTTGCCATTTTTTGGAGCTGATGGGGACGGACTGAGCTCCCTCTCCAGAGGCTTTAGAGGAGGAAGAAGGGGAGGAGGAGTGGCACTATATGTAAAAACTACTATTAAAGCTTTGGAATTACAGAGCTTAAAAGGGAGAGAGGAGGCATTGTGGGTTAAACTAGAAAGAGGGAAAGAGAAATCTATTTGCGTTGGTGTGATATACAGACCTCCCTCACAAGAGGAAGAGGTGGACAGAGTTAATTGAAGACATACGCAGCATTGCTAGGAAAGGGGAAGTGCTACTGCTAGGAGATTTCAATATGCCAGATGTTGATTGGCACATTCCTGCTGCAGTATCATCTAGAAGTACGGAGATCCTGGATTCTCTACAGGGAGAACTATTCAGGCAATTGGTAACAGACCCCACACGTGAAGGGGCCATACTGGACTTGGTGCTTACCAATGGTGAAAGTGTTTCTGATGTTGTAGTGGGAGATCATTTTGCATCCAGTGATCACCAGATGGTGTGGTTCAGTATTAGGACTAGGGCTGTTAGAATCCATTCCAAGGTGAGGATCTTAGACTTTAGGAAGACTAACTTTGCGAAGATGGGCCAATACCTCAGGGAGTCGTTAGTGGGATGGGAACAGCTGGGGGATGTAGAAAAACAGTGGGCAAAACTGAAAGGGGGTATTTTAAAGGCAACCAACCTTTTTGTTAAAATGGTAAATAAAGGCAAAAGGAACAGGAGACCGCTATGGTTTTCAAAGGAATTAGCTGAAAAAGTGAAGAAAAAGAGGGAGGCCTTCATGAAATACAAGAGATCACAGAGGGAGGAAGACAGGCATCTGTATTTGGAAAAACTTAGAGAAGCTAGCAAAGTAGTCAAGAAGGCAAAGATTCAAAAGGAGGAGGAAATAGCCAATGCAATAAAATGGGGGGATAAGACATTTTTCAGATATATTAGTGAGAAGAGGAAGGGCAAAAGTGGTATTGTCAGACTCAAGGGTGCAGGGGGGGAATATGTAGAAGCTGATAAGGATAAAGCGGAATTGCTCAACAAATTTTTGTTCTGTGTTCACAGATGAAGAACCAGGAGCAGGACCTCAGAAAACACCCACAAATAAGAACAGAAGCGAGGGACATCTTGAACAATTTTCAGAAGACTGTGTTCGTGAGAAACTAGCTCAGCTTAAAGTAGACAAAGCGATGGGACCGGATGGGATACACCCTAGAATACTGAGGGAACTTGGGGATGTTCTAGCAACTCCACTGACTGACCTTTTCAATGCCTCGTTGGAGTCGGGCGTGGTGCCAAAGGACTGGAGAGAGGCTCATGTGGTGCCTTTACACAAAAGCGGAAGTAAGGATGTGGTTGAAAACTACAGGCCGGTTAGTTTAACTTCGGTGGTGAGTAAATTATTGGAAACGCTGCTGAAAGAGAAAATAGTGAGGTTTCTGGAGTCCAGAGGCAGGTCTTGTCAGACAAATCTGATTGATTTCTATGACTGGGTGACCAGGGAGTTGGACCGAGGGAGAGCTCTAGATGTGGTGTATTTAGATTTCAGTAAAGCCTTTGACACTGTTCCTCACAGGCGACTTATAAACAGACTGAGCACCCTAGGGATGGACCCTAAAGCTACTGCTGGGGTTAGAAATTGGTTGGGTGGGAGGCAACAAAGAGTAAAAGTAAATGGAGCTCACTCTGAGGAGAAGGATGTTACCAGTGGTGTGCCCCAGGGATCTGTCCTTGGTCCGATTCTTTTTAACATCTTTGTTAGTGATATAGCGGAAGGGCTGTCGGGTAAGGTTTGCCTCTTTGCGGATGATACCAAAATCTGCAATAGAGTAGACACCCAGGAAGGTGTAGATAACATGAGGTCTTTTTCTGTCATCATGTTTCTATGAGAGGTGGGGTCGATGGCCTCCAAGAACTCTTTGGAGGGTCCATTGGACCTGGTGTGGGATGAATCCACAGCAGAGCTAGAAGAGGGGGTGATCCCCCCCCCCCTGGGGAGGACCCCAGTATTGTTACGGTCTTCTGACAGAAGGAGCTGGCTGTGCTCAGGGTTCTCAAGAGCCCAAGTTTCTACTGGAGGATTCTCTGTTGCAGGGCATCCACACGTCAAGGCAGCTTTCCTGGTACACAGGGCACTTAAACACATGATGGAGCTGGAATTGGAGGTTCCAGAGGCAGGTTTACAGGGTGGGCGAGCAATGGCTCGCTTGTATCTGATTTCCAGCAGGAGAAAAAGAGCTGCTGAAGGTGCCCAGTGTGTGGACACCTTAGTCTTGGCAGTAACCAAGATGATTACCATCCCTGTGGAAGGCGTTGTGGCGCTCAAGGATGTTCAGGATAAGAAATTGGAGATCTTGCGGCAATAGACCTTTTGAGTAAATTCCTTGGAGCTTCAGGCCTCGGTGTGTGGCACATAAGTGGCTAGGGCCTGCTTGCGCTGACCTCGAGATCTACCAGAGGCCTGTGAACAGGGCAGACAATTACTGCCAGAGGTCGCTAAGCTGGAGTCCAAGGTGTATCTGGCAAATGCCTTTTATGATCTACTCAGCGCTTCAGCCAAGAGCATGGCATCTGTGGTGGTGGTTTGTCATCTCCTGTGGTGGCTTAACTGGGCTGCTGATATTTCCTTGAAGTCTTGCCTCAGCAGACTTCCCTTTTTAAAGGGATGCTCCTGTTTGGAGAGGTCTTGGAAAAGATACCCAAGGTGGCCAAGCTAGCCAAGTTGCTGGAGGGTAAGCCTCCTAAGGCAGCCTCCTCTTCTAGAGGTAATTTTGCAAGATTTTTGTCAGTTCAGAGCAGTCTGGTTTACCCTGTACCAGCGAGGATGCTTTGCCACCAGGGAGCAGCCCTTTCAGGCCAATAGAGGGGACTGGCAGAAGGTTCTTTACGGGAGCCAATGCTGACTATAAGAAGTCTCAGTGAGATCAGGGGAGCTGAGGTACTGTGGTGGAAATTGGCGGGAGGCTCCATCAGTTTTACCCCAGCTGGGTCCATGTTACGTCCAACTGTTAGGTGCTGGAGGTCATTCGCGAAGGCTACGCTCTGGAATTTGGACGACCCTTGACAGATGCTTTTTCTGTTATCACCTTGCAGTGTGCTGGCCAAGCTGTGGACTGTAAAGGAGACCTGTGGCTGAAGGCCATGGTGCCAGTGCCCACAGACCAGTTCGGACAGGGTCACTACTGCATTTATTTTGCAGTCCTCAAAAAGGAGGAGTCCTTTCACCCTATCCTCTATCTCAAGTACATCAGCTGAGCCTTGCATGAGTTTCACTTCCATATGGAGATGTTGCGATCCGTTATTGTCACAGTGCAAAAAGGAGAGATCTTAATGGTGATGGACCTCGGAGGCCTTCCCCCATTTGGGTGGAGCATCAGTGTTGTCTGCGGTTCATGGTTCCGATGAGTAATTTCCAATTTTAAGTGCTTCCATTTGGACTCATGACTGTTCCATGGATGTTTTATGAAGGTCATGGTTGTTGTAGCAGCGGCTCTGCATCATGAGGGAGTGTTGTTACCGCCCCCTACCTGGACAACTGGCTAACCCGGGTGAAGTTGTTGCAGGAGAGTCAGGCAGGTACTGGTTGGGTGGTCAGTTCAGCCAAGAGCAACCTGATACCATCTCAGAAGTTGACCTACCTGGGGGCAAGGTTCAGCACGAGAGTCAGGCGAGTATTTCTGCTTCAGGATTGAGCACACAAGGTGCAGGAGCAAATTCGGAAGTTTTTGAGTCAGCAGGTTCCAACAGCATGGTCATATCGCCAGATCTTGTGCTGTATGATGGCAACATTGGAGTTGATGCCTTGGGGCATGCACACACATCCTTTGCAGCACTCTTTGTTGCGCTGGTCTCTGAAGGTGTACCCACTGTCAGAGTTGATGTGCCCTCTGGAAGTAAGGCTCAGCCTGGACTAGTGGTTGACCCCCAGCAAGCTGTTGACAGGCATGCCATTGGAACCACTGGACTGGATAGTGGTGACTAACGTATGCCCGTCTATCTGGTTGTGGAGCCCATTGTCTCTCGGAGGTGATATAAGGTTGTTGGTCATCGGAGCAGAGCCGCTGATCCATCAATGGCGATGATGGTGATTTTTCTAGCCTTCAAGCCTTCTTTCCTCTTGTGCAGCAGAAGGCAGTAGTGTTTTCTCGGACAAAGCGACAACTGTAGCATACATCAATTTCCAAGGAGGCATGGGGAGCACGATCCTGGTGGGGGAGATCATGCCACTTCGTCATTGGGTGGAGCTGAATCTTCTGGCATTGTCTATAGCCCACATGGCAGGAAAAGAAAACGTGCAGGCTGATTACCTCAATGATCAACAGTAGGACCTGGGGGAATGGTCTCTGGAGGAGTCCATTTTTCTTCAGATAACGCATTGATGGGGCATGCTGGTGGTGTTCCTCATATCGGCTGCCAATGTGAAGACGAGTCGGTTTTTGTCTACGGCGAGAAGCGGTGTCTGAAGGCCTTGATGCCTTAGCACAACAGTGGGCAGTCGGCTTGCTCTGTTTTTCCACTCTGGCCTCTGATAGGGCAATTGGTACACAGAGTAGATGCCCACTGGAGTCGGATTGTCCTCGTGGCACCTGATAGGCTTCAGCAGCTGTCGTATGTGGATCTGGTATGCTTGTTTCCTTATTGTCCTCCTTCCAGTCCTGTACCTCAGGGTAGTGCACCTCTTCCAGCAGCTTGGAGACTGAGCAGAGGGTAGTGCTAAATGGCCAATTTTCCCAATGGAGAAAGGTGAATAGTGGTGTACCCCAGGGATCTCTGCTGGGTCCGCTGCTTTTTGACATATTCCACTTTCCAGGTCATTTATGAATATCGAGTGAGGTTATCAAATTTGCAGATGACACAAAACAATTTAAAGTTGTTAAAACCCAAGAGGATTGTGGAAAATTGCAAGAGGATCTTGATAAATTGGAAGACTGGGCATCAAAATGGCAGATGAAATTTAATGTGGACAAGTGCAAGGTTATGCACCTAGGGAAGAACAACCCAAACTATGGTTACACGATGCAAGGTTCCACATTAGGAACCACCACCCAGGAAAAAAGATTTAGGCGTCATTGTGGATAACATATTAAAACCCTCGGCCCAGTGTGCAGCAGCGGCCAAGAGAGCAAATAGAATGCTAGGTATGATAAGGAAAGGAATGGAAAATAAAACAAGATATTATAATGCCTCTATATCGTTCCATGGTGAGACCGCAACTTGAATATTGTGTGCAATTCTGGTCGCCGTATCTTAAAAAGGATATAGCGATGTTAGAAAAGGTTCAGAGAAGAGCCACGAAAATGGTAAAGGGGATGGAAGGATACTCCTATGAAAAAAGGCTAAAAAGGTTAGGGCTCTTTAACCTGGAAAAGAGACGGCTGAGGGGAGATATGATAGAAGTGTATAAATTAATGAACGGAGTGGAACGGGTAAACGTAGATCGATTGTTTACCTTATCAGAATATAGAAAGACTAGGGGACATGCAATGAAGCTACAGGGTAAACTATTTAAGACTAATAAAAAAAATATTTTTTCACTCAACTTGTAATCAAACTCTGGAATTTGTTACCGGAGGATGTAGTAAAGGCTGTTAGTGTAGCTGGGTTTAAAAAAGGTTTGGACAAGTTCCTGGAGGAAAGGTCCATAAACCATTATTAAGAAGTGACCCAGGATATCAATGCTTGAACCAATACAAGCATTGTGGAACCTGTGTCCCTTGGGGAAACTGCTAGGTACATTTGACCTAGATTGGCCACTGTTGGAAACAGAATACTGGGCTTGATGGACCTTGGTCTGACCCAGTATGGCATATCTTATATTCTTATGAGCATGTCACAACTTTGACATCAGGATACTTAGGCATCTGGCACCTCCCCCAGCCTTCCAGTAAGCTCAGTCTCCAAGCTGCTGGAGCAGGTGATTCCTGGGTTAGGACTCACTGAAGGGACAACTGAGAAGAGCTTAGCTTTTTGATTTACCTTTAAATTGCCCTTGGTTTGGTAGATCTCCTTCCTTCCTCTGTTTGGTTGCTGACAAAGTTTAAAAAACAAAACAAAAAAAACAGAGGCAGATCGCGTGATAGACCTGGCTCTGAGTGCCAAGGAATTGCCGGCCGGTGAGCCTGATCCTTCTGCCGCTCCCGAACCCCCCTGGGTCAGGTGAGGAACGGTGGTTGTGGCAGTGAAGGCAGCTACCGGTTTAAAGGAATTGGTGACTACCACCTTCTTCAGGACAGCAGCGTTTGTGGAAGGTAGGAGGGTCGTGCTGGGCTGGTGCTCCAGTTTTTCTTGCTATGGGGGGCCGAGACAGCTTTGGGCATTCAGCCATATGGCAGGGGACTGGGTAGGAGCCATCCGGCATTTCCGGCGCCTTTTTATTTGCGCGGGAAGAAGGGATCGCAGCCACAGTTTCATTTCATTGTTTGTGTATGTGGTGTTTTTTTTAAATTATTTATTTATAAGCTTTAACAAACTTTACAAGCATAAATCTTGTGGAAGAAACTTCAGAGTTAAGTATTTTTTGTTTCTTCATGATTATATTAATTACACTACAATAAGATAGCAAATACAACTCTCAAAAGTGGACCCCAATATTCGAGCAAGGGGAACAGAGTGCAAGTGGGAAAAAAGTAATACTTGAAAAAGAAAAGCAAGAAAAAGCGTTAGCACACCCTAGCGTGCTCTATACATTGCGTTACCTATCCTGACTCATACATGGTCTCTCCCCAAACTGGCTCAGTCGAGAGCTTCTTGAGGTCAAGAAAGGACCGTAGCTGTTCTGGTACAAAAAAAAGATGTATCTAATCCCCAAAAAAAGAAATAAAACATCTACATGGATATTGCAAGCGAAAGCTAGCTCCTAAAGCCACTGTTGTCGCATAGGAGTGGAGGAGTGGCCTAGTGGTTGGGGCAAGGTACTTCAGGCCGGAAGGTCGGGGGTTCAAATCCTACTAGAGGACAGCAACCTTGGGCCGGAAGTACTGGGGTTTCTAGTCCCACAGGTGCTCCTTGTGGTTTTGGGCAAGCCACTTAACCCTCCATAGCCCATGTTCCCTGTAAAATAGTTATCTCCAAGTTATAATGCCCTGTTCAATGTAATCTCAGTTTGTTCAATGTAAACCGCACTGATGCAGAATAGCGCGGTATTTAAGATTGTAAATAAATAGTTAAAAACTGGCGTCTACGCTCCTGTGTGGCACGACTCACATCTGGAAAAATTTGTACATATTCTCCAAAAAAAGGAGTGGAAAGCTTTTTGAAGTATAAAGAAAATACTCTGGAAAGATCAGTATCAAATACAGAAAATACTAATAATGTGGAACGAGCCTGCACTAAAAAAGAGTGTTCAAGGAAATCAGTAAGATTATGAGGAACAGTTAAGGGGGAAATATCTTGTTCAACTTTACTGGCAAGAAAATAGGCTTGAGAGATAGGAGGAAATGCGGAATCAGGAATGTTAAGGACTTCAGACATATACCAATTAGCTGAGGAAAATTCTAAAATTCTTAAATTTAAAGCCCTAAACTTATTTTCAAATTGTTCTAACTTCTGGTGTACAGCTAATTTATCCTTGACCAATTGATCCGTAACAGCTTTAGTCACTAACGTCTTTTGTAATAGCAGCAAACCTCTCTTGTGTGTGCTTCACGAATTCTGAGTGTATCAACGAATTCTGAGCCACCACCTGCACAAGAACAGAGATGTCCGCAGCGCACTTGGAAACAGTCGTGTCCAGCTTCACCAATAATCTCCATATTGATTCCAGGGAAATTCCATCCAGAGATTGCTTCTGGAAGTTTAGGGGCGCGTTCATGCCAGAGGCATCCACCACAGGAACAGAAGGACCAGAAACCAGCTCACTAGCCAGCTCAAGACTTTCCTCAGCTCTCGGCACAGGAACAGAGGGAATTAAGAGCAGTGTTGAACATGACGCAGGCAAGCCTGGAACTCTGCCTTCCTCCCCCGAGGTAAGCAGAGCGATGTCAGCAGAGCCTAATTCCACAGTCTCTGACTCCCAACGGAGCCGCAGAATGCAGCTGCGGGATAGATGTAAGTTGCTCAGCCGTGGCCACCTCCCCATTAGTGGACCACAGCAGTGAGCCCTCTGCAGCCTTCTCTAGTGCCGGGGCCTTTAGGAGGAGCGCCGCTATCTGTTGACCAACCGCGGAAGAGACACCCTTTGCCGGCTTGGCTCTGGGGTTCCTGCATTGTCTAGGAGGCATAAGAAAAGGAACGTGAAGAAAGACAGATGCCAACTCCTATTGTGCCGCCATCTTAACTCCCTCACTTCATTGTTTTTAAAGTTTTTCTTGGGGTTTTAAGTCCCGGATTTTGTTCTTATTAAGGGGACAGTTTAATGTTTTTCTTTTCATGTTGGAATTGAGGGGAAAAGGAAAAGTGTGTTTTCTTTTGGAGTATTTTGTCAGGTACATGCATTCCAAGCCTCAATGTGGGGCGTGCAGAGCATGCAGAAGCATGCTTTCTGCTGAAGGGGTCTGCAGGGTTGCGCTGCAGAGACCCACCCAGCGTAACAGAATATAATGGAGGAGGCTGATGTGGTCAGTGAGCCTGCATCTCAACTGCCGGGTTCCTTGCCTTGGAGAGAGGGGAATGTCAGTTTGGCTCCACTAGTGCTGCAGCATAGTCAGCAGGAGTTTTCCCCTGGCCCTTCCTCCATGTGGATGCCCAGAACAATGGTGCCGGGCAGTTTTTCTCCTGAGTTCGTATTGGGACAGGAACAGAAGAACCATAAATCTCAACACACTCTGTGTCCCGATCAGCATAAGATCTGTCAAAGCAGAAACAAGCAATAGAGCATTCACATATACAGCGCCAATCCACTGGAACCAACTCCCACACGAGTTACGACTGACAAATAGCTTGAGTGAATTCAGAAGGAAACTCAAAACTCACTTATTTCAGGCTCACTACAACCCGACCTAAGTGCGACACCTTACCTCAACGAGTTCACTTTTGCCTGCCATGATGACATTCGGAATACCCTCAGCATATGGATTACTGGTATATAATCTTGTATATATTACACCCCTCCCACGCACCTACAATCAAATGTATTTTTAGATTTGTGAACCCCAATTCAATGTACAAAGTATCTAATCACTATTTCCTGTGTTATGTAAATCATTGCTCAATCAAAATGTGTATTTTAAAAATCACTGTATTGTACGATACATTATGATTCTGTAAAGTAAACTGCTGCTGATCGTAGGAAGCAGCGGTATACAAATGTTTACTAAATAAATAAAATAAATAAATAAGGTGTTTTGCTTAAAGCAACAGGGTCAGGCTAAGGACCATAAGGCAAAGAAAAGGGTGGCTCCGGTAGACGTGCTGGGGGCTGAGCCGGACCCATCGCTACCTTCTGCCAAGAGGGTCTGGAGGGTGAGTTAGCTGAGGAGACTGGTTCGATTTCCTCAGAGGGAACAAGAGCTAGGTGTGGAGCAGGAAGATCTTGATGAGGGAGAAATCCCGCAGGAGGATGAGTCCCAGATTGTTAGTCTTCCGGAAGGAGGAACTGGCTGGACTCATTGAGTCACTCAAGACACTCAACATGCCTCTGGCGGGAGGTGTCGAAGAGGAGACACTGGAAAATCTGATTACTCCAGGCGGTGCGTAGGCCTCAAAGTTTTTCCTCTGAATAGGGTCATTAAGCAGATGATCCTGGAGGAGTGGGAGCTCCCCAAGATTGGGCTCAAGGGGTTTCACATCATGTCTCGCTTTTATCCCTTGACAGAGTTGGAAAGGGAGATGTTTAGATCTCCAAGGATCGATGCCGCAGTGTCGGCATTAACTAAGAAAACCACAATTCCAGTTGAGGGCAGTACGGCCCTTAAGGATGTCCAAGATAGGAAGCTGGATGCACTGTTGAAGCAAGTGTTTGATGCGAGTGCTCTATCGCTTCAGGCATGTGCTTGTGGAGTGCTAGTGGCACATGCATGTTTACGGTGGGCACAAGGCCTTCCGGGGTCGACTGGGGAGGCACAGAGTCTGGAGGACGCAGCAATGCTGGAATCTGGAGCGGCCTATCTTGCGGGTGCATTCTATGATCTGATAAGGGCACTTTCAAACAGTATGGGCTCTATGGTAGCAGCTCGCCATTACCTCTGGCTCCGCAACTGGTTGGCAGATGTGTCTTCAAAGGCTCGCTTGAGTAAGCTTCCTTTCAAGGGGAAGCAGTTGTTCGGAGAGGAACTGGAGAAGTTGGTGAAGGATTTGGGGGAGTCCAAAGGTGGGAGTCTTCCTGAGGATAAGCCGAAGCAGGTTTGGACTTCAGGGCCAAACCGGGGTCAGACTTGGGAATTTAGGTGTTTTTGATCAGAGAGGCTTTCCCCTTTCCAGAGAGGTTGGTTTGCGGCCAGGGTACCGACTTTTCAGGGAGCCGGCAGAGGTTATTACGGAGCGCCTGCCTCTCTCGACCTAGAGAAAACAGCAATGAAGTGAGGGGGTGGGGGGCAGGCAGTGGTACATCCCATGGGAGGTCAGTTAAGAGATTTTTACCATGCCTGAGTCCGGGTTACGTTGGACCAGTAGGTTCTACGAGTGATTCGTGAGGGCTACGTGCTGGACTTTGCCAAACCTCTGGCACCAACCTTCATTCGTTCCCCCTGTCGTGCGTGAGCAAACGCTGCAGTGCCTGTTACACCTGCGAGCGGTGGTTCCGGTTCCTGCAGAGCAGTGCGGTACAGATCGATGCCCTATTTATTTCATAGTACCAAAAAAGGAAGGATCTTTTTGACCTATTCTCGATCTCAAGCAGGTAAACCGCTGTCTCTGGATTCCACATTTTCATATGGAAACTCTTCAGTTGGTGGTGATGGCTGTGTGAGAAGGGGAGTTTTTGACCTCTCTAGACCTCACGGAAGCATACCTATATATTCCAATTCATCCAGATCATCATCAGTTTCTTTGCTTTGCGGTGCCCATGGGTCATTTTCAGTTTCGAGCATTACCGTTTGGTCCTGCGACGGCCACACGGACGTTTACCAAAGTGATGGTCGTGGTAGCAACTGCCTTGCGGCGCAAAGGCATATTGGTGCATCCCTACTTGGACAATTGGCTCATTCAAGCAAAGTCCGAGGAGGAAAGTGCTCAGGTAACAGGGCAGGTGGTCTGTTTCTTGAGCGAATTAGGCTGGATCATCAATGTAGACAAGTCACTTGACCCCTTCACAGGATCTCGAGTACCTTGGGGCACGGTTCGACATGCTCAGGGCTCGGGTGTTCCTGCCTTAAAGGGCGGTGGCTCTGCAGGTGCTGGTGGCATGGCATTATCTTCCGCTCTTGGACTATGGTGGTGGCGATCGATCTGGTTCCCTGGGTGCAGGCTCACGTGAGGCCCTTGCAGAGAGCTCTGTTATGGCGGTGGTCTCGTCAGCATCAGCCACTAACTCGCAGGTTGGTATGTCTGCGAAAAGAACCTGAAGGTGGGAGTCCCATTTGAGTTGCCGTCCTGGCTTCCACTGACGACTGATGCAAGTCTCTTAGGATGGGGAGCCCATTGCGAGAGACGAGTGGCACAGGGTTGGTGGACTCCAGAGGAAAAGACTTGGTCCATCAATGGGCTGGAAATGAGAGCCGTCTTTTTTTAGCCCTACAGGAGTTTTTCCCAAGGGTTCACATTCGGGCGATTCGAGTCTTCTCAGACAATGCTACCAAGGTAGCGTATATCAATCGACACGGCAGCACGGCAATGCCAGATTGGAGAACGAGGCGGAGTTCCTAATGTCTTGGGCGGAGGCTCACCTGCAGGCGATCTGAACAGCGCACGTGGCTGGCATAGAGAACATTGCGGCTGATTACTTAAGTCTGCTGCGTTTAGATCCTGGGGAATGGCAGCTGAACCTGGAGGTGTTTGAGCAGATTGTGTACCGGTGTGGGGAGCCGGTCATGGATCTGATGGCGACCTTCGCGTCATCCAAGGCCAGTCTGTTTTACAGTCATTGAAGAGAGAGAATGTCCGAGGGACTAGACCCACTGGTATAGAGATGGTCAAGCCAGGGTCTCCTCTCTTTCCTCTGGGGGCGCTCATAGGTCATGTGGTACAGCGAGTGGCAGTGTACCAGAGGATGGTCGTGATCATTGCCCTGGATTGGTCACAGCGGCCGTGGTATGCCGCTTGAGGGCGGATGAGCCATGGAGACTGACAGACCGGACCTGTTGGTACAGGGTCCAGTTGTGATGCCGCAGGTGGATCGGTTCTCGCTTACGGCATGGCTCTTGAGAGGGCAAGGTTAAGGAAGCGAGGTTATTCCGTTCAAATAATTTCCAGTCTCCTTAAGGCCCGGAAGAGATCTACCTCCCTGGCATACATTCGTGTGTGGAGACTTTTTGAAGGCTGGTGCGCTAAGAATGGTTGCAGACCATTGGCTGCTTTGGTTCCGGAAATGCTGGACTATTTACAGGCGGGTCTCGATAAAGGTTTGGCTTGGGGCTCGCTGAGAGTGCAGGTAGCAGCGTTGGCGTGTTACTGAGGGAAGATCCAAGGGGTTTCCTTGGGAACACAGCCGGAGTTCGTTTGTTTTCTGAGTGCCGTTAAGCAGATCTGTCTGCCAAGGAGGGCCGTGGTTCCAATTTGGGACCTTTAACCTGGTGCTTTCTGCATTGCAGGAGCCTTTTAAGCCATTAGCGTCTTGTACCCTAAAGGATTTGACTTTGAAGATGGTATTTTTGGTGGCAATTTGTTCAGCCAGGAGAATTTTCTGAACTTCAGGCGTTGTCGTGTAGAGAGCCTTTTCTTATTTTTTTTTCTAAAGAAAAGGTGGTGGTGTGAACAGTGCCCTCTTTCTTTACCGAAGGTGGTGTCTCCGTTTCATTTGAATCAGCCAATGGTTTTGCTGGTGTTATCTGGTTTGACGGAGGATTTACAGGATCCACAGCTGCGTCTACTCAACCTCAGGTGGACTTTGAAACTGTATTTGAGGAGAACGGCTTCCTTTCAAATATTGGATCAGTTGTTCGTTCTGTTCGGAGGTTCGGATAAATCCTCCATCTCCAGATGGGTTAAGGAAGCGATTGTATCTGCATATCTGCTGAGGGACAAGCAAGTCTTGCAGGGCTTGCAAGCTCATTCCACTAGAGCATAGGTTGCTCCTTGGGCGGAGTGGAGTTTGGTTTCACCTGGAGACATTTGTCGGGCAGCCACCTGGTCGTTGCATACTTTTGTGCAGCACTATCTGTTGGATGTGCAAGCGAGGGACGATGCGAAGTTTGATTCAGTGGTTATTCAGGCCGGGCTCGCAGATCCCTCCTGTGTTTAGGGGGCTCTGTTACATCCCTGAGATACGGGACTGGACTGGAGGGATGATGAAGGTGGAATTAATGCTTACTTGCTAATTAGCATTCCTTAAGGAACTCCAGTCCAGTCCTGGAACCCTCCCTTCTATAGTTCTGTGTGCTTAGGCGTTCCTGGGCCGGAAGAAGTTCATCTACAGTGAATTGGCTGGGGACAAAGGGGGTCAGTTTTTTTGAGGTGGTTTTTATTTGGTGGTTGGTTTTCTAGGTAGGTTACTATTCCCACCGCCGGGGAGGGATGAGAAAGGTGGTATATTACCGGGTAGTCTCTCTTGGGTGATTGGTTTCCATCTTTGGGGTGGGCCAGGAAGGGGGCTGCCTGGAGGAAATGGGAGTTCCTGGGAGGTTCCTTATAGTGTTAGAATTGTTATTTTCTTGAAATATTATTAACTACTTTGTTGCTCTTGAAAGTCTGCTTTGTCAATAGGTTACTGGAAGGCTGGGGATGGTGCCAGCTGCCTAAGTATCCTGATGTCATCGGTTGTGACATGCTCAGTCTCCAAGCTGCTGGAAGAGGTTCACAAACCTGAGGTATGGGACTGGACTGGAATTCCTCAAGGAAAGCTAATTTATTTTATTTATTTACATTCTCTTATATACCGCGCTATTCTGCATCAGTGCGGTTTACATTGAACAAACTGAAATTACATTGAACAGGGCATTATAACTTGGAGATAACTATTTTACAGGGAACATGGGCTATGGAGGGTTAAGTGGCTTGCCCAAGACCACAAGGAGCACCTGTGGGACTAGAAACCCCAGTCCTTCTGGACCAAGGTTGCTGTCCTCTAGTGGGATTTGAACCCCCGACCTTCTGGCCTGAAGTACCTTGCCCCAACCACTAGGCCACTCCTAATTAGCAGGTAAGGTCTAATTCCACCCTATGGCTGCCCCGTTCTGCCTTCCGGTGTGGCCCAACCTTCTGTCCTAGGTCTGATTCTCATGCCTCAAGTGGATCGATTTCTTGTTTACGGCCTGGCTCTTGAAAGGGCTCAGCTGAGGAAAAGAGGGCATTCAGTGTAGGTGATTGCCATTCTGTTGAAGGCCCGAAAGCATTCACACTCTGTGTTGTCTTCAGACGTGGTGTGTCTTTGAGGATTGGTGTTTGTATCGGGAACAGCAAGCGTTTTTGGCATTTGATTCCTGATATTTTGGCTTTCTTGCAGGAAGGAGTGGAGAAAGATTTAGCCCTGAACTCACTGCAGGTCCAAGTAGCAGCGCTGGCCTGCTACTGAGGATGTGTGCAGGGAGGTGTCCTTGGCTGCGCATCCAGATGTGGCTCATTTTACAGCAACTTGTGTATTTTGTTTTTCTGTATTTATGAATAAGATATTGTAGTCTTGTTTCTACAGGTTCAGTACACCTTTAATTTCTACTTATTATATATTACAATAATATTCAACTGTGTGTAAATATTGCAAAACGATTTCAAAACATTTTTAAACCTTTTTTTTTTCCCATTCATGTATCCTTTATACTGATTACTGTAATTTTCAATCTCCAGGAACAAGCAGGAATGAGTCTTCACATATGGGTACGTCGGTACCGACGGAGTCTGTGCGGGAACGCTCCACAGCGTCCAATCAGAACACTTTTGGAAGCATCCCAACATGCCTGCGTGCTGCCTTCCCGCCTTTCCCAACTGCCTCTCCTCAGTTTTCGTTTTTCCGCGGAGCCGGCAGGACGTCCTTCTGTCACCGCAGAAAATTCTTCTTTTATTTGGTTTTCTTGTGGTCGCGTCTGCCTTCCCCGACGCCACCGGTACCGCCGGTGTTTCTTTTCTTTTTTTCTTCTAAATTTTCCTTTATAAGGAATACCCTTTTTCCTTCTTAGGGCCTGATGGTTTTTTTCTGCCTGCTAGGCCTACTCTTTTTCCTCATGGAAGCGCCAGCCATTATCCCTAAGAAATGTTCAAACTGTGGCGGTACAAATTTCATTTTAGACACTCATAATTGGTGTCTGCCCTGCTTGAGTCCTGACCACTATCCGCTGGAGTGTCCCTCCTGCAACAGTATAGTCGGAAGAAGTCTTCAGCATCAAGTTCACCTCGATACGTGGTCCCCATTCAACTTCAGGGCACCGACCACCCTTTCTTCTTCACAGGATCAGGTAACCCAAAAACAGTCTGTTGACTAGCCAGCCCTCGAGTGGTAGATCTCATGCACAGCATAGAGATGCCTCTGGCCTTGCCCTCGAGGACACACTGGCTTTAAAACCCCGGTGGGAGTCTTCAGCCTCCAAATCCTTAGTGGGGTTTCAGGTTGTTCCTGAGGTTCACCCCTCTCCGAACATACCTGAGCCATGCTTGGTGGTGGCATCCGCTTCGAGCGGTACCGATACCACGGCATCAGCAATGGTGTTGGATGAAACATTCCTCACCAAAGATCATAGTCTGGTGTCCTCGGCTGCGGGCCTGTTGGATATGCTGCAGACCGATTTTCCAGTATCGGTATCCATCCTGGTACCGACGCCGGTACCCTCCAGATGTGCATCGATAGACTCGCTTCCCTCGATGCCGAGTCTGGAATCGATCTCCAGTCTGGATGACTGGGTACCGACTCACCTTGGTACCGATACCGGACGGTACCGAAGGCACGGTTCCGATGATCCATGTCGGGCACTCTCGGTTTCTTCGATACCGTAGAGTTGTCACCGGCTGGCCTTCATCCACTGGTATCGGATATGGTGCTGGAGTCGGTACCGGTATCCACATTACCATTACTGTCGGTACCTTCCATGCTTCTCTCATCAGGCTCGCTTCCCTCGGTACTGAGTTTGGAATCGATCCCTAGCATGGACGATGCGCTACCGACTGTTGCTGGTCCCGACCTCCTGCAGTACCGGTGACCATCCTCTAAGGATCCGATACTCCACCCTTTAGGGTCTTCTATTCCTCTAAATCTGGATAGATCCCTGGGTGCCAATGCTAGTTCTTCAACAGATCTAGCCTGTCCTCCTCTTTCTAGAGGATTTCCCTCTGGGGATTTTTCTTTTCAAGCATTTCTGCTTGATATGGCAAAGTCACTTGCCATTTCTATACCGGGTCAGGATCCTACACCAGGGAATACAGAATCCCTGTATGTTCCCTGGAGTCCAAAGGAGAACATCATGCTTCCTTTGCATCAGACCTTGCAGGATCTCCTCTTTCGAATGTGGGGAAACTCCTTTAACGGTACCCCCACCTTCTAGGGCAATTGATCTTCTATATAAGGTGCTCCCTCTCCAGGTTTTCAAAAGACTCAACTTCCTCATCATTCCATTGTTGTAGAATCAGCCATGAGGCGTATTAAGAGTACAAAAAGCACTCTTCTTATCCGCCAGGTCGTGAGTCGAAGACTTTAGATGCCTTTGGACGCCAAACCTTCCAGGCATCCATGCTTTTAGCAAGAATTCTCTCATATATTTTCTATATGGGATTATCTCTTGAAGAGGTCACAAAGAAATTACTGCTTTTGACCACTTTTCTTCAAGAGCCCAAAAGAGCAGACTATTCCTTATTGGTTAGTCATGCTCAAAATATCTCTAGGTTCCTTACTCGTACTTCCCTAGACTCCTTTGAGTCTGTTAGCAGAACCTCTGCTATAGCTATAGGGGCACGACGTAAAGCCTGGCTCCAAGTTTCAGACTTGGACAAATGGGCACAAGAAAGACCGGGAAATACTCCTTGCACTTGCACTGGAGAAAATCTTTTTAACAAGGAGTCTTTACTCCAAGTTGCTCAGTTAACCATTGACATTGCTGTTTCCAGAGGCTGTTCTACGCCGTCCTCTTTCCCAGTTGGTAGGAAATGTTCTACCAAACTTTCTTCCCCTAGGGGGAAAATATTTATCCATCTTCTGCCCATCATACAGATGTTCCCAAACAGGGGAAACATCGCACTGGTCTAAAGAAACCACAACCTCAACAAAGACATGGGGAGGGGTGGCCTGCACAGAGCAACAGGTGCACCTACTCTTGCCATCTTGCTGGGCAGACTAGATGGACCGTGTTGGTCTTTATCTGCCGTCACTTACTATGTTACTATGTTCAGCAAACCCAGCAGTCGCAGGGTTTCAGATAGATTATCATTACATCTCATGTTTGGTGTTTAAGAGTTTGCAGTCTGCTTCTTTTCACTTGAAGCATCTACACTAATTTCATCCTAAATTCTCATGGATCTCTCTTCACGAGACATCCTTTCTTTTTGCTCTAAGAGTCTTTATGATGATCATGCCTATAGTTAACAGGTTTCTCTTTCTCCTACTGGGAAAAGAGGTGACAACTATCAATAAGACAGTTTTCCCTGTACTAGCATGTATCATCTTACCTTTCAGAGACTTACTACATAGTCTCCTTCAACTCTGCCTTACCTCCCTCTTACTACAACAATCGGTTTGTAAGAGTGGCTCTATTACACTGGTAAGCCCCTATGGTCCTCTACCTATTCCACAAGGGGATTTTCCCTTCCAGAGTTGTCTCCCCCTTTTTTCTTACCTTAGGGCAGCTCATCAGACAGTAAGGAGGTCTTACCACTCCTACTTATGTCTGTTGCTTCTTTTTCCAATCTAAAAAAAAAAAAGCTAAGACATTTTTTTCCGCTGCCCTGGTAGTTGCTGCAGATGCAGCAATTCCTAGTGGTTAAGCCACTGGTTCTGTTCACCACACAACCAGGGTTTCTCCTCCACTAGCAATCCTTCTAGCCTCAGTGCTAAACCCCAAACAGGTTATCAACCTTTTTTGGAAACCCTATTATCACAGACTTGTTGGTTGACTTCTATTCTTCGCCCCCTTGTTTTTGGCAGAATAGTTTGTTACCTACTGGCTTTAAGCAGCCAGTTTTTTCTTCTAACCAACCTCTAACATACTCTCTGCAACTCTACAGAGTAGCTTTGCACTATGGGCCCTTGCTAGAGAGCATTAGTATCTAGCAGATAATCCCAGATGTTTAGGAGGGGTTCACCCAGTCATGCTCCCATGACTGGTAGGTGTTCCGTACCCTTACCATCTCATCTAAAATCTCTTTTTGAGACAAAAGACACAGGCCTTTCATCAAGTGAAAACCTAAAGAATGGCCATTTCCCTGGCTTGGTCCATATCTCCTTTGGACTTCTCGCCAGGGATAGTTTTCTTTCAGTTGTAGCTCAAGGACGCCTGATACCCATCTTGCCCTCATAGGCGGGTCAATATGGTATCTCATTCCAGTGGCATCCTCTATCCATTCACCATACTGCATTTCTAGAGAGATCTGGACTTGCTGCCTGCTCTGAATGCCTGGTATATTAAAAGCTTCCTTCTGGCTTTCCCTTCTCCACGCTGGTGGAATTACTGTATAACTTTCAGTATCAAAGTTACTTCTGGTGCCACGCCCTTGCCTTTCAAACCAAACAGAATTTCTTGCCTTTCCTTTAGCAAAGCTAGGTTCCCACCTCTTAGCTGTGGTTCTGTCTCTTATCTCTGGGCTTCTGGCAACTCTCTCCTGGGCTCTCCAACTACCAGGAGTCCTAGCAGGGTCCTGGGCATGGTGCTGGCTGTTTCCTGCTCTGTTGCCACACCTACTGCTTCCTTCCCTCAGTGGATTTCCTCCAGCATGACGTGTGTTCACTGGATGCTGGCTTAGTCCTCCCAGGTTGCTGCTCCTACTGGCCTTCCCTGGTTCTACCCTGCAGCTTTTATCCTTGCTCTCTTTGCATGCTGCCTGGGTTTCTAAGAACAGGTGTTCCTGATTAGCCTTCCTGCTTCTAGCTACGTCAGGACTAGTGCAAGGACATTTTACTCTAATGCCTTTTTGCTTTTCTTGTGCTGAGTTTGTTTGCTGCTCAGCTAATTCTACATGAGCTGAGTTTGTCTGCTGCCCAGCTGATTCTGAGGTAAGTTCCTTACTTTCCCCTAACTCCATGGGCTCTGTACCATCTGCTGTGTCACATTGTGTGTATATGTGTATGTATGTATGTATGTATGTATACACACACCCGTCGATATCTTATATCCATATATTCCTATATGACTCTGACGGATGTGCACTACCCCTATCAATGCTGTGCCAGCATGCTTGGGGTTCTACACATACAACCACTCCCTGTGGTAATTAACACATTTTTTGTTTCTCTTACCATAACCTTTCAGGTTTAGGTACCTCTGAAGCTTTCCATGTACCTTTCTTTCCTAATTTACCTCATTTAGGAAAGACATTACGGATTTTCAGTTAATCTAAAGCTGTAACACTTCATAAGTCTGTCCTTACTTTGTTATTGAATATAGGGGTCTCCATACCCCTTCTCTCCTACAAGGACTATTTCCATTGTCAGTCCAAATCGGTCAGGTTTATTTTTTCTTTTGGTCCTAGCATTGTACTGTTCTTCGACCAAAAGGGCTTAAGCTTTGTCTAATAGTACCTTCTGCGTTTCCCGCTGAAGCCCTACCTCATTGTACTACCCCAGTTTCCCCTGGGGCTATTTCTCACCCTGATGGGTTCTGACCTCCACTTGTTTTTCCTACAGTTTGTTACCTCTACTTCACAGTGAGGCACTCCTTGAGGATCTTCTACTGGCTCTTCTAACAGATCCATATGAACCTCAATAGACCTTTTACAATACCATCAAGGGAAGTCCATATTAGAATATTGCACTCAATATTTTTACTACTAAATGTCATCTATACAGGATCTTCCTCCATAGATGTCCTGTTCTAGTCCAGCTGTTCCACAGCACCTTTTCTATAATTCAACTCCTACCCTCCATCCCCAGGATGCCTGAGGTCCTGAGGAGTAGCATAGCTCTTTCTAGATTCGCTAGATGCTAGGACTCTCTCTGGGCATCTTAGCTTGGGGAGTCCCCATATGTGAAGACTCATTCCTGCTTGTTCCTGGAGATAGCACAGTTACTTACCTGTAACAGGTGTTCCTTTTCGTCTCTCCGGGCCAGTCCAGGAACAGTAGGGTTGTCAATCTCCTTCAGCAACTGAGGACTGAAAACCCCCCTGGTGTCAGAGAGCCAGTCTTTTCAGTCCTCAGCAGCTGTAGGAGGTGTTTCTGACAGGCTCCGAGAGAAGAAAATTGACTGTCTTTATCCGGTTCTCCTACCTGGCCCTAGCTGGGTTGGTGTTAGGAGGGCTGTGAGGGTACATTGATTTTGCATTGATTTGCATTGATTTAAAAAAAAAAAATTCCATAACTCAAACAGCTGCAGAACAACCATCCTCATTGGGTTCTGTAGGGAAGCCGGCGGTCCACTGCCTGTTAGGGCAGTAGAGGCAGAGCCTGCCTCGACGACCTGTGCCGCGCTAGAGAGAAGAGCAGGATCCTGGGAGCCCCAGAATCAAGCCTCTGCGTCCCCCTCTCCCCTTCTCTGCCGCGAGCAGCGGTGCTTGAAGGGTTGCTGTTTGATCAGGTGCGTTTCTTTCTGGTTTTCCTTCGTTTGTGCGTGCCGCGATCGCTAAGCGCCGGGGGAGCAGCGGCCCTGTCAGTAAGTCCGGGTGGCGTTTTTTTGGCGAGCGGAGCTTCCTCGGAGGGCATCGTGGTTAGACCTTGGGGATCCCGGTTCTCGATTTTGGGCTCATGGAGGAGCCTACGGGGGTACAAAATGTGGCGGGAAAGCTTCCTGCCGCCGGTGACAAGGCGGGAACGGCGGCCATTTTAAAGGCAGCTGCCGTTTCTCCCGTGCTGTCACAAACCTCTGTAAAACGGAAAACGAAGTCAAAGCGGTCAGCTCCCGAGTTAGTGGTTGACCCTGCTCCTGTTGCTCAGGTGCCGGAGGGATTTCCTGCCGTTTTTTCTCCCGATTTTATTTTATCGCTCCATAAGGCTTACTGCCTCAGATTGGAGCGGGGACCAGATGCAGCAGCTGAGTCCAGCCCCCCCCCCCCCCCCGGCTTTGCCCACAGTTCCTGGCATGGCGGGGGACCCCGGAGAAGGGCCTTCACATGTGGGTTTGTCCGTCGGGGTGGCTCCTGGGGATTTGGCGCAACAGGCTATAGGGTTCTCAGGTACAGAGGAAGGTGAGCTTCCTTCAGAGGCTGGTCTAGATTTATGGCCAGAGGATCTTGAGGAAGGCGAGATTGCAGCTGGTGATGATCCCAATCTGTTTAGGGTATTTTGAAAGGAGGAGCTCGGGGCGCTTATTTCCCATTCTCTGGCGGCTTTGAATATTGTCGGCAGCCCAGGCTGAGCCCTTGGAGGATCCCTTATTGCAGGGGTTTAAGGCTGAACAGAGGTGCTTTCCGGTACATAGATTGATTAAGTAGATGGTTGAGTCCGAGTGGGAGTATCCTGAAGCCACCTTGAGGGGGGCACGGACGTTGGGCCGCTTATATCCGGTTCCTCAGGACGAGAGGGATTTGTTGCGCATGCCGAAGGTTGACGCGTTGGTTTCCGCGGTGACTAAGAAGACTACTATTCCCGTGGAAGGCGGCGCGGCCCTAAAGGATCTGCAGGATAGAAAGCTGGAGTCCCTTCTTAAGCAGGCTTTTGACACCAGTGCCTTGGCGTTGCAAACTTCCATCTGTGGGGCATATGTGTCCAGGGCTTCGATTAGGTGGCTACAGGCAGAGTCTTCTCCGGTTTTGGACGGCACATCGGCATCTGAGGGCGCGAAGTTAGAATCGGCCGCGGCGTATCTCGCTGACGCCTTCTATGATCTTGTTCGGATGTCAGCCAAGTCCATGGCTTCCGTCATTGCCGCTCGCAGATTCCTCTGGCTGAGGAATTGGGCAGCAGATGCTTCTTCGAAGGCGCATCTTAGTAAGTTGCCTTATAAGGGCAAGCTGCTTTTTGGGGAGGCATTGGAGGAGATTGTAAAGGATCTGGGGGACTCCAAAGGCGGACGTCTGCCGGAGGACCGGCCGAAGGGGCCCAGGCAGGCCTCGGCGCAGAGAGGACTGAATAGGGAGTTTTGCAGATTCCGAGGGTCTCGGTTTACGCTTTTATCAGAGGGGGCGGTTTGTCCCCAGGGGTCAGTTCTTTCGTGGGGCTCGAGAATTTGGACGGGGATTTAGCGGTTCTCAGTCCAATGCCCCTAAGAAGCTGCAATGAAATGAGGCAGGTCCAGGGGGAGAGCCTCATTGGGGGACGTTTGCAGCGCTTCCTTTCCGCCTGGACCGCCATCACTACGGACCGCTGGGTATTGGAGATCATTCGAGACAGTTATTCTCTGGAGTTCGAGCAGTCGCTTCCGGAGGCGTTTGTGCGGTCGCCATGCGGGTCTCCAGCGAAAGCTTTGGCGGTGCAACAAACCCTTCAGCAGTTGCTGCAGATCCAGGCGGTGGTCCCGGTGCCTCCAGACCAGTGTGGCTTCGGTCGATACTCCATTTATTTTGTGGTGCCCAAAAAAGAGGGTTCTTTTCGGCCCATTTTGGATCTAAAGCATGTGAACCGCTGTTTAAGGGTGCCGCACTTTCGCAATCCGTGCAATCCGGTCCGTGCGGCCGGGCGAGGTGTTGTCCTCCATAGATCTTACGAAAGCGTACTTGCACATTCCCATTCATCCCCGGCATCAACGGTTTCTGCGCTTTGCAGTTCCCATGGGACATTTTCAATTCCGGGCACTGCCGTTTGGGCTGGCCACGGCTCCTCGCACGTTCACGTAGGTCATGGTAGTAGTGGCAGCGGCGTTGCGCCAAGAGGGTATTCTCGTTCATCCCTATCTGGACGATTGGCTCATCCGGGCTCACTCGGTTCCAGAATCGACAGCGGCCACCTCCAGGGTGGTATCCTTTCTCAAAAGCTTAGGCTGGGTGGTCAATCGGTCCAAGAGTCAGTTGACACCCGTGCAATCCCTAGTGTATTTGGGGGTAGTGTTCGACACGAAGCGGGGAGCGGTGTTTCTTCCAGAGGGCAGAGTTCAAAAGATGTTGCGGCAGGTGGCTGCCTATCTCCAGGAACAAGCAGGAATGAGTCTTCACATATGGGTACGTCGGTACCGACGGAGCCTGCACGGGAATGCTGCCCAGCTTCCAATCAGAAAGCTTTTGGCAGCATCCCTCGCGCCTGCGCAGTGACTTCCCGCCTTCTCCACAGCCTCTCTTCAGTTTTCGTTTTTCCGCGGAGCCGGCAGGACGTCCTCCTGTCACCGCAGAAACCTTTCTTTTTAGTTACTTTAATTACTTTAGTTTTTTTGTTTTCTTGTGGTCGCGGCTGTATTTCCCGCTGCCACCGGTACCGCCGGTGGATTTTTGACTAAATTCTGAGAAACGTTTTCTTCAGTTTTTTGCCTTAACTTCTTGGGCCTACTAGGCCTTTTCATTATGGAGCCTTCTTTTCCTAAGAAGTGCATTCGATGTAGAAACACCTATTTCTTTTTAGACACCAATAGTTGGTGTCTCAACTGTGTGGGTCCTGACCCTTTTTCCCCTGACTTGTCAGGGGATAATTTTGTGAGGAAACCTTCAGTTTTTAGAGTTTCCCTCGATACCGTTTTTTCCTCGGCAGTGAGGGTACCCGGTTTCTCTACTTCACAGGATCAGGTAACCCACAAACAGTCTGTTAAGACTAGTCAATGCTTGAGTGGTATGTCCCATGCCCAGCAAGGTGACGGCTCCGGTCTTACCCTCAAGAATCCATTGGCATTACCCCTGCGGGTGTCTTCGGGCTCCAAAGCGTTAAAGGGGTTTCAGGTTGTTCCTGGGGCTCACCCCTCACAGAACATACCTGAGCCATGCGCGGGGGTGGTATCCGCTTTGAGCGGTACCGAGCCTCCGGCATCGGCACCGGTGTCGAGTGTTCCACTCTTCACCAGGGATCGTCATTGGGCATCCTCGGTACCTTCGGGACCGATCGATACGCACCGCATTGACGTCTCTCAATCTCAGCCATGCTCCGGGACGGTACCGGCATCGATCGGTTCCGATACCCTGGCATCGGCATCGAGGTGGACCGCCTTACCCTTGGCAAGGGGGGGGGGTTATCGGATATCCTCGGTACCGTCGGTACCGATCGATGTAACCCAGGCTGCCTTAGTGGTATCGGCATCGCCGATACCGCCACCGGTGTCGGAACCCTCACGACATGCATCGATAGTCTCGCTTTCTTCGATGCCGAGTCTTGAATCGATATCTAGTCTCGAGGACTGGGTACCGACGCGTCCCGGAACCGACTCCTGTCGTCTCCAGATGGGCAGTTCCGAAGATCCTAGCCATAACTCCCTCATGATCTCGCTACCACTGCAGCAGTCCCCGATGGCAACTTCACCTACTGATCCTGTATCAGTATCGATGTCAATGCCTGTTCTTGCACCGATGCCTAGTTTGGAACCGATACCTGGCATTAATGCAGTACCCTCTACGTCCTCTGGTGCTCAAGCTCTTTCTTTAGCCTTACCAGGAATGGTTCCCATAGGAGATCAGTCTTTTCAGGCTTTTCTCCTGGATATGGCAACCTTTCTTAATATCTCTATCCCTGGTTGTGATCCTACTCATGGCTCAGCGGCACAAATGGAAAATATCAAGCTTCCTTTACATCCTGCTCTGCAGGATCTCCTTCTGAGGGTCTGGAAATCGCCCTTACGACTTCCTCTACTTTCTACAGACATTGAGGTTCGGTACCGGGTGCCACCCTCTCCAGGGTTTCAAAAGCCTCAACTTTCTCATCGTTCCCTTGTAGTGGAATCAGCACTGAGGAAAGTTAAGAGCAAGAAGAAGCATTCTTCTTATCCGCCGGGTCGTTCTTCAAGAACACTCGATGCTTTTGGTCGTCAAGCCTTCCAAAACTCTATGCTGGCCTCCAGAATTCTTTCATATATTTTTCACATGAGTAACACTCCAGGAAGTCGCAGAGAAATTCTCTTTTGACCCCTTTTTTTACCAGAGCCCAAGGCTACTGATTATTCCTTGCTCATCATTCACAGCCGGAATATATCCTGGTTCCTGTCTCGTGCTTCTATAGACTCTTTTGAGTCCGTTAGCAGATCCTCTGCTGTTGCCATTGCAGCACGTCGCAGAGCCTGGCTTGAAGCTTCAGACTTGAGCAGATGGGCACAAACTATACTGGCTCATTCTCCTTGTACAGGAGAAGGTCTTTTCAATAAGGAGGCTTTACGTCAGGTTGCTCAATGCTCCACTGACTCTCCTTCCACTAAAGACCATTCTAAGCCACCTCCTTCTTCAAGGGGTAGGAAATGTCCTACCAAACCTTCTTTCCCTAAGAAAAGAAAGTTTCATTCATCTCCTGCCCATCATTGGGCTGTACCTAAACAAGGGACGCCTCAGCCTAGCCTGAAGTCCTCCAGCTCTGGCCAGTCTCAGCATTCCCAGCAACCATAGGGGCTGGGAATTGTAATCTACAGTTCACTTCTACCCATTAGAAGTTTATTCACTGTGCTCTTCTTTTTCAGTATACTAACCTGTCGGAAAATGTTTGTTCAGGGACTACAGACTTCTCCTCTTCTTACTCCCTAGAAGAGCAGTTGCAACTATCCCCTGATAGTTCTGTCCCAACTGAACATTTTTTCCTTCAGTTGACTTACCCTATGGGTACGTCACCCTCCAATTACTTACTCTACCCTCTCAACCGGGTTTTTCCCCTGACTGAGGGGTACCATACTGAAAAGCTTCTCTAGCAAGCTCGTTCCTCGGACAAGGAGAAGAGATATCTCCTCTCTTTTCTTGTCTGTTTTTCTTTATTGGGCACAGGACAATCTCTCTGCTGTTTCCGTCAGCAGCTGTGCCTGCAGGAGTTACAGTAATTGTATTACTGGTACTTTTTCCAAGATCCAGTCCCTTGTTATTTATTTAGCAAGCATTTGTAGCCCGCTCCTTCCAGCGATCAGAAGCGGGTAGGATTACTATTGTGAAACTGCCGAATCAAGGCAGGTACAAATTTTGTTTACATACAGATTGTCAGAAAAGCACATCATACAGAGTTAACACTTCTTAGCTATGGGGGAGTTCATTTACATATATACATAAATACATATATACAGGATAATCTTCTTGGACACAGTGGTCAGGGGCTGCTCCATCTGTGGGTTTAGTTCAGGTTGAAATGTGATTGGAAAATGTGCGTTTTGAGTTTCTTTCTGAAGTCTAGAAGGTCATTGCTAGCTCGTAGTTCTGGTGGGAGTTGGTTCCACAGTGTTGGCGCCGCATATGAGAAAGCCCTGTGGCTGGTGTTAGCTTTGGCAGATCTTATATCTGTTGGAGTGTGAAGGATGTTGGAATTGTGGGTTCTTCTGTTTCGGGTAGGAGGTTGCAATCTTACTAGGTTGTTGAGGAAGGAAGGTGCTAAGTTGTGGATGAGTTTGAAGGTGGTTGTTAGTATTTTGTGCGAGCTGTTATGGGTAGCCAGTGTAATTGAATTAGTACTGGTGTGATGTGGTCACTTAGATTTTTCTTCATTATGACCCTGGCAGCTACATTTTGTGCCATTTGTAATATGTTTAGGTTTTTTTTTAGGTAAACCTTGTTCAAAATTTTCTCTAGCCTCAGTAGTGATTCCAAGCTATTCGTCATCTATGTTGGATCCTCCTACTCGTTTAGGCTTTCTCGCATTATTCTAACCATCTCCTCATTCTATGTTTCTATCAGAGGATCTCTAAAGGTAAAAAGTGGACTGTTGTAGTTGTTGTTATGGAAGGACAGACTAGATGGGCCTTGTGGTCTTTTTCTGTCATCATGTTTCTATGTTTCTGTTTCCTCTCCTAGGATATGGCAACTCACCTGACTTCAGTCAGTTTGTTTCATATCTCTCCTGCACAATGCTCTCTGCAGTCTTCAGAGAAGCTTTCTACTATGAGGGCCTTGCTATAGAGCATTGACCTTGTCTCTGAAGCTTCTCTATTAGTAGGGAAAAGCTTATAAACCCTTCCCATGCCTGTGAGGGTTCTCTACACCCTCTAGCCTGGGGTGTTAACACGAGATATCACTTCTTCTGCGTGAAAATCCAAGGCTGATGTTTACGCATGCTACCTCTGGGTCCCTCCAGTAGGTCCCTCTGGTATCATCTTCTGCGTTTCTCCACATCTGCCATGTCAGTGTTCTGTGGAACTCCCGCCTTGTTCCTTACAGATTCATATCATCTGTTTTCACGCGAACATCACGGTTATCTTGTTGGATTGCCTTCCTGCATCCCTCAATCCACGAAAATAGATTCTCTATACATATCCCAAGTGGGTTCGCCCTCTTGTAGAACGCAGAATCTTTTTCTTTTATATTCCCCATGTACAATTATGGGGCTGGGCGGTAGACAGGTATCTTCAACCTGTTGTTTGGTATGTAGCATCTCCATATATGTCTACATACCTGTATCATTACTCTAGTGGTGCTAAATCATGCCCCACCACTTTACATATATTTAGGTATATCATATCTATATATCTATATTTGATATATTTCACCACCCATATCCTAATATACACATCTGGACATATGTATATGTGTGTGTATATATATATATATATATCGATAGGAATCTATCTATCTATATAGGTGTTTGATGGGGGGCTTCTTAAGGGTTGGTCTGTCTTACACACTATCACCCTTACTGTCTATACTACATGTTTTACCTCCTAGAGGTTTTAGACAGTCTGTTGCCCTACGTCCCATACCATATTACGATGCAGAAACTGTTAGGCACCAATAACCACTTTGGTGCTAACATCTTCCATTATTTCTTTAACTCCTTGAAGCATCAAGCTTCAATATTTTTCCTATCTCTCGCCAGCTAGGAAAAACAGTGTACATCTTTATCTTTGAGTACACAACTGTTTTCCGTGGGAATAGGGGGTTTTCCAGTCCTCCTCTTCCCGCCAGGACTGGGCTAGTTCTCCAACTCCATCAGTCTTCTTCCTTTAGTCCTCAATGTTAATGACCTTATGCCTAAAGGAGTTTTCAGCTTTTCCCATAAAGCTTTCCATTGAAGACCTGACGTATAATCCTACCCAGTTGACACCTGGATCATCTACTACCTCCAGGTCTGGACCTTCATCCTCACTACTGAGAGGTCACCTTGAAGATTCCGCCACTGCTTATCCGGTAGACTCCATCATGCTTTCTACTCCCTACAATACAGTAGGTAAGCTGCATATTTTAAGTGTACATTAAATATGTTTTAATGCTACTCATCATATCTACCAAGGACTCCTGTAGTCTGTAGAACACCTAGTCCTTGGCTATGCTGTTTCTTTCCTCACAGCTCCTTTATTGTCAACTCCTACCCTCCATCCCACATTGGATGCCGGGGATTCCTGGAGGCAAAATGCACCCCTGATCCGGGCACTTAAATTTTTATGGGATCTTCCCCTGGCATCTCCAGCTAGGGAGTCCCCATATGTGAAGACTCATTCCTGCTTGTTCCTGGAGATAGCACAGTTACTTACCTGTAACAGGTGATCTCTGGGAACAGCAGGAATTAGTCTTCACAACCCTCCCACCTCCCCTAGGAGTTGCATCTTTTTTATCTTCTTCCTTTTCTCTCCTCGCCTTTGTCTCAGCTCTGAAACTCAACTGAAGAGAGGCTGTGGAGAAGGCGGGAAGTCAATGCGCAGGCGCGAGGGATGCTGCCAAAAGCTTTCTGATTGGAAGCTGGGCAGCATTCCCGTGCAGGCTCCGTCGGTACCGATGTACCCATATGTGAAGACTAATTCCTGCTGTTCCCAGAGATCACCTGTTACAGGTAAGTAACTGTGCGTTTTGCGCCTCAAGGCTCCCACGGCATGGAGATACTTGCAGCTTCTCTGTTCCATGGCAGCTACCCTGGACGTCGTGCCGTGAGCCAGAGCGCATATGCGCCCTCTCCAGCACTCGTTGCTGTCTCGTTGGTCTCCGCAGCGGCATCCTCTCAGTCAGCGGTTGAGTTGTCCGGTTCCGGTTCTGGAGAGTCTCAAGTGGTGGAGCGATCCTGCGCATCTTCGGGCCGGGCTGCCGCTGGACCCCCCGGAGTGGGTGTTAGTCACCACGGATGCCAGCCTCTCTGGTTGGGGGGCTCATTGTCTCACGTAGCTCAAGGGAGTTGGACGGCAGAGATGGCCTCCTGGTCCATCAATCAACTGGAAATGAGAGCGGTATTCTTGGTGTTGAAAGAGTTCGTTCGTCTGGTCAGTGGCAGAGCTGTACGGGTGTTCTCGGACAATGCGGTCACCGTGGCATATATCAATCGGCAGGGGGGCACAGGCAGTGCGATCCTGTTGCAGGAGAGTCAGGCGCTGCTAGGTTGGGCGGAGGATCATCTCTTAGCCCTGTCGGCGGCGCATGTGGCAGGAAAGGACAATGTGCAGGCCGATTTTCTCAGTCGCAATGTCCTAGACCCCGGAGAGTGGTGCTTGAACGACGCCGTCTTTCACGACATTACGCGGCGTTGGGGCCAACCAGTGATGGATCTGATGGCAACCTGCGCCAATGCCAAAGCCTTCCGATTTTTCAGCCGGCGCAGGGAACGCATGGCCGAGGGCCTCGATGGCTTGGTTCAAACCTGGCCGGTGGGGGAACTTCTGTATGTCTTCCCTCCGTGGCCGATGATCGGGCGAGTCATTCGCAGAGTCGTTCAGTACCAGGGGCACGTAATTCTCATTGCGCCGGATTGGCCTCGACAAGCATGGCATGCGGATCTCATACGTCTGTTGGCCGACCGTCCGTGGAGGTTGCCCTGTCGGATGAACTTGTTGTACCAAGGACCCATTCTCATGCCGCAGGTAGATTGCTTCTTGCTTACGGCTTGGCTCTTGAAGGGCAGCGGTTGAGGCGGAGAGGCTATTCCGCGGCAGTGGTAGACACCATGTTACAGGCGAGACGGATGTCGTCGACGTTGGCTTATATCCGCGTTTGGAGGATTTTTGAAGGATGGTGCGCAGGGTGCTTCTGCGTTCCACAGGGGTGTCGGAAGTCCTGTCGTTCTCCAGGACGGGTTGGACAAGGGCTTGGCGTTCAGTACTCTGAGAGTTCACTTGGCGGCTCTAGCTTGCTATCGCGGCAAGGTGCAGGGGCGTCGTTTGTCAGTCCATCTGGATGTGCGTCAGTTCCTCCGCGCGGTTAGGAACGTTCGCCCTCCTCGGAGATCGGTTGTGCCGCCCTGGGACTTAAACTTGGTTCTTCGAGCTTTGATGCGTCCTCCGTTTGAGCCGGGAAAGAGGATAGCCCTAAAAGAGCTCTCTTTGAAGACCGCCTTTTTGGTGGCCTTGTGTTCAGCTAGACTTATTTCGGATTTGCAGGCTCTTTCTTGCAGGGAGCCCTTCCTGCAGTTTTCAGCGGAAAAGGTGGTTTTACGGCCGGTTCCCTCTTTTCTCCCAAAGGTGGTGTCCGCTTTTCATATGAATCAGTCCATCGCTCTGCCTACTTTTCGGTCGGCCCCAGCGATTGCGGGGGAATGTTCGCTTCATCGCTTGGATCTTGGTAAGGTGTTGCATAGGTATCTCCGACGTACGCACTCTTTTCGGAAGTCGGATAGGCTGTTTTGTTTGGCGGAGCCCGCAAAGGGGAAGTGGCTTCCAAGGCCTCCATTTCTCGCTGGGTCAAGCAGGCGATTGCGACAGCGTATCACGCGAGCGGAAAAGTTCCGCCGGAAGGTTTGAGGGCTCATTCGACTAGGGGGCAAGCGGCCTCTTGGGCCGAGAGAACTCTGGTTCCACCGGTGGACATTTGTCGGGCGGCGACCTGGTCGTCCTTGCATACTTTTGCGAAGCACTATCGCTTGGATGTGCAGGCAGCAGCGGATGCTAGTGTCAGTGCGTCCGTGGTTTTGGGAGGCTTAGTGGGACCCTCCCGAGAGTAGGTACTGCTTTGGTACTGCCCTACTGTTCCTGGACTGGCCCAGAGAGACGAAAAGGAAGAATAAATTAGACTTTCCTGCTAATTGTTTTTCCTTGAGTATTCTCCGGGCCAGTCCAGGGTCCGCCCAGGAGTTGGTAGCACTTATCGGTGCAGGGGTGGACCGCGCAGCAGCGTTCGTCCGCCGTGTTCTTTCAGGAATAGCGCAGTGGTGTTCGATTCTCTAGGGCAGGGGTCGGCAACCCGCGGCTCCGGAGCCGCATGCGGCTCTTTCTCACCTTTGCCGCGGCTCCGGAGCACACTGCCCGCCCGGTATTTATGGCGTTATGGGCTCCCTCCCTTCTTCTGCAGCCGCGGCTCCCTGCCTCTTAGGGAACCGCGGCTGTGCTTTTAAAATCATCTCGGAGCCCTTCCTGTCTTGACGGGCTCCGTGCAGCATTGTCCCGCCTCTAAAGGAAGTTTGGAGGCGGGACAATGCTGCACGGAGCCCGTCAAGACAGGAAGGGCTCCGAGATGATTTTAAAAGCACAGCCGCGGTTCCGTAAGAGGCAGGGAGCCGCGGCTGCAGAAGAAGGGCGGCGAGCTGACATGGAGGGAGGGAGCAGATATGGAGGGAGGGGGGCTGACATGGAGGGAGGGAGCTGATATGGATGGATGGCGGGAGGGGGGCTTACATGGTGGGAGGGAGCTGATATGGATGGAGGGAGGGGGGCTGACATGGAGGGATGGAGGGGGCTGACATGGAGGGAGGGAGCTGATATGGATGGATGGAGGGAGGGGGGCTGACATGGAGGGAGGGAGCTGATATGGATGGAGGGAGGGAGGGGGGCTGACATGGAGGGAGGGAGCAGATATGGATGGATGGAGGGAGGGGGGCTGACATGGAGGGAGGGAGCTGATATGGATGGATGGAGGGAGGGGGGCTGACATGGAGGGAGGGAGCTGATATGGATGGAGGGAGGGGGGCTGACATGGAGGGATGGAGGGGGCTGACATGGAGGGAGGGAGCTGATATGGATGGAGGGAGGGGGGCTGACATGGAGGGATGGAGGGGGCTGACATGGAGGGAGGGAGCTGATATGGATGGAGGGAGGGGGCTGACATGGAGGGATGGAGGGGGCTGACATGGAGGGAGGGAGCTGATATGGATGGAGGGAGGGAGGGGCGGACATGGTGGGATGGAGGGGGCTGACATGGAGGGAGGGAGCTGATATGGATGGAGGGAGGGAGGGGGCAGACATGGAGGGATGGAGGGGGCTGACATGGAGGGAGGGAGCAGATATGTATGGAGGTAGGGGGTCTGACATGGCGGGTGGGTGGGGGCTGACATGGAGGGAGGGAGCTGATATGGATGGATGGAGGGAGGGAGGGGGCTGACATGGAGGGATGGAGCACTGGTAATGGGGTTGAGGGGACGAGCACTGGAAATGAGCTGATTAGGGGAGGCTAGGACTGGTAATGAGCTGATGGGGGGTAGGACTGGTATTGGGCTGATTAGGGGAGGCTAGCACTGGTAATGGGGTTGAGGGGGGATTAGCACTGGAAGGTACTGGGAGTGAGGACTGGAAAGGGGCTGATATTGGGGAGGGTTACTGGGACTGGAAATAGGCTGATGGAAAGAAGTGAAGAAAACGAAAGAAGAGATAAGAAATGGCAGATGGACCATAGACCACAGAAAGAGAGCTAAGAGAAGACAGGAAAGCAGAAGCCTCAGATCGGGACCAGCATGATCAAAGAATAAATTGGTCAGACAACAAAGAAAAAATAATTTTATTTCATATTAGTGATTTGACTACAAAATCATCATAATTTTGAAATCAAATATTGTTACTTGTTGTGATATTTTCTGGCGTTTTTTTTTTTGGTGTGTGAAGGAAGAGGGGTAGTCTTATACGGCGAGTATAGGCCAAACACCTATATTTTAACAGGAAAAGTAGGGGTCGTATATAGCATTAAGGTAAGAAACAATATATGCAGTGTTAGATTTGTTTTAAATGTCGCAATGGTTTTGCGGCTCCCAGTTTTTATTTTTCCCTTCGGAAACGGGTCCAAGTGGCTCTTTACGTCTTAAAGGTTGCAGACCCCTGCTCTAGGGGAACACTTGTGGACGTGCAGGTTTGGATTAGGGGGCTCCCTTAGGCTCCTTGTTCGACTTTCAGGGGGCTTTAGCTGCGGGCTATTGCGAGTTCTAGTTTTCTTTGGAGTTGCGTGCCGGACTTCGGGGGTTCGTACGTTGCCTAGCGGTTAGTTTGCTGTACCGTTTCTTGTTTTTATATACTGCTTGGACATTCGTAGACTGGCTCTGTGACACCAGGGGGGGAGCTAGGAGGCTGTCAGCAAAGCTTTGAAGTTTTCAGTCCTCAGTTGCTGAAGGAGATTGACAACCCTACTGTTCCTGGACTGGCCCGGAGAATACTCAAGGAAAGACAATTAGCAGGTAAGTCTAATTTATTCATCTCTGGGAACAGCAGGAATAAGTCTTCACAATCCACCTACCTCCCCTAGGAGTTGCTTTTCTCTATCTCTATCTTTCCCTTTCTTGCTCTCTCTCTCTTTGCCTCAGCTTTAAAACTTAACTGAGGAGAGGCAGTTGGGAAAGGCGGGAAGGCAGCACGTAGGCGTGTTGGGATGCTTCCAAAAGTGTTCTGATTGGACGCTGGGGAGCGTTCCCGCGCAGACTCAGTCGGTACCGACGTACCCATATGTGAAGACTTATTCCTGCTGTTCCCAGAGATCACCTGTTACAGGTAAGTAACTGTGCTTTACTAGACTCTGGAATACCACCTTGTTAATTTACTTAATCTAAATTCCATTTTCTCCATATTGACTCTTTTCTTACCCGCCCCCTCTCTCATCTTCCAACTTCTTTACCTCCCTAAAAATTTAACTTTTTCACTTTCCTTATTCATGTTTTACTAATTAAATTGCATGATTATATGATATCTTCACTTTTAATGGATGGACTCTTTCATAAGTTTAACCCCCCCCCCTTGCTTCCATTTAACATAAAGTTTCTATCTTCTTTCAAAGAGAGCCATTTTTTATTTTTTTGAGCACTAATCTCAAACATTTGGTAAATGAAATCTATTTGTTTCGAGATCTGTCTCCATTCCGGACCCATGGTTTCTTTCTATTCACATGCTATTTCTATTCGCTCTCCTATTGCCAAGTGTTTTTATCTCCTTCCCTGCATCCCCTCATTAATTTGATAATACCTCCACTGGGCCTAGGGGACCTGTCCATCCCACCATTTCTTTGGCTATATCTCTCATCCACCTCCACTATGTTTGGATCACTGGGCATGACCACCAAACATGCAAATATATTCCCACTTCCCCCGAACCCTTCCAACAGGATTCCCCTGCTTACCCAATGCTGCTATCCTTTTTGGAGTTATAAAATGTTGTATTGTACCTACCTATGCTCCTGTATTGGCAATGATACGGATGTAATTCTAGTTGCTTCATATATTTTACTCCATCTTTCTTCATCCCACTGCTCTCCCATCTTTCTCTCATGCTTTTTGATATGCCCTTTGTTGTCCTCCCTGCCCTAACCACTGGTATATTTGTGTTAAGATGCCAAAGCCAGGGACCTTTTATCAGTACAGTTTTTCAAATGGTAGTCTCTTTGCCTAGTTCCTCCTTCACCCCTTTCTGTTGGTGGAAGTTGTTGTATTTGGTGATAACCATACCAGTCTCTTTTCTTGAGAGAATTCCTTTTGCGGTTCTTCAAAAGATCACATCTTCCCCTCTGCAGTCATCAGTTGACCTATACACTACAGTCCTTGTGCCTTCCACCTACTAAACTGTTGCGATATACCCCTTTCCTAAATCCTTCACATGCTATTATTCGTTGCAATTGAAGTTCTCCCCCTTTGCCTACCAAACATTTCTTTTCATCTTTCCAGATTTTCAAGGTATGGACCACAAACATGTTCTTTATATTGCCCACTTCCCCCTTTCTTTATTTTCCCACAGGCTGTCCATTATACGCTTCTGCTCCTTCTCCTCCTACTCTGTCTGCACCCAAGATGCCTAATAGCATAATGGTTAGAGTAGTGGCTTAAGAGCAGGGTGATCTCGGTTCAAATCCTAGTGTGGGCCTTTGATCTAAGGCTAGTCACTTAATTCTTGGATCCAGTTCTGGTCGTCATAGCTCAACAAGACTCTACATAAAGCTAAGTTTTCAGACTTTACAATTGCCAGGTTTTTTAATATTAACTTTAACTTTCGGCTGTAAATTTTTTAAGAATATTTTAGATTTGCCTACATTCCTTGCATAGCCTTTAAATTGGATATCTGAGTGTGCGCTTAGTTCATATAAGGTATACTGACCAGGAACGCTTAACTTCCCACTTTCCCCAGGGTTGCATTGCTTATATAGTCATATACATTGACATCTGTCCTTTAATTAGGTGTTGCACCAACCTTTTCTCCTTCTAGGACTGCTTTATAACAGTCTTAATCAGCATGTCATGTATTCAGTGCAATAACTGTGGTACTTTCATTCTAAGAAGAATAATTTGGAGCCTAAGAGCTTGCCCTGTATGCCTCTAGTTAGCTGCTATGCATAAATTGACTCTACTAAGGGAAGAATTAGCTGCAATTAAACACACCTCTTTTGGGGTACAAACTGAACAAAATCCACCATTCTTCCACAAAGAATCAAATAGCCAAGGAACAAATGGATCACAGTGGGCTCTGATAGGTTGTGACCTTGTAGCATGGAGACACCCTCTGCGTCAAGAGAGGTCCACTACTACTAAGCATTTATAAAGCGCTGCGCTGTACAATGAAAACACAAAAAGTCCCTGCTCAAAAGAGCATACAATCTAAAAAGACAAAGCAAGAAAAGGAGTAGAAAAAGATAACAAGGGCAAAGAGACAAGAGCAGGAGAGAGGACAAAGGAAAGAGGTAAGAACACGTGTAAGAGGAAGAAAGAAAGGAGAAATAAGAGGGGAAGGAAGGAGAACAGCAAAATCAAGAGCCAAAGGCAGAGACGAAAAGATGAGCTTTTAACTTGAGTTTGAAGAGGGGCAAAGCAGATGCCTGACGTATAGACAAAGGAAGTTTATTCCAAGCGTAAGGAGCAGCAAGGTGAAAAGAGCAGAATCTGGAGTTGGCAATAGAGGAGAAGGCTATAGCAAGAAGCAACAGGGAAGAACGGAGTAGACGAGGGGGGAAATAAGGAGAAATGAGAGAAGAAAGGTACTGAGGCGCTACAGAGTGAATGCACTTATAGGTCAGAAGGAGAAGCTTAAAGTGAATACGGAAACGGATAGGGAGCCAGTGAAGAGATCTGAGGAGAGGAGCGATGTGGGCAAAACGAGGCTGACGGAAAATCAAGCGGGCAGCGGAGTGCTGAATAGACTGAAGAGGTAAGAGATGAGACTGAGGGAGATCAGCAAGGAAGTTACATCAAGGCGGGAGGTGATTAGGGAATGGATGAGGGTTTTAATAGTGAGCTCAGAGAGAGGGGTGGATTTTGCCAATGTTGAAGAGAAAGAAGCGACAGGTCTTAGCAATGAGTTGGATATATGAGGAGAAAGAGAGCGAAGAGTCAAAAATAACACCCAAATTGCGAGCAGATGAAACAGGTTGGAGAACAGAGCCATCAGCAGAGACTGAAAAAGGAGAAAGGGAAATTTTAGGAGAAAAAAACGAGAAGTTCAGTCTTGGCCATGTTCAATTTCAGGCAACGATGGAACATCCAGGCAGCAATGGCAGAGAGACAGCAAGAGATCCGGGACTGGAAAGCAGAAGAAAGATCAGGAGCAGAGAGATTTGGGAGTCATCAGCATAGAGATGGTACTGAAAACCATGAGAGGAAATAAGCGCACCAAGGGATTGGGTATAGAGAGAAAAAAGAAGGGGACCCAAGACAGAACCTTGGGGGACACCAACTGAGAGCAGGGTAACAGCTACCAGAACATACACTTAAAGGAGCGATGGGAGAGATATGAGGAGAACCAGGAGAGAACAGAGTCCCTAAAGCCTAGTTCCTCACAGGCGACTTATAAACAAACTGAGCACCCTAGGGATGGACCCTAAAGTTACTGCTTGGGTTAGAAATTGGTTGGTTGGGAGGCGACAAAGAGTACAAGTAAATGGAGCTCATTCTGAGGAGAAGGATGTTACCAGTGGTGTGCCCCAGGGATCTGTCCTTGGTCCGATTCTTTTTAACATGTTTGTTAGTGATATAGTGGAAGGACTGTCGGGTAAGGTTTGCCTCTTTGCGGATGATACCAAAATCTGCAATAGAATAGACACCCAGGAAGGTGTAGATAACATGAGGAGGGATCTAGCTAAGCTTGAAGAATGGTCTAGAATTTGGCAGCTGGGATTTAATGTTAAAAAATGTAAGGTCATGCATTTGGGCTGCAGCAATCCAAGGGAGCAATATAGTATAGGGGTGAAGTACTTTTGTCCACTAAAGAAGAGCGGGACCCTAGGCATGGTTGTGTCTGATCTTAAAGTAGCTAAACAGGTAGAAAAGGCGACGGCAAAAGCTAGAAGGATGCTTGGGTACATACGGAGAGGAATGGCTAGCAGAAAAAAGGAGGTGATAATGCCTCTGTATAAGTCTTTGGTGCGATCTCATTTGGAGTATAGTGTGCAATTCTGGAGACCACACCTTCAAAAAGATGTGAACAGGATGGAGTTGGTGCAGAGGGTGGCTACTAAAATGATTAGTGGTCTTCATTATAAAGCATATGAGGACAGACTTAAGGATCTTAATATGTACACCTTAGAGGAAAGGCGGGATAGAGGTGATATGATTGAAATGTTTAAATACTTCCGTGGCATAAATGGTCAGGGAGATAGCCTCTTTCAATTGAAAGCAAGTTCTGCTACGAGGGGACATGGGATGAGGGTGAAGGGAGATAGATTCAGGAGTGATATGCCGAAATATTTCTTTACGGAAAGAGTAGTGGATCCGTGGAATAGTCTCCCAGTGGAGGTGGTAGAGATGAGGACAGTAACTGAATTCAAAAAAGCATGGGACAAACACAGAGGATCTCTAAAGGTAAAAAGGGGACTGTTGTAGTTGATATGGAAGGACAGACTAGATAGGCCATGTGGTCTTTTTCTGTCATCATGTTTCTATGTCAGACACAGGAAAACGCAAGAGGCAGGAGACGTTGGATGAAATGAAAATCCTTTAATGTGAAAGGGACCCCAACGCGTTTCGGCAACGCCTTCTTCAGGGGTAATATCTCTTAATTGACAAACAGAAACATGATAAATACATAATTAGAATAATAATAAAAAAGTTTAAAAACATCAAAACAACTGGCATGTTCCATAATACAAATGTGAACATACAAACATATAGCATTAAAAATGTACCTATAGCCATATAAATAAATGCATATAAATAAATAAATAATTGTATAAAAAACTATTATATAAAAAAAGTTGTGTAAAAGACAGAGCAAGCAAACGCAGGGCTGAGCAACCACAGATAAGAACAATAAAATATAATAAGTAAATATAGTAAAACTAAGAAGACCAAGCGGAACCACTCATTGGAAGATTGCACAACGAAATTAAAATCATAAAGGAACATGAATAAATAGTAATGATAATATCGGTAAGTAAATATTTAAAACAATAAATAAGTCATAATACAGTTGTACTAAAAAGAACCTTAAAAAATTGAGGAAACATTAAAACTATACTTTTAATGAATAAAATTCATGTAAGGACCTATAACTTTGTGCAAACCTAGGGGACAAACTGATGCAATGTATTATAAATCAACGGAAAGAAACGGTGTACATTGGCCATGGATAGACATCTTCTAAGGTGAAAATATTATAAACTTGAGTTCTCCAAATATTTCATTCGATAGTGAAAGACTTAAAAACTATACCTTATAAGCAAACGAGTGTAAAATTGCAGTCGCGGCTGAGTAAAAGTAAATAAATACAATACCTAACATGATGTGTTGAACAAACCGTGATAAAAAAGCAGCGTAAGACGACTAAAGGGCACTAAACTGAACGAGACTTAAAAGATAAAAACAAAAACAACTTAGTGTAATAATATGCCTCACATACACATTTGATCCAACCAAAAGATTATATGGAAGAATAGCATAACTAATTGGTATATGCGGGAAAAAAGAAAAAGGCACATTAAAAATAAAATTATTAAAATTTTATACAGGCTTGTTTGTATAAGCAGCACACAAATGAGCCTATAAATTGGGAAGAATCACTTATACTGTGAATAATAGGACGATATATTTGAAAATGCATAAAATACTGTCAAAAAATACCATAAAAAGGTTAATAAAAGATAGTGAAAGCACTTCGTCGTAAATCGTAAAATGACAGTTAAAATAGCAGCGCTAGTTGAATATGTGTGTGTAATACTTGTGAATGACGTAAATACAGGCAACTAACGTAAATCTCAAGATAAAATTATTTAAAATCGGACTCTGAGACTCGAATCGTTGCCAACTGCAGATACATTGTGCATTTAAAAAAACTTTGGAAAAGAATAGAGGAAAGTGCATTGAATCGCAAAGACAACGGTGAATTGGTGAAACTTAAATGTGTAGGGAATCAGTGTGTATACATTACAGCATCACGTTGCGTGTAAAACAATATAAAAAGCACCAAGCCATAGGTAAACATAAAGACAGAGAAGTCATTTATAAGCTTAGAAATCAAAAATTGATTCAAACATGAAACGTGAAGCACTTTCCAATTGCCCGTATTGAGTTTACATGTAAGGAAAGCCGTTACTGCTAAACAGTTGAAAGTATGGCACTGCAACAAGAATCAAAAAGATAAAATGAAATAAAGCATTTAATGTATCATGTAGCCTCATTGTATATGATGAAAAGGAAACTATGTAATATACAGAGTAAAAAAATAAATATTATAAAACAATGAGACATTGTGTAATGAAGTACGTGTTAGAAAGCTAAACGTTATATTACAGAAGGAACAGTTAGATGCAAGAGTTAAAAGCTAATGCCTTCATAATCTGCATAAGATGGTTATAGACGAAAGGAAGATGTGAAAAGAATCAAACCGTGTAAGCTCAGCTCCGTCAGTAAAACTAATGCACAACCAGCACTGTGTGCAAATGGGAGAGAAATCAGCCAAACCAGATTAATTTGTAGGACGCCGACTTTCCTGCCGAACAGAAGTAACCCGATACTGTGGGAGGAGTTGAGGACAACCAGCTGTACTGGCATAGCTCTGCGTTTCCTATGAGAGGACCAACTTTGTTTAACACGAACTATAAGACTTATAACTGTGAATGATGATATACATACAAATTTGGCCATAAAACTAAAAAGCTGGAACTGTGTGTACTGAGCACATACTGTAGCTAACTTATAAGAGCTGTAGTGACGTATTTCACCATTGCCTATGAGGGGACCACCTTTGGTTAACATGGACTATAGGACTTATGACAGTGATTGATGCAATACATACAAATACGGTCATAAAATTAAGAACCTAAAAATTTTTTATACAGAGCACATATTATAGCTAACCTATAGAATTGTGTGAAATTAAAATTTTTAAAAAAGAGAAAAGAAAAAAAAAAACTACCCCAGAAAAACTGTTTGCTTCTTGATTTAAACCATGTGGTTCTACAGTATTAAACTCATAGATAAAACGTTGTTCAAACTTAAGTAAAGTTTGATCTACGTTCCCACCTCTCCAATGTGGAATAACTGTTTTAAATAACTGCAAATTTAATATCACTAATAATGTTTCTTTTCTAACCAGTGTGTTACTAATGGTTTATCAGACTGCTTCCTTTGAATATTACTTCTATGCTCTATTATGCGTGTTCGAACCTGTCTCAGGGTCTTACCTATATATAATTTGTTGCAAGGACATTGAATAAGGTAAACAGCATTGATGGTTTTACAGTTTGAATAGTGTTGTAAGAAAAGTTTACAGCCAGTCAATATGTGTGTAAAACTATTCTTAACCGTAATGACGTGTACACAAACCGAGCAATTTCCACAGCTATAGTGTCCCTTAACTGTTGGAGATGGTCTTGGGGCTGTAAGAGCAGATGGGACAAGAAGGTTAGTCAAATTTGGGGCCCGTTTATAGGCAATCATCAATCGTTTGGTAGCAAAAGAAGGTATAGTGGTAAGAAGGTGCCACTCTTGTTTAAGAATGTCAACGATAGCTTTGGAGTGTCCGGAGAAGGTCAAAGCGCAAACAATTTTATCTGTGTGTACGTGACGTCTTAGCCATAAGAGTGGAACGATCAGTTGCACATGCTCTATGATAAGCCTTCTGAATGCAAGACTTAGGATACCCACGTTGTTGAAACCTATTCATCATGTCACTAGCATGTTCTTCAAAATCAACATTATCTGTACATAAGCGTTTAACTCTCAAAAACTGGCTAATTGGAAGGTTCCTCTTGAGGGATGGATTATGATGACTGTCGTATTTAAGCAATGTGTTACGATCAGTGGGTTTACGGTATAAAGTGGTTAAGAAACCTGTATTGGACTTTTTGAATAAAATGTCTAAATACGGAATTTCTACCATACTATAATTGCCCTCAAACTGTAAGTTGGAATCTAATAAATTGAGCCAAGTGTGGAAGGTATACAGTGCATTGACTGTGCCATTCCAAATTACGAGAACATCATCGATGTAACGCTTCCAAAGACAGACATTCGGTTGATAGGGATGAAAGGTCAAAAATTTGGACTCAAATTCAGTAACATACAAATTAGCCACATCGGGTGCCATAGGTGACCCCATAGCAACCCCTTTGATCTGCTTATAAAAAACTCCTTTAAAACAGAAATAATTTTCCGTCATCACTAAGGATGCAAGCTGAGTTAGAAAGAAGGTAGGTGTACGTGTTGGTTTGGACCTCTTAATTAAAGTATTTGCTAACACCTCTAGTGCAGCATATTGAGGAATGTTTGTATATAATGATCTAATGTCAAATGTAACCATGATCAGTTTGTTATGAAAACCTTGAAAGTTCTGTAAAATCTGTATGATATGGGTGGAATCTCTAACATACGAAGGTGCCTGTGTGACAAAGGGTCTCAAGTATACATCTAGGAGTTTAGATAAAGGTTCAAAAAGTGATCCAATAGCGGACACAATGGGTCGTCCTGGGGGGTTTTGTAGAGATTTGTGAATCTTGGGAAGCATGTATATAGTGGGTATAATAGGATATGGCACAGTGAGAAAAGAAATCTCTCTAGATGTAAGGTAGCCAGCTTCTTTACCAATATATAATAATGTGTCTACTTTTTTTTCGCAAACTATCAGTAGGATCATCATAAATTTTTAAATAATATTCCGTATCATTTAATTGACGCAGGACCTCTGTAACATAAGAGTCCTTGTCCTGTATAACTATAGCCCCTCCCTTGTCAGCCGGTTTAATGATGATGTTCTGATTGGATTTTAGGCCTTGTAAGACCAATTTTTGTGGACCTGTGAGGTTATGGAAAGGATTCTTCTTACTTGTTTTATATAAAGTATCAATTTTATTTAAAACAACATTCTCATACGCAGATATCATGACATTAGACTTGGAAGGCGGAATCCATGTAGAGGGTTTTTTGACAACAGACGGATCCACTGCATTAGTCTGATCGAAATAATCAATAATTTTTAATTTACGAAAAAAATTATAAAGCTCAATGTGTGTGGCAAACTTATCATGGGGCTTAGTGGGGACGAACGAGAGGCCTTTGTTAAGAACTTCTAATTCTAATTCTGTTAACTGGTATTTAGAAAGATTGATCACTATATTCAAAGGTCCCAATCGAGATGTCTTTTGGCCATTAGTCCCTGGCTGTGTGTTCTTGCTCTTTGTGGGTATTGTTTGTTTGGTGAGTACCGTGGTTTGTATGGTCAACGTTGTGGTGACCTTGGGGACAAATTTCTTTTTCCTTTTTCCCATAGTTTGCCCTGATTTTTCACCTTAGGAGAGCGTCATTCTGTTGAAAATAAAGAGGCTGATGGATTGATATCTTCACGGGAATGATGCCGTGTTCTCTTGGTGCTCCTTTCAATTTCCGGAGTAATAGATGGAGACCTATACCTTACATTATCTCTAGGGTAGTTTTTTGTATTGGTTTTTGTGAGTAGGTTCTTTTATATGAAATGCTTCTCTTTCTGTCTCTAAAATCGGATTTATTATAGGTCCAATAATAAACTGTATTCATTTTATAGTCTTCCTCGTCTCTCTTCAATTTCTTAATCTTCTTTTCTTTTACACCTTGTCTATATTCTGCTGTGTTTTGATCAAATTTTCTTTTTTCTATATCAAACTGTACATCTTTCTTTTTAAGGGTTTCTATTTTTTGGTCTATTTGAGGTTTTAAAACCTCAGCCCTGCGTTTAGAAGTGTTAATTAAGAGAATCATTAAGTCTAATGAACATTTATTCAGTATCTTGATCCAATTAGACATAAATGTATCATCTTTGAACATGCCAGGTGCCTTCTGAACTCGTAATCCTCTGGGTATGATTTTCCTTCTACAGTACTCCAATAGAGATGCTGCGTGTAACTCTTCTCTAATATGTCGTGTCATCCAGACACAGTCTCTCCATTCATCCTCTAAGTCGGGTACATTTTCATCTTCTGTGTAGAAAGGGTCCTCAGGAAGCATCGATCGCAAATCATCTTCTTTGAAACTGAGGACCTCTTTCCATGGAGAGAACATGGCTCCGAAGAGTTCGGACACACAAAGAGGAGTAGGTCCTCTTGAAGGTTATCCAGGAAAACACAAGAGGCAGGAGACGTTGGATGAAATGAAAATCCTTTAATGTGAAAGGGACCCCAACGCGTTTCGGCAACGCCTTCTTCAGGGGGAATATCTCTTAATTGACAAACATGATAAATACATAATTAGAATAATAATAAAAAAGTTTAAAAACATCAAAAAAAACTGGCATGTTCCATAATACAAATGTGAACATACAAACATATAGCATTAAAAATGTACATATAGCCATATAAATAAATGCATATAAATAAATAATTGTATAAAAAATTGTATAAAAAAACTGTTATTTAAAAAAAGTTGTGTAAAAGACAGAGCAAGCAAACGCAGGGCTGAGCAACCACAGATAAGAACAATAAAATATAATAAGTAAATATAGTAAAACTAAGAAGACCAAGCGGAACCACTCATTGGAAGATTGCACAACGAAATTAAAATCATAAAGGAACATGAATAAATAGTAATGATATTGGTAAGTAAATATTTAAAACAATAAATAAGTCCTAATACAGTTGTACTAAAAAGAACCTTAAAAAATTGAGGAAACATTAAAACTATACTTTTAATGAATAAAATTCATGTAAGAACCTATAACTTTGTGCAAACCTAGGGGACAAACTGATGCAATGTATTATAAATCAACGGAAAGAAACGGTGTACATTGGCCATGGATAGACATCTTCTAAGGTGAAAATATTATAAACTTGAGATCTCCAAATATTTCATTCGATAGTGAAAGACTTAAACTATACCTTATAAGCAAACGAGTGTAAAATTGCAGTCGCGGCTGAGTAAAAGTAAATAGAGTCAGGAGCAGTGGCGTCTAAGTGGGCTGGAGGCTTAGAGGAGTTGCAGCAGTTGCCGTTGTCGGAGGGGCTGGATGGGCAAGACCTTGACATGGAGCTAGATCTGCAGGAGGAGTTGGAAGAAGGAGATAGCCCAGAACAGGAGGATCAGGCCCGGATTGTTTGGGTTTTCTGCTGGGAGGAGCTACCAGCACTCGTTTATGCTTGTTGTTGTTAAGTGCCGTCGAGTCGGAGCCGACTCTTGGCGCCCTCTGGATAGCTATCCTAAATTGTGTTCGGTCTTCAGTCAGGCGGCTCATTGTTGACAGACTGACACCCGTAGCTGCTGTTATTGAATCAATCCATCTCATTGCTGGCCTTCCTCTTTTGCATTGACCTTCTATCTTGCCAAGCATAATGTCTTTCTCAATTGACCTCTCTCTTCGCATGATGTGTCCAAAGTATGAAAGTCGAAGTCTTGTCATCTGAGCTTCTAAAGAAAGCTTAGGTTTGATCTTCTCTAGTACTGACTGGTTTGTTCTTCAGGCAGTCCATGGTATACACAGTATTCGTCGCCAGCACCATAATTCAGAGGCATCAATTTTCTTCCTGTCTATCTTTTTCACAGTCCAACTTTCACATCCCTATGATGTTATTGAAAATACCATGGCTTGAACCAGTCAAATCTTCGTATGGAGAGAGACATCTCTGCTCTGGAGAATCTTATTTAGGTCTTTCATAGCCATTCTGCCAAGAGCAATGCGTCATTTGATTTCTTGACTGCTTGTTGCTTCTTTATTGATAGTTGATCCAAGTAGGTTAAAGTTGTTCACAATTTCAATTTCTTCTCCTTCAACGATGAACCTGTTGATTATGCCAGTCATGATCTTTGTCTTCTTTACATTAAGGTGCAGGCCCATTTTGAGACTCTGTTCTTTGATTGTGAGAAGCAAATGTTTCAGATCATCTTCACTTTCAGCCAGTAATGTAGTATCATCAGCATAGCGAAGGTTTATGCTTATATTTATGCAATTTATCAATAATCTCCAGGAACAAGCAGGAATAAGTCCTCACATATGGGGCATCCCACAGCGCATGCGCGCTGCCTTCCCGCCTTTCCTACCAACTCTCCTCAGTTCTTCTTTTCCGCGGAGCCAGCAGGTCGTGTTCCTGTCACCGCTGAAGAAGTTCTTTATTTTAATTTATTTCTTTGGTCGCGTGTCTGCCTTCCCCGACGCCGGACCAGTACCGCCGGTCTTTTCTTTAAAAAATAAAAATAAAATTATATATATATATACTTTCCCTCACTTAGTGTATTTCTTTTCTTAGGCCTACAGGCCCACAAGAATTTTTCCTCCATGGATAAACCAGCCTCTGGTTTCAAAAAATGCACTAAGTGTAGCGGTACAATTTCTGTTACAGACACCAATGAATGGTGTCTTAAATGTTTGGGGCCTGAACACTCCATTCCGGATTGCCAAGCCTGCTCTCTAATGTCTAAACGAGGGTTACAGAACCGGGCAGCCAAGCTCCATGTGCTGTTTCCCACAGATGCACCGGCGGTGGCATCGACATCTTCCAGGTCTTCCTCTCCTGATGGGTCTCAGGTAACCAAACATACTTTTAGCAGGTCCTCGAAGGGCAAATATCCCTCTAAGCATCGAGATGCCTCCGGGCTTGCCCTTGAGGATCCTGCCTCAGCCAAACAACCCCGGCGGGAAGCTCCGGCTTCCAAAGCTTCTCCTATGGGGTTACAGGTTGACATCGATGGCACGTCCTCGACCGATCACCTGTTAGACTGCTCTGGGGTACCGGCACAATCTTCCGGTACCGACATCCAGGCAGTCGTGGCGTCCATGGATCACACTGCAATCCATGCAGCAGGCTATACTGGCTTTCATCAAGGCTGCGATGCCATCGGTACCACAACAAGCTCAGTTGTCGGTACCGATGCTGGTACCGGTACCAACTTCTATGCCGGTACCGGCTGCATCGACATCGGCCAGGATACCGATTCCGGCCCCCTGTCCTGGGCTCTTTCTCGGTACCGACCCAGTACCGGGGACACCCGATGTCGGTACCGATTGATACGCCTATCGATCTTTGGAATCGAGCAGACGATACTTCAATTCTTCTGATGATTCTGATTCATCGGATGAGTCCCCTGAAGTATCTGTTACTCTTCCTGAGGAGCCGCCTTCTCCAAAAAGGAGAATGTCTCCTCCAGAGGATTTGTCCTTTCAAGACTTCATAATAGAAGTAGCTAAAGGACTATCTATTTCAGTAACCTCTGAAAAAGAACCTAGAGCAAAAAAATTAGATATTTTGGGATACTCTAAGGTTCCTAGAGAGGCAGTCACCTTACCAATTCATGAAATTCTTCAAGAACATTTGATTGAATTGTGGGAGACTCCTCTCACCCTTTCTCCTCATTCTCGTAGATTGGACACTATGTACCGTGTCCCTCCTTCTCCTGGATTTCAAAAAACTCAGCTTCCTCACCACTCCATTGTGGTGCAGTCAGCTATGAAGAGGATAAAGAGTACCAAAAGACACTCTTCTACTCCTCCAGGAAGAGAATTCAGGACCTTGGATGCTTTTGGAAGGAAAATCTTCCAAGCTAGCATGCTTATTGCCAGAATCAATTCATACAGCCTTTATATGGGTATGTTTCTAAAGGAGGTTGCAGAAAAGCTGCACAACTTTCTCCCTTTTATTCCAGAGGACAAAAGGGATGAGTTCCTTCTTTGGCTTAAGCATACTCAAGACATTTCAAAGTTTTCCAACAGGGCAGCCTTTGATTCTTTTGAAGGTGCCAGCAGAGCCTCAGGCATTGCCATAGCTGCTCGTAGAATTGCTTGGCTCCAGGCTTCTGATCTAGAACCCTGGGTTCAAGATGGGTTAGGAAATCTGTCCTGTACAGGTGAAAATCTATTTGGCAAAGAGTGGCAAATTAAAGCCACTCAAATGGATGCAGAAAATGCTGCTCTGGATAGACTTTCTAAGTCTACCTCCACTCCAGCCAAGAAAAAATCTTTTAAAAAGTCTTTTTACAAGAAGAGCAGATTTCCTTCCACTTCTGGTCAACAATCTTCTACAGGTCGCTTTGCTACTAAGCGTCAGCAGCCTAAACAGGCTAGGCCTAAACCTGCAGGGGCTGCTGCAACCCAGCAGTCCCAAGCCCCTCAGGGTTTTTGACTTGATACTAGAGAACTTAACCTTTCTGGCTCTACAATAGCCAGAACCTCTCACCATTCCAGGAAGGATAGCTCATTTTGCTCCCAGATGGGAGCAAATCACATCAGAGCAGTGGACCCTCTCCATCATCAGAGAGGGTTAGACTTCATTTCTCAGACCTTCCCCCCTACACCATGGTGAGACATTTCAATTCTCCCACATCTCTCCTCGACCTTCTGGATCAGGAGATAACCACCCTTCTGGCCCAGAGGGCCATAGAAGAAGTTCCTCTTCTTCAACAGGGGTCATGGTTTTACTCCCCCCTACTTTCTCATTCCAAAGAAAACAGGGGGATACAGACCCATTCTAGATCTCAGAGAATTGAACAAATTTCTATGCAAGGAGAAGTTCAAGATGCTTTCTTTAGGCACTCTCCTTCCATACCTACAGAGTCAGGATTGGCTTTGTTCTCTAGATCTCAGGGATGCGTACACTCATATACTCATCCATCCATCCCACAGAAAATTCCTACGTTTTCTGTTCCAGGGAAAACATTACCAATACAGAGTGCTTCCTTTCGGTCTAGCCTCTGCTCCAAGAGTGTTCACCAAATGCATGGCAATAGTTGCTGCATTTCTACGCACTCTGGGAATATTTGTCTTCCCCTACCTAGACGACTGGCTCATCCGAGCTCCATCTCAGTCAGAAGCCCAAATTTCCCTGGACCGCACCAGGCGCATTCTGCAGTATCTGGGACTTGTGGTAAACCTTCCAAAGTCTCAGCTCACCCCTACTCAGTTCCTAGAATTCTTAGGGGCCTGGTTGGACACCACTACTGTAAGAGCCTATCTTCCCCAGGCTCGTTGCCAACGTCTAGTGCAGTTAGCCTCCCAGATTCAGTCAGAGCCACTTAACTGCCCGGGAGATGCTACAGCTACTAGGCCACATGGCTTCCACAGTACATGTGGTGCCCTATGTTCGCCTACACATGAGAGCAGCTCAGTGGACTTTGTCCACCCAGTGGACTTAAGCTTCAGGAGCTCTCTCAAACCAAATAGCAAACTCCAAACGTCTCTTTTGGTCTCTCCAATGGTGGATGTCCACTCAAAATCTGTTGCTGGGGTCCCCCTTCCAACCTTTGTTGCCCCAAGCAATCCTCACAACAGGTGCCTCCCAAACAGGTTGGGGAGCTCATCTACAGGACCTCTCCACCCAAGGCACTTGGTCCCCACAGGAGACCTCTCTTCATATCAACCTCTTGGAACTTCGAGCAGTGTTCCTTGCTCTCAAGGTCTTTCATACCCTCCTCAGCTACCAGACAGTCCTCATTTAAACGGACAATCAGGTAGCCATGTTTTACATAAACAAGCAAGGAGGAACTGGCTCTCTGTCGCTTTGCAACGAAGTTCTAAGATTATGGGCCTTTGCCAGAGAGCATCAAATCCATCTCCTGGCAGTATACCTCCCAGGAATTCAAAACTCTTGGGCAGACAGACTCAGTCGAGTTCTGCTTCCACACGAATGGTCCCTGCACATGGATCAGGTACTCAGAATCTTCCAGGAATGGGGAACCCCGGACATAGACCTCTGCAAGTCCGTGGAATGCCAAACTTCCCCGGTTCTGTTCCAGAATTCCGTGTCAGGGAGTTCAGGCCAAGGATGCCTTCCTCCTCCATTGGGGTCAGGACTTCCTGTACGCCTTTCCACCCATTCCTTTGATTCCCAAGACTCTGTTCAAACTTCAGAGGGATCAAGGATCTATGATCCTCATAGCTCCACGCTGGCCACGCCAAGTGTGGTACCCTCTACTTCTGCATCTCTCCCAAGCCCCCTCCCTGGACTAGGGAGCTGCTCCAGACCTTCTGTCTCAGGAGGAGGGGACTTTGTGGCATCCAAACCCCAAGTCCCTTCACCTCAGAGCTTGGTTACTGAAGGCCTAGACCTTCGAGACTTCAATCTTTTGCAGCAAGTGATGGATATCCTCCATGCTTCCAGGAAACCTTCCACTAGGCATTCCTATGCTTTTAAGTGGAAAAGATTTTCCAGTTGGTGTGCTCAACAGGGTCTTGACCCTCTGGCACTTCCTGTGAATTCTCTATTAGAATATCTCCTGCATCTTTCCAGTGCAGGCCTTAAGACAAATTCAGTAAGGGTCCATTTAAGTGCTATTGCAGCATCCCTTAAGCCTATCAGTGGACAACCTGTTTCCTCTCATCCTCTTATTGCAAGATTTATGAGAGGCTTAACCTTAACTAAACCTCCCATTCGACCTGCTCCGGTGGCATGGGACTTAAATTTGGTTCTTGGTCAGCTTATGAAGTCACCTTTTGAACCCTTAGCCACTACCTCCTTGAAATTTCTTTCCTGGAAGGTTATTTTCCTTATTGCAATCACTTCTGCTTGCCGCATCAGTGAACTGCAGGCCTTAGTGGCTAATCCACCTTATACAAGGTTCCATCATGATAAGGTAGTCCTTAGGACAAATCCTCACTTTTATGCCTAAAGTGGTCTCACCTTTTCATCTTAATCAAGAGGTATATTTACCTGTCTTTTTTCCAGCTCCTCATGCATCCACTGCAGAGAGGAACCTTCATACTCTAGATTGTAAAAGAGCTCTTGCTTTTTACTTACACAGAACACAGCAACATAGAAAGTCTTCCCAGCTTTTTGTTGCTTTTGATCCTTCTCATTTAGGACTTCCAGTCTCTAAAAGAACACTGTCCAATTGGATTGCTCAGTGTATTTCTTTTGCTTACCAGAGTAAGAACCTTTCTCTGGAGGGCCATGTCACAGCTCACAATGTGAGGGCCATGGCCACCTCTATGGCTCATCTTCATTCTGTGTCCATCGACCAGATCTGTCGAGCAGCCACCTGGGCCTCGGTTCATACCTTCACAGCCCATTACTGTTTGGACAAGGACTCCCGCCGGGATGCCTTGTTCGGTCAGGCTGTCCTCAGACACCTGTTCCATTCTTGAACAACTCCTGCCCTCCTTCCCTGAATGGATGCCTGAGATCCATAGGAAGACGAGGAACCCTTCAGGGTCTCATACCCTTGGGGATCTCCCAGGCATCTTAGCTAGGGAGTCCCCATATGTGAGGACTTGTTCCTGGAGATAGCACAGTTACTTACCTGTAACAGGTGATCTCTGGGAACAGCAGGAATTAGTCCTCACAACCCTCCCACCTCCCCTAGGAGTTGTATCTCTCTTTGTCTTTCCTTTCCTCTCTCTCTCTATTGTCTCAGCTTTAAACTTGAACTGAGGAGAGTTGGTAGGAAAGGCAGGAAGGCAGCGCGCATGCGCTGTGGGATGCCCCAAAAGCTTTCATTCTGGGAAGCTGGGGAGCATTTCCGCGCAGGCTCCGTCGGTACCGACGTACCCATATGTGAGGACTAATTCCTGCTGTTCTCAGAGATCACCTGTTACAGGTAAGTAACTGTGCTTACTGCGCCGTCTGAAGGCCATCAGGGCAGTTTAAGAACATAAGATATGCCATACTGGGCCAAACCAAGGTTCATCAAACCCAGTATCCTGTTTCCAGCAGTGGCCAATCTAGGTCATAAGTACCTAGCAGATTCCCCAAAAGATACAGGTTCCTCAATGCTTGTATTGGGTCAAGCAGTGATATCCCGTGTCCCTTTTAATAATGGTTTATGGACCTTTCCTCCAAGAACTTGTCCAAACCTTTTTTAAACCCAGCTACACTAACAACTTTTACTACATCCTCAGGTAACAAATTCCAGAGTTTGATTACATGTTGAGTGAAAAAATATTTTCTCTTATTAGTCTTTAAATAGGTTACCCTGTAGCTTCATTGCATGTCCCCTAGTCTTTTTATATTTTGATGATGTAAACAATCGATCTACGTTTACCCATTCCACTCCATTCATTAATTTATAGACCTCTATCCTATTTTCCCTCAGCTGTCTCTCTTCCAGGTTGAAGAGCCCTAACCTTTTTAGCCTCTCTTAATAGGAGTATCTTTCCATCCCCTTTACCATTTTGGTGGCTCTTCTCTGTACCCTTTCTAATAATGTTATATCTTTTTTAAGATACGGTGACCAGAATTTCACACAATATTCAAGGTGCGCTCGCGCTATGGAACGATACAGGGGCATTATAATATCCTTTGTTTTATTTTCCATTCCTTTCCTTATGATACCTAGCATTCTATTTGCTTTCTTGGCTGCTGCTGCACACTGGGCAGAGGGTTTTAACATGTTATCCACGACGCCTAAATCTTTTTCCTGGGTGGTGGTTCCCAATGTGGAACCTTGCATCGTGTAATCATAGTTTCGGCTGTTCTTTCATAGGTGCATAACTGCACTTGTCCACATTAAATTTCATCTGCCATTTTGATGCCCATTCTACCAATTTATGAAGATCCTCTTGTAATTTTCCATAATCCTCTTGGGTTTTAACAACTAAATAGTTTTTTTATCATCTGCAAATTTGATAACCTCACTCGTTATTCCCTTTTCCAGGTCATTTATGAATGTTAAAAAGCAGCGGACTCGGCACAGATCCCTGGGGTACTCCACTATTCACCTTTTTCCATTGGGAAAATTGGCCATTTAGCCCTACCCTCTGCTTTCTGTCTTGTAACCAGTTCCTGATCCACAATCACTACAAGCGCGGGTACTGATAAAATTCCTCGTCCCCAAAGGGCTCACATTCTACGTGTACCTTGGAGACCCTCAAGGCCCTGAATATGCCTTCTAACCTCTCGGCAGAGGACGAGGCGCTGTTGGATCTGCTGTTCCAGGCAGTACGGAAATCGCAGAAAGTTTTACCAGTACATGGAGTAGTAGGACAGATGATCCAGGATGAGTGGGGTCTGCCGGAGGTTGGCCTTAAAGGGGTGCAAACCATGATGCACCTATACCTGCTGCTGGGACAAGAACGAGCTCCTTTGATCACCCAAAGCGGGTGCAGTCGTGTTTGGCAGCAGTAGAAGAGGCCTTGACTTGTCTCCTGCAGCTGAGAGCCGTATAACTGGTTCTGCGAGACCAGTATGGCTGCGTTTGATGCTTCATGTATTTTGTGGTGCCCAAATGGAAGATTCCTTTCACCCAATTCTCGACTTTGAGTGCATGAACTACGGTCTCCGGGTACTGCATTTTCACAGTAATAATTGTGATAGGAAGCGGAGATTTTGGGTGACTCTCGATCTCGCAGAGGCGTATCCTCACATTCCCATCCATCTAGAACATTGGCAGTTTCTCCATTTTCCGGTGCGAAGGGGCCATTTCCAGTTTCGAGTGTTGCCCTTCTGTTTGATGACCACCCCCCATACCTTCACCAAGGTCATGGTGGTGGTGGCAGCAACTCTGCACAAGGAAGGGGTTCTCGTCCGCCCTTACTTAAGACGATTGGCTGATCGTCCGTGGACGATAGCGAAAAGAGCAACAGCGCGGGTGGTAGAGTTCCTTCAAAATCTCGGTTGGGATCAACCTGGCCAAGAGTCAGTTACGGCCGGCCCAGGAGCTAGAGTATTTAAGAGCATGCTTTGATACCTGCGTGGGCAGGATTTTCCTACCGGTTCGCCGGGCGCAGGAGTAATGACAGTGGGTATGGCAGGTTCTGAAGATGGCAAGACCATCAGTGGCGGTATCTGCAGGTTCTGGGGACTATGGCGGCCACACTCGAGCTAGTCCCATAGGCAAGGGTGCAGATGCAACAGCTGCAGAGGGCTCTACTCAGTCAATGGTCCCAGTCGGAGTCAACCCCTGTGGAGCGCCAGGTGAGCCCTCGGTTGATGGCTGCATGTGGGGAGCCTGGAAGGAGTCCCTGGTGAGGGTTCCTCTGATGATCGATGCCAGCCTGTCAGGTTGGAGAGTCCATTGTGAAGGATGCTTTGTTCAGGGACAAGAGTCTGCAGGAGGCCCTATGGTCGCTTAACAGGCTCGAGATGTGAGCGGTGACCTTGGCGCTGGAAAGTTTCAAACCATGGTTGCAGGGGAAGGTGGTCCAAGTCCTCTCGGACAATGTGACCACAGTGGCTTACATCAGCAGGCAAGGAGGCACAGGCAGTGCAGCCCTGGAGGAGGAGGCCAAAGGGCTGTTCGGATGGGCTGTGATTCGTTTCCAGGCGTTATCGGCGGCACACGTAGCAGGAGTTGACAGTGTGACGGCAGACTACCTCAGCCGAGTGCGCATGGACCCCGGAGAGTGGCAGCTCAATCAGGATGTGTTCGAGCAGGTGGTCCGCCGATGGGGCACACAGATCATGGACTTAATGGCAATGTTCGAGTTGGCCAAGGCCTGCTGGTTTTTCAGCAGAAGAAGAGAGGAAGTCCAAGGGCCTGGATGCTCTAATTCAACAGTGGCTTGAAGAGGGTCTTCTCTGTTTTTCCCCATGGGCTCTCATAGTCCTGTTAGTGCAGTGGCTAGAGGCGCACCGGGATTTGTAATTCTGGCGGCACCAGACTGGCCGAGGTGCCTGTGGTATGCTGACCTGATTCGGATACTGGCGGATTGACTGTGGTGACAGAAACATAGAAATATGATGACAGAAAGACCACATGGCCTATCTAGTCTGTCCTTCCATATCAGCAACTACAACAGTCTCCTTTTTACCTTTTTAGAGATCCTCTGTGTTTGTCCCATGCTTTTTTGAATTCAGTTACTGTCCTCATCTCTACCACCTCCACTGGTAGACTATTCCACGGATCCACTACTCTTTCCGTAAAGAAATATTTCCGCAAATCACTCCTGAATCTATCCCCCTTCACCCTCATCCCATGTCCCCTCGTAGCAGAACTTGCTTTCAATTGAAAGAAGCTCTCTTCCTGAACATTTATGCCATGGAGGTATTTAAACATCTCAATCATATCACCTCCTATCCCGCCTTTCCTCTAAGGTGTACATATTAAGATCCTTCAGTCTGTCCTCATATGCTTTTTAATGAAGACCACTAATCATTTTAGTAGCCACCCTCTGCACCGACTCCATCCTGTTCACATCCTTTTGAAGGTGCGCTCTCCAGAATTGCACACTACTCCAAATGAGGTCGCACCAAAGACTTAGAGAGAGGCATTATCACCTCCTTTTTTTCTGCTAGCCATTCCTCTCCGTATGCACCCAAGCATCCTTCTAGCTTTTGCCGTCGCCTTTTCTACCTGTTTAGCTACTTTAAGATCATCAGACACAACCACGCCTAGGTCCCGCTCTTCTTTAGTGGACAAAAGTACTTCACCCCCTGTACTATATTGCTCCCTTGGATTGCTGCAGCCCAAATGCATGACCTTACATTTTTTAACATTAAATCCCAGCTGCCAAATTCTAGACCATTCTTCAAGCTTAGCTAGATCCCCCCTCATGTTATCCACACCTTCCTGGGTGTCTTTTCTATTGCAGATTTTGGTATCATCCGCAAAGAGGCAAACCTTACCCGACAGCCCTTCCACTATATCACTAACAAAGATGTTAAAAAGAATCGGACCAAGGACAGATCCCTGGGGCACACCACTGGTAACATCCTTCTCCACAGAGTGAGCTCCATTTACTTGTACTCTGTTGCCTCCCACCCAACCAATGTCTAACCCAAGCAGTAACTTTAGGGTCCATCCCTAGGGTGCTCAGTTTGTTTGTTTATAAGTCGCCTGTGAGGAACAGTGTCAAAGGCTTTACTGAAATCTAAATACACCACATCTAGGGCTTTCTGACAAGACCTGCCTCTGGTGAATCCATGCTGCCTCGGATCCTGTAATCCGCTGGACTTCAGAAACCTCACTATTTTCTCTTTCAGCAGCGTTTCCAATAATTTACTCACCACCGAAGTTAAACTAACCGGCCTGTAGTTTTCAACCACATCCTTACTTCCGCTTTTATGTAAAGGCACCACATGAGCCCCTCTCCAGTCCTTTGGCACCACTCCCGACTCCGAGGCATTGAAAAGGTCAGTCAGTGGAGCTGCTAGAACGTCCCCAAGTTCCCTCAGTATTCTAGGGTGTATCCCATCCGGTCCCATCGCTTTGTCTACTTTAAATTGAGCTAGTTTCTCACGAACAGTGTCTTCTGAAAATTGTTCAAGATGTCTCTCACTTTTGTTCCTATTTGTGGGTGTTTTCTGAGGTCCTGCTCCTGGTTCTTCATCTGTGAACACAGAACAAAAATATTTGCTAAGCAATTCTGCTTTATCCTTATCAGCTTCTACATATTTCTCCCCTGCACCCTTGAGTCTGACAATGCCACTTTTTCCCTTCCTCTTCTCACTGATATATCTGAAAAATGTCTTATCCCCCCCATTTTATTGCATTGGCTATTTCCTCCTTCTTGACTACTTTGCTAGCTTCTAAGTTTTTCCAATTGCAGATGCCTGTCTTCCTCTCTGTGATCTCTTGTATTTCATGAAGGCCTCCCTCTTTTTCTTCACTTTTTCAGCTACTTACGGTTGGAAGGACTTGACACAGGAGCTGCTTCACATGCCCCAGGTGTTGCATGGCTCTTGAAAGGGCGAAGTTGAAGAAGAAAAGGATAATCATGCTTGGTGATAGCGACCTTGCTACAGGCCCAGAGGTGGTCTACGAATCTGGCGTGCATCTGCGTAGGGCGCATCTTTGAATCATTTATTTTTATTTTATTTATTTAAGGGGTATTTATATCCCGCCTTATCCTTCAATCAAGGCGGTGTACACAGCAAACAATCAATTTATATTGGCATTTGTGTTCTCATGTTTTCTTATACTGTACAGTGGATGTGTATGAATGTATGTCAGATTGATTGGAGTGTACTATTTACAGCATGAGCTTTATACAGTGGTATGTACAATGAGCATGCGGGGTAAGTTATTAGTTCGGTGTTGGTGATCCCCTTATGTGCTCGGGCCGTAGTGCTCCAAGAAGAGCAAAGTCTTTAGCTGCTTTCGAAAGTCCTTAGTGTCATTTGTTGATCGAAGTTCATCAGGGAGTGTGTTCCATATTATAGTAGCCGCCATTGATAGTGCTCTTCGTGCGGTAGTCCTGCGCTCCTTTGTGTAGTCTTTTGGAGTGTTTGTGTCCGACGTGGCTCTCCTCCTAGGTCTTGTGCTGATGTCGGGTTGTATGAGAGGTTGAAGGCTGAGTGCTGAGTTCCTGTGTTTGAGTTCCTGTGTTTGATTCTGAATATGTTTAGGATTGTCTTGTATCTGATGCGGGAGCTGATGGGGAGCCAGTGGAGGTCTTTTAGTATGGGGGTGATGTGGTCTTGTTTTGATGATCCGGATATTTGTTCCGACGTGTTTTGGGCCATTTGTAGTCGTCTGAGTGACTGTTTATACATGCCAATATAGATTGGGTTGCAGAAGTCAAGGATGGGAGTTATTAGGGCTTGACAGACTGTGCGTAAATGATCTTGCGTGAGGAGGGACTTGAGGCGTCTGATTATTCTCATCTTGAAGTATGCGTTTTTGGTGGTCCTGCTGATGTGTGACTAGGTTTAGCTCCCTGTCAAGCGTCACTCCGAGGTATTTTACTTCCTGTTTTAAAGGTATTGTTATATTGTTGACATTGATAGAAGGTGGAGGGATGAAGCTGGTGTTTTGTGTGATTAGTGCTTCTGTCTTGCTTTAGTTTATGGTCAGGTTGTTGTCTTGGAGCCAGTTGGACATGTGGTTGAGGCATTCTATTATTGGTGTAGTCAGGGTTGTCTAGGTTGACTGGGGTGTATATCATGATGTCGCCTGCATAGATTGTGTAATTTATCTTGTGTTCTTTCATGATGATGCAAATCGGTTGAATATAGAGGTTGAATAGTAGTGTGGATAGGGCGGAGCCTTGTGGCACCCCTTGCTTGATCTTTGCGGGTCGTGAGGTGTTGGAGCCAATCTTGACCTGGAATTGTCTGTCTGTTAGGTATGAGTTGAACCATCTTAGGGTGGTGCCGTTTAGTCCAATGCTCTGTAGTCTGGTTAGGAGGATTCTGTGGTCCACTGTGTCGAACGCAGCTGAGATGTCTAGGAAGATCATTAGTGTTCCTTTTTTGTGGTTGGCAATGATTTGGATTATGTCATTGAATTGATATAGCAAGAGTGTTTCGACTCTGTGGTTTGGGCGGAAGCCATGCTGGTGTATGTCCAGTGGGGCATGTGTATCGATATGGTCCTGGAGTTGGTGTTGTACAGCTTTTTCTATAATTTTTGCCATTAGTGGTATGCTGGAGATGGGTCTGTAGGCTGCTGGGTTGCTTTTCTCTAGTGTGCCCTTCCACTGCCTCCATCCCAGACATCTTGGCGTTCTTGCAATCCAGTTTTGATAAGGGTCTAGCTGCCAGTTCCTTGAGGGTTCAATTGGCGGCGATTTCCAGTTATCGCAGGAAAGTCCACGGGGTGCCGTTGGGTACACACCCAGACGTGCTGAGCTTTCTAGGGGCGGTGACCCACCTCCGTCCGCCAAAGAGGGCAGTGGTACTACCTTGGAATCTCAATCTGGTGCTGATGGTGGTGTCTGGGGAACTCTTTAAGCCATTGAGTCGAGCTTTCCTGAAGGATTTGACTCTGAAAATAGTATTCCTGGTGACGATTTGCTTGGCACGCAGGATTTCGGAGCTTCGGACCCTGTCATGCCAGGAGCCATTCCTTTCCTTCTCCAAGGAGAAAGTGAGTCCTACGCCTGATGCTGTGAGCATTTCATATAAATCAGGCTGTTTCCTTACTGGCTCTGTCGAGCGAGGATGTGGTTGAGAGCAGATATGGGCTCTGCCACTCCACAGCTGTGCCACTTGGATGCGAAGATATGTGAAAAGGGCATCGTCCTTTCGGAGATCGGATCGTCTGTTCAGTTTGGTGGGTCGTGCAAAAGTGAGGCGGCAGCTAAGCCGCCTTTTCCAGATGGATCAGTGAGGCAATCATGCCTGCATATATCTTGAAGGGTAGAGCAGTGCGGGCGGGGTTACAGACACATTCCACGAGGGCTCAGGCAGCCTCGTGAGCAGAGTATAGTTTAGTTTAGTTCTGCCGGTGGAGATCTGTAGGGTTGCATACTTTCTGAGCATTTTCTCCTGGATGTCCAGGCGGGGGACGCTCATTTTGGATTGGCAGTGCTTCAGGCTGGTTGTGCAGGTCCCTCCCGTTAGTTTAACTGCTTTGATACATCCCAGAGTTGCAGGCAGGGGTGGCCCAGAGGTGCAGGCAGGGGCGGCCCAAAGGGGGTGCGGGGCCTCGTTTGCATAAATATTTGCATAATGTTACCATACACTAACTTTTAGTAAACATGCCTCTTAATGAGTGTATGGATAAAGAAAGACTATAAGATTTGTACATTACTATAATCCAGTGCCAACCGCCAGGCACATTGGGAACTACTACAAACACTGCCCATTTAGAACCCATAGCAAACCCGCGGTATCGTAATAGCACTACCAGGACTCACAAAGCACCAGACCCTACCTATCACAAGGCAACACTGCAAATATTAAACCAATACATTTCAGAGAATAACAATACATGACCTACTGGGTTAAGACAACAAGTGGCAATGTCAGATAGGAATTACATAAACAGAATACCTCAGCTCAGTTACACATGCAGAACATAAACCATCACCAAACAAGGAATCACAATTTAGAAACAGGAAGACAATAATTAAACTGGGAACCCCAAACGCCAAACTTGGAATGTACAACAACATTGTATGCCAAAGGTGGTTTCGCCTTTCCATTTAAACCAAGCGGTTTACCTTCCTGTATTCTTTCCGAGGCCTCATGCCTCCAATGCAGAAAGGAACCTTCATACCTTGGACTGTAAAGAGCTTTGGCCTTTTACTTGCAAAGGACACAGCAACATAGAAAATCTTCTCAACTCTTTGTTGCTTTTGATTCTAATCATTTGGGACTTCCAGTTTCCAAAAGAACTCTAACTAGATTGCTCAGTGCATATCCTTTGCCTATGAGAGTAAGAACCTTCCTCTTGAAGGCCATGTCACCACTCACAATGTGAGAGCTGTGGCAGCCTCAATGGCTCATCTTCACTCTGTGTCTATCGACGACATCTGTCGAGGAGCTACTTGGGCTTCGGTACATACCTTCACAACCGACTACTGCTTAGACAAGGACTCCTGCCGGGATGCCTTGTTTGGCCAGGCTGTTCTTCAACACCTTTTTCAGACTTAGTCAACTCCTACCCACTGTCCCTGGTAGGATGCCAGAGATCCATGGGGGGAAGTGGAGCCCTGTTCAGGGACATACAACTTATGGGGTCTCTCCCTGTCACCTAGAGTTAGGGAGTCCCCCATATGTGAAGACTACATTCATGCTTGTTCCTGGAGATAGCGTACTTACTCATCTGTAACAGGTGATCTCCGGGGACAGCAGGAATTTAGTCTTCACAACCTGCCCACCTCCCCTAGGAGTTGTGTGTGTCTCTCCCTCTCCCTCTCTCTCCTACTCCTATAAACTTAACTCAACTGGAGAGTGACAGGCAGCACACAGGTGCTGTGGGATGCTCCGAAAAGCTTTCCTGTTGGACGCTGGTGAGCGTTCCCGTGCAGGCTCTGTCTGTACCGACAATACCCATATGTGAAGACTAAATTCCTGCTGAGTAACTACGCTTTCAGTGCGGATGGCATCTTTCCTAATCTAATGACCAGCTTACTATGTCAAGGATGATCGGTGAGAACTCATCTTTTGTGAGCATCAGCCAGCTGACTGGGCAAGGGTCTGATGGGGAGGTGGTATTCTTGAGGTTTGTGTTTGTGCTTTTTAGTTGTTTGAGATCTATTTGGTGGAATGATGACCAAGTGGCTTGGCTGTGAGGTTTGGTCTTAGGCTGGGCAGTTGGAGGTTGAGCGGGGTATCAGTATTGCTGGGGGGGGGGGGGGGAGATAAGTTTCTCCATAAAGTAGTTGGCAAGGGTTTGGGTTTTTTTTGGTGGTAGCTCAGAATCAGGGTTAGGGAATTTAGTTAGAGATTTGACTATTGAGAAGAGCTCTCTGGGTCTGAGTGATTTCGTAAGGAGCTTAGTATGATACTCCCCCCCCTTTTTTTTTTCTCCTTTCTGTTAATAGCTTCTTAGTAAGATTTAAGTGTGGTCATATAGTTGATTGTCGGTATTCGTTCTTGTAATTCTCCATTTGTTTTCCAGTTTCCTAAGTTTTTGCTTTAGTTTTCTTAGTTCTGTTGTATACCAATGTTTAGATTCTTAGTGTCTTGAAGCTTGGTGTGTTACTCTGGCAAGTGCAGCTTTGGCATTATTTGAAGTTCCAGCTATTGATGTCATTAAGGTTTTGTTGTGGAGGAGTCTGTGCGGTATGATATCATTTAAGAATGTTTCTTTGTTAAATACTTTGAAGTTGTTTTTAAAGCGGTTCGTTTCGTTGGTTTTGGAGGGTGTAGGGTGGAAGGGATTAAAAAATCTAATAGAAAATGATCTGCCCATGGGAGGGGGAGTACTTTGGTGGGGGAAAAAGAGAATATCTTGTAATAAGTTGTGTGTGAGGAAGATGAGATCAAGTTTGTTGCCTTTTTTTTGCGTGTGGGATTGGACTATTTGCTGATATCCTAGGTCAGTGATGGCTAACCTTTTTGAGCCCGAGTGCCCAAACTGCCGCACAAAACCAAAGAATTTCCTCAAAGTGCCAGCACGTCAATTAAAGCCTCATTTGCATAAGGTGCCTCATTTGCATAAATATTTGCATAATGTTACCATACACTAACTTTTAGTAAACATGCCTCTTAATGAGTATATGGATAAAGAAAGACTAAAAGGTTTCTACATTACTATAATCCAGTACCAACCGCCAGGCACATTAGGAACTACTACAAACGCTGCCCATTTAGAACCCATAGCAAACCCGCCGTATCCTAACAGCACTACCAGGACTCACAAAGCACCATACCCTAACTATCAAAAGGCAACACTGCAAATATTAAACCAATACATTTCAGAGAACAACAATACATGACCTACTGGGGAAAGAACAAGTGGCAATGTCAAATAGGAATTATATAAACAGAATACCTCAGCTCAGTTACACATGCAGAACAGACCATCACCAAACAAGGAATCACAATTTAGAAACAGGAAGACAATAATTAAACTGGGAACCCCAAAAGCCAAACTTGGAATATACAACAACACTGTAGAAATAAAACTATAAATTAATTTCCTCTTGTACTAAACAAAGCGCAAAAATTAATGATGCACATTTCCCAGAGCTGACATATTCCAGTTAATAAATTCAAAATAAAGAGATATTTTTCTACCTTTTGTGCATTTTTTTTCAGTTGCAATTGTTCCAGCCACTTTCTTCTGGTTTCTTCGTGTCTTCTGCTAACTCTCCATCTGCTGTCCATTTGTCCTTTCTTCTGTCTTGTTTTTTTTTTTTCCATTCTCTCTCTACATCTGCTTTAACATACTAATCTTTCTCCTTTTGCTCTTTCCTCATTCCTATTTCATCTACTCAAAATTTACCCCTCCATCCTCAATCCCCACTTATTCTCCCAATACCCGGCCAATTGTAGATTTTTTATCCCTCCCACACAAAATATTTTTCCCCTCTCCATTTTACTCTCCCAGCCCCATCCCATTCTAATCCTCCCCCAACACCAGCTCCCTTCTAGTTCCAGCCTCACCCAGCATCCATTCCCTTCTAGTCCCTGCATCAGCCCATTTCCAGTCCTAGCCCCCCATCAGCCCATTTCCAGTCCTAGCAACCCCCCAACCCAATACCAGTCCTAGCCCCCCCCATCAACCCACTTCCAGTCCTAAACCCCCATCACCCCATTTTCAGTTTAAGCCCCCCCTATAACCCATTACCAGTCCTAACCCCCATCACCCCATTTCCAGACAGCCCCCATCAGCCCACAGCCCATTAGCAGTCCTACCCCCCAGCCCATTAGCAGTCCTACCCCCGCCCGCCCGCCCATTAGCAGTCCTACCCCCCCCTCCCTGCCCATTAGCAGTCCTAACCCCCCCCTCCCTCCCCATTAGCAGTCCTAACCCCCCCCTCCCTCCTGCCCATTAGCAGTCCTAACCCCCCCTCCCTCCCTCCCTGCCCATTAGCAGTCCTAACTCCCTCCCTCCCGGCCCCTTAGCAGTCCTAACCCCCCCCTCCTGCCCATTAGCAGTCCTAACCCCCCCTCCCTGCCCATTAGCAGTCCTAACCCCCCCTCCCTCCCTGCCCATTAGCAGTCCTAACCCCCCTCCCTCCCTCCCTGCCCATTAGCAGTCCTAACCCCCCCCCTCCCCCCCTGCCCATTAGCAGTCCTAACCCCCCCCCCCTGCCCATTAGCAGTCCTAACCCCCCCTGGCAAATTTTTTAAAAAAAAAAGCAGGCTCTGGCTGCTGCCGTGGCAGATTGCAATGTCCCGCGGGGCCCCCTCCGCCCGCTAAGCCCCTCTGCAAGGGCTTTCAGATTCGCGAGGGAGAGCGTCTCCCTCGCGTCTCTGTTAAGCCCGCAGGGGCTAATGGGAAATTTCCCATCAGTCCCTCGCGGGGCTGATGGGAAATTTCCCATTAGACCCTGCGGGCTTAACAGAGACGCGAGGGAGACGCTCTCCCTCGCGAATCTGAAAGCTCTTTCAGAGGGGCTTAGCGGGCGGAGGGGGCCCCGCGGGACGCTGCATTCTGCCCTTGCCGCGTCCGCGGCAGCAGTCAGAGCCAGCTTTTTCTTTTTTTGCGGACCTTCCCGCGTGCCAGCTGCAAGGCCTTCGCGTGCCACAGGTTCGCCATCGCTGTCCTAGGTCATGTAGAGCATTTATGAAATGAGAAAAGTATGTGGGTTGAAGTGATGGCAAGTTGAAATTGCTGAGGATAATGTGGTGCTTGCTTGGGGTTGAAGTGCATACTGTTTCAAGAATGGAGAATAAGTTGTCTGGGTTGGGAGAGGGGAGGGGGATCTGTAAATCAAGATGATAGTAATGGATTTGTAGTTGATTAGTACATCCATACCTTCTATGGTATTACTTAAGCAAAGAGAATTTTAGGTCTTTTTTTTTTTTTTTTTTTTTACTAGGATAAGCACACCACCTCTGTGCTTGTTAGATCTTGAGCATTGGAATAAGTCATAATTCGAGAGAGCTAATTGGTTGATCAAGACTGTGTCTGAACTGGATAGCCAGCTTTCAGTTATGCAGAGTATGTTTGGATCATTGTCATTAATAAGATCAATTCTGGCTGGAATTTTGTTTCTGATGGATCTAGCATTGAGTAATTTTTATTGGGTGTGTTGAATTGCCGGTAGGGAGTTTGGTGTGGGTATGAATAGGGGTCAAGTGAATTAGTCTATAAGGAGGATGGCTTTTGGTAGGCAGCTGGAGATGTGTGGAAGGGGAACAGTTGAGTGAGTGTTTGGCAGTAGGGTAAAATGGGTATATGGTAGTGATCTTGATGTTGCAATGAAGTAGTTATGGGTGCTAGGAGGAGGAGTATGCTGAGGAAGAAGATATGCTTCAGGTTTGACATTGTAAGCAGAGGTAATGGCAGAGGTTGAATGCGAGTAAATGTAATTAGTGAATGTCTTACGTTGTGTTGAGGAAATGGAGGTCAGTATAGCAAACAAAGTATAAGCAGCATATTAGTAAACAAATGATATGCATAAGTATGATTCAGGGTATGAATGGCAAATCAGCGAACAAATTATATATATATATGCATATGAGAGATTATATAGAGTATGAATGGCAATTTAGCAAACAAATGTGATATTCACATGTAAGATTGTTCAATGTTTGAAATGGCAATATTAGCTTACAAATTATCTCTGCATTCATCCAAACAGTCTTGATTCACTGAACCTTCACTGGTACCCTTAATGTCAACTTAATTCACTCATTCTTCTTTTTGTACATTCATTTGCAACTACCCACACTCGCTCTTCAAGACATCCATATCATACCACTAAGTTGTATGCATTACTCTCCAACTTGCAATAATTTTAACTTGTTCCCATGCAGTTTTCTCAGTCCACTTTTTTGTGTTTTTCTTTCTGCACTACTCTGTGCCATTTCCTCCCTTCTCCCAACCGTACTGCTGATGATTTTGCTGGCTCTGGTCTCCACGTGAGCCACGCATCCTTTTATTGCTTCCATAAGTTTGGTTAACTTTTAATGAGGTTCTCTTGGAGCTCGTGAAACCGCCCTTTGAACTTATGAGTTCCTCCCCTGGTATTCCTCATGGCTATCACCTTAGCCAGAATGATATGCTCTTATGTTCAGAGTTTTATAAACGCTGGTTCATTACCCTCCCTACCCTCTGTTCCTGCACAACAGAGTTAGAACATAAGAACATAAGATATGCCATACTGGGTCAGACCAAGGTCCATCAAGCCCAGTATTCTGTTTCCAACAGTGGCCAATCTAGGTCATACGTACCTAGCAGTTTCCCCAAGGGACACAGGTTCCACAATGCTTGTATTGGTTCAAGCATTGATATCCTGGGTCCCTTCTTAATAATGGTTTATGGACCTTTCCTCCAGGAACTTGTCCAAACCTTTTTTAAACCCAGCTACACTAACAGCCTTTACTACATCCTCCGGTAACAAATTCCAGAGTTTGATTACACGTTGAGTGAAAAAATATTTTCTTTTATTAGTCTTAAATAGTTTACCCTGTAGCTTCATTGCATGTCCCCTAGTCTTTCTATATTCTGATAAGGTAAACAATCGATCTACGTTTACCCGTTCCACTCCGTTCATTAATTTATAGACTTCTATCATATCTCCCCTCAGCCGTCTCTTTTCCAGGTTAAAGAGCCCCAACCTTTTTAGCCTTTCTTCATAGGAGTAGCCTTCCATCCCCTTTACCATTTTGGTGGCTCTTCTCTGAACCTTTTCTAAAATTGCTATATCCTTTTTAAGATATGGCGACCAGAATTGCACACAATATTCAAGGTGCGGTCTCACCATGGAACGATATAGAGGCATTATAATATCTTTTGTTTTATTTTCCATTCCTTTCCTTATCATACCTAGCATTCTATTTGCTCTCTTGGCCGCCGCTGCACACTGGGCCGAGGGTTTTAACATGGTATCCACAAGGACGCCTAAATCTTTTTCTTGGGTGGTGGTTCCTAATGTGGAACCTTGCATCGTGTAACCATAGTTTGGGTTGTTCTTCCCTAGGTGCATAACCTTGCACTTCTCCACATTAAATTTCATCTGCCATTTTGATGCCCAGTCTTCCAATTTATCAAGATCCTCTTGCAATTTTCCACAATCCTCCTGGGTTTTAACAACTTTAAATAGTTTTGTGTCATCAGCAAATTTGATAACCTCACTCGTTATTCCACTTTCCAGGTCATTTATGAATATGTCAAAAAGCAGCGGACCCAGCACAGATCCCTGGGGTACACCACTATTCACCTTTCTCCATTGGGAAAATTGGCCATTTAGCCCTACCCTCTGCTTTCTATCTTTTAACCAGTTCCTGATCCACAGTAGTACACTGCCTCCTATCCCATGACTCTTTAGTTTTGCCAAAAGTCTCTCATGAGGGACCTTGTCAAAGGCTTTCTGAAAGTCCAGATACACAATATCAACCGACTCACCTTTGTCCACCTGTTTATTCACTCCTTCAAAAAAACATAACAGATTAGTAAGACAAGATCTTCCTTGTCTAAAGCCATGTTGGCTGTCTCCCATTAGGTCATGACTATCTATATGCTGAGTAATTTTATTCTTTATGATGGTTTCTACCATTTTTCCCGGTACTGATGTCAGGCTCACCGGTCTGTAGTTTCCCGGATCACCCCTCGAACCCTTTTTAAAAATTGGTGTTACATTGGCGATCCTCCAATCCTCAGGTATTAGAGATGATTTTAATGATAGTTCACAGATTACTGATAGCAGGTCTGCAATCTCAAATTTCAGTTCTTTCAACACCCTTGGATGTATACCATCCGGCCCAGGTGATTTGCTACTCTTCAGTTTGTCTAATAGTTGTAGGACATCTTCCCGATGTATCGATATTTCCTTCAATTCTTCCACACCTTTAAATACCACTTCAGTCGTGGGTAACATCCCTACATCTTCCTCAGTAAAGACCGAAGCAAAGAATTCATTCAGTCTCTCCGCTATCGCCTTGTCGCCTCTTAGTGCTCCTTTAACCCCTTTATCATCTAATGGACCAACTGACTCTCTCACGGGTTTTTTGCTACGAATGTACTTGAAAAGGTCTTTATTTCGCGTTTTTGCTTCCGCAGCAAGCTTCTTCTCAAATTCTCTCTTTGCCTGCCTTATCAATGCCTTGCATTTGACTTGCCAGTGCTTGTGCTGTTTCCAGGTTTCATCATTTGGCTCTTTTTTCCATTTCTTGAAAGATGCTTTTTTGGCAACAACAGCCTCTCTGACCTCAGCTTTAAACCATGCTGGCAATTTTTTGGACTTCCTTCCACTTTTCTTAAAGCGTGGAATACAGCTGGTCTGGGCTTCCAAGATAGTATTTTTCAACAACACCCAAGCTTGATGTACGTCTTTAACCTTTGCAACTGCTCCTTTTAGTTTTTTCTTAACTGTTTTCCTCATTCTATCATAGTCTCCCTTTCGAAAGTTAAAGGGTAGTACTGTGGATTTCCTTACTATCCCTCCTCCACTAATTAAATCAAAGGCGATCATGCTATGATCACTATTGCCAAGTGGCCCCAACACCCTTATCTCTTGCACTACATCTGGTGTTCCACTAAGGACTAGGTCTAATATTGCTTCCCCTCTGGTCGGTTCATGAACCAGCTGCTCCAAGAAGTTGTCTTCCAAACTCCTTCCAAGATCTTTATCTTTATTTTTGCACAATTTGATAAACCGCCCAGGCCGAAGCATCAGGGCGGTGTACAATACAAAGGTAAGGCTACTGGAAACAAAGTCAGAAAGGAATGCCAAAAACCAGTAGGACAGGGAGAGACAGATTAAAAGATAGAGAGGAGGAAAGGCCCGACAGGGGCAAGAGGACGGGAGGGGGGAGAAAGAAAAGGAAAAAAGGGGAAGCGGGCCAACGAGGAGATAATTATGAGGGGTGGGGGGCGCGGCTGGGGGATAAGGCACCATCATCGGGGGGGAGATCAAAGGCCTGACAGAAGAGATGAGTCTTGAGGAGAGTTTTAAAGCAGGGATAGGACGGTTCTGTACGAAGAGATAAGGGGAGTGAGTTCCAGAGAGCGGGACCTAAAAAGCAAAAGGTGGAGAGACGGGTAAGTTCTAAATGGGCCTGGGCAGGGGAAGGGAGAAAGAGGCGGTTACCATAGGCTGATCGGAGAAGACGTGGGGAGGGCTGGAGGTGAATAATGTCCGACAGGTATTGGGGAGTGCTGGTGTAGAGAGCCTTGTGTGTGAGGATGAGCACTTTAAAGATGAATCGGAACTTAACCGGAAGCCAGTGTAAAGTAAGGAGGCAGGGAGACACATGGGAGCGAGCTGGGGAACCATTGATGAGACGGGCAGCGGCATTTTGTACTAATTGGAGACGGCGAAGCTGGGAAGAGGGGAGGCCTGCGTAGATGGCATTACAATAGTCTAACTGGGTCATTACCAGAGACAGGACGAGGGTGACAACAGAGGAAGGGGGAAGAGACGATTGGACAGCCCGGGTCCGATGTAGATGGAAGAAAGAGGTACATATGATAGAAGAGATGTGTTGATGAAACGAGAGGGAGGAGTCCAGAGTGACGCCTAGATAACGGAGGGTCGGGACTAGGGGGATGGAGCGAGAGGACATAACAGGCGACAAGCTGGGAGAGGGAAGCCCAAAGGAGAACCAAATCGTGGAGGATTTGGCGGGGTTAGCATGCAGAAAGTTAGAGTCGAACCATGACACAACGGAGGAAAGACAACGGTTGAGTGGAACAAGGTCAGGGGTGGAGGAGGAGGTGTGATGAACCAGCAGGATGTCGTCGGCGTAAATGTAAGTGGAAATACCAGACTGTTGGATGAGCAGGGCTAGGGGAGTGAGGAAGGCATTGAAAAGTAGGGGGGCAAGAATAGATCCCTGGGGAACACCGCAGGTTAAGTTACTGCCAAAAGGAGTTTCATAATCAGGCGATACTTTTCTTCCCAGTGCCCCATATGGGCACCCCTGAAGAAACTCTCTGGACTGCCGCAGAGCTCGCTTATATGCAACAAAAGACGATAGCTCTTCATCACCTACTGTACAATCCAGGTCGACCAACCTCCCAAGTTCACCATCTCCTCCTGGATATCTGATTGGCTTGGATGTAGCAAACAACAATTCAGTCTGCCATGCAGTGACTGACTCCCAAAGCTACCTCAGTTGCCAGCCTAGCTTCAGTTTCTGCAGTAGATATCTGCAAGGCAGCAATGTGGACCTCTATGCACATGTTGACAAAACATTACAGCTTGTATGTGTCTCTAGCTCAAGATCTCGCTTTATGGTTTAATCTGTCGCTTTCCGCCTCCCATATACAGTTGGACCACACATATATCTCTTTCAAACCAGTGACCCTCAGATATGGATTCACCTACAGAGAGTGCCTTGATTATTTCTATTTGTTTCTGGAGAAAACATAGTTGTTTACCTGTAATGGGGGTTTCCTGTAGACATCAAGTGTATGCAGCCTCACTCACCCTCCTGCCTTCCCCACTATAAAAATAAAAAAGACCCCCTCATAGAACAGAAATATCAATGCTTAGCAAACACAGCTGCTCACAGCACTCATCAAAGATATTTTCTACCACTACACTTCGGCCCTGCACACAACTCATCATTGCACCTACTGCCGAATTGTCAGGCGTTGACGCACATGCTTAGAAGTCCAAAAGACTACACCTATGGAGTATGGTGTATACCCTTGCTGTCTATGTGGAACCTCTGGTGCAGGTAAGCAACTATGCTTTCTGTAATGTAGCTGTTGGAAAAGAAGTCTCCCCCATAGAAATGTAATGGGCCAGTTGTATGGGAACTTTTTCTCTGGAATCCCCCCCCTCCCCCCAAATCTAGTCTGGCTTATTTATTTTTTAACTGTGGGTCTCTTCCCTGGTTTTCCCTTGCTGCCAAATATAATCTCGTTCCATGAAATTTCTAGAATTATGTTGCACCTGACCAGCATTTGCATTTGTCCACATCTGCTATTTGGATGACCAGCCTTCCAATTTATCAAGGTCCTCTTGCAAGTTTTCACAATCCTTATGGGTTTTAACAACTTTGAATAATTTTGTGTCATCTGCAAATTTGATTACCTCACTCATTATTCCCATTTCCAGGTAATTTACGAATACCGTATTTTTCGCACCATAAGACGCACCTTTTCTTCACCAAAAAGTGGGAGGAAAAGTGCCTGCGTCTTATGGTGCGAATATAAGAAGTTGCAGAGCGGCAGCGGGTCCCCCGGGACCTTCCGTGTCCTTGGGGACTGCATCATCCCTCCCCCGCCCCGTGTTCAGGCTTATCAGTGCCAGCCACCACCACAGAAGATCTCCTCCTTAGACACTCACCGACTCCTTCTTCTGCAGCCGCGGCTCCCTGTCTCTTAGGGAACCGCGGCTGTGCTTTTAAAATCATCTCGGAGCCCTTCCTGTCTTGACGGGCTCCGTGCAGCATTGTCCCGCCTCCAAAGGAAGTGGTAAACAACTTCCTTTAGAGGCGGGACAATGCTGCACGGATCCCGTCAAGACGGGAAGGGCTCCGAGATGATTTTAAAAGCACAGCCGCGGTTCCCTAAGAGGCAGGGAGCCGCGGCTGCAGAAGAAGAACAAATAATGATAAGATTGTGTTTGAGCCATTGCCTCACCTTGATACAGTCGGGTTACACAACTATACAATTGCTCATCTCAGGTCTTCATTATTGGTAATCTAGAGTTTTTTCTATCATGTGCATTATTTTACCCACATATTGAACAGGCATTTTTTAAATTATATTATTTCATGAAAATATAATAAATAATAAGCACTTTCAAAGCAAATAGGTAGGATGCATAAGGCAATCAAAACAGAATATTTTTTTTTCCTATTTTCCCCTCTGAAAAACCAGGTGCGTCTTATGGTCCGGTGCGTCTTATGGTGCGAAAAATACGGTATGTCGTCTTATAGGTTGTTCCATAGTGTTGGGGCAGTATCCTCAGGAACACAGTCTTTTGAAAATCATTTAAGATCCCCTGGTTCCTATTTGTGGGTGTTTTCTGAAGTCCTGCTCTTTGCCCTTCATCTGTGAGTTTGCTTTATCCTCATCAGCTTCTACATATTCCTCCCCTTCACCTTTGAGTCTGTCAATACCATTTTTGCTCTTCCTCCTCTCGCTAACATATCTGAAAAATGTCTTGTCCTCTCAAAACCCTCCCCCCCCCCCCCCCCCCCCCCCATTTTACTGCATTGGCTATTTTTCTTCCATTTGTATTTTTGGTTTTCTGACTGCTTTCCTAGCTTTTCCAAATATTGATGCTTGTTGTCCTTTCTGTGATCTCTTGTATTTTATGAACGCCACTAGTCTGTTCTACCACCACTGCATGTAGATGGATTTTTTTCTGTTCTCCATTCTTTGAGTTTGATACTGCAATCTGCAATGTTTTATGGCTGGTTTATTAAAGAATAAAAGCAAATCTAAGAAGCTGGACTTTAAGAAGTGCCCACAGTGTTCTGAGAATACGGCCGACTCAAGCACTCGGCATGTCTGTATCTGATGTCTGGGACCTAGCTACAGGGTCACAGCCTGAAGCAAATGCACAAGGATGCCCCTGAGGGTTCATTGCAGCTGCAGATATATACTAAAGGAGTTCCGACGCTGCTGCTTCCACTGCTCATGCAGCTGACACTGGTAACTCATGGAGCACGGACACACACCAATCAAGACCAGCGCCAAGACAATAAATCTGGCTGTGTACCCTGCTCCTTCCTTGAGTGCCCTAACAAACCAGGAGGACGACTACTGATAATTTGTATAGCACTACAAGGCATACGCAGCGCTGTACAGACGCATGTAAGAGATTGTCCCTGCTCATCAGAGTTTATAGTCTAGTCAAGATAGACGAGATAACAGCTGAAGACAAGGATATATTTAGAGGAATGGTAAGGAAACACAGACTAAGTGGATCAGGATCCAAAAGTGGCCTCAAAGTGGTGAGTTTTCAGTTTGTATTTGAAAAGAGCCAGATGTGAGCCATGAGGGAATTGGCTGATGGGGCCTACAGCATTACAGACTGTGCAAATGCTGGAAACTCCACCAATATTGGCTGGTGCACCAATAAATCTCCATGAACCGCTGTCACTGATGCTGACTTGGTATGAAGCTCTGCCCACCGTCTGAACAATGCTGGCTCCTGGGATCATAATTTGTCCTCTTAAACTAGTAATAACTCAGGGACATCCCAAGGTGGTGAACTGGATCAGAAATTGGTTGACTGACAGACGACAGAAGGTGATGGTAAATGGAACTCACTCGGATAAAAGGAGGGTGATTAGCAGGGTGCCCCAGGGTTCGGTCCTGGGCCCGGCACTGTTCAATGTATTTGTGAGTGATATTGCTGAAGGACTGCATGGAAAAGTGTCTATCTCCAGGAACAAGCAGGAATGAGTCTTCATATATGGGTACGTCGGTACTGATGGAGTCTGCGCGGGAACCCTCCCCAGCGTCCAATCAGAACACTTTTGGAAGATCCCAACACGCCTGCGTGCTGCCTTCCCGCCTTTCCCAACTGCCTCTCTTCAGTTTTCGTTTTTTCGCGGAGCCGGCAGGATATCCTCCGGTCACCGCAGAAAATTCTTCCTTTCATTTTTGTTTTTTCTTGTGTTTGCGTCTACCTTCCCTCGACGCACCGGTACCGCCGGTGTTTCTTTTTCTTTTTTTTTCTACAAATATGTCCTCTTGTGGGAACTTTTGTTCCTGTTGGTGCCTGACAGGTTTCGGTCTACTAGGCCTCTTCACTTTCCCTCAGGGAAATGCTAGCCACTAGAATGTGTTTTAACTGTGGCACTTACAAATTAGTGTTAGACACCCATAATTAGTGCCTTCAATGTTTGGGACCTGAACACCATCCGCTGGAGTGTCCCTCCTGCACTTCTATTTCTACAAGAAGTTTTCAGCATCGAGCTCAACTCGATACGCCGTTCCCCCTCAGACCTGAGGGCACCAGCTACATCTTCTTTTTTGCAGGATCAGGTAACCAAACAAAAGTCTGTACAGACTAGCCAGTCCTCGGGTGGTAGATCTCATGTACTTCATAGAGATGCCTTTGGGCTTGCCCCTGAGGACATTGTGGCTTTAAAACCCCGGCGGGCGGCTTCTGCCTCCAAAGCACTAACGGGGTTTCAGGCTGTTCCCGGGGTTTTTACCTCAATGAACATGCCTGAGCCATGCCCGGTGGTGGTATCCGCTTTGAGCGGTGCCGGTACCCCGGCATCGGCAATGGTGCTGGATGAAACATTCCACACTGATGATCGCAGTCGAGCGCGCTCGGTATCCTCGGTGCCGCTAGAGCCACTACCGACCGGTCTTCCCACATCGGTCCCGGTACCGATGCTGGTATCCACGTCGGTACCCTCCAGGTATGCATTAATAGACTCTCTTCTTTCGATGCCGAGTCTATAATCGATCTCTAGTCTGGATGATTGTGTACCGACTGCAGATGGTACCGTAGACATTCCACCGATCAACGTCTGCCACATTTGGTTTCCACGGTACTGATAGTGCCATCACAGACTGATCTTCATATATTGGTGTCACCGACGGTACCGATCCCGGTACCGGTATCAACATCGGTGTCGGTATCTCCCATGCTCCTTTCAGCAGGCTCGCTTCCCTCCATACTGAGTTTGGAATCGATCCCTAGCATGGACGATTTGCTACCGACCAGTTGCGGTACCTCTTTTCAGCGGTACCGACAACTATTTTTCAAAGATAATCCGATGCTCCACCCTTCCAGATCTTCTATTCTACAGAATCTGAATGAACTGGTGGATGCTAGAACTAGTTCTTCAACAGATCTAGTTCTTCTTCCCTCCTCTTCCTCGAACTCCCCTTTGGGGAGATTTCTTTTCAAGCTTTCCTGCTTGATATGGCCAAGTCTCTTGCCATTTCCATACCTGGTCAAGACCCTGCACCAGGGGATCCACAACCTACACAGATCCCCTGTAATCCACAGGAAGTCATTATGTTTCCTTTGCATCAAACCTTGCAGGATCTTTTATTTAGAACATGGGAAACTCCTCTAATGGTATCCCCACCTTCTAGGGCAACTGATCTCCTATACAGAGTGCCCCTTTCTCCAGGTTTTCAAAAACCTCAGCTCCCCTCATCATTCTCTTGTTGTAGAATCAGCAATGAGGCGTGTTAAGAGTACTAAGAAGCACTCTTCTTATCCGCCAGGTCGTGAGGCTAAGACTTTAGATGCCTTTGGACGTCAAACTTTCCAGGCATCTATGCTTTCAGCAAGAATCCTTTCATATATTTTCTATATGGGATTATCTCTTGAGGTCACAAAAGATTTATTGCTTTTGACCCCTTTCCTCCAAGAGCCTAAAAGAGCAGATTTTTCTACGTTAGAAATATTTTGAGCATGATTGACTAAGTTCCTTACTTGTGCTTCCCTAGTACATTCGTAGCAAAGGCCTGTGAGAGAGTCAGTTGGGCCATTAGATGATAAAGGGGTAAAAGGGGCAGTAAGAGGAGACAAGGCTATAGCAGAGAGACTGAATGAATTCTTTGCTTCGGTCTTTACTGAGGAAGATGTAGGGATGTTACCCAAGACTGAAGTGGTATTTAAAGGTGATACCTCAGAGAAATATCGCTACACCGGGAAGATATATTTATTTTTATTTTACATTTCTTCTATACCGCGCTATTTTAGATCAGCGCGGTTTACATTCAACATCAACTATACAATGCAGGCACTCTGAGTTGTATTTACAATGAACGGGGAGATCAACTTGGAAGTAACTGGGGAAACTATCTACATCTTATTTACACTGGTACCTACTTTAGGCAGGATCTATCAACATCTTATTTACGCTAAGTGTCTAAATTCTATTTCCAGGAGTACTGTTGGGAGACCGAGCTGGTTATCCTTTTTCGTGCTGGGTCTGATTAGTTGGGTGTAGCGGGTGATTGTCTGAGGAGCACCATGCATGTTTACTAAGGCTGGAATCGGGGTAGTATATAGTGAACAGATGATGCTTTAATGCCTTCCTGAAGTTTGTTAGGTTGGTGATGTTTCGCATATAAGTGGGAAGGGCGTTCTATGCTCTAGGTCAGGGGTCTCAAACATGCGGCCCGTGGGCCGCATGCGGCCCGCCAGAGCATCTTGTGCGGCCCGCGAAGCACTTACCAGAGTGTAAAAAAAAAAAATCCAAACTTGCCGCCGCCGCAGTATTAAGCGTCCCGCGGGCCCCTCTGCCTGGCAGAGTCCTCTCCTCCCTGCAGCATCAGCTCCAAAAGCGGCGGCTTTCAGAGCCGCAAAGAGAGAGTTTCTCTCGCGCGGTTCTGAAGAGCAGCGAGAGAGTCTTCAGAACCGCACGAGAGAAACTCTCTCTCTTCGCGGCTCTGAAAGCCGCCGCTTTTGGAGCTGATGCTGCAGGGAGGAGAGGACTCTGCCAGGCAGAGGGGCCCACGGGACGCTTAATACTGCGGCAGCAGCAGCAAATATACATTTTTTTAAAATCTACCTTGGCTGATGGTGGGAGGGGGGTTAGGACTGGTAATGGCCTATGAGGGGGGTACCTGAAAATGGGGTGATGGGGGTAACACTGAAAATGGGGTGATGGGGGGGGGTTAGGACTGGTAATGGGCTATGAGGGGTAAGACTGGAAGTGGGCTATGGGGAGTTAGGACTGGTAATGGGCTATGGGGGGCTAGGACTGATAATGGGCTGGGGGGTCTGCTAGGACTGGAAATGGGCTCAATGGAAGGGGGGCTTGAACTGCAAATGGCTGATGGGGAGGGGGGCTTGGAATGGAAATGGACTGTGAGGGGAGGGAGCTAGCACTGGAAATGGGCTGATGGGGGGCTAGGACTGAAAATGGGCTGATGCAGTGACTAGAAGGGAGGGGATGCTGTGTGGGACTGGAACTAGAAGGGAGCTGATGTTGGGGGAGGATTAGAATGGGATGGAGCTGGGAGAGTGAAATGGAGAAGGGAAAATATTTTGTGTGGGAGGGAAGACAAATCTACAATTGGCCAGGTATTGGGAGAGTAAGTGGGGATTGAGGATGGAGGGGTAAAATTTGAGTGGATGAAATAGGAATGAGGAAAGAGCAAAAGGAGAAAGATTAATATGTTAAAGCAGATGTAGAGGGAGAATGGAAAAAGCTAGAAGAGAGAAGAAAGGACAAATGGACAGCAGACGATGGAGAGTTAGCAGAAGGCACGAAGAAAGTGGCTGGAACAATTGCAACTGAAAAAAAATGCACAAAAGGTAGAAAAATATCTTTATTTTGAATTTATTAACTGGAATATGTCAGTTCTGGGAAATGTGCATCAATAATGTCTGCGCTTTGTTTAGTACAAGAGGAAATTAATTTATAGTTTTATTTCTACAGTGTTGTTGTACATTCCAAGTTTGGCTTTTGGGGGTCCCAGTTTAATAGTCTTCTTTCTAAATTTTGCTTCCTTGTTTGGTGATGGTGTATTCTGCATGTGTAACTGAGCTGAGGTATTCTGTTTATGTAATTCCTATTTGACATTGCTACTTGTTCTCTGTCCCCAGTAGGTCATGTATTGTTGTTCTCTGAAATGTATTGATTTAATATTTGCAGTGTTGCCTTTTGATAGGTAGGGTATGGTGCTTTGTGAGTCCTGGTAGTGCTGTTAGGATATGGCGGGTTTGCTATAGGTTCTAAATGGGCAGTGTTTGTTTGTAGTAGTTCCTAATGTGCCTGGCGGTTGGCACTGGATTATAGTAATGTAGAAATCTTTTAGTCTTTCTTTATTCATGCACTCATTAAGAGGCATGTTTACTAAAAGTTAGGGTATGGTAACATTATGCAAATATTTATGCAAATGAGGTACCTTATGCAAATGAGGTCCCACGTCTCATGCGGCCCCCGGGTTATTTGACAAGTCCTCATTTGGCCCTCAAAGCAATTTGAGTTTGAGACCCCTGCTCTAGGTGCATAAATCGTAAAGGCCCTATTTGTTGTCGCTTTTGTGCATTTTGTCATTGCTTTTGGGACCTCTAGGGTGTTTTGCATTGTGGGTCTTCTGTTTCTGTTATGTGGTACGTTGTGTATCATCTTGCTGATGGCTGTGGGGGTCGAGGTGTTTAAGGCTTTGAAGGTCAGGGTTAGTACTTTGTAGAGGGTTCGTGCTTGAACAGGCAACCAGTGGAGGTGGTTCAAGACTGGCGTGTTATGCTCTCTCCGTGAGGCTCCTGTTAGTACTCTCGCGGCAGTGTTCATTGCAAGCTGGAGCGGTGCTAGAGTTGCTTGAGGGAGACCGTGTAGAATTACGTTGGCATAGTCGAAATGTAATATTAATGCTTGATAGATTGATTGATAGTCGCTGAAGTCGAGTAGTGGTCGTAGGTGTGTTAAGGTCCTTATTTTCAGATATACTGTTTTTACGGTGTTTTTTATGTGGGTTTTCAAGTCCAGCTGCTGGTCAAGTGTAACACCAAGGTAGCGGATTGTGGGCTTAGTTTTCAGTTCTGAGTTGCCGATTTTTAAAGAGGGTGGAGGGGTGAAGTCCTGGTTCCTTGAGATGAAAAGAACATCTGTTTTGCTGTAGTTGATTCGCAAGTTTTGTGCGTTGAGGCAGTCTGCTACTGCCTCAAAACATCTTGTTAGAGGTGAAAAGTCTGGTTGGTCGGTCCTGAAAGGGATGTATAGTAGGATATCGTCTGCGTAGGCTAGGCAGTTGACCTTGAACGATCGTACTAGGGTGCATATGGGCTGCATGTAGATGTTAAACATCAATGCAGATAGTGACTAACCCTGTGGCACACCTTGGTTTTGCAAAAACGATTCTGAGGTCGTGGAGCCAGACCTTACATGTTGCCATGTATTAGTCAAGTACGATTTGCACCAGTCTAAAGCAGTTCCTTGTATTCCTTTCTCGCTGAGGCGTAGTAGGAGGATCTCGTGGCTCACCGAGTCGAAGGCCGCTGCGATGTCGAGGAAGATGAGGGCGAATCCTTGGTGAATTTTGTCGGTTCCCGAGACTAGGTTGTCAAATAGGGTGGTGAGGAGGGTTTCCACCCCGTGTGCTTCTCTGAACCCATGTTGGGATGGATCCAGAGGGGTTTCAGTGTCAATATGCTGTTGAATTTGGCGCTGTACTATCTTTTCGATTACTTTGGCAAGCATGGGGATACTTGAAATTGGTCTGTATGATTCCACTTTTGTTGGGTCCAGCCTGTTATTCTTCAGCAATGGTCTGATTGATGTTTTTCAGACTCTGTGGGAACGATCCGGTTGTGAGGGATTGGTTTACTAATTCGCTCAGGTATTGACTTAAGTTGCAGCGTAACTCCTTTATCCATAGAGCTGGGCATGGGTCGTTGGGCGCGGTGGTGGGGTTGATTGCTGCGATAGTGTCTTCAATCTCTCTGTGTGAGATTTTGTCAAATTTGGATAGTGGTGATGGTTGGGATAACTTATGCGGTAGGGTGTTGTCTGCGGGGCTTGAGGTTGCACCAGTCTGTATCATTTTTGATTGTAGATAGTTGGAGTATGCCTGGGGCTGTGGCATATGTGATTGGTCTGCGGGAGGTTCTTTTATAAGCGATTTCACTATATTGAACAGGTCATGAGGCTTGTTTAACGATCGCTTCAAGATGTCTGAATGATATTGTTTCCGTTTCTTCATTAATTCATCTCGGTGTGCTCTTAGGTGAGCGTTGTATGTACTTTGTGCTTCGGTAGAGCGTGCTCAACGCCATCTTCTCTCGAGCTTGCGCAGGTACAGGAGTGATGCTCGGAGCTCTTTAGAATACCATGGTGCGTGCTCTCGTTCGTTTTCTTGTGTGTGGCTGGTATGCATGCGACAGTCTTGAGGCTATCGTCCCAGGTGGATACCAAAGCATCTAGGTCGTGTGCTGCATTGTTGAGGAGTGGGAGGATCTTCTCTCGAATTTCTTCTTTATCAAAGGGGCGGAAGCGCTTCAGCGGTGTTTCGTGGGCAGCGTTGGTTTTGTTGGAGTTTCGGTTATAGGTGTTAATGGGTATCTGGAATTTGAGCAGGCTATGGTCAGACCATGGCACCGGGGTTATGGTCGGTAGTGTTGGGTGGGTTCTGTGTCTGTCTGTGGGGCAAAGATCAGGTCCAGTATGTTTCCCTTGACGTGAGTGGGTCTGTCGACTAGCTGAGAGTAACCCAGCTCGTGTAGTGCTTCTAGGAAAGCAGTGGCTTGAGATTCTTGCAGAGTAGGCAGGTTGAAGTTGCCTAGAATCCAGTTTTGGGATCGTGGACTGTTTGAGTTGCATGCGAGGCCAATTATCGTTGCGAGATCCTCTGAAGACGTTGTTGGCGCTCGGTACAGTAGGTTGATGGTGCAGGTGTCGTTCGTTATAGTATATTTGTTATATATATTACAACTATTTGATAAACTGAATAGTAGCAAATCACCTGGACCGGATGGTATACATCCAAGAGTGTTGAAAGAACTGAAATATGAGATTGTGGACCTGCTATTGGTAATCTGTGAACTTTCATTAAAATCATCTGTAATATCTGAGGATTGGAGGGTCGCCAACGTAACACCAATATTTAAAAAGGGTTCCAGGGGTGACCCGGGAAATTACAGACCGGTGAGTCTGACGTCAGTACCGGGGAAAATGGTAGAAACCATCATAAAGAACAAAATTACACAGCATGTAGATAGTCATGGCCTAATGGGAGACAGCCAACATGGCTTTAGGCAAGGAAGATCTTGTCTTACTAATCTGATATGTTTTTTTGAAGGTGTGCATAAACAGGTAGACAAAGGTGAGTCGGTTGATATAGTGTATCTGGACTTTCAAAAAGCTTTTGATAAGGTCCCTCATCAGAGACTTTTGGCAAAACTAAAAAGTCATGGGATGGTGTACTATTGTGGATCGGGAACTGGTTAAAAGATAGAAAGCAGAGGGTAGGGCTAAATGGCCAATATTCCCAATGGAAAAAGGTGAATAGTGGAGTACCCCAGGGATCTGTACTGAGTCCGCTACTTTTTGACACATTCATAAATTACCTGGAAAAGGGAATAACGAGTGAGGTTATCAAATTTGCAGGTGATACAAAACTGTTTAAAGTTGTTAAAACCCAAGAGGATTGTGGAAAACTGCAGGAGGATCTGGATAAATTGGAAGACTGGGCATCCAAATGGCAGATGAAATTTAATGTGGACAAGTGCAAAGTTATGCACCTAGGAAAGAACAACCCACACTATAGTTACACAATGCAAGGTTCCACATTGGGAACCACACTGGGAATCTTTTCAATGGGAAAAAGATTTAGGAGTCATCGTGGATAACATGTTAAAACCCTCTTCCCAGTGTGCAGCGGCAGCCAAGAAAGCAAATAGAATGCTAGGTATCATAAAGAAAGGGATGGAAAATAAAACAAAGGATATTATAATGCCTCTATCGTTCCATGGTACGACCGCACCTTGAATATTGTGTGCAGTTCTGGTCACCGTATCTTAAAAAGGACATAGCATTATTAGAATAAGTACAGAGAAGAGCCACCAAAATGGTGAAGGGGATGGAAGGCTACTTCTATGAAGAGAGGCTACAAAGGTTGGGGCTCTTCAACCTGGAAAAGAGACGGCTGAGGGGAGATATGATAGAGGTCTATAAATTAATGAATGGAGTGGAGCAGGTAAACGTGGATCAATTGTTTACGCTATCAGAATATAGAAAGACTAGGGGACATGCAATGAAGCTACAGTGTAAACTATTTAAGACAACTAAAAATATTTTTTCACTCAACGTGTAATCAAACTCTGGAATTTGTTACCGGAGGATGTAGTAAGGGCTGTTAGTGTAGCTGGGTTTAAAAAAGGTTTGGACAAGTTCCTGGAGGAAAGGTCCATAAACCACTATTAAAAAGGGACCCAGGATGATCAATGCTTGACCCAGTACAAGCATTGTGGAACCTGTGTCTTTTGGGGATATTGCTAGGTACGTATGACCTAGATTGGCCACTGTTGGAAACAGGATACTGGGCTTGATGGACCTCGGTCTGACCCAGTATGGCATATCTTATGTTCTTAGGTTAGACTCTTTCGAGTCTGTTAGCAGAACTTCTGCTGTAGCCATAGGAGCACGATGTAGAGCCTGGCTCCAAGCTGCAGACTTGGACAATTCTGTACAAGATAAACTGGGAAATGCTCCTTGCACTGGAGAGAATCTCTTTAATAGAGAGACTTTACTCCAGGCTGCTCAGTTAACCACTGACGCTATTGCTTTCAGAGGCTTGTCTATGCCTTCCTCTATCCCAGTTTGTAGAAAGTCTACTAATCAGCTTTGTTCCCTTAATGGGAGAAGGTTTTATCCATCTCATCATACAGATCCTCCCAGGCAAGGGAAACAATCAACCAGGCTCAGGAAATCACAACCTCAACGGGTTCAGCAAACCCAGCAGCCGCAGGGTTGCTAATAGACTCTTCCCTGAATCCTTTTTCCTGTTTGAGGTTTGGGTCCTGTAGTTTGCTTCCTGCCACTACAAGCATTTACATCAATTTCATCCTAACTATCAGCTCCATGAGCTTCTTAAGTTGATTATGCTTTACAGGTAATACAGTTACTCCTCATCCTCTGGACTACTCAGAGGAGTAACAACTGCCAATAAGGTTGCCATGCCTTTACCTTTGACTTTTCCTCCTGTATCCGCATATCTCATATTACTTCAAAGATTTACTCCACCGTAAGTCGTCTTTTCAATTCTGTCACTCTTACTAAGACATTTCGTCTGTAAGAGTGATACCACTTGATTGAGGGCTTCTCCTTAAGCCCTAGGTTTTCTTTCAGAGTTGTCTTCCCCCATGCATTCTTAATTTTTCTGGCAGCTCTCAGACAATAGTGGAGTCTTACCACTCCTACTTATGTCTGTATTTCTTTCCCAATGTTGGGACATAAGATTTCTACTGCTGCCCTATCAATAGTTAGAACTGCAAGGGTTCTTACTGGTTAGACTACTGACTTGCTGACCAAGCCACCAGGGCTTGTTCTCCAATTTCAATGGTTCTGGCCTTACCTCTAGGTCCCAGAAGGTTTTAAAACCTTTTCTGGATATTGTTGCAGACACATTACCTTATCTTCTATCCTTAGCCTTCCCCAATCCTTGGGCTTGGCGGAATAGTTCGATACCTACTGGTTTTTCTTCTAATTAACCTGCAACATGCTCTCTGCATCTCTACGGAGCAGCTCTACACTATGGGGCCTTGTTAGAGAGCACATGATGTCAGATGGTTAGGAAGGGCTTTACCTAGTCATGCTTGCTGGGTTCTCCCTGCCCTTACCATTTTCCATTAAAGGCTTCTTAAAATAAACATAAGCCTTTAAGAGAATAACTAAAGAATTATCCAATTCCCTGGGTTGCTTCACATCTCCAGGGGACCCCTTCACCAGGGATGGGTTTTTCTATCAGTATAGACAATCCTTGTCTTGTCTTTTCCTTCCATCCTCAACTCTTCATGGCGTAATCCATGTTGAGCACAAGAATGCTCCATACCCTTTTTACCCTCATCAGGGGTACATATGGTATTTTTATTGCATCTTTTCTCCAGCTACCTGCTGGAGTTATGGAAGGATTCAGACTTACTATCTGCAGATTTACAACATCCTCTGCATTTTCCAGTTAGGTCTCCATTCCAGGTTATCCCTGAACTAGAGTTCTTAGAGGACTCTAGACTTCTCTTGCCAGTGAGAGAACTCCCTGGGCTTCCTATCCATACCTAGGAAGTACAGATTCTCGGACTATCTTCCCAAGCAGGTACCTCCCTTCTTGTGGTTAGATAAATCTTTCTCTCTCCACATACCCTATGTTTTGTGGTTAGATAAATCTTTCTCTCTCCACATACCCTATGTGTGGACATGGGTATGTATACATATATCTATGTCTGCATGTATATGATAGTGGGCAGATATATCTCTATATACTATTTCCATCTGTCTGCCTAGAAATTTATTTATTTTACATTTCTTATATACTGCACTATTTGACATCAGCGCGGTTTACATCGAACACAAAAATTCAGCACAAAAAACAAGTGTCTGAGTTACAATAAACGGGGTCTATAAACTTGGATAACAAGGTAAATATGAATCACAGGAAGGTAAACTTGGATTGCAAAGTAAACAAAGTGTGTGTGTATATATATATATATATATATATATCCCTACGGACTCGACAGATACTCTATCCCTTTCCATGCTGTCCCAGCATACTTAGGGTTCTCCATAATCAACCACTTCCTTTAGTAGTTGAGGAGTTTTTTGTACCATGCCTTTCAGTTTAGACATAAGAGATGCCATACTGGGTCAGACCAAGGTCCATCAAGCCCAGTATCCTGTTTCCAACAGTGGCCAATCTAGGTCATACGTACCTAGCAGTTTCCCCAAAAGACACAGGTTCTGCAATGCTTGTACTAGGTCAAGCATTGATATCCTGGGTCCCTTCTTAATAATGGTCTATGGACCTTTCCTCCAGGAACTTGTCCAAACCTTTTTTAAACCCAGCTACACTAACAGCCTTTACTACATCCTCCGGTAACAAATTCCAGAGTTTGATTACACGTTGAGTGAAAAAATATTTTCTTTTATTAGTCTTAGTTTACCCTGTAGCTTCATTGCATGTCTCCTAGTCTTTCTATAGTCTGATACCGTAAACAGTCGATCTACGTTTACCCGTTCCACTCCGTTCATTAATTTATAGACTTCTATCATATCTCCCCTCAGCCGTCTCTTTTCCAGGTTAAAGAGCCCTAACCTTTTTAGCCTTTCTTCATAGGAGTATCCTTCCATCCCCTTTACCATCTTGGTGGCTCTTTTTTCTGTACCTTTTCTAATAACGCTATATCCTTTTTAAGATACGGCGACCAGAATTGCACACAATATTCAAGGTGCGGTCTCACCATGGAACGGTATAGAGGCATTATAATATCTTTTGTTTTATTTTCCATTCCTTTCCTTATGATACCTAGCATTCTATTTGCTCTCTTGGCTGCCGCTGCACACTGGGCCGAGGGTTTTAACATGTTATCCACAATGACGCCTAAATCTTTTTCCTGGGTGGTGGTTCCTAATGTGGAACCTTGCATCGTGTAACCATAGTTTGGGTTGTTCTTCCCTAGGTGCATAACTTTGCACTTGTCCACATTAAATTTCATCTGTTTAGGTACACCTGAAGCCCTCCATATACTTCCTTTCCAATTAGGAGGGACTTTCTGACTCTTCAGAAGATGAGAGGCTACACTGCCTCATTACTTCTATCCTTTCTTGTTATCGGATATAGGGATCTTTAAAGTTCCCTTCTCTAAGAACTTTGTCCCTTTTAAAGTCAAAAGAGCTTCAGTTTTTATCTAATAGGGACTTCTGCGTTTTCCCAAAGTCCTACCTCATTGAAGTACCCCAGTTCCACTGGGATTGTTTTTTCTCACCCTAAAGGTTTTAACCTCAACCTGTTTTTTTGTACAGTTATCTACCTCTCCTTACATTGAGGTACTCTCTGGGGATATTCTGTTGGTTCATATCCACATGAACCTCCATATACCCCTTTACAATATCACCAGGTGAGGTCCATGTTGGTTTATTGCTCCCAATATTACCACTAAGTATCACCTGCACAGAGACTCCTATCTAGGCATCCTGTTTGGTCCTGCTGTTCCACAGCACATCTTTTTAGTTCAACTCCTACCCTCCATCCCTAGGATGCCTGGGGTTTCGGTAAAATAGCATGGCTCTCAAATTCGCAACATACTGGGACTCCTCCAGGCATCTCAGCTTGGGAGTTCCCATATGTGAAGACTCATTCCTGCTTGTTCCTGGAGATAGCACAGTTACTTACCTGTAACAGGTGATCTCTGGGAACAGCAGGAATAAGTCTTCACAACCCACCCACCTCCCCTAGGAGTTGCATTTCTCTATCTCGATCTTTCCCTTTCTCTCTCTTTGTCTCAGCTTTAAAACTTAACTGAGGAGAGGCAGTTGGGAAAGGCGGGAAGGCAGCACGCAGGCGTGTTGAGATGCTTCCAAAAGCTTTCTGATTGGACGCTGGGGAGCGTTCCTGCGCAGACTCTGTCGGTACCGACGTATCCATATGTGAAAACTTATTCCTGCTGTTCCCAGAGATCACCTGTTACAGGTAAGTGCTTTTTGCAGATGACACAAAAATTTGCAACAGAGTGGACTCCCCTGAGGGAGTGGATAACATGAGGAAAGATCTGCAAAAGCTGGAAGAATGGTCTAATGCTTGACAGTTAAGATTTAATGTGAAGAAGTGCAGTGTCATGCACTTGGGAAGTAGAGATCCAGGGGAAATGTACACGATAGGGGGCGAGAGGTTGGTGTGCACGGACCAGGAGAAGGACTTTGGTGTGGTGATTTCTCCGGATCTCAAGGTGGCAAAACAGTGCGACAAAGCAGTGGCAAAAGCCAGGAGGATATTGGGTTGCAATCAAAGAGGAATTACCAGCAGAAAGGAAGAGGTGGTAATGCCACTGTATAAGTCACTGGTGAGGCCTCACTTGGAATACTGTTTTCAGTTTGAGACCATATCTTGCAAAGGATATAAAAAGACTGGAAACTGTTCAGAGGAAGGCAACCAAAATAATTTGGAGCCTGCGTCAGAAGCCTTATGAGAAGAGACTTGAAGACCTAAATATGTACACTCTGGAGGAGAGGAGGGATAGAGGAGATATGATTCAGACCTTTAAATACTTAGAGAAATAATGAACAAACAAACCTCTTCCAAAGATGGGGAAGCTGTAAAACTAGAGGGCATAACATGAAGCTGCAAGGGCATAAATTGAAAGGCAATGTCGGGAAATACCTTTTCACTGAAAGGATGGTGGATGGTTGGAATGCTCTCCCGATGGAAGTGTTGGGGGCAAACACAGTGACGGAATTCAAAATGGCATGGGACAGATACAGTGGATCCCTTTACAGCAACAGGATAAAATCAAAATAAGCTTAACTAACTAATTTCTCAACATACAGGGGTGTCCTACACGGAGCGGTGGGTTCACCCTTAAAACAGACACGGGGAGGGGTGGCCTGCACGGAGTGGCAAGTGCACTTACTCTTGCCACTTCCCTTGGCAGACTAGATGGACCATACTGGTCTTTATTTGCAGTCATTTACTATGTTACTATGTAACTCAGGGATATCTTAGCACTGCCCAGATTGGATATCACTGCACAGCACGATGCCAGATCCTCTGACTGTGCTAACAAGAGCAAAGACAAGATGCCACAGCCTGTGCGGTAAGGATTGGCACAATGGTAATGTTGACGTTGAATATCTTCTGCAAGTGCATCTCCAGAACTTCACTGACCGACACCAAATGCTATAGATCTGCCTCCGATATCCACTGTAGCTCTTCCAATAAGCACTAGTGCAGGAGCTCTGTCTTCCTCTGCCTCCTCTTCATTGCTCCTGTCATGCTGCACTCATGAAAGCAGGTTTGCTGACAGTCTCCAGCATTACCAAAGCCCTTAATGACTCATTATCGTCTAACCTGCTGGCCTTGACTCCATAACAGCCTTGAGCTGATTCAGCTACTTAAGAAGCTCCTTGACCCGTAGTCCCAACCACCTTTAAGCACTCTTCCAAAGGTATCTTCTCAAGACTGACAGAAGTCAGGCTGGCACAGCTCCTCACTATCTACAGCCGGTCCAAGTCTCATTTTTCTTCTTTTTCACCAGACAGTGGGAAGTCCCTCTTGGTGTCTGACTGAGACTCCTTATCTCCTCACAGCATCACCTGGGATACCTCACCCATAGGTGGCTTCTGGACTTTTGTGAGCTCTGGAAGAGCTATCTGTGCAGGCACCTTCAGGTGGTGACATCACCTGAGTGTGTCTGGCTGTCCCCAGAGAGCACCTGTTACAGGTAAGCAACCTTGCTATATAGCAGAACTACAAAAGATACAGAGAAGGATAACCAAAATGATGATGATAAAAGGACGGAACAACGGTCCCTTGAAGAAAAAGGATACACACATTAGAACTCTGTCTTGCAGAAAAGATGGCTGAGGAGGGGATATAATAGAAGGCTCTAAAATCATGAGTGAGTTGGAATAAGTAAACAGTTTGTTAAATTGCTATTGAGTCAGTCTTCTCTTGTCAACCATATGAATATACCATCTCCGTAACATTGTATCTTTTTGTTTGCATTTGAAAGCTATTTCAGAGATGCCTTCATAGTTGCTGTGATACTGTCAATTCATATTGTTGTAGGCTGTCCTTTCAAATAAAAGCAAAACAAGAGATCTCTTCATGAAACTAAATATGTAGCACATTTAAAACCAGGTTTTTTTCACTCTGCATATAGTTCAAGTGATTTTGTTCATTTTTATACTTATCAGGAATGGTGGTGATTTGGCTTTTTTCCTTTCTGCACTATCATGTCCATCCGATTATCTATGCACTTGCAACTGTTCTAGCATAAGATGTAAACTTGTTAGGTAAGGTCCTGCTTTTCATGGAGGAGTCCTCCAACTTTGTTGTCTTTCTAAGGTGATGTTTTTTAATTTACTTTGTGAATATCATGTGTTTTTTGTAATCCATCAAGATCCCAGGATTGTTGCAGAATTTAAATAATACAAATAGAGAGGAAGTTACCCGTGAATTGTGCCTTGTACTGTTTTTGCTTCTTATTTTCTTAACTGTTTCATCCAGTAATTGGAGCTCTGCATTATTTGACAATGAATGTTTTTCTCTCCCTTTTTCTTCAGGAAACTCGCACGCTGGCTGAGATTGCAAAGGCTGAACTCGATAACCTACCTATACGTGGGAAACAACTGCGTGTGCGCTTTGCCTGTCACAGTGCTGCCCTCACCATCCGCAACCTGCCCCAGTTTGTGTCCAATGAGCTGCTAGAAGAAGCCTTTTCTATGTTTGGTCAGGTGGAGAGAGCTGTGGTTATTGTGGATGACAGAGGAAGAGCCACTGGGAAAGGCATCATTGAATTTTCTGGGAAACCTGCTGCCAGAAAGGCCTTGGACAGATGTGCTGATGGTTCCTTACTTTTAACTACGTGAGTGCCAGGCTGGTAGCTTTGTTTTGTCACAATGCATGTTGGGAATGGGAGAAGGGTATACTGGTGTGGGGTATGGAGATGGAAGGTGCCAAGGATGGAGAGATGCTCTGGGGATCAGAAAGGGTGTTGTGTATTTTGGAGAGGTGACTGTTGTAGTGTGTTTGAATGAAACATAATGCCTTATGTTTGGGGGAATGCTGTGGGTTTCTGGGATGAGAAAGTAGCCTTCCTTATCATACCTCAAGTCCAGTCCCGACGTATGGGTTGTCACCCCCAACTAGCAGCTTGGAGACTGACAGTAACAAGCTTGATGACATCACCCCACATAGGGCACTGCCACTGCCCACCAGGTTCAGTATTGGCAGTCTCCAAGCAGCTAGAGAGGTGATTCCCACCCAGGGACTCGTGGATAGGTTTTTATTTAGTTTGACATCCAATCTGCTTTGGTTTTCTTTGGGCTAGAGCTGGTGTTAGCGTAGGTTAGGACGGTCTGCCTCTTTATTGCAACTTGTGAGCCGGTTTAAAAAAAAAAAAAAAAAAAAGGAAAACTTGGTTCAGAACCACACAGGTGACCCAGGTCAGAGTCAGGCCAGTTGAGTTAAAGCAGCCCTTGGGTTTGTGGCTCCCGATCCCCCGTGAGGAGCCGCATGGAACACTTTGGGCCAGTCTGCCCTCTTAGGGTCTGCTTCTCTTACTTCCGCCACTGCGGGTGACGCTTCCAGGGCTGAGCAAGCGAGAGAGGGAAATGGGCTGGTAAGTGGGGCAGGGGCAGGACCTTATGGAATGTAAGGATGGCGGTCACAGGAGCAGGTAGCAGGCTTGCCTTTTGGCGCGTTTTGTGTAGACCGCCATTTGGAGGAGCATTTGTAAGTGATGCCATTTTGTGGAGCTGGGTGCGCAGGGGCTTAGCTAAGTTGGCTGCAGTGTGATAGTATTTCTGCCGGGGTCTTCACGCTTGGGCTCTGGTTGGTGCATTGTTGTGTGGAAAGGAGAAGAGAAAAAAACAAACCCAAGATTGAAGGGAGGACTTTCTGTCCAGGCAGCCCGGGCTCCCAGTCAGAGGCAGGGGCGCTGAGCGGCAGGTTCTGCCGTGGTTTGGTGGGGAGAGCATCCAGCCTCAGGGACAGGTGGGAGCTTTCTTGGAGGAAAGGACACAGGTGTTCCAGGGATCAGCCATGCCCACAAAGGCAATGTGCTTGGCATGTGGGCTCCACAAGAGTTAATTTTCCGCAACGGGTTTATATAATGGTTGTGGGGGTGATGCCTGCTCGGAAGAAGGGGACTGGCCAGATGAGGGTCATAAGAACATAAGATATGCCATATTGGGTCAGACCAAGGTCCATCAAGCCCAGTATCCTGTTTCCAACAGTGGCCAATCTAGGTCATAAGTACCTAGCAGTTTCCCCAAAAGACACAGATTCCACAATGTTTGTATTGGGTCATGCATTGAAATCCAGGGTCCCTTTTAATAATGGTTTATGGACCTTTCCTCCAGGAACTTGTCCAAACATTTTTTAAACCCAGCTACACTAACAGCTTTTACTACATCCTCCGGTAACAAATTCCAGAGTTGTATTACACGTTGAGTGAAAAAATATATCTCCGGGATCAAGCAGGAATGTAGTATTCACATATGGATATCGTCAGTACCAAAGGAGCCCATGTGGGAACGCTTCCCAGCGTCCAATAGGAAAGCCTTTGGGAGCATCCCACATCGCCTGCGTGCTGCCTTCCCGCCTTTCCAACTGTCCCTCTCTAGTTCTTCGTTTTCCATGGAGCCGACAGGTCCCATACCCTGTCACCGCAGAAAATTTCGTCTTTAATCTTTGTTTTTGTGGTCGCATCTGCCTTACCTCGATGTTATACCGGTACCGCCGGTTCATTCTTTCTTCTTAACCCCCCCTAAAAACCCTATATTTTCTGAAGTGGTTTACTTCAGAAACTTTTTTTCTTTGGTGCTAGGCGCCATTTTGGGCACTAGGCCCAATTTTTCATCAAAAATGGAAAAACCTGCTTCAGGTTTTAAGATAATGTTCTAAATGTGGCGGTACCATTTCCGTCAGACACCCATGATTGGTGTCTCAAATGTTTAGGTCCTGACCCCTCTATTTCAGAGTGCCACTCCTGTGGAATGATGTCAAAAAGGGGCCGACAGAACCTTGCTGCTTAACTTAGCACCCTTTTTCCCTCAGACATGGCGTCTGTTGCATCAACGTCCTCCAGGGCTTCATCTTCCTCCCATGGATCTCAGGTAACTAAACATAAATCTAGCCGGTCCTCAAAGGGTAGGTCTCCTAAGTATCGAGATGCCCCTGGCGTTGCCCTTGAGGAATTTTCACTGGCAAAACTGCTCCTGCGGGAGGCTTCGGCTTCCAAAGCATTAACGGGGCTCCAGGATGTTCTTGAGGCCTCAACCTCGGCAGAACTACTGGCGCCATGCTCTTGGGTTCTGGCCGCTTCTATCGGTACCGACACCCACTGCATCAACAGAGATTCCTTGCTATTGAACGCAGTCTAGCAGCTCTTCTCACGGCTTCGGTACCATTGAAAGTGCTTCAGACACCTCAACCGATACCGGCACCGACTGCATCGACATTGGTGGGTATGTCACCCATACCGAGTCATGAGTCTCTCTCTGGCATTGACAGATCGGTACCGGAACAACTTTCATACTTTGGACACATCATGGGGAGAGAGAGATCATTAGAGAAAGACATCATGCTTGGCAAGATAGAAGGTCAACGCAAAAGAGGAAGGCCAGCAATGAGATGGATCGATACAATAACAGCAGCTTACGGGTACCAGTCTGTCAACAATGAGCTGCCTGACTGAAGATCGAACACAATTTAGGATAGCTATCCAGAGGGTTGCCATGAGTCGACTCCGACTCGACGGCACTTAACAACAACCGGAACAACCCGATACCAACTTTGATCGATACCAGTACCGTGCTTTGCACAATCACCGTGATCGGAGATATTTTGAATCCTTGGATGAGTCTGAAGATTCTGCCAATACCAGAGTACTTCTCCCCAAGGATTCCTCTTCTCCTCAGCGCAGAAAGTCTCTGCCAGAGGATGTCCTTTCAGGACTTTATCCATGATGTGGCCCGAGGCCTTTCCATCACAGTAGCTCCTGAAAAAGAGCCTAGGGCAAAGGAGTTGGAAATCCTCCAATACTCTAAGGCTCCCAAAGAGGCAGCTGCTCTGCCTATTCATGAGATCTTACATGATCTTATGCTAAGGATGTGGGAAACACCTTTAACCATATCTCTGCTTTCTCGAAGACTCGATACCATGTATCGAGTTCCACCTTGTCCTGGCTTTCAAAAAACTCAATTACCACACCATTCAATGGTGGTGGAATCAGCCATGAGAAGGATGAAAAGTGCAGAGACACATGCATCCAATCCTCCAGGTTGTGAATGCAGGACTCTTGATGCCTTTGGGCGTCGATGCTTCCATGCTCTCAGCTAGGATCAGTTTCTATTTCTTGTATGTATATGGGCATGTTCCTTAAAGAGGTCACAGGAGACTTGGAGCTTATGAGCCCCCTTCTTCCTGATGACAAAAGACAAGACTATCTCGCTATTGTCAAACATGCTCAGGATGTTTCCAAGTTTGTTAATCATGCAGCCTTTGACTGTTTTGAGTGCATAAGCAGAACCTCTGCTATTGCTATTGATGCACGTTGGATCGCCTGGCTTCAGGCATCTGACTTGGAAATTTGGGTACAGGTAAATTAGGAAACATTCCTTGCACAGGAGAAAATCTCTTTGGCAAGAATTGGCAGGAGAAGGCTAACAAAATAGATACTGACAATATCACACTGGATAGATTGTCCAAATCTACATGCGATCCTGTAAAGAAAAGATCCTCTAAGAAACCATTTTTTAATAAGAAAAAGAAGTTTTACCCTTCCTATACCCAACAGGGACACAGTCCAGGTCAGACTGCCCAAAAGGGACAGCAGCAACAACCTAAACAAAAGAAGCCAAAAGCTGCAAAACCTCAGCCACCTCAGCGGCTTTGACTCCTTTCTAGAGAACTTCGCCTTCCTGCCCCTGAAAGGTCCAGAACTCTTAACCATCCCAGGCAGGTTATGTCATTTTGCCCACAGATGGTACCAAATAACAGCAAAAAATTGGACTCTGTCCATTATATGGGAGGGGTACAAGCTTCATTTTCACAGCTTGCCCCCTCCTACAATTATAAGACAGTTCAATTCTCAGACCTCTCTCGACAATCTTAGGTTAAGAAGTCACAATGCTCCTTGCTCAAGGAGCAATAGAGGAAGTACCCATTCCCCATCAGGGTACAGGGTTATACTCCCCCCTATTTCCTTATTCAAAAGAAAACAGGAGTACACAGACCCATTTTAGATCTCAGAGAATTGAACAAATACCTGTTCCGAGAGAAGTTCAAAATGGTCTCTCTAGAAACTCTGCTGTCATACCTTCAAAGTCGGGATTGGCTTTGTTCTCTAGATCTCAAGGATGCGTATACTCATATTCTCAGCCATCCAGTATTTGGGGCAAGGTACCTCAGGTAACTTTGGGCCGGAAGGACTGGGGTTTCTAGTCGAACAGGTGCTCCTTGTGGTCTTGGGCAAGCCACTTAACCCTCCATTGCCCATATTCCCTGTAAAATAGTTATCTCCAAGTTATGTCCTGTTCAATGTAACTTCAGTTCAATATAAACCACCTTGATATCATGAAAGGCGGTATATAAGAAATGTTAAATAAATAAATCACAGGAGATTTCTCCAATTCCTGTTTCAAGGAAAGCACTACCAATACAAGGTTCTTCCCTTTGGCCTGGCATCTGCGCCAAGAGTGTTCACAAAATGCATGGCTGTGGTAGCAGCATTTCTCCGCACTCTGGGAATATTTGTCTTCCCTTACTTAGGCGACTGGCTCATTCGAGCCCCTACAGTGCCAGAAGCCAGCTCTGCTCTATCTCGCACAATGCGAATCCTTCAGTATTTGGGACTGGTCATAAACCTCCCAAAATCCGATCTTGCTCCCACTCAGTTCCTGGAGTTCATAGGAGCTCATCTGGATACCAGACAGACAAGGGCTTTCCTTCTGCAGCCCTGCTATCTTTGCATAGTACAGCTAGCTTCCCAAGCAGTGCTCAAGCCTTGTCTCACTGCTCAGGAAATGCTACAATTGCTAGTCCACATGGCATCCACCGTGAATGTGGTTCCTTATGCTCACCTCCATATGCGAGCGGCCCAGTGGACTTTATCCACTCAGTGGACACAGGGCTCAGGTTGCCTGTCGGACAGAATAACAAACTCAGTCTGTCTTTCGTCCCTACAATGGCGCAATCAGCCAGAAACCTTCTGGTGGGGTCTCCTTTCCAGAAACCCCTATACCAAGCCACCCTAACAGATGCTTCACAGGTGGGATGGGGAGCCCACCTGCACGATCTCTCTACCCAAGGTACCTGGACTCCACAGGAGGCCTGTCTTCACATCAGCCTCCTGGAGCTCAGAGCAATCTTCCTTGCTCTTCGAGTATTTCACGCCCAGCTCAGCTACAAGACAGCCATGTTCTATGTGAACAAGCAGGGCGGAACAGGCTCTCTGTCATTATGTAACTAAGCTTTGCGACTATGGGCCCTCACCAGAGAGCATCAGATTCATCTCCTTGTGGTGTATCTTCCAGGCATTCAAAATTCTTGGGCAGACAAACTCAGCCGAGTTCTGCTTCCACTTGAATGGCCTTTCTATGCAGGTTGCCCAAATATTTCAGTTTTGGGGAACCCCGGACATAGACCTCTTTGCAAGTCTGCTGAATGCCAAACTTCCCCGGTTCTGTTCCAGAATTCTGGCTCGATGTTGTCAGGCAAGGGACGCTTTCCTCCTCCACCGGGGTCAGGACTTACTATATGCCTTCCCACCCATTCCCCTCATCCCGAAAACCCTATTCAAGCTTCAGAGACAGAGGTCATATGATCCTCATAGTTCCACTTTGGCCACGGCAAACGTGGTACCATATGCCCCTATATCTCTCTCAAGCTTCGCCTCTGGAGTTGGGATCCGCTCCAGATCTTCTCTCCCAAGAGGAAGGGATGCTGTGGCATCCGAATCCCCAGTCTCTGCATCTCAGGGCTTGGTTGCTGAAAGCTTAGAACTTCAGGATCTTAACCTTTCCCAACAGGTAAAGGATATCTTTCATGCTTCTAAGAGACCCTCCACAAGACGCTCGTATGCCTTTAAGTGGAAACGTTTTACCACATGGTGCTCGTAGAAGGGTCTTAACTCTCTTGCGATACCTCTGGAATCGATACTGGAGTATCTTCTTCATTTGTCAAATGCGAGTCGCTAGACAAATTCAGTAAGAGTCCATCTTAGTGCTGTTGCAGCTTCTTGGTGGACAGTCTATTTCCTCTAATCCTCTCATAGTGAGATTTATGAGAGGCCTTCTTTTAACAAAGCCTCCCATTAAACCACCACCGGTGGCATGGGACTTAAATCTGGTGCTTGGGCAGTTCATGAAACCGCCCTTTGAACCATTAGCCACTACATCTTTGAAATTCCTTTCCCAGAAAGCCATCTTCCTCATTGCAATCACATCGGCACGTCGCATCAGTGAATTGCAAGCGTTAGCGGCCGATCCTCCCTATACAAGGTTCCACCATGTTCTTAGGACTCATCCACACTTTACACCAAAGGTGGTTTCGCCTTTTCATTTAAACCAAGCAGTTTACCGTCCTGTATTCTTTCCGAGGCCTCATGCCTCCAGTGCAGAAAGGAACCTTCATACCTTGGACTGTAAAAGAGCTTTGGCCTTTTACTTGCAAAGGACACAGCAACATAGAAAATCTTCTCAACTCTGTTGCTTTTGATCCTAGTCATTTGGGACTTCCAGTTTCCAAAAGAACACTGTCCAACTGGATCGCACAGTGCATATCCTTTGCCTATGAGAGTAAGAACCTTCTCCTTGAAGGCCATGTCACCGCTCACAATGTGAGAGCTATGGCAGCCTCAATAGCTCTTCTTCACTCTGTGTCTATCGACATCTGTCGAGCAGCTACTTGGGCTTCATTACATACCTTCACAGCTCACTACTGCATAGGCAAGGACTCCCGCCGGGATGCCTTGTTTGGCCAGGTTGTTCTTCAACACCTTTTTCAGACTTAACTCCTACCCACCGTCTCTGGTAGGATGCCAGTGATCCATGGGGGGAAGTGGGGCCTTTTTGCAAGGGCTGACAACTTCCTGGGGCAATCTCCCTGGCATCTGCATCTAGGGAGTCCCCATATGTGAAGACTACATTCCTGCTTGTTCCTGGAGATAGCATAGTTACTCACCTGTAACAGGTGATCTCTGGGAACAGCAGGAATTTAGTCTTCACAACCCACCCACCTCCCCTAGGAGTTGTATCTCCCTCTCTCCTTTGTCTCAGCTATAAACTCAACTGGAGAGGGACAGTTGGAAAGGCAAGAAGGCAGCACGCAGGCACTGTTGGATGCTCCCAAAGGCTTTCCTATTGGACGCTGGGCAGCGTTCCCACGCAGGCTCCGTCGGTACCGACGATACCCATATGTGAAGACTAAATTCCTGCTGTTCCCGGAGATCACCTGTTACAGGTGAGTAACTACGCTTTTCTCTTATTAGTCTTAAATAGGTTACTCTGTAGCTTCATTGCATGTCCCCTAGTCTTTCTATATTCCGATGACATAAACAATCAATCTGTGTTTACCCGTTCCACTCCATTCATTAATTTATAGACCTCTATCATATCTTCCCTCAGCCGTCTCTCTTCCAGGTAGAAGAGCCCTAACCTTTGTAGCCTTTCTTCATAGGGGTGTCCTTCCATCCCCTTTACCATTTTATTGGCTCTTCTCTGTTCCTTTTCTAATAATGCTATATCCTTTTTAAGATACGGTGACCAGAATTGCACACAATATTCAAGGTGCAGTTGCGTCATGGAACGATACAGAGGCGTTATAATAGCCTTTGTTTTTGTTTCCTTTCTTTATGATATCTAGCAATCTCCAGGAACAAGCAGGAATGAGTCTTCACATGTGGGTACGTCGGTACCGACGGAGTCTGCGTGGGAACGCTTCCCAGTGTCCAATCAAAGAGCTTTTGGAAGCATCCCACCACATCTGCGTGCTGCCTTCCCGCCTTTCCCAACTGCCTCTCCCCAGTTTTTGTTTTTCCGTGGAGCCGGCAGGACGTCCTCCTGTCACTGCAGAAAATTCTTGTTTTATGTCTTTATTTTTCTTGTGGTCGCGGCTGTCTCCCGACGCCACCGGTACCGCCGGTGTTTTCTTTTCTTTTCTTGTAAAATCTTCCTTCTTCCGGGAATATTTTCTTCATAGTGTCTCACTGTTTTTAGGCCTTAACGGCCTCTTCTTTTCCTTCATGGAACCGCCAGCCACTTTCTTCAAGAAATGTTCACACTGTGGCGGTACAACTTTATATTTAGACCCCCGAAGTCGGTGTCTAACCTGCTTGGGTCCTGTTAACAGTTTGGTGAGAAGAGGTCTTCAATATCGAGGTTCCCTCGATACACGGTTTCCCTCCAGCTTTGGGGTACTGTCCCTTTCTTCTTCTACACAGGATCAGGTAACCCACAAACAGTCTGTTAAGACTAGCCAGCCCTCGAGTGGTAGGTCTCATGCACAGCATGTAGACGGCTCCGGCCTTGCCCTCGAGGGCCCTTTGGCTTCAAAACCCTGGCGGGAGTCTTCGGTCTCCAAAGCGTATAAGGGGTTTCAGGTTGTTCCTGGGGTTCACCCCGCACAGAACGTACCTAAGCAGTGTCTGGTGGTGTCATCCGCTTCGAGCGGTACCGATACCCCGACATTGGCACTGATGTTGGATGAAACACTCCTCACCAGGGATGGTCATCTGGCGTCCTCGGTGCCTTCGGGACCGGTGGATACTCTCCAGACTGACCTTCCATTATCGGTACCAATACCGATACCACCACCGATGTCGGTACCCTCCAGACATGCATCAATAGCCTCGCTTTTTTCGATGCAGAGTCTGGAATCGATCTCCAGTCTGGAGGACTGGGTACCGACTTGCCTTGGTTACCAGCTCTCGGCGGTACCGAAGGCTCGGTTCCGATGATTCGGATCCGCAGCTCTCGGTTCCTTCGATGCCGATTGAGTTGCCACTAGCTGACCTTCATTCACCGGTATCAGGCACGGTACCGAAGTCGGTGCTGATGTCCTCATTACCTTTACGGTCGGTGTCTTCGATGCCCAGTTTAGAATCGCTCTCTAGTTTGGAAGCCTTGGTACCAATATCTTTTGGTACCGACACCGATCGATATCGGTGGCTTGGTACCGAGGATAGCACCCAGAGGTCTTTGGTTGCCTCGGTACCGATTGAACGGTCTCCGATGACTGTTCCGATGTCTCTGTCGGGCTTGACTCTGACATCGGTACCGGTATCGACATCGGAACCGGTATCCACAGTACCATCGTGGCCAACTCCGGCCATGCTTTTTTCAACAGGATCGCTCCCTTCTATGCCAAGCTTGGAGTCGATACCTGGCATGGACAATGTGGTAATGTCAGTCGCTGCTCCTGACAGTCAGTACCGGCGACCATCCTTTAAGCATTCCGCACTGCACTGTGCAGGATCTTCTATTCCTATATATCTGGATAGCTCTGTCGGTGCTCAGGCTAGTTCTTCAGATCTAACCTATCCAAGGGAAATTCCTGTTGGGGAACCCTCCTTTCAGAGTTTCCTCCTGGATATAGCAAGATCTCTTGCCATTCCTATCCCAGGACATGATCCTGCACAGGCCTCTCTTTCTACCAAAGCAAAGGAGAACATAATGCTTCCTTTGCATCATTCCTTGCAGGATCTCCTTCTAGGAATGTGGGAAACACCTTTAAGGGTACCCCCACCTTCCAGAGCAACTGATCTCTTATATCAGGAGCCCCCCTCTCCAGGGTTCCAAAAGACTTAACTTCCTCCTCATTCCATACTTGTGGAATTAGCAGTGAGGCGGGTAAAGAGCAAGAAGAAGCACTCTTCTTATCCGCCAGGTCGTGAGTCTAAGATGCTTGATGCCTTTGGACGTCAAACCTTCCAAACATCTATGCTTTCTGCAAGAATTCTCTCATATATTTTCTATACGAGTCTATCTCTTGAGGAGGTCACAAAGCAATTACTTCTTTTGGCTCCTTCCCTTCCAGAGTCTAGGAATGCAGACTACTTTTCACTGCTCAAGCATCTCCAAAATATATCTTGGTTTCTTACTCGTGCTTCCCTAGACTCTTGAGTCTGTTAGCAGAACTTCTGCTATAACTATAGGGGCACGACGTAGAGCCTGGCTCCAAGCTTCAGGCTTGGACAAATGGGCACAGCACAGACTGGGACATACTCCTTGCACTGGAGATAATCTTTTCAACAAGGAGTCTTTATGTCAGGTTACTCAGTTTTCCACTGACTTACCTGTTCTTAAGGGCTCTTCTGCACCTTCTTCTGTTCCAGTAGGTAGGAAATGTCCTGCCAAACTTTCTTCCCATAGGAGAAGGTTTTATGCATCATCTACCCATCCTACAGATGTTCCCAAACAGGGGAAGCATCGTCCTGGTCTGCAGAGTTCAACCTCTCACCAGACTCAGCAAACCCAGCAACCACAGGGTTTCTAATTAACCCATCAGATGCTTGTGACTCTGGGGATTACAATCTGCAGTTGTTTCATCTCCAGGAACAAGCAGGAATGAGTCTTCACATATGGGTATGTCGGAACCGATGGAGCCTGCGCGGGAAAGCTTCCCAGAAAGGAAGCTTTTGGGGCCTCCCACAGCGCATGCGCGCTGCCTTCCCGCCTTCCTGACCAACTCTCTTCAGTTCTTCTTTTTCCGCGGAGCCAGCAGGTCGTCTTCCTGTCACCGCTGAAGAAATTGATATTTTAATTTGTTTCTTCGACCGCGTGTCTGCCTTCCCCGATTCCGGACAGGTACCGCCGCTCTTTTTTCGTTTATTTCTTTAAAAAAAAAAAAAAAATTACTTTTTCCTCACTTGGTGTATTTTTTCTGTGAGGCCTCTAGGCCTTCTCAGGTTCTCCCTCATGGAAAAACCAGCTTCTGGTTTTAAAAAATGCACCAAGTGTACCAGTACTATTTCAGTCACAGATACCCATGAGTGGTGTCTTAAATGTTTGGGGCCTGACCATTCCGTTCCGGATTGTCCATCCTGCTCTCTGATGTCCAAATGGGGCTTACAGAACAGAGCAGCAAAATTTCATATGCTGTTTTCTACTGATACTCCAGCATCAACATCCTCCAGGTCTTCTCCTGATGGATCTCAGGTAACCAAACATTCTTCAGGCAAGTCCTCAAAAGGCAAATCTCCCTCTAAGCAGCGAGAGGCCCTTGCATTTGACCCTGAGGACCCTGCCCCAGCCAAACAACCCCGGCGGGAAGCTCCGGCTTCCAACGCTCCTCCTATGGGGTTACAGGAGGACATCGATGGCACGGCCTCGACCGATCTCCTGTTGGACTGCTCTGGGGTACCGGCTAACACCGGTACCGACATCCAGGCAGTTGTGGCGACTATGGGTACTACGGTACAATCCATGCAGCAGGCCTTATTGGCTTTCATTAATGCTGCAACGCCATCGGTACCGCGACAATCGGTTCCGAGTCCGATTCCGGTACCGCAACCGATACCGGTACCCAGAGCATCTACTTCCAGTAGCATGCTGGTACCGGTCCCCGGTTCCGGAGATTTCCTCGATACCGCTCCGATTCTCGGTACGCCCGATGTCGATACCGGTCAGTACGCGTATCGATCTCTGGAAGCAAATAGGCGATACTTTGAATCCTCTGAAGATTCTGATACATCAGATGATTCTGCTGATGCCTCTTTTACTCTTCCTGAGGAGCCCTCTTCTCCAAAAAGGAGAATGTCTCCTCCAGAGGATTTGTCCTTTCAAGACTTCATCATTGAAGTAGCTAAAGGACTTTCCATAACCTAGAGCAAAAAAATTGGATATTTTAGGATACTCTAAGGTTCCCAAAGAGGCAGCCACCTTACCCATACATGAAATTCTTCAAGAACACATGATGGACTTGTGGGAGGCTCCTCTCACCCTATCTCCACATTCTCGACATTTGGACACCATGTATCGGGTTCCTCCTTCTCCTGGTTTTCCAAAAACTCAGCTTCCTCACCACTCTATTGTGGTGAAGTCTGCTATGAAAAAGATAGAGTACCAAAAAGGCACTCTTCTACCCCTCCAGGGAGAGAATGTAGGACTCTGGATGCTTTTGGGAGAAAGATCTTCCAAGCTAGCATGCTTATTGCCAGAATCAATTCATACAGCCTCTATATGGGCATGTTTTTGAAAGAGATTGTATTAAAGATACGTCAGTTTCTCCCCTTTATCCCAGAGGATAAACAGGAGGTGTTCCTTCTTTTGCTAAAGCAAACTCAAGATGTTTCAAAGTTCTCCAACAGAGCAGCCTTTGACTCTTTTGAGGGGGCAAGCAGAGCCTCTGGCATTGCCATAGCTGCTCTCAGACTGGCTTGGCTCCAGGCCTCTGATTTGGAACCCTGGGTACAAGAAGGCTTGGGCAATCTGCCCTGTACAGGTGAAAATCTGTTTGGCAAGGAGTGGCAAATCAAAGCCACTCAAATGGATGCAGAGAATGCTGCTTTAGATAGACTTTCTAAGTCTACCTCTACCCCTGCCAAGAAAAAACCTTTTAAGAAACCTTTCTATAAAAAGACCAGATTTTCCACGAATACTGGCCAGCAATCTTCCCAAGTTCGCTTTGCTCCTAAGCATCAGCAAACTAAACAGGCCAGAACGAAGTCTACAGGGGCTGCTACAATCCAGCAGTCCCAACCCCCTCAGGGTTTTTGACTTGATTCTAGAGAACTTAACCTTTCTGGCTCTGCAACAACCAGAACCTCTCACCATTCCAGGAAGGTTGACTCATTTTGCTCCCAGATGGGAACAAATCACATCAGAACCGTGGACCCTCTCTATTATCAAAGAGGGCTACAAACTACATTTCTCCAGCCTTCCTCCCCATTCCATGGTGAGACAATCCAATTCTCCCCCTTCTCTCCTGTACCTGTTAGGCCAGGAGGTGACCACTCTTCTCGCCCAAAACGCAATAGAAGAGGTTCCTCTTCCTCAACAAGGGTCAGGTTTTTACTCCCCTTATTTTCTCATTCCCAAGAAAACAGGGGGTACAGACCCATTCTGGATCTCAGAGAATTGAACAAATTCCTATACAAGGAGAAATTCAAGATGCTTTCTCTGGGCACTCTCCTTCCATACCTACAGAGTCAGGACTGGCTTTGTTCTCTAGATCTCAAGGATGCGTACACACATATACTCATCCATCCATCCCACAGAAAATTCCTACGGTTTCTGTTCCAGGGAAAACATTTCCAATACAGAGTACTTCCCTTCGGTCTAGCCTCTGCTCCAAGGGTATTTACCAAATGCATGGCAATAGTAGCTGCATTTCTACGCACTCTGGGAATCTTTGTCTTCCCATGCCTGGACGACTGGCTCATCCGAGCTCCATCTCAGTCCGAGGCTCAGACTTCCCTGGACCACACCAGACGCATACTGCAGTATCTGGGACTTGTCATCAATCTGCCAAAGTCTCAATTCACCCCTACTCAGTCCCTCGAATTCATAGGGGCCTGGCTAGATACCACCACTGCAAGGACCTATCTCCCTCAGGCCCGTTGCCACCGTCTAGTGCACTTGGCCTCTCAAATTCAGTCCAGAAGCCACTTGACTGCCAGGGAGATGCTACAACTGCTAGGCCACATGGCATCCACAGTTCATGTGGTGCCTTATGCACGCCTACATATGAGAGCAGCTCAATGGACTTTGTCCACCCAGTGGACCCAAGCATCAGGAGCTCTCTCAGACCAAATAGCAACCTCAAAATGTCTTTTTTGGTCTCTCCAATGGTGGATATCCACTCAAAATCTGTTGCGGGCCCCCTTCCAACCCTTGTTACCCCAAGCAACTCTCACTACAGATGCCTCCCAAACAGGTTGGGGAGCTCATCTCCAAGACCTCTCCACTCAGGGCACTTGGTCTCCACAGGAGACTACCCTTCATATCAACCTTTTGGAGCTGCGAGCAATATTCCTTGCTCTCAAGGTCTTTCATACCCTCCTCATCAACATGACAGTCCTTGTTCATACCGACAATCAAGTAGCCATGTTCTACATAAACAAACAAGGAGGGACTGGCTCTCTGTCGCTTTGCAACGAAGCTCTAGAATTGTGGGCCTTCGCCAGAGAGCATCAGATCCATCTCCTGGCAGTGTATCTCCCAGGAATCCAAAACTCTTGGGCAGGCAGACTCAGTCGAGTTCTGCTTCCACACGAATTGTCCCTGCACATGGATCAGGTACTCAGAATCTTTCAGAAATGGGGAACCCCGGACATAGACCTCTTCGCAAGTCCGTGCAATGCCAAACTTTCCCGGTTCTGTTCCAGGATTCCGTGTCGGGGAGCTCAGGCCAAGGATGCCTTTCTCCTTCATTGGGGTCAGGCCTTCCTCTATGCCTTTCCACCCATTCCTTTGATTCCCAAGACTCTATTCAAACTTCAGAGGGATCAAGGGTCTATGATCCTCATAGCTCCTCGCTGGCCACGCCAAGTGTGGTACCCTCTACTTCTGCATCTCTCCCAGGCACCCTCCCTGGATCTAGGAGCTGCTCCAGACCTTCTGTCTCAAGAGGAGGGGAGTTTGTGGCACCCAAACCCCAAGTCCCTTCACCTCAGAGCTTGGTTACTGAAGGTTTAGACCTTCAAGACTTAAATCTTTCTCAACAGGTGAAGGATGTCCTCCATGCATCTAGGAAACCTTCCACCAGGCGTTCTTATGCTTTTAAATGGAAAAGATTTTCAATTTGGTGTGCTGACAAAGGTCTTAACCCTCTAGCACTACCTTTGAATTCTTTACTCGAATATCTCCTGCATCTTTCCAATGCAGGACTTAAAACCAATTCTGTAAGGGTCCATTTGAGTGCTATTGCAGCATCTCTTCAGCCTATCAATGGACAATCTGTTTCCTCTCATCCTCTTATTGCGAGATTCATGAGAGGCCTAACCTTAACTAAACCTCCCATTCGACCTCCTCCGGTGGCATGGGACTTAAATGTTGTTCTTGGTCAGCTTATGAAGCCACTCTTTGAACCCTTAGCCACTACCTCCTTGAAATTTCTTTCCTGGAAAGTCATTTTCCTTATTGCAATCACTTTTGCTCGCCACATCAGTGAACTGCAGGCTTTAGTAGCTAATCCACCTTATACAAGGTTCCATCATGATAAGGTAGTCCTTAGGACAAATCCCCGCTTTATGCCTAAAGTGGTCTCGCCTTTTCATCTTAATCAAGAGGTATTTCTACCTGTCTTTTTTCCAGGTCCTCATGCATCAAGTGCAGAGAGGAATCTTCATACCCTGGATTGTAAGAGCTCTTGCCTTCTACTTAAAGGACACAGCAACATAGAAAGTTTTCTCAACTTTTTGTTGCTTTTGATCCTTCTCATTTAGGACTTCCAGTCTCAAAAAGAACACTGTCCAATTGGATTGCTCAGTGTATTTCTTTTGCTTACCAGAGTAAGAACCTTTCTCTGGAGGCCATGTCACAGCTCACAATGTGAGAGCCATGGCCACTTCTATGGCTCATCTTCATTCTGTATCCATCGATCAGATCTGTCGAGCAGCCACTTGGGCCTCGGTTCATACCTTCACAGCCCATTACTGCTTGGACAAGGATTCCCGCCGGGATGCCTTGTTTGGTCAGGCTGTCCTCAGACACCTGTTCCATTCTTAAACAGCTCCTGCCTACCTTCCCTGAATGGATGCCTGAGATCCATAGGGACATGAGGAATTCTTGCAGGGGGATCTCCCCGGCATCTTAGCTAGGGAGTCCCCATATGGGAGTACTCATTCCTGCTTGTTCCTGGAGATAGCACAGTTACTTACCTGTAACAGGTGATCTCTGGGAACAGCAGGAATAGTCCTCACAACCCACCCACCCCCCCTAGGAGTTGTATCTCTCTCTCTCTCTCTCTCTCTCTCTCTCTCTCTCTCTCTCTCTCTCTCTCTCTCTCTCTCTCTCACTCTCTCACTCTCTCACTCTCTCACTCTCTCACTCTCTCACTCTCTCACTCTCTCACTCTCTCACTCTCTCACTCTCTCACTCTCTCACTCTCTCACTCTCTCACTCTCTCACTCTCTCACTCTCTCACTCTCTCACTCTCTCACTCTCTCTCTCACTCTCTCTCTCTCTCTCTCTCTCTCTCACACTCTCTCACACTCTCTCTCACACTCTCTCTCTCTCTCTCTCTCTCACACTCTCTCTCTCTCTATTGTCTCAGCTTTAAACTCGAACTGAAGAGAGTTGGTCAGGAAGGTGGGAAGGCAGCGCGCATGCGCTGTGGGAGGCCCCAAAAGCTTCCTTTCTGGGAAGCTGGGGAGCTTTCCCGCGCAGGCTCCGTCTGTTCCGACGTACCCATATGTGAGGACTAATTCCTGCTGTTCCCAGCGATCACCTGTTACAGGTAAGTAACTGTGCTTTCCTGCTTGTTTCTGGAGATAGCGTAGTTACTCACCTGTTACTGGTGATCTTTAGGAACAGCAGGAATTTAGTCTTCACAACCCACCCACCTCCCCTGGGAGTTGTCTATTTCTCTCTCTTTTTTTACTTCTCTCCTTTTGTCTCGGCTATAAACTCAACTGAAGAGGGAGAGTTGGAAAGGCGGGAAGGCAGCATGCAGGTGCTGTGGGATGCTCCCAAAAGATTTCCTATTGGACACTGGGGAGCATTCCCGTGCAGACACCCTCGGTACCGACGATACCTATATACGAAGACTTAATTCCTTCTTTTCCTGGAGATCACCTGTTACAGGTGAGTATCTATGCTTTTTCTGCTTCGGCCCAGCTCACAACCAATCAGTGGGCGTTGGAGGTCATACAGGAAGGCTACGCACTTGAGTTCGCGAATCCTGTGTTGGAAGCCTTCGTTTGCTGCCCCTGCAAAGTGCCTTCCAAGCTCCATGTGGGGCACAACATGCTAGTCCCTGAACTCAAGTTGTCGCGGTATCGCCAGAGTAATGTGGACTGAGTCAGTAACTTTAGTTATTTCGTGGTTCCCAAAAAGGGAAGGCTCATTCTGACCTATTCTGGATCTGAAATATGCCAACTGCTGTTTATGGGTGCCTTATTTTTGCATGGAAATGCTGTGATCCGTCATAGCAGCAGTTCGAAAGGGAGAGTTTCTGACCACCCTAAATCTCACAGTGGCATACTTGCATATTCTCATCTGGCAGGAGCATCAACAGTTCCTCTGCCTTGCGGTGCCCATGGGACACTTTCCATTCACAGCCCTGCCTTTTGGGCTCACAGTGGCACCTTGCACCTTCATTGAATTCATGGTGGTGGCGGTGGTGGCGGCGGCGGCAGCTGCTGCACTCGGGCGCAAAGGGATCATGGTCCATTTATTTTATTTAGTGTACACTTGTATCCCGCCACTTCCAGCGATCAGTGGCGGTTTTCTATACAAAAGGGAGCGGTTGTACAGACCAGAATTAAAGCATACAGTAGGATTGCAGAGGAGGGTGAAAGTCACAGCAAACTGTTACAGATTTACATTTGATTTCTTGAGAGGAGGCTTTACATATATACATAAATTACATAATTACAGGATGCATTTCTTGTTGAATATGATTTTTAGTAGCTATGTTGTTCGAAAGGGTTAGGTTGTAATGAGTCTGAAATAGGTGAGTCTTTAGTTTTTTTCCTGAAGTCCTTCAGGTCCTTATTTGCTCTCAGTTCGTGGGGCATTTGGTTCCAGAGTCGTGGAGCCATAAAGGAGAACGCTCTGTTAGTGGTGTTAGCATTGAAATTTCTCAGGCTACTCGGGACTTGAAGGGTATTGCTATTCACTGTTCTTCTGCTTCCCTACCTGGACAATTGGCTCATCCGGGTGAAGTTCCAGGAGGAGAGTGTGGCAGCTATGCAGAAGGTCATTGAGCGGCTGCAGTTTTTAGGCTGGGTAATCAACTGGATAAAGAGTCTCTTAGATCCGGTGCAGGATGTTATTTTGGAGCCCGGTTTCAAATTGACATGGGCCGTGTGTCATTGTTTCTGGAGTGGATGCAGAACTTGCAAATACAAATTTGTCAAATTCTTCGGAGCACGGTTCAGCTGCTGCCATCGACCCCCAGCACCTATAGGTAACCCCAGGCTGTCTATCGACCTGGTACCATGGGCGCGGGAGCACATGTGACCGTTGCAAAGGGCCCTCTTGAGGAGGTTGTCGGCGCAGCAGCACCTGCTTACTCAGCTGCTCTCTTGCCCCGAAGGGGTTTGGCAGTCCCTGTAGTGGTGGCTTCAACCACACATGCTGCTGGTAGGGATGCCATTGGAGGTGCCATAGTGGATATCTGATGACAGATGCCTGCCTGACTGGCTAGGGAGCTCTTTGCAAGGGTCAGATTGCACAAGGCTCATGGTCACTGGAGGGGAGAGCACCTGGACCATTAACCTGTTGGAAATGAGAGCGGTGTTTCGTGCGCTCAGGCAGTTTTAGTCTCTCCTGCAAGGCAAGGAGGTACAGGTCTTCCCTGACCAGTGCCATGACAGTCGCCTATATCGACAGATGGGGGAACTGGCAGCGTACAGCTCGAAGACTAGATCTCCCCTCTGCTACAGTGGGCGGAGGACAACTTGGCAGGCCCTATCTGCAGCGCATGTGGCAAGGAAAGAGAATGTGGAAGCTGATTTTTCTCAGCAGGAGGCGCCTTGATCCAGGCAAGTGGTCCCGCAATCTGCAGGTGTATGCCCGGTTGAAATACTAGGGGCAGCTGATCATGGACCTGATAGCCTACGAGTAGGCGAAGATGCCACGGTTTTACAACAGGAGGCAAGAGCACATGTCAGAGGGTGTTGACACACTGGTGCAATGTTAGCTCGCAGAGGTCCTGCTTTTGTGTTTCCCCTGTGGGAACTCGTAGGTTGAGTAGTGCGGACAATCTGTGCTCATTGAGCGCTAGTCATTCTGGTAGCACCAGATTGTCCGCGCCAGCTGTGGTATGTGAATCTGGTGTGGCCAGGGCCGACCACATCACGCAGGGACCAGTTTTGACACCACAAGTGAATTGATTTTTCTTTCTAATGGCCTGGCTCTTGAGAGGAGTTGACTGAGGAAGAGGATACTCATCAGAAGTTATTGCCATGCTGTTGAAGTCCCTTAAGCGATTCACGTCGCTATCATATATCCGGGTGTGGTGCATGTTTGAGGGTTGGCGCGCAGAGCAACGGTGTCGACCACTAGAGCTTCTGTGCCGGAGGTGTTGGCATTTTTGCAGGCAGGTCTGGACAAGGGGCTTGCGTGTAGCTCGCTCAGGGTGCAGGTGGCAGCATTTGTACTGTGCCGGTTTAAAGGAACAGTATGCTAGTTAGCATCAACGACCTCCTCTATGGTGTGCGGTGGTGATAATAAAGAAGGCTGCTGATTATTTGCGGTTTAACATCTTCAGCACTTTGATCACATAAAGCACAAATACTTCCTTTCAGTTGCCTTCATTAAAATGATCTTTGCCGCTAGATAAATCAAATGTTCAAATCGCCCCGTTCCCGACGCCTCCCCTCAGCGCTTCAGAGTGGTTCTTCAGGGGGTGGGGTGGAAAGCCTGGAAAATACATAAAGCACCATATCTTAACCTAAACCTATTACCATTTGATACGTGAACACACGATGGCAGAAGGTCAATCAGGATGGCAAGACATTTTGAGCTTTACCCAGGACCATATAGCCGGTCTCACCAAAGAAAAAACTCCTTTCATGATAGACACTGACCAGAATACACAAGATGTAGCGACATGGGATTCCCTATTGCAGCTACAGAAGAAGAAGATTCGGTCAGAATTACATCGGTTATCTCTCATCGAGTATATAAGTCGAAAACAAATCCCTCGCGGCTTAAGAATTTATAAAGAACCACGAATGTACACCAATGAGATAGATTTCATGGATAAATGGAACAAGATTTTAAATAAATGTTCCTTAGACCTTATGGTCTTAATTGTGGATACAGTGAAGTTGGATGTCCAGAAGCTGACAACAGAGATTGAGAGCATTAAAACCAGTCTAAAAACTACAGAGGACCTCTACAAAAATAAAACTGAGGAGTTACAACAACAACTTAATGTGACTCACCAGGAAACCCTAATGAAGAAGACCAGTAAATTAAAACGTGATCATACCGACTACACTGTCGGTTATGTATATCCGTGGATGAACGTCAATAGACGGTCGAGAAGATTGAAGAAACGAGTGGATTTCGCTGATACCACAGATGATACTACCTCGTCAGATTCTAGTGCATCTGGAAAGCCAGGGTCTTTTTTAGAGCAAGGAAAGGACAATCAGAAGGACAAATACAAAAAACAGTCCGATTCAGGGAAAACTCGAACACGGGGCCCCCCGAAGAAGAAATGATTACAGATACATTCGTTTCCAAAGTTCCTCAATTAGTAGTGAACATCTCGGGTATAGAATTGACCCCCCTTGAAGAGGCAGTTTTGAATAAAGGTTTATCGTATGTCCCTAGAATTAAATTTGACTTTTTTCAATTTCATATCGATCTTGAACGATTTCTTAGAAAAATGTCATTAAAGCATTATTTTGCAGCTCAACCTGCTTTGTCATTGATTTCTCCTCTAGTAACCACCTCAACACAATCTTTGATTCCTCGAGTTTCTTTACCTTTTAAATCGAAATGGACCCCTCCGGGGCTGCCACCTCCCGAGTTAGAAATTTACAAACAATTAGTTTTACGAGACATAACAATAGCATTAAAATCCAAATCGACAATATATCATGCGCTAACACAGTCTGAGCAACAAGCACTGAAATTGCTGAAATCACGCTCAGACATAGTGATTAAGAGAGCGGACAAGGGAGGGGCGGTGGTAGTTTTGAAGAGGACAGATTATCTATTGGAAGCTCAGTGTCAACTAAGGGATGAACAAACGTATGAACCTTTAGTGCATGACCCAGAATTACATTTACGGGAACAAATAAAAGAAATAACAGCAGCATTAGCTGACAAGTTGATTTCCAAAAAGGAATATACATATCTTAATGTTACATCTCCAGTGGTGGCCAAATTCTATTTAGTACCCAAGATACACAAGGATTTGAAACGGCCCCCGGGGAGACCTATAGTCTCCTCCAAAGGGAGTATCCTTGAACCCCTCTCTACTTTTCTGGATTCGTTTTTAAGACCTCTGTTGCCACGAATACCGGCTTATTTAAGAGACACTACTAGTTTTTTGTGCCTCCTACATGATCTGGACAATTGGGCAACGAAGCCTGACATTCTCTTGGTCACTATGGACATAGTTTCTTTGTACACTAATATCCCTCAAAAAATGGCTTTGGAGGTAGTTAAGACGACTGTTGATGAGAGGTGACCTTTCCAACGCAATGATAGAATTTCTAGTTAGAATAGCTACTTTGGCTATATCTGAAAATTATTTCTCCTTCGAAGGACAACTATTTAAACAAAAAACGGGAGTGGCCATGGGAGCCACATGTGCTCCATCGGTGGCAAATTTTTTTATGGCAGGCTTTGAAGAACGTTGGTTGAAAGATTCCCCATACCTTTCCAATATAAAGAGCTGGAAAAGATATATTGATGATATATTTCCGCTTTGTCAGGGGACAGATACTGAGCTATTGTCTTTTTTTCACTGGGCTAACAACTTAGATGACAATATAAAATTTACTTATAGCTACCATAAAACTACCATAACTTTTCTGGACGTACAGGTTACGAGGTGTGTAGACTGTTGGTATACTTCGATATATCGAAAACCCTCTGACAAAAACACATTGTTACATTATAAGAGCGCACATCCAATTGCATTAAAAGAGGGACTTCCTTTTTCACAGTTCCTACGAATACGTAGAAACTGTTCCAGCGATCAAGATTATAAGAAACAAGCACAACAGCTGAAGTCTAATTTTTTACAGAGAGGTTACCCACAACTGATAGTCAAACGAGCATATCATCGAGCGCTGTATAACAGGACATTATTACTTACACCCCGTCCCCAGAGATTAGAGGGAAGACATGATACTATTAATCTAATAACAAAATTTTCACCTTTGAGCCGCGATATAGAACGCACTGTAAAAAGACATAAGAACGTTTTGTCCACCCTTGCAGGCCTAGAGGAGATGCGGTATAGGTGTGTTTGGCAGCGCCACCGCAACTTAAAAGAATATGTGAGTCCAGCTTGTCTACCATCTCCGGATGAAGACAGTAGGGAGAAAGGGCACAAACCCTGTGGAACGTGCGATTATTTGTACGATCACAGTTGAGATGACTACATTTCATTATCGCCACATTAATCACAACATTGGTTCCGCTACCACATGCGATTCCACAAGGGTGGTTTATGTCATACGATGTCCCTGTGATCTTCTATACATAGGAAAAACCTTAAGAACATTTCGGACTCGCATGAGAGAACACCGCAGCAAAATACGCTGTAGAACAGTGGCAGCCCCTATCGTCCAGCATTGCCTAGATCAAGGACACAGTTTTGAACAGCTAGAGTGTTTCTGTATTGAACAGATAGTTAGAAGTACTACAGATCGGACAATCGACCAAGCCCTCATCCAGTGTGAACAACGCTGGATTTTTGAGTTGGACACAGTAACACCGCATGGTTTGAATGCAATGGTAGAATGGTCAGCATGCCTCTAATTAAGAATTCACTCACGATTTAGTATGATCTATGATTACATAGAACTATATAGAACAGTATCTTCTGACAAATAGGAACTTGACGACAACAATAAAAATTCATCGGTGACATCTAATTCAACTCAGAAGCGATAAGTTTATTCTGTAAAAGTCTTTTGGCTATGAAGAACATTTACATATGACGTCAACGAGGTTCTCTTTAAATTCCCAACTGTGAAACTAGACCGCATGCGCGGCGTTTTTTTGCTTTCCACTTGATGAGAAACCACAGAGGGAAGAGTGATAAAGAAAAATTTGGAACATAACGCGGGCAGCAGTTTGTGAGTACTGGGCGTTAGGGCCCTGAGTAAGATTATACTTAGATTTTAGAAAAGAATTTTAATAGTAGGAAATTAGGTTTAGGTTAAGATATGGTGCTTTATGTATTTTCCAGGCTTTCCACCCCACCCCCTGAAGAACCACATCAGGAGAAATGCTCTGAAGCTCTGAGGGGAGGCGTCGGGAACGGGGCGATTTGAACATTTGAATTATCTAGCGGCAAAGATCATTTTAATGAAGGCAACTGAAAGGAAGTATTTGTGCTTTATGTGATCAAAGTGCTGAAGATGTTAAACCGCAAATAATCAGCAGCCTTCTTTATTATTATCACCGCACACCATAGAGGAGGTCGTTGATGCTAGCTAGCATACTGTTCCTTTAAACCGGCACAGCCGCAAGGACAGTTGCTGTCACAAGTCTGAGACCTCCTAGGGTGATTAGTAATTATTAATAGGGAAATTACTAGCACAGTTGTTGAAGGATTGAAGATATCACACTTTGTTATATTGAGCGCAATTCCATTTACTAAGTGATTATTAGCGTTCTTTAATGGACCATTTGATACGTGAGCATTTGTACTGTTACAGGGGGAGAGTACAGGAGGTCTCCTTGGACACACCTGGATGTGGTGTGGTTCTTAAGGGCAGTGCTTCAGGTATGGCCTCCGGTGAGAGAGGTAGTTCCTTCCTGGGACCTCAACCTCGTCTTGTTGGTGTTGACAGAGCTGCTTTTCAAGCCCTTGGGATCTTGCTCGCTCAAAGATTTGACTTCTTTCTGGTGGCAATTTGCTTTGTGAGGCAAATTTCTGAGCTGCAGACATTATTGTGCAGGGAACCTTTCTCTCGATGTCAAGGCAGAAGGTGGTTTTGCGAACGGTACCCTCCTTCCTGCCTAAGGTCATATCCACTTTTCATGTGAATCAACCGGTTACCCTGCCGGTCTTTTCGGAACATGGAGAGGGTGCTGGAAGTTCCAATTTGCATTTACTAGATGTGTTAGGTGCTGAGGAGATATTTGAAGAGGACCCCGTCGATCTGCAAATCTAACCAGCTGTTTGAACTATTTGGAGGGCTGCGGAAAGGGGAAGCAGCCTCTAAGTCCTCTATCTCTAGATGGATTAAAGAAACCATTTTGTCGCATACCTCTTGAGACATAGGGTGTTGCCCTTTGGCATGAGTGCACATTCATCTCAAGCGCAGAAGCTAGTTTGGTTCTGCCGGTGGATATCTGTAGAACAGCTATCTGGTCGACACTACATTTGTGCGGCACTACCAGCTGGATGTTCAGGCCACTGGGGACGTGAGATTTTGAGGGGCCAATGTTACAGGCTGGGCTCATGGGTTCCTCCTGAGTTTAGTACTGCTATGGTACATATACCACATGTCGGGACTGGACTTGAGGTATGATAAGGAAGAGTTAATTATGGTCTTACCTGCTATTTGGCTTTCCTTGAATACCTTAAGTCCAATCCCGGACCTTCCTTCGATTGTTGCCTTGACTTTCTCTCCTGTTGAGCCTTCCTGGATCCTTTACAATCTGGCTTTCGTCATTTACATTCTACTGAAATGGCTCTTGCCAAAGTCTCCAGTGACTTGTTCCTGGCAAAATCCAAGGGCCTTTACTTGGTCCTCATCCTTCTTGACCTTTCTGCTGCTTTTGACACTGTTGATCGCAGCCTTCTCCTTGATACCTTGTCCTTACTTGGTTTTAAGGGCTCTGTACTATCCTGGTTCTCTTCTTATTTCTCCCATCCCTCTATCTCCAGGAACAAGCAGGAATGAGTCTTCACATATGGATATCGTCGGTACCGACGGAGCCTGCGCGGGAACGCTCCCCAGCGTCCAGTAAGAAAGCTTTTGGGAGCATCCCACAGCGCCTGCGCGCTGCCTTCCCGCCTTTCCCAACTGCCTCTCTCCAGTTCTTCTTTTCCGCGGAGCCAGCAGGTCGTGTTCCTGTCACCGCAGAAGTTGTTGTTTATTTTTTTCTTTATTTTTCTGTGTTGCGTCTGCCTTCTTCGACATCAGACCGGTACCGCCTGTCTTTTCTTTCTTTTAAAAAAAACAAACAAAACCTATTCTTTACTTCAACTGTGCATTTTCAGTTTGGGCCTTAGACCTGAATATTTTTCTCCTCATGGAGAAGCCCGCTTCCGGGTTCAAAAAGTGCACAAAATGTGGCGGTACTATTTCTGTCACCGACACCCATGATTGGTGTCTAAAATGTTTGGGTCCTGACCATTCCATCTCGGATTGTGTGTCCTGTACCAAGATGTCTAAAAGAGGTCGGCAGAACCGAGCAGCCAAGCTCAGTACCCTGTTTCCCTCTGATGCAGTCTCGGTGGCATCGACGTCTTCCAGGGCTGCTTCTTCCTCCCATGGATCTCGGGTAACGAAACATAAATCTAGCCGGTCCTTGAAGGGCAAATCTCCCTCTAAGCATCGAGATGCCTCCGGGCTTGTCCTTGAGGATCCCGCACCGGCAAAATTACCCCGGCGGGAAGTTCCGGCTTCCAAAGCATTGTCTATGGGGTCACAGGTTATCGATGGCTCGGCCTCGACCGATCACCTGTTGCCGTGTTCTGGGGTACCGGTGGCCTCCACTGGTACCGACATCCAGACTCTGGTGGCGTCGATGGATCAGAAGATTCTGTCCATGCAGCGCACCCTAACTGCGTTTATGCAGGCTGCGACGCCACCGGTACCGCAACAATCTCCGTTGCTGGTACCGGCTCCAGCACCGGCATCGTTCCCGGTGCCGGTACCGATTGCGTTGACATCGGTTTCGGTGTCTACTGCAACGGTACACTGTCCTATGATGCCCATCGGTACCGATCCAGTACCGCTTACTCCCGATGTCGATCCCACTCGGTACGCATATCGGGCTTTACAAGAGCATCCAGACAGGCGATACTTCGATTCCTCCGAAGACTCTGACGAGTCGGAGGCTTCTGTCGAGGCATCGGTACTTCTTCCTCAGGAGTCGTCTTCTCCAAAACAAAGAATGTCTCCTCCAGAAGACTTGTCTTTTTAAGACTTCATTAGGGAAGTGGCTAGGGGCTTCTCCATTACAGTGGCCCCTGAGTCAGAGCCTAGAGCCAAGCAATTAGATATTTTGCAATATCCTAAGGCTTCTAAAGAGGCAGCTACCTTACCTATTCATGAGATTCTCTGTGATCTCATGTTGAACATGTGGGAGACTCCTCTTACCACCTCTCCTCATTCTCGTAGGTTAGACACTATGTACCGTGTCCCTCCTTGCCCTGGCTTTCATAAGACTCAGCTTCCTCACCACTCTATTGTGGTAGTCTGCCATGAGGAAAATAGAGTGCAAAGAGACACTCATCTAATCCTCCAGGACGTGAATGCAGGATCCTAGATGCTTTTGGCCGAAGGGTTTTCCAAGCTAATATGCTTGCTGCCAGAATCAACTCCTATAGTCTCTATATGGGGATGTTTCTAAAAGAAGTCACAGATCATCTGCAGACTTTAGCTCCTTTTATTTCAGAAGATAAAAGGCAGGAATTTCTCACCTGGCTCAAACATGCCCAGGATGTTTCCAAATTTTCCAACCATGCAGACTTTGACACTTTTGAGTGTGTAAGCAGAGCCTCGGCTATTGCCATAGGTGCACGCAGAATTGCTTGGTTACAAGCTTCTGATTTGGAACTCTGGGTCCAAGATGAATTGGGAAATCTTCCTTGTACAGGTGAAAACCTTTTTGGCAAGGATTGGCAAGCAAAGGCCACTCAGATGGATGCTGAGAACTCTGCTTTGGATCGACTTTCAAAGTCTACCTCTGCTCCTGTTAAGAAAAGATTGTTCAAAAAGACATCTTTTTCTAAAAAGGGAAGATATTATCCTGCCTATGGTCAGCAGGCATCTTCTGCAGGTCGTTTAACTGCAAAGCGTCAGCAACCACCTAAACAGGCCAAGTCAAAGGCTGCCAGGCCTCCCACGGCCCAGCAGCCTCAGCCTCCTTAAGGCCTTTGACTTGCAACTAGAGAACTTAGCCTTTCTAGCTCTGGAAGAACCAGAGCCCCTCACCATTCCAGGAAGGTTGGCTTACTTTGCTCCCAGATGGGAGCAAATCACAGCAGAGCAATGGACCCTCTCCATCATAAGGGAAGGGTACAAGCTCCATTTCTTAAGCCTTCCTCCTCACACCATGGTGAAACAGTTCAATTCTCCAACATCTCTCCTCAACCTTCTGGGTCAGGAGATTGCTACCCTTCTTGCCCAAGGGGCAATAGAAGAAGTACCTCTTCTTCAACAGGGCTCAGGGTTCTACTCCGCTTATTTTCTTATTCCAAAGAAAACGGGGTGATACAGACCCATATTAGATCTCAGAGAATTGAACAAGTTTCTATTCAAGGAGAAATTCAAGATGATTTCTCTCGGCGCTCTGCTTCCATACCTTCAGAGTCAGGACTGGCTTTGTTCTCTAGATCTCAAGGATGCGTACACCCATGTCCTCATCCATCCTACACACAGAAGGTTCCTTCGGTTCCTTTTTCAAGGAAAGCACTACCAGTACAGGGTGCTTCCTTTCGGTCTGGCCTCTGCACCAAGGGTGTTCACGAAATGCATGGCAGTAGTAGCTGCATTTCTACGCACTCTAGGAATATTCTTATTCCCATATCTGGACGACTGGCTCATTCGAGCTCCATCCCAGTCAGAGGCCCAGACTTGTCTAACCTACACAATGCATGTCCTTCAGTATTTGGGACTGGTAATAAACATCCCAAAATCCAATCTCACCCCTACTCAGTCTCTGGAGTTTATAGGGGCCTTGCTGGATACCACAACTGCAAGGGCTTATCTTCCTCAAGCCCGTTGCTTACGCTTGGTGCAGTTAGCCTCCCATATACAGTTAAAGTCCCATTTAACTGCTCGAGAGATGTTACAACTATTAGGCCACATGGCATCCACCGTGCATGTGGTTCCATATGCTCACCTTCTCATGAGTTAGATGAACGGCGTTGGGACTTTAGATAATTATTGCTTCTGGCGATAAGGACTTCAATAATAATCGTCAAGAGTGATAGTCTCCTCGTGGCACAGCAGAAAGAACGTTCAACAACAGTAAATAAGATAAGTGTTTGTTTGAGATCAACAAGTGGTAGCAGTGATGCACTTTGGAGAAAGTATGTCTTGCTGGATAAATGTTTAATGTATCTCTACAACACTACGTTACCTTCGAGGAAGACTTGCAGCACCCCGTGAGGGACACGCGCATGGGATGTTATAAATTATTAAAATATTTTTTAAAGAAAATTAATAGCAGAAAAACATAAAAAAATTCTTGTAAAATACTGTCAAGGGCACGTGGACTTGGGTCGTTGATGTGAAAAGCAGTCTAGTAAAGGTGTTCATTTTTTGGACCTTACATTTAACTGCGATATTTTATACTGAGACCCTAGTGCCTAACAATAGTATTTTTACTAGTTCCTTTTGGTGAAAGTTCAAGCATATAAATCTTATCAATTTATCAGTATTTATCACGGCTTCTCATGAGGGCAGCTCAATGGACTTTGTCCACCCAATGGACTCAGGCATCAGGTTGCCTGTCAGACAAAATAGCAAACTTCAGTCGCCTTTTTTGGTCTCTCCAGTGGTGGAAATCCTCTCCAAATCTGTTGCTGGGGTCACCTTTTCAGCAGTCGCTACCCCAAGCAACTCTTACAACAAATGCTTCTCCAATGGGTTGGGGAGCTCATCTGCAGGATCTCTCTACCCAGGGCATCTGGTCTCCACAGGAGACTTCCTTGCATATCAATCTCTTTGAACTCGGAGCAATATTCTTAGCTCTCAGAGTGTTCCATTCCCTGCTCAGCTACACGACAGTCCTCATCCATACGGACAACCAAGTAGCCATGTTCTATGTAAACAAGCAGGGCGGGACTGGCTCTCTGTCACTTTGCAACGAAGCTTTGCGACTGTGGGCCTTCACCAGAGAGCATCACATCCATCTTCTGGCAGTATATCTTCCAGGCGTTCAAAACTCTTGGACGGACAGACTCAGTCGAGTTCTGCTTCCACACGAGTGGTCCCTCCACATGGACCAGGTAGCCAGGATTTTTTGAATTTGGGGAACCCCGGACATAGACCTCTTTGCAAGTCCGTGGAATGCCAAACTTCCACGGTTCTGTTCCAGAATTCCTTGTCAGGGAGTTCAGGCCAAGGATGCCTTCCTCCTTCACTGGGGTCAAGACTTCCTTTATGCCTTTCCACCCATTCCCCTAATTCCCAAAACTCTTTTCAAACTTCAGAGAGTTCGAGGGACCATGATCCTCATAGCACCACATTGGCCACGCCAAATGTGGTACCCTCTACTTCTGCATCTCTCTCAAGCTCCTTCCCTGGACTTGGGCTCTGCACCAGACCATCTATCCCAGGAAGAAGGAACGTTGTGGCACCCAAACCCCCAGTCTCCATCTCAGGGCTTGGTTGCTGAGGGCCTAGACCTTCAAGATTTTCATCTCTCTCAGCAAGTCAGAGATGTTGTTCATGCCTCTAGAAAGCCTTCTACTAGACGTTCCTATGCTTTCAAATGGAAAAGATTTACCATTTGGTGTTTTATTTTATTTATTTTATACACATTTATATACCGCATCTTCCACAGTTCAGTTGCGGTTTACAGAGAACAACAATTAACAAAGCAAGTTTGTTTTACAAGGAACGTCATATTATAAGTATGATTAACAGAATATAATTTATAAGGAACGTCATAATATAAGTCTAACAATGTGAGACAAAACAGAACAGAATAAACTATATACATATATATATGGGAGTAAAAGGGCATAAGATGTGGAATCATCAAGGGGTTTAACTATATGAGCTATCTGTGTGAGTTGAAAGGATTTTAATTGAAGCAGTGTTCAGGGAAGGGTCTTAACCCTCTTGCAATACCTTTGAATTCTTTACTAGAGTATCTCCTGCATCTATCCCATGCAGATCTGAAAACGAATTCGGTAAGAGTCCATTTGAGTGCTATTGCAGCGTCCCTCAAGCCTCTCAATGGACAGCCTATTTCCTCTCACCCTCTTATAGCAAGATTCATGAGAGGCCTTCTTCTAACTAAACCTCCCATTAGACCACCTCCAGTGGCATGGGACTTAAACCTGGTTCTTGGCCAGCTTTGAACCTTTAGCCACCACCTCCTTGACATTTCTTTCTTGCAAAGTTATTTTTCTCATTGCAGTCACCTCAGCACGACACATCAGTGAATTGCAAGCTTTGGTGGCTAATCCACCTTATACAAGGTTCCATCATGATAAGGTAGTCCTCAGGACCAATCCATACTTTATGCCCAAAGTGGTCTCGCCTTTTCATCTGAACCAAGAGGTATATTTACCTGTCTTTTTTCCAGGACCTCATGCATCAAGTGCAGAGAGGAATCTTCATACCTTGGATTGTAAGAGAGCTCTCGCTTTTTACCTACAAAGGACACAGCAACATAGAAAGTCCTCTCAACTCTTTGTTGCTTTTGATCCCTCTCATTTAGGGCTTCCAGTCTCTAAGAGAACTCTGTCCATTTGGATTGCTCAGTGTTTTTCTTTCGCCTACCAGAGTAAGAACCTTTCTCTGGAGGGCCATGTCACAGCTTACAGGTAAGTAACTGTGCTATCTCCAGGAACAAGCAGGAATGAGTCTTCACATATGGGTACGTCGGTACCGGCGGAGCCTGCGCGGGAACGCTCCCCAGCGCCCCAAAAATGGAAAGCTTTTGGGAGCATCACACAGCGCCTGCGCGCTGCCTTACCGCCTTTCCTAACCGCCTCTCTCCAGTTCTTCTTTTCCGCGGAGCCAGCAGGTCATGTTCCTGTCATCGCTGAAGAAGGTCTTTATTTTATTTCTTTGGTCGCGCGTCTGCCTCCGTCGACGTCGGACTGGTACCACCGGTCTTTTCTTTCTTTTTCTTCAAAAAAAAAAAAAAAAAAATTTCCTTTCCTTGTCAGTGTATTTTTTTTCTTCGTTGGGCCTGAGGCCTAACAGAAAATTCCTCATGGAAAAGCCCGCCTCCGGGTTTAAAAAATGCACCGTGCAGCGGTACCATCTCTGTTACCGACACCCATGACTGGTGTCTTAAGTGTTTGGGTCCTGACCATTCCATCACGGATTGTCCGTCCTGCTCCATGATGTCTAAAAGAGGTTTACAGAACCGAGCAGCCAAGCTCAGTACCCCGTTTCCCTCTGATGCAGCTTCGGTGGCATCGACGTCTTCCAGGGCTGCTTCTTCCTCCTATGGATCTCAGGTAACCAAACATAAGTCCAGCTGGTCCTCGAAGGGTAGATCTCCCTCTAAGCATCGAGATGCCTCCGGGCTTGCCCTCGAGGATCCTGCACCGGCAAAAGTACCCCGGCGGGAAGCTCCGGCTTCCAAAGCACCTCCTATGGGGTCACAGGCTGACATCGATGGCACGGCCTTGACCGATCACCTGTTGCAATGTTCTGGGGTACCGGTGGAATCCGCCGGTACCAACCTCCAGACATTCATGGCGTCGATGGATCAGAATGTTCTGACCATGCAGCGTGCCGTTACGGCATTCATACAAGCTGCGACGCCGCTGGTACCGCAACAAGCTTCGTTGTCGGTACCGGCTCCGATATCGGTTCCGGTGCCGGTACCGGTTGCATGGACATCGGCTTCGGTGTCGACTGCAGCGGTACCCTGTCCAATGATGCCTATCGGTACCGATCCGGTACCGATGACTCCCGATGTCGATACCACCCGGTATGCGTATCGGGCTTTACAGGAGCATCCAGACAGGCGATACTTCGATTCCTCCGAAGACTCTGATGCATCGGAGGCCTCTGTCGAAGCATCGGTACTTCTTCCTCAGGAGCCGCCTTCTCCAAAAAGAAGAATGTCCCCTCCAGAAGACTTGTCTTTTCAAGACTTCATAAGGAAAGTGGCCAAGGGGCTTTCTATCTCAGTAGCCCCTGAGACAGAGCCTAGAGCCAAAAAATTGGATATTTTGCAATATCCCAAGGCTCCTAAAGAAGCAGCCACTTTGCCAGTTCATGAGATCCTTTATGACCACATGATAGGCATATGGGAGACTCCTCTCACCATCTCTTCTCATTCTCGTAGGTTGGATACCATGTATCGTGTCCCTCCTTGTCCTGGATTTCATAAAACTCAGCTTCCTCACCATCCTATTGTGATGGAGTCTGCTATGAAAAAGTTAGAGTGCAAAGAGGCACTCATCTGCTCCTCCAGGAAGAGAATGTAGAACCTTAGATGCTTTTGGCAGGAAAATTTTCCAGGCCAGTATGCTTGTTGCCAGAATCAACTCCTATAGTCTCTATATGGGGATGTTTCTGAAGGAAGTTACAGATCATCTGCAAACTTTCCTCCCTTTTCTTCCAGAAGATAAAAGGGAAGACTTTCTTACCTGGCTTAAGCATGCCCAGGATGTTTCCAAATTTTCTAACCGTGCAGCCTTTGACTCTTTTTAGGGGGCCAGCAGAGCCTCTGCCATTGCCATAGGTGCATGCAGAATTGCTTGGTTACAAGCTTCTGATTTGGAACCCTGGGTCCAAGATGGATTAGGAAATCTTCCTTGTACAGGTGAAAACCTGTTTGGCAAAGATTGGCAAGCAAAGGCCACTCAAATGGATGCAGAAAATTCTGCTTTGGATAGGCTTTCAAAGTCTACCTCTAATCCTGTCCAGAAGAGGTTGTTCAAAAAGGCATATTTTCCCAAGAAGGGAAGATATTATCCTGTTTATGGTCAACAGACATATTCTGCAGGTCGTTTTGCTGCAAAGCGTCAACAGCCTAAACAGGCCAAGCCTAAGGCTGCAAGGACTACTGTAGCCCAACAGCCTCAGCCTCCTCAGGGCCTTTGACTTGCAGCTAGAGAACTTAGCCTTTCTGGCTCTAAAAGACCCAGAGCCTCTCGCCATTCCAGGAAGGTTAGCTCACTTTGCTCCCAGATGGGAGCAAATCACAGCAGAGCAGTGGACCCTTTCCATCATAAGGGAGGGGTAGAAAACTTCATTTCTCAAACCTTCCTCCTTACACCATGGTGAGACAGTTCAATTCTCCAACATCTCTTCTCGACCTTCTAGGTCAGGCGATTTCTACCCTTCTTGCCCAAGGGGCAATAGAAGAAGTACCTCCTCTTCAACAGGGCTCAGGGTTCTACTCCCCCTACTTTCTAATTCCAAAGAAAACAGGGGGCTGCAGACCCATATTAGATCTCAGAGAATTGAACAAATTCCTATGGAAGGAGAAATTCAAGATGATTTCTCTAGGTACTCTCCTTCCATTCCTTCAGAGTCAGGATTGGCTTTGTTCTCTAGATCTCAAGGATATGTATACCCATATACTCATCCATCCAGAGCACATAAGGTTCCTTCGGTTCCTTTATCTGGGAAAGCACTACCAATACAGGGTGCTTCCTTTTGGTCTGGCCTCTGCTCCAAGAGTGTTCACAAAATGCATGGCAGTAATAGCTGCATTTCTACGCACTCTGTTAATATTCGTATTCCCATATCTGGACGACTGGCTCATCCGAGCTTCATTCCAATCAGAGGCCCAGACTTCCCTAGCCTGCACAATGCGTGTTCTGCAGTATCTGGGACTGGTGATAAACATTCCAAAGTCCCAACTCACCCCTACTCAGTCTCTAGAGTTCATAGGGGCCTTGCTGGATACCACAACTGCAAGGGCCTATCTTCCCCAGGCACGTTGCCTACGCTTAGTGCAGTTAGCCTCTCAGATTCAGTTAAAAACCCATCTAACTGCTCGAGAGATGTTACAACTGCTAGGCCACATGGCATCCACTGTGCATGTGGTCCCTTATGCTCGCCTTCACATGAGGGCAACTCAATGGACTTTGTTCACCCAGTGGACCCAGGCATCAGGGGGTCTGTCAGACAAAATAGCAACCTCCAGGCGCCTTTTTTGGTCTCTCCAGTGGTGGAAGTCCACTCAAAATCTGTTGCTGGGGTCCCACTTCCAACAATTGTTACCCCAAGCAATCCTTACAATAGATGCCTCTCCAAAGGGTTGGGGGGCTCATCTACAAGATCTCTCAACCCAGGGCATCTGGTCTCCACAGGAGACATCTCTTCATATCATCCTCTTAGAGCTCAGAGCAATCTTTCTGGCTCTGAGTCTTCCACACCCTGCTCAGCTACAAGACAGCCCTCATCCATACGGACAACCAGGTAGCCATGTTCTATGTGAACAAGCAGGGAGGGACTGGCTCTCTGTCGCTTTGCAACGAAGCTCTGAGATTGTGGGCCTTCGCCAGAGAGCATCAAATCCATCTCATGGCAGTGTATCTTCCAGGGGTTCAAAACTCTTGGGCAGACAGACTCAGTCGCGTTCTGCTTCCACACGAATGGTCCCTTCATATGGACCAGATAGTCAGAATCTTTCGAATTTGGGGAACCCCGGACATAGACCTCTTTGCAAGTCCGTGGAATGCCAAACTTCCCCGATTCTGTTCCAGAATTCCGTGTCAGGGAGTTCAGGCCAGGGATGCCTTCCTCCTTCATTGGGGTCAAGACTTCCTGTACGCCTTTCCACCCATTCCCCTAATTCCCAAGACCCTGTTCAAGCTTCAGAGAGATCGAGGGACTATGATCCTCATAGCTCCACGTTGGCCATGCCAAGTGTGGTACCCTCTACTTCTGCATCTCTCTCAAGCTCCCTCCCTGGACTTGGGGTCTGCTCCAAATCTCCTGTCTCAGGAGGGGGGAACGTTGTGGCACCCAAACCCCCAATCTCTCCATCTCAGGGCTTGGTTGCTGAAGGCTTAGACCTTCAAGATTGGCATCTTTCTCAACAAGTAAGGGATATCCTTCATGCTTCCAGAAAGCCTTCTACTAGACGTTCCTATGCTTTTAAATGGAAAAGGTTTACCATTTGGTGTGCTGAGAAGGGTATTAACCCTCTAGCAATACCTTTGAATTCTTTACTAGAGTATCTCCTGCATCTTTCCCATGCAGGCCTCAAAACGAATTCAGTAAGGGTCCATTTGAGTGCTATTGCAGCATCCCTCAAGCCTCTCAATGGACAACCTGTCTCCTCTCATCCTCTTATTGCAAGATTCATGAGAGGCCTTCTTTTAACTAAACCTCCCATTAGACCACCTCCAGTGGCATGGGACTTGAATCTGATTCTTGGTCAGCTCATGAAGCCACCCTTTGAACCTTTAGCCACTACCTCCTTGAAATTTCTTTCCTGGAAGGTTATCTTTCTTATTGCAGTCACCTCAGCTCGCCGCATCAGTGAACTGCAGGCCTTAGTGGCTAATCCACCTTATACAAGGTTCCATCATGATAAGGTAGTCCTTAGGACCAATCCACACTTTATGCCTAAAGTGGTCTCACCTTTTCATCTTAATCAAGAGGTGTATTTACCTGTCTTTTTTCCAGGTCCTCATGCATCAAGTGCAGAGAGGAATCTTCATACCCTGGATTGTAAGAGAGCTCTTGCTTTTTACTTACAAAGGACACAGCAACATAGAAAGTCTTCTCATCTCTTTGTTTCTTTTGATCCCTCTCATTTGGGACTTCCAGTCTCTAAGAGGACACTGTCCAATTGGATTGCTCAGTGTATTTCTTTCGCCTACCAGAGTAAGAACCTTTCTCTGGAGGGCCATGTCACAGCTCATAATGTGAGGGCCATGGCCACCTCTATGGCTCATCTAAATTCTGTGTCCATCGACCAGATCTGTCGAGCGGCCACCTGGGCCTCTGTTCATACCTTCACAGCCCATTACTGTTTGGACAAGGACTCCCGCCTTGTTTGGTCAGGCTGTTCTCAAACACCTGTTACATGCTTAATCAACTCCTACCCTCCATCCCTGGTTGGATGCCTGAGATCCATGGGAGGAGGTAGAGCCCTTCTCAGGGTCTCACAACCTTGGGGATCTCCCAGGCATCTCTAGCTGTCTCTCTAATATATATATCTGTGCAGAGCTGCGTATGTCTTATAGTGCTATAAAAATGCTTATTAGTAGTAGTAATAGTTTCATTGGGTGCATGCGATCCCTAGCCAGAAGAAGCAATTTTTGGGAGGTGGCCAGGACCGGGGGGCATCTCAGAGTTGTTGGTATCTTTGGAGCAGTGGCTGGCCCAAACGGCAGGCAGTTACTGTTCAAAAAAAAAGAAAAAATCAAAAAAGGAAAACTAAGAGAGGACAAGTGATGGGGACGTGTTGGTGTGCCTGGGACTTACTTGCTGAGCTAGGTTTTCAGGTGTTTTACGATGCAGTTGCGGTTTACGATAGTTTATAGTTCAAGTTTAGTCTGCTTTGACAATAGAATACTGAGCTTGGTGGCGGTAGCAGTGCCCTATGTGTGCTGATGTCGTCAAGCTTCTTACTGTCAGTTTTCAAGCTGCTGGTTGGGGGTGACACCCACACCAGACTGGACTTGAGGTATTTAAGGAAAGCCAATTAGCAGGTAAGATCTAATTAACCCTTTGTAGATGGAGGATAAGGTGCTATGGGATATGACTCATGGACATTGTGATGGGAACGGTAATGTGTTAGGACATGGAAGGAAAGTACTTATCTGCAGGAATGAGTCTTCACATATTGTTATCGTCGGTACCGACGGAGCCTGCGCGGGAACGCTCCCCAGCGTCCTGAAAGAAAGCTTTTGGGAGCATCCCACAGCGCCTGCGCGCTGCCTTCCCACCTTTCCTAACTGCCTCTCTCCAGTTCTTCTTTTCCGCGGAGCCAGCAGGTCGTGTTTCCTGTCACCGCTGAAGAATTTCTTATTTTCTTTTATTTTTCTTTAGTCGCGTGTCTGCCTTCTCGATTCCGCACCGGTACCACCGGTCCTTTTTCTTTCTTTTCAAAAAACAAAACAAAAAACTTTTCAGTGCATTTTTCTTCTGGGGCCTTTATTTTATTTATTTATTTTATTCTCTTATATACCGTGCTATTCTGCTATTCTGTGTCCATCGACCAGATCTGTCGAGCGGCCACCTGGGCCTCGGTTCATACCTTCACAGCCCATTACTGCTTGGACAAGGACTCCCGCCGGGATTCCTTGTTTGGTCAGGCTGTTCTCAAACACCTGTTCCATACCTAATCAACTCCTACCCTCCATCCCTGAACTGGATGCCTGAGATTCATGGGTAAAGGTAGAGCCCTTCCCAGGGACTCACTATCTGGGTGATCTCCCAGGCATCTTTAGCTGGGGAGTCCCCATATGTGAAGACTCATTCCTGCTTGTTCCTGGAGATAGCACAGTTATTTACCTGTGACAGGTGATCTCTGGGAACAGTAGGAATAAGTCTTCACAACCCACCCACCTCCCCCTAGGAGTTGTATTTCTCTATCTTTCCTTTCCTCTCTCTCTCTCTTTGTCTCAGCTTTAAAACTCGGAGAGAGGCAGTTAGGAAAGGCGGGAAGGCAGCACGCAGGCGCTGTTGGATGCTCCCAAAAGCTTTCTTTCAGGACGCTGGGGAGCATTCCCGCGCAGGCTCCGTCGGTACCGACGATACCCATATGTGAAGACTTATTCCTGCTGTTCCCAGAGATCACCTGTTACAGGTAAGTAACTGTGCTTTACTTTAAGAGGATAATTTTCAGAAGTGACCAAATTGAGATGGTTGTAGTATATCTGGCAAGAGAGAGCGTGGATGCTATGTTGAAACAGGATACCAAGGTAATAGTGTGTGGTAATCTTTACTAGCCATTACAGTGCAAGATTCATAATAGGGTTAGAACAGCTGTTTTGCAGTTGCAATATGTTTCCTTGTGATGTTTGACTCCGTTCATGTGTTACTTCTCCTAGCTTTCCACGGCCTGTGACTGTAGAGCCCATGGAGCAGTATGATAATGAAGAGGGATTGCCTGAGAAACTTATTCCCAAAAACCAAATGTATCACAAGTAAGTGTTAAGCAGATTAAGGGGTGTTTGGCCTGATCATTATTAGATTCTTAGAGACTGTGGAGGAGCAGTGGGGTGAATCAATCACTGTACAGGGCTGAGCAGGCCTATAAGTGAATAGATATTAATTCCTTTGGAGATTTATTGCAGGCATCCTCTGACTGTATGTTAAAAGTAAACTTTAGGAAAGTACTTGTGGTTTCAAGCAGCCTATCCATTTACAGGTATTAAGTTTTATTTCCATATGGCTGTGCTAGACCAGTACAAACAAGTGGGTTGTGCTCCTCTACCAGCAGTTTGGTGGAGACAAAGAACCAATGAAAAGCTCTGGTTTCAGTGACATCACTCCCATTCCTGTATTTGCCGTGGCCACCAGAGGTCCCTTCAGTATTTTTGTTTACAGATCTTCCTGCTAGACCATTCCAGACAAATAGATTTTCTCCAGGAACAAGCAGGAAGTTAGTCCTTACTTATGGGTGATGTCGGCACAGACAGAGCCTGCGCGGAACAATTCCCCAGCTTTCAAAGAAAGCCTTTGGGATTGCTGCCACACATGGGTGGTCCTCTTCCCACCGAAGGGTGCTATCTTGCTCAGTCTCCCTTTTTCCACGGAGTTCTTTGGATGCAAGTCCTCGTCCCTCGGAAAAAGACTTAGAAGACCAGGAGGCCAAAAACCTATTTTCTGGTTTCACCGGTCCTCTACCCGTCCTTCCCCTGCTCTACCTTCTTAGAGCTGTTGGGAACAGTTCCTCTTTCTTCACTTTTTCCCACGGGCTTCGTGCCCTTTTTCTTTCTCTAACCACTGGCAGCATGGGTCTTCGACCTCGCAGTTGCTGTTTTTGCCCCCATGGCCACCGGCTTCAAAAAATGCGATAGATGCTCTAGGAACATGTTTCTTATGGATACTCACGGCTGTCTGCAGTGCCAATTGATAATGATATTTAGGCACAAATTGTATATCTGTGTTCAGCGTATTTATCCATTTAAAAAAAAATTATTCAGCTGCAATTCAGAACGTGTCCACAAGAAAGACATCGTCCAAATATCGATACCACATCCGAATATGCTGATATCAAATAGAAGGGTAAAGAAAATGTTCTTCAAATTGGGCCATATATAAAGTTGCAATTGATGGAGCCACCGTTGCTCCCATGACTACTCCATGAACCTGTTGGTGGTAATGATCTTCAAATTGATGATAAAGGCTGACAATTTTTTTTTCTGCCTTTTATCATCAGTCAATTGAATTTTTAGATTTATGGCTGTATAAGCAGGATTCTAGGCTTCATTCAATGTTGTATAGAAAGGAGGTTCAAAGGAACACCTTGTTACATTATCATAGCTACCATCCAGGCCCTCTACGTAGAGGCTTACCTTTGGGACAGTTTATACATTTGAGGAGACTATGCTCTACTGATGGTGAATTTCGTAAACAGTCTAGGGATTTAAGATCTCGCCTACGGGAGCAAGGATAGCCTGATGGAATTAAGAAAACCATTCAGAATGGTGGGGGGAAATAGGTGTCCAACTACAGGAGGATCGGGAAGAAGAAAAACCTTTTGTTGTAGGGGTATTACCTTCTATGCGCAATTCTACTTCAGTTATGACTATTTTAAAGAGACATTGGCCAGTTTTAGCATTACATTCATGTTTTGCTAAACCTTTAATGTTGGCGTTTCAGCGAGGTCGTAACATAGCTGATTGGGTAGTACGTACCATAAATTAATCTCCACTGCCTATCGTTAAGGGTCACTTTGCATGTAATTCTTGTGACTTTTGCTCAACTACTATGGAAGGAGAGCAATGGCAACATCCCATCACAAAACGTATTTTTCAAAGCATGGTTCATACCAGTTGTTCCTCATCCTTTTAGTATGCATCCTGATTTGCCCGTGTAATAAAATCTGTGGGTCGGATGACAAGGTCCATACGGAAACGTCTGCAGGAACACCATTCACGGATCAACACTAAGGTGCTATCAGCGCCAGTTGCCCTGCATTGTGAGGAACACCACCACTCATTTCAGGATTTATGCTGGCAGATGGCGGATCATTTATTGGAGAAAATCCAGGGGGGAGCTCGGATGTCTCGTTTGCAATACCATGAGCAACTATGGATTTACTGGTTACAATAAATTTGTCACAAGATTGGTGGAGCTTGATTTGATTTGATAGGTTTGGAAGGAATGAAGATTGACAGCCAATGCCCTGGAGAAGACGGACACCACATGATCTTCTTTCATCATATAAGAAGGGGATAAGCGTTATTTATTTATTTATTTATTTATTTCAACTTCTTATATACCGCACTCTTTGACATCAGCGCGGTTTACAAATAACAGAAAGGAACCAGAACAACAGGCTGTTTGGTATTACATATAACAGGAGTATCAACTTGGATAACATGGGAGAACTATTTACATGGAGTATATAATCTATTAGCTAGATAGCATGCTCGAACTATTTACATAAAATTAGCAGTGATGCTTGGAACAAGAGGGATATTGTAGATTATACTAGGGTGAGGCTGTTATGTTACGGTTCATGTAGGGTAGTATTTGATGAAAAGGTGCAGTTTAAGGGCCTTTCTGAACTGGGTTAGGTCGGTTATGGCGCGGAGATCAGGTGGGAGAGCATTCCAGTATTTTGGTGCGCTAAACATGAAAGCTCTGTTTGATGTTGATAGGCTGCACGTTGTTATAGCCTTTGGGGTTGTTAGTGAGTTTAATGCTGCATGTCTCCTATTTCTATTTGATGGGACGGATTGGATGAGTTTGGTAAGTGATGTGGACGATAAACCATTTAAGGCCTTGAATGTGAGAAGGAGGGTTTTGAATGTAAGTCTTCCGTGTATAGGGAGCCAATGGAGCTCTTTGAGGATAGGTGTAATGTGTTCACTTCTGGCCGCTCCTAGAAGAACCCTGGCAGCGGTGTTCATTGCGAGTTGCAGGGAGCTTATTGTGGATTGTGGGAGTCCTTGTAGAATGGAATTGGCGAAGTCGAAGTGCGGCAGTATCAGTGCTTGGTAGATGGTTCTGAAGTCTTCGTGGTCTAGTAGGGGACGCAGGTGTCTAAGAGTGCGTATTTTGAAGTATACAGATTTTACGATATTGTTTATCTGTGATTTCATGTCGAGCCTATGGTCTAGTGTGACTCCGAGGTATTTTATTGTATCCTTGGTGCCTAGGTCAGCTCCCTTGACACTTATATGTGGTGGTGGGGTGAAGTTGGGGTCTCTTGTGATAAAGAGAACCTCAGTTTTCTTATGCTGAATGCGGAGGTTCTGTGACAGGAGCCATTGTGATACTGCATCGAAGCAGTTTGTTATAGGCAGTAAGTCCATTTGCATTGTGGAAAATGGCATGTAGAGTAGGATATCGTCAGCGTATATCATACATTTCACATTGAAGGACCTGATGATATCGCAGATAGGCTGCATATAGACGTTGAACAAGAGGGATGAGAGTGAGGACCCCTGCGGAACGCCTTGTCTTTGATGGAAGAGTTTTGATTCTCCTGTTGCGGATTTGACGTATTGCATTCTGGTGTCGAGGTATGATTTACACCATTCAAGTGCTGAGTTGCAAATGCCTTTTCCTTCCAGTCGACCGAGGAGAATCTCGTGATTTACCGAGTCAAACGCTGCTGCTATATCCAAGAAGATTAGCACGACGCCTTGTCGGATGTTGTCTATGGTATTGAGAATATCATTGAAGAGTGTGGTAAGCAGTGTCTCGACGCCGTGGAATTCTCTGAAACCGTGTTGAGAATAGTCTAGAGGGGCTGCGGAGTCGATGTGGTCTTGGATTTGGCGCTGTGCCTCTTTCTCAAAGATCTTTGCTAAGAGGGGGATACTGGCTATTGGCCTGTAGGAGTCTGGCCGTTTTGGATCCAGTTTAGCATTTTTCAGTAGTGGCCTGATGGATGTGAGTTTTAATGCAGATGGGAAGGCGCCAGTAGTGAAAGAGAGGTTCATGATTCTTGCAATGAAGGTGCTAAAGTCACCCCGCAGGTCCTTTATCCAAAAGGCTGGGCAGGGATCGGTTTGTGCAGTGGTCGTGTTGAGTGAGGAGATGGTGTCTTCAATGTGTTTAGAAGAAGGCGTGTGAAGTGTGGATAGGGATGTTGGGCAGGTCGTTTCTTGTATATTGTTTTTTGAGAGTTCATCTGTCTGTAGGAGTTTTGATTGCAAGTAATCAGCGAATTCTTGCGGGTGGATATCGTTATTTTGTTCAGAAGATGGTTCCTTTGATAGTGACTTAACCAGGTTGAAAAGGTCGCGTGGTTTGTTCAATGATCTCTTGAGCATATCTGAGTGGTATTGCTTCTTTCTGGCTGCGATTGCCTCGCGGTGAGTTGAGAGGTGAAGAATGTAGGCTTCGTGGTCGTCGGTAGCTAGTGAGCGGCGCCAGCGTTTTCTAGCCTTCGTAGGTGTGTAAGAGAGGCCCGTAGTTCCGGGGAAAACCATGGTGCAGAGGTTCTTTTCCCTGATAAGGTCTTTTTGTTTGGTAGTTGAGCAACAGCGTTGAGGCTGTCGTTCCAGGCAGCGATTGACTCGTCGAGGTTGAGTGATGTGTTGTTGAGGATTGGTTGGGTACTTGACAGAATAAGTTCTCTGTTGAAAGGTCGAAAGCCCCGTGTTACTCTGGATGTATTGGCGAGTTTGCTGGTGTTCAAATTATGACTGTTGTTCAGAGGGATTCGTAGGTTTATGAGTTTATGGTCAGACCATGGGACATCAGTGACCGATGTTATAATGTTGCTGTTTTGCTCGGCGACATGGTGTGGGGCAAATACCATGTCAAGAATGTTTCCTTTGGAATGAGTGGGTTCAGTGATCATTTGTTTATAACCAAGATTTTCGATGGCATTGAGGAGTGAGGAGGATTGGTTTTGTTGTAGTGATGGGAGGTTCAAGTCTCCCATAATCCAGTTGGGAGTGTTGGGGTTGCTGGTGTCAGCGGCCAGATCCAATATAGTGGGCAGATCGTCTGGGGAGCTCGAGGGGGCTCGGTAGACCAGGTTTATGGAGCATTGATTATTGGCTATGGTGATTATGTCCAGATTGTTTGTGCTATGGGAGTTAGTCATGTTGAAGAGGAGTTCAGACTTGGTGAGTATGAGTGCTCCTCCTCCTGTGTTGTTTTCGCTGTGGGGTGGGTGTCGAGGGAAGTTTGGTGGAATGAGTTGGTTGATAAGGACATTGTCTTCTTTAGATAACCAGGTTTCGGTGATCATGAGAGCATCAAGATCATAGAGGGTAACTATGTCTAGGATTACAGGCCATTTTTTTCGAATTGATCGAGCATTTATAAGGGCACATTTTAGGTTTTTTGAGGGCGATGGTTTGTGTTGCTTCAGGTTGCTGGATTGCTGTATTGCAATGTGGATCAGGTGGGAGTGTCGGATGTGCGCTTCCCTAGTCGGATACTGAAAAGGGTTGCCTGCCCATTGCTTTCCGTGGTTTTTGAGGATGGGGATAAGACTGTAGGAGGGGGAGTAGGCAATGGTGGCTCCGAGCCAATCTGTGAGGAGATAGAAACTGAGGAGAGTAATGAAGTGGGGAGACATTTTGGTTTCTGGGATATAGTATGAGGTGGTAATTGAGTTTTGGGTGGTAAGAATACACAATACAGTGGTAAGAATACACAATACAGTATACAGGTAATTTCACAGTACAGTATGCAGACTATTAGGTGGTAACAAAGATATCACTGATTAAGGTGTATGTTACAAGGCTAGTAATGACTATAGCAAAATATAACAGATGACGTGTGTGTGCATGCTATACAGACAACTGTAAGAGTAAGACCAATGGAGAGAGTCAGGTGTGAGGGTATGAGAATGCAATACAGGCAACTGTAAGGGTTAGGCAAATGAGAATGTAATACAGGCAACTGTAAGGGTTAGGCAAATGAGAATGCAATACAGGCAACTGTAAGGGTTAGGCAAATGAGAATGTAATACAGGCAACTGTAAGGGTTAGGCAAATGAGAATGCAATACAGGCAACTGTAAGGGTTAGGCAAATGAGAATGCAATACAGGCAACTGTAAGGGTTAGGCAAATGAGAATGCAATACAGGCAACTGTAAGGGTTAGGCAAATGTAACAGGTGTCAGGTGTGTGTGTGTGAGAATGCTATACAGACAACTGTAAGAGTATATATGGCAGTAAGTGGGATTGCTTTGAACTGCTGAGTGAAATTCTTGGTTAGAGAGCTGAAGTATACTTGCTGTGAGGTCAGACAGTACGCTGGAGACGACTGAGGGTTCAAGTTGGGGGTCGGGTGTGATTGCAGACTTCTTGGCTTAGTTGTTACTCGGTGACATTTGAGAGTGCCTTTGCCTAAGGGCTCCGCCTCCCACAGCCCCGACTGGGCCGGAGGTCTCCTGAGCAGGCTAAGATGGCTGCTGCCTGCTCAGGCGTGCTCTACCCCGATTGGGGAGCACAGAGCCGGAGGGGAGCTGAAGAGGGTTTGGCAAAGACAGTGCAGTCCTTCTGGAGGCCGTGTGCGTGGACTTCTAATCTTGTGTCATTTAGATGTGGTGGCGGTTGGCTTCGGAGCGCTGTTGCTTCTCTGGAGGTCCCCGCCTAAGGGCCACGCCAAAGGGCCCTCTGGCGAGGCCCTCAGGCGCGGGCCCGCAAGGCGCGGGTGCGCCCGATGGCGTTCCTTTTAAAACGCAGCTGGCCTGCCCCGATTGGGTGGAGGAAGACTGGAGGGCGTCCTTCTTCTTGCCGGGTGCTCGATCCCACCCCGGAGCGCCGCGGGGGGTCGGGATGTGGCGGTGGCAGGAAGTGGGAGGCTGCGCCCGATGGCGCTCCTTTTAAAACGCAGCTGGCCTGCCCCGATTGGGTGGAGGAAGACTGGAGGGCGTCCTTCTTCTTGCCGGGTGCTCGATCCCTCCTGGGAGAGCCGCGGCCGGGCGGGAAGTGGTGGAGGCAGCAAGAGGGAGCCTGCGCCCGATGGCGCTCCTTTTAAAACGCAGCTGGCCTGCCCCGATTGGGTGGAGGAAGACTGGAGGGCGTCCTTCTTCTTGCCGGGTGCTCGATCCCTCCTGGGAGAGCCGCGGCCGGGCGGGAAGTGGTGGAGGCAGCAAGAGGGAGCCTGCGCCCGATGGCGCTCCTTTTAAAACGCAGCTGGCCTGCCCCGATTGGGTGGAGGAAGACTGGAGGGCGTCCTTCTTCTTGCCGGGTGCTCGATCCCTCCTGGGAGAGCCGCGGCCGGGCGGGAAGTGGTGGAGGCAGCAAGAGGGAGCCTGCGCCCGATGGCGCTCCTTTTAAAACGCAGCTGGCCTGCCCCGATTGGGTGGAGGAAGACTGGAGGGCGTCCTTCTTCTTGCCGGGTGCTCGATCCCTCCTGGGAGAGCCGCGGCCGGGCGGGAAGTGGTGGAGGCAGCAAGAGGGAGCCTGCGCCCGATGGCGCTCCTTTTAAAACGCAGCTGGCCTGCCCCGATTGGGTGGAGGAAGACTGGAGGGCGTCCTTCTTCTTGCCGGGTGCTCGATCCCTCCTGGGAGAGCCGCGGCCGGGCGGGAAGTGGTGGAGGCAGCAAGAGGGAGCCTGCGCCCGATGGCGCTCCTTTTAAAACGCAGCTGGCCTGCCCCGATTGGGTGGAGGAAGACTGGAGGGCGTCCTTCTTCTTGCCGGGTGCTCGATCCCTCCTGGGAGAGCCGCGGCCGGGCGGGAAGTGGTGGAGGCAGCAAGTTACGCCTCAGTTACGTAACAGGTTTTGATGAAGGGCCAGGGGATTCAATGGCCTGAAACACAGCGTTGTGTCAATACATTGAGTTGTGCTGTACATCGAGAAGTGCTATGCGCTATGGTATATCATTGAGAGGAGTACTTATGCGAAGTTTCATTAAGCCATATGGACGAGAAAAGGGTTCTTTTGATTGACCTTTGCAACGTTTGTGTTATGCCGAGGTACTGCCATGAAATGTGAAGCTTTTGCATTTCTCCTTTGCAGCAGTTCATTTGGAAGTTCATCTGAAAGTTAAGTACCGATAATATTTATCCTCTGGCATGTTATATATCTAGATTTTTCCTAGGGGACATTTTCATTTTCCCTTGGTTTGTGGTAAGGATTTATTCCCATTTAAATAGAATAAAAAGGAGAATTGTGCTACGAGAAGGAGTTTCCTTTCACGGCACAAGCTCCGACAAAAATTTGTGGTGTTCAGACATTTAGTTGATAAGGGCACATGTTTTATCCTTTTTGATAGTAAGCTAGTGTGGATAAACATCTTTGGGTTTTTTTTTTTTATTACTGGCATAAAACCAAGCATAGCCAGAGGGAGCCATCAATATTTTCTCTGTCTCTAGCAGATGGTGGTGGTGGTTTTCCTCTACAGCTAAGGTCTAGAGCACAGGCCTGGAGCATCTGGCAGGCACTGGGATCCACAGGTCCGGTTATGCTTTGTCTTAGGGAGACCCTAGGGCATATATGAAATACCCTTCTGGCTAGTCTGACCTGCAGTTCATCTTGGGGAGGAGTTCTTGGCTAAGAGCCAGTAGAACTCTGGGTTTCTTCAGGTTCATGAGGATTCTGTGCAGGGGTGCTGCTTAGCTCTTTAGCTCCCTGGTTATTTTCTTTTGTTGTTGTTGTTGTTGTTTTTTTTTCTTCAAAAGTCATACTGCAGTGAGGGCACAAGGGCCGACTAAGCCTTCCTGTATACTCCTCCCCCCCCACTCCTCCCCCCAGCAGACCGCAGTTATGAAGCTTACTTGAGTGTTTCTGTGCTTGTGAGTGGAGCTTCAGGTCGGCAAGAGATCAAGTGAGTAGTGCCTGCTCAGTTTCCCAATGGGAGCCGGATCATGTGCAGCTGTGTGCACCAGTCAGTGCACCTCTGCCAAAGGGCCTGTGCTTCCTGCCATAATTTTGAGTGCCAGTCCCATGCGGGAGTGCGCTTGTGCCTCCAGGCCGTCCTTTAATATAACATAAATTCTTTCCCATGTTGCCTTGGCTGCAGCAAGCAGTGAATTGATGGTCTGTGCCATTTGTGCAACTGATCCAGGAGAGGCCTTGAACGCTTCATTGCAGGCAGTAGCACTATCATTTTCTGTAGTAACTGCAGCTCCTCCCATTGGCTCCAGGGATCCTCCGGCCACTTCTTTTGGTTAAGAGCTGTCTCCAGAAGAGGACCCCTCTCTTTCTGGTCCTATAGCTCTAGATAATCCAGCCAGTTTCACTCCCTCAGCAACCGCTGGTTAACCCCAGTGGCTGACGAGTTTTCATTGCTCTTTCAGCATGCATGAAACCTATGGTGGGGGAGGGACAAGATCTGCCTGTGTGACAGATGCCCCTTCTGCTTCTTTCGCATTTCCTGCAGGGGGTCTCAAAAACGCTCCAGTGCTTCTGCACAGGACCATGGAAGCCATTTGGGAGTCTGGCTCTTGTGACAGCAATAATGCGGAAGGGGTTGAGTTGCCATTTAGTGAATCTGACATGGAAGAGGGAGAGGCTTCCCCTGTTGACGATGACAGCATGTCAAGAATAGTGCGTCTTTGTGGCAGGGAGGAGATCCCTACCTCGATTGTACAGATCATATCTGAGCTGCGTATTTATGACCCTTCTGTGCCATTCTGTGCGGAGATAATGAGACCCTCCAGGGCCTTTCCTTTCCCTTTAGAGTTGCAACAGATGGTGTCTGCAGAATGGGACTGTCTGGACGCAATCTTCAAAAATGATTGGGGTTTGGGTAGGATCTATGCCCAGTCTCAGGAAGACTTCGACAAATAGCTCCAGGGTAGATGCCCTGGTCACGGCTGGACAACGTATACCACTATCCCTGTGGAAGGCGGTGCCGCCCTTTGGGATCAACAAAACCACAAGTTGGAAGGGCTGTTGAAGATGGTCTTTTCTGCCTTTTCTCTGGCAGTCGAGGTGGCCATGTGCGGAGGTCTATGGCTCGCACCCTACTGTGGCGGGTCCAGCATCTCCTGGATGATGCGGACTCTGTGTGCCTAGCGTTTATGGCGGCTTTCTTGGCAGATACCTTTCATGATCTCATCCGCCTGGCTGCACGCAGGGTGGCAGCAACTACAGTGCCCGCCATTGTTTATGGCTCTGAAATTGGTCAGAGAATCTCTAGGGCCACTTGGCCTTCAGTGGTGGCCTTTTTGGGGAGGAACTTGAGAAACTGATCAAAGATCTAGTGGAAGGTAAACTTCAGATGTTGTCGGAGGACAAATCCAAAGGTGTCTTTTTAGGCAGTCCTTCTCTAGTGCCTCGTCTTCTCAGCCTCCATTTTGGGATGCCAGGTGCTGTCGTTCAGGCAAATTGATGACTGCTTCTTCATCTTTTGGTTTAAAGTCTCGTCCATTTTGAGGGTAGGGTCGTCTCCCCTATTCCCAACCCTCTGGGCTCTAAAAGCAGTCATTTTTTTCTTCCCGTCCCTCCTGCTGATTGGCTGGGAGACTATTTCAGAATGCTGCAGGTAGGAGGGTGTCTCCACCAGTTTTGCCATGAACGGGCCCATTTCACAATCTGGTTCTGGGTATCATCTGGCACGGTTGTGTTAGAGTATGCAAGACCCATCACAAACTCAGTTTCCCCTTGTGGCTTCACTACCAAGACAGCTGCCATATGAGATACCATTCAGTGGTTCCTGGACCTTTGTGCTTCTGCGACAATATTCTGTTTACTTCGTAGTCCTTAAAAAGGATGGATCCTTTTGGCCTATCCTGGATCTCTTGAAGGACTACCAAAAAGGATTGCTACGGCTGGAAAGAAATCCTGCACTTGTAAGAATTTACCTTCTGGGTAATTCTCTAAATCTAGGGAAAAGGGAATTCTTTGGGTTAAAGCTGGTAAATCTGTGTATTTTAGAATTCAGAGTTTTTAAGTCAGTTGGGGCTTAGTACCACCAGAGAGCTTTCATTTAAATCGTATCAGAGTATAGTTTAGCATAGAAGCAAGAACAGGATAAATATTCTTGAAGTAGAATTACCTCAGATACAAAAAGCGTAGATATTGAGCCCTTCAGGGACAAGAGAAATTTTTAACGTACCTGAATGTATACCACTTTGACCTGGTGAAAAGCGGTATATGAGCATTGCTAAATAGCAATGAATACTGCCAAGAATACTGAGGGAACATGGGCACGTTCTAGTGCTTCCACTGCCTGACCTTTTCAATGCCACTTTGGAGTCTGGAATGGTGCCAGAGAACTGGAGAAAGGCACATGTGGTCCCTTTTACACTAAAGTAGACATAAAGATGACATTGAGAACTACATGCCGGTTAGTCTAACCTCCGTGGCTAGTAAATTATTGGAAAAGCTACTAAAAAAGAGAATAGTGAGGTTTCTGGAGTCCAGTGGATTGTAGGATCAGAGGCAGAATGGATTCATTAGAGGCAGGTCTTCTCAGACAAATCTGATTTGATTTCTTTGACTGGGTTAGCAGGGAATTGGACCGAGGGAGAACCCTAGATGTGGTGTATTTAGATTTCAGTAAAGCCTTTGACACTGTTCCACACAGGCGACTTATAAACAAACTGAGCACCCTGGGGATGGACCCTAAAGTTAGTGCTTGGGTTAGAAATTGGTTGAGTGGAGGCGATAAAGGATACAGGTATATGGAGCTCACTTTGAGAAGCAGGAGGTTTTCCAGGAACAAGCAGGAAGTCGGTCCTCACTTATGGGTGATGTCGGCACTGATGGAGCCCGTGCAGAGCAATTCCCCAGCTTTCAAAGAAAGCCTTTGGGATTGCTGCCATGCATGCACGTGGTCCTCTTTCCACCCAAGGGTGCCATCTTGCTCCGTCTCCCTTTTTCCACGGAGCCCTTTGGACGCATGTCCTCATCCCTCGGAAAAAGTATTTCATTTTTCGGCCTTAGGCCTATTACTTTTCTGGTTGCACCGGTCCTCTACCCGTCCCTTCCCTTGCTCTATCTTTTTGAGCACTCAAGGGGACGTTTTTACCTAGCATTTTTTACGTAACTGGCTTTGCGCCCCTTTTTTCTCCCAATGGTGGCGGAATCAGCCATGAGGAAACAAGAGAGCCCGAAGTTACACTCGGTCCCTCCAATGCTGTAGGCCGCAAGGCCTACCAGGGTCCATGCTCTCCTGCCGTATTCAGGCATACTAGTTATATACAGGCATGTTCTTGCGCAACCTGGCCAAGGAGCTTGGGGGGCTTCTCCGCAGGTCTCGAGGGTGAACCCCTCAATATATTCCAGACCCTGTTAAAGTCCATCACGGAGTGCTCAAAGTACATCTCCTGTGCTGCCTATGATGGCTTTGAGTCCTCAGCTTGAGTGGTGGCCACTGGCATCGGGGCTCATTGCTAGGCATGGCTCCAATCCTTGGATTTGAAGCAGAGGGTACAGGAGAAGCTCCTGGACGTATCTTGCCTCGGTGAGCAGCTCTTCGGCAAACCGATGGAGGACAAAGCCGCTGAGAGAGACTGAGTTTGTCACCCAAACCTGTCTCTCACGCAAGACCTCCACCCTCCCTCGAAAGAAACAGCAGGCTAAAAAGCCTTTCTTTCCAAGGAAGGGTCTGCCCTACCAGGGCTGCCCATTGTGCCCGCTCACTCCCATGTCGACAACTGCGGCACAAGGGAAGACTGGGCCCCAGGGTCACAGCAGGCCGAAAGGGCCCAAGGCCCAAACCCTGGCTCCGCCTCAACCCTCACAGGGGTTTTGATGCTACCCGCATTGCCTTTCACCCCCCTGGCAACACAGCAGCCGGTGGGGGGGATGCCTGTCCTCCTTTGCCCTAATGTGGGCTTCCATCACCTTGGATACCTGGTTCCTCCAGGTAATCTGAGACTGCTGTTGCCTCCGATTGGATAGGCTTCCCCTTCCTTCCTCCCCTGCAGAGCCTCCTTGGCTCCCCGTGCATCAGACGGGAACTAGTCAACCTCCTCGACCAACAGAGGAGAGTTAGAATATATAGCACTAAATGAGAGGTTCCTTTGCGTCCCTCTAGTCCAGTCCCGGAACCATAGAGTTGTCAACCTCCACCAGCAGCTTTGGAGACTGAAAGATGTCATCGTCGTGATGTCACTGGTACAAATAGGCTAGATCCGCCCCCTTTCACCAGTACTTTCAGTCTCCAAGCAGCTTGGAGGTTCTGAGCCCGGGACTGGGCTCAGAGGAACAAATAAGCAGAGTAAGTTAATTCCTTGATTTGGTTTTTGAATTTATTTTGGGTTTATTTGTTTGTGTCCTTAGGTGCCTGCTGCTTCTGACAGAGATCCTATGCTGCTGGGGCCGTATTCTCTCTTCTCTGCTCCTCTCTCATTGAACTCCCTCTTCCCCCCCCTCCTCCCCCCTTCCTCCCCCCCCCCTCCTCCAGCTCTAAGGGTGCCCCAGCATTTAAACGAGCATTTCATTGAGCACAGGGGTGTGCCTGAAATTGCCTCCCTGCTCCCGAACCCGCTTTGAAAGGGTGAGGAGTAGGTAGAGGGCTGCAGAGACTGACAGCAGCAAGGCAGTATTTTTCAGTCTGTCCGGGAGCTGATGCCGAGTGAAAGGCTGTGCTCCTGAGGGATTCAGCGCTGCCCTTCCTTTCTCTCCTCAGTGCTTCGCGGTGAGTAACCCCGGCCTGTGGGGCTCTTTGGGGGAGCGCTTTCTATGACGAAGCAGAGATCCGGTGGCTCCGGATTAGTGCAGGGGGCCTGGCCGCGTGTTTTTTGGCGCCGCGAACGTTGCGGTGGCCATTTTGAATGCCTGTTTTGCTTCTGCAGTGGTTTTTCAAGGTTAGGAGCTTCGTTTTTGAAAACGGTTGTCAGGGGGCAGCTAGTTAGGGCTTCCTTACTGGACTGCAGCAAAAAAAAAAAAAAAAAAAAAATTTTTAAATATAATACCGGGCCCCTTAATCGGCATTCGTTTTTGAGCTTCAGCGCTATCTATATAACATGCCTGCCAAGCCACGCTGCCTCGTCTGTGGGGTGAGGCGCGGGGAACTTTTGGAGGCTGGCGTTTGCAAGGCCTGCTCCTTAGAGGCCATGGGCATGGAGAAGTCCTTGGGGGAAGGCTCTGGGGATCAGGTTGAGGCTTCTCTGGACGGCAGGGGGTCCGGGCCTCCCTCCTTGGCTGCATCGGAGCCGGTGGCAGGTCCGTCCTCTGCTTGGAGTGCTCCTTTGTCGGGGGAGGGGTCCCACGGTGCCGGGGTGGCGGGGATCCCTTCGGATTTTTTTCACGCTGATGCAGAAGGCGTTCGCCTTGCTGCAGCCGGAGCTGAGGGTTCGGTCTCAGAGCCCTCCTAGCCGGAAAAGAGCGCGGTCGGGCAGTCTTACGGAGGGGGACGTGGCCCTGCCTAAGAGACGAAGAGAGGATCTGGACCCGACTTCGGAGGCTGTTTTAGAGGAGGGGGTGGTGTGCATGATTTGGAGATGGACGAGGACTTGGAAGAAGGTGAATTGTTGGATGCGGAGCAGCAGAGCAGAGTAGTCCGCGTTTTTAGGCGGGAGGAGCTGCCTGCTTTGATTTCGGAGACGCTAAAGATTTTGAACATGGCCGCGGGGTCCACGTCCTCAGAGGAGGTGTTGGAGGATCCGCTGTTGCAGGCCGTGCGAACGTCGCAGCGGGTGTTCCCCATACATAGTCTTTTGGAATATGATTCAGGAAGAGTGGGACTCGCCGGAGTCGGCGTTGCGGGGGACCAGGGCCTTGGCCCGTTTATACCCGCTTTCCGAACAGGATAAGGAGATTTTTCGTTCTCAGAAGGTGGATGCCGCAGTTGCGGCGGTCACAAAAAAGACCACCATTCCGGTTGAGGGAGCCGCGGCGTTGAAGGATGGGCAGGACAGGAAGTTGGATACCTTGCTGAAGCAGGTGTTTGATATGAGTGCCCTTTCTCTGCAAGCCTCCATAGTGGGGGCGTGGATGGCGAGAGGCTGTTTGCGGTGGTCTCAGCGTCTTCAGGGCTTCCTCTCGGATGATCAAGCGGCGGATGTGGCCCGGCTGGAGTCAGGCACTGCCTACCTGTCCGATATTCACTATGATCTCATTCGTGGTCTGGCCAAATGTATGGCTTCGGTGGTAGTGGCTCGCTGTTATTTGTGGCTCTGTAACTGGTTGGCGGATGGATCTTCCAAGGCGCGGCTCAGCAAGCTTCCCTTCCGGGGTAAACTTCTCTTTGGAGAGGATCTGGAGAAGTTGGTTAAGGACCTCGGAGAGTCCAAAGGGGGGTGTCTCCCGGAGGATAGGCCGAAGCAGAGTCGGGGGGGGGGGGGCTTCGGGGTCTAGAGGCCTCCCGAGAGATTTTCTTAGATTTCGCCCCTCTCGCTTTCAGCAATCGCAGAGGGGCAGATTTCCAGTGCGTGGTCAGTCCTTTCGGGGGTTTAGAGGAGCGGGCAGGGGTTTTGGTCCCTTCCAGTCCTCTGGTGCCAAGAAGTCCCAATGAGATGAGGCGGGCCCAGGTAGTGGAGGTGCCCGTGGGAAGCAGGTTGCGGGAGTTCTACCCTGCCTGGGTCCAAATTACCTCAGACCGGTGGGTGCTAGAGGTTATTCGGGAAGGCTATGCCCTGGAATTCCAGTGTCCCGTAGTAGATTCCTTTGTTCTTTCCCCGTGCAGGGCTCCTCGGAAGCTTCGGGTGGTGGCAGACACCTTGCGGCGTCTCCAGCAGCTCGGGGCGGTGGTGCCCATTCCGGACGACCAGTGCGGCTCCGGTCGATACTCCATTTATTTTGTGGTCCCCAAAAAGGAGGGTACGTTTCGGCCGATTCTGGATCTAAAAAGGGTGAATTGTTGCCTTTGCGTGACCCACTTCCGCATGGAAACCTTGCGTTCCGTCATTGCGGCGGTTCGCTCGGGGGAATTTCTGACGTCCTTAGATCTTACGGAAGCTTATCTTCATATCCCCGTGCAGCAAGAGCATCAACGCTTTCTGCGTTTTGCGGTGCCAATGGGACATTTTCAGTTCCGGGCGTTGCCTTTCGGTCTGGCGACGGCTCCTCGGACGTTCACGAAGATTATGGTTGTGGTGGCGGCCACTCTTCGCAAGGAGGGGATACTGGTTCATCCTTACTTGGACGATTGGTTGATTCGGGCGAAGTCGAGATTGGAGAGCTCAGCAGCCACCGCTCGGGTGGTAGAGTTGTTGGAAAGCCTCGGTTGGGTGGTCAATGTGGCGAAGAGCCGGATGACTCCCTCTCAGACTCTGGAGTACTCAGGGGCGCGCTTCGATACTCGGCAAGGCCGGGTGTTTCTTCCCAGCATGAGGGCGCAGGCTTTGAGAGATCTGGTGCGGCGGTTTCTGGGTCTTCGGGCGCCGACTGCTTGGCAGTATCTGCAGTTGCTGGGCACCATGTCGGCTACGATCGACTTGGTGATGTGGGCCAGAGCTCATATGAGGCAGTTGCAGAGTGCTCTTCTCAGGCGGTGGTCCCATCAGAGGGATGCGTTGTCGCAATGTCTGCCCTGTCCGCCGGAGGTGAGACGGAGCCTTCAATGGTGGTTGCATCCCGACAGTCTGTGCAGGGCGTGCCTCTGGAGACTCTGTGCTGGCGGTTGCTCACGACCGATGCGAGTCTCGCAGGTTGGGGGGCTCATCACGAAGGATCGTTTGCTCAGGGGACTTGGTCGCTGGAGGAGCGGCAATGGTCCATCAACCGGTTGGAAATGTGAGCGGTGTTTCGAGCTCTGCTAGAGTTCCAGACAGTGTTAAGACAGGCGGCGGTGCGCGTGCTGTCAGACAACGCGACGACGGTGGCATATATAAATCGGCAAGGCGGCACGGGCAGTGCGTCTCTGGAGGAGGAGGCGAGTGTACTGTTGGCCTGGGCGGAACAGAATTTGGAGGCCTTGTCAGCTCAGCACGTTGCGGGCATAAACAATGTCGAGGTGGATTTTCTGAGCCGCTGCAGAGTAGATCCGGGGGAGTGGGCTCTCCACCTGGAGGTCTTCGCGATGATTGTGAGCCGTTGGGGGATCCCCGTGATGGATCTCATGGCGACCTTTAAGTCGGCGAAGGTGGAGCGTTTCTTCAGCAGACGGAGAGAGTGGATGGCGGAAGGCCTGGATGCCTTGGCGCAGCGGTGGCCCGAGGAGGGTCTTCTGTATGTGTTCCCGCCCTGGGCGCTCATAGGCAGGGTGATACAACGCATCGAGCGGCACAAGGGCCGGGTGGTGCCGGTGGCGCCGGATTGGCCCAGGAGGCCATGGTATGTGGATTTGATTCGGCTGTTGGCGGACGTTCCGTGGAGGCTCCCACTTCAGGAGGATCTCTTGGTTCAAGGACCCTTGCGAATGCCTCAGGTGGGTCGATTCTCGCTTACGGCTTGACTCTTGAGCAGGCTCGGTTGACGGCCAGAGGGTACTCGGCGTCGGTCATGGCTACTCTTCTGAGGTCGCGCAGAACGTCGACTTCGCTGGCGTATATACGCGTATGGCATGTTTTTGAGGCTTTGTGTTCGGAGCGGGCTCTCAACCCTTTGAGGACTTCCGTTTCTCATATCCTTTCCTTTTTGCAGGCTGGTATGGAGAAGGGGCTCGCGGCCAGTTCCTTACGGGTGCAATTGGCGGCTCTCTCCTGTTTTCAGGGCAAGATTCACGGTCAGGTGATAGCGGCGCATGTAGATATCCGGTGTTTCTTGCGTGCGGTGTTGCTGCTGAGGCCGCCTAGGCGGTCGGTTATTCCTCCGTGGGATCTCAATGTGGTCTTGGAGGCCTTGATAGGGGAACCGTTCGAGCCCTTGAGTAGGGCTTCGCTTAAGGATTTGACTCTGAAGACTGTTTGTTTTCCTAGTAGCGATTTATTCCGCCAGAAGAATTTCGGAACTGCAGGCGTTGTCTTGCAAGGAACCCTTTTTGTCTTTTTTGGCGGACAAGGTGGTTTTGCGTACGGTTCCCGCCTTTTTGCCGAAGGTAGTGTCCGATTTCCATGTTAATCAGGTGGTGTCGCCTGTGTTTTCCGCAGAACAGAGGGCTCAATCGGGTGGCCGTTTGCATCGGTTAGATGTGCGGCGGGTGCTCAAGAGGTATCTCCGTCGAACAGCGGCGTTCCGAAAGTCTGACAGGCTCTTTATCGCCTTCGGAGGCCCGCGGAAGGGCGAGGCAGCGGCGAAGTCTTCCATTTCTAGATGGCTGAAGGAGGCTATTGCTTCGGCCTACATTTTGAAGGGCAAGGAGGTACTGGTCGGTTTGCGGGCACATTCCACAAGAGCGCAGGCGGCGTCGTGGGCGGAAGTCAGCTTGGTGCCGGCGGCAGATATTTGTAGGGCGGCAACCTGGTCCTCGTTGCATCCTTTTGCCTGGCATTATCGCCTGGATGTGCAGGCGCGTGGGGATGGTCGTTTTGGTTCAGCGGTTCTTCAGGCTGGGATTTCAGGTCCCTCCCGTTGATATTTACTGCTCTGTTACATCCTCTATGGTTCCGGGACTGGACTAGAGGGACGCAAAGGAAGAGTAAATTAGACTTACCTGCTAATTGTTGTTCCTTAAGGAACTCTAGTCCAGTCCCGGATCCCTCCCGTAATGCTATGTCGAGCAGCCTGAAGTTTTCAAGTGAGAGGGGAGCAAGGATGGACAGGTACTGAACATTCCCGAACATTTTCAGTAACGTTGCGCACAGGAAGGCGCCAGGATGGGAGACGGTCTCGGGGGGAGTCTCTGTGTTGCTGCAGCATGTCCTAGTGGGCGCCGCACTGCGGTTGTTCCGTTTTGTTCGGGACCGTTCTTCTTGATTGTGGCTTCACAATTCCTATATTCCCCGTCTTTTGGCAGGGGCAGTGCCTGTTATTGTTTTTTCACTGCTACCCTGTCTTGTTCCATAGATATCTATATAATTTTTAATATAGGTTTTTAATATGGCTACTTATTTGTTGCTCTGCTGAGTCTGCTTTGTCAATAGGTGCTGGTGAAAGGGGGCGGATCTAGCCTATTTGTACCAGTGACATCACGACAATGACATCTTTCAGTCTCCAAAGCTGCTGGTGGAGGTTGACAGCTCTATGGTTCCGGGACTGGACTAGAGTTCCTTAAGGAACAACAATTAGCAGGTAAGTCTAATTTACTCTTAGATATGATTGGTATCTCAGAGATATGGTGGAAGGAGGACAACCAGTGGGACACACTGATACCTAGGTAAAAAATATATATCGTAATGACAGAGCAGATTAAATTGGTGGAAGGGTTTCACTCTGTTAGAGGGGGCATTGAGTCACAAAGGATTAAAGTGTTTTGCAGGAAACAAAATTCATTGTGGAATCTCTATGAATTGAAATTCCATGTAAAAAGGGGAAGGGAAAGGCAATGGGAGTGGGATTGTACTATCGACTGCCTGGTCAGAATGAACAAATGGATGATAAAATGATCAAAGAAATCAGGGAAGCTACAAAAGTAACAGTACAGTAATAAGAATGGGTGATTTCATTTACCCCGGTATTTCTTGGGTCAGTCATGGCAGGACATGCTAGGGATATAAAGTTTCTAGATGAAGAAAATGATTGCTTCTTGGAGCAGCTGGTTTATGAATTGACCAGAGGGGAAGCCATTTTGGATCTAGTCCTTAGTGCAGGGGTCTCAAACACGCGGCCCGCAAGAGAATTTTGTGTGGCCCACAACGCATTTTGGGATGATGTAGTTGATGCCGATATGTGATCGCCGCTAATTAAGTTTGCCTCCGCGCTATGTTGGTGCACAGCTCCTGGGGGCGAACCTGCAGCCCGATGCTGCTCTGAGTGGTTCCCGATCGCTGAAATATGATGTTCAGCCTTCCGCTTTCTGTGATCAACCCGGTACAATTGATGTGTGTGTGAGAGCTGGATAAGCGGTGCAGCGCTTCACTGCAAGTCTACGCTGCCATTTGTGGTGGAGGATGAGCAGATTTGTACTGCAGTGGCTCTGCGATGTTTGTCAGAGGCGGGGAGTAGTACTTCGCAGACACTGACTTTTTTCCATTGTAAAAAAAAGTTCAGACGATGTGGCCCGCGGGTTACTTTCCAAGTCCTCATTTGGCCCTCAAAGCAATTTGAGTTTGAGACCCCTGCCTTAGTGGAACACCAGACCTGGTGCAAGAGAAGCATGTTGGGGCCACTTGGCAGTAGTGACCATAGCATGATCACGTTTGATTTAATAAATGAAAGAAGGACGGCAAGGAAAGCCACAGTACTACTTTTTAACTCTCAAAAGGGAGACTATGATAAAATGAGGAAAAAGAAAAAACTAAAAGGAGCAATTGCAAAGGTTAATTACATCAAGCATGGGTGTTTAAAAATACTGTCTTGTATTCCACGCTTTAAGAAAAGTGGAAGGAAGTCCAAAAAACTGCCAGCATGGTTTAAAGGTGAGGTCAGAGAGGCTGCTGTTGCCAAAAAAAAAAATCATTTTTCATGAAATGGAAAAAGGATCCAAATGACGAAAACTGGAAACAGAAGCACTAGCAAATTAGATGCAAGGCATAGATAATGCAGGCAAAGAAAAATTTTTAGAAGAAGCTTGCTGTGGAAGCAAAAACATGTAATAAAGACTTTTTCAAATACATTCGTACCAAAAAACCTGTGAGTTTTAGTTGGACCATTAGATGATAGAGAGGTAAAAGGGGCACTAAGAGGGGACAAGCCCATAGAGGAGAGTCTGAATGAGTTCTTTGCTTCTGTCTTTACTGAAGAAGATGTAGGGATGTTGCCCATGACTGAAATGGTATTTAAAGGTGATGCCACAGAAGAATTGAAAGAAATATTGATACACTGGGAAGATGTATTTACAACTATTTGATAAACTGAAGAGTAGCAATCATCTGGACTGGATGGTATACATTCAAAGGTGTTGAAAGAACTGAAATGAGATTGCAGACCTACTATTAGTAATCTGTGAACTATCATTAAAATCATCTGTAATAACTGAAGATTGGAGGATGGCCCATGTAACACTAATTTTTAAAGTGTTCCAGTGGTGATTTGTAAATTACAGATTGGTGAGCCTGACAACGGTATTAGGAAAAATGGTAGAAAGAACAAAACTACTTAACGTGTAGATAGTCGTGGCTTAATGGGAGACAGCCAACGTGGCTTTAACCAAGGAAGGTTTTGTCTTACTAATCTGTTATGTTTTGAAGGTGTGAATACACAGGTAGACAAAGGTGAGTTGGTTGATATAGTGTATCTGGATTTTCAGAAAGCCTTTAAAAAGGCCCCCCCTATGAGAGACTTTTGGCAAAACTAGAGAGTCATGGGATAGGAGGCAGTGTACTATTGTGGATCAGGATCTAGGTAAAAGATAGAAAGCAGAGGGTAGGGCTAAATGGCCAATTTTCCCTATGGAGAAAGGTGGAGTACCCCAGGGATCGTGCTGGGTCTGCAGCTTTTTAACATATTTTAAAAAGGCCTGGAAATGGGAATACGAGTAACAAGTGAGATAATCAAATTTGCAGATGAGACAAAATTATTTAAAGTTGTTAAAAACCCAAGAGGATTGTGAAAAATTGCAAGAGGACTTTGATAAATTGGAAGACTGGGCATCCAAATGGCAGTTGAAATTTAATGTGGAGAAATGCAAAGTTATATACCAAGGAAAGAACTACCCAATCTGTGGTTACACGATGCAAGGTTCCACATTAGGAACCACCACCCAGAAAAAAGATTTAGGCGTCATCGTGGATAACCTTTGTTAGACACTACCGTCTGGATGTCCAAGCGTGCAGTGATGCATGGTTAGGGGCTTGGGTGCTTCAGGCCAGTCTCGCTGGTCTCTCCAATTGTTACTGCTTGGTACATCCCAGAAGTCTGGACTGGACTGGGGGGATGCTATAGAAGGTGAAATTAGACCTTACCTACTAATTCTGTGGGAACAAGCAGGAAGTCCGTCTTCACATATGGGCTGATGTCGGCACTGACAGAGCCCGCACGGTAACCACTCCCAGCTTTGATAGGAAGCCTTAAGGAGTTCTGCCACATGTGTGGTCACCATCCTGCTTAAGGGTGCCATTTTACCTCAGTGTGTTTGTTTTTCCGCGGAGCCTATCAGATGCTGCTTTGTACCTCATGAAAAACTAGGTGTTTCCTTTGCTTATTTTTTGTTTTTCTTTCAATTCTTCGCTTTGCCTTTTTCATAAGAAAGGTTTATGCCATACTGGGTCAGACCAAGATCCATCAAGCCCAGTATCCTGTTTCCAACAGTGGCCAATCTAGGTCATACATACCTAGCAGTTTCCCCAAAAGACACAGGTTCCACAGTGCTTGTATTGGGTCAAGCATTGATATCCTGGGTCCCTTTTTAATAATGGCTTATGGACTTAACCTCCAGGAACTTGTCCAAACCTTTTTTAAACCCAGCTACACTAACAGCCTTTACTACATCCTCCGGTAACAAATTCCTGAGTTTGATTACACGTTGAGTGAAAAAATATTTTCTTTTATTAGTCTTAAATAGTTTACCCTGTAGCTTCATTGCATGTCCCCTAGTCTTTCTATATTCTGATAACGTGAACAATCGATCTACATTTACCCGTTACACTCCGTTAATTTATAGACTTCTATCATATCTCCCCTCAGCCGTCTTTATTCCAGGTTAAAGAGCCCTAACCTTTTTAGCCTTTCTTCATAGGGGTATCCTTCCATCCCCTTTACCATTTTGGTGGCTCTTCTTTGAACCTTTTCTAATAACGCTATATCCTTTTTAAGATACGGCGACCAGAATTGCACACAATATTCAAGGTGCAGTCGCACCATGGAATAATACAGAGGCATTATAATATCCTTTGTTTTATTTTCCATTCCTTTCCTTATGATACCTAGCATTCTATTTCCTCTCTTGGCTGCCGCGGCACACTGGGCTGAGGGGTTTTAACATGTTATCCACAATGACGTCTAAATCTTTTTCCTGAGTGGTGGTTCCTAATATGGAACCTTGCATTGTGTAACCATAGTTTGGGTTGTTCTTCCCTTGATGCATAACTTTGCACTTGTCCACATTAAATTTCATCTGCCATTTTGATGCCCATTCTTCCAATTTATCAAGATCCTCTTGCAATTTTCCACAATCCTCATGGGTTTTAGAAACTTTAAATAGTTTTGTGTCATCTGCAAATTTGATAACCTCACTTGTTTGCTTTTCCAGGTCATTTATGAATGTCAAAAAGCAGCGGATCCAGCACAGATCCCTGGGGTACACCACTAGTCATCTTTCTCCATTGGGAAAATTGGCCATTTAGCCCTACCCTCTGCTTTCTATCTTTTAACCAGTTCCTGATCCACAGTAGTACACTGCCTCCTATCCCATGACTCTTTAGTTTTGCCAAAAGTCTCTGATGAGGGACCTTGTCAAAGGCTTTCTGAAAGTCCAAATGCACTATATAAACAGAGTCACCTTTTGTCTACCTGTTTATTCACACCTTCAAAAAAAACATAACAGATTAGTAAGACAAGATCTTCCTTGTCTAAAGTCATGTTGGCTGTCTCCCATTAAGCCATGACTATCTACATGTTCAGCAGTTTTGTTCTTTATGATTGTTTCTATCATTTTTCCCGGTGCAGATGTCAGGCTCACAGGTTTGTTACCCGGATCACCCCTGGAACCCTTTTTAAAAATTGGCGTTACGTTGCTATCCTCCAATCTTCAGGTATTACAGATGATTTTAATGATAGTTCAGAGATTACTAATAGCAGGTCAGCAATCTCATATTTTAGTTCTTACAACACACTTGGATGTATATCATCCGGTCCTGGTAATTTGCTACTATTCAGTTTATCAAATAGTTGTAATACATCTTCCCGGTGAAGCGATATTTCTCTCAATTCCTCTGCAGTATCACCTTTAAATACCACTTCAGTCACGGGTAACATCCCTACATCTTCCTCAGTAAAGACCGAAGCAAAGAATTCATTCAGTCTCTCTGCTATCACCTTGTTGCCTCTTAGTGCCCCTTTATCCCCCCTATCATCTAATGGACCAACTGACACTCTCACAAGTATTTTTGCTACAAATGTACTTGAAAAAGTCTTTATTACACATTTTTGCTTCCGCAGCAAGCTTCTTCTCAAATTCTCCCTTTGGCTGCCTTATCGATGCCTTACATTTAACTTGCCAGAGCTTGTGCTGTTTCCAGTTTTCATCATTTGGCAGTTTCCATTTCTTGAAAGATGCTATTTTGGCAGCAACAGCCTCTCTGACCTCACCTTTAAACCATGCTGGCAGTTTTTGGGACTTCCTTCCACTTTTCTTAAAGCGTGGAATACAGCTGTTCTGGGCTTCCGAGATGGTATTTTTCAACAACACCCAAGCTTGATGTGTCTTTAACCTTTGCAACTGCTCCTTTTAGTGTTTTCTTAACTATTTTCCTCATTTTATCATAGTCCCCCTTTCGAAAGTTAAAAGGTAGTACCGTGGATTTCCTTACCATCCCTCCTCCACTAATTAAATCAAAGGTGATCATGCTATGATCACTATTGCCAAGTGGCCCCAACACCCTTATCTATTGCACCAGATCTGGTGTTCCACTAAGGATTAGGTCCAATATGGCTTCCCCTCTGGTCGGTTCATGAACCAGCTGCTCCAAGAAGCAGTCATTTATTTCATCTAGGAACTTTATCTCCTTAGCAGGTCCTGCTGTGACACTGACCCAGTCGATACTGGGGTAATTGAAATCACCCATTATTATTACTGTGCTTTAACATTTTGTTAGCTTCCTTGATTTCTTTGAGCATTTCATCATCCATTAGTTCATTCTGGCCAGGCGGTTGATAGTACACCCCCACTGCCCATCGCCTTCCCCTTTTTACATGGAATTTCAATCCATAGAGATTCTACAGCAAATTTTGTTTCCTGCAAAACTTTAATCCTTTCTGACTCGATGCCATCTCTATCATAGAGCGCAACCCCTCCACCAATTTGATCAGCTCTGTCATTATGATATAGTTTGTACCCAGGTATCACAATGTCCCACTGGTTGTCCTCCTTCCACCATGTCTCTGATATTCCAATCATATCTAACCTCTCATTTAGTGCTATATGTTCTAACTCTCCCATCTTATTTTTTGGACTTCTAGCATTTGCATACAAGCATTTTAGAGACTGTGTATTTTATTCATATTAATCTGGCTATTGGTATGCATGAGTAATTTGGAATCTTTAAGCTCTGTCTGCTCCATACTCAAGGGCATTTGGGCTACTTTACTCTTTTTTTTTTTTTTTTTTTTTTTAAGAACCTCTGCTTGTGGTGGTATCCTTCAAGGAGACATTGTTCCGAACCATGGGCTCTTGGGCGACTGTCGGCTTTCCCCTATCTGCTTTTAAAGGATAATGCCAACAGCCTGGTTCAATTCCGGTTAAGAGGCCCCTCCTTTCCCTAGAATGTTCCTAGCAAATCCAAAACCCTCATCCTTGCACCATTGTCTCATCCACACATTGAGACTCCAGAGCTCTGCCTGCCTTTTGGATCCTGCGCATGGAACGGGAAGCATTTCGGAGAACACTACCCTGGAAGTTCTGGATTTCAACTTCCTACCTAAAAGCCTAAATTTAGCCTCCAGAACCTCCCTACCACATTTTCCTATGTCATTGGTACTGACATGTACCAAGACAGCAGACTCCTCCCCAGCACTATCTAAGACCTTATCTAGGTGGCGCGTGATGTCTGCTACCTTCGCACCAGGCAGGCAAGTTACCAGGCGATCCTCACAGCCACCAACCACCCAGCTTTCTACATGCCTAATGATTGAATCATCAACTATAACGGCTGTCCTAACCCTTCCCTCATGGGCACATGGCCCTGGAGAAACTGCCTCGGTGTGAGAGGGTTTTACATCACCTGGAGGACAGGTCCTAGTTACATGTCATTGCCTGCCACACCAGGATGATGCTCTCCTGTCACGTGATGTCTCTCCTCCATGGCAACAGGGATGCTGCCAGACTGGAGGTGAGACTTCAGGACTATATCCCTGTAGGTCTTGTCTATGTACCTCTCTATTTGTCATAGAAATATAGAAATATGATGACAGAAAAAGACCACATGGCCTATCTAGTCTGTCCTTCCATATCAACAACTACAACAGTCCACTTTTTACCTTTAGAGATCCTCTGTGTTGGTCCCATGCTTTTCTGAATTCAGTTACTGTCCTTATCTCTACCACCTCCACTGGGAGACTATTCCATCGATCCACTACTCTTTTTCCGTAAAGAAATATTTCCGCATATCACTCCTGAATCTATCTCCATTCACCCTCATCCCATGTCCCCTCGTAGCAGAACTTGCTTTCAATTGAAAGAGGCTCTCTCCCTGAACATTTATGCCACGGAGGTATTTAAACATCTCAATCATATCACCTCTATCCTGCCTTTCCTCTAAGGTGTACATATTAAGATCCTTAAGTCTTTCCTCATATGCTTTGTAATGAAGCCCACTAATCATTTTAGTAGCCACCCTCTGCACCGACTCCATCCTGTTCACATCCTTTTGAAGGTGCGGTCTCCAGAATTGCACACTATACTCCAAATGAGGTCGCACCAAAGACTTATACAGAGGCATTATCACCTCCTTTTTTCTGCTAGCCATTCCTCTCCGTATGCACCCAAGCATCCTTCTAGCTTTTGCCGTCACCTTTTCTACCTGTTTAGCTACTTTAAGATCATCAGACACAACCACGCCTAGGTCCCGCTCTTCTTTAGTGGACAAAAGTACCTCACCTATACTGTATTGCTCCCTTGGATTGCTGCAGCCCAAATGCATGACCTTACATTTTTTAACATTAAATCCCAGCTGCTAAATTCTAGACCATTCTTCAAGCTTAGCTAGATCCCTCCTCATGTTATCTACACCTTCCTGGGTGTCTACTCTATTGCAGATTTTGGTATCATCCGCAAAGAGGCAAACCTTACCCGACAGCCCTTCCGCTATATCATTAACAAAGATGTTAAAAAGAATCGGACCAAGGACAGATCCCTGGGGCACACCACTGGTGTAACATCCTTCTCCTCAGAGTGAGCTTCATTTACTTGTACTCTTTGTCGCCTCCCACCCAACCAGTTTCTAACCCAAGCAGTAACTTTAGGGTCCATCCCTAGGGTGCTCAGTTTGTAAGTCGCCTGTCTTATGTCTTCCAAGTCTGCTACTCTAGCCTCTAGAGAACGGACTTGTTTCCTGAGAGAAAAGAGCTCCTTGCACCTAGTGCACACGTAAGACCTCGCACCAACTGGGAGAAAATCATACATGTGACACTCGGTGCAAAAGATTGGAAAGCTCCCATCTCGCTGCTGGACTGCTGTCTGCATCTTAGTTTTCCGCTTGTGTTTAGATCTTTAAGAACATAAGATATGCCATACTGGGTCAGACCAAGGTCCATCAAGCGCAGTATCCTGTTTCCAGCAGTGGCCAATGTAGGTCATACGTACCTAGTAGTATCCCCAAAAGACACAGGTTCCACAATGCTTGTATTGGGCCAAGCATTGATATCCTGGGTCCCTTTTTAATAATGGTTTATGGACCTTTCCTCCAGGAACTTGTCCAAACCTTTTTTAAACCCAGCTACCCTAACAGCCTTTACTACATCCTCCGGTAACAAATTCCAGAGTTTGATTACACGTTGAGTGAAAAAATATTTTTTTATTTGTCTTAAATAGTTCACCCTGTAGCTTCATTACATGTCCCCTAGTATTTCAATATTCTGATAGCGTAAACAATTGATCTACGTTTACCCGTTCCGCTCCATTCATTAATTTGTAGACCTCTATCATATCTCCCCTTAGCCGTCTCTTTTCCAGGTTGAAGAGCCCTAACCTTTTTAGCCTCTCTTCATAGGAGTAGCCTTCCATTCCCTTTACTATTTTGGTGGCTCTTCTCTGTACCTTTTCTAGTAATGCTATATCCTTTTAAAGATACGGCGACCAGAATTGCACACAATATTCATGGTGCAAGTTGTACCATGGAACGATACAGAGGCATTATAATATCCTTTGTTTTATTTTCCATTCCTTTCCTTATGATACCTAGCATGCTATTTGCTTTCTTGGCCACCGCTGCACACTGGGTGGAGGGTTTTAACATGTTATCCACGATGACTCCTAAATCATTTTCCTGGGTGTGTAGTGTGGGTTGTTCTTTCCTAGGTGCATAACTTTGCACTTGTCAACATTGAATTTCATTTTCCATTTAGATGCCCAGTCTTCCAATTTATCCAGATCCTCCTGCAGTTTTCCATAATCCTCTTGGGTTTTAACAACTTTAAACAGTTTTGTGTCGTCTGCAAATTTGATAACCTCACTAGTTATTCCCTTATCTCCAGGAACAAGCAGGAATGTAGTCCTCACATATGGGTATCGTCGGTACCGACGGAGCCTGCATGGGAACGCTCCCCAGCGTCCAATAAGAACGCTTTTGGGAGCATCCCTCAGCACATGTGCGCTGCCTTCCCGCTTTTCCAACTGTCCCTCTTCAGTTCTTTGTTTTCCGTGGAGCCGACAGGACCTATTCCCTGTCACCGCAGAAAATTACATCTTTGAACTTCTTTCTGTGGTCGCGTTTGCCTACCGCACGACGCCTACTGGTACCGCCGGTTCTTTTCTTTTCTTTAAAAAAAACCCCAAACCAAACAACTTTCAGTGTTACTTTCAGAAACTTTTCTTTTTGGTGCTAGGCGCCATTTTGGGCACTAGGCCCCATTTTCCTAAAGCATGGAAAAGCCAACTAGTGGCTTTAAAAAAATGTACTAAGTGTGGCGGTACCATATCCGTCACGGACACCCATGATTGGTGTCTAAAATGTTTAGGACCTGATCATTCTCCAACTGAATGTCTCTCCTGCATGGGGATGACCAAAAGAGGAAGACAGAACTGGGCTGAAAAGCTCTGTACCCTTTTTTTTTTCTTCGGATGCCAGATCCATTGCATCGACATCGTCGAGGGCTGCTTCTTCCTCCCATGGATCTCAGGTAACTAAGCATAAGAGCCGGTCCTCAAAGAATAGCTCTCCTGCTAAGCATCGAGAGGCCATTGGCATTGCCCTTGAGGGGGAACCACACCGGCAAAACAGCCCCGGCGGGAGGCTTCAGCTTCCAAAGCATCAATGGGGCTTCAGGATGTTCTCGAGGCCTCAACCTCGCAAGAACTACCTGTGCCCATGCTCAGGGGTTCCGGCCATCCTCACTGGTACCAACACCCAGGCATCGGCAGCGTCGATAGACCCAGATGTTCCTCGCTATCGAGCACAGTATCACAGCTCTTCTCTTGGCTGTGGTACCAGTGGTCACAAGAGCACCGGTGCCGACATCGACACTGATGCCGGTACCGACACCGGAGGTGCCGGCACCGGTGGGAACTCTTCCTATGCCATCTCTGGCTGGAGGGGGCAAAGCGGTACCGGCTCACCTCGGTACCGACTTGCTTGCAAGAGCATCGGAGTGAGGAATACTTTGATTCCTCCGATTCCGAAGACTCTGACAATTCTGCTGGCACTAGAGGGTTTCTTCTAAAAGATTCCTCTTCTCCCCAATGCAGAATGTCACCTCCAGAGGACATGTCTTTTCAGGATTTCATCTGTGATATGGCCAAAGGTCTTTCAATCACAGTAGCTCCTGAAGAAGAACCCAGAGCAAAGGAATTGGAATTCCTCCAATATCATAAAGCTCCCAAGGAGGCAGCTACTCTGCCTATCCATGAAATTCTGCTTAGCTTGATGCTCAGAATGTGGGAGACACCTCTGACCACTTCTCCTTACTCTAGGAGGCTTGATACTATGTATCGAGTTCCACCATGTCCTGGTTTTCAGAAAACCCAGCTGCCACACCATTCAATGGTAGTGGAATCAGCCATGCATAGGATGAAAAGTGCAGAGAAACATGCATCCAATCCTCCAGGTCGTGAATGCAGGACTCTGGTTGCTTTTGGGCGCCAAACCTTTCAAGCTTCCATGCTTTCAGCTAGAATCAGTTCATACATCCTATATATGGAAATGTTCCTTAAGGAAGTCACAGGAGACTTGGAACTTATGAGCCCTTTTTTCCAGATAAGAGACAAGATTTTCTTGCTCTAGTTGAGCATGCTCAAAATGTCTCCAAGTTTGTCAATCGTGCAGCTTTTGACTGCTTTGAATGCATCAGCAGAACTTCTGCTATTGCCATTGGTGCACGACGGATTGCCTGGCTACAGGCATCAGACTTGGAGACTTGGGTACAGGACAAATTAGGCAACATTCCTTGCACAGGGGGAGAATCTCTTTGGCAAGAACTGGCAGGAAAAGGCTAATGAGTTAGATGCTGACAATTCTACCTTAGATTGTCAGTCTACAGCCACTCCAGCCAAAAGAAAGCCTTATAAAAAAAACCCTCTTAGCAAAAAGAGGAAGTTTTATCCTTCCTATACCCAGCAGATTTCAGGTCAGGTTGCCCAAAAGGGACAACCTAGACAACAAAAGAAACCAAAAGGACCGAGAGCCCAACCAGCTCTCCAGATTCAGCCCCCTCAAGGGCTTTGACTCCTTCCCAAAGAGCTTCGCCTTCCTGCCTCTGAGGGGTCCCCAACCCCCCAATATTCCGGGCAGGTTATACCACTTTATCAGCAGATGGCACCAAATAACAGCAGAAGATTGGACTTTGTCCATTGTAGGAGATGGGTACAAACTTCATTTTCACAGCATACCCCCTCCTACAATTCTAAAGCAGTTCAATTCACAAACTCTGCAATCTGCTAGATTACGAGGTCTCTACACTTCTTGCCCAAGGGGTAATAGAAGAAGTACCCATTTTTCAACAGAGAACAGGATTCTACTCCCCCTATTTTCTTATCCCAAAGAAAACAGGGGGTCACAGACCCATTCTAGACCTCAGAGAACTGAACAAATATCTGTTTCAAGAGAAATTCAAAATGATTTCTCTAGGAACTCTTCTGCCATAACTTCAAGGCCAGGACTTATTTTGCTCTCTAGACTTAAAGGATGCATACACACACATTCTCATCCATCCAGATCACAGGAAATTCTTACGTTTCCTTTTCAGGGGAAGACATTTCCAGTACAGGGTTCTTCCTTTTGGTCTGGCTTCAGCACCAAGGTGTTCACGAAATGCATGGCAGGAGTAGCAGTATTTCTACGGACCCTGGGGATTTTTGTCTTCCCCTACTTAAACGACTGGCTCATTCGAGCCTCCACAGTTGCTGAGGCCAGCACTGCACTGTCTCGTACAATGCGAGTCCTCCAATACTTGGGATTGGAAAGCAACTTCCCGAAGTCTCAACTAGTTCCTTCCCAATGCCTAGAATTCATAGGAGCCTGTCTGGATACCAGGCAGGCAAGGGCTTTCCTTCCACAAGCCCGGTGTCTTCGCATTATGCAGCTAGCTTCCCAAGCATCAGGAAAATCCTCCCTCACAGCTCGGGAACTACTGCAGCTACTGGGACACATGGCATCCACAGTTCATGTAGTCCCATATGCTCGCCTCCACATGCAAGCAGCTCAGTGGACCCTCTCCACACAGTGGACACAGGCCACGGGCAATTTGTCAGACAAAATAAGTCTCTCAAAGACTAATTTTGTCCCTCCAATGGTAGCAATCACTAGAAAATTTGACAGTGGGGTCTCCTTTCCATCAACCCCTCTTTCAGGCCACTTTAACAGATGCCTCACAGGTGGGTTGGGGGGCACACCTGGATCATCTCTCTACCCAGTGCACCTGGAATCCACAGGAGGTAGGTTTACACACAAACCTACTGGAATTAAGAGCAATTTATTTAGCTCTTAGTGTTCCACGCCCAGCTCAGCTACAAGACAGTCCTGGTCCAGACGGACAATCAGGTAGCCATGTTCTATGTGAACAAGCAGGGTGGAACCGGCTCTCTGTCGTTATGCCACGAAGCTTTACGACTATGGGCCCTTGCCAGAGAGCACCAAATTCACCTTCTAGTGGTATATCTTCCAGGCATTCAAAACCTTTGGGCAGAGAAACTCAGTCGAGTATTGCTACCTCACGAGTGGTCACTCCACCTAGACCAGGTGGCAAAGATATTTCATCTCTGGGGTACTCCAGACATAGACCTCTTTGCAAGTCCACTGAATGCCAAACTTCCCCGGTTCTGTTCCAGGATACCGGCACACCACTGTCAGGCAAGGGATGCCTTCCTCCTTCACTGGGGGTCAGGACTTCCTTTATGCTTTCCCACCCATTCCCCTCATTCCCAAAACACTCTTCAAGCTTCAGAGAGGCAGGGGTCGCATGATTCTCATCGCACCACGATGGCCACGCCAGGCGTGGTATTCCCTGCTTATGCATCTCTCTCAAGCAGCACCTCTGGAGTTAGGGCACGTTCCAGATCTCCTTTCTCAGGAGATCGGGACGCTATGGCACCCGAATTCCCAGTCCCTGCACCTCATGGCCTGGTTGCTGAAGGCTTAGACCTCCAGGATCTCAACCTGTCTCAGCAGGTAAAAGATATCCTTCGAGTTTCTGGAAAACTTTCCACAAGAAGATCTTATGCCTTCAAGTGGAAATGTTTTACTATATGTACAATATATACATATACAATATGTAAATAGTTTCCCATGTTCTCCAAGTTTTATTCCTTGTTATAATGTAATTTCAATCAGTCTTCTCTGATCCGAAAACTCTTTGTTAAATGTAAACCGCACTGATAACAAATAGTGCGGTATATAAGAATTGTTAAATAAATAAAATAAATAAATAAATATATGGTGCTCCAGGAGAGGATTAAACCCCCTGATCGTACCCTTAGAATCGATACTAGAGTATCTTCTTCACTTATCGAATTCTGGGTTAAAGACCAATTTGGTAAGAGTCCAGCTTAGTGCAATTGCAGCTTCTTATAAGCCTCTGAATGGACAACCAATTTCCTCTCATCCACTCATATCAAGATTTATGAGAGGCCTTCTATTAACCAAACCTCCCATCAAGCCACCACCGGTGGCATGGGATCTAAATCTAGTTCTCGAGCACCTTATGAAGCCGCCTTTTGAGCCTTTAGCCACTGCAGCCCTTAAGTTCTTAACCTGGAAGATCATCTTCCTAATTGCAATCACCTCTGCCCGTTGCATCAGTAAATTGCAAGCTTTAGTGGCTGATCCTCCTTATACTAGGTTTCATCATGATAAGGTTGTTCTTCGAACTCACCCTCATTTTATGCCAAAGATGGTTTCGCCTTTTCATTTAAATCAATCAATTTACCTTCCTGTATTTTTTCCCAGGCCTCACGCCTCTAATGCAGAAAGGGAACCTTCATACTTTGGATTGCAAAAGGGCCTTAGCCTTTTACATACAAAGAACACAGCAACATAGAAAGTCTTCACAGCTTTTTATAGCTTTTGACCCTAGTCATTTGGGACTTCCAGTCTCCAAAAGAACTTTATCTAAATGGATTGCCCAAATGCATATCCTTTACTTATGAGAGTAAGGGTCTTCCTCTTCAGGACCATGTCACAGCTCATAATGTGAGAGCCATGGCAGCTTCTATGGCTAATCTCCACTCTGTCTCTATCGATGACATTTGTCGAGCAGCCACCTGGGCTTCGGTACACACCTTCACAGCCCTCTACTGCCTAGATAAAGCCTCCCGTCGGGATGCCTTCTTTGGCCAAGCTGTTCTTCAAAACCTTTTTCAAACCTAAACCCTGGTGGGATGCCAGAGATCCATGGGAGGAAGGATCTTCACCCTTGATGGTGGCACCTTCCTGGGGCTATCTCCCTGGTATCTTCAGCTAGGGAGTACCCATATGTGAGGACTACATTCCTGCTTGTTCCTGGAGATAGCGTGGTTACTCAGTGTAACGGGTGATCTCTGGGAACAGCAGGAATTTAGTCCTCACAACCCACCCACCTCCCCTAGGAGTTGTCTCTCTCTCTCTTTGTCTCTTTCCACTCTCCCTCTATCCTTTCACTCAGCTACAAACTTAACTGAAGAGGGACAGTTGGAAAGGTGGGAAGGCAGCGCCCATGTGCTGAGGGATGCTCCCAAAAGCATTCTTATTGGACGCTGGGGAGCATTCCCGTGCAGGCTCCATCGGTACTGACGATAGCCATATGTGAGGTCTAAATTCCTGCTGTTCCCGGAGATCACCTGTTACAGGTGAGTAACTGTTTTCCATGTCATTTATGAATATGTCAAAAAGTAGCAGACCCAGTACAGATCCCTGGGTTATTCCACTATTCACCTTTTTCCATTGGGAAAATTGGCCATTTAGCCCTACCCTCTGCTTTCTATCTTTTAACCAGTTCCTGATCCACAATTCTACACTGCCTCCTATCCCGTGACTTATTAGTTTTGCCAAAGGTCTCTGAGGGACCTTGTCAAAGGCTTTCTGAAAGTCCAGATGCAGTATATCAACCAACTCACCTTTGTCTACCTGTTTATTCACACCTTCAAAAAAACATATCAGATTAGTAAGACAAGATCTTTTCCTTGTCTAAAGCCATGTTGACTGTTTCCCATTAGGCCATGACTATCTACATGCTGTGTAATTTTGTTCTTTATGATGGCTTCTACCATTTTCCCCGGTACTGATGTCAGGCTCACGGGTCTGTAATTTCCCGGATCACCTGGAACCCTTTTAAAAAACTGGCGTTACATTGGCGATCCGTTACTAAGGGTTGCTGTGGATACTTAAACTAATAAAAGTGTATCTAATATGTTTAATATATCTTGTTCACCTGAAGCTTAATTAATCTCAGGTCCTTAATTTATCACTGATTTGGATAAAGTGCTGCACCTGAGAGCTGCTCCTTTCCTTTAAGATGTGTAAGTATCTATAAAGCTACGATTATCCCAGGGATGGGTGGGTGTTAGGGAGGGAGGGAAATAACACTTATTAAGAGGACTGCTACACACTACCCTGTCCTGTGCTTCTAAGGTAAGCTATGACCAACTTCCTGGGTGATTAACAGTCCTTGCTTGGATAGAAGTTGTCTTTTAAAATGGCCTTTTGACTTGCCATCTGGCTTTAACACCTATTTAAAAGGTTTCACAGGTCTCTTGCACCCTAGGTAGAAGGCCTCTTTGTAAAGGTCTCTAGAAGACTTTCTTCATTGTTTAAAGAATACTGACCCTGTTTTGCCTTTTATGCTAAGTTATATTCTGATTTGATTTAAATTAAAGCTCTTTGCTTCTGCTAGCTCTGACTTAGTATGAAATTTAAACTACAAGCTCGCTGCTGGGTTCTAAATTTAACCAGAAAGCTTTCTTCTGTGTTTTAAATTTAAACTTAGTGCTGCTATCAGGCCCTGACTGATTTAACAAATACACTGGTTCACAGATTAATCAGCTTTAATCCAAAGAAGTCCTTTCAGAAAAATTCCCAGAAGTATATATCACTATTGCAGATCTCTCTCCAGAAGTAGCAGTCCCCTTTGTAATCCTTCCCTTTCCTTTCCTGCTATGTCCTCTGTCTGCAGTTTCAATAATTTTAGTAGGTATACCCATACCATGTCTATAATGGCCCAGTACAACTGCTGCCTTCAATGCCTTGGGCCAAAACCACAACTCCACTTAACCCACTCTGCTGCAGATGACAAGCAAGGGTCAGAAGAATCATGAAAGGCAGCGGGAGGTGCTGTTTGGCCTAAAGGCCTTGTCTTCGGTCCCATACTTAACCATAAAATCTATGCCTCTGGGGGCTGCTGTGTAGCATCAGACCAGGGACCATCTGCATTATTCCTTAGCGTCCCTCTAGTCCAGTCCCGGAAAGATAGAGTTGTCAACCTCCACTAGCAGCTTTGGAGACTGAAAGATGTCATCGTCGTGATGTCACTGGTACAAATAGGCTCGCTCCGCCCCCTTTCACCAGTACTTTCAGTCTCCAAGCAGCTTGGAGGTTCTGAGCCCAGGACTGGGCTCAGAGGGACAAATAAGCAGAGCTTAATCTTTTTCTTTAGTTCATCTTTTGTTTTTAAATTTAGATTTTCTGGCTCTTTGGGTGCCTGCTGCTGCTATAGAGATTTGTTCTGCTGAGACTGTTTTCTCCTTTCTCTGCTCCCTAACCCCCTCCCCCCTCTCCTCCCTGCCTCAGCATTGAAACAAGCATTGCAGTAGCACAGGAATGTGCCTGCTTTTGCCTCCCTGCCCCCGAACCCACTTGGAAGGGTGAGGAGCAGGTAGAAGGCTATATAGAGACTCCCAGCAGCAGGCAGTGGTTATTACCACAGGATTTTGAGTCTCTCCAGGAGCTGATGCTGCTTTGAAAGCTGTGCTTCTGAGGGGTCCAGCGCTGCCCTTCTCTCTCTCCCGAGGTCTGGTGAGTACTCTGGACTTTGGGGTTTACCTGGGGGAGGTATTTGGGGGTTAGTTGAGGTGTTTTGGCAGCTCCTTAGGAGTCAGGGAGGCCTAGCCGCGTGATTTTTCGCGCCGAAAAAGTGGCGGCGGCCATTTTGAATTTTGAATTTTTCATTTTCAAAGTCATTTTTTTAGGGTTTAACAGCTTCGTTTTGAAAAAAGGTGGTTAGGGGGCAGCTAGTTACATCTTGCTTGATTGATCACTGCCAAAAAGTAAAAAAAAAAAAAAGCGTTTAAATTGGGGCTTGTCTTGTGGCTGTGCAAGGCTCTGTGCAAGGCTCTTTTACTGGCATTGAAGCGCTGTTACTTACCATGCCTGCCAAACCACGCTGCTTGGTCTGTGGGGTGCTGCGTGGGGAGCTTCTGGACACTGGCGTTTGTAAAACATGCTCTTTAGAGGCCATGGGCATGGAGAAGTCCTTGGGGGAAGGTTCTCAGGACCACGAGACCGCGTCTCAGAATGGCAGGGGTTCTGACCCTCCTTCCTTGCCTGCTTCGGAACCGGTAGCGGGTCCGTCCTCCGCTTCCAGTGTTCCCTTGGTGCCAGAAGGATCCCAGGGGTCTGGGATTCCAGGTCTCCCTTCCGAATTCCTCTCCTTGATGCAGAAGGCGTTTGCCTTGCTGCAGACGGACAGGGGGGTTCAGTCTCCCGGTCCTTCTAGCAGGAAAAAGAGTCGAGCTGCCGGTCTTCAGGAAGGGGAGATGACGCTACCCAAGAGGCGACGGGATGATTTGGAACCGCAGTCGCCTGCCCTTCTAGAGGAGGACCAGGGGATGCCGGACCTTGATGATGAGGTCTCGGATGACGACTTGGAAGATGGTGAGTTGTTGGAGGAGGAGCAACAGAGCAGGGTGGTCCGTGTTTTTCGGCGAGAGGAGCTCCCTGCCTTAATTTCCGAGACACTCAAAGTTTTAAATATGCCTGTGGGGTCCGCACCCTCAGAAGAGGCGTTGGCGGATCCGCTGTTGCAGGCTGTGCGCACCTCGCAGCGGGTGTTCCCTATCCATAGAGTCTTTCGGAATATGATTCAGGAGGAATGGGACGCGCCGGAGTCGGCGTTGCGCGGAACCAGGGCTTTGGACCGCTTGTACCAGCTCTCGGAACAGGATAAGTTGATATTTCGGTCTCCAAGGGTTGATGCCGCGGTGGCTGCTGTCACGAAGAAGACCACCATTCCGGTGGAAGGAGCGGCGGCATTGAAGGATGGCCAGGATAGGAGGTTGGATACCTTGCTGAAGCAGGTGTTCGACATGAGTGCCCTTTCCCTGCAGGCCTCCATAGCGGGGGCGTGGGTGGCGAGAGGCTGTTTACGCTGGTCTCAACGTCTTCAGGGCTCCCTCTCAGACGACCAGATGGCGGATACGTCTCGGCTGGAGTCTGGCACTGCGTACCTGTCCGATGTTCATTATGATCTAATTCGTGGCCTAGCTAAATGTATGGCTTCTGTAGTCGCGGCTCGCCGTTCTTTGTGGCTCCGAAACTGGTCGGCGGATAGTTCGTCCAAGGCTCGGCTCAGTAAGCTTCCCTTCCTGGGCAAGCTCCTCTTTGGAGAGGATCTTGAGAAGTTGGTTAAGGACCTCGGAGTCCAAAGGGGGGCGTCTCCCTGAGGATAGACCGAAACAGACTCGAGGAGGATCGGCATCTAGAGGCCTCTCGAGGGATTTTCGCAAGTTTCGCACATCTCGCTTTCAACAATCGCAGCGGAGCAGGTTTCCAGCGCGGAGTCAGTCCTTTCGAGGGTTTCGGGGGGCAGGCAGGGGTTTTGGTCCCTACCAGTCTTCCGGTGCGAACAAGAAATCACAATGAGATGAGGCGGGCCCAGGTAGTGGAGGTGCCCGTGGGAGGCAGGTTGCGGGAGTTCTACCCTGCCTGGGTCCAGATTACATCAGACCGATGGGTCTTAGAAGTCATTCGGGACGGCTATGCTCTAGAGTTTCAGCGTCCAGTGCGAGATTCCTTTGTTCGTTCCCCCTGCAAGGCGCCTCGGAAGCGCCGAGCGGTCGCAGACACCTTGAGACGTCTCCAACGGCTCGGGGCAGTCGTACCCGTTCCGATCGACCAGTGCGGCGCAGGACGATACTCCATTTATTTTGTGGTCCCCAAAAAGGGAGATACGTTTCGGCCAATTCTCGATCTCAAGAGGGTGAATCGTTGTCTCAGAGTGTCCCACTTCCGCATGGAGACCTTGCGCTCCGTCATTGTGGCCGTTCGCGAGGGCGAATTTCTTACGTCCTTGGATCTGACGGAGGCTTATCTTCACATTCCCGTGCGGAGGGAGCATCAACGTTTTCTGCGCTTTGCTGTACCGATGGGACACTTTCAGTTCCGGGCGTTGCCTTTTGGTCTGGCGACGGCTCCTCGGACATTCACAGATTATGGTGGTTGTGGCGGCCGCGCTGCGCAGAGAAGGGATCCTGGTGCACCCGTACCTGGACGACTGGTTGATTCGGGTAAAGTCCAGGGAGGAAAGCGTGGGGGCCACCGCTCGAGTGGTGGAGTTCTTGGAGAGCCTCGGTTGGGTAGTGAACGGGGCAAAGAGTCAGCTGTCCCCCTCGCAGAGCCTAGATTACCTGGGGGCGCGCTTCGAGACTCGACAAGGTCGGGTCTTTCTTCCCAGCTCAAGGGCGCAGGCCTTGCGCGACCTGGTGCGGCAGTTTCTGGGGCTTCGAGCGCCGACGGCTTGGCAGTACCTACAGTTACTGGGGACCATGGCGGCTACAATAGACTTAGTGTTGTGGGCCAGAGCTCACATGCGGCCGTTGCAGAGTGCTCTCCTCAGGCGCTGGTCTCATCAGAGAGATGCGTTGTCGCAGTCTCTGCCCTGTCCGGCGGCGGTGAAGGGCAGCCTACTTTGGTGGTTGCATCCCGACAGCCTGACGCAGGGCGTCCCCCTGGAGCCTCCGTGCTGGCGGTTGCTCACGACGGATGCGAGTCTCGCAGGATGGGGGGCTCATCTCGAAGGCTCGTTTGCGCAAGGAACGTGGTCAAAGGAGGAACGTCTATGGTCCATAAACCGTCTGGAAATGCGCGCAGTGTTTCAGGCTCTTCTGGCTTTTCAGCAGAAACTGCAGCAGGCGGCGGTGCGCGTGCTGTCGGACAACGCGACCACGGTGGCGTATATAAATCGGCAGGGCGGCATGGGCAGTGCGGCCCTAGAGGAAGAGGCAAGTGTGCTGCTGGCTTGGGCGGAAAGGAATTTACTGGCCCTGTCGGCTCAGCACGTCGCCGGAGTCGCCAACGTCGAGGCAGATTATCTGAGTCGGTGCCGCGTGGATCCGGGGGAGTGGGCTCTGCACCCGGACATTTTCACGATGATTGTGCGCCGTTGGGGGCTTCCGGTGATGGATCTCATGGCCACCTTGCGGTCGGCAAAGGTGGAGAGATTCTTCAGCAGGCGGAAAGAGTGGATGGCGGAGGGCCTGGATGCCTTGGCGCAGCCGTGGCCGGTGGGGGGCCTACTGTATGTGTTCCCTCCCTGGGCGCTGATTGGCAAGGTGGTTCAGCGCATCGAGCGACACAAGGGCCAGGTGGTCCTGATAGCGCCCGATTGTCCGAGGAGACCGTGGTATGCGGATTTGGTTCGTCTGTTGGCTGACGTTCCGTGGAGGTTACCTCTTCGGGAGGACCTGTTGCTTCAGGGTCCCTTGCGCATGCCTGAGGTGGGTCGGTTCTCGCTTACGGCTTGGCTCTTGAGCGGGCGCGGTTGATGGCCCGTGGATACTCGGCGGCGGTTATAGACACTCCTGTGGTCGCGTCGGAGGTCGACTTCCCTGGCTTATATCCGAGTTTGGCGTGTCTTTGAGAACTGGTGTTCCGATCTCTCTCTCCATCCCTTATGAGCTTCGGTGTCCGATGTTCTTTCCTTTTTGCAGGCTGGATTGGATAAGGGCCTCTCGGCCAGCTCCTTGCGGGTGCAGTTGGCGGCTCTCTCCTGTTTTCGTGGAAAGATTCAAGGGCAGGTAATCGCAGCGCATGGCGATATTCGTCGGTTCTTGCGGGCGGTGTTGTTGCTCAGACCGCCGAGGCGGACTGTTCTTCCTCCGTGGGATCTTAATTTGGTCCTGAACGCCTTGGTTGGGGAACCCTTCGAGCCATTAGGACGGGCTTCGCTCAAGGATTTGACGCTCAAGACGGTGTTTCTTGTGGCGATATGTTCCGCCAGGAGGATTTCCGAGTTGCAAGCGCTCTTGCCGGGAGCCTTTTTTGACTTTCTCTGCGGACAAGGTGGTCTTGCGTACGGTACCCGCCTTTTTGCCAAAGGTGGTGTCCGCTTTTCATGTTAAGTGGTGTCGCTCCCGGTGTTTTCGGTGGAGCAGGGAGCTCAGGCAGGTGGACGTTTGCACCGGTTGGATGTGCGGAGAGTGCTCAAGAGGTATCTTGGTCGTACGGCGTCGTTTCGGAAGTCGGACAGGCTTTTTGTCGCGTTCGGAGGCCCGCGAAAGGGAGAAGCGGCGGCAAAGTCTTCCATTTCTCGGTGGCTGAAGGAGGCGATTGCTTCGGCCTACATTTTGAGAGGCAGAGCGGTGCCGGTAGGGTTGCGGGCTCATTCCACGAGAGCGCAGGCAGCCTCGTGGGCGGAAGTCAGCCTAGTGCCGGCGGCCGATATTTGTAGGGCGGCGACCTGGTCCTCGTTGCATTCCTTTGCTCGGCATTATCGCTTGGATGTGCAGGCGCGCGGGGATAGTTGTTTTGGTTCAGCCGTCCTTCAGGCTGGGCTCTCGGGCCCCTCCCGTTGAGATTTACTGCTTTGTTACATCCTCTATCTTTCCGGGACTGGACTAGAGGGACGCTAAGGAAGAGTAAATTAGACTTACCTGCTAATTGTTGTTCCTTAAGGAACTGTAGTCCAGTCCCGGATCCCTCCCGTTCAGTGGGTATTCGCCAGCCTGAAGTGTCCACAGGCGGGGGAGAGTGAGATTGACAGCTGCTGTACCCGTACGGCGGGGGAACACAGAAAGTAAATGTTAAAGTATAACATGAGAAAACAACCAAAATGCTTTTCAGGGCGCTCTGGGGGTAGCAGAGATGGGAAGCGCTCTGAGGGGATCTCTGTGGTGTTGGCGGCAGGCGGCTGGGGCGCAGAGGAACCGGGCTACCGCCCTTCCGTTCCACGTCCGTTTTAGGGCGCGCCCTGGCTCTATCTTTTTTCTTAGAGAAGTATTTCTATCTGTACATAATTACATAATTGTTTTGTATACGTTTTTGAAATAGCTACTTATTTGTTGCTCTGCTGAGTCTGCTTTGTCAATAGGTGCTGGTGAAAGGGGGCGGAGCGAGCCTATTTGTACCAGTGACATCACGACGATGACATCTTTCAGTCTCCAAAGCTGCTAGTGGAGGTTGACAACTCTATCTTTCCGGGACTGGACTAGAGTTCCTTAAGGATCAACAATTAGCAGGTAAGTCTAATTTACTCTTTCATCCCTGGAAGTAGCAGGCTCTGCTCAATCTTTTGAAGGCCCATAGTCACCAGCACCGCAGTCCTCTGCGTGAGGGCGATGGCCAGGAGCAGCTCTCAAAGCTGCTCCTGCGTGAGTTGACTTCCTCAGAGGGCAACAAGAAGCCCACAGAGGCCATCACCATTGGTAAGTCCCCACCGAGGGGACAGATATCAGGCCCACTACCATTGGAGACCACGTTGGTGGCTGCAGAGTCCTCAGCCCTCGAAGACAGCATGGCTTTCTTGGAGCGTAGCCTTGCAGCTCTCCTTCAGCAGCATACTGCCTCGATGATTGCCGCTTCCGGTTCCTCTATTCTGGTCACTGGTCCCTCTACCACGGGGGATCGCTGGCAGAGGTGCAGCCAGTGTTGGAGCGTTCTCCCACCATTCTTCTCTGCCTACATATCAGGTTACAAGTGCTGAGAGCCTTGGCCCCCAGCTGGGCATCGACGTGATGCCTGTCGGCAGTTCAAACTCCTCTCGTACTATGATTCTGAATGGGTGATGGAGGATAAATCCCTGAGACCATTCGGTACTGCGATGCTCTTTCGGACCCCTCTTCTCCACAGCAGTGCCGGCAGTTCCTGTCTGAGGTCCTCTTCTTCCTGGACTTTGTCTGGGTCATGTCGAAGGCTCTGTCGGTGGAATTGGAGGAGGAACCTCGGGTGAAAGACCTTGAGATTCTCCAGTATGATTCCCCTCCTAAGGAGGCTCTCATGGAGCCGTTCTCCTGTTCAGGATGTGGAAAGTCCTGGTTATGATTTCCATTGTGAGCAAGTGGCTTGCTTTTATTTATCGAGTCTGCAAGATTCCAGGTTTTCAATTGACACAGCTACCACACAGTTCCATGGTGGTGGAGCCGGTCATGCACCGAATCAAAAGCCAAAAGATGCACTCCTCATTGCCCCTAGGTAGGGACAACTGCATCCTGGATGACTTTGGTTGATGTTTCTTCCAGTGCTTGATTCTCGTTGCCTTTGTACAGGCATACTAGCTGTACATGGGGATGTACCTGAGAGACCTGGCAGAGGAGCTTGCCAGGTTCTCAGCTAGTCTTTCTGATTACCTCCAGCACTTCAAGAGCCTGGCAGCAGCGGTTGAGGACTGCTCCAAGTATTATTTAAACATGTCAATCATATCACCTCTATCCCGCCTTTCCTCTAAGGTGTACATATTAAGATCCTTCAGTCTGTCCTCATATGCTTTATAATGAAGACCACTAATCATTTTAGTAGCCACCTTCTGCACCGACTCCATCCTGTTCACATCCTTTTGAAGGTGCGGTCTCCAGAATTGCACACTATACTCCAAATGAGGTTGCACCAAAGACTTATACAGAGGCATTATCACCTCCTTTTTTTCTGCTAGCCATTCCTCTCTGTATGCACCCAAGCATCCTTCTAACTTTTGCCGTCGCCTTTTCTACCTGTTTAGCTACTTTAAGATAATCAGACACAACCACGCCTAGGTCCCGCTCTTCTTTAGTGGAGAAAAGTACTTCACCCCCTATACTATATTGCTTACTTGGATTGCTGCAGCCCAAATGCATGACCTTACATTTTTTAACATTAAATCCCAGCTGCCAGATTCTAGACCAGGGGTGGGCAAACTTTTTGACTCGAGGGTCGCAATGGGTTCATATATTGGACCCGGGGGCCGGACCAAGAGTAGATGGACGGTGTGTATGTGTGAATTAATATAAATTAAATTTAAATTTGTAACATTAAATGTTTAGATTAATTTAAGGTAGAAAAGCATAAAAAGTTATTTTACAAAACTTTTATGCAATGTATTTCTTTCATAAAATAGTACCTTAAGTTTTAGTGGGAACAGTGTTGTTGGTCTCCCTTTTTTGTTAAGGCATCAAAGTCAGGAGATAGCTTTGTTGCAATTCGCAGAATAGATCTGAGGTGTTGGTCAGTTAACTGGGATCTGTGACGGGATTTATTGATGTTCATGACGCTGAACGTCTGCTCACACACTTAGGTCGAGCCAAACAAGGCCAGAATCTTCTGTGCCATCCCCCAGAGGTTTGGAAAACAGTCATCTTTAAGTGAGGCATAGAACTCTTAGTGGAAGAGAGTGGAAGTTCTCCTTTAAGATTGCATCAGATTGAAGATCGATTACCGTATTTTTCGCACAATAAGACGCACTTTTTCTCCACCAAAAAGTGGGAGGAAAAGTGCCTGCGTCTTATGGTGCGAATATAAGAAGTTGCAGAGCGGCAGCGGGTCTGGGCGTTCCACCTCTGCTCTGCTGTCGTGTTCCTCTTCTTTCCCTCTTCTCGGTGCTGCATACGGGGACTTGAACGCCGCCAGTTTCTTTTTAACTCTGAGCTCTGGTTCTCGGTCCTGTTCCCCTGGACTTATCCTGGGATCTCTCCAATCACCCGGAGGCTTGCCGACACACTCTCTGACCTCCTCACTGCCACCGACCTCCTTTCCGTGGCTGCTTTTGGGCCCCCACTCTTCCACTCCACTGCCCTCAACGTGTGCTGTATCCTCCGCTACTTCTTTCACTTTATTTGAGCTGCTTGCTGCTGTTCGCGGTCCACACCGTCTTACCTCCTCTCCCAGAGGTAGCACTCCGCAGGCCCTCCTACCTCTGCCTTCACTGCGTGGGTTCCTCCCGCGGGACTAAGCTCCCAAGTGGCACCCCGCTGCTCCGTTCACCTCAGCGCGCCCTCCAGTTGTTCTTCAGGCCCACAAACCCCGGCTTTCCCGCACGGTACTGCCGCTGTCTTCTCAGCACTCTGCACTGTCCTTCGCGGTGCCGATCGCACCTTGTCTCAGCCTGCTCCTCTCTACGTCCTCTCTTTTACTTTGGGCCCGGCTTCTTCCGTCGCGGTGAAACTCCTCTGCTCACCGCCTGTCCCGGTCTACCGACCGGCGATCGCTCCTCTGCGTTCCCTACCGGGGGTCTCACTCCACTGCCTCCTTTCGTCTACGCCGCTCTGCTTGCACAATTAGGGGTTATTTCCCCCCTCAAATCGGCCGAAGACGGCGGAGTTTGGCGCTACACCGCTATTTCCTCCGATGACATCACCGGAACCCTCATCTGTTATGTTTTTTTGAAAGTGTGAATAAACAGGTGGACAAAGGTGAGTCGGTTGATATAGTGTATCTGGACTTTCAGAAAGCCTTTGACAAGGTCCCTCATCAGAGTCTTTTGGCAAAACTAAAGAGTCATGGCATAGGAGGCAGTGTACTACTGTGGATCAGGAACTGGTTAAAAGATAGAAAGCAGAGGGTAGGGCTAAATGGCCAATTTTCCCAATGGAGAAAGGTGAATAGTAGTGTACCCCAGGGATCTGTGCTGGGCCCGCTGCTTTTTGACATATTCATAAATGACCTGGAAAGTGGAATAATGAGTGAGGTTATCAAATTTGCAGATGACACAAAACTATTTAAAATTTTTAAAACCCAAGAGGATTGTGGAAAATTGCAAGAGGATCTTGATAAATTGGAAGACTGAGCATCAAAATGGCAGATGAAATTTAATGTGGGCACGTGAAAAGTTATGCACCTAGGGAAGAACAACCCAAACTATGGTTACACGATGCAAGGTTCCACATTAGGAACTACCACCCAGGAAAAAGATTTAGGCGTCATTGTGGATAACATGTTAAAACCCTCGGCCCAGTGTGCAGCGGCAGCCAAGAGAGCAAATAGAATGCTAGGTATCATAAGGAAAGGAAAGGAATGGAAAATAAAACAAATAATAAGCACTTTCACAGGCAATCAAAACACAATATTTTTTTTCCTATTTTCCCCTCTGAAAAACCAGGTGCGTCTTATGGTCCGGTGCGTCTTATGGTGCGAAAAATACGGTAGTTCCAATTGCACTTCTTGTGGTGCTGTTTCTGGGTCTTGTGACAAGGGACAGGCCACCAGCTGAAGTGACTTTTCAATTTTTTCCAAATCTGAAAACCGACGGCAGAATTCTTCATGCAGGTCATTCAGTGATTTGCTATATTTATTCACATTTTGGATGGCCTTTTCCTGTGTGGCTAGTGTGGGAAAATGAGAGAAGTTTTTCTTTGAAATTTGCCTAGAAAAAAAAGTCAACTTGGCTTTGAAGGCATTTACATTACTATACATGTCGTGAATATACAGGTCTTTTCCCTGTAGCTTGACGTTAAGCTCATTCATATGAGAAAAAATGTCAACAGCAAACGCAAAGTCACACAGCCAATTCTTGTCGCTCAGCTCTGGAAAATCATCAGACTTCCCCTTTAACTCCAAAAATGTATCAATTGCTTCTTTAAGATCCCACACTCGTTTAAACACTTTGCCCAAACTCAACCAGCGGACACGAGAGTAGTAAAGCAAGTCTTGGTGGTCTGCGTCGGTTTCCTCCAGAAATGCAATGAACTGACGGTGCTGAAGTCCCTTTGCTCGTATGCAGTTAACAAGCTTTATAACTGGATTCACAACATGACTAAGCTGTAATACAGATTTACACAAAGATTCTTGGTGTATGATGCAGTGAAGAAAAATAACTTCTTGCTCAGGGTTTTCCTCTTTCACTTTATCCTGAATTCTTTTCAGCAATCCCACATTTTTTCCAGTTAAATTTGGAGATCCATCCGTAGTGACATTAGCAAGTTTACTCCAAGGTAGCTTCATACTCTGACAGCAGACACCCGGTCATACAAATCTTCTCCCCGTGTTTTTCCTTTAAGTGGCTCCATGGCCAAAAACTCCTCTGTTATTTCAAAACTGTCGCTAATCCCTCGATAAAAATTAAGAGCTGAGCTGTGTCTTTTATGTCTGTACTTTCGTCCAGTGCTAGCGAATATAATTTAAAGGACTCTGCAATATTATTTAACTTGTTTATGTCTTCATCAATCAGTTCCACACGACGAGTCACTGTCCTGCGTGATAAACTGAGTTTTTCAAACTTGTCTTTGCTCTCTGGACACAAAAGACCTGCGGTCTCTATCATGCATTCTTTCAAAAACTCTCCTTCAGAGAGGGGTTTACTAGCTTTTGCTAATTTGAATGAGAGCATAAAACTTGCTTTGGTACTTGACTCTTGAATCGCAGTTTGTGAAATAAATTTTGCTGAGCCTGTAATTTAGCCATCAACCTCCGAGCTGTAGACCCCCGTTCTTGGGGCGACTGCTTGCTAGCATAGTTAGCATGCTTCGTGGCAAAATGACGGCTGATATTATATTCTTTGAAAACCGCAACAGTTTCCTGGCATATGAGACATACAACCATTAATCAGACTTCCGTAAAAAAATATTTTGCTATCCATTCCTTATTAAACACTCTGCATTCACTGTCCACTTTTCTTTTCTTTGCCCCACTCATTTTGGGATTCTGCACTACACTAGCCGGCCATCGCAAGATTACGCTGCGTCCTCTAGAAAGTGAGGTGAATAAATTAGCTAGCGCTCCGTGGGCCGGATTAAAAGGTCCTCCAGGCCGTATACGGCCCGCGGGCCATAGTTTGCCCATTCCTGTTCTAGACCATTCTTCAAGCTTAGCTAGATCCCTCCTCATGTTATCTACACCTTCCTGGGTGTCTACTCTATTGCAGATTTTGGTATCATCCACAAAGAGGCAAACCTTATCCGACAGCCCTTCCGTTATATATCTAACGAAGATGTTAAAAAGAATCAGACCAAGGACAGATCCCTGGGGCACACCACTGGTAACATCCTTCTCCTCAGAGTGAGCTCCATTTACTTGTACTTTTTGTCACCTCCCATCCAACCAATTTCTAACCCAAGCAGTAACTTTAGGGTCCATCCCTAGGGTGCTCAGTTTGTTTATAAGTCGCCTGTGAGGAACAGTGCCAAAGGCTATTTCCAGGAACAAGCAGGAATGAGTCCTCACATATGGGGTATCGTCGGTACCGACGGAGCCTGCGCGGGAATGCTCCCCAGTGTTCAATCAGAAAGCCTTTGGGAGCATCCCACAGCACCTGCCTGCTGCCTTCCCACCTTTCCCAACTGTCTCTCCTCAGTTCTTCTTTTTCCGCGGAGCCAGCAGGTTGTGTTCCGGTCACCGCAGAAGAATTTCTTTATTGTTCTTTATTTCTTTTGTGTCGCGTCTGCCTTCTTCGCTCCGCCGGTCTTTTTATTTCTTCTGTTTAAAAAAAAACAAAAACAAATCTCTCTTCCGTTTCTGTTTTCTTCACGTGCACTTGCGTTTTGGGCCTTAGACCCAAAACATTTTTTCCTTAACATGGAAAAGCCTGTCTCAGGATTTAAGAAGTGCACGAAATGTGGCGGTACCATTTCCGTCACCGACACCCATGACTGGTGTCTGACATGTTTAGGTCCTGACCATTCCATCATGGATTGTATGTCCTGTTCTATGATGTCTAAAAGAGGTCAGCAGAACCGAGCTGCCAAGCTCAGTACCCTGTTTCCCTCTGAAGTGGCTTCAGTGGCATCGACGTCTTCCAGGGCTGCTTCTTCCTCACATGGATCTCAGGTAACTAATCATAAATCCAGCCGGTCCTCGAAGGGTAGATCTCCTAAGCATCGAGATGCCTCTGGTGTTGCCCTCGAGGATTCTGCACCAGCAAAATTACCCCTGCGGGAGGCTTTGGCCTCTAAAGCATCATCGGGGTTCCAGGATGGTCTCGATGGCGTGGCCTCGACAGATCTCCTGGTGCCATGCTCTGGGGTACCGGTGGCTTCCACCAGTACCGGCTTCCAAGCATTGGCAGCGTCGATGGATCAGAGGATTCTGTCCATGGAATGCAGTCTGGCGGCTTTCCTTGTGGCATCGACGCCCGTGGTACCGCAACAGACTACCCCACCGGTACCGGCTCTAGCATCACCATCGGTACCGATCCCGGTACCGGTGGCATCGGCATCGGTGTCCGCTATGCCAGTACTCTGTCCTCTGAAGCCCTCCGGTACCGATACCCCGGTACCGGTTATTCCCGATACCGATCCCAGTCGGTACGGGTATCGGGCTTTGCAAGAGCATCCGGACAGACGATACTTCGATTCCTCTGAAGACTCTGAGGATTCTGAAGAGTCGGTCGATGTAGTGATGCTTCTTCCACAGGAGGACTCCTCTCCTAAACGAAGGATGTCTCCTCCAGAGGACTTGTCTTTTCAAGACTTCATCAGGGAGGTGGCTCGGAGCCTTTCCATCACGGTGGCCCCAGAGACAGAACCCAGAGCCAAGGAGTTAGATATTTTACAATATCCTAAAACTCCTAAGGAGGCAGCTACCTTGCCTGTTCATGAGATTTTGTATGATCTCATGTTAAGGATGTGGGAAGCACCTCTGACCACCTCCCCTCATTCTCGCAGGTTGGATACCATGTATCGTGTCCCTTCTTGTCCTGGTTTCCATAAAACTCAACTTCCTCACCACGCTATTGTGGTTGAGTCTGCTATGAGAAAGATTAGAAGTGCCAAAAGACATGCCTCTAATCCTCCAGGACGTGAATGTAGAACCCTGGATGCTTTTGGAAGAAGTCTTCCAAGCTTCCATGCTTGCTGCGAGAATTAATTCCTATAGTCTTTACATGGGAATGTTCTTAAAAGAAGTCACTGATCATTTGCAGGCTTTAAGTCCTTTAATTTCTGAAGATAAGACAGGACTTTCTCACTTGGCTCAAACATGCCCAAGATATCTCCAAATTCTCTAACCGTGTGGCTTTCGACTCCTTTGAATGTGTAAGCAGAGCCTCAGCTATTGCCATAGGTGCACGTAGAATTGCTTGGCTTCAAGCATCTGATTTGGAGATCTGGGTTCAAGATGAATTGGGAAATATCCCTTGTACAGGTGAAAACCTGTTTGGTAAAGATTGGCAAGCAAAAGCCAATCAGATGGATGCTGAAAATTCTGCCTTGGATAGACTATCCAAATCCACAGCTGCTTCTGCTAAGAAAAGGTTGTTCAAGAAAGCACCTTTTTCTAAAAAGGGAAGATTCTAGCCTGCTTATGGTCGGCGGGCATCTTCTGCAGCTCAATTCCCTACCAAATGTCAGCAATCATCCAAACAGAGCAAAGCAAAGGCTGCTAGGCCTCCACAGGCACAGCAACCTCAGCCCCCTCAGGGCCTTTGACTTTCCGCTAGAGAATTTAGCCTTCCTGGCTCCGGAAGGACCAGAGCCCTCCACCATTCCAGGAAGGTTATGTCATTTTGCTCCCAGGTGGGGGCAAATTACAGCAGAGCATTGGACACTCCATCATAAGAGAGGGGTACAAACTACATTTTTCAAGCTTGCCCCCTCACACAAGAGTGCACCAGTTCACTTCTCCAACCTCCCTCCTCAACCTGTTGGGGCAGGAGGTTGCCACCCTTCTCACTCAGGGGGCAATAGAGGAAGTGCCTCTTCAACAACAGGGCACAGGTTTCTACTCCCCCTATTTTCTTATTCCAAAGAAAACGGGGGGCTACAGACCCATCTTAGATCTCAGAGAATTGAACAAATTCCTAGTCAAGGAAAATTTCAAAATGATTTCTCTGGGAACTCTGCTGCCATACCTTCAGAGTCAGGATTGGCTTTGTTCTCTAGATCTCAAGGATGCGTACACCCATGTTCTCATCCATCCAACTCACAGAAGGTTCCTTCGATTCCTTTTTCAAGAGAAGCACTATCAATACAGAGTGCTCCTTTTTGGTCTGGCCTCTGCTCCAAGGGTGTTCACGAAATGCATAGCAGTGGTAGCTGCATTTCTGCGCACTCTGGGAATTTGTCTTCCCTTATTTGGACTGGCTCATTCGAGCTCCCACTCAGTCACAGGCCAAGAATTCTCTAGCCTGCACAATGAGTATCCTTCAGTATTTAGGGCTGATAATAAACATTCCAAAATCCAATTTGATCCCTACTCAGTCTCTGGAGTTTATAGGGGCCTTACTGGATACCACAAAGGCAAGGGCCTATCTCCCCCAGGCCCGTTGCCTTCGCTTGGTGCAGTTAGCTTCTCAAGCAGAGTTGAAGCCTCACTTAACTGCTCGAGAGACGTTAGTTACTAGGCCACATGGCATCCACCGTGCATGTGGTACCATATGCTCGCCTTCACATGAGGGCAGCTCAGTGGACTTTATCCACCCAATGGACCCAGGCATTAGACTGCCTGTCAGACAAAATAGCAAACACAAGTCGCCTCATTTTGTCATAAGAACATAAGATATGCCATACTGGGTCAGACCAAGGTCCATCAAGCCCAATATTCTGTTTCCAACAGTGGCCAATCTAGGTCATATGTACCTAGCAGTTTCCCCAAGGGACACAGGTTCCACAATGCTTGTATTGGTTCAAGCATTGATATCCTGGGTCCCTTCTTAATGGTTTATGGACCTTTCCTCCAGGAACTTGTCCAAACCTTTTTTAAACCCAGCTACACTAACAGCCTTTACTACATCCTCCGGTAACAAATTCCAGAGTTTGATTACACGTTGAGTGAAAAAATATTTTCTTTTATTAGTCTTAAATAGTTTACCCTGTAGCTTCATTGCATGTCCCCTAGTCCTTCTATATTCTGATAAGGTAAACAATCTATCTACGTTTACCCGTTCCACTCCGTTCATTAATTTATAGACTTCTATCATATCTCCCCTCAGCCGTCTCTTTTCGGACCTCGACTCGACATCAGACGAGTCTGCTTGGGAGACCGAAGATGAGGAGTCTCCTGACACCTTCAAGACTCGGTGTGTCCCTTCGGACTCACCTGAGTCTGAGCCCCGGAGTAGATCCCCTCCGGAGGATACTAGGTTCTCGAAGTTTATCCAGGATATGGCCGCTGCCCTGGCTATCCCGGCTGACCCCGAGGAAGAGCCTCGAGCCGAGGAGCTCGATGCTCTGCAGTATGACTCTCCTCTGAAGGAGGCTTTTACTGTCCCGGTTCCTCCGATGCTGGAACAGCTCCTCTTCCGGATGTGGGAGGCACCGGCCTCGGTGCCGGTTTTGAGCAAGCGAGTCGATTCCATCTATCGGCTCCGGAAGAGTCCTGGCTTCCAGAAAGCACAGCTACCACACCATTCCATGGTTGTGGAATCGGCCATGCATCGTCTGAAGAGTCAGAAGATGCACTCCGTGGTGCTTCCTGGTAGGGAAGCCCGAAGCCATGATGGCGTCGGTAGAAAGTGCTTTCAGGGCTCGATGCTTGCTTGCCGTGTCCAGACTTACCAGCTGTACATGGGCATGTATTTACGAGACCTGGCCAAGGAGTTGGCCGGATTCTCTGCTGGTCTCTCCGGGGAACCCTTGCAGAGTTTTAAGTCCTTGTCTTCGAGGATCCGGGAATGCTCTAATTCATGTCCCGCGCTGCCTACGATTGCTTCGAGGCTTCGGCCCGAGTAGCGGCAGCCGGCATCGCGACCCGACGCCAGGCATGGCTGCAGTCATCGGACCTCGAGCCATGGGTTCAGGACAAGTTGGTTGATGTCCCTTGCCGAGGTGAAAACCTTTTTGGCAAGCCTGTGGCCGAGAAGGCCGCTCAGCTCGAGACAGAGCACCTCACTAGGACAAGGCTGTCGAGGAAGACCTCTGCCCCTTCTCATAAGAAGAATGGCTTGGGTAAAAAGTCCTTTTACCCGAGGAAGGGCACTGTCTACAAACAGTACCCACAATATCCGGCTGCCCAAGCTGCCCCCCAGGGTCAGCAAGCCAAGGGCCAGGGTAATGGGCCCCTTTGGCAGAGGACCCTCCTCTCCTCACCAGCAAACTACTGGGCTCTTGAAGCTACAGAAGACTACATTCAAAACAATGGGAAGGTTATCAAAAGACAGCAATAAAATACACACATCTATAGAAAATACACAAAAGCTTTAGTGGAGAGAGACAAACAGAATCAAAGTTCTCCTTGTTTACTCTAACTACTAGCCATGGTTCACTTTATTTATAAGGCTCTTTTGGATGATACAGCATAATTTCACTTTATTATTACACGTCAATTATTACGTCTTTATCACATCATAGGTCAACTTTAATCAGTGTGGGTCAGTATGAGGAGACATACATGGATTCCAAGTCATAACTGTTTACTGCTGACTAGGTCGGTGTGAGGAGACATACACATATTCCAAGACATAACTGTTTACTGCTGACTGCTTGGTATCTCTAACCCTGAGACTGTAACTGCTTGGTATCTCTAACCCTGAGACTACAAGGCTAGAGTACAAGCTGCCCTTTCTTGTTTACAGAACATGTACCTCTTTACCTACTTAGTAAGCAAATATATTTATTTATTTATTTTAACAAAGACTTATATACCGCTGCTTCCACAGTTCAGCTGCGGTTCACAGATAACAGTCAACAAAGCATAGTTTGTTTTACATATAACATCAGATAAATATAAGCAATATAAAGTAAACAGAGTAATGTTAAACTGAATGGCACAGAACAGTGCAACTTATATACATTATTTACATATAGACATTATGTGGGGTATAATCATGGAGAGAAGTTCAGAATCAGGGAGAGTTTTCTTTTTATGTTGTAGTGAGATGTCAGACAAAGATTGATTAGCCTTTATCTAATTCTTTTGAGTGGATGTCTTTACTATTGTAGTGTATTGTGAATAGATGGGTTTTCAATTTTTTGCGGAATTCTTTAATCTGTTAGTATTCTTAGTTCTTCTGGGAGGGAATTCCAGGCTATTGGGGCTGCATGAGAGAACGCTCTGTTGGTTGATTTATTTGTTTTTATGAAGTCTTTAGGGCTTTTTAGTTTATTTGAATGACCTTTTCTTTGAGTGGGTTTTGAGTGTTCTTTAGTAATTAATTTACTTAATGTATGTGGTGCCATATCGAATAGTGTTTTAAATGTAGTTATTAATGTTTTATATATTATCCTGCTTTGAATTGGCAGCCAGTGAAGGGACTCTAATATTGGTGTTATATGTTGATGAGAATGTGTTTTCGTTATTATCCTAGCTGCTGAATTTTGAGCAATTTGAAACCTTTTAATGTTTTGTTTTGTTGCGCCTAATAATATTAGATTAGCAGAGTCAAAGTGGGGGGTTATGGTGACTTGAATTATGCTGATAAAATCATGTATGTATACAAGGGGTCTAAGTTGTTTAAGTATTTTAAGCTTGAAATAAATTTTCTTTGTAGTGTTTCTGATATGGGTGTCTAATGTTAAATGTTTATCTATAATTACTCCTAAGTATCTGACTTCGTTTTTTATTTTGTTTTCCTGGTTTTGTAGAGTTATGTATTGGTGGGGTGTAGTCTTGGTTTTTAGTGACGATTAGCACTTCTGTTTTTGAGTGATTTATTTGGAGATTGTGGGCGTTTAGCCATAAAGTTATTTCTTTGAAGCAATCTGATAGGAGTTGCAACGGTATGTTAGGGATTGTGAATGGGATGTACATCATAATATCATCTCATACAGATGATAGAGTACACCATATTTTTTAAAAATATTGCAAACTGGTTTTATGTATTTATTTTTATTTTATTTATTAACAATTCTTATATACCGCACTATTAGACATCAGCGCGGTTTACATTGAACAGAAAACATCCGACAGTTTACATATGTCTGGTCATTACATTTAACAGGAAGAATAACTTGGCGAAATAGGGAAACTAAATACAATGCAGGGTTATCTGATAAAGGATATCCTGGTTAACTATATACAATAGTGGTACAATAGTGTATATGTTAAATAGGAGAGCTGACAATCTCCAGGAACAAGCAGGAATAAGTCCTCACATATGGGTACGTCGGAACCGACGGAGCCTGCGCGGGAAAGCTCCCCAGCTTCCTAGAATGGAAGCTTTTGGGACCTCCCACTGCACATGCGCGCTGCCTTCCCGCCTTCCTGAACAGCTCTCCTCAGTTTCTCTTTTTCCGCGGAGCCAGCAGGTCGTGTATCCTGTCACCGCTGAAGAAATTGTAGTTTTTTGTTTTGTTTCTTTAGACCGCGTACCTGCCTTCCCATACCGATACCGGTATCGCCGGTCTTCCTTTTTCTTTCTTGAAAAATTATTTTTCAGCACTTGGTCACTTCAGTTAGGCCTTCAGGCCTACTTGAATTCTCCACATGGAGAAGCCAGCCCCTGGATTTAAGAAGTGTACCAAGTGTACTGCTGTAATATCAGTCACAGACACCCATGAATGGTGTCTTAAATGTTTGGGGCCTGACCACTCCATTCCGGACTGCCCTTCCTGCTCCCAAATGTCTAAGCGTGGGCTGCAGAACCAGGCCAACAAATTCCATGTGCTGTTTGCTTCAGAGAATCCAACATCACAGTCATCCAGGTCATCATCTCCGGATGGATCTCAGGTAACCAAACCTTCTGTGGGCAAGTCCTCAAAGAGCAAATCTCCTTCAAAGCATCGAGAGGCTCTTAGTTTTGAGGACCCTGCCCCAGCCAAACAGCCCCGGCGGGAAGCTCTGCCTTCCAAAACGCCAATTCAGGGGCTACAGGTTGACATCGATGGCACGGCCTCGACAGATCACCTGTTGGACTGCTCTGGGGTACCGGCCCATACTGGTACCGACATCCAGGCAGCCGTGGCGTCTATGGGCAATACTGTCCAATCCATGCAGCAAGCCGTCATGGCTTTCATTAAAGCTGCAACGCCATCGGTACCGCTTCCAGCGGTTCCGGGCCCGATTCCGGTATCGTCCGCCATGCCGGAACCCAGGCCTTCCTCTTCTAAACGCAAATCGGTACCGTATGGGCTTTCGCTCCATACCGCTTCCATACCCGGTACGCCCGATGTTGATACTGATTGGTATGCGTATTGTGTGTTGGAGGAAACTAGAGAATACACCGATTCCTCTGAGGATTTTGGCTCCTCTGAGTCTGCAGAGCTCTCCCTTGACCTTCCTGAGGAACCTTCTTCTCCAAAAAGGAGAATGTCTCCTCCAGAGGATTTGTCCTTTCAGGACTTTATTTTAGAAATGGCTAAAGGCCTTTCTATCACTACCTCCTCTGAAAGGGAACCAAGGTCAAAAAGATTGGATATTTTAGGATACTCTAAGTCTCCTAAAGAAGCAGTTACCCTGCCTATCCATGAAATCCTTCAGGAACAATTGATGGATTTCTGGGAGAACCCTTTAACTCTGTCTCCTTATTCCCGTAGGTTGGACACCATGTATCGGGTCCCTCCTTCTCCTGGTTTTCAGAAAACTCAATTGCCTCACCACTCCATTGTGGTAAAGTCTGCAATGAAAAAGATCAAGAGTACTAAAAGGCACTCTTCTACACCTCCAGGAAGGGAATGTAAGACACTGGACTCTTTTGGTAGGAAAATCTTCCAGGCTAGTATGCTTATAGCCAGGATTAATTCCTACAGCCTCTATATGGGCATGTTCCTAGGGGAACTTGCCAAGAAAGTGCGGCATTTTGCCCCCTTTATCCCTGAGGATAAACAGGAGGACTTCCTTTCTGTTGTGAAACAACTTTCAGATGTTTCTAAGTTCTCCAACAGAGCTGCCTTTGATTCCTTCGAGGGAGCCAGCAGAGCTTCTGGCATTGCTATTGCAGCCAGACGTCTGGCTTGGCTCCAGGCTTCTGATCTGGAACCCTGGGTTCTAGATGGCTTACGGAATCTGCCCTGTACAGGTGAGAACTTATTCGGTGCAGAGTGGCAAGTTAAAGCCACTCAAATGGACGCTGAAAATGCCACCTTAGAGAGACTTTCTAAGTCCACTTCTACTCCCACTAAGAAGAAGTCTTTCAAGAGGCCTTATTATAAGAAGGCCAGATATGCTTCCAATACTGGCCAGCAATCTTCTCAACCTCGTTTTGCGGCTAAACGTCAGCAAACGAAACAAGCAAGAGCAAAGCCTGCAGCAGCTACTGCAGCTCAACAGGCTCCACCCCCTCAGGGGTTTTGACTTGCCCCTAGAGAACTTGCCATTCCTGGTTCTGGGACCAACCAGAACCTCTCACCATACCTGGAAGGTTAGCTCACTTTGCTCCCAGATGGGAACAAATCACAACAGAGCAATGGACCCTCTCTATCATCCGAGAGGGTTACAAACTTCATTTCTCCAACCTTCCTCCTCACCACATGGTGAGACCCTTCAATTCTCTATCTCCTCTCCTAGCCCTGTTGGATCGGGAGATCTCTTCTCTGCTTGCCCAAGGGGCCATAGAAGAGGTTCCTCTTCATCAACAAGGGTCAGGTTTCTACTCCCCCTATTTTCTCATTCCAAAGAAGACAGGGGGATTCAGACCAATCCTAGATCTGAGAGAATTGAACAAATTTCTGTACAAGGAGAAATTCAAAATGCTCTCTTTGGGCATTCTCCTTCCATACCTTCAGAGTCAGGACTGGCTTTGTTCTCTAGACCTGCAGGATGCGTATACACATCTACTCATCCATCCATCCCACAGAAAATATCTTCGCTTTCTGTTCAGGGGAAGTCATTACCAATACAGAGTACATCCCTTCGGTCTCGCCTCTGCCCCAAGAGTCTTTACCAAATGCATGGCAGTCGTAGCCGCATTTCTCAGAAGCATGGGGATTTTCGTATTCCCATATCTGGACGACTGGCTCATTCGAGCTCCAACTCAGTCGCAGGCCCAGATTTCCCTAGACCGCACAAGGAGCCTTCTGCAGTATCTGGGACTGGTGGTAAACCTTCCCAAGTCTCAACTCAGCCCTACTCAGTCTCTAGAATTCATAGGGGCCCAGTTGGACACCACCACTGCAAGAGCCTACCTTCCACTGGTTCGGGGTCAGCGTCTGCTGAGCTTGGCCTCCCAAGCCCAGTCCAGTACTCACTTGACAGCCAGGGAAATGCTACGCCTCCTGGGCCATATGGCCTCCACAGTACATGTGGTGCCCTATGCTCGTCTTCATATGAGAGCAGCTCAATGGACCCTGGCCACCCAGTGGACTCAGGCGTCCGGAGCACTCTCAGACCAAATACAAACCTCAAACCGTCTGTCTTGGTCCCTCCATTGGTGGATATCCACCAAGAATCTGTTGTTGGGGGCTCCCTTTCAGCCCTTGCTACCCCAAGCAACCCTCACAACAGATGCCTCCCAATTGGGGTGGGGAGCCCATCTGCTAACTCTCTCCACTCAGGGCACTTGGTCTCCACAGGAGGCCACCCTTCATATCAACCTCCTGGAACTGCGAGCAATTTACCTTGCCCTCAAGGTCTTCTATACCCTCCTTGCCAACCTGACTGTCCTGGTTCAGACAGACAATCAGGTGGCCATGTTTTACATAAACAAACAAGGAGGGACGGGCTCTCTGTCGCTTTGCAACGAAGCTCTCAGATTATGGGCCTTCGCCAGAGAGCACCAAATTCATCTGCTAGCAGTGTATCTTCCAGGAGTTCAAAACTCTCGAGCAGACAGGCTCAGTCGAGTTCTGCTGCCACACGAGTGGTCCCTACACGTGGACCAGATAAGCAGAATCTTTCAGGAATGGGGGACCCCGGACATAGACCTCTTTGCAAGTCCGTGGAATGCCAAACTTCCCCGGTTCTGTTCCAGGACTCCGTGTCAGGAAGCTCAGGCCACGGACGCCTTTCTCCTCCATTGGGGTCAGGCGTTCCTATATGCCTTTCCACCCATTCCGCTGATTCCCAAGACTCTGTTCAAACTCCAGAGAGATCACGGCTCTATGATCCTCATAGCTCCACGCTGGCCACGCCAAGTGTGGTTCCCTCTGCTTCTACAGCTCTCCCAGGGATCCTCCCTGGACTTAGGAGCTGCACCAGACCTTCTGTCTCAGGAGGAGGGGACTTTGTGGCACCCAAACCCCAAATCCCTACATCTCCGAGCTTGGTTACTGAAGGCTTAAGTCTTCAAGACTTTAATCTTTCTCAACCTGTGAAAGATATCCTTCATGCCTCTAGGAAACCTTCCACGAGGCGGTCTTATGCTTTCAAATGGAAACGTTTTTCCATTTGGTGTGCTCAGCAGGGCCTTGACCCTCTGGCACTTCCTTTGAATTCCCTCTTAGACTATCTCCTGCATCTTTCCAATGCAGGCCTTAAGACGAATTCTGTAAGAGTCCATTTAAGTGCTATTTCAGCATCCCTGAAACCTATAAATGGACAACCTATCTCCTCTCATCCTCTTGTTGCAAGATTCATGAGAGGCCTGACTCTCACTAAACCTCCCATCAGACCCCCCCCGGTCGCATGGGATTTGAATCTAGTGCTTGGTCAGCTTATGAAGCCACCTTTTGAGCCGTTATTTTCTACCTCCTTGAAATTTCTTTCCTGGAAGGTACTATTCCTAATTGCAGTCACTTCCGCTCGCCGCATCAGCGAACTGCAGGCTCTAGTGGCTAATCCACCTTATACAAGATTTCATCATGACAAGGTGGTCCTTAGGACGAATCCCCACTTTATGCCCAAAGTGGTCTCGCCTTTTCATCTTAATCAAGAGGTATATCTACCGGGTTTTTTTCCGGCTCCTCATGCCTCCAGTGCAGAGAGGAACCTTCATACTCTGGATTGTAAAAGAGCTCTAGCCTTTTACCTTAATAGGACTCAGCCACATCGAAAGTCTTCTCAACTTTTCGTGGCTTTTGATCCTTCACATTTGGGACTTCCAGTCTCCAAGCGTACACTTTCCAATTGGATTGCTCAGTGTATTTCCTTTGCTTACCAGAGTAAAAACATTTCTCTGGAAGGCCATGTCACAGCTCACAATGTGAGAGCCATGGCAACTTCTATGGCTCATCTGCACTCTGTTTCCATTGATCAGATCTGTCAAGCCGCTACCTGGGCCTCGGTTCATACCTTTACAGCCCATTACTGTTTGGACAAGGACTCCCGCCGGGATGCCTTGTTTGGCCAGGCTGTCCTCAAACACCTGTTCCATTCTTAGACAACTCCTGCCCACCTTCCCAGGATGGATGCCTGAGATCCATACGAAGATGGTGAACCCTTGGAGGGGGATCTCCCAGGCATCTCAGCTAGGGAGTCCCCATATGTGAGGACTTATTCCTGCTTGTTCCTGGAGATAGCACAGTTACTTACCTGTAACAGGTGATCTCTGGGAACAGCAGGAATTAGTCCTCACAACCCACCCACCTCCCCTAGGAGTTGTATCTTCTATCTATCTGTCTTCCTGTCCTCTCTCTATTGTCTCAGCTATAAACTCGAAACTGAGGAGAGCTGTTCAGGAAGGCGGGAAGGCAGCGCGCATGTGCAGTGGGAGGTCCCAAAAGCTTCCATTCTAGGAAGCTGGGGAGCTTTCCCGCGCAGGCTCCGTCGGTTCCGACGTACCCATATGTGAGGACTAATTCCTGCTGTTCCCAGAGATCACCTGTTACAGGTAAGTAACTGTGCTGTGCTGAGCCTTGTGGTAAACCTGTTTCAAATTTATATGATTCAGACGTTTGGTTGCCTATTCTAACATTTTGGGATCTATTGCTCAGATAGGATGTGAACCATTTATGAACTGTAGAATATATTCCTATATATCTTAAGTTGTTAAGCATTATTGAATGGTGAACACTATCAAAAGCTGCTGATATGTCCATAAATAATAGGATGAAGGCTTTTTTGTGGTTGTCAATTCCTCTTAAAAGTGTGTCAATTAGAACGGTCAGGAGTGTTTCAACTCCATGCTTGGGACGAAATCCATATTGTTGGTCGTCAAGCGGATAGGATGAATCAAGGAATTCTTGTGTCTGTATTTGTACCGTTTTTTCTATGACTTTTGCTAAGAATGGTATGCTTGAGATCGGTCTGTAAGATTTTGGGGAGGTTTTGTTATTCTTTAGAATTGGTCTGATTTGTACATGTTTAAGTGTGGGTGGGAGGTGACCTTGGAGTAGTGATAGGTTGACCATAGGGAGTATGAAGGATAGAAGAGTTGGGAGTGTGTTTTTTATCCAGGCTACTGGGCAGGGGTCAAGATAAGAAGTTGTCGTGTTGAGATTGAGAATGATATTTTTTAATGCTGTTTTGGATATCAAGTGAAATTCTGGCCATTCGTTTAGTATATGAGGAGGTGTGTAGGTTGAGTCTAGGGTCATTGGTGAGTGTTTTGTTTTGTTTTGATAATAGTTGGCTAAGGTTTGTGCTGATATATCAGTGATTTCCTTGCTAGAGGCTTGGGAATTGTTAGTTAGATTACTAACAATGGAAAATAGTTCTCTTGGTCTATTATATGCTTTTGATAGGATTGTAGTATAGTAATTTTTCTTTGAGTTATCTATTGCGTCTTTATAGATTGTGAGATGGTTGTAATATAGTTCTTTCTCAATGGTGGATTTAGTTTTGCGCCATTTACGTTCTAAATTTCTTTTCTTTTCATTTGTTTTAATGTGCTATTAAACCATGGTGTACAGTTAGATTTTGAATAGGTTCGTTTTTTATTAGTATGATTTATTATGGCTGCGTTGTTTATGGTGGTATGCCAGTTTTTGACCGCTTCATCTAAGTTTGTTGGGGATAGTGTAAGGTGAGGGATTGTAGAATCCAGGAACTCAGTCTCATTAAATTTCTTAAATTTTGTAGTCTGGTCATTTCCTGTGTGTTTTATGGTACAGTTGGTATTGTAGTTAATGTTTAATTTGAGGTAGTGATCAGACCAAGGTATTTGAAAGCATTCTAATGAGTTGTGTTTAAACTGTTTGAAGATCAGGTTGGGTAGTAGGACAAGATCAATATATATGAATCAATATATGAAGTTTAATTTCTAAGCAAGGTTCTGAACAGAATTAACTCTTTCTCAGGTTTAGTCAGTCTAACAGTGTACACTATCCTGTACAAACACCAATGCTTTCACAGAGGTCCCCCAAGCCTGCAGCCCCTGCTTCCACTCAGCAGGGTGGGGGTTTTTGACTCCTTGAGTATAGCCATACCTCCCTTGCAGACCCAGCCCTGCACAGGAGGCCGCCTAGCCTTGTTCGCCCACAAGTGGCCCTTGATAACCCAGGACAGTTGGGTGCTGGACATAGTCCGTCGAGGCTATGCCCCGCACTTTCACCAACTACCTCCGCCACACTTCCCAGGGGAACCTTTCCGGCCTCCCCTGCATACAGCCCTTCTCCTCCAGGAGCTAAAAGGTCTGTTGCTGGACAAGGCGGTGGAGCCTGTGCCTCCCCACTTCCAAGGTCACAGGTTTTACTCCAGGTATTTCCTGGTGCCAAAAAGAACCGGTGGTCTTCGACCCATTTTGGATCTCAGAAACCAAAACAAGTTTCTAGTGAAAGAAGTTCAAGATGCTTACTCTTGGAACACTAATGTCCTACCTCCAGCAGGGAGATTGGCTTTGCTCTTTAGATCTAAAGGATGTTTACACTCACATCCTTATTAATCCAGACCACAGAAAGTACCTCAGGTTCATTGTGGGAGGAAACCATTATCAGTACAGAGTACGTACTTTTGGACTGACCTCCGCTCCCAGGGTGTTTACCAAGTGCCTGGCAGTGGTGGCAGCCTACCTGAGAAATCAGGGCATCTTTGTGTTTCCTTACCTAGACTGGCTCATCAGAGGCCAGACTTCCCTAGAAGTTCAACAGGCCACCAACAGGACCATAGAACTACTCCAACAGGTGGGCTTTGTCATCAACTTCGCAAAGTCCACTTTGCTCCCTTCCCAGAACTTGGAGTTCATAGGAGCAAGGTTAGATTCTCAGCTGGCAAGAGCATTCTTACCAGTGGACCGAGCACAAAGGCTCATGGATCTCGCCAGCAAGTTTCTGCACAGGTCCCTGGTCTCCGTCAGACTCTGTCTCAGGCTTCTGGGCCACATGGCGTCGACAGTACAGGTGACCCCCAATGCCAGGCTCAATATGAGACCTGCCCAGTGGTGCCTTCGGACTCAGTGGTCACAAGCCTCAGGCAGTCTCAGACACAGGATCAGAGTGTCCCACCGTTTCCTGGCCTCCCTCAACTGGTGGTTGCACCCCTCCCAATCTGCTGGTAGGGGTGCCCTTTGAGATCCCACCTCAGACAGTGGTATTGACCACCGATGCCTCTCTACAGGGTTGGGGAGCACACTGCCTAGACAAGTTCACCCAGGGCCTGTGGTCTCCTTGGGAGGCGTCCCAGCAGATCAATCTACTGGAACTCGGAGCTATCCGCTTGGCCCTCAAGGCCTTTACTGCTTCCCTGGCACAACAGTCTGTCTTGATCCAGACAAACAACCAGGTAGCCATGTTCTATGTAAACAAACAGGGTGGAACTGGTTCCCAGCCCCTTTGCCAGGAGGCCCAGGACCTCTGTTCCTTTGCCCTGAAACACAACATGCTCCTCAGAGCAGTCTATCTTCCAGGCCAGGAGAATTCCCTGGCAGACAGATTGAGCAGGATTCTGCAACTACACGAGTGGCAGCTACATCCTTTAGTGGTTCAAAAGATTTTCTTGAGATGGGGGCTTCCCTCCATAGACCTGTTTGCCAGTCCACTGAACAACCAGCTGCCGAGGTTCTGCTCCAGGCAACTGCATCCTCTGAGAGTAGCAGCAGATGCTTTTCTGATTCCCTCAGGGCCTACTCTATGCGTTTCCTCCCACCCCTCTGGTGGCCCGAACACTGTTCAAGATTCTCCGGGACAGGGCCTCAGTCCTCCTGGTAGCTCCCAGGTGGCCAAGGCAGCCTTGGTTCCCCCTCCTGCTTCAACTGGCAGTGGATCTGCCTCTGGGATTGCAACCCGACCTTCTCTTTCAGGATCAGGGCTCCTTGCTGCATCCCAGTCTCAAAGCTCTCAATCTGATGGCATGGAGGCTGCAAGGGGTAGTGTTGGCTCCCTGGGGCCTGCCTCCTGAGGTTGAGGAAGTTCTCCTAGCCTCCAGGAAACAATCCACTAGGAAGACCTATGCTCTCAAGTGGAAAAGGTTCTCTGTGTGGTGTCAGCTACATGCTGAGGATCCTTTCTCCTGTACTGTGTCAGTACTGCTTCAGTACCTGCTGCACTTGTCCAATCAGGGTCTCAAGTCCAACTCTGTTCGGGTCCACCTCTCTGCTTTGGCAGCTCACCACTCCCTAGTTGAGCGCCATTCCTTGTCTGTGCACCCTTTGGTGTCTAGATTTCTCGGAGGCTTGCTTCTGCTCAAATAAGTGAGGACTGATTCCTGCAGCTCCTGGAGAACACCTGTTACAGGTGAGTAACTACTCTTTAACCAGTTCGTGATCCACAATAGTACACTGCCTCCTATCCCATGACTCTTTAGTTTTGCCAAGTCTCTGATGAGGGACCTTGTCAAAGGCTTTCTGAAAGTCCAGATACACAATATCAACCGACTCCCCTTTGTCCACCTGATTATTCACTCCTTCAAAAAAACATAACAGATTAGTAAGACAAGATCTTCCTTGTCTAAAGCCATGTTGGCTGTCTCCCATTAGGTCATGGCTATCTACATGCTGAGTAATTTTATTCTTTATGATGGTTTCTACCATTTTTCCCGGTACTGATGTCAGGCTCGCTGGTCTGTAGTTTCCCGGATCACCCTTGGAACCCTTTTTTAAAAATTGGTGTTACATTGGCGATCCTCCAATCTTCAGGTATTAGAGATGATTTGAATGATAGTTCATAGATTACTAATAGCAGGTCTGCATTCTCATATTTCAGTTCTTTCAACACCCTTGGATGTATACCATCCGGCCCAGGTGATTTGCTACTCTTCAGTTTATCTAATAGTTGTAATACATCTTCCCGATGTATCGATATTTCCTTCAATTCTTCCGCACTTTTAAATACCACGTCAGTCATGGGTAACCTCCCTACATCTTCCTCAGTAAAGACTGAAGCAAAGAATTCATTCAGTCTCTCTGCTATCGCCTTGTCGCCTCTTAGTGCTCCTTTAACCCCTTTATCATCTAATGGACCAACTGACTCTCTTACAGGTTTTTTTGCTACGAATGTACTTGAAAAGGTCTTTACTTCGCGTTTTTGCTTCCGCAGCAAGCTTCTTCTCAAATTCTCCCTTTGCCTGCCTTATCAATGCCTTGCATTTGACTTGCCAGTGCTTGTGCTGTTTCCAGGTTTCGTCGTTTGGCTCTCTTTTCCATTTCCTGAAAGATTCTTTTTTGGCAACAGCCTCTCTGACCTCACCTTTAAACCATGCTGGCAGTTTTTTTGACTTCCACTTTTCTTAAAGCGTGGAATACAGCTGGTCTGGGCTTCCAAGATAGTATTTTTCAACTACCCACATGGAGATCTCGGTCTATACTTGGGCGGAAGATACCGAGACTATATATATATATATATATATGGGTATCTGTTCTTTCCAGCACTTACCCTTGGGACGTCCTCTAATTCCCTGGGTCGAGGAATTACCTTATTTTCTCTGTCTGGGATCCCAGGGGAACGAACACACACACATAAGTAGCATGTAAGTCTATTCCATAGGGTGGAGGGATTGTCCGTATTGTATACATTTTATTTATATATATTTATATATATATATAGATAGATAGAGAGAGAGATATAGAGAGAGAGATATAGAGAGAGAGATATCTGTATCTTCCGCCCAAGTATATCTCTGTGTTTATATGTATATATACATATTTACTCCCGTTGAGATATCTCTCTGTCTAGGATCATATATCTATATATTCCTATAGGACTCTGACAGATGTGCGCTACCCCTATCAATGCTGTGCCAGCATGCTTAGGGTTTTACACATATAACCACTCCCTGTGGTAATTAACAAATTTTTTTGTTTCTCTTACCATAACCTTTCAGGTTTAGGTACCTCTGAAACTTCCAGGTACCTTTCCTTATCGTTCCTCCAGTTTAGTCCTCCACTTCTGGGTAGTGCACCTCCTCCTGCAGCTTGGAGACTGGACCAATCAGAACTCTGACATCACTGGATGCAGCCTGCAGGCATTCCCCATAAGCCCCAGTGTGTCCAGTCTCCATGCAGCAGGAGGACGTAGTGAGCCTAGGTCTGGGCTCACTTAAGTAATAGTTGAAGTTTTTAGTGGGATTCTACTTTTCTGATTGATTTTGCTTATTTTTATCTTTGCTTTTACCTTACTTTAGCTTTCAGAGTAGTTAAAAAAAAATAAATAAATAAAAAAAAAATAAATAAAAGGTGTGTGGGGGAGGGGGGGGGGATTGGTTCTCTGTAGTGCTCAGGAGCCGTCCTCCTTCGGGTTTCTGTAATTTCAAATTTGCTTTCTGGCCCTTTAAAGTTTTTTTCTTTTTGGTTAGCAGCTCCCTCCTTTTACCTCTTGTCAGTCTTGTCATTTGACTGCAGTCATTTGCCGGTGCGGATCTCTCTCCCTGGACTGTACGGGAGAGAGCTCCGAGGGACCGCATAGTCGCTTTTTAGCTGTGGGAGACGGAGGCTCTCCATACTTGCGGGATCCTTATTATGTCCTGGAACCGGCTGAGCAACCCTTGCTGCGACGGCTGCTCGTGGCAGCGCAGTCTCTGGACCGTTTTGGCATCGCAGCGACAAACAGGATGGGTTGCTTTCGGGCAGGCAGGTAAGACCTTCGGGCCCTGTCGTTTTGAGCAGAGCTGTTCTTTTGCAACGGCGATTTCTGTTTGGCGCCAAAATTCGGCGATGAGTTGGCGGCCATTTTCTTGTGATTTTGGACCGTGAGGTGGGAGTTGCGGAGGCTTGCCTGAGTACAACTGCAGGCGGTCCGCTGAGGTAGCTTACTCCTTTTTTTGGGGCTTCCCTTCATTTTATTTTTTAATTTATTTTTTACTTTGTTTTGAGTTTTCAGTTCCTATTCGTCAGCAGTGTTTCCTTGATTGCTGGGCCATACAGTTTTTTGCCCTCCTGACTATCTCTCTGAGGAGCACCCGTTAGGGCCCTGAATGCTAGGCTCTGGGTGAGCTCCAAAGGCGGTTCTCCAGCTCGTAGATGAAGGGAGGGTAAAATGGAGGGGAGCTTGAGACAGTAGTCCCTTCGTACTGTCATTCTATGACTATGTTTTAGATTAACATCACCATCACCAGATACCCTGTGGTGTACTGGGACATGTTGTAGAATCTGAAACAAAATATCCAGAACTTTCCAGGCCACTTGGTCTGGGAAACGCTGGTCTAAGCAGCTGAGTTCATTTTAAAATATTTGTTAATTTTCCCCAATGGAATACACAGCACAGGGTCTGCACATACAGGTAGTGTGTTTTTTCTTAAAAGATGGCCTGTTTTGTGTCCTTAAGTATAGTTGGAGTGCGGCTCCTCAGCAAAGGTAGGATTTTGGCTTCGGAGAGGAGCTTCTCTATTCAGCGCACCAAAACAAGCAAGCTGGATGGAGATCGCGGCCATTTTGAGCACGCGGTCTCTTCAGCGCTACATATTTTCTCGGGGCCAAAACTGAACCCTGGGTCTGAGCTGCTCCCGCTGTGGTTCTCTGCTCCCTCAAACGCAAAGTTGTTTATTTTGGTGAGGATTTCTTTTCCTTTTCTTTCATTTCTTAGCGGTTTATTTCTTCGTGGTATTCAATTTTGCTTTCCTTTTTGCATTTATTTATTGTTTATTGTTTACATTGCATTTACTATACCGCCTCCCATAACATCGAGGCGGTTTACAAATAAAATCAAGGTTTAACAGAAAGAAAAGAAATTACAATAATTAATAGCACAGAGAAGAGTCAAGGCAGAGAACACACAGACAGAAAAACAGAGAAGAGGTTATCAGGGGGGGAAAGCTAGTGAAAAAAAATGAGTTTTGAGAAGGGAACGGAACTTGGGATAGGATTCTTCTGTACGGAGGTGGGTAGGGAGAGAGTTCCATAGGGAGGGTCCTAAATAATAAAATGCAGATTTTCTGGTGGATTGTAAGTGAGCTTTGGAAGGTGCTGGAAGGTGAAGACGGTTAATGTGGATAGACCGAAGACTACGGGAGGGGTTGTGGTAAGTCAATAAATCTGAAAGGTAAGCAGGAGTTGAGTGATAAATGGCTTTGTGAGTTAGAGTGAGAAGTTTAAATGGTATCCGATAGTCTAGTGGCAACCAGTGGAGATGATAAAGTAAGGGGGTAACATGGTCACGTGGGGAAGCGTGGAGAATCATGCGAGCAGCCGTGTTTTGGATCAATTGAAGACGATGTTTTTGGGATTGAGGAAGACCAGCGAAAATAGTGTTACAAAAGTCTAATCTTGTGATAACCAAGGAAAGGAGAAGAGTAGTGAGGGCCTGGGTGGACAGAAAGGGACGAACGGCACGAATTTGCCGAAGACAAAGAAAAGAACACCGAGAAACGTGAGAAATGTGATCGTGAAAGCTAAGAGCGCTGTCAAGAAACACCCCAAGGTAGCGAAGCTTAGGTACTACAGTAATGGTGGCACCTGCAAGGGATGGAGCAAGAGACGGGGCAGGAGAGGCATGTGGGAACCAGATTGCAGCTGTTTTACTAACATTAAGCACCAAACAGTTAGAAGAAAGCCAAGAAGAGATAGTAGATAAACAGTTTTCCAGAGGTGATATTTCGGGGTGGGACGAGGAAGTATGATGCAACAGAAGAATATCGTCTGCATAGAAGTAGCTAGAGATCCCGGCTTGCTGAATGATTAGCGCCAGTGGGGCAAGGAAAATGTTAAATAGTAAAGGAGCCAGGATGGAGCCCTGAGGGACACCACAAGGGAGTGAAAGACGACTAGAAAGTGAGTGGGAGGAGGAGACAGCAAAAGACCGATGACAGAGAAATGAATGAAACCAGTGATAGACTGAACCACGAATACCCGCATCCCGAAGACGAGAAAGAAGAAGAGCGTGATCCACCAGATCAAAAGCCGCCGAAAGATCAAGTGATACTGCTAGGGTAATGTGACCCTGATCGTGAGAAGTATGGATTTCATTCAATACAGCAGTGATTGTGGACTCGACACTAAAACCAGGTCTGAAGCCGGATTGTCTAGGATGTAAGAACAGTGTGGAAGCAAGATAGTGAGAAAGTTGTGAAAAGACCACCTTTTCTAAGAGTTTGGAAGAGAAAGGGAGATTGGATACTGGGCGATAGTGAGCAGGGACGGAGGGATCCAGGGTAGGTTGTTTTAGGAGAGGACGAACTGTGGCATTTGACTGGCGGTCTAGGCTGTGAGGGTGCCTGATTGCAACATATATAAAAAAAAAAAAAAGAAGAAGAAGAACTCAACTCTCAAACCTCCCTAAGTCTGTGAAAACGTTAGTCATGCAGGCTACAGAGGCATTGAAATCTATGCCCGATCGGAGAAGAAGGTGAAACTGTTGCTCTTGCTTCCAGGCATGTTTTTTCCATGGCGAAGCGCAATGCATGGTCTCATGTGTGGGGATTTTTAGGCTAAGGGCTCTATTCAATTTTCCCTCTATCTCACTCCACAGGCTGGCAGAAACACTGCGGTGGTAAAAAAAAAAAAAAAAAAGAAAGACGTCGCAGACCGACGCCAGCCATGGTATCATTCCACGCCCAGGGTTCTATAGGTCGCGAGCTCCCAGCTCTTCAAATTTTTTTTTTTTGGACATAGGAACCTGAGGTCCTCAAAGCGGCCATACTGAGCCACTCCAGGGTCCTTCCAGCCCAGTATCCTGTTTCCCTTTCCAACGGTCATCGACCTAGGTCCCAAGTCCCTAGCGGTTTTGTTAACAGACACAGTTCCCACACTGCTGGTACTGGGTCATGCCTGGCTATCCTGGGTCCCTTCTAAATAATGGTCTGCGGGCCTTGCATGGTGGTTCTAGTTTTCAGTTTTTTATTTTGGTGGGCAGGTAGCGTACTGGTAGTTACTTGTCCCTGCACACACCCCCATGGTTGGAGTGGGAGCTTGCGGCCAGGGGGACCAGGGGGTTTATCCTTTTTCTTATCCTTCTTATTTCCCATTTGCTCTGCAGTTTCTCCAAGCTCCTCCCTGGGGTCTGTCGGGATCGGGAGCAGGCCTACGCATGGTCAGGCTTGTATTTGTTTCTTTATTTACATTCTCTTCTATACCGTGCTATTTGGCACCCTTGCGGCTTTCATTGAACAATCTGAATTTACCTTGAACGGGGCATTATAACTTAGAGAACTATTTTACAGGGCTCATAGGCTATGGGGGGTTGAGTGGCTTGTCCAAGACTTCGGGGGGCACTGGTGGGACTCGAAGCTCCAGTCCTTCCGGCCCAAGGTGGTTGTCCTCTTTGAGGGCAAGATGCAGCAGCCACTAGGCCACTCCTCCACTCCAATTCCCCTCCGGTTGGGGCTTCCAGCATAACACTCCCAGGCCTAGTTCATTGTCTTCAGGGATCCCTCTGCTTCAGACTTGTTCCTCCAAGTGACCCTCAAAGATCATATCACGAACATTTTGTGTGACATATGCTAATTTCCTTTTACTTCAGTTGCCTTTGCTTTGTTGACAATGAGGGATTAGTTCCCTTTAGTAGTTAAGAGCTGATTTCCTTTATTTTTCAGTATATGCTTCGTGTCATTCTTCCTTTTATGTGCCAGCAGTTTTCGCATTGCTCTGATGCCACCTGTTCTCCCCCTCCTGCTCATGTCTCAGAGGAGCATCTCTTAAGGCCTGCGATTGTAGGCAAGCTGTCAGCTTTTAGGGGCATGAGCATTTAGGAAGCCTTAGGATATCAGAATTTGTCTATTTGCTCATAATTACAGTTAGACTATCAACCAGTCCGTGCCTGTGCTACGGTCTAGGGGCTCTGGAGGACACCGGGGGCACTCAGTAGGGCGTTTCTGTGACCGGGTGTATGCAGTTATCTTCAGATTACTCTCTGCACGTCAGGGCCGTTCTAACTGCAGGGCCTCTTGAATTCTCTGGAGTTCGTGACTACGCAAGCCACCATCCTGTTCTGCAAATCGAGATTTTCTGTCCCAGGTTTCGCTCTCGGGTGTCTAAAGGCCGATGGATAGCAGTGCTGCTCATGGCTCACATATAGTATTCCATGTCCTCATCCCTGAGGAAGCTTGGAACCTGTGCAATCGTATTTTTTGTCCAATTCATACAGGCAGCATCCTCTAGGACAGGGGTCGGCAACCCGCGGCTCCGGAGCCGCATGCGGCTCTTTCTCACCTTTGCCGCGGCTCTGGAGCACACTGCCCGCCCGGTATTAAAACGTGGCGTTATGGGCTCCCTCCATTCTTCTGCAGCCGCGGCTCCTGCCTCTTAAGGAACCGCGGCTGTGCTTTTAAAATCATCTCGGAGCCCTTCCTGTCTTGACGGGCTCCGTGCAGCATTGTCCCGCCTCTAAAGGAAGTTTTGGAGGCGGGACAATGCTGCACGGAGCCCGTCAAGACAGGAAGGGCCCCGAGATGATCTTAACAGCCCAGCCGCGGTTCCCTCAGCGGCCGGGAGCCGCGGCCGCAGAAGACCGGCGGGGGGCTGACTTGGTGGGAGGGGTGCTGACATGGCGGGCGGTCGCTGATATGGTTGGATGGAGGGTGGGGGCTGACATGGCGGGAGGGAGCAGATATGGATGGATGGAGGGAGGGGGCTGACATGGAGGGAGGGGGCTGACATGGATGGATGGTGGGAGGGGGGCTGACAGGGAGGGAGGGAGCTGATATGGAGGGAGGGAGGGGGCTGACATGGAGCGATGGAGGGGGCTGACATGGAGGGAGGGGGCTGACATGGAGGGAGGGAGCTGATATGGAGGGAGGGGGGCTGACATGGAGGGAGGGAGCTGATATGGATGGAGGGAGGGGGGCTGACATGGAGGGAGGGAGCTGATATGGATGGATGGAGGGAGGGGGGCTGACATGGAGGGATGGAGGGGGCTGACATGGAGGGAGGGAGCTGATATGGATGGAGGGAGGGGCTGACATGGAGGGATGGAGGGGGCTGACATGGAGGGAGGGGGCTGCTGATATGGATGGATGGAGGGAGGGGGCTGACATGGCGGGAGGGAGGGGCTGACATGGAGGGAGGGAGCTGATATGGATGGAGGGAGGGGGCTGACATGGAGGGATTGGGGAGGCGGGCAGACATGGAGGGAGGGAGCTGATATGGATGGATGGAGGGAGGGAGGGGGCAGACATGGAGGGATGGAGCACTGGTAATGGGGTTGAGGGGACGAGCACTGGAAATGAGCTGATTAGGGGAGGCTAGGACTGGTAATGATTTGATGGGGGTAGGACTGGTATTGGGCTGATTAGGGGAGGCTAGCACTGGTAATGGGGTTGAGGGGGGATTAGCACTGGAAGCGAGCTGATTGGGGGGCTTTGACTGGGCATGGGCTGATTGTGGGGAGGGGAGGATAGAGCTGCTGACCCTGGAAGATAACTGGGGGCTAAGGTCTACAAATGGGCTGATATGAGGGGATGGGAGAATGGAACTGGATCTGAGAGGGGCTGCCATGGTATTTGTACTAGAAGGGACTGGTCAGTGGGGAAGGAGGGGGACTGGAAGGAAATGGACACCAGTGGCAATCATGGGAATGCAAGTTGACATTGGAAGGTACTGGGAGTGAGGACTGGAAAGTGGCTGATATTGGGGAGGGTTACTGGGACTGGAAATAGGCTGAATGGAAAGAAGTGAAGAAAACGAAAGAAGAGATAAGAAATGGCAGATGGACCATAGACCACAGAAAGAGAGCCAAGAGAAGAAAGGAAAGCAGAAGCCTCAGATCGGGACCAGCATGAGCAAAGAATAAATTGGTCAGACAACAAAGGTAGAAAAAATAATTTTATTTCATATTAGTGATTTGACTACAAAATCATCATCATTTTGAAATCAAATATTGTTACTTGTTGTTGTGATATTTTCTGGCGTATTTTTTTTGGTGTGCGAAGGAAGAGGGGTAGTCTTATACGGCGAGTATAGGCCAAACACCTATATTTTAACAGGAAAAGTAGGGGGTCGTATATAGCATTAAGGTAAGAAACAATATATGCAGTGTTAGATTTGTTTTAAATGTCGCAATGGTTTTGCGGCTCCCAGTTTTTTTTTTTCCCTTCGGAAACGGGTCCAAGTGGCTCTTTATGTCTTAAAGGTTGCAGACCCCTGCTCTAGGACATCCTCTTGCACGTTGGCCGGTGTTGTCCACTGCTATTTCTCTGACTGCAGGACGGCCAGAGGGATGCTCCTCTTCTCCTGTCCTTCCCAGGAAATTCTCATCTATGTCTAGAGCCTGTGCTGTCAGAGGGGGTTTTTACGCTTGGCAAGGGCGCTGTTCCGTCTCCGCCATCTCGTTGCGGGTTCCGTGTTGAGAGTGCAGTGAAGGATGTCTCGGTAGCACAGTAGGGAACTTCGTGCTCCTGGGCACTGGACGGTTTCATAGAGGACATCAATTCTCTGGGTTTGTTCCGTGCATTCAGCCTATGTTCCAGTGTATTTCTGCGCTGTGGTTGGGAGCCAGGTACTAGGGCTCCCGTATTTGCATTTGGTATGTGCTCTCCATTGTGTAAGCTTGATTGTTCGATACACTCTTTGCTGAGTGAGGCTGCATTTCTTGGCTTTGTCGGTATTGTCCAGCTAAGGTCCTTTCTCCAACAATGGGGGACTTTCGGTTGTATGAAGGTGCCAGAGGTCCTCATGGTATTGCATAAGGTTTGGTGATGAAGTCAGGATCTGTTGTGGCCTAGGCCGTCCCGGGCGAGCGCCATTGTCGGTCTCCAGTCCCTTTCCCTCTTTGGGTTTTGCTCCCGGATCCTTCAAATACAGCACCAATCAGTTTCGCTGGTCTATGTTCGGGTTTGGTGCGTCTTTGAGGGCTGGTATTCCGGTCTTCAGGTCCGCGCTGCCTCGGCATCAGTATCGGTGGTATTGATTTCTTGCAGGATGGTCCCCAGTTCTTTGCAGTACAGTTAGCGGCCATAGCCTGTTACTGAGGGATTGTTCGAGGCGTAGCTCTTGGGCCGCACTATGGTATAGTGCGTTTTCTTCAAGCAGTTACCCAGTTGCGTCCAGCGAGTTGCTTTTCCGTTCCGCCGTGGGGTCTCGACTTGCTGTTCAGGAGCTAGGCTAAGGCTCCGTTTGAGCCCTTAAGCCAAGTTTCGGTCAAAGACCTGACTCTCACGGCTGCGTTTTCTGGGGCGGTTTGCTCGGCGCGGTGCATCTTGGAGCGGTAGGCTCTGTCAGGTTAGAAGTTTCTTTCCTTTGCCTTTCTGTCCAAAGTACTGCTACGGCCTGTTTCGACCTTTCTGCCTAAGGTGTCTTTGCCTTTTCCGGGACGTCAAACAGCATCTCTTCCGGGCAGGGGGAGTACATGTTTCTGAACGGCGTCTGGGTCGCTTGGACGTCCGGGGGCTTCGGGGTCGTTATTTCGCAACCCCAGGCTCCTTGCGTACGTTAGAGTGTACATTTGTACTTGTTTGAGGGTCCCCGGCGGGGTGAGGCTGAGGCATAGGCCTCCTTTACCAGTTGGCTCAGGGAGACGTTCGTCTCGGCTTACATGTTGCCGGGGAGGTTTCCTCCGGCTGAGTGGGGAGCACTCTGCTGGACCGCGTGCGGCTCCCTGATCAGAGCATTGTGTAGTTCTGCCGGTGGGGTCTGGCAAAGCAGCAACTGGGGCATTGCTGCTTCCTTTCATCAAGCATAACCGGCTGGCTAGACGGGCGGCGGCAGATTCCGGTTTCGGGTCAGCGGTTTTTTGCATGCCGGCTGGCAGGGTCCCTCCCATTAGTACTGCTCTGTTACATCCCAGAAGTGGAAGACTAAACTGGAGGAACGATAAGGAAATTGAAATTACACTTACCTGGTAATTGTAGTTCCTTGAGTGACGACAGTTTAGTCCTCATTCCCGCCCAGGGGTGTGATTTCTTCAGAGTTTATTTTCAGGCGAAGTGGAGCATCAATCTCAAGGGGTAGACAGATCCTTTCAGTTTCGAGTTTGACTCGGCACGCAGTCAGTCCTGACATACGATTTTACAGGTAAGTGTCTTGTCGGGAGATCTAACCCTCTAGTACGTTCTACCTTTCCTCTTCTTTCGCGACCTTGTTTAATTGTCTCGGCAGGAGAGAGGGTGTTTCTTTCGAAGAATCTTTTCCTTTCCTGCTTCAGGGAAGGTTTATGTTTCTCTTTACAGTTTCAAGTGTTTAACCGGTTAGCTATTTATTTCTTGCTCTTTTGAGTCTGCTTTGTCAATAGGTCACTGGGGCTTATGGGGAATGCCTGCAGGCTGCATCCAGTGATGTCAGAGTTCTGATTGGTCCAGTCTCCAAGCTGCAGGAGGAGGTGCACTACCCAGAAGTGGAGGACTAAACTGTCGTCACTCAAGGAACTACAATTATCAGGTAAGTGTAATTTCAATTTTCTTTCCTAATTGACCTCATTTGGAAAGACATAGCGGATTTTCAGTTAATCTAAAGCTGTAACGTTTCATAAGTCCTCACTTTGGGATCGGATATAGGGGTCTCCATACCCCTTCTCTCCCACAGGGAGCTTTTCTTTTCAGTCCAAATCGGTCAGACTTATTTTTCCTTTTGGTCCTAGCATTGTGCTGTCCTTCGACCAAAAGGGCTTAAGCTTTGTCTAGCAGTACCTTCTGCGTTTCCCGCTGAAGCCCTACCTCATTGTACTACCCCAGTTTTCCCCTGGGGCTATTCTCACCCTGATGGGTTCTGACCTCCAATTATTGTTCCTAAAGTTTATTACCTCTACTTCACAGTGAGGTAACCCTTGAGGATCTTCTACTGGCTCTTCTAACAGATCCATCTGAACCTCAATAGACTTTCACAATACCACCAAAGGAGGTCTATATTAAAATATTGCCTTCAATATTTTACTACCAAGAGTCATCTATACAGAATCTTTCTCCATAGAAGTCCTGTTCTAGTCCAGCTGTTCCACAGCACCTTTCCTATGATTCAACTCCTACCCTCCATTCCCAGGATGCCTGAGGTTCTGAGGAGTAGCATGGCTCTCTCCACATTCGCTACATGCCAGGACTCCCTCTAGGCATCTCAGCTTGGGGAGTCCCCATTTGTGAAGACTCATTCCTGCTTGTTCCTGGAGATAGCAGTTACTTACCTGTAACAGGTGATCTCTGGGAACAGCAGCAATAAGTCTTCACAACCCACCCACCTCCCCTAGGAGTTGCTATTTCTCTTTCTCCATCTTTCCCTTTCTTGCTCTCTCTCTCTCTTTGCCTCAGCTTTCAAACTTAACTGAGGAGAGGCAGTTGGGAAAGGCGGGAAGGCAGCACGCAGGCGTGTTGGGATGCTTCCAAAAGCGTTCTGATTGGATGCTGGGAAGCGTTCCCGCGCAGACTCCGTCGGTACCGACGTACCCATATGTGAAGACTTATTCCTGCTGTTCCCAGAGATCACCTGTTACAGGTAAGTAACTGTGCTTTCTTTCAATTCTTCTGCTGTATCGCTTTTAAATACCATTTCAGTCATGTGTAACATCCCTACATCTTCCTCAGTAAAGACTGAAGCAAAGAATTCATTCAGTCTCTGCTATGGCCTTGTCCCCTCTTACTGCCCCTTTTACCCCTCTATCATCTAATGGTCCATCTGATTCTCACAGGCTTTTTGCTACGAATGTACTTGAAAAAGTCTTTATTACGGGTTTTTGCTTCCATAGCAAGCTGCTTCTCAAATTTTCTCTTTGCCTGCCATAACTAGCAAGTCAGAACCAAAAACAACCAGTCTAAACCTTTTACACAATATCAGGGTGTCCCACAAGGCTCAGCCGTCTCTGCACTATTTAATATATACATCCAAACAATTTGCAACATAGTAAGACAATACAACATCCTCTACAGAATATACGCCAACGATATCATGATATTCACCCGCATTAACATCAATCACCCGGATTTTTCACAAATCACAGCGTGTTTCGAATCTGTCAAAATGGCTCAAAGGACAGAACCTTTACATAAACTTCAAATAATGTGAATTGATGCATATTACCAGAAACACTAAATTCTCTCCCCCTCCCCCCTGTACTCAATAAAAATCCTAGATTATACCCTAATGAACAAGCAAGAAGTCAGATACCTCGGAGTACCTTCGATCAGCATCGCAGCTTCCAACCTCATATAGAGAACAACCTGATCAGCCCTACCACAAGTTGCGAACCTTACACAAACGCAAGCCACTACTATCTAGCATTGACTTCAGGACTGTGTGTCAAGCCATAGTGACACCCATAACTGACTGCTGCAATGTCAGCTACCATGGATTACCCAAGAAAACCCTACTTGCCCTCCAACTGGTGCAAAACACAGCTGCAGGAGTTATAACTGGAACTGCCAAATACAGCCATATAACCCCTATTCTCCACCAAGTACACTGGCTCCCTTCAGTTCACGCATCAAATACAAGATCATCATAATTATCTTCAAGATACTAAATAACCTATCTCCACCATCTCTTCAACCATTTTTCACGAAAGCGCATCCAACCAGAACAAGAAGAGGAGTGGACAGCACCATCCTGGAAACTCCAACAAGCTTCAGAACAGAAAAACGATCCACCTGTAGTAGAGCCTTATCCATGTACGCCCTCCAACTATGGCACAATCTCCCCACTGCAATATGTGCAATTGAAGACCTAATGGACTTCAGGAAAGCCATAAAAAAACACCTTTTCTGTGAATGCTATGGTCCCACCATAGAGCTTGTGCCAGATACTGATAAAACATCTTTGACGTCTGTTATGCATCTCTGCTATACCTCACACTGCTACAGTATACCTGTATATAGTTAATTGTATTACTTGCCCCATGTAATCTTCCAAGTTGCAATACCCTGTTCCATGTAAAAGCATGTTGCTAAGTTGTTCTATGTAAACCGCTTTGAATTAATGATAAGGTAGTATAAATAAATAATAAATAAATAAAATGATCTGTCATGAAGGTTACTGACCCCGTACCTCTAAACTTTCACTGGCATTCCATGTCTGTAAGATGCATGTGTTACTGTATTAAGTTTTTCATGTCTTTCAGAGAGCGTGAGCAACCGCCGCGATTTGCCCAGCCTGGCAGCTTTGAATATGAATATGCGATGCGCTGGAAGGCACTGATTGATATGGAGAAGCAACAGCAGCAACAGGTGGACAGGAACATCCAGGACGCCCGGGAGAAGATGGAGGTTGAAATGGAGGCTGCCCGACATGAACACCAGGTCATGCTTATGAGGCAAGGTGAGTACCTCAATTACGCTATAACATGCTGGTCAAGGCTTGCTCTCATAATCTGGGACAGAATGTAAGAGACAGAGATGAATGTGGGCAAAGCTCTGGCTTATATTTGCCTGTCAAGTATTCCAAGTAGATAAGCTGACCACTTGAAAAGGATGTATTTCCCCTGTCCTTGTTCATTATACTGTCATTACATCGCCTTCTTTTTGCACTGTAAATATATTTGAAACTGGGGCTTCTTGTGTTGGTTTTTGGTGGTGGCTATGTGGAAAGGTTTATCAGTTTCGTTCTATTTGGTTGATGTGCAGCACAACTTGCATTGTTCCAGCTTTTATTGTTGCTTTAGTTAGGTATGTGTGGGTCAAGGCATGGTTAGAACATAAGAAATGCGGTACTAGGTCAGACCAAGGTTTATCAAGCCCAGTATCCTGTTTCCAACAGTGGCCAATCTAGGTTACAAGTACCTAGCAGGTTCCCAAAAAGACACAGAGGTTCCACAATGCTTGTCCCGGGGATTTCCTGGGTCCTCTTTAATAATGATTCCTCCAGGAACTTGTCCAAACCTTTTTTTATACCCAGCTACACTGACAACATTTACTACATCCTCCAGTAATAAATTCTAGAGTTTGATTATCTGTGGAGTGAGAAAAAAAATTTCTCCAGGACCAAGCAGGAAGTCAGTCCTCACATATGGGTGACATCGACGTCGATGGAGCCCCCATGCGGAGCATTTCCCCAGCTTTCTAGGAAAGCCTTTGGGAATACACCCACGCATGCGCGGTCCCCTTCCTGCCCAAAGGTAACATCTTGCTCAGTCTTTCCTTTTCCGTGGAGCCCAACGGACATCTGTCCTTGTCACCCGGAAAAGTTGGATTTTTTTCTGCAATTCTCGTGCCTCTTTTTGTCCGGTTCGACGCTGGTTCCCCTTCCTGCCCGGGTTCGGTATGCCGGGATCAACCCGATCTCTATTTTTCGTTTTTTTGCCCTTTGTGGCATGCGTTTGCGCACTTTTTTTCTTTTCCCTGGAGGGCCGGTCCTTTGACCTCACGGGAGCCCTTTTCTCCCCGATGGCCTCCAGTGGTTTTAAGAAGTGTGATCGTTGTAAGAAGCTCATGTCTCTTACTGACACACACGACTCCTGCCTGCGTTGCCCCGTGCCTGACCATGATCCCAAGGTCTGTGTCCCATGTGGCAAAATGTCCACCAAGGCACTCAGGAGCCGGCAGCATCAGAAGGAGAGGATTTTCTTGGACTCGGCCTCCGGATGGTCCCGGACCTCGTCAGAGGCCTTGACGTCTCGGGAATCGGATCCTGAGCTTTGTCGGGGTTCCTCTGAAAGGGGGTCCCCCAGTCGGGAGCATAAGAGGAAGAGAAAGCTCGTGAGGGCGGTGTCGGAGGAAGCTTCTGGTTCCTCGAAGGCCAGGTCTCGGACCCCGGACCGCCGCCCCGGGCCCTTGGAGCTGGAGAAGCCAACTAAGGTATCCCATGTAGAGACGGAATCTGTCGAGCACATAAGTCCTGTTGTCCTCGGACTCCTCCTAGGGAGCCGATGTTGGGCCCGGTGCTGCCGGGGCCCGAGTCAGTGGCTGCTGAGTCTCCTGAGCTTGGACTCAGGCTGACAGCCTTGGAGTGCAGATTGTCTGCCTTCATGGATCAGCAGCGGGTGCTGATGGCCAGCCTGACTGGCACATCTGCCCCGACCACTGGGACGTCGACGTCTAAGTCGACCCCGGAGACAGAGCCGGCTTTCAAAGCCATGAAGGCCTGAGTCCGGTCACGGTCTCCCTCGACCTCCCATTCAGGACCGAGGGCGTCGACACCGATGGCCGCGGCGTTGGGGGCGGGTGTTGCCGGAACCCGCGTGGTCGGAGTCCCTCGACTCGTCTTCGGATGAGTCTGCATGGGAGACGGAGGGCGAGGAGTCCCCCGATACTTTTCGGACTCTGTATGTCCCTTTTGGACTCGCCGCAGTCCGAATCCCGGAGTAGGTCCCCTCCAGAGGATACCCGGTTCTCAGAGTTCGTTAAGGACATGGTCAAGGCCTTGAATGTTCCTGCGGACCCCGAGGAGGAGCCGAAGAGCTCAATGCCGTCCAGTATGACTCTCTCCCCCGCGGGAGGCCTTTACTGTGCCGGTTCCTCTGATGCTGGAATGGCTCCTCTTCCGAATGTGGGAGGCACCGGCGTCGGCGTCAGCGCCGGTTTTGAGCAAGCGGACCGATTCCATGTATCCAGTCCGGAAGAGCCCTGGGTTTCAGAAGGCGCAGCTGCCGCACCATTCTATGGTTATGGAATTGGCCGTGCATCGTCTGAAGAGCCAGAAGATGCACTCTGTGGTGCCCCCCGGCAGGGAGGCCCGAAGCCTAGATGCCATTGGCAGAAAGTGCTTCCAGGGCTCGATGCTTGCTTGCCATGTCCAAGCCTACCAGCTGTACATGGGCATGTACTTGCGGGACCTGGCTAAAGAGGTAGCCAGGTTCTCGGCTGGTCTCTCCGGGGAACCTTTGCAGAGGTTCCAATCCTTGTCCTCGGGGGTCCGGTAATGTTCTAAATTCATCTCCCGGGCGGCCTACGATGGCTTCGTGGCTTCGGCCCGTGTAGCGGCAGCTGGCATCGCTGCTCGATGCCAGGCATGGCTACAGTCATCAGACCTCGAACCATGGGTGCAGGACAAGTTGGTCAATGTCCCATGCCGGGGTGAAAACCTCTTCGGCAAGCTCATGGCCGAAAAGGCCGCTGAGCTCGAGACTGAAACTCTGACGAGGACAAGATTGTCCAGGAAAACCTCTGCTGCTCCTCATAAGAAGGGCTCGGGGAAAAATTTCTCTTATTAGTCTTAAATGGGTTGCATTGTAGCTTCATTGCGTATCTCCTAGTCTTTTTACTTTTTGACGTAAGCAATGGATTTAGTTACACGTATCAGAGTTTCAAGTTAAAACTGAACTTGCTCAAACTGTTTAGTGGCAAATATCTGTTCCTGGGCAGAGGGGAAAAAGTGCTGAAAATCCAGGTGACAGGTACCAGCCAGAAATGTTTCTCCCCTGATATTAGCTATACATGTTGTACTATGTTCCACTTACTGGATTATTTACTCCTTTTTGTTTTACTTTTTGCCTTCGTTCTCGCTCTGCTCTGTTCTCCTCCCAGTCTACTGGTAGTAGCATTGTTTTATTCTGGTGGGGCAGTGCCAGGCTCAAGATCCCTAATTTTTTTTTTTTCATTTAAAATTTTTATTAGTGAATAACACACCAATATACAGCATGTTTAATACAGCAAGTTATCACCCCATCCCACCCCCTTCATCACTATTATAGGACAGAGGAACCGAAGTAAACTGCTCTTAGACAATGAAATCACTAACATAACTCAAACAGTGATCAATTCACCAGCGCTAAATAACATAAAATAAAACAGCAGATGTGATGTTCCCCTGCTTTAATCCCCCCGCCTATAATTCAACAAAACACGGGCAACTCCCCTGTGCTAAATCCCCCCCCCTCCTTCCCACTCTACCCCCCCTCTCCCCTCCCTACCCCCCTCCCCCTCCCCCTCCCCCTCCCCCCCCCGTATGCAAACACTTAGATCCATTTCTGCATCTTCGAACCCTACCTATGCCCACTATTCCCCCCACCAGTCCCAGCACCCTCACCTGCCCCCCCTCCATAAATCCTCCCCTGCCCCCCCTCCATAAATCCTCCCCCTACTCCCCCCCTCCTCTTGCCATTCCTCCACCCATTTCCATACCTTCTGCCAATGTACCCCACTTCTCTCCCCACCCCCCCCGGTGCTTCACTGTCAACCGGTGCATCAGCCCCACTTCACTCACTCTTCGGATGAAACCGGCCACCTGCGGGGCACTCTGTCCCCCCCAGTGCCGGGCTATTTCGCAACGGGCCGCTACTAGACAATGGTGTAGTACCCCCGCCTCCCTCCTGGGTATCTCTTCTTCTAGGAGATGTAACAGGCATGTTTCGGGCTTTTGTGGCACTTTGTGTCCTGTCATCACATGTATCACTTCTAAAACCCTCGTCCAGTAAGCTCGCATATGGACACACTGCCACCACATATGCATCCAGTCCCCCCTCTCCCCGCACCCTCGCCAGCATTGGTCATCCTGTCCAAGTTTAGCTTTCACACGACGTACTGGCGTCCAGTACCATCGGGACAGCACTTTATATGCGTTTTCCTTAAGGGATGCAGAGATAGAGACATGCGCTACAGTCCAGAGCACCTTGGTCCACACCTCTTCATTCCACACCATCCCCAAATCTGCCTCCCATTTCAGCATATAGGGCAGTTTACCCTCCCTGGGCTCCATCAGACCCCTATATATTCGGGATAACACCCCCTTTTGTCCCAGATGCCCTGTACATAAAACCTCAAACCAACTACGACGCCCCCACAGGTCCTTCCACACCCTAGTCTGCCAGAGGCAATGACAGAGTTGCAAATAGGCATAGTGATCATTCTCTGTCAACCCATAGAGATCCTTTATACCCTCAAACCCATACATCCCCTGGTTATGTAAGAGCTGGGATACTTGCGTCAACCCCCTCCTTGCCCACCTTTGAAAGGTCCGCGCGTCCGGCCCCTGCCCCTTCTCAAAACATGCCTCTAATCCCATGCCCTGTGTATACCCTTTTCCTGCCACCAGCTGTTGTTTGTACCGTTTCCACACTTTCAGACTATGTACTATCATGGGGTTTAGAATGTTAGAGGCTTCGCCCGCTCCTCCCCGCCAAATCACCCTCTCCATGTCCGCCCCCCACATCTGCTCCTGCTCCATCTGCACCCATTGTTTCCCCTCATTTCGTTGCCACTCATATACGGTTTTCAATTGGGCTGCCTCATAGTATTTCCCCAGGTTGGGAACTCCCAGCCCCCCCCTCTTCTTTCGCTCTCTGCAGTATGCTCATCGCCACTCTCGGTCTTCGCTGCTTCCATATGAATCTATTTACCATCCCTTGCGCCCGTTTCAAATGGTTCCGCGGTACCGCTATGGGGAGTGTCTGGAATAAGAACAGCAGGCGTAGCACAAGCATCATTTTAACTGTCGCTATCCGCCCAAACCAAGATATAAACCCCTTTCCCCAACCCCCCAACCAACTCTCCATCTGCCCGAGTACCTTCCCATAATTCAGTTTATATAGTGCCGCCGTTTTGTTACTTAGTCGTACTCCTAAGTACCTTATGCTTTCCCTCGCCCATTTAAAAGGGTATTGCTTGGCCAACCTTGCTTGTCCTGCTCCCGAGACCGCCAGATTTAAAATCTCAGATTTAGCCCAGTTGATTGTAAAACCCGACAGCTTACCGTATTCCTCCAATTCCCACATCACTATTGGAATGCTCACTCTGGGACTACCCAAGCTTAGAATGATATCGTCAGCAAACAAGGAAATCTTATAGCCCTTCGTCCCCACCAGTAGTCCCCGGATATCCTCCCTTTCTCGCACCCTCTGTGCAAACGGCTCTAACGCAATGGCAAAAAGCAACGGCGACAGAGGGCACCCCTGTCGGGTACCCCTCCCCTGCTCGAAAAACCCCGAGTACGCCCCATTCACCCGAACACATGCTTGCGGCCGCTCATAGAGTGCCTTTATCCAGGCCAAGAAATCATTCCCCAGTCCAACCTTCTCTAACACCTGGAACAAGAAGGGCCAGGCTACCTGGTCGAAGGTTTTTTCGGCGTCTAACGACAGGAGCAGGGCCTCTTCCCCGCTCTGCTCAACTGACCAAACTATATTCAATATTTTCCTTATATTGTCCGCCACCTGTCTACCTGGTATGAAGCCGTCCTGGTGGATCAATTTTCCAATTACCTTGTTTAATCGGGCTGTTAATATCTTTGCGAGTAGCTTGGCATCGAGATTAAGCAAAGAAATGGACCGATAAGATGCACAATCCTGCGGGTCTTTCCCCTCCTTATGAATAACCGTAATCCCCGCCCAGCCCATCGTGCCCGCTAGTCTCCCTCCCTCCCTTGGCAAGTTAAATAACTTCACCAATGGCTCGATCAGGAGATGCCCAAACCGTCTATAGAATGGCGCTGTTAACCCGTCTAAGCCTGGAGCTTTCCCGATTTTTAATTGTCGAATTGCCCTCTGCACCTCATCCCCGCTTATCGGTCTATTAATTTCCCCTTGCTCCTCCCTCCCCAGTTTAGGCAATCGCACTGAAGCAAGGTATCTGCTCACTCTGTCCTCTGTTGCCGAGTCACGGGCTTTATATAGCTCCTGGTAAAACTCTCTAAAGGCTTCCCTAATTTCTCCTTCCTTAGTGACCAGGGTCCCTCCCTTAGATCGGACTCGGATGATATGGGAGCGCAACTTTCTCTGTCGGAGCCTCTGCGCCAAAAATTTCCCCGCTTTATCCCCCCCCTCAAAAACCTCTTGCCGTAAGAGTTGCATCTGATACTGTATCCGTTCTGCCTGCAGCGCATTTAACTGTGCCCGCACCGCCAGTATCTGTCCTCAATAAGATCTCGACCGCCCCTGTGCATCCAACTCTTCCAATTCTAATAAACGGAGCCTCAATGCCCCTTCCCTGCTCTCTCTCTCCCTCTTTAAACGTGCCCCCCACTTGACAAGCACCCCGTGAATCACTGCCTTGTAGCCGTCCCATACCCCGCCCCATGCCACCTCCCCGTTATCATTAATTATAAAATATTCCCTTGTTTCCCGCCCTACCTCCTCCCGGACCCTCTCATCCAGCAGCGACTCGTTCAACCGCCAATATTGTAGCCCTTTCCCTTCATCCGCCATGCGCAAAGAGACCGTCACCGGGGCATGATCAGACCATGTAATGGCCTCCACTGCTGCTTCAGTAATCCGACCCCCTACTTCTTTGGAAACCCAGATAGCATCTATCCGGGAGTAGGACCCATGCGTGGGCGAGAAATAGGAAAATTGCCTCCTCCCAGGGTATTGTAACCTCCAAGCGTCAACCAATCCATGCTGCACCACAAAAGCTCGATACCTCTTCCTGTCCGCCCGCTTACCCTCCTGACCCCCAGTTGCATCCCATGCCGGATTCCAGGTAAGATTGAAATCTCCCCCACATATAAGGGTACCCTCCCCCATGTTCCCCACCTCCTCAGTCAATTGCTTCCAGAAATTACCTTGCGATCCCGTAAGGGCATATAGGTTCACTATACAGTACCACTCGTTCCCCACCCGCACCCTCACCAGTACATATCTCCCTCCCTTATCCCTGACAACGGAGTGCACTTGGGTCTTTAATCTGGAGGCTATCAGGATAGCCACCCCCCCTTTCTTCTTTTCAACTGTGTTAGAGGCATGAATACATACCCCAAATCCCCTAGGCTTGACCAGGGACTCTGTTGTTTTGGTAAGGTGCGTTTCCTGAATCAGCCCTATCCCCGCCTTCTGGCGAGCCAGCTCATCATACAGTTTCTGCCGTTTAAAAGGCGAATTCAGGCCCTTAACATTTAAGGATACAATTTTTAAATCCCCCATCTTGGTATGCCTCACTCCCCACTGTCAGCCCATAGGTGTTCCAACCCCCCTCCTCCCCCCCCCAAATCTCCTTGACCCCACCCCCCCAGCTCTCTCCAAAGAGAGATTTGTCTTCCATATAGGTGACTTCCTACGGGCCTGCCTGTCTTCCCCCCACCATTCCTCATCTCCCCATTTGCTCTATCCCCCCCCCCCCCGACTCAACCGCTACCTGCTCCCCCCATCCCCCTGCCTCTTCGCCCTCCCTGCCCCCCCTTCCCGCCCCTCTTGCTACATCCCCCTTGCCCCCCCCCTCATGATGCACCCCTCCTACAATAACCCAACAAAATATATATACACAACAGTACTACAAAGCACAAAGCTTTAAAATTTCTATTTCAGCCCGCTCCGTTCTCAGCTGCTGATGTCCCGGGGCTCTCTCCAAGCTTGCGCGCCAGTCTTCGGCCCTCTGCTGGGACTCGATGCCACCGCTGGGCTCTCTGAGCTGGATTAGAGGACGTTGACGTACTAGCCCCCTGTCTAGCTGTGGTCATATTCCCTTCAGGGATATTCGGCAGCTCCAAGTCTTGCAGTGCTCTCCAGGCTTCCTCTGTAGTTTGCACTCGTTTTGACCTACCCCTGGCCGTGATCAACATGCCAAAAGGGAACAGCCATTTATATCTTATGTCCTCTTTTCGCAAGTACTTTGTAACTTCTTTGAAGTCCCGTCTACGCTGCAGTGTTCCCCCTGAGAGATCCTGAAAAAAACTCCAGGGAGTGTTCTTCCCACTGGAACTGTCTCACCTTCCTGGCTGCCATCAACAACCTTTCTTTAATCTTGAAGGAGCCCAGGCATATCACAATATCTCTTGGTTTATTGTCTCGTTTGGGGCCCAGGCTCCTGTGCGCTCTCTCTATTTGTGACAGTGTGATCTCAGTGCCTCCCTCTGGATCTGCTGTCTCGAGCAGGGAGCTAAAAATTTTAACAATCACGTCCTCACAGTTGCGGTATCGTGCTTCTTCTGGAAGGCCCCGGACGCGTATATTACATCGGCGGGATCTATCCTCCAGGTCCTCCGCCTTCATCTGCTGCTCCAGCTGAATCCGCTTGATGTCTGCCCAGTCTTTTTGTAACACATCGAGTTCTTCTCCCTGCTGCTGCAGTTGCGTCTCCATTTCTTCCATACGGTTTCCGATCTCCCCTATATCTTGTCGCAGAGAGTGGATGGACTCTCTGAGCTCCCGCGACACCCCACCGATATCAGCTTTGATCTCATCCTTCAGCTCTGTGAGCCAGTCTTTCAATTTCACGATCCCTCCTGGGCTACAGCTCCGTTCCAACTCTTCCACCAGCTCTTGGGCCTCTGCCAGCTGCTTACTATTCTCTTTGGCCCCCTCCTTGTTACTCTTGGCTGCTCCATAGGGAGATCGGTATTCCACCAGCTTCTTACGCGCTGACGCCCCCGCTTTATTTTTATCCATCTTGGCTCTAAGTCGTAGGTTCTTTATGTCTTCGCTGTATGGATAACTGTGGCTGTAAATGCTGCAGGGCTTTGCCCCCCCTATCTCTTCTGGAGCACAGGGGCCTCTCCTCTCCCTGTCTCCTCTATAACTTCAGGTCCTTGATACCGCTTGCACAGCCTTTCTCCTCCACCCCTCCTGAGTTCTTGCCCTTCTATGGCCTCTGCTCTGCGGTTCTCCTTAAGGGCTAACTCTCTCACCTCACACTCCGCTGGTTCTCTGTCGTCGCCTCCACAGGCTTCTTCTCCAGGGCTTCTCAGCCCACACTCCACTGCTTTGTTGTTTTCCCCCGCAGCACTCCTTCTCCTCAGCTCCACACACTGCTCAGCTCCGCGTGGCCCTCTCCCGCAACCACCGCTGTCACTGCGGGCTGCACTGCACGGGCTATTACCGCCCTCTGGGCTCCTCCGCTCTGCGCTGCTGTCTAGCAAGGGAGTGCTGTACGTACCAGCCCCACTGCCGTCGGGAGATGTGAGGTCCCTCGCAGGCCCTCAGCTCTGTAGCGCTGCCCGATTGCTGGATTCTCAGCTTAGGCCTCGGACCCCACACGCTGCTCTGCTGCAGCCTCACAGCACGTCTGCGGTTCTTGCCGCCGGTCCCGGCCGACCACGCGGTCAGCGCTCTAGGCCGCTCGTGAGGCTCCCCCTTCGGGGAAATGCCGATGCAGGGCCAAGCTGCTTCTTTTCACCTCTGCCCGATCCTCGGGTCTAGCGGCGTCGGTTCTCCAACTTGCCTCCCGCAATTAGCGCAAACAGGGGTATTTAGCCCCCTTTTCACAGGCTTGGATGGCAGAGCTCTCCTTCTACCCCACCATCCGTCCCGATGACGTCACCGGAAGCTCCAAGATCCCTAATTTTAAGTGACCTGGTTTTTGGAATTTTTCTAGCCCTTTTCCTAAATATGAATTGGACTGTAGGTTTGACATTATAACAAAGCTCTTCTAGAGTGGAACACCAGCATAGTGGTTTGAGCAGTGGGCTGAGAACCAGGGAAGTTAGAGTTTAAATCCCACTAATGAGCCTTGTGATCTTGGCAGATCACTTAACTCTCCTTTATCTCTGGTACAAAGTTAAAATTAGATTGAAAGCCCTCCAGGGACAGCAAAATATTTCCTCTGGGAGCAAGCAGGAAGTCAGTCCTCGCATATGGGTGACGTCGGTGCCGACGAAGCCCTTGTGCGGAGCAAATCCCCAGCTTTAAGAGAAAGCCTTTGGGAATTGCATCACGCATGCACGGTCCCCTTCCTGCCCAAGAGTGCCATCTTGCTCAATTTCCTATTTTCCACGGAGCCCTTCGGACGTAGTCCAATAGTCGCTGTGAAAAAAGTATATAAAAATAGTTAAAATTGTTTGTTTCCTGCCAGATCGATGCCGGTTTCCCTTCCTGCCTTCGGCTCAGTACACTGGTATCGAGTCCGGCTTGATTTTTCGTTTTTTGCCCTTAGCGACTAGCGTTCACGCTCTTTCTTTTTCACTGACAGCCTGGGTCTTCAACCTTGCAGGGGCCCTTTTTTCCCCGATGGCTGCCAGCGGGTTTAAAAAAAATGTGATCGGTGTAGAAAACTAATGTCCCTTACCAATACACATGACTGCTGTCTCTGGTGCCTCGGGGCCTGACCATGACCCGAAGGTCTGTGGCCCGTGTAGGAAGATGTCCTCGAAGGCCCTGAGAAGCCGCCAGCAGCAGCATAATAGGATTTTTGCTGAGTTCGTACCTTCGCGGGCCCGGACCTCGTCTGAGGCCTTTACGTCTCGGGAGGAACACTCCGAGCCTGAGCATCGTAGAGGTTCCTCAGAGGGGGTCTCCCTCGCGGGAACATTGAAGGAAGAAAAAAATCCTCGAAGGTGTAGTTGGAAGGCTCTGAATGGCCAAGTCCCGCCCGGGATTGGTCGCAGAGCCCCGAGCACTGGCCCGGATCCTTGGAGATGGAGCATCCAGCGAAGCTTTTTCAACGGGATACGGAGCAGCCGAAGCAGGTAACGGTCCTTATCGAGGACCCCCTGCGGAGCCTTCTGAGCTCGGCCTCAGAATGGTGGCCCTGGAGCACAGTATGTCTGCCTTCATGGAGCAGCAGCGGGCACCGATTGCTGGTCTCACGGTCCTTCTGCCACAACCACCGGGCCACCGATGTCCAAGTCGACCCCGGAGGCGAGCCGATCCTCAAGACCATGTGTACTCGAGTCGATCCTCGGCCGAGGTTTCCCTTGACCTCCCGCTCAGGGCTGAGGTCGTCGCTGCCGGTTCCACCAGCATCGGGGCAGTCGAGGCCAGGGCCCTCGATGCCGGAGCCCCTCTATTCCTCCTCGGAGGCATCGGGATGGGAGATGGAGGAGGAAGAGTTCCCAGACACCTGCCGGCACAGGGACATCCCGTCCAATTCCCTGGTGCCTGAGCCTCGGAGTAGGTCCCCCCGGAGGACACTAGGTTCTTGGCCTTCGTAAGGGACATGTCAAAGGCTTTGGCATTCCCTGCAGAGTCTGAGGAGGAGCCGAAGAGCTCAAGATCCTCCAGTATGACTATACCCCTCGGGAGGCCCTTACTGTACCTGTGCCTCTGATCGTGGAACGACTGATGCGCCACATGTGGGAGACACTGGCATCTGCACCGGTGATCAGCAGATAGATCGACTTGATGTATCGAGTCCGTATGAGGCCTGGATTTCAGAAAGCACAATTGCCACACAACTCCATGGTTGTGGAATCAGCCATGCGCAGACTGAAGAGCCAGAAGATGCACTCCTCGGTGCCTCCTGGCAGGAGGGAGGCCTGCAGCTTGGACACCCTCAGCAAGAAGTGCTTCCAGGGATCTCCAGGAACAAGCAGGAATGTAGTCTTCACATATGAGTATCCTCGGTACCAACAGAGCCTGCACGGGAATGCTTCCCATCGTCCAATTGGAAAGCTTTTGGGAGCATCCCACAGCGCCTGTGTGCTGCCTTTCCAACTGTCCCTTTCCAGTTCTTTGTTTTCCGTGGAACCGACAGAAAATTTTCATCTTTAATCTTTGTTTTTGTGGTTGCATCTGCCTTCCTTCGACGCCATACCAGTACCGCCGTTTGTTTCTTTCTTTAAAAAATAAAAATAAAAATTATAGTTTTACTTTAGAAATTTTTTTTCCTTGGTGCTAGGTGCCATTTTGGGCACTAGGCCCAATTTTTTCCTTAAAAATGGAAATACCTACTTCAGGTTTTAAGAAATGTTCTAAATGTGATGGTACTATTTCTGTCACACCCATGATTGGTGTCTCAAATGTTTAGGTCCTGACCACTCTATTTCAGAGTGCCACTCCTGTGGAATGATGTCAGAAAGGGGCCGGCAGAACCGAGCTGCTAAACTTAGCACACTTTTTCCCTCAGACGTGGCATCTGTTGCATCAACATCCTCCAGGGCCTTATCTTCCTCCCATGGATCTCTGGTAACTAAACATAAATCTGGCCGGTCCTCAAAGGGTAGATCCAAGTATCGAGATGCCCCTGGCGTTGCCCTTGAGGAATTATCACCGGCAAAACTGCTCCGGCGGGAGACTTCGGCTTCCAAAGCACTAATGGGGCTCCTGGATGTTCTCAAGGCCTCAACCTCGTCAGAACTACTGGGGCCCTGCTCTGGGGTTCCGGACGCTTCTACTGGTACCGACACCCAAGCATCGGCAGCGTCGATAGACCAAAGATTCCTTGCTATGGAACGCAGTCTAGCGGCTCTTCTGACGACTTTGGTACCATTGAAACCGCTTCAGACACCTCAACCGATACCGGTACCAACACCGGTACTGACTGCATTAGCATCGGCAGGTATGCTAGCCATACCGAGTCATGCCTATGTCTCCGGCATCGATAGATCGGTACCGGAACAACCCGATACCAACTTTGATCGATACCGGTACCGTGCTTTGCACGATCACCGTGATCGGAGGTATTTTGAATCCTCTAAGTCTGAAGACTCCGAAGACTGCCGATACAAGAGTACTTCTCCCCGAGGATTCCTCTTCTCCTCAGCGCAGAATGTCTCCGTCAGAGGATATGTCCTTTCAGGACTTCATCCGTGATGTGGCCTGAGGCCTTTCCATCACAGTAGCTCTAGCTCCTGAAAAAGAGTCTAGGGCAAAGGAATTGGAATTCTCCAATACTCTAAGCCTCCCAAAGAGGCAGCTACTCTACCTATTCATGAGATTTTACATGATCTTATGTTCTTATCTTATGCTAAGGATGTGGGAAACGCCTTTAACCACATCTCCTCATTCTCAAAGACTCAATAGCATGTATCGAGTTCCACCTTGTCCTGGCTTTCAAAAAAACTCAATTACCACACCATTCAATGATGGTGGAATCAGCCATGAGAATGATGAAAAGTGCTAAGACATGCATCCAATCCTCCAGGTCGTTAATGTAGGACTCTTGATGCCTTTGGGTGTTGATGCTTCCATGCTCTCAGTTAGGATAAGTTCCTATATCTTGTATATGGGAATGTTCCTTAAAGAGGTCACAGGAGACTTGGAGCTTATGAGCCCCCCTCCTTCCTGATGACAAAAGGCAAGACTATCTTACTCTAGTCAAACATGCTCAGGATGTTTTCAGGTTTGTAAATCATGCAACCTTTGACTTTTTTGAGTGCATAAGCAGAACCTCTGCTATTGCCATTGGTGCTCGTCGGATTGCCTGGCTTCAGGCATCTGACTTGGAAATTTGGGTACAGGATAAATTAGGAAACATTCCTTGCACAGGAGAAAATCTCTTTGGCAAGAATTGGCAGGAGAAGGCTAATGAGAGAGATGCTGACAATATCACCTTGGATAGTTTGTCCATATCTACAGCCGATCCTGCAAGGAAAAAATCCTCTAAGAAACCATTCTTCAATAAGAAAATGAAGTTTTATTCTTCCTATACCCAACAGGGACACCGTCCAGGTCAGACTGCCCAAAAGGGACAACAGCAATAACCTAGACGACAAAAGATGCCAAAAACTGCAAAACGTCAGCCATCTCAGCAGGCTCAGCCTCTTCAGGGGCTGTGACTCCTCTCTAGAGAACTTAGCCTTCCTGCCTCTGAACGGTCCAGTACCCTCGACCATACCAGGCAGGTTATCATTTTGCCCACAAATGGTACCAAATAACAGCAGCAAATTGAACTCTATCCATTGTACGAGAGGGGTACAAGCTTCATTTTCACAGCATGCCCTCCCTCCTACAATTGTAAGACGGTTCAATTCTCAGACCTCTCTCAACAGTCTTAGGTCAAGAAGTCACAATGCTCCTTGCTCAAGGAGCAATAGAGGAAGTACCCACTCCTCATCAGGGTGCAGGGTTCAACGCCCCCTATTTCCTTATTCCAAAGAAAAAAGGGGGACACAGACCCATTTTAGACCTCAGAGAACTGAACAAATATTTGTTCCGAGAGAATTTCAAAACGGTCTCTCTAGGAACTCTGCTGCCATACCTTCAAAGTCAGGATTGGCTGTTCTCTAGATCTCAAGGATGCGTATACTCATATTCTCATCCATCCAAATCACAGGAGATTCCTCGGATTCCTGTTTCAAGGAAAGCACTACCAATACAAGGTTCTTCCCTTTGGCCTGGCTTCTGTGCCAAGAGTGTTCACAAAATGCATGGCTGTGGTAGCAGCATTTCTCCGCACTCTGGGAATATTCGTCTTCCCTTAGACGACTGGCTCATTCGAGCCCCTACAGTGCCAGAAGCCAGCTCTGCTCTGTTTCGCACAATGCGAATCCTTCAGTATTTGGGACTGGTCATAAACCTCCCAAAATCCAATCTTGCTCCCACTCAGTCCCTAGAGTTCATAGGAGCTCATCTGGATACCAGACAGACAAGGGCTTTCCTTCCGCAGCCTCACTGTCTTAGCATAGTACAACTAGCTTCCCAAGCAGTGCTCAAGCCTTGTCTCACTGCTCGGGAAATGCTACAATTGCTAGGCCACATGGCATCCACCGTGCATGTGGTTCCTTATGCTCGCCTCCATATGCTCGCAGCCCAGTGGACTTGATCCACTCAGTGGACACAGGCCTCAGGCTGCATGTCGGACAAAATAACAAACTCAAATAGTCTTATTTCGTCCCTCCAATGGTGGCAGTCATCCAGAAACCTTCTGGTGGGGTCTCCTTTCCAGCAACCCCTATCCCAAGCCACCCTAACAGATGCATAACAGGTGGGATGGGGAGCCCACCTGCACGATCTCTCTACCCAAGGTACCTGGACTCCACAGGAGGCCTGTCTTCACATCAACCTCCTGGAGCTCAGAGCAATCTTTGCTCTTCGAGTATTTCATGCCCAGCTCAGCTACAAGAAAGTCCTAGTTCAAACGGACGATCAGGTAGCTTTGTTCTATGTGAACAAGCAGGTTGGAACAAGCTCTGTCGCTATGCAACGAAGCTTTGCGACTATGGGCCCTCGCCAGAGCATCAGATTCATCTCCTTGCGTGGTATATCTTCCAGGCATCCGAAACTCTTGGGCAGACAAACTCAGTCGAGTTCGGCTTCCACACGAATGGTCTCTCCATCCAGACCAGGTTGCCCAAATTTCATATTTGGGGAACCCTGGACATAGATCTCTTTGCAAGTCCGCTGAATGACAAACTTCCCCGGTTCTGTTCTAGAATTCCGGCTCGATGTTGTCAGGCAAGGGACACCTTCCTCCTCCACTGGGGTCAGGACCTCCTATATGCCTTCCCATCCATTCCCCTCACCCCCAAAACCCTATTCAAGCGTCAGAGAGATAGAGGTCATATGATCCTCATAGCTCCACGTTGGCCACAGCAAACATGGTACCCTCTGCTCCTACATCTCTTTCAAGCTCTGCCTCTGGAGTTGGGATCCGCTCCAGATCTTCTCTCCCAAGAGGATGGGATGCTCTGGCATCCGAATCCCCAGTCTCTGCATCTCAGGGCCTGGTTGCTGAAAGCCTAGAACTTCAGGATCTTAACCTTTCCCAACAGGTAAAGGATATCCTTTATGCTTCTAGGAAACCCTGCACAAGACGCTCGTATGTCTTTAAGTGGAAAAGGTTTACCAAATGGTGCTCGCAGAAGGGTCTTAACCCCCTTGCGATACCTCTGGAATCAATACCGGAGTGTATCCTTCATTTGTCAAATGCGGGTCTCAAGACAAATTCAGTAAGAGTCCATCTTAGTGCTATTGCAGCTTCTTACAAGCCTCTAAGTGGACAACCTATTTCCTCTCCATCCTCTCAGCGAGATTTGAGAGGCCTTCTTTTAACAAAGCCTCCGATTAAGCCACCACGGATAGCATGGGACTTAAATCTGGTGCTTGGGCAGCTCATGAAACCGCCCTTTGAACCATTAGCCAAGAAATTCCTTTCTTGGAAAGTCATCTTCCTCAGTGCAATCACATCAGCATGTCGCATCAGTGAATTGTAAGCGTTAGTGACTGATCCTCCTTATACAAGGTTCCACCATGATAAGGTAGTTCTTAGGACTCATCCACACTTTATGCCAAAGGTGGTTTCGCCTTTCCATTTAAATCAAGTGGTTTACCTTCCTGTATTCTTTCCGAGGCCTCATGCCTCCAGTGCAGAAAGGAACCTTCATACCTTGGATTGTAAAAGAGCTTTGGCCTTTTACTTGCAAAGAACACCAACATAGAAAATCTTCTCAACTCTTTGTTGCTTTTGATTCTAGTCATTTGGGACTTCCAGTTTCCAAAAGAACTCTAACTGGATTGCTCAGTGCATATCCTTTGCCTATGAGAGTAAGAACCTTCCTCTTGAAGGCCATGTCACAGCTCACAATGTGAGAGCCATGGCAGCCTCAATGGCTCATCTTCACACTCTGTCTATTGATGACATCTGTTGAGCAGCTACTTGGGCTTCGGTACATACCTTCACAGCCCACTACTGCTTAGACAAGGACTCCTGCTGGGATGCCTTGTTTGGCCAGGTTGTTCTTCAACACCTTTTTCAGACTTAATCAACTCCTTCCCTCCGTCCCTGGTAGGATGCCAGAGATCCATGGGGGGAAGTGGGGCCCTTTCGCAAGGGCTGACAACTTCCTGGGGTCATCTCCCTGGCATCTGCAGCTAAGGAGTCATCATATGTGAAGACTACATTCCTGCTTGTTCCTGGAGATATCGTAGTTACTCACCTGTAACAGGTGATCTCCGGGAACAGCAGGAATTTAATCTTCACAACCCGCCCACCCTCCCATTGGAATTGTGTATCTCTCTCTCTCTCTCTCTCTCTGCTATAAACTCAACTGGAGAAGGGACAGTTGGAAAGGTGGGAAGGCAGTACGCAGGCGCTGTGGGATGCTCACAAAAGCTTTCCTATTGGACGCTGGTGAGCATTCATGCACAGGCTCAGACGATACCCATATGTGAAGACTAAATTCCTGCTGTTCCTGGAGATCACCTGTTACAGGTGAGTAGCTACACTTTCTATGCTGACATGTTGGATCCAGGCCTACCAGCTGTAAATGGGCAATGTACGTGAGGGACCTGGCAAAGGAACTCGCCGAGTTCTCGGCTGGTCTCTCCGAGGGACCTTTGCAGCGCTTCAAGAGCCTGTCCACTGGTGTCCGTGAGTACTCGAAGTTCATGACTTAAGCAGCCTATGACGGCTTCGAGTCGGCGGCCTGGGTAGCTGCGGCGGGCATCGGTGCACGCCGCCAAGCATGGCTACAGTCCTCAGACCTCAAGACAAGTTGGTCGATGTCCCATGCCAGGGAGAGAACATCTTTGGCAAACCCATGACCAACAAGGCTGCTGAGATCGAGTCTGAGTACACATGACCAGGACATGGCTCTCAAAGAAGACCTCTGCCCCTTCTAAGAGGAGGGGCTCCTGTAAGAGAAGCCCTGTTATCTGATGAAGGGTGCTGCTTACTGAAGCTACCTCCCATTTCAGGCCTGCCCGGCTCCCCAACAGGGGCAACAGGCCAAGGGACAGGGGCATGGGCAGCTTAAGCAGAACATAAGATATGCCATACTGGGTCAGACCAAGGTCCATCAAGCCCAGTATCCTGTCCAACAGTGGCCTATCTAGGTCATACATACCTAGCAGTTTCCCCAAAAGACACAGATTCCACAATGCTTGTACTGGGTCAAGCATTGATATCCTGGGTTCCTTCTGAATAATGGCTTATGGACCTTTCCTCCAGGAACTTGTCCAAACCTTTTTTAAACCCAGCTACACTAACAGCCTTTACTACATCCTCTGGTAACAAATTCCAGAGTTTGATTACACGTTGAGTGAAAAAATATTTTCTCTTATTTGTCTTAGTTTACCTTGTAGCTTCATTGCATGTCCCCTAGTCTTTCTATATTCTGATAACGTAAACAATCGATCTACATTTACCCATTCCACTCCGTTCATTAATTTATAGCCTTCTATCATATCTCCCCTCAGCCGTCTCTATTCCAGGTTAAAGAGCCCTAACCTTTTTAGCCTTTCTTCATAGGAGTATCCTTCCATCCCCTTTACCATTTTGGTGGCTCTTCTCTGAACCTTTTCTAAAATCGCTATATCCTTTTTAAGATACGGCGACCAGAATTGCACACAATATTCAAGGTGTGGTCTCACCATGGAACGATATAGAGGCATTATAATATCTTTTGTTTTATTTTCCATTCCTTTCCTTATGATACCTAGCATTCTATTTGTTCTCTTGGCTGCCGCTGCACACTGGGCTGAGGGCTTTAACATGTTATCCACAATGACGCCTAAATCTTTTTCCTGGGTGGTGGTTCCTAATGTGGAACCTTGCATCGTGTAACCATAGTTAGGGTTGTTCTTCCTTAGGTGCATAACTTTGCACTTGTCCACATTAAATTTCATCTGCCACTTTGATGCCCAGTCTTCCAATTTATCAAGATCCTCTTGCAATTTTCCACAATCCTCTTGGGTTTTAACAACTTGAAATAGTTTTGTCTCATCTGCAAATTTGATAACCTCACTCGTTATTCCACTTTTCAGGTCATTTATGAATATGTCAAAAAGCAGCGTACCCACGACAGATCCCTGGGGTACACCACTATTCACCTTTCTCCATTGGGAAAATTGGCCATTTAGCCCAACCCTCTGCTTTCTATCTTTTAATCAGTTTCTGATCCACAATAGTACACTGCCTCCTATCCCTGACTCTTTAGTTTTGCCAAAAGTCTCTGATGAGGGACCTTGTCAAAGGCTTTCTGAAAGTCCAGATACACTATATCAACTGATACAGTATATCAACTGATACACTATATCAGGTGACTTTGTCCACCTGTTTATTCACACTTTCAAAAAAACATAACAGATTAGTAAGACAAGATCTTCCTTGTCTAAAGCCATGTTGGCAGTCTCCCATTAGGCCATGACTATCTACATGCTGAGTAATTTTATTCTTTATGATGGTTTCTACCATTTTTCCCGGTACTGATGTGAGGCTCACCGGTCTGTAGTTTCCTGGATCACCCCTGGAGCCCTTTTTAAAAATTGGTGTTACATTGGTGATCCTCCAATCTTCAGGTATTAGAGATGATTTTAATGATAGTTCACAGATTACTTAATAGCAGGTCTGCAATCTCATATTTCAGTTCTTTCAACACCCTTGGATGTATACCATCCGGCCCAGGTGATTTGCCACTCTTCAGTTTATCTAATAGTTGTAATACATCTTCCCGATGTATCAATATTTCCTTCAGTTCTTCCGCACCTTTAAATACCACTTCAGTCATGGGTAACATCCCTATATCTTCCTCAGTAAAGACCGAAGCAAAGAATTCATTCAGTCTCTCCGCTATCGCCTTGTCTCTTAGTGCCCCTTTAACTCCATCATCTAATGGACCAACTGACTCGCAGGTTTTTTGCTGCGAATGTACTTGAAAAAGTCTTTCTTTCGCGTTTTTGCTTCCGCAGCAAGCTTCTTCTCAAATTCTCCCTTTGCCTGCTTTATCAATGCCTTGCATTTGACTTGCCAGTGCTTGTGCTGTTTCCAGATTTCGTCGTTTGGCTCTTTTTTCCATTTCCTGAAAGATGCTTTTTTGGCAACAGTCTCTCTGACCTCACCTTTAACCCTTTCCAGGCCGAGACCAAAACTCTCGGGATCCAAAATTCTGACTAAATATTCCTATCAAATGGTATATAATACATGACCATAGCAGAAGGAAAATCACTATTAGAATATATTGAATAAGACGGTACAATTTTCCTGATATATGCAGAAATTAACCCTGCTGCGGAATGTGGATTAAAATTTTAAAGTAGGCCTTCAAAGGGTTAAACCATGCTGGCAGTTTTTTGGACTTCCTTCCACTTTTCTTAAAGCGTGGAATACAGCTGGTCTGGGCTTCCAAGATAGTATTTTTCAACAACACCCAAGCTTGATGTAAGTCTTTAGCCTTTGCAACTGCTCCTTTTAGTTTTTTCTTAACTATTTTCCTCATTTTATCAGTGTCTCCCTTTCGAAAGTGAAAAGGTAGTACTGTGGATTTCCTTACTATCCCTCCTCCACTAATTAAATCAAAGGCGATCATGCTGTGATCACTATTGCCAAGTGGCCCCAACACCCTTATCTCTTGCACTAGATCTGGTGTTTCACTAAGGACTAGGTCTAATATGGCTTCCTCTCTGGTTGGTTCATGAACCAGCTGCTCCAAGAAGCAGTCATTTTATGTCATCTAGAAACTTTATCTCCCTAGCATGTCCTGCCCGTGACACTGACCCAGTCGATACCGGGGTAATTGAAATCACCCATTATTATGACTGCGCTGTAACATTTGTTAGCTTCCTTGATTTCTTTGAGCATTTCATCATCCATTTGTTCATTCTGGCCAGGTGATCGATAGTAGACCCCCACTGCCATCGCCTTCCCCTTTTTACATGGAATTTCAATCCATAGAGATTCTACAGCAAATTTTGTTTCCTGCAAAATTTTAATCCTTTCTGACTCAATGCCCCCTCTAACATAGAGCGCAACCCCTCCACCAATTTGATCAGCTCTATTATTACGATATAGTTTGTACTTGGGTATCACAGTGTCCCACTGGTTGTTCTCCTTCCACCATGTCTCTGATATTCTAATCATATCTAACCTCTCATTTAGTGCTATATATTCTAACTCTCCCATCTTATTTTTTAGACTTCTAGCATTTGCATACAAGCATTTTAGAGACTGTATTTTATTCATATTAATTTGGCTATTGGTAGACATGGGTAATTTGGGATCTTTAAGCTCTGTCTGTTCCATACTCGAGGGCATTTGGGCTACTTTACTCTTTTTTGGAACCTCTCTGCTTTTGGTAGTATCCTTCAGAAAACCCCCAAACCCCAAGCACTGGCTCCGGCCCAGCCTGGTGGCTGCTTTTGACTCTCAAGGCATAGCCCCTCTCACCACAGAAGACAGGCAGTACACAGGAGGAAGACTTGCCCTGTATGCCCACAGATGGACAGCCATCACCCCCGATGCCTGGGTCCATCAGAGCTATCTCCTTCATTTGACCCAGGTTCCTCCTCATTTTCCAGGAGAGCCCCTCAGGTCTCCTTCACCAGGACCACCTTCTGAAGGAGTTAGCAGGTCTTCTCGAGGATCAGGCGGTAGAACCGGTGCCCCACCACCTGCAGGGCAAGGGCTTCTATTCCATGTAGTTTCTGGTATAAAAAAGGACACTAGGCCGCAGACTCATCCTCGACCTGCGCAACCTAAACAAATTCTTTGTGAGGGAGAAGTTCAAGATGCTCTCACTTGGAATATTGCTGACTTACCTCCACCAAGGAGACTGGCTATGTTCCTTAGACCTAAAGGATGTGTATACAGACATCTTGATACAGCCAGACCACAGGCAATATCTGCGCTTTGTGGTGGGAGGCAATCACTACCAGTACAGGGTACTTCCCTTTGGCCTGATCTCCGCCCCCAGGGTATTCACAAAATGCCTGGCAGTGGTGGCCACCTTCCTTAGACTCCAAGGAGTTTTTGTCTTCCCCTAGAGCCTCTTCAGCCATGGAGGTCCAACGGGCCACATCTCTCACCATCCAGATGCTTCAGCACCCGGGGTTTATAATAAATTACGCCAAGTCCAGCCTAGTGCCCACTCAACAACTAGAGTTCATAGTGGCCAGACTGGATACCCTTCAAGCAAGGGCCTACCTGTTAGCAGATGGGGCAAAAAGGTTTCTGGTACTGGCACGCCAAATAAGCCGCAGATTCCAGGTATCGGTAAGACGCTTTCTGTGCTTCCTCTGGCACATGGCCTCCACCGTCCATGTAACACCAGATGCCCGCCTCTACATGCGCACAGCTCAGTGGTGCTTCAGGAACCGGTGGACACAGGCCACAGGCGGCCTCCGAGACACAGTCAAAGTGTCCAGAAGACTGGTACAGTCCTTGGACTGGTGGCTTCAACCAATTCACTTGGAGACGGGGATGCCCTTCCAGACTCCTTGACACACGAGGATCCTGACCATGGATGCATCCTTGCTGGTCTGGGGAGCCCATTGCCAGGGTCTGTGTACGCAGAGTGTGTGCTCTCCGGCCGAGAGCACAGAACAAATCATTTTCTTGGAACTTTGTGCCATCCGCCTGGCTCTTCAAGTTTTCTGTCAGACTTCGGCTCATCAGCCTGTCTTGGTACAGACAACCAAGTAGCCATGTTCTATGTGAACAAACAAGAGGGCACGGGGTCCCACCTCCTGTGTCGGGAAACCCTGGATCTGTGCTCCTTTGCAGTCCGACATGGTATGCATCTGATGGCAGTTTACCTGCTAGCCCAGGACAACTACTTAGCCGACAGACTAAGCAGGATTCTGCAGCCCCACAGGTGGCAGCTGGACAAGAGAGGAGTCCATTGGTTTTTTCAGACCTGGTGACGGCCAGTAATGGACTTGTTTGCGAGTCCGCAAAATCACCAGTTGTCCCAGTTCTGCTCCAGGCAGCCACATCCATACAGGGTGGCTGCAGATACATTTCTCATATCATGGTCTTTGGGCCTCCTGTATAAGTTTCCCCCGACACTTCTGGTGGCGAAGACTCTGTTCAAGATTCTCCAGGACAGGGCCTCGGTCATCCTGATAGCCCCCAGATGGCTGAGGCAACCCTGGTTTCCGCTTCTACTTCAGCTAGCAGTGGAGGCCCCCATTCTCCTGGGGTGTTCTCGAAACCTCCTGTCCCAGGAGGAGGGCAGTCTCCTGCACCCCAATCTCAACTCCCTCAACCTAATGGCATGGCTGCTGAAAGGGTAGTGCTCATACCACTCCTCCTTCCGAAAAATGTGTTAGCCTCCTTGAGGCCAGCAAGACCTCTATCAGCTAGATGGACCTATGCCTTCAAATGGCATAGGTTTGTGGTTTGGTGCAAGAAACAGAAAGTGAATCCTTTCTCCTGCCAGGTTGCAGTGGTACTACAGTACCTTCTCCACCTTTTGGATTTGGGCCTCAAGTCCAACTCAGTCAGTGTGCACCTCAGTGCCCTGGCTGGACACCACTTTCTGGTGGAAGGAAAGCCCCTCTGCGCATCCTCTGGTGTCTAGGTTCTTGAGAGGCTGCCTACTGCTGAAGCCCCCAGTCCACCCTCCAGCGACCGAGTGGGATCTGAATGTGGTGTTAGGGCAGCTTACTCGGCCGCCTTTTGAGCCGATGGCAACCTGCCATCTACGCTAACTTTCTTGGAAGGTAGTTTTCTTGGTGGCACTCACGTCAGCCCAACAAGTGAGTGAGCTTAAGGCCATTGTGTCCAACAGGTCTTATACAAGGTTCTATAGGAACCGGGTGGTGCTCTGCACACACCCAAAGTTCCTGCCGAAAATGGTCTCTTCCTTCCACCTCAATCAGGAGGTGGTGCTTCCTATCTTTTTTCCCAGGCTGCATGCCAGTCGGGCAGAGACAGTTCTGCATACCCTGGACTGTAAGAGGGCGTTAGCCTTCTATATTCAACATACGCAGGGCCATTGAAGGGCTTCTCAGCTCTTCGTATCCTACAACCCCAGTAAGCTGTGGATGGCCGTTTCTAAGCGTACGCTATCCAACTGGGTGGCAGACTGTATTGCCTGGGCATACAGGGCAGCCGAGCTTCCGTTGGAGTGTCGTGTTACGGCCCACTGGGTCAGGGCCATGTCGGCATCAGTGGCTCATTTTCCACTTTGTTCTGCTGGCAGACATCTGCTGGGCCGCCACCTGGTCTTCGGGTCAGACTTTTGCAACCCATTACTGCCTGGATAGGGAGTCTCGACGGGACAGTGCTTTCGGCCAGGCTGTACTCTGTAACCTATTAGAGGTCTAGGCAACTCCTGCCCTCCGACCCTTCTGTGTCAGGCTACCGGAGTGCTACTCTGTTAGATTCCTATTGTAGCACTTGCGGCTCTCGTAGAGGGAGCCTATTTTTCAGCTGTGGGTTCTCGGTAGCCTATAGCTGGGGAGTCCCATATGTGAGCACTGACTTCCTGCTTTTTCGCAGAGAAAGCGTAGTTACTCACCTGTAACAAGTGTTCTCCGGGGACAGCAGGAATCAGTCCTCACGACCCTCCCTCCTCCCCTTGGAGTTGCAGTCCTATTATATTTTGTTCTTTTGCCATCTTTTTAGCTATGTCACTTGACTGAGCAAGATGGCACCCTTGGGCGGGAAGGGGACCGCGCATGCATGATGCAATTCCCAAAGGCTTGGAATTTGCTCCGCACGAGTGCTCCATCGGCACCGACATCACCCATATGTGAGGACTGATTCCTGCTGTCCCCAGAGTACACCTGTTACAGGTGAGTAACTACACTTACTGTACTTGCATGCAACTCACTTTTAGAAGGTGCGAAAAAGGCATAAGCCAAATCAAGTCTCCCCCCCTCCCCCCCTTGCTTGTTAGGCAGTGCTAAACATTGCTAGCATGTAGTTGTACTGGTGAATCTGAGTAAAGAATTTTATCTTTTCAGATTTAATGAGACGACAAGAGGAATTGAGAAGAATGGAGGAAATGCACAACCAGGAAGTGCAGAAGCGAAAACAGATTGAACTCCGGTAAAGAGGGGGGTTGGCTGTGCTGTCTACAGTACCCTAAAAGGAACTGAAGTTCTAGGGGAATTGGGATGAGCATATTTGTATTTCTCACTCTTTTTTCGATAAGTTAAACATATGGGTGTAACTGTTTAAAAGGAACAGTGGAAAGGTATGTGACACTTCTGCAATGATTTATGTGCATCAGGGACCTTTACAAGTGTACTAAGAGTACACGCATTAGGCCAGTGATGCATCCTTTTGCTGTAGGCGTTCCCATCGATGGAGCATGGGTGGAGTGTGCAGTTACACACATGCCCATATTTTATAAATTACATGTAAGATGCACACATTCACTTACATCAGCTGTAGGGCTGCTATAAGTGATCGCACCTAGATTTTTATGCACTATTCCCATTACATAGGCCCCTGTTTAAGTAAGTGTGTCTTTGATTTTATAAAATAGGGGCAAGTGACACATGTTAAAAATGCATGTTAACTTAAGCTGCCCTTACAGAATTACATAAGAACCTAGAATATGCCATACTGGGTCAGACCAATGTCCATCAAGCCTAGTATCTTGTTTCCTGCAGTGTCCAATCCAGGTCACAGGTACCTGGCAGGTTCCCATAAAGATACTCTGGTTCCACAATGCTTGTCCTGGGGTAAGCATTAGATTTCCTGAGTCCTTTTTAATAATGGTTTATGGACCTTTCCTCCAGGAACTTGTCCAAACCTTTTTTTAAACCCAGCTACACTAACGGCTTTTGCTACATCCTCCGGTAATGAATTAGAGTTTGATTATGCGTTCCTTAGCTTCTCTCCAGTCCAGTCCCTCTTCACTGGATTGTGCCCCCTTTCCAGCAGCATGTAGACTGAACACTTCATCCTTTTGATGACCCTGGGGTATAAGTAGACCTGGCACCTTCCACCAGCTCCAGTTTTGAGCTCAGTCTTTTAGCAGCTGGAAGGGGTGCAGCAAGGCAGGGATCTGGTTTACTGGAGAGACTAGAGTAGTGCAAATCTTTGGTGTTCCTGTACTGGGGTTGTTTATTTTATAAGAACATATAACATAAGATATGCCATACTGGGTCAGACCAAGGTCCATCAAGCCCAGTATCCTGTTTCCAACAGTGGCCAATCTAGGTCATACGTACCTAGCAGTTTCCCCAAAAGACACAGGTTCCACAATGCTTGTATTGGGTCAAGCATTGATATCCTGGGTCCCTTCTTAATGGTTTATGGACTTTTCCTCCAGGAACTTGTCCAAACCTTTTTTTTTTATAAACTTTATTTATAAACCACCAACAACATAAACAATCATCATACAACAGTACATTACAATGCGAGCCCGCTTCCATGCGGGGTGTGCTCTGATCCCCACATGGAGCATGGGTCGAAGACAGGTGGAAGATACAGTTTTTCTTTTCCCCCCCCCCCCTCCCCCTTCTTTGGAACTGTCTCTCCACCCCACCTCTCCCCCTCCCCCCACCCCCTCCCCCGTCAGCCATACCCCAGTTCCCTATTATGGCAGTGACACTCCTTCCCTCCCCCTTTCCATCTACTCCTAGGCTGGGCTTTCTCAATGACCTACGCTTAGAACTTCGTTGCGACTACGAACGCCAAGATTATGGATATACGGTTCCCACACAAGTAAGAATGACGTCCAGCGCCTGGCACTTCCCCGAGCTCCCCATTTCTCCATCAGCATCATCTGATGAAGGTTATTGCGCCACTCCCCAAAAGTAGGTGCTGTTTGTTCCCTCCAGTTCCTTAGGATAGGGCCCTTCCCCACCAGACAGGCCCTGCGCAGTAATAGACGTTCCCCTTTCTTCAAAGGGTAGGGGAGGTCTAGCTGATCCAATACCACAAAGAGAGCAGTCCAGCGCAGCCGCCTCTGCAGTAGCCGACTCATATAGGAACATATACTGGCCCAGTACGCTGTAAGGTGACTACAACTCCACCACATGTGCAACAAATTTGCCAAAGGTTCAAAGCAGCGAGGACAGCTGCCATCACTCGTTATGTGGCTGCGCAGAGCTCTCCGGGGGGAGAAGTGTGCTCGTGTCACGCATTTAAACTGCATCTCTCTCCACCTCGCTCCTTGTGCAACAACCACTATGCGCTTAAGGGCTTTGTGAACCGTCCCCGGGGACACTGCCCTACCCAGCTCTCCCTCCCACGCCTCCTCTACTGTCCGATAATCAGGGATAGAGCGATAACAAGCCAGGCGGAGTTTTAACTTTGAGATAGATAGGGGCTCCTCGCCTCCTAAGTCAAGAAATTCCAGTATCTGGGCTGAGCGTTCTACTCTCAGCGCCTCCCTAGGTTGGGAAGAGATATAGTGGGAGACCTGAATATAAGCAAAGCAGTGCCGCGAGGGTAGATCATACTCTCTACTCAGAGACAAAAAGGATTTACCTTTCCCGGAGGGGTCTACCAAATGTCCCAGAGTTGTTATACCGCGAACACGCCAGTCCCGGAACGTCGGCGACTCAGTTCCTGGGGTAAAATGTACGTTCCCTTGTAAAGGTAGCCAACAAGAGGCCCTCCAAGAGGTCCCCCACAATGTGTTGAGGTGTTGCCATGTACGTTTAACCGAGCTTATTAGGACACTTTTCACTACGTTACGTGGTAGATCGCGATTCGGGCTATGCAAGACCCCTAATAATGTCAGCGGTGCCACCAAACTCTCCTCCATTGATCTAGGTGTACACGCGTCGGTTCCTCCCAGCCAGTCACCCAGGTGTCTGGCTTGACATGCCAGGGCGTATGCCCCGAGATCTGGAAGACCCATCCCCCCATCTCGCCATTTCCCAATCAACCGGGTCAGCGGGATACGTGCCCGAGCTCCCTTCCATAAAAAGGCTCGAATCGCCACTTCTAGTCGCCGTAGGTCACGACGCAGCAGCCAGACCGGCAACGTTTGCATCCAATATAAGATTCTCGGTAGTATTACCATCTGAACCGCCGCCACCCTGCCAGACAAAGAAAGCGGAAGAGACTGCCAGGCCCGCAGCTGCGTTTGTGTGCGCTGTAGGATCCGCTCCAAATTTCACTTATATAAGTCTTGTGGTTGTCGGGGCAAGATTATCCCTAGATAAGTAAAGTCATTTTCCGCCCATTTCAGAGGGAACGGGCCCACCCATCCCCCACGGGTCTGTCCCAGCACATCCAGGGCCTCGGACTTATCAGCGTTGATGCGCAGCCCCGAGAAACGCCCAAAGGTAGTTATTTCTGCCATCAGTGACGGCAATGATCGATCAGGGGCAGTCAAATGAACCAGAAGGTCGTCAGCAAACGCCGATATCTTAAACGAACAGGAGCCTATCGAAACTCCACGTATCGCTCGGGAAGTTTCTATTGTCCTTATGAGAGGGTCTAGGGATAGGACAAACAACAAGGGCGAAAGAGGGCACCCCTGTCTGGTGCCCCTCTGGAGAGAGAACGGCTCCGAGAGAACCCCATTACAGAGCACTCCGGCAGTGGGAGTGGCATATAAACTCTCCACCATCCTGCAAAAGGGGGTCCCCAGGCCGTACTGCGGTAGCACATAGCGCAGATAGTCCCAATTGACTCTATCAAACGCTTTTTCTGCGTCAAAGCTAATGAGAAGGGACTGCAGTCTCCGATCATGCACCCACTCCAAGGAGGCCAGTATTTTTCGCATGTTCCGAACTGCGCCCCTCCCCTTGACAAATCCCACTTGGGAGTCGTGGATCAGGTTGTCTAGCAAACCCGCTAGGCGCGTCGCTAGAATCTTTGCAAACAGTTTTATATCAAAGTTGAGGAGCGATATGGGTCGATATGAGGACGCCTGTACCGGGTCTTTACCCGGTTTGGGGATCAGAATGATATGAGCATGATTGCTCCCCCATCGAAAAGCTCCCTGCTCCGCCCGTTTGCCAAAGACTTCCACCAAATTTGGGGTGATATAGTCATTAAGTAATTTGTAAAATTCGGCCCCAAAGCCGTCGGGACCCGGTGATTTATAACATTTGGCCCTAGAGATTTCAGTTTGTATCTCTTGTGATGTTATAGGTTGGCCCAATAGCGTCCTTTGTTCCTCGTTAAGGTGGGGTAGGTCCAACTTCTGCAAATAGTCCTGTGCTGCCACACCGTCAATGGGTTCCGCCGTATACAGCGATTGAAAAAAGGTGCGGAAGATTTGAGCGATTGCCGTGTTCTCCTTGTGGAGGGTGCCCTTCGCGTCTTGCAATGCTGCTACCAGAGTTGATCCTCGAGAGCCTTTCACGCAGCGGGCCAACAATTTTCCCGGTTTATTCCCGTGACAGTACAGCTGATAGCGGTAGTACAAGATAGATTTTTTAGCTCTCTGGTGTAACAGCTCATTTAGATCCACTTGTGCCTCCCATAGCTGTTTCTTAGTGGCTAACGTCGGTTGTTGCGCCGCCTGACGGCGTAGCGTAGTGACACGGCGTTCTAGACGGATAATGCGGTCCGCTATGATGCGCCGCTTCCGCGCGGCAAACCCAATGATGTCCCCCCGCAACACCACCTTTGCCGTCTCCCACACTAGTTCCGGGTCATCGCTGTGGCACTGGTGGTCAGCCTCGAATTCTCTCCAGCGCTGCCGGATAAACTGGATGAACTGTGCATCCCGGTAAAGCTCAAGGGGGAATCGCCAGATTCGCGTCCGGGTTAGATCTCTGCCCCAATGCAGGTCCGTCCATACGAAAGCATGATCAGAGAGCTCCAACGGGCCTATCTGAACCTCCTCCACCTGGGCGAACAAGCCGCTGGTGAGCAAGAAAAAATCAATACGGGCCAAAGTGCCATGCGCTCGGGATTGATGAGTGAAGTCTCTCTCAGAGGGGTGTAAAAGCCGCCATGGGTCGATCAAGCCCAATCGCGTCCTAAATCTTTGTAACAGTCCAAACCTTTTTTAAACCCAGCTACACTAACAGCCTTTACTACATCCTCCGGTAACAAATTCCAGAGTTTGATTACACGTTGCAAATTGCAAAAAATATTTTATTTTATTCTTAAATAGTTTACCCTGTAGCTTCATTGCATGTCCCCTAGTCTTTCTATATTCTAACGTAAACAATCGATCTACGTTTACCCGTTCCACTCCATTCATTAATTTATAGACTTCTATCATATCTCCCCTCAGCCGGCTTTTCCAGGTTAAAGAGCCCTAACCTTTTTAGCCTTTCTTCATAGGAGTATCCATCCCCTTTACCATTTTGGTGGCTCTTCTCTGAACCTTCTCTAATAACGCTATATCCTTTTTAAGATACAGCGACCAGAATTGCACACAATATTCAAGGTGCCGTCTCACCATGGAACGATATAGAGGCATTATAATATCTTTTGTTTTATTTTCCATTCCTTTTCTTATGATACCTAGCATTCTATTTGCTCTCTTGGCTGCCGCTGCACGTTGGGCCGAGGGTTTTAACATGTTATCCACAATGACGCCTAAATCTTTTTCCTGGGTGGTGGTTCCTAATGTGGAACTTGCATCGTGTAACCATAGTTTGGGTGGTTCTTCCCTAGGTGCATAACTTTGCACTTGTCCACATTAAATTTCATCTGCCATTTTGATGCCCAGTCTTCCAATTTATCAAGATCCTCTTGCAATTTCCCACAATCCTCTTGGGTTTTAACAACTTTAAATAGTTTTGTGTCATCTGCAAATTTGATAACCTCACTCGTTATTCCACTTTCCAGGTCATTTATGAATATGTCAAAAAGCAGCGGACCCAGCACAGATCCCTGGGGTACACCACTATTCACCTTTCTCCATTGGGAAAATTAGCTATTTAGCCCAACCCTCTGCTTTCTATCTTTTAACCAGTTCCTGATCCACAGTAGTACACTGCCTCCTATCCCATGACTCTCTCTAGTTTTGCCAAAGGTCTCTGATGAGGGACCTTCTCAAAAGCTTTCTGAAAGTCCAGATACACTATATCAACCAATTCACCTTTGTCCACCTGTTTGTTCACACTTTCAAAAAAAATATAACAAATTAGACAAGATCTTCCTTGTCTAAAGCCATGTTGGCAGTCTCCCATTAGGCCATGACTATCTACATGCTGAGTAATTTTATTTTTTATGATGTTTTCTACCATTTTTCCCGGTACTGACGGTCAGGCTCACCGGTCTGTAGTTTCCTGGGTCACCCCTGGAACCCTTTTTAAAAATTGGTGTTACATTGGCGATCCTCCAATCTTCACGTATTAGAGATGATTGTAATGATAGTTCACAGATTACTAATAGGAAGTCTGCAATCTATTTCAGTTCTTTCAACACCCTTGGATGTGATGTATACCATCCGGCCCAGGTGATTTGCTACTCTTCAGTTTATCTAATAGTTGTAATACATCTTCCCGATGTTGGTTTAGTTAATTGTATTTGTTTATCTAGTTTGGGAGACTCCCCCCCCCCCCCTTCCCTGCTGGCTTGTTCAGGGGTTTGGGAGAAGGAGCCTTGGCAGCTGGCGATTGCCCTGCAGCAGCGGGAGGAAAGGATATGAGCTGGTGAAGGAACCCGTCTCCATTTCTGTGCCATGCGGAACCGAGGGGAAGCTTGTTCTGTCCTTCCTGCCTTGCCACTGAAGCCCTTAAGGCGGCTGAACATGCGAGCGTGAGGACGAGGAGTCGGCCCAGCTCGATGGTGACGGATATCACTTCCTGCCGGGTGGCGGCGAAGACAGTTGGAGGAGTGAGCCGGTGAGCGACGGCGTTTCGCTGAGGTTGCGGATAGCCACGTGAACGCCGGCCGTGTGTTGCTCTGGGGCTTACAGTCAGAATTGGGCATTGGAGCAGGTGAGTTTCTCCACTTCACGCGCATTTAAGCCCACATGGTTCTCCAGGACCAAGCAGGAAGTCAGTCCTCACTTATGGGTGACGTCGGCGCCGACGGAGCCCTCGCGGAGCAATTTTCCCCAGCTTTCAAAGAAAGCCTTTGGGAATTGCAGCGCGCATGCGCGGTCGTCTTCCCGCCCGAAGGTGCCATCTTAGCCAGTCTTCTTTTTTCCGCGGAGCCCTACAGACGTCCCCGTCTTGTCCCCGCGAAAAAGTTGATTTTCCTCTTTATTTTATACTTTTTTCTTTCGGTTCGACGCCGATCGTTTTCCTGCCCGGACTCGCGACGCCGGTCTCGAGTCCTCTTCCGTTTTTTCGGTTTTTCTGACTTAGTCAGCTTTCGTTTTCGTTTTCCCTGGCAGCCCGGTCCTTTGACCTCGCAGGGGCCCTTTTTCCCCCGATGGCTGCCAGTGGCTTTAAGCGGTGTGGTCGGTGTGACCGAAATATGTCACTAACCGACACACACGACTTTTGCCTCCGCTGCCTGGGCCCGGATCATGAGGAACTGATCTGTGGGCCCTGCAGCAAACTGTCCTCGAAGGCGTTGAGAAGTCGGCGGCATCAGCGCGAGAGAATCTTCGCTGACCCCAGCCGTACCCGGACCTCGTCGGAGGCCTCCGTGTCGAAAGGCTCCAGCTCGGACCGTCGCCGGAGCTCCTCCGACCGGGGTTCTCCCTCCGGGGACCATCGTCGGAAGGAAAAACCCGCGAGGGCGGCGTCGGTGGACGCTCCTGGCTCCGCGAGGGCCAGGTCGCATAGCCCCGACAGCCGCCCCGGGTCCTTGGAGAAGGAACACCTCCCGAAGCGACCTCGCCTGGAGTCGGAGATGCCTGCCCGGGTAAGTCCTGTAGTCCTTCTGGACTCGCCTCCGCGACAGCCGACGTCGGGCCCGACGCCGTCGGGGCCCGAGTCGGGGGCTGCTGGGTCACCTGAGCTCGGACTCAGGTTGACGGCCTTGGAGAGCAGACTGTCTGCCTTCATGGACCAGCAGCGGGCACTGCTCGCTGGCTTCGCTGGCGTCGCTGCCCCGACCGCCGGGACGTCGACGTCCAAGTCGACCCCGGAGACCGAGCCGATCCTCGAGTCGATGAGAACTCGAGTCGATCCTCGGTCGAGGTCGCCCTCGGCCTCCCGTTCGGGACCGAGGTCGCCGACGCCGACTCCCTCGGCGTCGGGGCGGCTGGCGCCGCACCCTGCCCGGGCCGACCCCACCGAGTCCTCGTCGGAGTCGGTCTGGGAGTCTGAGGAGGAAGAGTCACCTGATTCTTTCCGGACTTGGTGTGTCCCATCGGACTCTCCGGAGTCCGAGCCTCGGAAGCAGTCCCCCCCGGAGGATGCCCGGTTCTCGGACTTCGTTAGGGATATGGCCAAGGCTTTGGCCTTCCCTGCGGATCCCGAGGAGGAGCCTCGAGCCGAAGAGCTCGACGCCCTCCAGTATGACTCTCCCGCGAGGGAACACTTTACTGTGCCGGTTCCTCCTATGCTGGAACGACTACTCTTCCGCATGTGGGAGAGTCCGGCCTCCTCGCCGGTCCTGAGCAAGCGGGTCGATTCTATCTATCGAGTCCGCAAGAGCCCTGGCTTTCAAAAGGCACAGCTGCCACACCATTCCATGGTAGTGGAATCGGCCATGCATCGTCTTAAGAGCCAGAAGATGCACTCCTCGGTGCCTCCTGGAAGGGAGGCCCGTAACCTGGATGGCCTTGGCAAGAAGTGCTTCCAGGGCTCTATGCTCGCCTGTCGTGTCCAGACTTACCAGCTATACATGGGCATGTATCTCAGGGATCTGGCTAAAGAGCTAGCCGGATTCTCCGCTGGTCTCTCCGAGGAGCCCTTGCGGAGGTTCCTAGCCTTGTCCACGGGTATTCGGGAATGCTCAAAGTTCATGTCCCGAGCAGCCTATGATGGCTTTGAAGCCTCGGCTCGAGTAGCCGCAGCCGGCATCGGTGCCCGCCGACAGGCTTGGCTTCAGTCGTCCGACCTTGAGCCCTGGGTACAGGACAAGTTGGTCGATGTCCCCTGCCGAGGCGAAAACCTCTTTGGCAAGCCCATGGCGGAAAAGGCTGCACAAATTGAGACTGAGACTCTCACCAGGACCAGGCTTTCTAGGAAGACCTCCGCCCCTTCCCAGAAAAAGAAGGGCTCGGGAAAAAAGTCCTTTTACCCGAGGAAGGCAGCTGCCTACAAACCATACCACCATTATCAGGCCCCTGCAGCTCCCCAACAGGGCCAGCAGGCCAAGGGACGGGGTAACGGGTCCCGTAGGCAGCAAGCCCCCAAGCCTGCACCACCAGCCCCTGCTCAGCAGGGTGGGGGTTTTTGACTCGCTCAGCATAGCCTCTCCCCCCCCGCTGGTGCCCGCCAGCACCGGAGGCCGGCTGGTTCACTTCGCCCACAGGTGGTCCAGCATCACCGCAGATGCCTGGGTGCTTCAGGTCGTGCGAGAGGGCTACCTTCTCCACTTCCATCAGGTCCCTCCCTCCTATTTTCCGGGAGAGCCTCCGCGCCCCCCTCTGCACAGGGAGTTGCTCCTTCAGGAGTTAGCAGGTCTTCTGCAGGAACAGGCGGTGGAACCGGTGCCACACCACCTGAGAGGTCAAGGCTTCTATTCAAGGTATTTTCTGATACCAAAGAGAACAGGAGGCCTCAGACCCATCCTGGACTTGCGCAACCTCAACAGGTTCCTTGTGCGGGAGAAGTTCAAAATGCTTACCCTTGGAATCCTTCTGCCCTACCTCCAGCAGGGAGATTGGCTATGCTCCTTGGATCTAAAGGATGCCTACACGCACATCCTCATCCACCCAAGCCACCGCCAATACCTAAGGTTTGTGGTGGCAGGAAATCATTACCAGTACAGGGTACTGCCCTTTGGCCTGTCCTCCGCACCGCGAGTCTTCACAAAATGTCTCGCGGTCGTGGCGGCCCATCTCCGGCTTCACGGCCTCTATGTCTTTCCGTACCTCGACGACTGGCTCATCAGAGCAGCGTCCGCTCAGGAGGTCACCAACGCCACGTGCCGCACGGTGACTCTGCTGCAGCACTTGGGCTTTGTCATAAACTTCGCAAAGTCCACTTTGCTCCCCTCACAGGATCTCGAGTTCATCGGCGCAAGGCTGCACACTCCTCAGGCGCGAGCGTACCTACCGCTCGACAGGGCTCAGCGGCTCATGGACCTAGCCGACCGCTTTCGCAGCCAGCCCCTGGTCTCCGCCAGGCGCTTCCTGAGACTGCTCGGCCATATGGCTTCCACCGTCCATGTGACCCCCAATGCCCGCCTGAATATGCAGTCTGCTCAATGGTGTCTCCGCCGGCAGTGGCGGCAAGCCACAGGCGGCCTAGCAGACCTTGTGCGCGTCTCCGAGCCGCTGGTCTCGTCTATCCGGTGGTGGCTCCGGCAGCCGAACCTGATATTGGGAATGCCTTTCCAGTCACCTCAGCCGACCCGGGTGCTGACCACCGATGCATCTCTCCTGGGCTGGGGAGCACATTGCCAAGAGGCTCGTACTCAGGGCCTCTGGACCAAGTGGGAGTCTGCTCAGCAGATCAACTTCCTGGAGCTCAGGGCGATCCGCCTAGCTCTCAGGGCCTTCTCCCACCTGACCTCCCAACAGTCCGTCCTTGTCCAGACGGACAATCAAGTTGCCATGTTCTACGTGAACAAGCAGGGGGGCACGGGCTCCTTCCTCCTCTGCCGGGAGGCACAGAAGCTCTGCTCTTGGGCCGTCAGTCACGGCATTCTCCTCAAGGCAGTTTATCTCCCGGGCCAAGAAAATTGCCTGGCGGACAAACTCAGCAGGGTCCTCCAGCCGCACGAGTGGCGTCTGGATCCCTTGATCGTTCAGAAGCTCTTCCTCAGGTGGGGCCTCCCCACGGTGGATCTCTTTGCCAGTCCTCACAACCGGCAGCTTCCTCGCTTCTGCTCTCGTCAGCCACACCCCCTTCGGGTTGCGGCGGACGCCTTTCTGATCTCATGGTCGGGGAGCCTTCTGTACGCTTTCCCTCCCATCCCGTTAGTCTCTCGGACTCTTTTCAAGGTTCTCCGAGACAAAGCCTTCATGATCCTGGTGGCCCCTCGCTGGCCCAGGCAGCCGTGGTTTCCGCTCCTGCTGCAACTGGCGGTGGAGGATCCAATCCCTCTGGGGGTACAACCGGATCTCCTCACCCAGGATCAGGGGTCCCTACTGCACCCCAACCTCCGGTCTCTCAACCTCATGGCCTGGCTGCTGAAAGGGTAGTCCTTGCTCCTCTTCTCTTGCCGGCGGAGGTGGAGGAGGTCGTCTTGGCTTCGCGACGGCCTTCTACCCGCAAATGCTACGCCCTTAAATGGCGTCGCTTTGCAATCTGGTGTTCCCAACAGTCTCAGGATCCCTTCTCCTGCCCGGTGTCGGTGATCTTACAGTACTTGCTACACCTCTCTAATCTGGGACTTAAGTCCAACTCCGTCAAAGTTCACCTCAGTGCTCTTTCAGCACATCATGTGCCGGTGGACGGCAGACCTCTCTCCAACGACCCTCTCGTAGCGAGGTTTCTCCGAGGTCTCCTTCTACTTAAACCACCTCTGCGCCCGCCAGCACCTGACTGGGACCTGAATGTGGTTTTACAGCGGATCACCTGTCCGCCTTTTGAACCTATGGCTACCTGTTCTCTCCGTTTTCTGTCCTGGAAAACGCTGTTCTTGATAGCCCTCACTTCCGCTAGACGCGTAAGTGAATTGCAGGCCCTCGTGTCTGATCCCCCTTACACTAGGTTCTACAAGAATAGGGTAGTCCTTCGGACTCACCCGAAATTTCTGCCTAAAGTGGTCTCCCCTTTTCACATCAATCAGGAGGTGGTACTTCCAACCTTCTTTCCCAGACCACACTCCAGCCGAGCTGAAACGGTCCTCCATACCCTGGACTGTAGAAGGGCATTGAACTTCTACCTTGACCGTACGCGGGAGCACCGTAAAGCTGCTCAGCTTTTTGTGTCTTTTGACCCCAATAAATTGGGGCTCCCGGTCTCCAAGCGTACTCTGTCCATCTGGGTTGCGGACTGTATCTCTTGGGCTTATGGGGCAGCCAGACTCTCCTTAGAAAGTCGAGTCACGGCTCATTGCGTTCGGGCAAAGGCCACGTCAGTGGCTTACCTCCGCTCTGTTCCGCTGGCAGACATCTGCCGGGCCGCTACTTGGTCTTCGAGCCAGACTTTTGCGGTCCATTACTGTCTCGAGAGGGAGTCCCGTAGGGACAGTGCTTTCGGACAGGCAGTCCTCCGTAATCTCTTTGAGGTCTGAGCAACTCCTACCCTCCATCCCGGATGTGGGCTACCGGTGGGTGATAATTCAGCGAAGATTCTATCCTTCTGTGCTGCTGAGCTAGAGGGAGCTCATTTTTGTGCTTAGGGTCTCCGGTAGCCTTGAGCTTGGGAGTCCCATAAGTGAGGACTGACTTCCTGCTTGGTCCTGGAGAAAGCGTAGTTACTCACCTGTAACAGGTGTTCTCCAGGAGCAGCAGGAATCAGTCCTCACTACCCTCCCTCCTCCCCTTGGAGTTGCAATCGTCTGCTTATGTTCTTTTGCAAATTTTTATGCTGTCTTTTTTAGCTATGTCATCTGACTGGCTAAGATGGCACCTTCGGGCGGGAAGACGACCGCGCATGCGCGCTGCAATTCCCAAAGGCTTTCTTTGAAAGCTGGGGAAAATTGCTCCGCGAGGGCTCCGTCGGCGCCGACGTCGCCCATAAGTGAGGACTGATTCCTGCTGCTCCTGGAGAACACCTGTTACAGGTGAGTAACTACGCTTTCCTAGCACGGCAGTCACAGAGGGGCCCTTGAGCGGAAGCGCATTTGCATAAGGGGCTATTTGGGGCTCCGGAAGAGAGAAAAAGAAGAGTAGATTGATTTTGTGTAAAAAAAAAAAAAAAAAGTGAGAGGAGGGAGGCTTGAGTGGAGCCTGCTCTCCTTGGGATTATCTCCCTTTGCTCGTGCTACAGCCCGTGATCATGCCAGCTAGGCCCTAGTGCCTGCTCTGGGACCTTCTGGGGGGTGGTGTCTGAGACAGGCGTTTGCAGAGGCTGTGCCGCAGAGGCAGGCTTTCTGGAATTCGAGATCCAGGCGAAGGATGGATTGGGGACAGTACAACATCCGTCACCTTCCACCTCTCAGGGTTCGGGATCTCCCGTGGAGGTCTTATTCCGGTCTGAGTTTCCCTAGTTGTCCCTGGAGCAGTCCACTCTGCCTCAGCCCGGGCCCTCGAGTGCCTTGCCTGGTATGGAGGGTGAGTTTTCCCCGGAGTTCGTCTTGCTGCTGCATAAGGCATTTTGCCTTCGTCGGCAGGGATTGCACGGACAGGGACCGGCACAGGGATGCGTGAAGACTCGGTTGCCTGACTCCAAGGAACAAGAGGAGGCAGACCCCTCCCCCATATGGGCACGGCTTGCACAGGAAGAGATTCTCCGCTCCCCTGTGTCAGAACCCTTGGAAGGGGATCTGTCAAACAGGGAGGTTGGGGACAAAGAGGAACTCAAAGGGCGATATTCCCGAGGAACAAGCTAAGATTGTGTGAGTTTTCTCCTGGGAAGAGTTTACCGTCTTTGATTGGGGATACGCTGACAGCCAGAGTCCCAGTGGAGGAAGAGGTGCTGGAGGACCCATTGATTCAAGTGGTCAGGAAATCGCAAAGGGTTTTTCCAGTACACCAAGTGGTGCGACGAATGATCCAGGAAGAGTGGGATCACCCGGAATCCTCTTTGAGGAGAGTATGGTCTGTGTCTAGGCTATACCCTTTACCGGAGGGAGAGAAGGAGTTGCTTCGCTCACCTAGGGTGGACGCTGTGGTGTCGGCGGTCTCTAAGAAGACCACGATAACGGTAGAAGGCAGCGCTGCTCTTAAGGACTCCCAGGATAGCAATTTGGACACCCTGCTGAAGCAGGCCTTTGATGTTAGTGCCTTAGCCCTACAGGCCTTGGTCTGTGGGGCATGGGTAGCTTGAGCCTGCTTGCGCTGGTCCTAGCAGATGCAGCTGGCAGGGGATTCTTCCAGTGAAGGACCTGGGGAGGCAGCGAGAATTGAGTCGGGCGCAGCGTACTTGGCTGACGGTCAGTACGATCTCATCAGAAGTCTAGCAAAAAATATGGCTTCAGTGGTGGCGGCCCGTCGTTACCTCTGGCTCCATAATTGGGCGGCCGACAGTTATAAGGCCCAGCTCAGCAGGCTCTCCTTTAAGGGTAAGCTGCTCTTTGGGGAAGACCTGGATAAGCATGTAGAGGAGCTGGGGGGGTGTCTAAGGGAGGTAGACTCCCGGAGGATAGGCCGAAGCAGAGTCGAGGCCCCGCTCCCAGACGGACTCAACCATGGGAGGGGCGGAGATTTCGCACTAACCGGTCGTCGTCCTTTCAGAGAGGTCAATTCCCCTCTAGAGGACAGGGCTTCTGGGGGTTTCGAGGTGCGGGGAAAGGTTTTGGAGCCTCTTCCTCCACCTCGGGTGCTAGGAAGCTCCAGTGAAGCCACGGAGGGGCCTGGGAAGGAGACCTGCCGGTGGGAGGCTGTCTCCGACAGTTCCTCTCCGCCTGGGCCCAGGTCACAACAGACCAATGGGTTTTGGAGGTAGTACGCGAGGGTTATGCTCTCAAATTTGCAAAGTCTGTCTGTCCTTCCTTCGTTCAGTCCCCGCGCCGGTCGTCTACCAAACTGGCAGCAGTGGAAGAAACGCTCAGGAGGCTGCAGTCGCTGGGGGCGGTGGTTCCCGTTCCCACAGGCCAGCTCGAAAAGGTTGATACTCCATCTATTTTGTACCCAAAAAGGAAGGATTGTTTCGCCTGATTCTTGATCTGAAAGGGGTCAACTGTTCCCTCCGGTTCCCTCACTTTCGAATGGAAACTTTGAGGTCAGTGGTGGTAGCGGTGTGGCAAGGGGAATTTTTGACTTCCTTTGACCTCACGGAAGCGTACTTGCATATTCCCATCCGCGAGTCCCACCAACAGTTCCTGTAGTTTGCTGTTCCGCAGGGACACTTTCAATTGTAGGCGATGCCGTTTGACTTGGCAACGGCGCCGCGCAACTTCACCAAGATTATGGTGGTGGTAGCTGTGGCTCTATGCAAGGAAGGGATTTTGGTCCCGCTTGGCTGATTCGGGCGAAGTCCGGACGGGAGAGTCGGGAGGCCACTTCCAAGGTAGTCCAATTGCTGAGGCGCCTAGGATGGGTTATAAATTTAACAAAGAGCAAGTTGGTTCCCTCCCTGGAGATAGAGTATCTGGGGGCACGGTTTGACACTGGCAGAGGCAGAGTATTCTTGCCGGAGCAGAGGGCAAGGATGCAAAGGGACCTGCTGTGTCAGTTCCTGGGCATGAAGGCACCCTCAGTGTGGCATTACCTTCAGGTGCTGGGGACAATGGCGGCGACCATAGAACTGGTTCCATGGGCCAAGGCCCATCTGCAGCCCCTTCAGCAGTCCCTGCTTCGCCGTTGGTCCCACCAACGGCAGCCCATGTCAGTGGCTCTTCCCTGTCCAGAGGCGGTCAAGGAGTCATTACCGTGGTGGATCCAGCCAGGTCCTCTGGAATGCGGCATGAACCTCGAGCCACTGGATTTGGGTGCAACTGATGACAGATGCCATTCTCTCCGGTTGGAGAGCCCACTGCGAAGGACAGATTGCCCAAGGACTTTGGGATGTGCAGGAGGCACAGTGGTCTAGCAACAGATTGGAGCTGAGGGTGGTCTTTCTTGCCCTCAGAGCGTTCCGACACTGGATGGGTCGGAAGGCGGTCTGGGTGCTGTCCGACAACATGAATACGGTAGCATACATCAATCGTCAGGGCAGGACGAGCAGCCCGTCCCTGGAAAAGGAAGTGGAATCGCTGAAAATATGGGCTGAAGCCCATCTGTTGGCATTGTCGGCTCAACATGTGGCAGGAGTAGAAAACATAACGGCGGATTACTTAAGCCTTCAGAGTGGATCACGGAGAGTGGCAGCTCTCCCAGGAGGTGTACCAGAGGATTGTACATAGGTGGGGGCCTTCCATCATGCATTTGATGGCTACTTGGGAGTCGGCCAAGGTGTGCCGGTTCTTCAGCCGAAGAAAGGAGAGGATGTCGGAAGGCTTGGGCACCCTAGTTCAAAGGTGGCCGACCGACGGTCTCTTGTATGTGTTTCCTCCATGGGTGCTCATAGGCAGGATTCAACAACGGATAGAGGCTCACCCATAGCTGGTGACCCTTATTGCCATGGACTGGCTTCGTTGTCCGTGGTATGCTGATCTCATGCGCCTACTGGCCAATCGCCCGTGGCGTCTGCCAGCAAGGGACAATCTTCTGGTCCAGGGTCTAGTGTGCATGCCGCAGGTGGATCGATTCTCGCTTACGGCTTGGCTATTGAGAGGGTTCGGCTGCAAAAGCGGGATTACTCGGGGGCAGTGATTTCCACTCTAAGTTCCCGTAAGCGCTAGACCTGTCTTTCCTATGTGAGGGTCTGGCTCATATTTGAAGGCTGGTACATGGAGAAGCGGAAGAAGGCCCTTACTGTTGTAGGTCCCAGAGGTTCTAGATTTCTTGCAGGTTTCGAGAGGGGCCTGGCAGCCAGCTCATTGAGAGTTCAGTTGGCGGCTATTTCCTGTTAAAGGGGCAAGATCCAGGGCAAGTCCTTAAGCGAGCATTTATTTTATTTTATTTATTTAACAATGATTTCTATACCGCATCTTCCATAGTTCAGTTGCGGTTCACAATAAACAACAAGTTAACAAATCGGAGTTTGTTTTACATAAAACATCATATAACCAAATAACAATAAGATAAACAACTAGTGTTAATACAGAACAGTATAGAACAGTGTAAACTATATACATTATGTACAAATACACATTATGTGGGGCTTAAGCGTTATTCAAAGTACAGTATCAGCTATGAAGAATTGTATGTGTAGGTCATTTGGGATTTGTTAGATAAAAACTGGTTAGCCATTATCTAAGTCTTGAGGGATGATCTGAGTTGTTGTAATGTTTATTAAAGAGAGAGGTTTTCACTTTTTTGCGGAATTCGATGATCTCGGTTAGCAATCTTAGATCATCTGGGAGGGAATTCCAGAGCATGCGGACATAGGACGGTTTATGAAGGCGGTGCGGCGGCTTCGGCCTCAGCAGAGGTCGCTGGTTCCTCCTTGGGACCTCAACCTCGTGTTAGATTCTCTGACTGCCGAGCCCTATGAGCCGATGCAGTGGGCGCCGAGCCCTTTGAGCCGATGCAGCGGGCGTCTCTCAAAGACGTTACTCTTAAGACAGGTTTTTCTGGTGGATATCTGTTCGGCCAGGCACATTTCGGAGTTGCAGGCTTTGTCCTGCTGGCCACCATTTCTTGTTTTTTCCAAGGAAAGGGTGGTTCTCAGGACGATTCCATCTTTCTTGCCCAAAGTAATCTCGGCATTCCATGTGAATCAGTCAGTTTCCCTTCCTCCCTTCTCCAGGCCTTCTCGAAGGGGGGACGATGTACGCTTGCGTCGGCTAGATGTACGCAGAGCCCTGAAGCGTTACCTGGATCGCACGGAGCCTTTTCGTAAGTCAGAGCGATTGTTTCCTTCGGGGGGCCGTGTAAAGGTGAGGCGGCAGCTAAGTCTTCGATTTCCAGATGGATCAGAGAGGCCATTGCTTCTACCTATATTTTGAAGGGAAGGCAGGTCCCGGTTGGGCTTCTGGCTCATTCTACGCGAGCCCAGGCGGCCTCGTGTGTGGAATTTAGTTTGGTTCTGCTGCTGGACATCTGCAGAGCGGCTGCCTGATCGTCCCTGCACACCCTTTGCCCAGCATTATCGGTTGAACGTCCAGGCCGCGGAAGAAGCGCTAAGCAGAAGATAAGGGTTGGAGGACGTTGAGGTTCTCGATGGTGAGGCGAGTTGGATGGTTCAGGTGCCTCGACAAGAGTTTGTCGCTTTCAGGTAAGCCTCTCCTTCTCCGGGGGGGGCGATGGAAGTTCTCCCGGGGGAGGACGACGCCAGTGGTTTATAGTTCAGTTATGGTTCAGTATTATCTTTATTTACTTGTCTTTCCGTTAAGTCTGCTTTGCCAATAGGTTACTGGAGCTGGTGGGATGTGCCAGGTCTACTTATACCCCAGGGTCATCAAAAGGATGACGTGCTCAGTCTACATGCTGCTGGAAGCGGGGCACAACCCAGTGGAGAGGGGACTGGACTGGAGTTCCTTGAACGCTAATTAGCAGGTAAGATCTAATTACACAGGTCTGCGACTAAAAAGCTGTTTATTTTCATCTAATTTCCATGTATTTTGGTGTGCTGAAAACAAATAAAATATTGAAAAAACTCCTAGACATCATGATTTGCCACAACATGCAAAATTGTCTTCAAATTTATCCATTTTTTTCAAATTACTATTAATTCAAATTACTATTAATTAATTCACATAAGTGCATTTAAGATATAAAATGCCAAATAAACCTTAAAGGGGTTGTCCGAGTTATGTAAAAAAAAAATATAGCACTGTAAATCTGATGGTCAGCAATATGCACATAAGCTAAGCAAGTTTTAAGTCCGTGCTTCTAATGGTAGAAGGGGTTAATCTTTCCTGAAGAATCCAGTGGGAGGGAGACACAGGGCAGATAGCAGCAGCTCTGGTCAGTGCAGGGGGGCGTGGCCAGCACTGTGACTTCTCGTGTACAGACACAGAGCTGCTCTCTCCTGCATGCCACACTTGTGCACGAATCATCATCAGGTTCTTGGTTCTAGGCTGTTCACACTTTTTCATCGCAATTCGTGTTAGCTCGTCATTCTTCAACCGTTATGTTATGGCTCCGCTAAAGTGTATTAATTCGCCAGAAAGTTTCTGTTTCATCTGTGGTGAATATACAGTGTTGAAGCAACAGCAGAATATTAGACTTTGTGAAAAAAGTATACTTTGCATACTTTGGACTAAAAATTGGAGATCAAGATAGTCTGGGCGCCTCATAAAGTGTGCAAACGGTGTGTTGAGGACCTCCGAAACTGGTTCAAGGGTAAGAAAAAAATCTTTCCGTTATGGGATTCCTATGGTATGGCGAGAGCAAAAGAACTATACTGACAACTGTTACTTTTGTTCATGCGATGTGAAAGGGTTTAATTCCAAATGGAAGCATTCCCTTTCATACCCCAATCTTCACTCGGCAGTTCGTCCCATCCCCCATGGCACAGATATACCAGTACCCAAGCCCCCTGCTACCTTGGAAGAGATACCTAGCTCCGATGAAGGTGAAGTCATACCTGAACCAGATGATGAATCAAGTTCTGAATTTGAAGATGATACAAGACCAAAATTGTTTTCTCAGGAGGAGATGAATGATTTGGTAAGAGACTTGAATCTTCCCAAAGATGCCGCTGAGTTACTCGGATCAAGGCTGAAAAGCAGGAATTTATTGTTGCCAGGAGTGTCATCTTCATGGTTCAGATATTGTGAAAAGGAATTCGTTCCTTACTTCGCCCAGGAAGACAAGTTGGTTTATTGCATCGATGTCGAAGGTCTGATGGGTCAATTTAAAATCCAATATGATTCAGAGCAATGGCGTCTTTTTATAGATTCTTCAAAAAAGTCTCAAAGCAGTTTTACTCCACAACGGTTTTTAAGCTTCCATACCTGTAGGTCATTCCGTACACTTGAAGGAAACCTACGAGAACTTGGAATTGGTTCTTCGTAAACTTAAATATGAAGACCATGGTTGGCAAGTGTGTGGGGACTTGAAGGTCTTGTGCATGCTGCTCGGGCAACAAGCTGGGTATACCAAATATCCTTGTTTTCTGTGTCTATGGGACAGTCGAGACCGACAAAATCACTGGACAAAGAATAGTTGGCAGCCGAGGGTGCTAACAGTCGGTGAAAAAAATGTCCTCCGAGAAACTTTGGTATCTTCCCATAAAGTTCTAATACCACCTCTCCACATAAAATTGGGATTGATGAAGCAATTCGTAAAATTTCCAAAAGATGGAGAATGCTTCAAATACTTGGTCACCAAGTTTCCAGGCCTGTCGGAGGCAAAATTGAAGGAAGTTGTGTTGGTCGGACCAGACATTAGAAGGCTTATAGTTGATCAAGAGTTTGTCAATACCATGGCGGATCCTCAAAAAGAAGGGTGGATTGCATTTAAAGAAGTCGTACAGAAATTTTTAGGCAATAACAAAGATCCTCACTACAAAAAGGTCGTTGGATGAATGCTGAAAGTATTTCAAGCTTTAGGTTGCCTGATGAGTTTGAAAGTGCATTTCCTCCAGTCCCACCTTGACTACTTTCCTGAACATTTGGGAACTGTGAGTGAGGAACAAGGTGAACGATTCCACCAAGACATTAAAGAGATGGAAAGGAGATACCAGGGAAAATGGAGCATTACAATGATGGCAGACTACTGTTGGATGCTTCAGAGAGACATTCCAGATGCTACTCACAAGCATAAATGCACCAAGAGGAGCCTCACAAGGAAGAAGAATCGAGTTTAGTGTGTGTAGGTGAGCTCATTTCAGTTCAAAAAGATTTTCATGAAAATATTGTAATAAAACTTTAATTTTATAAGTCTATTTTCATTTATTTTGAGGTATTATCTTATTTAACATAGTTACCTAAATTGTCAGGAAACGTGATGACAAAATGGAGGTCATTTTCGGATTCAGCGCTCCAAAAAACAAAGATTACATGGAATAACCAAAACAGCTCTCAAATAACTTTTTCTTTTAAGGGGCGGAGGAGTGGCCTAGTGGTTGGGGCGAGTTACCTCAGGCTGGAAGGTCGGGGGTTCAAATCCCACTAGAGGACAGCAACCTTGGGCTGGAAGGACTGGGGTTTCTAGTCCCACAGGTGCTCCTTGTGGTCTTGTTCAAGCCACTTAACCCTCCATTGCCCATGTTCTCTGTAAAATAGTTATCGCGAAGTTATAATGCCCTGTTCAATGTAATTTCAGTTTGTTCAATGTAAACCGCCTTGATATCATGAAAGGTAGTATATAAGAAATGTTAAATAAGTGGAAAAAATAAGTATATACTTCTGGGAATTTTCTGAAAGGAATTCTTTGTAGTAAAGCTAATTAATCTGTGAACCCACTATTTTTTGTTAAATCAGTCAGGGCCTAGTAGCAGCAGTTTAAGTTTAAATTTAAAACACAGAAGAGAGCTTTCTGGTTAAATTTGGAACCCAGCAGAGAGCTTGTAGTTTAAATTTCATAATAAGTTAGAGGCTAGCAGCAGCAAAGAGCTATAATTTAAATCAAATCAGAATATAGCTTACCTGAGCAGCACATGACTGGGTACTGTGTAGCAGCCCTCTTTTAATAAGTGTTAATCTCCAGGAACAAGCAGGAATGAGTCTTCACATATGGGTACGTCGGTACCGACGGAGCCTGCACGGGAACGCTGCCCAGCTTCCAATCAGAAAGCTTTTGGCAGGATCCCTCGCGCCTGCGCGCTGACTTCCCGCCTTCTCCAGAGCCTCTCTTCAGTTTTCGTTTTTCCGCGGAGCCAGCAGGACGTCCTCCTGTCACCGCAGAAACCTTTCTTGTTAATTTCTTTAATTACTTAAGTTTTTTGTTTTCTTGTGGTTGCGGCTGTATTTCCCGCTGCCACCGGTATCGCCGGTGGATTTTTGACTAAATTCTGAGAAACTTTTTCTTCAGTATTTTGCCTTAACTTGTTGGGCCTACCAGGCCTCTTCATTATGGAGCCTTCTTTTCCTAAGAAGTGCATTCGATGTAGAAACACCTGTTTCTTTTTAGACACCAATAGTTGGTGTCTCAACTGTGTGGGTCCGGACCCTTTTTCCCCTGACTTGTCAGGGGATAATTTTGTGAGGAAACCTTCACTCTTTAGAGTTTCCCTCGATACCGTTTTTTCCTCGGCAGTGAGGATACCTTGTTTCTCTACTTCACAGGATCAGGTAACCCACAAACAGTCTGTTAAGACTAGTCAATGCTTGAGTGGTATGTCCCATGACCAGCATGGTGACGGCTCCGGTCTTACCCTCAAGAATCCATTGGCATTACCCCTGCGGGAGTCTTCGGGCTCCAAAGCGTTAAAGGGGTTTCAGGTTGTTCCTGGGGCTCACCCCTCACAGAACATACCTGAGCCATGCGCGGGGGTGGTATCCGCTTCGAGCAGTACTGAGCCTCCGGCATCGGCACCGGTGTCGAGTGTTCCACTCTTCACCAGGGATCGTCATCGGGCATCCTCGGTACCTTCGGGACCGATCGATACGCACCGCATTGATGTCTCTCAATCTCAGCCATGCTCCGGGACGGTACCGGCATCGATCGGTTCTGATACCCTGGCATCGGCATCGAGGTGGACCGCCTTACCCTTGGCAAGGGGGGGGTTATCGGGTATCCTCGGTACCGTCGGTACCGATCGATGTAACCCAGGCTGCCTTAGTGGTATCGGCATCGGAACCCTCGCAACATGCATCGATAGTCTCGCTTTCTTCGATGCCGAGTCTTGAATCGATATCTAGTCTCGAACTGGGTACCGACGCGTCCCGGAACCGACTCCTGTCGTTTCCAGATGGGCAGTTCTGAAGATCCTAGCCATAACTCTCTCATGATATCGGTACCACTGCAGCAGTCCCCGATGGCAACTTCAACTGCTAATCCTCTATCAGTATCGATGTCTATGCCTGTTCTTGCACCGATGCCTAGTTTGGAACCGATACCTGGCATTGATGCAGTATCCACTGCCTCTAAGTTAACATGCCAGTATCCATGTCCATCTACTAGGTCTCTTTCTTTAGCCTTACCAGGGATAGTTCCCATAGGAGATCAGGCTTTTCAGGCTTTTCTCCGGGATATGTCAACCTTTCTTAATATATCTATCCCTGGTTGTGATGCTACTCATGGCTCACCGGCACAAATGGAAAATATGATGCTTCCTTTACATCCTGCTCTGCAGGATCTCCTTCTGAGGCTCTGGAAATCGCCCTTACGACTTCCTCTAGTTTCTACAGCCATTGAGGTTCGGTACCGGGTGCCACCCTCTCCAGGGTTTCAAAAGCCTCATCGTTCTCTTGTAGTGGAATCAGCACTGAGGAAAGTTAAGAGCAAGAAGAAGCATTCTTCTTATCCGCCAGGTCGTTCTTCAAGAACACTCGATGCTTTTGGTCGTCAGGCCTTCCAAACCTCTATGCTGGCCTCCAGAATTCTTTCATATATTTTTCACATGAGTCTAACACTCCAGGAAGTCACAGAGCAATTGTCTCTTTTGACCCCTTTTTTACCAGAGCCCAAGGCTACTGATTATTCCTTGCTCTTCAATCACAGCTGGAATATATCCTGGTTCCTGTTTCGTGCTTCTATAGACTCTTTGAGTCCGTTAGCAGATCCTCTGCTATTGCTATTGCAGCACGTCGCAGAGCCTGGCTTGAAGCTTCAGACTTGAGCAGATGGGCACAAACTATACTGGCTCATTCTCCTTGTACAGGAGAAGGTCTCTTCAATAAGGAGGCTTTACGTCAGGTTGCTCAATGCTCCACTGACTCTCCTTCCACTAAAGACCATTCCTTAGCGTCCCTCTAGTCCAGTCCCGGAACCATAGAGTTGTCAACCTCCTCTAGCAGCTTTGGAGACTGAAATACATCATCGCTTTGCTGGCACCAGTATAAGTAGGCAAGGACCGCCCCCTCTCACCAGTACTTTCAGTCTCCAAGCAGCTGAAGGAGATTCTGAGCCTGCTTCTGGGCTCAGTTAGGGATATAGGCAGAGCTAAATAGAATACATTTACCTTTTCACTTTGACTTTATTTTTATTGATTTGCCCTTTTGGGTTTGTTATTGCAGGCGCTGTGTGACTGGTGCAGGAGATTTCTTCCTCTGGCTCCATTTGTCCCCCCTCCTTTTCCCCCCTCCCTCCTCTTACTTTTCCTCTGACTTTACATTTTTCTTTATTTGCCCCATTGTTTTAAACGAGCACCAGGATATTTCTGTGCCTCCCTGCTCCCGAACCCGCTTGGAAGGGTGAGGAGCAGGTTGCAGGCTAACAGCAGTGGCCCCGAGTGGGCAGGGCAGCTGACAGATTGCTGCTAGTGTTGGAGCTGAAGCCACAGGCAGGCTGAGCTTCAGCGAGGCTGCTGCATCTCTCCCTCTCTCCTTCACCTCTTCTTGCTGTGGTGAGTAGAAGGGGTTATTTCTCTATTTTTTGGGGTCCCCCCTTTGGGGTTAGCAGGGGAGGGGGCCTAGGTTTGCCTTTTAGTCCTCTCGGGGTGGCCTGTCGCGTGGTTTTTTCGGCGGGAATCGGCAGCGGCGGCCATTTTGAATAAATCCCGATTTTAATTTTTGCTTTTAATTTGCTTTTTCTGGGCTTTCTAACCCTCGTTTTGGCTGCAGACCACCTGGGTTTGGCTGGGGGGTGTCTTAGCATCATAGTTTGTGAAGAATTAAAAACAAAAACAAAAAAAAAACACGTTACTTTTAAATGGGGGTTTTCCTGGCTTCAGCCTCACAAGCTTTCTTTTGGCTGGGCTGTGCTGCGGACCCACGGGCAGGGGGTGGCAGGAGAACTTCCCTCTGAGTATGCCTGCGAAGCCCCGCTGTGTGGTTTGTGGGGCTAAGCGAGGTTTGCTGACAGGGTCCAGCGTGTGTGGGTCCTGCACTCTGGCTTCCAATGTTATGGAAGCTGCGGCTCCTTCTCCGGCTATCGCAGGAGAGGAGGTTCCGCTAGGGGAAATGCCAGCTTTACCTCCGACTCTGGATTTTCAGGGGTCGGAGTCTTCCCCTGGGGAGGGGTCCTCGGCTTCGCAGGGTCAGACTTCGGTGGCCCTTGCCCCGGGGATTCCGCCAGATTTTTTCTCTCTCATGCAACAAGCCTTTGCGCTCCTGCAACCTGGCTTAGTCTCTTCGGCTCGTGCTTCGGAGGGGCTTAAGCGTACGGGGCCCCTGCCTCGGATGGAGGACGGTGCTCCTCCTGTGAAACTGGCCAGGGGGTCCGCGGAGGAGGGGTCTCCGTCTCCCCTGGGGGACAACCTCGGGGCGGAGGACGGGGATCTGGATGACTCCTCTGGTGGGGAGCTCGAGGAGGGAGAGTTACCTGACGCGGAGCAGCATAGTCGGCTCGTCAGGGTGTTTCGGAGGGAAGAGCTTCCGGCCTTGATTGCCGAGACTCTCAAAACATTGAATATGCCGGCGGAGGCGACGGCGTCGGAGGATGCTCTGGAGGATCCTCTCCTCCAGGCGGTGTGAAAGTCTCAGCGGGTCTTTCCTCTGCATAGAGTCTTTAGAGGGATGATTCAGGAGGAGTGGGACTCGCCCGAATCGGCGCTATGGGGCTCTCGGGCCTTGTCGCGCCTTTATCCGTTGTCGGATCAGGATAGGGAGCTTTTTCGGTCTCCCAAGGTGGATGCGGTGGTATCAGCAGTCACTAAGAAGACTACGATACCGGTTGAGGGCGCCGCGGCCTTGAAAGATGTGCAGGATAGGAAGTTGGATACCCTGTTGAAGCAGGTGTTTGATGTATGTGCCCTCTCTATGCAAGCCGCCGTGGCGGGGGCTTGGGTTGCGAGAGGTTGCTTGCTCTGGTCCCAGCGATTGCAGGGCGATGTCGGGACAGCGCAGGTAGAGGATGTGGCGTGTTTGGAGTCGGGAGCCGCCTATTTGTCGGACATTCATTATGATCTCATCCGTAGTGGGGCTAAGTCAATGGCCTCTGTGGTGGCGGCGCGCCGGTATTTATGGTTGCGCAATTGGGCGGCCGATAGTTCCTCCAAAGCTCGTCTTAGTAAACTTCCCTTTCGGGGGAAGTTGTTGTTTGGTGAGGATTTGGAAAAGCTGGTTAAGGATCTCGGTGAGTCTAAGGGAGGCCGGCTTCCGGAGGATAAACCGAAGCTGGTCAGGGCTGCCTCTGGCTCTCGAGCTGCCCCTAGGGATTTTCGCCGTTTTCGGGCGGCTCGTTTTGGTCTGCCCCAGCGGGGTTGGTTCCCGACTCGAAACCACGGGTTTCGTGGCTTCAGAGGAGCCGGCAGAGGCTTCTCCACCTTTCCTTCCGCCTCTGGTAAAAAGCCCCAATGAGATGAGGCGGGCTCAGGTGGCGGTAGTTCCCATAGGAGGGCGGTTGCGGGAGTTCTACCCTGCCTGGGTCCACCTTACGTCAGATCAGTGGGTTCTGGAGGTAATTCGGGAGGGCTACGCTCTCGAGCTCCATTGTCCCGTCTTAGATTCCTTTGTTCTTTCGCCCTGCAGTGCTCCGCTCAAGCGGAGGGCCGTCTGCGAAACATTGCAGCGATTGCTGCGCCTCAGGGCCGTCATTCCGGTGCCGGAGGACCAGTACGGTTCCGGTCGGTACTCTATGTATTTCGTGGTGCCGAAAAAGGAGGGGTCCTTTCGGCCTATCCTCGATTTAAAAAGGGTAAATCGGTGCCTCCGGGTAACTCACTTTCGCATGGAGACCCTTCGATCTGTCATAGCGGCCGTCCGGCAGGGGGAGTTTCTGACTTCGCTCGACCTCACGGAGGCCTACCTGCATATTCCGGTTCGGAAGGAGCACCAGCGCTACCTGCGCTTTGCGGTTCCCATGGGGCATTTTCAGTTTCAGGCGTTGCCTTTCGGTCTGGCGACGGCGCCGCGCACGTTCACAAAGGTCATGGTCATGGTAGCGGCGGCTCTTCGCAAAGAGGGGGTGCTTGTGCATCCCTATCTAGACGATTGGTTAATTCGGGCAAAGTCTCGGGCGGAGAGTGCGGAGGCCACCGCCAAGGTGTTTCGGTTGCTACAGAGTCTTGGCTGGGTGGTCAACTTTGCAAAGAGCAGGTTGACTCCCTCGCAGTCGTTGGAATACCTGGGGGCGCGCTTCGAGACGCTCCGAGCGAGAGTGTTCTTGCCGGATCAGCGGGTGCGAGTGTTGCGGGAGCTGGTGCGGCGTTTTCTCCGGCAGCCTGCGCCCACAGCGTGGCAGTATCTCCAGTTGCTCGGCACGATAGCAGCGACAATCGAGGTAGTGCCCTGGGCCAGAGCGCATATGCAGAAACTTCAGAGCGTGCTCCTCCGGCGTTGGTCTCATCAGTGCGATGCGTTGTCTCGGCGTTTGATCTGTCCCCTGGTGGTCCGTCGGGATCTTCGGTGGTGGTTGCGCCCGGAGAATCTTACCGCAGGCATGCCCTTAGAGCCCCCGTCCTGGAAGCTGCTGATCACGGATGCCAGCCTTCTGGGGTGGGGGGCGTGCTGCGGGGACGCGTATGCCCAGGGTCTGTGGTCGATGGTGGAGAAGGAATGGTCCATCAATCGGTTGGAGATGCGAGCGGTGTTCCTGGCTCTGCAGGCGTTTCGGGAGACTCTTGCATGGCAGGCGGTTCGGGTTCTCTTGGACAATGCGACCACAGTCGCTTACATCAATCGTCAGGGCGGCACCGGCAGCGTGGCGTTGGAGCAGGAGGCGGCTCAGTTGCTAGCTTGGGCCGAGACGCATCTGCAGTGTCTGTCGGCACAGCACGTGGCAGGCGTAGAGAACGTAGCGGCCGATTTTCTGAGTCGCCGAAGGGTGGACCCGGGAGAGTGGGTCCTTCACCCCGAGGTCTTCGCGCTTCTGGTCGAGCGCTGGGGGATTCCCCTAATGGATCTCATGGCGACCTTCCAATCGGCTCAGGTGGATCGCTTTTTCAGCAGACGGCGAGAATGGATGTCGGAAGGGCTCGACGCCCTGGCGCAGCCCTGGCCGCAGGAGGTGTTGCTCTGTCTTCCCACCTTGGGTGCTGATAGGCCGGGTAGTGCAGCGCATAGAGCGTCATCGGGGTCTCGTGGTGCTGGTGGCGCCTGATTGGCCCAGGCGACCGTGGTACGTGGATTTAGTGCGACTGTTAGTGGATCGCCCGTGGAGGCTCCCTCAGCGAGCCGATCTCTTGACTCAGGGCCCGCTGCGCATGCCTCAGGTAGCTCGGTTCTCGCTTACGGCATGGCTCTTGAGAGGGCTCGGATGACCGCTAAGGGTTATTCGCCGGCGGTCGTTTCGACCTTGCTGAGGGCTCGTAGACCGACTTCTTTGGCGTACATTCGCGTCTGGCGCATCTTCGAGGCTTGGTGTTCAGAGCGTACCATCCGTCCGTTGGGAGCTTCCATGCCGCAGATCCTTTCATTCTTGCAGGATGGTGTGGATAAGGGTTTGGTGGCTAGTTCGTTGCGTGTGCAGCTTGCTGCCCTTTCCTGTTACCGCGGGAAGGTGCAGGGTCAGTCTCTCGGGGCACACGCGGATGTCCGGCGGTTTTTGAGGGCGGTGTTGCTCATGCGGCCGCCTCGGTGTTGTGCTGTTCCTCCGTGGGATTTAAATTTGGTTTTGGAGGCCTTGCTGGCTCCCCCGTTTGAGCCATTGTCTACTGCTTCGCTAAAAGACCTCACATTGAAAATGGTGTTCTTGGTGGCGATTTGCTCGGCTAGAAGGATCTCGGAGCTACAGGCCTTGTCTTGTAGGGAGCCCTATCTCTCTTTTACCGACCACAAGGTGGTTCTCCGTACCGTTCCGGCGTTCTTACCCAAGGTGGTGTCCGCGTTTCATGTTAACCAGGTAGTCTCCCTTCCAGTGTTCTCCGATCGTGATGGGGCCGGACCGGGGGGTCGGTTGCGGCTGTTGGACGCCCGCAGGGTTCTCAAGAAGTATCTCGCCCGGGCGGCGTCCTTCCGGCGGTCTGATCGACTTTTTGTGGCGTTTGGGGGTCCGCGTAAGGGAGAAGCGGCGGCAAAGTCCTCTATTTCCCGCTGGTTGAAGGAAGCTATCGCATCTGCTTACCTCTTGAAGAGCAAGTTTGTTCCGCTGGGTCTTCGGGCTCATTCCACTCGGGCGCAGGCGGCGGCTTGGGCGGAGTTCAGTCTGGTCCCGGTGGCCGACATCTGTAGGGCGGCGACTTGGTCGTCCTTGCATTCCTTTGCTAAGCATTACCGCTTGGATGTTTTGTCAGCGGAGGATGGGTGTTTTGGCTCGTGGGTGCTTCAGGCTGGGCTGGCTTGTCCCTCCCGTTGATGTGCACTGCTCTGTTACATCCTCTATGGTTCCGGGACTGGACTAGAGGGACGCTAAGGAAGGGTAAATTAGACTTACCTGCTAATTGTTGTTCCTTGCGGAACTCTAGTCCAGTCCCGGATCCCTCCCTTGGTTTGAAGTGTTGCCAGCCTGATTGTTTCAGCTCCCGCGGGTACTCTGTGTTACCTTTTTTTCCGGGGGGCGCGAGATGAAGCCATTGGAGGACCCTCTTGCGTAGCGCTCTTGTCTGGCCATCCTCTTCGGAGGTGGGCTGGTGGGGCGCTTCTGTCTGGTCAGAGGATATTCTTAATCAGACACAGTCCATGAATGCAATTTCTTTCCTTGCAAAAAAAAAAAAAAAATTTTTACTTGTAGTGGAACAGGGCATACTCTGTTCTGTATATATCTCTATTGCTATGTTGAATGTATTCTGGTTAATTCTCCTTATGTGGTGATCTGCTTAGTGTGCTTTGTCAATAGGTACTGGTGAGAGGGGGCGGTCCTTGCCTACTTATACTGGTGCCAGCAAAGCGATGATGTATTTCAGTCTCCAAAGCTGCTAGAGGAGGTTGACAACTCTATGGTTCCGGGACTGGACTAGAGTTCTGCAAGGAACAACAATTAGCAGGTAAGTCTAATTTACCCTTCTAAGCCACCTCCTTCTTCAAGGGGTAGGAAATGTCCTACCAAACCTTCTTTCCCTAAGAAAAGAAAGTTTCATTCATCTCCTGCCCATCTTTCGGCTGTACCTAAACAAGGGACGCCTCAGCCTGGTCTGAAGTCCTCCAGCTCTGGCCAGTCTCAGCATTCCCAGCAACCATAAGGGCCGGGAATTGTAACCTACAGTTCACTTCTACCCATTAGAAGTTTATTCACTGTGCTTTTCTTTTTCAGTGTACTAACCTGTCAAAACGTTTTTGTTCAGGGACTACAAACTCTCCAGAAGAGCAGTTGCAACTATCCCCTGATAGTTCTGTCCCAACTGAACATTTTTTCCTTCAGTTGACTTACCCTATGGGTACGTCACCCTCAAATTACTACCCTCTCAACCGGTTTTTTTCACTGACTGAGGAGTACCATACTGAAAAGCTTCTCTAGCAAGCTCGTTCCTCAGACAAGGAGAAGGGATATCTCCTCTCTTTTCCTGTCTGTTTTTCTTTATTGGGCACAGGACAATCTCTCTGCTGTTTCCGTCAGCAGCTGTGCCTGCAGGAGTTACAGTAATAGTATTACTGGTAATTTTTCCAAGTTCCAGTCCCTTGTTCAAAATTTTCTCTAGCCTCAGTAGTGATTCCAAGCTATTCGTCATCTTGGATCCTCCTACTCGTTTAGGCTTTCTCACATTATTCTAACCATCTCCTCTCCTAGGATATGGCAACACACCTGACTTCAGTCAGTTTGTCTCATATCTCTCCTGCACAATGCTTTCTGCAGTCTTCAGAGAAGCTTTCTACTATGAGGGCCTTGCTATAGAGCATTGACCTTGTCTCTGAAGCTTCTCTATTATTAGGGAAAAGCTTATAAACCCTTCCCATGCCTGTGAGGGTTCTCCACACCCTCTAGCCTGGGGTGTTAACACGAGATATCAGTTCTTCTGCGTGAAAATCCAAGGCTGATGTTTACGCATGCTACCTCTGGGTCCCTCCAGTAGGTCCCTCTGGTATCTTCTTCTGCGTTTCCGCACATCTGCCATGTCAGTTTTCTGTGCAACTCCCGCCTTGTTCCTTACAGATTCATATCATCTGTTTTCACGCGAACATCACAGTTATCTTACATAGAAACATAGAAACATGATGACAGAAAAAGACCACAAGGCCCATCTAGTCTGTCCTTCCATAACAACAACTACAACAGTCCACTTTTTACCTTTAGAGATCCTCTGTGTTGGTCCCATGCTTTTTTGAATTCAGTTACTGTCCTCATCTCCACCACCTCCACTGGGAGACTATTCCACGGATCCACTACTCTTTCCGTAAAGAAATATTTCCACATATCACTCCTGAATCTATCTCCCTTCACCCTCATCCCATGTCCCCTCGTCGCAGAACTTGCTTTCAATTGAAAGAGGCTCTCTCCCTGAACATTTATGCCACGGAGGTATTTAAACATCTCAATCATATCACCTCTATCCCACCTTTCCTCTAAGGTGTACATATTAAGATCCTTAAGTCTGTCCTCATATGCTTTATAATGAAGACTACTAATCATCTTAGTAGCAACCCTCTGCACCGACTCCATCCTGTTCACATCCTTTTGAAGGTGCGGTCTCCAGAATTGCACACCATACTCCAAATGAGGTCGCACCAAAGACTTATACAGAGGCATTATCACCTCCTTTTTTCTGCTAGCCATTCCTCTCTGTATGGATTGCCTTCCTGCATCCCTCAATCCACGGAAATAGATTCTCTATACATATCCCAAGTGGGTTCACCCTCTTGTAGAACACAGAATCTTTTTCTTTTTTTATTCCCCATGTACAATTATGGGGCTGGGTGGTAGACATGTTTCTCCAGGACCAAGCAGGAAGTCAGTCCTCACATATGGGTGATGTCGGCGCCGACGGAGCCCTCGCGGAGCAATTTTCCCCAGCTTTCAAAGAAAGCCTTTGGGAATTGCAGCGCGCATGCGCGGTCGCCTTCCCGCCCAAGGGTGCCATCTTAGCCAGTCAGATGACATAGCTAAAAAAGACAGCATAAAAATTTGCAAAAAAACTAAAGCAGATGATTGCAACTCCAAGGGGAGGAGGGAGGGTTGTGAGGACTGATTCCTGCTGCTCCTGGAGAACACCTGTTACAGGTGAGTAACTACGCTTTCTCCAGGACCAAGCAGGAAGTCAGTCCTCACATATGGGACTCCCAAGCTTAAGGCTACCGGAGACCCTAAGCACAAAAATGAGCTCCCTCTAGCTCAGCAGCACAGAAGGAAGGAATCTTCGCTGAATTATTACCCACCGGTAGCCCACATCCGGGATGGAGGGTAGGAGTTGCTCAAACCTCAAAGAGATTATGGAGGACTGCCTGTCCGAAAGCACTGTCCCTGCGGGACTCCCTCTCGAGACAGTAATGGACCGCAAAAGTCTGGCTCGAAGACCAAGTAGCGGCCCGGCAGATGTCTGCCAGCGGAACAGAGAGGAGGTAAGCCACTGACGTAGCCTTTGCCCGAACGCAATGAGCCGTGACTCGACCTTCCAAGGAGAGTCCGGCTGCCCCATAAGCCCAAGTGATACAGCCCGCAACCCAGCTGGACAGAGTACGCTTGGAGACCGGGAGTCCCAATTTATTGGGATCAAAAGACACAAAAAGCTGCGCAGCTTTACGGTGCTCCCGCGTACGGTCAAGGTAGAAGTTCAATGCCCTTCTACAGTCCAGGGTATGGAGGACCATTTCAGCTCGGCTGGAGTGTGGTCTGGGAAAGAAGGTCGGAAGTACCACCTCCTGATTGATGTGAAAAGGGGAGACCACTTTTGGAAGAAATTTTGGGTGAGTCCGTAGGACTACCCTATTTTTGTAGAACCGAGTGTAAGGGGGATCAGACACGAGGGCCTGCAATTCACTTACGCGTCTAGCAGAAGTGAGGGCTATCAAGAACAATGTTTTCCAAGAAAGAAAACGGAGAGAACAGGTAGCCATAGGTTCAAAAGGCGGACAGGTGATCCGCTGTAAAACCACATTCAGATCCCAGTCAGGCGCTGGCGGGCGCAGAGGTGGTTTAAGCAGAAGGAGACCTCGGAGAAACCTCGCTACAAGAGGGTCGCTGGAAAGAGGTCTGCCGTCCACCGGCACATGATGTGCTGAAAGAGCACTGAGGTGAACTTTGACGGAGTTGGACTTAAGTCCCAGATCAGAGAGGTATAGCAAGTACTGCAGGATCACCGACACCGGGCAGGAGAAGGGTTCCTGAGACTGTTGGGTACACCAAACGGAAAAGCGACGCCATTTAAGGGCGTAGCATTTGCGGGTAGAAGGTCGCCGAGAAGCTAGGACGACCTCTTCCACCTCTGCCGGCAGGAGAAGGGGAGCAAGGTCTACCCTCTCAGCAGCCAGGCCATTAGATTGAGAGATCTGAGGTTGGGGTGCAGCAGAGACCCCTGATCCTGAGTGAGGAGATCCGGTTGTAACCCCAGAGGGAATGGATACTCTACCGCTAATTGCAGCAGGAGTGGAAACCACGGCTGTCTGGGCCAGCGAGGGGCCACCAGGATCATGAAGGCTCTGTCTCGGAGGACCTTGAAAAGAGTCCGAGAGACTAGCGGGATGGGAGGAAAAGCGTACAGAAGACTCTCCGACCATGAGAGTAGAAAAGCGTCTGCCGCAACTCGAAGGGGATGTGGCTGACGAGAGCAGAAGCGAGGAAGTTGCCGGTTTAGAGGGCTGGCAAAGAGATCCATCGTGGGGAGGCCCCACTTTAGAAAGAGCTTCTGAACCACCAAGGGATCCAGGCGCCACTCGTGCGGCTGGAGGATCCTGCTGAGTTTGTCCGCCAGGCAATTTTCTTGGCCTGGGAGATAAACTGCCTTGAGAAGAACGCCGTGACTGACGGCCCAAGAGCAGAGCTTCTGTGCTTCCCGACAGAGAAGGAAGGAGCCCGTGCCCCCCTGCTTGTTCACGTAGAACATGGCAACTTGATTGTCCGTCTGGACAAGGACGGACTGGTGAGAGGTCAGGTGGGAGAAGGCCTTGAGAGCCAGGCGGATCGCTCTGAGCTCCAGGAAGTTGATCTGCTGAGCAGACTCCCACGTGGTCCAGAGGCCCTGAGTACGTCCCCCTTGGCAATGTGCTCCCCAGCCCAGGAGGGATGCATCTGTCGTCAGCACCTGGGCCGGCTGAGGTGACTGAAAAGGCATGCCGAGTACCAGGTTCGGCCGATGAAGCCACCACTGGAGAGACGAGGCCAGCGGCTCGGAGACGCGCACTAGGTCTGCTAGGCCGCCTGTGGCCTGTTGCCACTGCTTGCGAAGACACCATTGAGCAGGCCGCATATTCAGGCGGGCATTGGGGGTCACATGGACGGTGGAAGCCATATGGCCGAGTAGTCTCAGGAAGCGCCTGGCGGAGACCAGGGGCTGGCTGCGAAAACGGCCGGCTAGGTCCATGAGCCGTTGAGCCCTGTCGAGTGGTAGGAACGCTCGTGCCTGAGGAGTGTGCAGCCTTGCGCCGATGAACTCGAGATCCTGTGAGGGGAGCAAAGTGGACTTTGCGAAGTTTATAACAAAACCCAAGTACTGCAGAAGAGTCACCGTGCGGCGTGTGGCGTTGGTGACCTCCGGAGCGGACGCTGCTCTGATGAGCCAGTCGTCGAGGTACGGAAAGACATAGAGGCCGTGAAGCCGGAGATGGGCCGCCACCACCGCGAGACATTTTGTGAAGACTCGCGGTGCGGAGGACAGGCCAAAGGGCAGTACCCGGTACTGGTAATGATTTCCTGCCACCACAAACCTTAGGTATTGGCGGTGGCTTGGGTGGATGAGGATGTGCGTGTAGGCATCCTTTAGATCCAAGGAGCATAGCCAATCTCCCTGCTGGAGGTAGGGCAGAAGGATTCCAAGGGTAAGCATTTTGAACTTTTCCCGCACGAGGAACCTGTTGAGGTTGCGCAAGTCCAGGATGGGTCTGAGGCCTCCTGTCCTTTTTGGCACTAGAAAGTACCGGGAATAAAAGCCTTGACCTCTCAGGTGGTGGGGCACCGGTTCTACCGCCTGTTCCTGTAGAAGACCTGCTAACTCCTGAAGGAGTAAGTCCCTGTGCAGAGGGAGTCGTGGAGGTTCCCCCGGGAAATAGGGGGGAGGGACCTGGTGGAAGTGGAGAAGATAGCCTTCTCTTACGACTTGAAGCACCCAGGCATCTGAAGTGATGCTGGACCACCTGTGGGCGAAGTGAACCAGCCGGCCTCCGGTGCTGGGAGGAGCCAGCGGAGGGGGAGAGGCTATGCTTAAGGATCGACTCGAGTTCGCATCGACTCGAGGATCGGCTCGGTCTCCGGGGTCGACTTAGACGTCGACGTCCCGGCGGTCGGGGCAGCGGCGCCAGCGAAGCCAGCGAGCAGTGCCCGCTGCTGGTCCATGAAGGCAGACAGTCTGCTCTCCAAGGCCGTCAACCTGAGTCCGAGCTCAGGTGACCCAGCAGCCCCCGACTCGGGCACCGACGGCGTCGGGCCCGACGTCGGCTGTCGCGGAGGCGAGTCCAGAAGGACCACAGGACTTACCCGAGCAGGCAGCTCCGACTCCAGGCGAGGTCGCTTCATGAGGTGCTCCTTCTCCAAGGACCCGGGGCGGCTATCGGGGCTATGCGACCTGGCCCTCGCGGAGCCAGGAGCGTCCACCGACGCCGCCCTCGCGGGTTTCACCTTCCGTCGATGGTCCCCGGAGGGAGAACCCCTGTCGGAGGAACTCCGGCGACGGTCCGAGCTGGAACCCCTGGACGCGGAGGCCTCCGACGAGGTCCGGGTACGGCTGGGATCAGCGAAGATTCTATCCCGCTGATGCCGCCGACTTCTCAACGCTTTGGAGGATAGTTTGCCACAAGGCCCACAGATCATTTCTTCATGATCCGGGCCCAGGCAGCGGAGGCAATTGTCGTGTGTGTCAGTTAGTGACATATTTCGGTCACACTGACCACACCGCTTGAAACCACTGGCAGCCATCGGGGGAAAAAGGGCCCCGGCGAGGTCAAAGGACCGGGCTGCCAAGGAAAAACCGAAACGAAAACTGACTAAGTCAGAAAAACCGAAAAATAAGAAGAGGACTCGTGACCGGCGTCGCGAGTCCGGGCGGGAAAAAGACCGGCGTCGAACCGAATGGAAAAAAAAGAGTAATTCTAAAGAAAAATCAACTTTTTCGCGGGGACACGACGGGTACGTCTGTAGGGCTCCGCGGAAAAAAGAAGACTGGCTAAGATGGCACCCTTGGGCGGGAAGGGGACTGCGCATGCGCGCTGCAATTCCCAAAGGCTTTCTTTGAAAGCTGGGGAAAATTGCTCCGCAAGGGCTCCGTCGGCGCCGACGTCACCCATAAGTGAGGACTGACTTCCTGCTTGGTCCTGGAGAACTTCTGGTTAGAGGAGTTAAGCGCAAACGCCGCATACCGGAGCCTAAAGCTGCTTGGCATGGGCAGCCTGGCGCGAGCCCTGGCACGGCCGACCGGTGTGAGATGTCCCTGGCATGGGCGCACCCGGCAGGTGGGCAGAGGGATGAAACTTCCTCTTCTTTGGAAAGGAGGGTCGGGAAGGACATTTCCTACCCCCGGGAGAGGGGGAGGGCCGCGGGCGGCCAGCGCCAAACAGGTTGGCGGAGCACTGAGCAACCCGACGCAAAGCCTCGCCATTGAAGAGGTTCTCCCCGGTGCATGGGGAATTACCCAGATTATGTTGTGCCCAGCTGCACAAGTCGGAAGCCTGCAACCAGGCTGTACGACGCACCCCTATGGCAACAGCAGAGGACCTGCTAACTGACTCAAAAGAGTCCACGGCAGCACGAGAAAGAAACCAAGAGATATTCCTGCAATGGTAAAGAAGCAAGGAATAGTCAGGGGCCCGATCTGCCGACACAAAGGGAGACAAAAGAGAGAACCTCTCAGTGACCTCCCGAAGCGCCAGGCTCATATAGAAAATATATGAGAGAATCCTGGAAGCCAACATGGACATTTGGAAGGTTCGCCGCCCAAAGTTGTCCAGAGCTTTAGACGCACGATTCGGGGGGCGGGAAGAGTGCTTCTTCTTGCTTCCGACCTTCCTCAGGGCCGATTCCACCACAATGGAATGATGGGGAATCTGGTGCGTCTGAAAACCCGGAGAGGGGGGCACCCGATACAGGGCATGCATGGCTGTAGGCGGCGCCGGTACCTGTAAGGGCGAGCGCCAAATCCCGAGCAGGAGATCCCGCAGGGAGGGATGTAGAGGAAGCATTATGGCTGCCTGTTCCGCAGGACCCGGACTTAGCGAAGGGCCCGGGATAGGAATGGCGAGCAAGTCCGCCATGTCAAGGAGGAAGTCCTGAAAAGACGGCTCTCCCAGAGGGGCTATTCCGGGGGAGGCCGAGGTGGAGGGGCCCGCTTGAACACCAGGGGACCCACGGTGCTGGTGCACGGGAGGAATCGCTCTAAACAGAGGAGGGTACTGACAGTCCCAATTCGAGGCAGTTGGTACTGCATCGTCGGAGCCCGGGATTGATTCCAAGCGGGGCATCGAAGGAAGCGACGGGCCCGCGGGACTCGGCCTCGACTCCGGGGGCGGGGCCGCCCCGGGGCAATCCACAAGGGCGGCTGGAGTGGTGCCGAGGCAGCTGGAGAGCAGGCGAGCGCAGCACTGCGCCGTTGGAAGAGACCGGGGTCGGACCCGAAATGCGTCGGAGCCACGCTTTCCAGACTGGAGAACGATTCGAGGCTGGGCATCGAACCAAGCGACGCCTCCGTAGGGGGCCCCGGTGTCGGCGGCCGCGCCGGTGCTGCCACTCCCGAGAATCGAGTCGGGGTCGCGACGATCGGTGCCGAGGGCAACGAGGGCTTCCCAGGCCGAAACTCGGCGAAGAGGGAAACACCCGAAGTCGGCTCCGACGTCGGGAGAGAGGCCCTTCTAGACGCCGGGGTTCTTCCCGCGCCTGTTTTATTGAGCGGGAAACCCTTACGGGGCGTACTACGCGGCCTCGAGGGTACCCAGGTAACCCGCCAACGAGCCCCAGCGGGGAGCGAGCGAGCAGCACAGCCCCGGCTCCAAAGCGGTCACCACCTCCGCGCATGGCAGGGGTGTGGGCACGCCATACCGGGTCAGGTTGGTCCGACGATCCCCGGTGAAGAGTGGAACACTCAACACCGACGCCGATGCCGGGGAATATGTGAGGACTGATTCCTGCTGCTCCTGGAGAACACCTGTTACAGGTGAGTAACTACGCTTTCCCTCCCTCCCCACACCCACCCACCCCTGGGATAATCATAGCTTTATAGGTACTTACACATCTTAAGACAGGAGGTGCTTTCAGGTGAAGCTCATTACCCAAATCAGTCATACACTAAGGACCTGAGATTAATTAAGCTTCAGGTGAACAAGGTATATTAAATGTATTAGGTACAGTTTTATTGGTATAAATACCCATAGCATCCCCTAGTAAGTAAGAACTTAAAGATCTAGACACAAACTTAAAACTAAGATGCAGACAAAAGTCCAGCAGTGGGATGGGGGTTTTCCAGTCTTTTGCATTGAGTGTCACATGTATGATTTTCTCCCAGTTGGTGAGAGGTCTTACGTGTGCACTAGGTGCAAGGAGCTCTTTGCTCTCAGGGAGCAAGTCCGTTCTCTAGAGGCTAAAGTAGCAGACTTGGAAAACATAAGACAGACAGAGAGGTACATAGACGAGACCTACAGGGATATAGTCCTGAAGTCCCACCTCCAGCCTGGCAGCACCCCTGTTGCCATGGAGGAGAGAGGTCACGTGACAGAGCATCACCCTGGTGTTTCAGGAAGTGATCCTGTAACTAGGACCTGTCCTCCAGGTGATGTAAAACCCTCTCGCACCGAGGATGTTTCTCCAGGGCCATGTGCCCATGAGGGAAGGGTTAGGACAGCCGTTATAGTTGGTGATTCGATCATTAGGCATGTAGATAGCTGGGTGGCTGGTGGACATGAGGATCGCCTGGTAACATGCCTGCCTGGTGCGAAGGTAGCGGACCTCACGCGCCACCTAGATAAGGTCTTAGATAGTGCTGGGGAGGAGTCTGCTGTCTTGGTACATGTCGGTACCAATGACATAGGAAAATGTGGTAGGGAGGTTCTGGAGGCAAAATTTAGGCTTTTAGGTAGGAAGTTGAAATCCAGAACTTCCAGGGTAGCATTCTCCGAAATGCTTCCTGTTCCACACGCAGGACCCAAAAGGCAGGCAGAGCTCCGGAGTCTCAATGCGTGGATGAGACAATGGTGCAGAAATGAGGGTTTTGGATTTGTTAGGAACTGGGGAACATTCTGGTGGAAGGAGGGGCTCTTCTGAAGGGATGGGCTTCACCTTAACCGGGATGGAACCAGGCTGCTGGCATTAACCTTTAAAAAGGAGATAGAGCAGCTTTTAAACTAGGTATTAGGGGAAAGCCGACAGTCGCCCAAGAGCGGATGGTTCGGAAGAATGTATCCTTGAAGGATACTACCAAAAGCAGAGAGGTTCCACAAAAGAGTAAAGTAGCCCAAATGCCCTCAAGTATGGAGCAGACAGAGCTTAAAGATCCCAATTTACCCATGTCTAACAATAGCCAAATTAACATGAATAAAATACATTCTCTAAAATGCTTGTATGCAAATGCTAGAAGTCTAAAGAATAAGATGGGAGAGTTAGAATATATAGCACTAAATGAAAGGTTAGATATGATTGGAATATCAGAGACATGGTGGAAGGAGGACAACCAGTGGGACACTGTGATTCCTGGGTACAAACTATATCGTAATGATAGAGCTGATCAAATTGGTGGAGGGGTTGCGCTCTATGTTAGAGAGAGCATTGACTCAGAAAGGATTAAAGATTTGCAGGAAACAAAATCTGCTGTAGAATCTATATGGATTGAAATTCCATATAAAAGGGGGAAGTCAATGGCAGTGGGGGTGTACTATCGAGCGCCTGGCCAGAATGACCAAATGGATGATGAAATGCTCAAAGAAATCAAGGAAGCTAACAAAAGTTACAGCGCAGTAATAATAATGGGTGATTTCAATTACCCCGGGTATCGACTGGGTCAGTGTCACGTCAGGAAATGCTAGGGAGATAAAGTTCCTAGATGAAATAAATGACTGCTTCTTGGAGCAGCTGGTTCATGAACCAACCAGAGGGGAAGCCATATTAGACCTAGTCCTTAGTGGAACACCAGATCTAGTGCAAGAGATAAGGGTGTTGGGGCCACTTGGCAATATTGATCATAGCATGATCGCCTTTGATTTAATTAGTGGAGGAGGGATAGTAAGGAAATCCACAGTACTACCTTTTAACTTTCGAAAGGGAGACTATGATAAAATGAGAAACAGTTAAGAAAAAACTAAAAGGAGCAGTTGCAAAGGTTAAAGACGTGCATCAGGTTTCGGTGGTGTTGAAAAATACTATCTTGGAAGCCCAGACCAGCTATATTCCACGCTTTAAGAAAAGAGGAAGGAAGTCCAAAAAACTGCCAGCATGGTATAAAGGTGAGGTCAGAGAGGCTGTTGCCAAAAAAGCATCTTTCAGGAAATGGAAAAGAGAGCCAAAAGACGAAACCTGGAAACAGCACAAGCACTGGCAAGTCAAATGCAAGGCATTGATAAGGCAGGCAAAGAATTTGAGAAGAAGCTTGCTGCGGAAGCAAAAACACGAAATAAAGACCTTTTCAAGTACATTCGTAGCAAAAAACCTGTGTGAGAGTCAGTTGGTCCATTAGATGATAAAGGGGTTAAAGGAGCACTAAGAGGCGACAAGGCGATAGTGGAGAGACTGAATGAATTCTTTGCTTCGGTCTTTACTGAGGAAGATGTTACCCATGACTGAAGTGGTATTTAAAGTGCGGAAGAATTGAAGGAAATATCGATACATCAGGAAGATGTCTTACAACTATTAGATAAACTGAAGAGTAGCAAATCACCTGGGCCGGATGGTATACATCCAAGGGTGTTGAAAGAACTGAAATATGAGATTGCAGACCTGCTATTAGTAATCTGTGAACTATCATTAAAATCATCTCTAATACCTGAAGATTGGAGGATCGCCAATGTAACACCAATTTTTAAAAAGGGTTCCAGGGGTGATCATGGAAACTACAGACCGGTGAGCCTGACGTCAGTACCAGGAAAAATGGTAGAAACCATCATAAAGAATAAAATTACTCAGTATGTAGCTAGTCACAATCTAATGGGAGACAGCCAACATGGCTTTAGACAAGGAAGATCTTGTCTTACTAATCTGTTATGTTTTTTTGAAGGAGTGAATAAACAGGTGGACAAAGGTGAGTCGGTTGATATTGTGTATCTGGACTTTCAGAAAGCCTTTGACAAGGTCCCTCATCAGAGACTTTTGGCAAAACTAAAGAGTCATGGGATAGGAGGCAGTGTACTATTGTGGATCAGGAACTGGTTAAAAGATAGAAAGCAGAGGGTAGGGCTAAATGGCCAATTTTTCCCAATGGAGAAAGGTGAATGGTGGTGTACCCCAGGGATCTGTGCTGGGTCTGCTGCTTTTTGACATATTCATAAATGACCTGGAAAGTGGAATAACGAGTGAGGTTATCAAATTTGCAGATGACACAAAACTATTTCAAGTTGTTAAAACCCAAGAGGATTGTGAAAATTTCAAGAGGATCTTGATAAATTGGAAGACTGGGCATCAAAATGGCAGATGAAATTTAATGTGGACAAGTGCAAGGTTAGGCACCTAGGGAAGAACAACCCAAACTATGGGTACACTATGCAAGGTTCCACATTAGGAACCACCACCCTGGAAAAAGATTTAGGCGTCATTGTGGATACCATGTTAAAACCCTCGGCCCAGTGTGCAGCGGCGGCCAAGGGAGCAAATAGAATGCTAGATATGATAAGGAAAGGAATGGAAAATAAAACAAAAGATATTATAATGCCTCTATATCGTTCCATGGTGAGACCGTACCTTGAATATTGTGTGCAATTCTGGTCGCCGTATCTTAAAATGGATATAGCGATTTTAGAAAAGGTTCAAAGAGCCACCAAAATGGTAAAGGGGATGGAAGGATACTCCTATGAAGAAAGGCTAAAAAGGTTAGGGCTCTTTAACCTGGAAAAGAGACGGCTGAGGGGAGATATGATAGAAGTCTATAAATTAATGAACGGAGTGGAACGGGTAAACGTAGATCGATTGTTTACGTTATCAGAATATAGAAAGACTAGGGGACATGCAATGAAGCTACAGGGAAAACTATTTAAGACTAATAAAAGAAAATATTTTTTCACTCAACGTGTAATCAAACTCTGGAATTTGTTACTGGAGGATGTAGTAAAGGCTGTTGGTGTAGCTGGGTTTAAAAAAGGTTTGGACAAGTTCCTGGAGGAAAGGTCCATAAACCATTATTAAAAAGTGACCGAAGATATCAATGCTTGACCCAGTATACAAGCATTGTGGAACTTGTGTCTCTTGGGGAAACTGCTAGGTACATATGACCTAGATTGACCACTTTTGGAAAAAGAATACTGGGCTTGATGGACCTTGATCTGACCCAGTATGGCATATCTTATGTTCCCATATTCATTTTATACCCCGATACTAGACTATAATCCCCTATTTCCTTCACCAGAACTGGTAACGTCACTACCGGCTCACTCACAGTATAAGTGATGTCATCGGCGAATAGAGAAATTTTATATTCTCCCCCACCTACCGAAATACCCCTGATAGAATCACACTCTCTAATCTGTTGAGCCAAAGGCTCAATGACTAATGCGAATAACAGAGGTGACAAGGGACACCCCTGTGCGTGCCCCACTCCAGCTCAAACTCTGCCGAATAGGTTCCATTCACTCGAATCCTAGCTTTCGGCTGGATATATGGCTCAAGCCACTGCTGAAACCCCGCCCCAATCCCCATTCTCTGCAACACAGCAAACATAAAGGGCCATTCAACTCTATCAAACGCCTTCTCGGCGTCCACAGCCACCACCAGTGAGTCTATGCCCTTTGTCCGTGCCACCCATATAACATTTAATAGTTTCCTGATGATATCACTGGACTGCCTGCCTGGAATAAAGCCCGTTTGGTCATTATTTATCAACTTCAGTAGGAAATTCTGTAAGCGGGTAGCCAAAACCTTTGCCAAAATCTTTGCATCCAGATTGAGTGATATTGGCCGATATGACTCACTCCCTCGTCCTTCCCTGGCTTAGGCACCAAGGCTATCCCTGCCACCGCCATAGAGCGTGGGAGAGCCGCCCCCCCCCCCCTGCAGTACCCCATTAAAGACCCTTGTAAGTTAGCCATATACTTCGTGGCTAAAGACCTTATAGAACCGGGCCGTAAGACCATCTAACCCTGGGGCCTTGCCTTCCTTCAAACCATTAATGGCCATTCTCACCTCCCCTTCCTCAATCGCCCTATCCAACCATACCTGTTCCTGCTCCTCCAAATTTGGGAGAGAGAGTTTACCCAAATATTGTCTAATCTCCTCCTCCGACCCCCTCCTCTCCGCCCGATATAGAGTCTCGTAATATCTAGAAAAAATCTCCTGGACCTTCACCGTTCCATGGACCCATTCCCTCTGTTCATTCTTCAGCTTATATATCTGCTGTTGCACCTGCCTTCTCCTAAGCTGCCGTGCCAAGTACCTACCCGGTTTATTTCCCCCCTTATAATAAGCTTGCTGCAGCTTTTGCGTTTGGAAAGCCACATCACCCAGTCTCAACGCCTCCAGCCCCTCCCGCACCCTAGTCAACCGCCTTAACACCTCCTTATTCCCAGTCCTTTGATGCTCTCTAATCAAATGCTGTAATTGAATTCTCACCCCTTCTTCCACCTCACCCACCTGTCTCCTCTTTTTTGCCGCCAGGGCTATTAAGCACCCCCACACTACCGCTTTCATACCATCCCATACTATCTCCCGGGCGACTTCCGCTCCCCCATTCAATTGAAAATACTCCTTAATACATCCCCTCAGACTGGCCACGCCCTCCGGATCTGCCAACAGCGATTCATTTAGCCTCCAGAACCGAAGTCCAGTTCTCTCCTTATAGTTCGCCAGGGTAAGGAGTAACGGCGCATGGTCCGTCCAGGACACAGCCCCAATATCAACTGCACCCACTCTATCTAACCACTGCGAATCCATCCACATGTCTTTTCTACTATACGAATTATGCGGATGAGAGAAAAAGGTATATGCCCTGTCCCCAACATGACTATACCTCCAAACGTCCACCAGCCCCAGTTCAGACATCATTTTAACCAACTTCTTTCTCCCCGTTCTATCCCACCCTCTAGCACTCCCCGAGGCATCCAGGCGGGGATCTACCACCACATTGAAATTCCCCCCCCACCACCAAGCACCCCCGTTTGTGCTCTTCTATAATTGGAAGCACCCTTTCAAAAAAAGGCCCCTGGACTGTATTAGGTGCATAAACACAACAGATAGTGACCTCCCTTCCCTCCAATTGCCCACACCAGAGGACATACCTCCCATCCCTGTCCCTAATAACCTCCTTAGTATCCACTAGGAGGTCCTTAGAAAACATTATTCCCACTCCCCCTTTTTTATACGATCCACAATTGGCAGCAAAAAATCCCTTGTCGTACTTGCCCTGATAAAGCCCCCCACCCCCCCCGGTGAACTCTTTAAATGGGTCTCCTGCAAAAGGAGTACATCCGCCTGAGCTCGGGTCCCCTCTCTTACTACTGCCCTTCTCTTTTGCCAGGAATTAAGCCCACGCACATTAAGCGTGAGGATCTTTAATTCACGTTCCATTACCAGGAGTCTCTTTTAGCTTCATTATACTCCCTTCCGTGGCGGCCCCCCCTCAATCCCTATCCCCTTATAATTACACTCACACTCCCCCTCCAAACCCCACCCCCTAGCCCCCCCCCCCAGTCAGCACCCACCCCTACCGTCCTCTACCGTGCATGCATTCCCACATCACCCCACTCTCATCTACCCAGACCCAGGGATCCCTACTCCCCCTCACACCCACCTTCCTCCTTAGATCTTCTTACCCAGCCCACAACCCCCCACATTCAACAACATACATTTATCCAAACACATTATCTGCCCCCCCCCCCGCCTCCATGTTTCCAGAGCCACCCTTTCCATAATTAAGTCAAACATTTATATCCCTCAGCTTCGAAAGGATGCTTTCTTTCCCCCTCGAGCAGATTTCCTCTCCCGTCTGTCCACCCGACTCCATCTCTCATCAGAGACTCGCTGCTGCAGGTTCCCCGTCTGCTCCTGTTCTGGAATCCGCTGAACGCCCGCCTCTTTCATAGCCTCCTTCAATGCCAGCACGGTCTCTCTCTCTGTGTTATCCCGTTGACTGTGAAAGCAAGTCCCATTGGTTACATCCACTTATATCGTATATTTTCTTCCCGTAGTCGTGCTGTAAACTCCCTCCAGGCCCGCCGGCGCTGCAGCGTGGCTGCGGCCAAGTCTGCAAAGATAGCAATCTCAGTTCCTTGCCACTTAAACTTTCCCATGGAGCGCATCTTACTGGCTATTTTATCTTTAGTCCGGTAATCATGGAAGCAGATGATAATGTCTCTAGGCTGCTCCCGCTGTGCTGCTCCAAGCGCTGTATGTGCTTGATCCAACACTACCTCCTCCACTTCCTCACCAGCCTCCTTCAGGACCACCTCACAGATATCCTTTGCTGTTTTCATGCAATCAAGGTATTCGCCCACTTCTGGCACACCTTTTATGCGCAGGTTCTGTCGCCTGGATCTGTTCTCCAAATCTTCCAGCTTCAAGGTCATACTCTCCTGTACGTCCTCCAAAGACTTCAAACCCGCTTCTAACGTCTCAGTGCGCAGCTCCCTCAAAGCCTCTCTCCACTTCCGCCACCCGGCAGCCAACTTCAGTTATATCAGCTCTCAACTGTTCAAACATCCCCTCCACTTCACCTTTGAACCCAGCAATGTCCTTTTTTATCTCATGAAACCACGATTTTAGCTCATCTTTTGTAATATCCACCAGAGCACTTGTAGCAGGATTTTCTCCAGGACCAAGCAGGAAGTCAGTCCTCACTTATGGGTGACGTCGGCGCCGACGGAGCCCTCGCGGAGCAATTTTCCCCAGCTTTCAAAGAAAGCATTTGGGAATTGCAGCGCGCATGCGCGGTCGTCTTCCCGCCCGAGGGTGCCATCTTAGCCAGTCTTCTTTTTTCCGCGGAGCCCTACAGACGTCCCCGTCTTGTCCCCGCGAAAAAGTCGATTTTTTCTTCATTATTTTATCCTTTTTCCTTCGGTTCGACGCCGATCTTTTTCCCGCCCGGACTCGCGACGCCGGTCACGAGTCCTCTCACTTTTTTCGGTTTTTCTGACTGTCAGCTTTCGTTTTCGGTTTTCCCTGGCAGCCCGGTCCTTTGACCTCGCAGGGGCCCTTTTTCCCCCGATGGCTGCCAGTGGCTTTAAGCGGTGTGGTCAGTGTGACCGAAATATGTCACTCACTGACACACACGACTTTTGCCTCCGCTGCCTGGGCCCGGATCATGAGGAACTGATCTGTGGGCCCTGCGGCAAAATGTCCTCAAAAGCGTTGAGGAGTCGGCGGCATCAGCGTGATCGGATCTTCGCTGACCCCAGCCGTACCCGGACCTCGTCGGAGGCCTCCGCGTCAAAAGGCTCCAGCTCGGACCGTCGCCGGAGTTCCTCCGACCGGGGTTCTCCCTCCGGGGACCATCGTCGGACGGTGAAACCCGCGAGGGCGGCGTCGGTGGACGCTCCTGGTTCGGCGAGGGCCAGGTCGCATAGCCCCGATAGCCGCCCCGGGTCCTTGGAGAAGGAACACCTCCCGAAGCGACCTCGCCTGGAGTCGGAGATGCCTGCTCGGGTAAGTCCTGTGGTCCTTCTGGACTCGCCTCCGCGACAGCCGACGTCGGGCCCGACGCCGTCGGGGCCCGAGTCGGGGGCTGCTGGGTCACCTGAGCTCGGACTCAGGTTGACGGCCTTGGAGAGCAGACTGTCTGCCTTCATGGACCAGCAGCGGGCAGTGCTCGCTGGCCTCGCTGGCGCCGCTGCCCCGACCGCCGGGACGTCGACGTCCAAGTCGACCCCGGAGACCGAGCCGATCCTCGAGTCGATGAGAACTCGAGTCGATCCTCGGTCGAGGTCACCCTCGGCCTCCCGTTCGGGACCGAGGTCGCCGACGCCGGCGCCGACTCCCTCGGCGTCGGGGCGGCAGGCGCCGCGCCCTGCCCGGGCCGACCCCACCGATTCCTCGTCGGAGTCGGTCTGGGAGTCTGAAGAGGAAGAGTCACCTGATTCTTTTCGGACTCGGTGTGTCCCCTCGGACTCACCTGAGTCCGAACCTCGGAAGCAGTCCCCCCCGGAGGATGCCCGGTTCTCGGACTTCGTTAGGGATATGGCCAAGGCTTTGGCCTTCCCTGCGGATCCCGAGGAGGAGCCTCGAGCCAAAGAGCTCGACGCCCTCCAGTATGACTCTCCCGCCAGGGAACACTTTACTGTACCGGTTCCTCCTATGCTGGAACGACTACTCTTCCGCATGTGGGAGAGTCCGGCCTCCTCGCCGGTCCTGAGCAAGCGGGTCGATTCTATCTATCGGGTCCGCAAGAGCCCTGGCTTCCAAAAGGCACAGCTACCACCACCATTCCATGGTAGTGGAATCGGCCATGCATCGTCTTAAGAGCCAGAAGATGCACTCCTCGGTGCCCCCTGGCAGGGAGGCCCGTAACCTGGATGGCCTTGGTAAGAAGTGTTTTCCAGGGCTCTATGCTCGCATGTCGTGTCCAGACTTACCAGCTGTACATGGGCATGTATCTCCGGGATCTGGCTAAAGAGCTAGCCGGATTCTCCGCTGGTCTGTCCGAGGAACCCTTGCGGAGGTTCCTGGCCTTGTCCACTGGCATTCGGGAATGCTCAAAGTTCATGTCCCGGGCAGCCTATGATGGCTTTGAAGCATCGGCTCGAGTGGCCGCAGCCGGCATCGGTGCCCGCCGACAGGCTTGGCTTCAGTCGTCAGACCTTGAGCCCTGGGTGCAGGACAAGTTGGTCGATGTCCCCTGCCGAGGCGAGAACCTCTTTGGCAAGCCCATGGCGGAAAAGGCTGCACAAATTGAGACTGAGACTCTCACCAGGACCAGGCTTTCTAGGAAGACCTCCGCCCCTTCCCAGAAAAAGAAGGGCTCGGGGAAAGAAGTCCTTTTACCCGAGGAAGGCGGCTGCCTACAAACAATACCCCCATTATCAGGCCCCTGCAGCTCCCCAACAGGGCCAGCAGGCCAAGGGACGGGGTAACGGGTCCCGTAGGCAGCAAGCTCCCAAGCCTGCACCACCAGCCCCTGCTCAGCAGGGTGGGGGTTTTTGACTCGCAAAGCATAGCCTCTCCCCCCCCCGCTGGTTTCCTCCCAGCACCGGAGGCCGGCTGGTTCACTTCGCCCACAGGTGGTCCAGCATCACCGCAGATGCCTGGGTGCTTCAAGTCGTGCGAGAAGGCTATCTTCTCCACTTCCACCAGGTCCCTCCCTCCTATTTTCCGGGAGAACCTCCTCGACCCCCTCTGCACAGGGAATTACTCCTTCAGGAGTTAGCAGGTCTTCTGCAGGATCAGGCGGTGGAACCGGTGCCACACCACCTGAGAGGTCAAGGCTTTTATTCCAAGTATTTTCTGATACCAAAGAGAACAGGGGGCCTCAGACCCATCCTGGACTTGCGCAACCTCAACAAGTTCCTTGTGCGGGAGAAGTTCAAAATGCTTACCCTTGGAATCCTTCTGCCCTACCTCCAGCAGGGAGATTGGCTATGCTCCTTGGATCTAAAGGATGCCTACACGCACATCCTCATCCACCCAAGCCACCGCCAATACCTAAGGTTTGTGGTGGCGGGAAATCATTACCAGTACAGAGTACTGCCCTTTGGCCTGTCCTCCGCACCGCGAGTCTTCATAAAATGTCTCGCGGTCGTGGCGGCCCATCTCCGGCTTCACGGCCTCTATGTCTTTCCGTACCTCGACGACTGGCTCATCAGAGCAGCGTCCGCTCGGGAGGTCACCAACGCCACACGCCGCACGGTGACTCTTCTGCAGCACTTGGGCTTTGTTATAAACTTTGCAAAGTCCACTTTGCTCCCTTCACAGGATCTCGAGTTCATCGGCGCAAGGCTGCACACTCCTCAGGCGTGAGCATACCTACCGCTCGACAGGGCTCAGCGGCTCATGGACCTAGCCGACCGCTTTCGCAGCCAGCCCCTGGTCTCCGCCAGGCGCTTCCTGAGACTACTCGGCCATATGGCTTCCACCGTCCATGTGACCCCCAATGCCCGCCTGAATATGCGGTCTGCTCAATGGTGTCTCCGCCAGCAGTGGCGTCAAGCCACAGGCGGCCTAGCAGACCTAGTGCGCTTCTCCGAGCCGCTGATCTCGTCTCTCCGGTGGTGGCTCCGGCAGCCGAACCTCCTATTCGGCATGCCTTTCCAGTCACCTCAGCCGACCCGGGTGCTGACCACCGATGCATCCCTTCTGGGCTGGGGAGCACATTGCCAAGAGGCTCGTACTCAGGGCCTCTGGACCACGTGGGAGTCTGCTCAGCAGATCAACTTCCTGGAGCTCAGGGCGATCCGCCTGGCTCTCAAGGCCTTCTCCCACCTGACTTCCCACCAGTCCGTCCTTGTCCAGACGGACAATCAAGTTGCCATGTTCTACGTGAACAAGCAGGGGGGCACGGGCTCCTTCCTCCTCTGCCGGGAGGCACAGAAGCTCTGCTCTTGGGCCGTCAGTCACGGCATTCTCCTCAAGGCGGTTTATCTCCCAGGCCAAGAAAATTGCCTGGCGGACAAACTCAGCAGGGTCCTCCAGCCGCACGAGTGGCGTCTGGATCCCTTGGTAGTTCAGAAGCTCTTCCTCAAGTGGGGCCTCCCCGCGGTGGATCTCTTTGCCAGTCCTCACAACCGGCAACTTCCTCGCTTCTGCTCTCGTCAGCCGCACCCCCTCCGGGTTGCGGCGGACGCTTTTCTGATCTCATGGTCGGGGAGCCTCCTGTACGCTTTCCCTCCCATCCCGCTAGTCTCTCGGACTCTCTTCAAGGTTCTCCGAGACAAAGCCTTCATGATCCTGGTGGCCCCTCGCTGGCCCAGGCAGCCGTGGTTTCCGCTCCTGCTGCAACTGGCGGTGGAGGATCCATTCCCTCTGGGGGTACAACCGGATCTCCTCACTCAGGATCAGGGGTCCCTACTGCACCCCAACCTCAGGTCTCTCAACCTCATGGCCTGGCTGCTGAGAGGGTAGTCCTTGCTCCCCTTCTCCTGCCGGCGGAGGTGGAGGAGGTCGTCTTGGCTTCGCGACGGCCTTCTACCCGCAAATGCTACGCCCTTAAATGGCGTCGCTTTGCAGTCTGGTGTACCCAACAGTCTCAGGATCCCTTCTCCTGCCCGGTGTCGGTGATCTTGCAGTACTTGCTACACCTCTCTAATCTGGGACTTAAGTCCAACTCCGTCAAAGTTCACCTCAGTGCTCTTTCAGCACATCATGTGCCGGTGGACGGCAGACCTCTTTCCAGCGACCCTCTTGTAGCGAGGTTTCTCCGAGGTCGTCTTCTACTTAAACCACCTCTGCGCCCGCCAGCGCCTGACTGGGACCTGAATGTGGTTTTGCAGCGGATCACCTGTCCGCCTTTTGAACCTATGGCTACCAGTTCTCTCCGTTTTCTGTCTTGGAAAACACTGTTCTTGATAGCCCTCACTTCCGCTAGACGCGTAAGTGAATTGCAGGCCCTCGTGTCTGATCCCCCTTACACTAGGTTCTACAAGAATAGGGTAGTCCTACGGACTCACCCAAAATTTCTGCCTAAAGTGGTCTCCCCTTTTCACATCAATCAGGAGGTGGTACTTCCAACCTTCTTTCCCAGACCACACTCCAGCCGAGCTGAAACGGTCCTCCATACCCTGGACTGTAGAAGGGCATTGAACTTCTACCTTGACCGTACGCGGGAGCACCGTAAAGCTGCTCAGCTTTTTGTGTCTTTTGACCCCAATAAATTGGGGCTCCCGGTCTCCAAGCGTACTCTGTCCATCTGGGTTGCGGACTGTATCTCTTGGGCTTATGGGGCAGCCGGACTCTCCTTAGAAAGTCGAGTCACGGCTCATTGCGTTCGGGCAAAGGCTACGTCAGTGGCTTACCTCCGCTCTGTTCCGCTGGCAGACATCTGCCGGGCCGCTACTTGGTCTTCGAGCCAGACTTTTGCGGTCCATTACTGTCTCGAGAGGGAGTCCCGTAGGGACAGTGCTTTCGGACAGGCAGTCCTCCGTATTCTCTTTGAGGTCTGAGCAACTCCTACCCTCCATCCCGGATGTGGGCTACCGGTGGGTGATAATTCAGCGAAGATTCTATCCTTCTGTGCTGCTGAGCTAGAGGGAGCTCATTTTTGTGCTTAGGGTCTCCGGTAGCCTTGAGCTTGGGAGTCCCATAAGTGAGGACTGACTTCCTGCTTGGTCCTGGAGAAAGTGTAGTTACTCACCTGTAACAGGTGTTCTCCAGGAGCAGCAGGAATCAGTCCTCACTACCCTCCCTCCTCCCCTTGGAGTTGCAATCGTCTGCTTATGTTCTTTTTACAAATTTTTATGCTGTCTTTTTTAGCTATGTCATCTGACTGGCTAAGATGGCACCCTCGGGCGGGAAGACGACCGTGCATGCGCGCTGCAATTCCCAAAGGCTTTCTTTGAAAGCTGGGGAAAATTGCTCCGCGAGGGCTCCGTCGGCGCCGACGTCACCCATAAGTGAGGACTGATTCCTGCTGCTCCTGGAGAACACCTGTTACAGGTGAGTAACTACGCTTTCCTTCTTACCAGTTTCAGATATTACCAGACTCCCTGGCAAATCCTCTACCATTTGTTTTTCTCTCTGGATGGTCTGCCCGCCCACTGCCATAGGCAAACTCCTTCAGGTCAGCCGCTTTCTTCCTGGTAGGTGCCATCTCCAGATTTCTGCTACAGGCTCCCACCTCCTCTGCTGTGGCCCAGGCCTCTTCAGCTTCTCTTACAATGTTGAATCTCCAACACCTTGTTCCACCACCAGATGGCCCCACTTCTTCACTTTTTCATAGCCATGTGCTCCCTTGGTGAAAATAAAAATGCACTCTCAGTAAATATACTCCAACTTCAAATAATTCGGGCCAATCACATACAATGTTGAAATTCCAGAGTCCTTCCTTCCCCAAGGCACTGCTCGCATCAACCACCACCACAGTTAACCGGCCCAGGAGGCAGCACTCCAACAGTCAGTTTCCCCCGCAGACTCACTCCCCCCGCGGCACTCTCCCACTGCGGGCCACCTCAGTTCTCTCTTCATTTCACCAGCGATTAATTTCCTCCTCCTCGGTCCTCGGCTTGGCTCTAGGCCCGATATCGCTCCATCCACCTCATGCAGGCACTCACAACTGGAACTCCTCCGGACTTCGGGGCCTGCCACATCAGCACAACCGCCAAGCACAGCCCTAGCACTCCATCGGGGGTCCACTGCGGGGAATGATACAGCAGCAGCCTTTCAGCAGACAGGAGTATTCTCGCAGCAATTCTAGAGTTCGGGGGAAGGGTAAGTCAACGTGGCTTGCTTTCATACCACACACCACTCATCCTCATGGCTCCGTTCCAGCTCCCGGGGTTGTTTCGGCCAGGCCTCTCTTCTCTGCCATTTAGGGGGCATACTTGAGCCAACAATTATAACATTTCCATTTTTCTCTCACTGCTCCATCTCGTCCCGTATTCCGCCACACTCAGCACCCTTTTTTACTCCCCAGTCTCAGGTCTGTGGGCTCCCCATCAGCAAATGTAGAATGCCCAGCATGGAGCTTCAGGGAGATGCGGCCATTTTCAATAGGGCTCGCTAGCGCCCCCCCACACTGTCTGTTTTGCATGGCATTGAGGGAGCACAACCTCTTCCTCTCCTGGACCTAGGATTTGTTGCAGAGACACATTTTTGGTAGTTGTCTGATTTTTGTAATAATCATTCGTTCTCCCTACAGGCAAGAAGAAGAACGCAGAAGACGTGAAGAGGAGGCAAGGAGGCAGCAGGAAGACATGATGAGACGTCAACAGGAAGGCTTCAAGGGCAACTTTGCTGATTCAGTATGAATTTTAACCTGTTACAGTGCTGAGTTATTGTGGTAGGGGCACTTGGGGAGCAGGATGATCCGTTGTCATTTTTAGGTAGATGGCATTTTGTACTCTGGCCTGCCTTTGAGCATGCTATTTTTTTGTGGGGGGTTATTATACTGCTTCGATGTGAATAATAGCATTTTTGTAAAGTAAATTCTGGCATGACGTTTTAACCTGTTCTTTCAGTGGCTGTCAAGTCCACTGAGCTAAGTGAAGACTAGTGGATGGATTGCCATGTTGAAGAAAGAGTAAACGTGGTGTACATTTTAGGGCAGGTTTTGACGTACCCTGTTAATTCTTTAAAGTCTTGGGAGTAAATGTCTTATGGATGAATTGTTTTCCTGTTTCAGAGAGATCAAGAAATGCGAATGGGACAGATGAATATGGGAGGTAAGCATTTACCGATATTGCTTATCTTTTTGTGTTGCTTTCCATATGTTTCAGACAGCAGTGGGTTCTCTCAATCTCTTGAAGCAGGTATGCAGGCACTGTTGGCTTTGATTTTTGTTTTACCAGAAGACTGAGTAGGAAAGTAAGGAAGTAAAAATAAGTCATAGTTATGGTCACAGGGATGAGCCTTACAGATGTTTGTTCAGCCATGGGCAGCAGGAGCCAAATTTAAACTTAACTATGATGTGCATTATAAAGCATATATGATAGTTTCTACAGTTGTGGTCAACATTATTGGCACCCTTGCATTTTAGGTATTATGTGTACAATATCTTGAGAAATAATTGTAAATATTCCATCTGTATGTCATCATATTTTAATAGTATGTTCAAAGGTATACAACATCAAAAAAGATGTCTGCAACTCCAACATAATAATTTCGGAAAAAAAAAAATTATCTGGACAGGAATAAAGGCACCATCCACTAATATTTGGTTGCACAACCCTTGGCAGTGATAGCCCTCAAAGGTTTCTTGTAGCCATCTATAAGTTTTCTACATCTGTTTGCTAGTAGTTTCTCCCACTCTTCAACTGCGATTTGTTCCAGCTCAAGACCTGCTACTATTCCGGAAAGCAATAAAGCACCATCTCTTTCTTCTTCACTTCTCTTAAGCTACCCCCCTACCACCAAGAAACCATCCCCTATCCCCACTAAATCCCTCCACACAACATAACGCTCAAATCCCAAGCTTCCGCCCCATCCTGGAAGCTTCTCACATTCTCTCATACCAACAATTAGCGAATATGACACTCCAGCATGTATATAGTTTATCTTATTTCAACTCGTTTGGACTTATGTTATTATGAAAATTCCCATGTTCCCCAAGTTCTATTCCCTGTTTTAATGTAAACCCAATCAGTCTTCGCTGATCTGAGTATTCTTTGTTATTTGTAAACCGCGCTGATAAAAATAGTGCGGTATATAAGAGCTGTTAAATAAATAAAATAAAATAAATGAATGTTTCCAGGATTCTTTTTACCAATGGCAGATTTCAGCTCTTCCAAAGGTTTCTACCATTTTCCCCTGTGAGCCTGATGTCAGAATAGGGCAAAATGGTAGAAGCCATTATAAAGAACAAAATTACTGAACATATAGTCATGGTTTAATGGGGCTTTAGCCAATGAAGATCTTGTCTTACTAATTTGTTATTTGTTTGAAGGTGTGAATGAACAGGTAGACAAAGGTGAGCAGGTCAGTACACTATATCTTGATTTTCAGAAAGCCTTTGACAAGGTCTCTCATGAGAGACTCTTGGCAAAATTAAAAAGTCATATGATAGGAGGCAGTATACTATTGTGGATCAGAAACTGGTTAAAAGATAGAAAGCAGAGGGTAGGGCTCAATGGCCAATATTCCCAATGGAGAAAGGTGAATAGTGGAGTACCCCAGGGATCTGTACTGGGTCAGCTGCTTTTTAATATATTCATAAATGACCTGGAAATGGGAATAAAGAGTGAGGTAATCAGATTTGCAGATGACACAATTATGCAAAGTTGTTAAAACCTAAGAGGGTTGTGAAAAATTGCAAGAGGACCTTGATAAATGGAAAGACTAGATGTTCAAATAGCAGATGAAATTTATTGTGGTTAAGTGCAAAGTTATGCATCTAGGAAAGAACAACCCAAACTATAGTTACATGATGCAAGGTTCCACATTAGGAACCACCACCCAGGAAAAAGAGGTATCACTGTGGATAATAGGAGTGGAGGAGTGGCCTAGTGGTTGGGGCAAGGTACTTCAGGCCGGAAGGTCGGGGGTTCAAATCCCACTAGAGGACAGCAACCTTGGGCCGGAAGGACTGGGGTTTCTAGTCCCACAGGTGCTCCTTGTGGTCTTGGGCAAGCCACCTAACCCTCCATAGCTCATGTTCTCTGTAAAATAGTTATCTCCAAGTTATAATGCCCTGTTCAATGTAATTTCAGTTGTTCAATGTAAACCGCACTGGTGCAGAATAGCGCGGTATATAAGAGAATGTAAATAAATAAATAAATAAATGCCCTCCGCCCAGTGTGCAGCGACGGCCAAGAATGCAAATAGAATATTCCTTATCGTCCCTCCAGCGTAGTCCCGACATCTAGGGTTTAAGCACCTCCTCCAGCAGCTATGGAGACTGAGAAATGTCATTCTTCTGATGACCCTGTTACAAATACCGCTGGAACTGCTGCCTCTGTCCAGTAATCTCAGTCTCCATAGCAGCTGGAGGTTGGTGAGCCTAGATGTTGTAGGCTCACTGGAGAAACAGTTAAGGATATTAGGTTAGAGAGGATAGTGGTGTCTGTTCAATTTATTCTTATTGAAAATGGAAAAAAAAAAGAAAGCAAAGAGGAGATTTACCGGATAAACGTCGAAGCTGTGCTAAGGCCCCCTTCCTATCTCCCTCCTCCTCTTTGAGCAGACGGCAGGGGAGGAAGGTGTATTGCAGAGTTCCAGGGCCGGGCTCCGGTTCCCGAACCCACGGGTGGGTAAGGAACCGACAGCGAGCACACGAGCACAGCCGGCAGTCTGCAGCATGTGTGGAAGGAACGCGTGGCAAGACTGCTAACGCCAAAAGCTTCTGGCTCCTCTGAAGGCGTCTTTCCCGTTGCGGAGACTGTGGTTCGGCTGAGCACGAGGAGACACATGGCACATCAGCTCAGCTGGCTGAGTCCCAGGTAAGCGGTGGATTTTCGCCAGAGGCGGAGCTCAATGAAGAAAGGAGGCCGCGACTGCATGTCTGAAGCACGGGAAAGCCGCACGAGTTTCGGGCCAGCAAAAAGCTCCAGGGGGTAGAGCTTTTCACGGGGAATCCTGTTTCGGAGTGATTTCAATGCGGTAGAGAGAAATCGGAAGTTTTTCTTCAGCGATGTAGCCTTGAATTAAATGCTGGGAGAGAAGGGGTATATATATATGTGTGTGTATATGTATGTGTGTGTGTGTGTGTGTGTGTGTGTGTGTTGGCAGCCTAGTTAGAGAGTTTTTTCAGTTGGTCCACAGGTTGGAGGCGAGATGCCTTCTAAGCAGCTTTGTCTGCTCTGCGGCCTTAGAAAGTGCTTGGTGTCAGAAGCAGGGGCTTGCAAGTCCTGCTCTCTGGAAGCCCTCTCCATGGAACCCCTAGTAGAGGTGGCTGGAGAGGGGCCAAAATGAGTTCCTGTTCGGTAATCCAGTTTAGTCCTCCAACATCGGGTAGTGCACCTTCTCCTGCAGCCTGGAGACTGGACCAATCAAATCTTCTGTAGTATATATATACAGGCGAAGCTCCCATAAGCCCCCAGTGTGTCCAGTCTCCTTGCAGCTTGAAGACTTCTGTGCCCTTTCTGGGCACACTAAGTGACACTTGAAGGAGCAACATTAGTTAGTTAGTTCTTTTGGGGTTTTGTTTTTGGTCCTTTATTTATCATTTATTTGCTAGGTAGCTGTATCTTTTTAAAAAAAAAAAAAAAAAAAAGCATTGCACAGGGGACTTCCTGGGGGAAGCCAGACCTGCATTGGGCTCCTGCCTGGGAATTTCTGAACCCTGGGTTGAGCTCTCCCCTAGGCTGTACGGGGAAGAGCCATACCTGATTCAGCAGTGCCTGTCACTTGGAGAAGTTGGCTGAGTTCCTTGCTGTTTCCTGAGCTGGTAGGAATTTTCCTTGCTTTTACTTTTAAGCTCTCTGTTTGCATTGTCAGAGGCTCTGTCGGCTCCCCTGGCTTCCGAATTGCACATTTTCCTGATTTTTTTCGCTTGCCCTGTATTAGAGGGTCGTTTTCTTTCTTTTCCATATTATTTGGTTACCTTTGTATTTTCGCGCCGTTTTTTATCGCGGGTGAAAAAGTGCGGCGGCCATTTTGGATTTCTAAAGTGTGCTTTTTAAGGGCACTTTTTAACACTTGTGTACGGGTTCCCCTGGCGTTTTTGGGGTTTCTTTTGCTGGCGATTTTGCTCAGGGCACCCCTAGGATTCTGGGGAGTATTTTGTTTTCTGTAAAAAAAAAAAAAAAAAAAAAAGAAAAAAAAAAGTTTTAAATTTAAAGCTGTACTGATTTGAATAAGGTTAGTCCCTTTGCTGTGGGCTTCCCTGTTCCGGTTTCCTTCTTTCCCCCTGGATGCAGGTTGCCTTAGCATGGCTGCCAAACCTCAATGTGTGATTTGTGGGTCCCACAGAGGTACAATGACTGACTCTGGCATCTGCAAGAGCTGTGCTGCAGTTTCTTCAGAACTGGAATGTCTTCTCCCTCTGCTGTTTGCAGCTCTGTGGTAACTTTATTGATTTTTATTGATTTTTCAGCGATTTTAGGCATTTCTCTCATGCCTGCAACCCTCCCACCTTCTTCTTTGACTTTTTAAGTTAATTCCTTAGCTTTTGGGGGTTTTAATTCACTCTTTTTGTGTTTTATTTTTGCTGGTGGCCATTTTGAATAGCTAATGAGCCTCGGTTTTTGGCGGGAAGCCAGATTACTTCTCTGCTGACTTCTAACAGCTATATTGCTGTTTCAGTTTTTTTCCACAACACTTGCTAGATGTCAGTTGGGCAGAGGTTACTTTTTTCTCTGCCTATGTATGAACATAATGGATGAAAAGTACAGAAGGCATGGATAGAGAACAGTATGCGATTCAGAGCCACAGTACAATGCTGAGTCACTGACGAAGGGTGCAGGGCTCATGGCTTCCATTCCCCACTGTGCCCAACAAAGAAGGCTGGCTGAGGCATTACCTATTATGGGAATATTGTTAAGTGCCTGTTCCTGCGGGACGCAGTTATTTCTTTTTAATTCTCCCTGTGCCTTATTCAGGTTTACGCTGCATAGGCTGTCAGAAGAAGCACAGGGCCTCATGCACCAGCTCGGCTCTTCCCCCAGCATCTTGCTTCCCCTGAGGAACTTGGGACTCCGGAGCTTGGCTTCGGGGGAGCTCTCCATTGGCTTTACGCTGCACTGAGTCTTTACCACGAGAGTTTGGATACCTCCAGGAAGTTCAGGTATCATTTTCTGTGAGAAAACTGTGAGTACTCCGTTTTTGTTTTTTCTTCCTTGCCTCAGCTGCTCTGGGATGCTTTCAGCTGTATCCGGACCGGCTGCCCCTGAGTTTGGAAGTTCCTACTTTGACTTTTTAGTCCACAACCTGCAGCCGGGTTACTTTGTACGTCCTACTGATTATTGTATCTGTCTTATTCAATATACCATTTGGTTGAGGTTTTAAGTCAGTGTTTTGGATCCTGACTGTTTTGGGCTCGGCCTAATTATGCATGCTCACTGTAATTTTCCTACGGCTGGATTGAGCTTCTACATCCCTCCCCAGAAACTCCTTTCAGCCCCTACCTTGGAGGTCTGAATGGCTGCGGAGGGATCCCGCTCTAATTTCCCTACTTTCAGTCACTATAATTGCCTTACCCTGACCTTGAAAGTTTCTCTATGCCAGCACAGTGAATGACTGACAGTTCCCTTCTCAGTTTTGTGAATACCTGACAGTTTTTCGGTGCCAGCGGCTGTTTTGTTTTCCTCTTCAGTGTTTCTTTTTAGGGGAAACAGCTCTAAACAGCAGTTTCCACGCACTTAATCATGCTGTGGAGGCACGTGGAGTTTCAAAAAACTTTTCTTAAACAGTCTTGGGTTTCCCTGAGCCTTCCTTGCTTTTTGTTTTAAATGCAAAAAAAAAAAAAAAAAGAATAAATAAATAAATGAAACCCCACACAAGAAGAGGAAAGGTGGTTTAAGTCTCTACAATGCTTTTTTCTCTGGCTGTATTATATGTGAAATATAATCAGCCGAAGGGAACATTAATAGCTTGCTTGTGTTCCACCTGCACGCTGCATCCCGGAGGCTCTCCCCATACCCACTGCGTTGCTAGCTGGGTCCCTCAGCACCTTATCTCCCCCCTCCTCAGAGCCCCTGCTGCAGGATCTTCCACAGCCGCTGCAGACCACATTACCCATTCCCATCCGGCCGTCTCATTAATGGTTTCTCCACTTCGCACTTCCAATTTCCGGCCATGCCATTTGGTCTCGCCACGGCCCCCCGCACCTACACAAACGTGATGGTAGTGGTCGCGGCGGCCTTGTGCAAAGAGGGCATCCTGGTCCATCCGTATCTCGACGACTGGTGGATTCGGGCAAAGTCCAGTCGGGAGTGTGTGCACGTCACGAGCAGGGTGGTGGCTCTGCTGCGGTCCCTCGGATGGGTGGTGAAAGAATGCAAGAGTTGTCTGTGCCCGACTCAGGATCTCGAGTATCTGGGAGTGCGCCTCGACACAGCACGGGGCTTGGTGTGCCTACCGGAGCGCCGCATTCGGTCTCTTGTCTGACTCTTCAGGGGGATGCCCGCTCTGTCTGCATGGTGATACCTGCAGCTCCTCGGTACGATGGCAGCAACCTTGGAGGTGGTGCCCTGGGCGCGCTTCCACATGCGCCCGCTGCAGAGTGCTCTGCTGCGCCGTTGGTCCAACCAGTTCGACTCGTTGAACAGGGGATGGCCTTGCCCAAGGGCGGTTCGCAGATCACTCCGGTGGTGGCTCTCCTCCGAGAACCTGGCGCGGGGGATTCCCTGGAGCCTCCACTTTGGGTTCCGTTCACAACGGATGCCAGTTTAACCGGCTGGGGGGGCTCACTGCGAGACCCGCTTCGCTCAAGGGGAATGGTCTCCCCTGGAGACTTCTTGGTCGATCAACCGCCTCGAATTACGGGCGGTGCGGCTAGCCCTCTTGGCCTCAAAGCCCTAGTTCTCGACCGGCCGGTACGAGTCCTCTCGGACATTGCGACCACCGTAGCTTACATCAATCGCCAAGGGGGCACCGGCAGCATGGCCCTGGAATCAGAAGCGATGGCCTTGGTCAATTGGGTGCAGTCTCGTCTTCCGGCCACCTCGGCAGCGCCTATGGCAGGCGCGGACAATGTTCAGGCCGATTTTCTCTGCAGAGTGCGGGTGGACCCCGGAGAGTGGGAGCTAAACCCGCAAGTTTACGCGCAAATAGTTCGTCGGGGGGAGCCGCCCATCATGGATGTCATGGCGACGTTTCAATCGGCCGAGACGGGACGCTTCTTCAGCAGGCGAAGGGAGCGCATGTCCGAGGGGCTCGACGCTCTCATTCAGCCGTGGCCAACGTCCGGCCTTCTTTATGTCTTTCCTCTGTGGGTTCTGATTGGCCGGGTTGTTCAGCGCATCGAGGGCCATCGGGGTCGAGTGTTACTGGTGGCCCCGGACTGGCCTGGGTGGCCCTGGTATGCCGATCTGGTCCGGCTGAGCGTCGGCTTTCCTTGGCTCCTATCCACGCTGCCGAATCTTCTTCTTCAGGGACCCTTGCGGATGCCCCAAGTGGGTCGATTCTCGCTTACGGTTTGGCCATGGAGATGGCTCGGCTGAAAGAGTAGGGTTACTCCCCCCGCGGTGATTTCTACCCTACTGCGGGCGAGGAAAACGTCCACTTCTCTTACTTACGTTCGAATTTGGAGGATCTTTGAAGACTGGTGCTCCCGGCGGGGAGTCCGGGCGGCGACGGTTTCCGTTTCCGTCGTTTTAAGTTTTCTTCAGGATGGTTTCGATAACGGCCTTGCGGCTAGTTCCCTGAAAGTCCAGTTGGCGGCTATCTTGTGTTATCGAGGCAAGGTTTTGGGTCGTCTTCTCGGGTCTCATCCGGATGTCCGTCGATTTCTTACGGCTGTTTTTCATTTGCGGCCCTCTCGCAGAGTTGTCGTTCCTCCTTGGGACTTGAATTTGGTTCTGAGGGCACTGGTTCGTGAACCTTTTGAGCCCCTGCGTAGGGCGTCCCTGAAAGATCTCACGCTTAAGGCGGTTTTTCTTGTAGCCATCTGTTCGGCACGACGCATTTCGGATCTGCATGCGTTGTCCTGCCGAGAGCCTTTCTTGTCTTTTTCCGCGGATCGGATCGTTCTCCGTCCGGTTCCTTCCTTTCTGCCAAAGGTAGTATCTCCCTTTCACGTGAATCAGGCAGTGTTTCTTCCAGTGATTTCTTCGCAATCTGTCGGGTCAACGGACAAAGGTCTTCTCCGGCTCGATGTGGGTCGTACGCTCCGTCGTTATGTAAAGGTTACCGAGTCCTTTCGGAAATCTGACCGACTTTTCGTGCTCTTCGGGGGTGCGCGTAAAGGGGAAGCGGCGGCTAAAGCCTCCATTGCTAGATGGCTCAAGGAGGCGATCGCGTCCGCGTATCTGTTGCATCAGCGGTCTATTCCGGAGGGACTGCGGGCTCATTCCACTAGGGCTCAGGCGACCTCTTGGGCGGAGTATAGCCTGGTTCCGCCGGCAGATATCTGTAGGGCGGCCACTTGGTCGTCTTTGCATGCTTTCAGTAGGCACTATCGCTTAGATGTGTCAGCGGCTCGGGATTCCTGTTTTGGTTCGGCGGTTCTGCGCGCCGGATGGCAAAGTCCCGCCCGGTCTTAACTGCTCTGTTACATCCCGATGTTGGAGGACTAAACTGGATTACCGAACAGGAAATGGAAATTACACTAACCTGGTAATTGTAGTTCCTGGAGGGTCCAGTTTAGTCCTCCTTCCCTCCCGACTATCTGCTATGATACGGCGGCGCGCTTTCCGAACACGTTTTTTGCTAGGGCTCTTCCCTTTCTCAGGTGTTCAGTCAGCTCCTGAGATTCCGGGGGGGAGCGGTGTTTGGTTGTCTGAGGCGTCGGTACCGGCGCAATGCAGTGTTCTGACTTCCTCGTTTGGGGAGGGAGTTGGATTTTTATTGGGAGGAACCAATTGTTCTTTAATTATGTCATTTTGTATATTAATCTAATGTGTTGCTTCGTTAAGTATGCTTTGTTACTAGTACACTGGGGGCTTATGGGAGCTCCGCCTGTATATATACTACAGAAGATTTGATTGGTCCAGTCTCCAGGCTGCAGGAGAAGGTGCACTACCCGATGTTGGAGGACTAAACTGGCCCCTCCAGGAACTACAATTACCAGGTTAGTGTAATTTCCATTTTTGCCGGTTCCTGTGTCTCCCTCTGTTCTGGTGCTGGAACCAGTGGCCGGGCCTTCCTCGACTTCGGATAAGTCTGGGGCTCTACCCGTGTTGCCTAGTGCGTTAGGAGCAATTTTTTCACAGGATTTCGTAGCCCTTTTGCAACAGGTCTTAAAGTGCAGTGATAAGAGCATGGAAGCACCTTCGCTAGAACCGAACGTGGGCGAAAAGCGACCAGGAACCCCTCTGGGCTTAGGGCTAATGGAGGTTCCTTCAAAGAGGGCACGAAAGGAAAAGAATTTGCAGGAGCAATCAGTAGCCTCAGAGTCCTTTTTCAGAGGACGGAGAACAGGACACAGAGGTTCAGGAGGAGTTAGAGGAAGGAGAGTTGGCGGAACATGAAGATCAAGCACAGGTGGTCAGTCTTCAGATTGGACGAGTTACCGGCATTAATAGGGGAAACTAAAGGCACTGAATATACTGGATACATCCTTAGAGGACCCTTTATTACAGGTGTTTCGAAAGACAGAGAGCCTTCCCGGTTCATAGAATGATGCGGGAAATGATTCAGGAATAATGGGACATGTGTGAAGCAGGACTGAAAGGTTCCCAGATTATGGCTCGCCTGTACCCGCTGGTGGATCAGGATCAGGAATTATTTAAGTTGCTGAAGGTAGATGCTGCAGTATCGGCAGTAACCAAGAAGACGACAATCCCGGTGGAAGGTAGTGCCGCCCTTAAGGATGTGCAAGATAGGAAGCTGGATACCTTGTTGAAACAGGTATTTGACATCTGTGCGCTTTCCTTACATGCATCGGTTTGTGGGGCCTGGGTGGCGCACGCCTGTCTCCGGTGGTCACAACATGTTCAGGGAGACCAAGCGGAGGAGACTGAAGGGGAAGCATCCAAGTTAGAGTCTGGGACCACTTACCTAGCAGACATTCATTATGACCTGATTAGGAGTCTGTCTAAGAGTATGGGATTGGTAATAGCAGCTCAGCGTTATCTTTGGCTGCATAACCTCCCCCTCGAATATTAGAAAGTCACAATGAAGCCAGGGGGGCCCAAGAGGAACTGGTGGCCGTAGGAGGGTGGTTACAAGAGTTTTATCCTGCTTGGGCCCGGATTACTACCGACCTGTGGGTGTTGGAAATCATTCGAGAGGGCTATGCTCTCGAGTTTCAACACCCAGTGGCCGATGCTTACGTTCAATCCCCATGCAAAATGCCTCTGAAAGTTCAGGCAGTGTGAGAGACGTTACAACGACTTCTGCGTCTCAACGTGGTGGTTCCGGTGCCAAAGGAACAGTGCGGGTACGGTCGATACTCCCATTTATTTTATAGTACCAAAGAAGGAGGGATCCTTCTGTTCCATCTTGTATCTCAAAAAGGTAAATCGAAGTCTTTGCATATCGCATTTTCGGATGGAAACACTGAGATCGGTTATTGTGGCCGTCAGGGCGGGGGAGTTTCTCACCGCCCTAGATTCGTCAGAAGCGTATCTTCATATACCCATTCGTCAAGAGCATCAGAAGTTCCTCAGATTTGCACTCCCGATGGGGCATTTTCAATTCCGCGCCTTGCCTTTCAGTTTAGTGACGGCTCATTGGACATTCACCAAGGTCATGGTGGTGGTAGCAGCGGTGTTGCGGAAAGAAGGGATTCTGGTACACCCATATTTGGACGATTGGTTGATACGGGCAAAGTCCAGAGAAGGAGTGGAGGAGTGGCCTAGTGGTTGGGGCAAGGTACTTCAGGCCGGAAGGTCGGGGGTTCAAATCCCACTAGAGGACAGCAACCTTGGGCCGGAAGGACTGGGGTTTCTAGTCCCACAGGTGCTCCTTGTGGTCTTGGGCAAGCCACTTAACCCTCCATAGCCCATGTTCCCTGTAAATAGTTTTCTCCAAGTTATAATGCCCTGTTCAATGTAATTTCAGTTTGTTCAATGTAAACCGCACTGATGCAGAATAGCGCGGTATATAAGAGAATTGAAATAAATAAAAGAGAGCAAGATGGCGACTGCCAGAGTGGTGGAGTTCCTTCAGAGCCTAGGCTGGGTGATCAACAGAGCAAAGAGCAGATTGGAACCTTCGCAAAGCCTGGAATAATTCGGAATAAAAATACCCCGGCTCACAAAACCCACCGTGTAGCTTAATCACACAAATCAAAAACTATATTTTAACTTTTTCTTTTTGTCGGAATGACCAAGCCAGAGAGAGCAGGATTTTACCCGCCCCTCGCCGAGGTCCGTCCTTTTTAATAATTTTAAAATGCTTGAACACTTATCTTATTCACTTGAATTCAGCCAGCTTAGAATTCCAATTAGGTTGGTGTCTTTGGAATTCTAAGCTGGCTGAATTCAAGTGAATAAGATAAGTGTTCAAGCATTTTAAAATTATTAAAAAGGACGGACCTCGGCGAGGGGCGGGTAAAATCCTGCTCTCTCTGGCTTGGTCATTCCGACAAAAAGAAAAAGTTAAAATATAGTTTTTGATTTGTGTGATTAAGCTACACGGTGGGTTTTGTGAGCCGGGGTATTTTTATTTTGGATTTTGTGTTTTGCCCTGCGCTAGGGTTCTTTTCTTGACTGGAATAATTCGGAGCCCGTTTCGATACACAGGTGGGGAAGGTGTTCCTGCCTCAAGTGAGGGCTCAGTCTGAGAGGCCTAGTCAGAGCCTTTCTAAGCCGAAAGATTCCCACGGCGTGGCATTATCTGCAGTTGCTAGGTATGATGGCAGCGATGCTAGAATTGGTGCCATGGGCAAGGGCGCATATGCGACCGCTGGAGAGGTCATTGCTCAGACAATGGTCACACCAAAATGATCCTCTGTCCCAGGTGGCTCCCATGTTGGCCGGAGATGAGGAAGGCGTTACTACAATGGTGGTTACAGCCAGGGGTGCTGGAGAGGGGTGTGCCTCTAGAGGCCCCCCAGCTGGGTATCGCTAACGACGGACGCCAGTCTCTTGGGATGGGGGGCGCACGTCGAACAAACTTTTGCTCAGGTTTAATGGACCAATGTGGAGAAGGCTTGGTCCATCAACAGATTATAGAGTTGAGAGCGGTGGCTCTAGCGCTGATAGAATTTGTCTTCCCCAGAGCGGTGAGCGTATTTTCCGACAACGCAACCGCAGTGGCGTACATCAATCGGCAGGGCAGCACTGGCAGTGCGCCATTAGAGGCCGAGGCCAATCACCTGTTGGAGTGGGCCGAAGCTCATCTGGCATTGTTGGCGACGCATGTGGCAGGAGTGGACAATGTGACGACCGATTTTCTGAGTCGGGTCAAGGTGGACCCAGCAGAGTGGGTTCTGCATCCAGACGTGTTTGAGTTGATAGTGAACCGCTGGGGTCGGCCGGTAATGGATCTAATGGCGACGGAGTCAGCAAAGGCAAACAGATTATCTCCAAGAACAAGCAGAAATGAGTCTTCACATATGGGTTTCGTCGGTACCGACGGAGCCTGCGCGGGAACGCTCCCCAGCTTCCAATCAGAAAGCTTTTGGGAGCATCCCACAGTGCCTGTGTGCTGCCTTCCCGCCTTTCCCAACTGTCTCTCCTCAGTTCTTCTTTTTCCGTGGAGCCAGCAGGTCGTGTTCCTGTCACCGCAGAAGAATTTCCTTATTTTTTTCTTTATTCTTTTGTGTCTCGTCTGACGCCTTCGACTCTGTACCGGTACCGCCGGTCTTTGTTCTTTTCTTTTTGTAAAAAAAATAAAATAAAATAAACCTTTTTTCTGTTCTTTTTCTTCAGGTGCACTTGAGTTTGGGCCTTAGACCCCAAACTTTTTTTCCTTCAATATGGAAAAGCCTGCCTCAGATTTTAAAAAGTGCATAAAATGTGGCAGTACTATTTCTGTCACCGACACCCATGACTGGTGTCTAAAATGTTTAGATCCTGACCATTCTATAATGGATTGTGTGTCCTGTTCCATGATGTCTAAAAGAGGTCGGCAGAACCGAGCTGCCAAGCTCAGTATCCTGTTTCCCTCTGATGCGGCTTCGGTGGCATCGACGTCTTCCAGGGCTGCTTCTTCCTCACATGGATCTCAGGTAACTAAACATAAATCTAGCCGGTCCTCGAAGGGTAGTTCTCCTTCTAAGCATTGAGATGCCTCTGGCCTTGCCCTCGAGGATTCTGCACTGGCAAAATTACCCCGGCGGGAGGCTTCGGCCTCTAAAGCATCATTGGGGTTCCAGGATGATCTCGATGACGCGGCCTCGACAGATCTCCTGGTGCCATGCTCTGGGGTACCGGTGGCTTCCACCGGTACAGACTTCCAGGCATTGGTGGCGTCGATGGATCAGAGGATTCTGTCCATAGAACGCAGTCTGGCGGCTTTCCTTGTGGCATCGACGCCGGTGGTACCGCAACAGACTACTCTGCCGGTACCGGCTCTAGCATCGCCATCGGTACCGATCCCGGTACCGGTGGCATCGGCATCGGTGTCCGCTATGCCTGTACTCTCCTCTGAAGCCCTCCGGTACCGATACCCCGGTACTGGTTATTCCCGATACCGATCCCAGTCGGTACGGGTATCGGGCTTTGCAAGAGCATCCGGACAGACGATACTTCGATTCCTCTGAGGACTCTGAGGATTCGGAAGAGTTGGTCGATGCAGTGATGCTTCTTCCACAGGAGGAGTCCTCTCCTAAATGAAGGATGTCTCCTCCAGAGGATTTGTCTTTTCAAGACTTTAGCAGAGAGGTGGCTTGGGGCCTCTCTATTGCAGTGGCCCCTGAGACAGAGCCCAGAAACCAAGGAGTTAAAAATTTTACAATATCCTAAAACTCCTAAGGAGGCAGCTACCTTACCTATTCATGAGATTCTGTATGATCTCATGTTGAGGATGTGGGAAGCACCTCTAACCACCTCTCCTCATTCTCGTAGGTTGGATACCATGTATCTTGTCCCTCCTTGTCCTGGTTTCCATAAAACTCAGCTTCCTCACCACTCTATTGTGGTTGAGTCTGCAATGAGAAAGATTAGAAGTGCCAAAAGACATGCCTCTAATCCTCCAGGACGTGAATGTAGAACCCTGGATGCTTTTGGAAGAAGTCTTCCAAGCTTCCATGCTTGCTGCAAGAATTAATTCTTATAGTCTCTACATGGGAATGTTCTTAAAAGAAGTCACTGACCATTTGCGAACTTTAAGTCCTTTTATGTCTGAAGATAAAAGGCAAGACTTTCTCACTGGGCTTAAACATGCCCAAGATATCTCCAAATTCTCCAACCGTGCAGCTTTCGACTCCTTTGAATGTGTAAGCAGAGCCTCAGCTATTGCCGTAAGTGCACGTATGATTGCTTGGCTTAAAGCATCTGATTTGGAGATCTGGGTTCAAGATGAATTGGGAAATATCCCTTGTACAGGTGAGAACCTGTTTGGCTTTTGCTTGCCAATCTTTACCAATCAGATGGATGCTGAAAATTCTGCTTTGGATAGACTATCCAAATTCACAGCTGCTCCTGCTAAGAAAAGGTTATTCAAGAAAGCACCTTTTTCTAAAAAGGGAAGATTCTATCCTGCTTATGGTCAGCGGCCATCTTCTGCAGCTCAGTTCCATTCCAAACGTCAGCAATCCTCTAAACAGACCAAAGCAAAGGCTGCGAGGCCTGCTCCAGCCCAGCAACCTCAGCCCCCTCAGGGCCTTTGACTTTCTGCTAGAGAACTTAGCCTTCCTGGCTATAGAAGGACCAGAGCCCTCCCATTCCAGGAAGGTTGTCACTTTGCTCCCAGGTGGGGGCAAATTACAGCAGAGCATTGGACACTCCATCATAAGAGAGGGGTACAAACTTCATTTTTCAAGCTTGCCCCCTCTCACAAGAGTGCACCAGTTCAATTCTCCAACCTCCCTCCTCAGCCTGTTGGAGCAGGAGGTTGCCACTCTTCTTGCCCATGGGGCAATAGAAGAAGTGCCTTTTCAACAGGGCACAGGGTTCTACTTCCCCTATTTTCTTATTCCAAAGAAAACAGGGGGCTTCAGACCCATCTTAGATCTCAGAATTGAACAGATTCCTAGTCAAAGAGAAATTCAAGATGGTTTCTCTAGGAGCTCTGCTGCCATACCTTCAGAGTCAGGATTGGCTTTGTTCTCTAGATCTCAAGGGTGCGTACACATGTTCTCATCCATCCAGATCACCGAAGGTTCCTTCGGTTCCTTTTTCAGGAGAAGCACTATCAATACAGAGTGCTCACCTTTTGGTCTTGCCTCTGCACCAAGGGTGTTCACGAAATGCATGGCAGTGGTAGCTGCTTTTCTGTGCACCCTGGGAATATTTGTCTTCCCTTACCTGGCCGACTGGCTCATTCGAGCTCCCACTCATAAGAACATAAGATATGCCATACTGGGTCAGACCAAGGTCCATCAAGCCCAGTATTCTGTTTCCAGCAGTGGCCAATCTAGGTCATACGTACCTAGCAGTTTCCCCAAGGGACACAGGTTCCACAATGCTTGTATTGGTTCAAGCATTGATATCCTGGGTCCCTTCTTAATAATGGTTTATGGACCTTTCCTCCAGGAACTTGTCCAAACCTTTTTTAAACCCAGCTACACTAACAGCCTTTACTAGCTCCTCCGGTACCAAATTCCAGAGTTTGATTACACGTTGAGTGAAAAAATATTTTCTTTTATTAGTCTTAAATAGTTTACCCTGTAGCTTCATTGCATGTCCCCTAGTCTTTCTGTATTCTGATAAGGTAAACAATCGATCTACGTTTACCCGTTCCACTCCGTTCATTAATTTATAGACTTCAATCATCATATCTCCCCTCAGCCGTCTCTCTTCCAGGTTAAAGAGCCCCAACCTTTTTAGCCTTTCTTCATAGGAGTATCCTTCCATCCCCTTTACCATTTTGGTGGCTCTTCTCTGAACCTTTTCTAAAATCGCTATATCCTTTTTAAGATACGGCGACCAGAATTGCACACAATATTCAAGGTGCGGTCTCACCATGGAACGATATAGAGGCATTATAATATCTTTTGTTTTATTTTCCATTCCTTTCCTTATCATACCTAGCATTCTATTTGCTCTCTTGGCCGCCACTGCACACTGGGCCGAGGGTTTTAACATGGTATCCACAATGACGCCTAAATCTTTTTCCTGGGTGGTGGTTCCTAATGTGGAACCTTGCATCGTGTAACCATAGTTTGGGTTGTTCTTCCTTAGGTGCATAACCTTGCACTTGTCCACATTAAATTTCATCTGCCATTTTGATGCCCAGTCTTCCAATTTATCAAGATCCTCTTGCAATTTTCCACAATCCTCTTGGGTTTTAACAACTTTAAATAGTTTTGTGTCATCTGCAAATTTGATAACCTCACTCGTTATTCCACTTTCCTGGTCATTTATGAATATGTCAAAAAGCAGCGGACCCAGCACAGATCCCTGGGGTACACCACTATTTACCTTTCTCCATTGGGAAAATTGGCCATTTAGCCCTACCCTCTGCTTTCTATCTTTTAACCAGTTTCTGATCCACACTAGTACACTGCCTCCTATCCCATGACTCTTTAGTTTTGCCAAAAGTCTCTGATGAGGGACCTTGTCAAAGGCTTTCTGAAAGTCCAGATACACAATATCAACCGACTCACCTTTGTCCACCTGATTATTCACTCCTTCAAAAAAACATAACATTAGTAAGACAAGATCTTCCTTGTCTAAAGCCATGTTGGCTGTCTCCCATTAGGTTATGACTATCTACAAGCTGAGTAATTTTATTCTTTATGATGGTTTCTACCATTTTTCCCGATACTGATGTCAGGCTCACTGGCTCACTCAATCAGAGGCCAAAACTTCTCTAACCTGCACAATGCATATCCTTCAGTATTTAGGGCTGGTAATAAACATCCCAAAATCCAATTTGATCCCTACTCAGTCCCTGGAGTTTATAGGGGCATTGCTGGATACTACAAGGGCAAGGGCCTATCTTCCCCAGGCCCGTTGCCTTCGCTTGGTGCAGTTAGCTTCTCAGGCAGAGTTGAAGCCCCTGCTAACTGCTCGAGAGATGCTACAGTTGTTAGCCCACATGGCATCCACCGTACATGTGGTACCATATGCTCGCCTTCACATGAGGGCAGCTCAGTGGACTTTATCCACCCAATGGACCCAGGCATTAGGCTGCCTGTCATACAAAATAGCATGCACAAGTCGCCTCATTTTGTCCCTCCAGTGGTGGATGTCCCCTCAAAACCTGTTGCTGGGGTCCCCTTTTCAACAGCCTCTGCCCCAAGCAACTCTTACAACAGATGCTTCTCCAATGGGGTGGGGAGCTCATCTTCAAGACCTCCATCCAGGGCATCTGGTCCCCACAAGAGACTTGTCTACATATCATTCTCTTGGAACTCAGAGCAATCTTCCTTGCTCTGCGAGTTTTCCACACCCTGCTCAACCACAAGACGGTCCTTATCCACACGGACAATCAGGTAGCCATGTTCTATGTAAACAAGCAGGGAGGAACTGGCTCTCTGTCGCTTTGCAACGAAGCTTTGCGACTGTGGGCCCTCGCCAGAGAGCATCACATTCATCTTCTAGCAGTTTATCTTCCAGGGGTTCAAAACTCTTGGGCAGACTCAGTCGAGTTCTGCTTCCACACGAGTGGTCCCTACATATGGACCAGGTATCCAAGATTTTTCAAATTTGGGGAACCCCGGACATAGACCTCTTTGCAAGTCCGTGGAATGCCAAACTTCCCCGCTTCTGTTCCAGAACTCTGGCTCAGGGAGCTCAGGCAAGGGATGCTTTCCTCCTTCACTGGGGTCAAAACTTCCTTTATGCCTTTCCACCCATTCCCCTAATTCCCAAAACCCTGTTCAAGCTTCAGAGAGACAGATGCCACATGATTCTCATAGCTCCTCATTGGCCATGGCAAGTGTGGTACCCTCTGCTTCTACATCTCTCTCAAGCTCCCTCTCTGGAGTTAGGGTCTGCTCCAGACCTCCTCTCTCAAGAGGACGGAAAGTTATGCCATCCCAATCCCCAGTCTTTGCATCTCAGGGCTTGGTTGCTGAAGGCCTAGATCTCCAGGATCCCTGGTACACCTCACCATTGCACAAAATGAAACAGGACTTACGAAAACTGGAAAGAAAATGGAGACGAACTAAGTCTGATCTGCACAAGTCTGAATACCTGGAGCTCCTAGCCAAATATAAACATGAGATCAACCTTGCCAAGAAAGCTCACCACACCAAAGTACTCAACAAGGCTATTAACAGACCCAGAGAGCTGTTTGAGCTAGTCAAATCTCTCACGAAGCCCCTGCCGGAAGTCAACTGTAATGGAAATATAAAGGCCCAAGATCTGGCGAATCACTATGCTAACAAACTAAATCCTCAAAACCTGTCTATCCAATCACAGAATGTAATCACTACATGCCCCAAGCAGCTGGACAGCATGAACTCAAGCTGTAAACAGAAAGAAAGATGGTCTACCTTCCAGATAATCGACGAAAGGATGATCATAAACACCATCACTAACCTAAATTCAACAACTTCACTGCTAGATCCCTGCCCAGCAGAATGGATCAAATCTACTAAACAGGAAATTGCCCAGCTGATAACGCACATAGTAAACCAATCTCTTCAGCAGGGTATTATGCCCGCCCAACTTAAAAGATCCCTAATAAGGCCTATTTTAAAGAATAAAGCGCTCAACATAGAAGATCCAACCTCATACAGGCCTATATCAAGCATATCCTTTCCTTGCTAAGATTATTGAGAAGGTAACCCAACTACAATTGTAGGCAATGTTCCCTCTAATTTTCTGTAGGCTGTGTGCGCATAAAATATCAGCTGTGCAGCTTTTGAAGGAAGGTTAAATTTTTGTGCGCCACATAACGACACTCCGAGTTATATACATTAAAATTTGACTACACGTCCGAATACAGTATGTACACCACATTGATTGCACTAGAAAATATTGTAGAACTTGTGAAAACCATAAATACAACACAACTTTTCAATTTTAAGAACGTCTGTGTTTTCTATCAGAATCAGAACCGTAATTTTTGTGCGCTCTGTTGTAAAGTATGTGCGCTCACTCGGTGAGGTGTGTGCACACGCACACAGCTTAGAGGGAACAGTGATTGCAGGACCACATAGACGAAAACAAAATCCTTGACCACCATCAATACGGCTTCAGACCATACCATGGAGTTGAGACCCTACTCATTGCGCTCATTGACAACCTCATCAAGGGTCTGGAAAACAAAAATAAGATGTTCCTACTTATATTCATTAATATATCAGCTGCATTCGACACAGTCCATCATCAAACACTCTTGCAAAGACTTATGTCCATAAGTATAGCAGGAACACCGTTAAAATGGTTCGAGTCATACCTCACAAATAGAATGCAACAGGTACGCTTCAATAACAAGCAGGCAAAGCCTTTCCCGCAAACCCAAGGAATACCTCAGGGCTCAGCTATTTCCTCCCTACTATTCAACGTTTACATCCAGCCAGTCTGTACGATTTTCCAAAAACATAACATCAGATACCACTTATACGCAGATGATATCATGTTGTACACTCAACTTGATATAGATAATCCTAATCTCAATCAAATAGAAGAATGCCTGGGCGAAATGCAAAAATGGCTCCAAGATAACATGTCGATAAACCACAAAAAAACTGATGTGATGTTCGTATCAAGTAAACAAGACTTCAAACCACCTGCTTCAATCACCCTTAACAACACCTATCAATCCAAAAATGAGATCAAATATCTAGGAGTTCTCATTGATGCTAACCTAAAAATGGACAAACATCTCCGGTTGACCAACAGAGCAATATTTCATAAACTGAGTCCTTCAACCCCTACGCAACATAATCGAACAAACTGACTTCAGAACAGTAGCTCAAGCGCTCATCATTCCTCACTTTGACTACTGTAATGCCATCTTGCAAGGCCTTCCAAAAAAAACCATAAACATCTTACAATTGGCACAAAATGTATCAGCCAGGATCATCTTGAATAAGAAACTAAGGGATCACATTACACCAGTACTGATTGAGCTTCACTGGCTCCCAATCTCAGCACGAGCAGTATACAAAATACTGGTAACTATTTTCAAAATCATTCACAGGATAGCCCCATCATTCCTCGACAACCTCATAACCACACAGCCCCCCAACAGATGCCGAAGGACTACTAACCTGAATACTCTCTGCGTTCCCAGTAGTATAAGAGATGTTAGAGGGAACGAGCAACCGGGCATACTTGTACATTGCACCCATACTCTGGAACAAGCTTCCGTATGAGTTACGACTGATCAACAATATTCAGGACTTCAGAAAGAAGCTTAAAACCCACCTTTTCCAAGAACATTACGGTATCACCTAGACAGTTTTTTCATCACCCTCTCACTACCCAAGTTGCCTAACCCCTGAAGCTTAAGAGGCAAAATAGACCCGATGTCAATGTTAGTAGGATTGCATATACAAATGTATTCTATGTACTTGAAAAACCTGTAATGTATATTTAAAATCTGATCAAACAAATGTTTGTTAGCTCACTTTGTTGCCCAAACCTGCATGATCAAAATGTAATGTATATTTGTAATTCTATGTGATTGTAGCTCATTTTTGTTACTCGCACCTGGATGATCAAAATGTAATGTATATTTGAAATTCTTTGTGATTCTGGTGTACCCTTCCCTCAAATCATACTGTATCTTTGATTGAATAAGTTACTCCCTGTATTTACACCATGGTCCGCTGCTGATTGCTGGAAGTGGCGGCTTATAAATGTTTACCAAATAAATAAATAAATCTTTCTCAACAAGTGAAAGATGTTCTTTATGCTTCCAGAAAACCTTCCACTAGACGTTCTTATGCTTTCAAGTGGAAGAGGTTTACCATCTGGTGTTCTGGGAAGGGTCTTATCCCCCTTTCCATACCTCTGGAATCTTTGCTGGAGTATCTCTTTCATCTGTCTAATGCAGGCCTTAAGACAAATTCAGTAAGAGTCCATTTGAGTGCTATTGCAGCTTCCCTTAAGCCTCTAAATGGACAGCCTTTCCTCTCATCCTCTTGTAGCAAGATTCATGAGAGGTCTCCTTTTAACAAAGCCTCCCATTAAACCACCCCTGGTGGCATGGGACTTAAACTTGGTTCTTGGTCAGCTTATGAAGCTGCCTTTTGAACCTTTAGCTACCACCTCCTTGAAATACCTTTCTTGGAAGGTTATCTTTCTCATTGCAATCACGTCAGCACGCCGCATTAATGAATTGCAAGCACTCGTAGCTAATCCACCTTATACAAGGTTCCATCATGACAAGGTGGTCCTTAGGACTAATCCACACTTTATGCCTAAAGTGGTCTCGCCTTTTCACCTCAACCAGGAGGTCTGCCTACCTGTCTTTTTTCCAGGGCCTCATGCATCAAGTACAGAGAGGAATCTTCAAACCCTGGACTGTAAAAGAGCTCTAGCTTTTTACTTACAAAGGACACAGCAACATAGAAAGTCTTCCCAACTCTTTGTTGCCTTTGATCCTTCTCATCTCGGACAACCAGTCTCCAAGAGAACACTTTCTAACTGGATTGCCCAATGTATTTCTTTCGCCTATCAGAGCAAGAACCTTTCTCTGGAGGGCCATGTCACAGCTCACAATGTGAGAGCCATGGCAGCCTCAATGGCTCATCTGAACTCTGTTTCTATCGACGACATCTGTCGAGCAGTCACTTGGGCCTCGAGTCATACCTTCACAGCCCATTACTGCTTGGACAAGGACTCCCGCTGGGATGCCTTGTTTGGTCAGGCTGTTCTCAAACACCTGTTCCATACTTAATCAACTCCTACCCACCATCCCTCATGGGATGCCAGAGATCCATGTGGGGAAGTGGAGCCCTGTCCCAGGGACACACAACTTCTGGGATCTCTCCCTGGCATCTAAAGCTAGGGAGTCCCCATATGTGAAGACTCATTCCTGCTTGTTCCTGGAGATAGCACAGTTACTTACCTGTAACAGGTGATCTCTGGGAACAGCAGGAATAAGTCTTCACAACCCACCCACCTCCTCTAGGAGTTCTCTCTCTCTCTATCTCTCTCTATCTCTCTCTCTGTCTCTCTCTGTCTCAGCTCTAAAACTCAACTGAGGAGAGACAGTTGGGAAAGGCGGGAAGGCAGCATGCAGGCGCTGTAGGATGCTCCCAAAAGCTTTCTGATTGGACGCTGGGGAGTGTTCCCGTGCAGGCTCCGTCGGTACCGACGAAACCCATATGTGAAGACTTATTCCTGCTGTTCCCAGAGATCACCTGTTACAGGTAAGTAACTGTGCTTTTCAGCAGAAGAAAGGAAAGAATGTCAGAAGGCCTCGATGCTCTCATTCAAGGGTGGCCGAAGGGCCAGCTCCTGTATGTATTTCCCCCTTGGGTGTTAATAGGTCGAGTTCTGCAGAGGATAGAGATTCACAAGGGAACTGTAATTCTGATAGCTCCAGATTGGCCGAGAAGGCCGTGGTACGCGGACCTAGTCAGACTGTTAGTGGACCGACCCTGGCGGTTACCGATTCAGAAGGACCTGTTGTTTCAAGGTCCTATACTTATGCCCCATCTGGATCGGTTCTCGCTTACGGCTTGGCTCTTGAAAGGGCGAGGCTGAGAGCGAGAGGGTATGCCACAGCCATAATTGCTACAATGTTAAAGGCTAGGAGGAGATCGACGTCCCTAGCCTATGTACGTATCTGGTGGATCTTTGAAGGATGGTGTTCGGACAGGAAGGTTCAGGCGTTGTTTGGCGGTGTCGCACGTGCTGGCCGCCTTGCAGGATGGTTTTGACAAGGGTTTGGCGGCTGCCTCTTTGCAGGTACAGGTGGCCGCTCTAGCATGTTATAGGGGAAAGATAAAAGGGGAGACACTAGGAACGCATCCATATGTCAAGCGGTTTTTGTGAGTAGTGTCTCTCCTGAGGCCACTGTGTAGATCTCCAGTTCCTCGCTTGGGTTTGGTGTTGGACGCCTTATCGCGGGAACCGTTTGAGCCGGTGGCGAGGGCGTCGGATAAGGATTTGATGCTCAAGACAGTATTTTTGGTAGCGATTTCATCAGCGCGTAGAATTTTGGAGGTTCAGGCTCTATCCTATCAAGAGCCGTTCCTGACTTTTTATGATGATAAAGTGGTTTTGAGGCCAGTGCCGTCTTTCTTGCCCAAAGTAGTATCGGCGTTTCATGTCAATCAAGCCATTTCGCTGCCAGTATTTGTCAATTCGGAAGGACAGTCGAGTTCAGGGTCTTCCCACTTGCTGGATGTGCATCGAACACTGAAAAAGTATCTTCGAAGGACGGCAAGTTTCAGAAATACGGATAGGCTCTTTTTCCTTTTTGGGGGAGCACGTAAGGGGGGAAGCGGCAAGTAAAGCATCCATTGTGCGCTGGCTTAAAGAAGCTATAGCGTCAGTTTACATTCTGAAAGGGAAGTCAGTGCCTGAAGGCATTAAAGCTGATTCGACGAGAGCGCAGGCGGCATCGTGGGCAGAGGTACAGGCTAGTGCCAGCTATTGATATTTGTAGGGTGGCAACTTGGTCATCCTTTAATACCTTTGTTAAGCATTACCGTCTCGATGTGCAGGCGGAAAGGGATACTGTCTTTGGCGCAGCGGTGCTTCAGGCTGGCCTAGCGGGTCCCTCCCGATAAAGGGAAATCTTTCACTGCTCTGTTACATCCCTAGATGTCGGGACTAGACTGGAGGGACGATAAGGAAGGTGAAATTAGACTTACCTGCTAATTGTAGTTCCTTGAGGAACTCCAGTCTAGTCCTGTATCCCTCCCTGGTGTAGATCTTGGGCGATGGCCTGAAGCAGAAGATAATAGCCTAAGTACGCGGCGGACACGTCTTGTCGGGGGGGGGGGGGCGGGGGTTCATGAAGGGAGGTGAGTAGTTGATTTAGCGGGGCTATATACCTCACCTGGGGTTCCTCAGAATGGGAGGTTAGCACCAGCAGAACTTAGGAGAAGGCCTATTGCAGGATGAGTTATGGTAAGGACCATAGGGTAGTCAGCTCCTCCAGCAGCTGAGGACTGAATTACACAGAGTTTTGCTGACACCTTATCTAGCTCCCTTTAGAGCCTCTAACTCAGTCTTTCAGTCCTCACCAGCTGAGAAGGATCGTTTTAGGCCAGGCTCCCTTGTTAGAAAGAGTCAGGGGGGAAAAATAAAGTAAAAGGTTAAGGAGGGACATGGGTTGCTCTAGCAGGGCAGTAAGTCCATTGATTGCAATACAAAATTGGGTCCGGAGTGTCTTCCCTGAAATATAAGGGGCAGCAGAGGCAGAGCCTTTCTCGTCTGGGGAGCTGAGCCATGAACACTGCCCAGAGGAGGACGTGCCTGGGAGCCTCAGATCACTCCTCTCTTCCTCCTGAGCCGAGATTCAGTTCCCGCTAGCGGCGGGAGAGCGGGCACGATCGGAGCCGGCTTCAGAGACTCAAGCACAAGTAGTTTAGGTAGGAAGCTCGGGGACGGCGATCGGTGGAGCGGTTTTTTTGTTTTCGGAAGGTTGATTCGCTCTGTGGGTGTCACGGCCTTCAGGGTAGCGCTGGGTGAGTTTCCGCACGGCGAGGTGCATGCTGTCGGTCGTGGCGGTGTGCACGCAGTGTGGGAGTAGCTGGGGGTTATCAAGACCGGGTCTTTGCCACACGTGTTTTCGTCGAGGGAGCAGGCTTGAGCACGTTTTCACTGACGTGATGGAGGAAAAGTTGGCGCTGGTGGAAAACGCAGGAGTAAAGCCGCTGCTCTTTTCAGAGAAGGCGGGAACGGCGGCCATCTTGCAGGGGGTAGCCATTTCTCCTGCGCTGCAGTAAAAGGAAAATCTAAGGCGAGGAAGCCTGTGCCGGCAGGGCAGGCGCCTCAGCCGTTGGTAGGGCTCCAGGAAGGGCTGGAGCCATTGTTTTCGGCAGATTTTATATTGTCATTACACAAGGCATATTGCTTGAAAAGGAAGCAGGCACAGGATTTGGGTCCTCAATCCAAGTTGTCAGCTCTCTCAATAGCGGAGATGGGCTTGGAGGAAGACCCCAGGGAAGGGCCTTCCCAAAGGTTGGTGGAATGGAGGCTGGCACAGATTGGTTAATGTAGCAGGTCCCGGGGCCCCGGGAAGCAGAAGAAGGGGTGAACCTCTCTGATTCGTGGCTAGACCCGTGGGCCGGGGAGTTGGAGGAAGGTGAGATTGCTCCAGGGGAGGATCCTAACATCTTCAGAGTGTTTCACAGAGAGGAACTAGGGGCTCTCATTGCTCACTCCCTAGCTGCTCTGAATATAGTGCAGCTGGTGGTTCAGGAAGAACCGCTTGAGGACCCTCTGCTGCAGGGTTTTAAAGCAGAGAAGTGTTTTCCAGTGCATGAGTGATTAAACAGATGATAGAATCGGAACGGTAGTGCCCAGAGGCGACCCTAAGAGGTAGTCTCTCTATGGGCCACCTGTACCCAATTCCGCAAGAGGAGAAGGAACTATTGCGGATGCCCAAGGTGGATGCGTTGGTCTTGGCAGTGCCCAAGAATACTACTATTCTGGTGGAAGGCGGGCGCGGTCCTTAAAGATCTTCAGGATTGGAAGTTAGTCTATACTTAAGCAAGCATTTGACTCGAGTGCCCTAGCTCTGCAGGCCTCCATTTGTGGGGCCTATGTCTCCAGGGAGAGAGTTCCTCGGAGGTGGAGGAGAGTGCTCCTTCGAAGGGGGCCAAATTGGAATCGGCAGCCGTGTACTTGGCCGATGCCTTTTATGATTTAGTGAGGATAGTCTCAAAAACTATGGCGTCCTCTCTGGCTGAGGACCTGGCGGCAGACGCGACCTCTAAGGTTCACCTTAGTAAGCTTCCCTATAAGGGCAAACTTTTCTTTGGGGAGGCGTTGGAGAAGATTGTAAAAGATTTGGGTGATTCTTAAGGAGGTCGGCTGCTGGAGGACTGTCCGAAGGGTCCAAGGCAGAGAGGGCAAATGAGAGATTTCCACAGGTTTCAGTCACCTCGATATGGTCCATACCAGCGGGGTTGCTTCATGGCCAGAGGGCAGTCCTTTTGCGGAGCTCGGGGGTTTGGCCGGGGTTATTTCACTTGCCCCTGCCCAAGAAGCCACAATGAAGTCAGGAAGTTACCAATGGGGGATGTTTACAACAGTTCTACTCATCCTGGGCCGCAATAACGATGGACCAGTGGGTGTTGGAGATCATCCGCAAAGGGTACATAAAAACATAAGATGCCATACTGGGTCAGACCAAGGTCCATCAAGCCCAGAATCCTGTTTCCAGCAGTGGCCAATCTAGGTCATACGTACCTAGCAGTTTCCCCAAAAGACACAGGTTCCACAATGCTTGTATTGGTTCAAGCATTGATATCCTGGGTCCCTTCTTAATAATGGTTTATGGACCTTTCCTCCAGGAACTTGTCCAAACCTTTTTTAAACCCAGCTACACTAACAGCCTTTACTACATCCTCCGGTAACAAATTCCAGTTTGATTACACGTTGAGTGAAAAAAATTTCTTTTATTAGTCTTAAATAGTTTACCCTGTAGCTTCATTGCATGTCCCCTAGACTTTCTGTGTTCTGATAATGTAAGCAATCGATCTACGTTTACCCGTTCCACTCCGTTCATTAATTTATAGACTTGTATCATATCTCCCCTCAGCCGTCTCTTTTCCAGATTAAAGAGCCCTAACCTTTTTAGCCTGCCTTCGTAGGAGTATCCTTCCATCCTCTTTACCATTTTGGTGGCTCTTCTCTGAACCTTTTCTAATAACGCTATACCCTTTTTAAGATACAGCGACCAGAATTGCACACAATATTCAAGGTGCAGTCTCAGCATGGAACGATATAGAGGCATTATAATATCTTATTTTATTTTCCATTCCTTTTCTTATACCTAGCATTCTATTTGCTCTCTTAGCCGCCGCTGCACACTGGGCCGATGGTTTTAACATGTTATCCACAATGATGCCTAAATCTTTTTCCTCGGTGGTGGTTCCTAATGTGGAACCTTGCATCGTGTAACCATAGTTGGGGTTGTTTTTCCCTAGGTGCATAACTTTGCACTTGTCTACATTAAATTTCATCTGCCATTTTGATGCCTAGTCTTCCAATTTATTAAGATCCTCTTGCAATTTTCCACAATCTTCTTGTGTTTTAACAACTTTTAAATAGTTTTGTCATCTGCAAATTTGATAACCTCACTCATTTTTCCCCTTTCCAGGTCATTTATGAATGCCAAAAAGCAGCGGACCCAGCACAGATCCCTGGGGTACACCACTATTCACCTTTCTACATTGGGAAAATTGGCCATTTAGCCCTACCCTCTGCTTTCTATCTTTTAACCAGTTCCTGATCCACAATAGTACACTGCCTCCTATCCCATGACTTTTTAGTTTTGCCAAAAGTCTCTGAGGGACCTTCTCAAAGGCTTTCTGAAAGTCCAGATACACTATATCAACCGACTCACCTTTGTCCACCTGTTTGTTCACACCTTCAAAAAAGCATAACAGATTAGTAAGACAAGATCTTCCTTGTCTAAAGCCATGTTGGCTGTCTCCCATTAGACCATGACTATCTACATGCTGAGTAATTTTATTCTTTGATGGTTTCTACCATTTTTCCCGGTACTGACGTCGGGTACACCGGTCTGTAGTTTCCCGGATCACCCCTGGAACCCTTTTTAAAAATTGGCGTTACATTGGTGATCCTCCAGTCTTCAGGTATTACAGGATGATTTTAATGAAAATTCACAGATTACTAATAGCAGGTCTACAATCTCATATTTCAGTTGTTTCAACACTCTTGGATGTATACCATCCGGCCCAGGTGATTTGCTACTCTTCAGTTTATCTAATAGTTGTAATACATCTTCCTGATGTATCGATATTTCCTTCCATTCTTCCGCACCTTTAAATACCACTTCAGTCATGGTCTCTGGTCGGTATGCGCTGGAGTTCTTCAGACCACTATCCGAAGCGTTCATTGCATTTCCCTGCAAGGCACCGACGAAGAGGGAAGCAGTGCTAGATATGCTTCAGCGCTTACTGCGCCTTCAGTCAGTGGTTCTTGTGCTCCGAGACTAGTGCGGGTTAGGGCGATACTCTTATTTATTTTGTGGCGCGAAAAAAGGAAGGTTCCTTCAGGCCCATTCTCGATCTCAAGCACGTGAACGGCAGCTTAAGGGTGCTGCATTTCCGAATGGAAACGCTACAATCGGTGATTATGGTGGTACGGCCAGGTGAGGTGCTTTCTGCTATAGATCTCAGAGGCTTATCTGCATATTCCCATCAGACCAGAACATCAGAGGTTCCTACACCGCTGTCCCTATGGGTCATTTTTAGTTCAGGGCACTGCCGTTCAGGCTGGCCACAGCGCCGTGAACATTCACAAAGGTGATGGTGGTAGTCGCGGCGACATTAAGGCAGGAAGGGATTTTGGTACAATGGTCCAGCTTGGAATGGTGGCTGGATTCCGGTCACCTCCAAGCAGGCATGCCGTTGGAGCAGCCAATTTAAATTTTGGTCACCAGAGATGCGAGTCTCTGGCTGGGGGGCACACTGTCACTCCCAGGTAATGCAGGGGCGATGGTCAGCGGAGGAAGCAGAGTGGTCAATCAATCGCCTAGAGATGAGAACGGTGAGATTGGCGCCGCAACATTTCGAGGGCCTATACGGGGGGAAGCCATATATGTTTTCTCCGATAATTCGGTAACGGTATCCTATATCAACCAGCAAGGGGGCACGGGCAGTGCTATATTGGTGGAAGAGTCAACTGCTGCTGCAATGGGCGGAGATCCATCTGAAAGCCTTGTCAGCGGCGCATGTAGCAGGAAAAGACAATGTGCAGGCCGACTACCTCAGTCGGCATGCCTTGGATCCAGGAGAGTGGGAGCTAAACACTGCCGTGTTTCACGAGATTACATTTCGGTGGGGGCAGATGATCATGGATCTGATGGCCACTCTTTCCAGTGCCAAGGCCGCATGGTTCTTCAGCAGATGCAGAGAGCACATGTCTGAGGGGCTCAATGCTCTGGCGTAGCCTTTGCCGGTGGAAGGACTGCTCTGTGTTCCCACCATGGCTGATGATAGGTCAACTCTTGCGGAGGATAGGAGCTCACGACAGGCAGGTGATTCTCATAGTGCCGGATTGGCCGCAGAGGCCATGGTATGCCGATGTGGTGCATCGGCCTTGGAAACTGCCCAGTCGGCTCAATTTGTTGAATCAGGGTGCAGTATTGATGCCACAGGTGGATCGGTTCTCCCTTACGGCTTGGCTCTTGAGAGGGAATGTTTGCGATGCTGCGGGTACTCTGAGGCTGTCATCACTACTATGTTGAGATCCAAGAAGCATTCCACGTCTTTATCTTATATCCGTATTTGGCGGTTGGTGTGCGGAAAGGGGAGTTAAGCTGTTCGGCTGTACGCTGCCAGACATATTGCTTTTTCTTCAGGGAGGCCTGGAAAAAGGGCTAGCCCTGAGTTCTCTGAAGGTGCAAGTGGCGGTGCTGGCCTGTTACAGTGGGCGAGTGAAGAGACGCTTGTTGGCAGCGCTCCTGGACGTAATTCGTTTTCTTTCGGAGGTTAAGAATGTGTGGCCACCCTTTAGGCCGGTGGTGCCTCCCTGGGATCTGAATTTGGTCCTAGAGGCACTAGTGGGACCTCCCTTTGAGCCTGCGGCGGTGGCGTGAAGTTGGAGAGATCTCTCCTGGAAGACGGTTTTTCTGGTGGCATTATGTTCGAGAGATCTCTCCTGGAAGACGGTTTTTCTGGTGGCATTATGTTCGGCAAGGCGGATTTCCAATTTACAAGCACGCTTGTGTAGGGAACCCTTTATTCAATTTTCGGTAGACAAGGTGGTATTGTGTCCGGTGCCTGCCATCCTTCCTTCCGAAGGTGGTATCGTGCTTTCATGTGAATCAGCCGATTTCGCTGCCGACTTTTCCGAATCTCGGAGGGGAGGGAACGGATCGTAGGCTTCGATAGCTGGATCTCGGAAGGGTACTTCGAAGATATCTTACGAGGATGTTTTTATTTGGTGGACCCCGTAAAGGGGAAGCGGCCTCCAAAGCTTCGATTGCCCCGGTGGTTGAAGCAGGCTATTGAAGCTGCATATGCTGCGCCGGGGGAGTCTCTTATGGGTCTGAGGGCTCACTCTACTCGCGGACAAGCGACTTCCTGGCGGAGCATGCTTTGATTCCTCCAGTATAATCTGCCAGGCAGCAACTTGGTCGTCCCTCCACACTTTTTCAAGGCATTATTGGCTAGATGTGCAGGCTAGGGGGGATGCAAATGTTGGGGCCTCTGCTATCAGGGACGGTCTTGCTGGTCCCACCTGGGTTTAGGTACTGCTCTGATACGTCCCTACGGTTCCTGGACTGGCCTGGAGAGACGAGGAGGAAGGAGAAATTAGACCTTACCTGCTTATTGTCTTTCCTTGAGTTTTGTCCAGGGCCCACCCCTATCCATTTGTGCGGTTCAGCAGGATGGCTTCTGTGGGTGTTAGGCTGCAGAAGGTGTGGCGGTGGTTCTTGAGGGTTGTGAAGTCTACCTTGAGTCCAAGGCACAAACATGTTTGAAGGCTGGCATCCAGTTCATTGACACAGCTCTGCTCTCCTGCTCTTCCTTCCTACAGTGTAGTGGGAGAAGGGGCCTTTCTGAGAGTTTAAAAAAAAGATAGAGAACAAGAAGAAGAAAGGCAGTGGTGCAGGGATCCCTGTAGTCTTGGAGAGTAGGTTTGTTTTTTGTAGTTCAAATTTTAGTGTTTTTTTCTTAGTTACTCGGTGTACACTGCTTTGTCAATAGAAGACTGAGTTAAAGGTTCTAGAGGGAGCTAGATAAGGTGTCAGGAAAACTCTGTGTAATTCAGTCCTCTGCTGCTGGAGGGGGCTGACTACCCTACGGTTCCTGGACTGGCCTGGAGAGAACTCAAGGAAAGACAATTAGCATTCATTACTGTAGGATGTAGTAAAAGCTGTTAGTGTAGCTAGGTTTAAGAAAGGTTTGGACAAGTTCCTGGAGGAAAGGTCCGTAAAACATTATTAAAGAAGACCCGGGAAATCCACTACTTGCACCGGGACAAGCATTGTGGAATCTGTGTGTCTTTTTGAGAAACTGCTTGGTACTTGTGACCTGGATTGGTCATTGTTGGAAATAGGATACTGGGCTTGATGGACCTTGGTCTGATCCAGTATGGCATATCTGTGATACTATGAACAGCGGTATAAAAGTAATATTAAATAAATAAACCTGTGAAAAGCGCGATATAAATGCAGCTAAATAAATAAATCTTCTGTTCTCAATTGAATTGAGATCAGGACTCATTGTTAGCCAGTCTAAAACAGTCCATGTGTTCCTTTTTAACCGTTTGTACTTCTGGATATGTTTTGGGTCATTATCTTGCTGGAGGGACCCGTGATCTTTGACCCAGAGCTAACATTCTGATACTAGGTAGCCCATTTTGCTCCAAAATACGTTGCTAGTCCTCTGACTTCATGATTCCTTTAATACATCCCAGACCTCCTGAGGTTTCTGAGGCAACAAAATAGCTCCACAACATTATGCAATTTCCACCATATTTAACTGTTGGAAGGGTGTGGGGGTTTTTCTTAAAAGCTTCATTTCTTCACCTGTAAATATCACTGGTCTGAATTGCCGAAGAGCTCAAGTTTGGATTCATCTGTCCACAAAATATTTTCCCAGAAGGAATGTGTTTTCTCAAGGTGGTTTTGGGCAAAGATCAGGCGTACCTTTTTATTTGTGTCTTTGAGCAGTGGGGGTCCTCCTTGGCCTTCCTAGGCTTTCGCCCATGAAGTCCTTTGTTTAGTGCGTGACGTATGGTGCAGGTTGAAACCACAACTTCAGGTTAGCCTTAAGCTCTTATGGATGTTGTACGTGGTGTTTTCCAGCAGTTTACACTAACCTTCAAAGACTACTTGGATTAATTTTCCTCTTCCCATCACATCCTAGTAAGTTCTTGACAGAAACATGAGCAGAAAACTGAACTGTAGACATGGGAATCCCAAGGTCTTTGGAGATGTCCTTCTACCCATTTGATGATTGGCGGTGATGGTTTTTCTGACTGTCTCAGGCAGCTCTCTTGTCTTCAACATTGTGAAAATAGAATGTGGCCATTTTAAACATTAGATCCATCATTCATTGGTTGATTCAAGTTACATGAGTACTGACAGTGGATCACGGGTGCATCTAATTATCTCCAGGAACAAGCAGGAATGTAGTCTTCGCATATGGGTATCATCGGTACCAACGGAGCCCGCGCGGGAACGCTTCCCAGCGTCCAATAGGAAAGCTTTTGGGAGCATCCCACAGCGCATGCGTGCTGCCTTCCCGCCTCTGTACCTCTCTCACTTCAGTTCTTCGTTTTCCACGGAGCCGACAGGACACGGTACCCTGTCACTGCAGAAAATCTACCTTTATTTCTTGCTTTTTGTGGTTGCGTCTGCCTTCATTCGACGTCTACCGGTTCTCTTATTCTTTCTTTAGAAAAAATATATCTTTTTCTTAAAGGATCTTCCCTATTTCTGGTGCTAGGCACCATTTTGGGCACTAGGCCCATTTTTCTTCAAGCATGGAGAAACCAGCTAGTTGGTTTCAAAAAATGCTTAAAATGTGGCGGTACCATTTCCGTCACGACACCCATGATTGGTGTCTAAAATGTTAGTGTCCTGACCATTGTCCAACGGAGTGTCTCTCCTGCACGAGAGTGACCAAGAGGGGCCGGCAGAATAGAGCTGCAAAACTCTGTACCCTTTTTGCCTTCGACACAATGTCAATTGCATCAATGTCTTCCAGGGTTTCATCTTCCTCCCTTGGATCTCAGGTAACCAAAAGTAAAACTAGCCGGTCCTCGAAGGGAAAATCTCCTTCAAAGTATCGAGATGCTTCGGGCATTTCCCTCGAGGATACTTCACCGGTAAAACAGCCCCAGCAGGAGTCTTCAAGCTCCAAAGCATTAACAGGGCTCCAGGATGTTCCAGAGGCCTCTGCGGAACTACTGGTGCTATGCTCTGGGGTCGTGGCCGCATCCACCAGTACTTGGCACCCAGGCATCGGCAGGAGTGATAGATTACAGAATCCTCGCTATCAAACTCAGTCTAGCAGCCCTCTTAGCAGCCTCAGTACTGCTAAGACCGCAACAGACGGTTCCACAGGTATCAGTGCCAACCTCGGTACCGGTACGACGGTACCTGCTTCGACAGGACTGCTACCCCCCATACCGATGTCCAGTATCGGGGATCAGGAACAGAGACATTTCGGTACAGAATTGAGCGGTACCAATACCATGCGTCACAGGAGCACCTGGTGCTTGAGTCTTCCAATTCCGATGACTCTGACGATTCTACCAGTACCAGAGTGAATCTATTAAAAGATTAAAACTCCCTCTCAGTAGGATATGTCCTTCCAGGACTTCATACGTGATTTAGCATACGTGATTCCAGAAAAAGAACCTATGGCAGAGGAATTAAGAATTCTCTCTGCCTCTTCAAATCCAGGCTGAAAACTCACTATTTCACTGCTGCTTTTGGATCTTGACCCACCTGATCTCATTTTCTTTCCCCTTGCTTTATCCCTGCCTACACTTTGGAGAAAGGTGAATAGTGGTGTACCCCAGGGATCTGTTCTGGGTCCGCTGCTTTTTGACATATTCATAAACGACCTGGAAAGTGGAATAACGAATAAGGTTATCAAATTTGCAGATGAGACAAAACTATTTAAAGTTGTTTAAAACCCAAGAGGATTGTGGAAAATTGCAAGAGGATCTTGATAAACTGGAAGACTAGGCATCAAAATGGCAGATGAAATTTAATGTGGACAAGTGCAAAGTTATGCACCTGGGGAAGAACCCAAACTATGGTTACACGATGCAAGGTTCCACATTAGGAACCACCACCCAGGAAAAAGATTTAGGCGTCATTGTGGATAACATGTTAAAACCCTCGGCCCAATGTGCAGCAGCAGCCAAGAGAGCAAATAGAATGCTAGGTATCATAAGGAAAGGAATGGAAAATAAAACAAGATATTATAATGCCTCTATACCGTTCCATGGTGAGACCGCACCTTGAATATTGTGTGCAATTCTGGTTGCCGTATCTTAAAAAGGATATAGCGTTATTAGAAAAGGTGGAGAAGAGCCACCAAAATGGTAAAGGGGATGGAAGGATACTCCTATGAAGAAAGGCTAAAAAGGTTAGGGCTCTTTAACCTGGAAAAGAGACGGCTGAGGGGAGATATGATACAAGTCTATAAATTAATGAACGGAGTGGAACGGGTAAACGTAGATCGATTGTTTACCTTATCAGAATATAGAAAGACTAGGGGACATGCAATGAAGCTACAGGGTAAACTATTTAAGACTAATAAAAGAGAATATTTTTTTCACTCAACGTGTAATCAAACTCTGGAATTTGTTACCGGAGGATGTAGTAAAGGCTGTTAGTGTAGCTGGGTTTAAAAAAAGGTTTGGACAAGTTCCTGGAGGAAAGGTTCATAAACCATTATTAAGAAGGGACCCAGGATATCAATGCTTGAACCAATACAAGCATTGTGGAACCCTGTGTCCCTTGGGGAAACTGCTAGGTACATATGACCTAGATTGGCCAATGTTGGAAACAGAATACTGGGCTTGATGGACTTTGGTCTGACCCAGTATGGCATATCTTATGTTCTTAAGCATCAGGCTTAGAACAGTGGGTACAAGAAAAGCTGGGACACATTCCTTGCACAGGAGAAAATCTCTTTGGCAAGGACTGGCAAGACAAGGCTAATCAGCTTGAATCTGACAATACTACTTTGAACAGACTGTCAAAGGCTACAGCCAACCCAGCAAAAAAGAAAACATTCAAGAAACCTTTTTTCAGTAAGAAAAAGAAGTCTTACCAATCTTACACCTATCAAACTCACTGTCCACTTCATTTCCCAAAAGGGACAACAACAGAACAGACAGCCGAGAAAACCACAAGCTTAGCTGGCTCAACAGACCCAGCCACCTCAGGGTCCTTGACTTCCACCTTGAGAACTTAGTCATTGTGCCCCTAAAAGGTCCAGAACCCGTGACCATTCCAGGCAGACTATGCCATTTTGCTAAAAGATGGCAACAAATAACATCAGAAAATTGGACTCTGTCCATTGTAAGATTGGGGTACAAGCTTCATTTCCTCAACTTGCCCCCACCTACAATTCTGAAACAGTTGAATTCTCAGGGCCCTGCCACCGACCTCTTGTGGCAGGAGGTCACGTCACTTATAGCTCAAGGAGCAATTGAAGTGCCCATACCCCAACAGGGGACAGGGTTCTACTCCCCCTATTTTCTTATTCTAAAGAAGACACAGACCTATACTAGACCTCAGAGAATTAAACAAGTATTTATTCCTAGAAAAGTTCTAGATCTCCTTCGGAACACTTTTACCATACCTTCAGAGTCAGGACTAGCTATGTTCTCTAGATCTAACAGATGCGTACACGCATATTCTCATCCACTCAGATCACAGGAAGTTCCTTTGATTCCTGGTCCAAGGAAGACACTTCCAGTACAGAGTTCTTCCCTTTGGACTAGCCTCTGCTCCAAGAGTCTTCACAAAATGCATGGCAGTGGTAGCAGCATTTATGAGGACTCTAGGAATATTCGTCTTCCCTTACTTAGCCGATTGGCTCATTCGAGCATCGGCAGCTCCAGAGGCCAGCTTCGCGCTCTCTCGAGCAATGAGAATTCTTCAATACCTGGGGCTGGTCATAAACCTCCCAAAACCTCATCTCACCCCCTCTGTCTCTCGAATTCATAGGGGCTCGTCTAGACACACGGCAGTCAAGGGCTTTCCTGCCCCAGCCACGCTGTCTACATATAATACAACTGGCATCTCAAGCATCTATGAAGGTATTCCTTACTGCTCGGGAGATGCTTCAACTGCTGGGACACATGGCATCCACTGTTCATGTGGTTCCCTATGCTCGCCTCCACATGCGAGCAGCCCAGTGGACCCTTTCCTCTCAGTGGTCACAAGCCTCGGGTTGACTAACAGACAAAATCAGAACTACCACACATCTGATTTCTTCCCTGCAATGGTGGCAATCCCTGGAAAACCTCCTTGTAGGCTCTCCTTTCCAGCAGTCTCTATGCCAAACCACTCTGACAGATGTGTCCAAGATGGGTTGGGGAGCCCACTTGCATGATCTCTCCGCTCAGGGTCTTTGGACCTCACAGGAGGTTTCCCTTCACATAAACCTCTTAGAGCTGAGAGCCATTTTCAATGCTATTCAAGTCTTTCAGGGCCATCTCAGCAACAAAACAGTACTGATCCAAACCGACAATCAGGTAGCTATGTTCTGTGTAAACAAACAAGGCGGAACAGGCTCTCTATCGCTATGCAAGAAAGCTTTGCGAATATGGACCCTCACCAGAGAGTTACAAATTCACCTGTTAGTGGTATATCTTCCGTGCATTCAAAACTCTTGGGCAGACAAACTCAGTCGAATGCTGCTGCCACACGAGTGGTCCCTCCACTCAGACCAGTTTGCTCGAGTGTTTCGAATCTGGGGAACACCAGATATAGACCTCTTTGCAAGTCCGCAGAATGCCAAACTTCCCTAATTCTGTTCCAGAATTCCGTCTCAAAACTGTCAGGCAAGAGATGCGTTCCTACTCCACTGGGGACAGGACTTCCTCTATGCCTTCCCACCCATTCCCCTCATTCCCAAGACCTTATTCAAACTTCAGAGAGACAGAGGTCGTATGATACTCATAGCTCCACGTTGGCCACGTCAAGCGTGGTACCCCCTTCTGCGTCTCTCTCAAACCATGCCTCTGGAGTTAGGGAATGCTCCGGATCTCCTGTCGCAGGAGGACGGATCCCTACTGCTTCCCAATCCCCAGGCCCTACATCTCAGGGCCTGGTTACTGAAAGCCTAGAATTCCAGGATATTAATTTTTCTCAACAAGTGAAGGAAATCCTCCTGGCTTCCAGAAAACTTTCCACAAGATGTTCTTACGCTTTTAAGTGGAAAAGGTTCTCTGGTGTTGACAAAAGGGACTTGGCCCCCTTTTAGTACCTGTGGAGTTTGCTACTAGAGTATTTTCTACAATTATCAATATCTGACCTAAAGACCAATTCAGTGAGGGTCTATCTCAGTGCTATTGCCGCTTTTCAATGGACAACTTATTTCCTTTCATCCACTTATATCAAGATTTATGAGAGGCCTACTCTTAACAAAACCTCCCATTAAACCACCACCGGTGGCATGGGACCTAAATCTTGTTCTTGGTCAGCTTATGAAACCGCCCTTTGAACCTTTAGCCACTTCAGGCCTAAAGTATCTTTCGCCATCACTTCTGCGAGACACAGTAGTGAATTACAAGCGTTAGTAGCTGACCCTCCATATACAAGATTTCACCATGATAAAGTAGTCCTCAGGACTCATCCTCACTTTCTGCCAAAGCTGGTTTTGCCTTTTCATTTAAACCGTTCAGTTTGTCTTCCTATATTCTTTCCTAGGCCTCACGCCTTCATTGCAGAAAGGAATCTTCACACTTTGGATTGTAAAAGAGCCTTAGCCTTATCTCCAGGAACAAGCAGGAATAAGTCCTCACATATGGGTACGTCGGTACCGACGGAGCCCACGCGGGAAAGCTCCCCAGCTTCCCAGAAGGAAAGCTTTTGGGGCCTCCCACTGCGCATGCGCGCTGCCTTCCCGCCTTCCTGACCAACTCTCCTCAATTCTTCTTTTTCCGCGGAGCCAGCAGGTCGTGTTCCTGTCACCGCTGAAGAAGTTGTTGTTTTAATTTGTTTCTTTGGCCGCGTGTCTGCCTTCCCCGATTCCGGACCGGTACCGCTGGTCTTTTTTCTTTTCTTTAAAAAAAGAAAATCTTATTTTTCCCCACTTGGTGTGTTTGTTCTGTGAGGCCTCTAGGCCTTCACAGAATTCTCCCTCATGGAGAAACAAGCCTCTGGTTTTAAAAAATGCACCAAGTGTAGCGGTATTATATCAGTCACAGACACCCATGAATGGTGTCTTAAATGTTTGGGGCCTGACCACTCCATTCCGGATTGCCCATCCTGTTCTTTGATGTCTAAACATGGCTTACAAAACCGGGCAGCCAAGTTTCACATGCTGTTTTCTACAGATACTCCAGCATCGACATCTTCCAGGTCTTCCTCTCCTGATGGATCTCAGGTAACCAAACATTCCTCTGGCAGGTCCTCAAAGGGCAAATCTCCCTCCAAGTATGGAGATGCCCCCGGGCTTGACCCTGAGGACCCTGCCCCAGCCAAACAACCCCGGCGGGAAGCTCCGGCTTCCAAAGCTCCTCCTATGGGGTTACAGGTTGACATCGATGGCACGGCCTCGACAGATCACCTGTTAGACTGCTCTGGGGTACCGGCTCAATCTTCCGGTACCGACATCCAGACAGTCGTGGCGTCTATGGATCATACAGTTCAATCCATGCAGCAGGCCATTATGGCTTTTATTAGAGCTGCGACGCCCTCGGTACCGCAGCCAGCGGTACCGACTCTGGTTCCGGTACCATAACTGATACGGGTACCCAGGGCATCCTCATCGACCAGGATACCGATTCCCGGTTCCGGGGTTTTCCCCGATACCGATCCGGTTCCGGGTACCCCCGATGTCGATACCGGTTGATACGCTTATCGATCCCTGGAAGCAAACAGACGATACTTTGAGTCTTCTGAGGATTCTGATTCATCAGATGACTCTGCTGAAGTATCCCTAACTCTACCTGAAGAGCCCTCTTCTCAAAAGAGGAGAATGTCTCCTCCAGAGGATTTGTCCTTTCAAGACTTCATCATTGAAGTAGCTAAAGGTCTCTCTATTTCAGTAACCTCTGAAAAAGAACCTAGAGCAAAAAAATTAGATATTTTAGGATACTCTAAGGTTCCCAAAGAGGCAGTCACCTTGCCCATTCATGAAATTCTTCAAGAACACATGATGGACTTATGGGAGACTCCTCTCACCCTATCTCCACATTCTCGTCGTTTGGACACCATGTATCGTGTCCCTCCTTCTCCTGGTTTTCAAAAAACTCAGCTCCCTCACCACTCTATTGTGGTGCAGTCAGCTATGAAAAGGATAAAGAGTACCAAAAGACACTCTTCTACTCCTCCAGGGAGAGAATGTAGGACTTTGGATGCTTTTGGTAGAAAAATCTTCCAAGCAAGTATGCTTATTGCCAGAATCAATTCATACAGCCTCTATATGGGCATGTTTCTGAAGGAGATTGCATTGAAAATACGCCATTTTCTCCCCTTTATCCCAGAGGATAGAAAGGAGGAGTTCCTTCTTTTGCTAAAGCATACCCAAGATATTTCAAAGTTCTCCAACAGAGCAGCCTTTGACTCCTTTGAGGGTGCTAGCAGAGCCTCAGGTATTGCCATAGCGGCTCGCAGAATTGCTTGGCTCCAGGCCTCTGACCTAGAACCCTGGGTCCAGGATGGGTTGGGAAATCTGCCCTGTACAGGTGAGAATCTGTTTGGTAAGGAGTGGCAAATCAAAGCCACCCAAATGGATGCAGAAAATGCTGCTTTAGATAGACTTTCTAAGTCTACCTCTGCCCCGTCAAGAAAAAATCTTTCAAGAAGCCTTTCTATAAGGCCAGATTTGCTACAAATACTGGCCAACAATCTTCTGCAGCTCGCTTTGCTCCTAAGCGTCAGCAGCCTAAACAGGCCAGGGGAAAAACCTGCAGGGGCTGCTACAGCCCAGCAGTCCCAACCCCCTTAGGGTTTTTGACTCAACTCTAGAGAACTTAACCTTTCTGGCTCTAAAACATCCAGAGCCTCTCAACATTCCAGGAAGGTTAACTCATTTTGCTCCCAGATGGGAGCAAATCACATCAGAACAATGGACCCTCTCTATCATCAGAGAGGGCTACAAACTACATTTCTCCAGCCTTCCTCCCCATACCATGGTGAGATGTTTCAATTCTCCCCCATCTCTCCTGAACCTGTTAGGTCAGGAGGTGACCACCCTTCTCGCCCAAAGGGCAATAGAAGAGGTTCCTCTTCTTCAACAGGGGTCAGGGTTTTACTCCCCTTATTTTCTCATTCCCAAGAAAACAGGGGGGTACAGACCTATTCTAGATCTCAGAGAATTGAACAAATTCCTATGCAAGGAGAAATTCAAGATGCTTTCTCTAGGTACTCTCCTTCCATACCTACAGAGTCAGGATTGGCTTTGTTCTCTAGATCTCAAGGATGCGTACACACATATACTCATCCATCCATCCCACAGAAAATTCCTACGGTTTCTGTTCCAGGGAAAACATTTCCAATACAGAGTACTTCCCTTCGGTCTAGCCTCTGCTCCAAGGGTATTTACCAAATGCATGGCAATAGTAGCTGCATTTCTACGAGCCCTGGGAATTTTTGTCTTCCCATACCTGGACGACTGGCTCATCCGAGCTCCATCTCAGTCCGAGGCTCAGACTTCCCTGGATCGCACCAGACGCATTCTGCAGTATCTGGGACTTGTGATCAATCTGCCAAAGTCTCAACTCACCCCTACTCAGTCCCTGGAATTCATAGGGGCCTGGTTGGATACCACCACTGCAAGGGCCTATCTTCCTCAGGCCCGTTGCCAGCGTCTAGTGCACTTAGCCTCCCAGACTCAGTCCAGAAGCCACTTGTCTGCCAGGGAGATGCTACAACTATTAGGCCACATGGCCTCCACAGTACATGTGGTGCCCTATGCTCGCCTACATATGAGAGCAGCTCAATGGACTTTGTCCATCCAGTGGACTCAAGCATCAGGAGCTCTCTCAGACCAAATAGCAAACTCCAAACGTCTCTTTTGGTCTCTCCAATGGTGGATGTCCACTCAAAATCTGTTGTTGGGGGCCCCCTTTCAACCATTGTTGCCCCAAGCAACCCTCACAGCAGATGCTTCCCAAACAGGTTGGGGAGCTCATCTTCAAGATCTCTCCACTCAGGGCACTTGACCTCCACAGGAGACCACCCTTCATATCAACCACTTGGAACTTCGAGCAATCTTTCTAGCTCTCAGAGTTTTTCATACCCTCCTCAGCAACATGACGGTCCTTATTCATACGGACATTCAAGTAGCCATGTTTTACATAAACAAACAAGGAGGGACTGGTCTCTGTTGCTTTGCAACGAAGCTCTAAGATTATGGGCCTTCGTCAGAGAGCATCAAATCCATCTCCTGGCAGTATATCTTCCAGGAATCCAAAACTCTTGGGCAGACAGACTCAGTCGAGTTCTGCTTCCACACGAATGGTCCCTACACATGGATCAGGTACTCAGAATCTTCCAGAAATTGGGGACCCCGGACATAGACCTCTTTGCAAGTCCATGGAATGCCAAACTTCCCCGGTTCTGTTCCAGGATTTCGTGTCAGGGAGTTCAGGATGCCTTCCTCTTTCATTGGGGTCAGGGCTTCCTATATGCCTTTCCACCCATTCCTTTGATTCCCAAGACTCTGTTCAAACTTCAAAGGGATCAAGGGTCCATGATCCTCATAGCTCCACGCTGGCCACGCCAAGTGTGGTACCCTCTACTTCTGCATCTCTCCCAAGCCCCCTCCCTGGACTTGGGAGCAGCTCCAGACCTTCTGTCTCAGGAGGAGGGGACTTTGTGGCACCCAAACCCTAAGTCCCTTCACCTCAGAGCTTGGTTACTGAAGGCCTAGACCTTCATCACTTCAATCTTTCGCAGCAAGTGAAGGATATCCTCCATGCCTCTAGGAAACCTTCCACTAGGCTTTCTTACGCTTTTAAATGGAAAAGATTTTCCATTTGGTGTGCTCAAAAGGGTCTTAACCCTCTAGCACTTCCTTTGAATTCTCTTTTGGTATATCTCCTGCATCTCTCCAATGCAGGACTCAAAACGAATTCAGTAAGAGTCCATTTGAGTGCTATTGCAGCATCCCTTAAGCCCATCAATGGACAACCTGTTTCCTCTCATCCTCTTATTGCAAGATTCATGAGAGGCCTAACCTTAACTAAACCTCCCATTCGACCTCCTCCGGTGGCATGGGACTTAAACTTGGTTCTTGGTCAGCTTATGAAGCCACCCTTTGAACCCTTAGCCACTACCTCCTTGAAATTTCTTTCTTGGAAGGTTATTTTTCTTATTGCAGTCACCTCAGCTCGCCGTATCAGTGAACTGCAAGCTCTAGTGGCTAATCCACCTTATACAAGGTTCCATCATGATAAGGTGGTCCTTAGGACCAATCCCCACTTTATGCTTAAAGTGGTCTCCCCTTTTCATCTTAATCAAGAGGTATATTTACCTGTCTTTTTTCCAGCTCCTCATGCATCCAGTGCAGAGAGGACCCTTCATACTCTAGATTGTAAAAGAGCTCTTACCTTTTACCTCCACAGGACACAGCAACATCAAAAGTCTTCTCAGCTTTTTGTTGCTTTTGATCCTTCTCATTTAGGACTTCCAGTCTCTAAAAGAACACTCTCCAATTGGATTGCTCAGAGTATCTCTTTTGCTTACCAGAGTAAGAACCTTTCTCTGGAGAGCCATGTCACCACTCACAATGTGAGGGCCATGGCCACCTCTGTGGCTCATCTAAACTCTGTCTCCATTGACCAGATCTGTCGAGCAGCCACCTGGTCCTCGGTTCATACCTTTACAGCCCATTACTGTTTGGACAAGGACTCCCGCCGGGATGCCTTGTTTGGTCAGGCTGTCCTCAGACACCTGTTCAATTCTTGAACAACTCCAGCCCACCTTCCCTGAATGGATGCCTGAGATCCATAGGAAGATGAGGAACCTTTCAGGGTCTCATACCCTTGCGGGGGCTCTCCCGGGCATCTTAGCTAGGGAGTCCCCATATGTGAGGACTCATTCCTGCTTGTTCCTGGAGATAGCACAGTTACTTACCTGTAACAGGTGATCTCTTGGAACAGCAGGAATTAGTCCTCACAACCCGCCCACCTCCCCTAGGCGTTGTATCTCTCTCTCTCTTTCCTTTCCTCTCTCTATTATCTCAGCTTTAAACTCGAACTGAGGAGAGTTGGTCAGGAAGGCGGGAAGGCAGCGCGCATGCGCAGTGGGAGGCCCCAAAAGCTTTCCTTCTGGGAAGCTGGGGAGCTTTCCCGCGCGGGCTCAGTCGGTACCGACGTACCCATATGTGAGGACTAATTCCTGCTGTTCCCAGAGATCACCTGTTACAGGTAAGTAACTGTGCTATCTCCAGGAACAAGCAGGAATGAGTCTTCACATATGGGTATCGGTAGCGATGGAGCCTGCGCGGGAACGCTCCCCAGCGTCCAAAAGGAAAGCTTTTGGGAGCATCCCACAGCGCCTGCGCGCTGCCTTCCCGCCTTTCCTAACTGCCTCTCTCCAGTTCTTCTTTTCCGCGGAGCCAGCAGGTCGTGTTCCTGTCACCGCTGAAGAATTTCTTTATTTTATTTTTTCTTTGGTCGCGCGTCTGCCTTCTCGACGCTGGACCGGTACCGCCGGTCTTTTCTTTCTTTATTTAAAAAAAAAAAAAAATACTGTTCACTTCAGTGCATTTTCTTCTTTGGCCTTAGGCCTAGAACATTTTTCCTTATGGAAAAGCCCGCCTCTGGGTTTAAAAAATGCACGAAGTGCAGCGGCACTATTTCTGTCACCGACACCCATGAATGGTGCTAAAATGTTTAGGTCCTGACCACTCCATTACGGATTGTGAGTCCTGTTCCATGATGTCTAAAAGAGGTCTACAGAATCGAGCAGCCAAGCTCAGTACCCTGTTTCCCTCGGATGCAGCTTCGGTTGCATCGACGTCTTCCAGGGCTGCTTCTTCCTCACATGGATCTCAGGTAACCAAACTTAAGTCCAGCCGGTCCTCGAAGGGTAAATCTCCCTCCAAGTATCGAGATGCCTCCGGGCTTGCTCTCGAGGAATCCGCACCGGCAAAATTACCCCTGCGGGAGGCTCCGGCTTCCAAAGCTTTATCTATGGGGTCACAGGTTGACATCGATGGCTCGGCCTCGACCGATCACCTGTTGCCATGTTCTGGGGTACCGGTGGTTCCCACTGGTACCGACATCCAGACATTGGTGGCATCGATGGATCAGAATATTCTGACCATGCAGTGTGCCATCACGGCATTCATACAAGTTGCGACGCCTTCGGTACTGCAACAACCTCCGTTGCCAGTACCGACTCCGCCACTGGTACCGATGTCTGTTCCGGTGCCAGTACCGGTTGCATCGACATCCGCTTCGGTGTCGACTGCAGCGGTACACTGTTCTGTGATGCCCATCGGTACCGATAACTCCCGATGTCGATACCACCCGGTACGCGTATCGGGCTCTGCAGGAGCATCCAGACAGACGATACTTCGATTCCTCTGAAGACTCTGATGAATCAGAGGTCTCTGTCGAAGCATCGGTAATCCATCCTCAGGAGCCCTCTTCTCCAAAAAGGAGAATGTCTCCTCCAGAGGATTTGTCTTTTCAGGACTTCATTAGGGAAGTGGTCAAGGGCCTTTCCATCTCAGTGGCCCCTGAAACAGAGCCTAGAGCCAAAAAATTAGATATTTTACAATATCCTAAGGCTCCTAAGGAGGCAGCCACTTTACCAATACATGAGATTCTTTATGATCACATGTTGGGCATATGGGAGACTCCTCTCACCACTTCCCCCCATTCTCGCAGGTTGGACACCATGTATCGTTTTCCTCCTTGTCCTGGCTTCCATAAGACTCAGCTTTCTCACCACTCCATTGTGGTGGAGTCTGCTATGAAAAAGATAGAGTACAAAAAGGCACTTTTCTGCTCCTCCGGGAAGAGAATGCAGAACCTTAGATGCCTTTGGCAGGAGAATTTTCCAGGCCAGTATGCTTGTTGCCAGAATCAACTCCTATAGTCTCTATATGGGGATGTTTCTTAAAGAAGTTACAGATCGCCTGCAAACTTTATCTCCTTTTATTTCAGAAGATAAAAGGGAAGAGTTCCTCACCTGGCTCAAACATGCCCAGGATGTTTCCTAGTTTTCTAACCGTGCAGCCTTTGACTCCTTTGAAGGTGCCAGCAGAGCCTCGGCTATTGCCATAGGTGCACGTAGAGTTGCTTGGTTACAGGCTTCTGATTTGGAACCCTGGGTTCAAAATGGCCTAGGTAACCTTCCTTGTACAGGTGAAAACCTTTTTGGCAAAGATTGGCAAGCAAAGGCCACCCAGATGGATGCTGAAAATTCTGCTTTAGATAGACTTTCAAAGTCTACTTCTGCTCCTTTTATGAAAAGGTTGTTCAAAAAGGGTTTTTTTCCCAAAAAAGGCAGATACTATTCTGCTTATGGTCAGCAGGCCTCTTCTGCAGGCCGTTTTGCTACAAAGACAGCAACAACCGAAACACGCCAAGCCTAAGGCTGCTAGGACTGCTACAGCCCAACAGCCTCAGCCTCCTCAGGGCCTTTGACTTACAACTAGAGAACTTAGCCTTTCTGGCTCTAGAACATCCAGAGCCTCTCACCATTCCAGGAAAGTTAGCTCACTTTTCTCCCAGATGGGAACAAATCACAGCAGAGCAATGGACCCGCTCCATCATAAAGGAGGGCTACAAGCTTCATTTCCTAAACCTTCCCCCTCACACCATGGTGAGACAGTTCAATTCTCCAACATCTCTCCTCGACCTTCTGGGTCAGGAAATTACTACTCTTCTTGCCCAAGGGGCAATAGGAGAAGTACCCCTTCAACAGGGCTCAGGGTTCTACTCCCCCTACTTTCTTATCCCAAAGAAAACGGGGCTACAGACCCATATTAGATCTCGGAGAATTGAACAAGTTCCTATGCAAGGAGAAATTCAAGATGACTTCTCTCGGTACTCTCCTTCCATACCTCCAGAGTCAGGACTGGCTTTGTTCTCTATATCTCAAGGATGCGTACACCCATGTCCTCATCCATCCAACACACAGAAGGTTCCTTCGGTTCCTTTATCAAGGAAAGCACTATCAATACAGGGTGCTTCCCTTCGGTCTGGCCTTTGCACCAAGGGTGTTCACAAAATGCATGACAGTAGTTGCTGCATTTCTACGCACTCTAGGGATATTTGTATTCCCATATCTGGACGACTGGCTCATCCGAGCTCCATCCCAGTCAGAGGCCCAGGCTTCCCTGGCCTGCACAAGGCGTATCCTTCAATATCTGGGACTTGTAATCATCCCAAAATCTCATCTCACCCCTACTGAATCTCTAGAGTTCATAGGGGCCTTACTGGATACCACCACTGCAAGGGCCTATCTTCCCCAGGCCCGTTGCCTACGCTTGGTGCAGTTAGCCTCCCTGATTCAGTTAAAGTCCCATTTAACTGCTCAAGAGATGTTACAACTGTTAGGCCACATGGCATCCACCGTGCATGTGGTCCCCTATGCTCGCCTTCACATGAGGGCAGCTCAGTGGACTCTGTCCACCCAATGAGCCCAGGCATCAGGGTGCCTGTCAGACAAAATAGCAACCTCCAGTCGCCTCTTTTTCTCTCTCCAGTGGTGGACGTCCACTCAAAATCTGTTGCTGGGGTCCCCCTTTCAACAGTTGCTACCCCAAGCAACCCTTACAACAGATGCATCTCCAAAGGGTTGAGGAGCTCATCTACAAGACCTCTCCACCCAAGGCATCTGGTCTCCACAGGAGACATCTCTACATATCAATCTCTTAGAGCTCAGAGCAATCTTTCTGGCTTTCAGTCTTCCACACCCTGCTCAGCTACAAGACAGTCCTCATCCACACGGACAACCAAGTAGCCATGTTCTACGTGAACAAGCAGGGGGGGACTGGCTCTCTGTCGCTTTGCAACGAAGCTCTGAGATTGTGGGCCTTCGCCAGAGAGCATCAAAACCATCTCATGGCAGTATATCTTCCAGGGGTTCTAAACTCTTGGGCAGACAGACTCAGTCGAGTTCTGCTTCCATTCGAATGGTCCCTCCATGGGGACCAGATAGCCAGGATCTTTCGAATTTGGGGAACCCCAGACATAGACTTGTTTGCAAGTCCGTGGAATGCCAAACTTCCCCAGTTCTGTTCCAGAATTCCGTGTCAGGGAGTTTAGGCCAGGGATGCCTTCCTCCTCCATTGGGGGCAAGACTTCCTTTATGCCTTTCCACCCATTCCCCTAATTCCCAAGACACTGTTCAAGCTTCAGAGAGACGTGGGGTCTATGATCCTCATAGCACCACATTGGCCACGCCAAGTGTGGTACCCTCTACTTCTGCATCTCTCTCAAGCTCCCTCCCTGGACTTGGGATCTGCTCCAGACATCCTGTCCCAGGAGGAGGGAACGTTGTGGCACCCAAATCCCCAGTCTCTTCACCTCAGAGCCTGGTTGCTGAAGGCCTAGACCTTCAAGATTTGCATCTCTCTCAACAAGTGAAGGATATCCTTCATGCTTCCAGAAAGCCTTCCACTAGACGTTCCTATGCTTTTAAATGGAAAACATTTACCATTTGGTGTGCAGAGAAGAGTCTTAACCCTCTTGCAATACCTCTGAATTATTTATTAGAGTATTTGCTGCATTTATCCCATGCAGGCCTTAAAACGAATTCAGTAAGAGTCCATTTGAGTGCTATTGCAGCATCCCTTAAACCTCTCAATGGACAACCTATTTCCTCTCATCCTCTTATAGCAAGATTCATGAGAGGCCTTCTTTTTACTAAACCTCCCATCAGACCACCTCCAGTGGCATGGGATTTGAATCTGGTTCTTGGCCAGCTTATGCAGTCACCCTTTGAACCCTTAGCCACTACCTCCTTGAAATTCCTCTCCTGGAAGGTTATTTTTCTGATTGTAGTCACTTCAGCTCGCCGCATCAGTGAGCTGCAAGCCTTGGTGGCTAATCCTCCTTATACAAGGTTCCATCATGACAATAGTCCTCAGGACTAATCCACCCTTTATGCCTAAAGTGGTCTCACCTTTTCATCTGAACCAGGAGGTTTATTTACCTGTCTTTTTTCCAGGACCTCATGCTTCAAGTGCAGAGAGGAATCTTCATACCCTGGATTGTAAAAGAGCTCTTGCTTTTTACCTACAAAGGACACAGCAACATAGAAAGTCCTCTCAACTCTTTGTTGCTTTTGATCCCTCTCATTTAGGACTTCCAGTCTCTAAGAGAACTCTGTCCAATTGGATTGCTCAGTGCATTTCTTTCGCCTACAGGAGTAAGAGCCTTTCTCTGGAGGGCCATGTCACAGCTCACAATGTGAGGGCCATGGCAGCCTCTATGGCTCATCTGAATTCTGTGTCCATCGACCAGATCTGTCGAGCGGCCACCTGGGCCTCGGTTCATACCTTGACATCCTATTACTGCTTGGACAAGGACTCCCGCCGGGATGCCTTGTTTGGTCAGGCTGTTCTCAAACACCTGTTCCATACCTAATCAACTCCTACCCTCCATCCCTGGCTGGATGCCTGAGATTCATGGGTGGAGGTAGAGTCCTTCCCAGGGACTCACAACCTGTGTGATCTCCCAGGCATCTCTAGCTGAGGAAGTCCCCATATGTGAAGACTCATTCCTGCTTGTTCCTGGAGATAGCACAGTTACTTACCTGTAACAGGTGATCTCTGGGAACAGCAGGAATAAGTCTTCACAACCCATCCACCTCCCCTGGGAGTTGTATCTCTCTATCTTTCTTTCCTTTCCTCACTCTCTCTTTGTCTCAGCTTTAAAACTCGAACTGGAGAGAGGCGGTTAGGAAAGGTGGGAAGGCAGCGCGAAGGTGCTGTGGGTTGCTCCCAAAAGCTTTCGTTTTGGATGCTGGGGAGCGTTCCCGCGCAGGCTCCATCAGTACCGACGATACCCATATGTGAAGACTTATTCCTGCTGTTCCCAGAGATCACCTGTTACAGGTAAGTAACTGTGCTTTATCTCCAAAGAACTAAGCCACATAGAAAATCTTCTCAGCTTTTTGTGGCTTTAGACTCTAGTCATTTGGGACTTCTATTTTCCAAAAGAACTCTGTCAAATTGGATTGTAGACTGCATATCCTACACATATCAGAGTAAGGGACTTTCTCTCGAAGGCCATGCCACGGCTCACAATGTGAGAGCAATGGCAGCCTCAACGGCTAACCTTCGTTTTGTCTCTATTGATGACATTGCAAAGCAGCCACTTGGGCTTCGGTACACAACCTTCACAGCCCATTATTGCTTAGACAAGGACTCTACCCACCATCCACAGTTTGGATGCCAGAGGTCCATTGGAGGAAGCATGACTCATCTCAACTGGGTTCGCAGCTTGCTGGGGTCACCCCTTGGCATATTTCAGCTGGTGAGTCCCCATATATGAAGACTACATTCCTGCTTGTTCCTGGAGATAGCGTGGTTACTTACCTGTAACAAGTGATCTCCGGGAATAGCAGGAATTTAGTCTTCACAGCCCACCCACCTCCCCTAGGAGTTGTCTCTATCTCTCTCTTTCTCTACTTCTCTCCTTTTGGTCTCTGCTATAAACTCAACTGAAGTGAGAGGTACAGAGGCAGGAAGGCAGCACGCATGCGCTGTAGGATGCTCCCAAAAGCTTTCCTATTGGACGCTGGGGAGCGTTCCCATGCGGGTTCTGTCAGAACCGCCGATACCCATATGTGAAGACTAAATTTCTGCTGTTCCCGGAGATCACCTGTTAAGTGAGTAACTACGCTTTACTGCAGTGGGAATGTGATTCTTCTGTTCATACTGATTTGAATTATTTATAAGAGTGCCAATCATGTCCTGGGAATGTCCCAGTTTTTATAATATTTCTCATTTTTAATTGGTCTTGTTTTGTTTCTTTTATGGGTCAAATATATGTGCATATATTGGTGATTCCATCTGTACCTGAGCCGGTGACTGCAGTGCCACCTAGCCTTGTGGCCAGGATGGCAGCCATGGCTTACAGCCTCACTACTTTCCTGGACTTGCAGCATGGTCTGATGCCCAGTGTCTCCAGGTCATCTGTGCCAAATTCGGGACCACCCTCCTGAGGATGTCCAGCCAGTGCTCAAGAGCATGCACTCTGAGCCAAGCCACATCACTCCTCTTCCCCAGTACATCCTTGGGTCTCGCTGCGGCCAGGTAACCCTTCTCCCTAAATTGGCACCTTCTGAAAAGAGCAGTAATAAATGCCCATCAAGTCCTCTACCAAACAACAACAGCAAGCTGCCACAGAAGCAGCAGAAAAAAACAGTCCAGAAATGTCAGTGAGGGACAAAACATTTTATTAATTCTTGATAGGGACGAATTAGCCAATTGACCCAACACAGGCCGTTTCGTGTAATACTTCCTCAGGGGTACTATGGCTCACTACAATTGTAAATATATAAATATAAAAACATGGATAAAAGAAATAAATTATTCAAAATAACTAATAAATCATAAAATTGAAAAACTAATGATATATCAATCACAGGTCTGCGACTAAAAAGCTGTTTGATTATTTTCATCTAATTTCCATGTATTTTGGTGTGCTGAAAACAAATAAAATATTGAAAAAACTCCTAGACGTCATGATTTGCCACAACATGCAAAATTGTCTTCAAATTTATCAATTTTTTCAAATTACTATTAATTCAAATTACTATTAATTAATTCACTTAAGTGCACTTAAGATACAAAATGCCAAATGCTGTGAGTGAGGAACAAGGTGAATGATTCCACCAAGACATTAAAGAGATGGAAAGGAGATAGGGAAAATGGAGCATTACAATGATGGCAGACTACTGTTGGATGCTTCAGAGAAACATTCCAGATGCTACTCACAAGCGTAAATGCACCAAGAGGAGCCTCACAAGGAAGAAGAATCGAGTTTAATGTGTGTAGGTGAGCTCATTTCAGTTTAAAAAAGGATTTTCATGAAAATATTGTAATAAAACTTTAATTTTATAAGTCTAAGTCTATTTCTATTTATTTTGAGGTATTGCCTTATTTAACATAGTTACCTAAATTGTCAGGAAACGTGATGTCCTATGACAAAATGGAGGTCATTTTCGGATTCAGCGCACCAAAAAACATAGATTACTTGGAATAACCAAAACAGCTCTCGAAAAAAATTTTTTTGCAGACCTCTGACAGCCAACAAATAAGTGTAACATCATACCTTAACAATTCTTTCATAAAACACACATACAACTAAAAAACATATGTATATTAAAAAACACATGAAAGAAATATGACACAAGCATAAGAAATCATATCTAATGTGTTTATAGGTATAAAAATGATTGCGAAGTCACTTCATGAGACTAACAAAAGAATGAAGGGACAAGAGAAAAATGGAGCAGGAGTGAACCAATACATACACAAAATATAAGAGAATCATTTAGTTTCGCTCATAAATTAAAAATATAAAATTATGTACAAAATAAATAAAATTATGTAAAAAAAACACACAACACTGTAAGAAATAAATAAGACCATTTAAACATGAAGACATTGTATAGCTAAAAATATGAACAACCGAAGGTTAAGGAAGAACAGAGGGTAAGGATATTTATAATGCATGTAAAAATCAACCCAGAAGAGATTTTGTGTGATTTGTTCTGTTCAATACTTTAAAAGCCAACCACCTTTTTTGACATGTGTAACCCGTGGTACATAATATACAAAATCAGTACCTCATAAACATGTGTAAAAACGCTAAGTCCACGATGTTGTGAAGACACTGTAATGCCCTTAAATACCACCTCCAGGCTATTCTATGAAAACCCAAAGAAACACAAAAACATATAAAAACAGTTTCTATGGAATGGATACTTTGTGTTAAATATCTTTAAATGAACATATGCCTAGCCAAACCGATGTTTAGATAGCAGGGATTATTCACACAACATATAGGCTCCCCCGACCATCTCCACATACATTATCTAAATAACTACATGGGATATCAATAAAAACTTTTGTGTAGTCACAACGGTACAAATTCTAGTGCCAAAATTCCTCCTCAAAAAATTATTATGCTAAACAATAAGACACACAAAGGTATATGCACATATACACATTTTGTTGTGTAAATAAATACATGTTGTGAATAGATCACAAGCTATCTGAAATCATATTAATGTCTAAGCCTTATCAGGAACCAACTAGAAGGAGCTTATCGTATTAAAATTTAAAATTAAATTCTAAAATCTTGTGCTTGTGATATCCGCACTCAACAAATGTAAATTAAGCAGAGACAATTTCACCACGGGGATGGCATTATTACACCTCTCCAAATACAACCGGAAACAAGCTTAAAAAACGTAGTTAAAGGCAAAGAATATAATAGAAATAAATAAAACCTGAAGGGATCCTGTCCACTGTGCGAGAGACGCCGTCAGACTAAAATCTTTGTTCAAATGTAAAAACGCCTGCACATGCGCTCTCTAAATAAACATCCCGAACCGCGGGAAATAGTGTTGTAGTAATCCAACTGGAGGGACAAGAACGGTGATTGGCCAAAAAAGGAAAATAAAGTTGCCCTAATGTTTATGCAAACGAAGGTTGCACATATTAACCACAAATTTGCACAACTCAAAATACAACTGTAAACACTTAAAATATACTTATGAAATTCATGGACCCAAAAAAAATTCTTTATTAAACACGTGTTCTTGCTTAATTTACATTTGTTGAGTGCAGATATCACAAGCACAAGGTTTTAGAATTAAATTTTAATATGATAAGCTCCTTCTAGTTGGTTCCTGATAAGGCTTAGACATTAATATGATTTCAGATAGCTTGTGATCTATTCACAACATGTATTTATTTACACAACAAAATGTGTATATGTGCATATACCTTTGTGTGTCTTATTGTTTAGCATAATTTTTTGAGCAGGAATTTTGGCACTAGAATTTGTACTGTTGTGACTACACAAACGTTTTTGATATCCCATGTAGTTATTTAGATAATGTATGCGGAGATGGTCGGGGGAGCCTATATGTTGTGTGAATAATCCCTGCTATCTAAACATCGGTTTGGCTAGGCATATGTTCATTTAAAGATATTTAACACAAAGTATCCGTTCCATAGAAACTGTTTTTATATTTCTTTGGGTTTTCATAGAATAGCCTGGAGGTGGTATTTAAGGGCATTACAGTGTCTTCACAACATCGCAGACTTAGCGTTCGTTTTTACACATGTTTATGAGGTACTGATTTTGTATATTATGTACCGCGGGTTACACTCTTGTCAAAAAAGGTGGTTGGCTTTTAAAGTATTGAACAGTACAAATCACACAAAATGTCCTCTTCTGGGTTGATTTTTACACGCATTATAAATATCCTTACCCTCTGTTCTTCCTTTACCTTCGGTTGTTCATATTTTTAGATATACAATGTCTTCATTTTTTAAATGGTCTTATTTCTTAGTGTTTTGTGATTTTTTTTTACATAATTTTATTTATTTTGTACATAATTTTATATTTTTAGTTTTTATGAGCGAAGCTAAATGATTCTCTTATCTCCAGGAACAAGCAGGAATAAGTCCTCACATATGGGTACGTCGGTACCGATGGAACCTGCGCGGGAAAGCTCCCCAGCTTCCCAGAAGGAAGCTTTTGGGGCCTCCCACTGCACATGCGCGCTGCCTTCCCGCCTTCCTGACCAGCTCTCCTCAGTTTCTCTTTTTCCGCGGAGCCAGCAGGTCGTGTTCCTGTCACCGCTGAAGAAATTATTGTTTTAGTTTGTTTCTTTAGACCGCGTACCTGCCTTCCCCATACCGAAACCGGTACCACCGGTCTCTCTTTTCTTTTAAAAAAAATAAAATAAAAATCTTTATCTTGCACAACTTGGTGACTTCGGTAAGGCCTTAGGCCTACACAAATTCTCCTCATGGAGAAACCAGTCCCTGGTTTTAAGAAGTGTACCAAGTGTAGTGCTGTTATTTCTGTCACAGACACCCATGAATGGTGTCTTAAATGTTTGGGACCTGACCACTCCATTCCGGACTGCCCATCCTGCTCCCAGATGTCTAAACGTGGGTTGCAGAACCGGGCCAACAAATTCCATGTGCTGTTTGCTTCAGATAATCCAGCATCACAGTCATCCAGGTCTTCCTCTCCGGATGGATCTCAGGTAACCAAACCTTCTTCGGGCAGGTCCTCAAAGAGCAAATCTCCTTCAAAGCATCGAGAGGCTCTCAATTTTGAATCTGAGGACCATGCCCCAGCCAAACAACCCCGGCGGGAAGCTCTGACTTCCAAAGCACCATCTATGGGGTTACAGGTTGACATCGATGGCACGGCCTCGACTGATCACCTGTTAGACTGCTCTGGGGTACCGGCCCATACCGGTACCGACATCCAGGCAGCAGTGGCGTCTATGAGCAATACTGTTCAGACCATGCAGCAGGCCATGCTGACTTTTATTAATGCTGCGACGCCCTCGGTACCGCATTCAGCGGTACCGGGTCCGGTTCCGGTATCGTCTCCCATACCGGAACCGAGACCATCGACTTCCAAACGCAGATCGGTTCCGCATGTCGGATCCGGGTTTTCACCCGATACCGATCCCATACCCGGTACGCCCGATGTCGATACCGATCGGTATGCGTATCGTGCGTTGGAAGCAAATAGAGAATACTCTGATTCTTCTGAGGATTTTGACTCCTCTGAGGACTCTGATGAGCTGTCTCTAGTTCTTCAAGAAGACCTCTCTTCCCCAAAGAGGAGAATGTCTCCACCAGAGGATTTGTCCTTTCAAGACTTCATTATTGAACTAGCTAAAGGACTTTCTATTACCACATCCTCTGAAAAAGAACCTAGGTCAAAGAAATTGGATATTTTAGGATACCCTAAGGTTCCTAAAGAGGCAGTCACCCTGCCTATCCATGAAATCCTTCAAGAACACTTGATGGACTTATGGGAGGCTCCTCTAACGTTGTCTCCTTATTCTCGTAGGTTGGACACCATGTACCGGGTCCCTCCTTCCCCTGGTTTTCAAAAGACTCAGTTGCCTCACCATTCCATTGTGGTGAAGTCTGCACTGAAAAAGATTAAGAGTACCAAAAGGCACTCTTCTACCCCTCCAGGGCGAGAATGTAAGACCCTAGACTCTTTTGGCAAGAAGATTTTCCAGGCTACTATGCTTATAGCCAGGATTAATTCTTACAGTCTGTATATGGGCATGTTTCTCAGGGAACTTGCCCTAAAGATACGGCATTTTGCCTCCTTTATCCCTGAGGATAGAAAAGAGGAGTTCATTTCTCTGGTGAAACAGCTTCTAGATGTTTCTAAGTTCTCCAACAGAGCAGCTTTTGATTCCTTTGAGGGTGCCGGTAGAGCTTCGGGCATTGCTATTGCAGCCCGACGACTTGCTTGGCTCCAGGCCTCTGACCTAGAACCCTGGGTCCTGGATGGCTTACGGAATCTGCCCTGTACAGGTGAGAACTTATTTGGTAAGGACTGGCAAATTAAAGCCACTCAAATGGACGCAGAAAATGCTACATTAGATAGACTTTCTAAGTCTACCTCTACTCCTGCCAAGAAAGTCTTTCAAGAGGCCTTACTACAAGAAGGCCAGATTTTCCACAAATACTGGCCAACAATCTTCTCAGCCTCGCTTTGCTGCTAAACGTCAGCAACCTAAACAGGCAAGGTCAAAGCCTGCAGCGTCTGCCACTCCTCAGCAGGCTCAACCCCCTCAGGGGTTTTGACTTGCCCCCAGAGAACTTAACATTTCTGGCTCTAGAACAACCAGAGCCCCTCACCATTCCCGGAAGGTTAGCTCCCTTTGCTCCCAGATGGGAGCAAATTACATCAGAGCAATGGACCCTCTCTATCATCAGAGAGGGCTACAAACTTCATTTTTCCAACCTTCCTCCATATACCATGGTGAGGCACTTCAATTCTCCCCCATTTCTCCTGAACCTGTTGGATCAGGAAGTCTCTTCTCTCCTTGCCCAAGGGGCAATAGAAGAGATTCCTCTTCTTCAACAAGGGACAGGATTCTACTCCCCTTATTTTCTCATAACAAAGAAGACAGGGGGATTCAGACCTATCCTAGATCTGAGAGCAAGGTCAAAAAGATGCTCCGCCCCCTGGTTCTCTCCTGAGCTGCGAACATCCCTTACGCAACTACGTAAACTTGAACGCCGATGGCGCAGATCGCATTCAACTGAAGATCAGACTGCTTACCGAACCCACCTTGCAATACACCGAGATTCAATCACTACCAAAATGAAACAATATCACACTGACACCTTAAAGAGGTCTCTGAACAAGCCACGTGATCTTTTCAATCTAGTAAAATCCCTCTCAAAAGAACCTTCCCCGATACAGCACAGTGAAATTCACCCGCAGGAATTTGCGGATTATCTACAATCCAAGATCGTGCAAACCAATAAGGTGGTAACAGCCCCATATCAAGAACCAACGGACCTATCACCACTTAACATATTTTCTACACCATCCACTAAATGCATCGAGGACACCATAGCATCTCTCAACACCTCCACCGCACAAACTGACCCATGTCCAGCTTTTTGGATCAAGGAGCTACGTGACCACTATTGAAGAACCCCAAGCTTAATCCACAAAGAACCGACTCTTACCGACCAATAGCCAGCATCCCCCTTTTGGCCAAAATAATTGAGAAAGAAGCACAACGGCAAATTCAAGATCACATCGATGCTGCTTCCCCCTTAGATAACTGCCAACACGGATTCAGAGAATATCATGGGGTAGAGACACTACTCACTGGTCTTTTCAATGAAATCATCACTGGAATTGACAACATCCGTCAAGGTTTTGTGCTCATATTTCTAGACATTGCCGCGGCGTTTGACTCCGTGAGTCACGAAATTCTCCTCGGAAGACTGAAGGAGAAGGGAGTCTGCAACAGTGCACTAGAATGGTGCAAATCTTACCTTGACGACAGATGGCAATATGTGAAATCAGGATCAGAGGAGTCAACACATTTCCATCAAAAGCAAGGAGTACCCCAGGGCTCATCGTTATCCTCATTACTTTTCAATATCTACATGCAGCCCATCTGCAATATCATAAGATCATTCAACGTGAATTGTTTGATATATGCTGACGATATACTATTATACATGCCCTTCTCCACAACTCACATGGACCTGACCCCCCTCACAGACTGCTTCAACGCAGTTTCAACTTGGCTCCAAACACAGAACCTTCGCATCCAACATAAAAAAACGGAAGTGCTATTCATCACCAGAGACACCTACTTTACCCCCCCATCACATGTCAGTGTCAATGAAGCTGAATTGCAAACCAAAGATGCAATAAAATATTTGGGAGTTACTTTGGATCAACATCTTAACATGAAAAGCCACATAAGCAACATAGTCAAAGCCGTCTACTTCAAAATACGCTCTCTCAAGCACCTACGCTCCCTATTGGACCCAGATGACTTCCGAACCATATATCAAGCGCTGATACTGCCGCACTTTGATTTTGCAAATGCCATCTTACAAGGTCTCCCCCAATCCACATTAACCCCCTTACAGTTGGCCATGAACACCGCAGCTAGGATCCTTTATGGAGCATCCAGATACGACCACGTGACCCCCATTCTCAGACAGCTGCACTGGCTACCAATCAATGGGAGAATCACCTTCAAAACCCTTCTAGTAGCTTTCATAGCATCAAAGGGATTTCAGCCTCCTCACTCACTCATCTTATCCACTTTGTCCCTCCCAACAGATCCAGAAGATCAACAGCTGTAAACTTGCTTGCAATACCAATGGCTTCGACAAAGTACAACTTGTCAACCACAAACAGGACTTTCAGCTGTTACGTACCCAAATGCTGGAATGCTCTACCCCCTGACATTAGGGCCATAGCCAGCCTATATCAGTTCAGGAAGGCCCTCAAAACCCACCTGTTCCTCCAACACTTACCTGACAGCAATTGATCCTAGACATACCCTCCAGGAATTGACCCAATTTAGTTAGAAAAGACCTACATGCATTATCTGACTTTTATCTATCCTTCCAATGTAAATAGATTATGTATATAATTAACCCTGTTTTCCAAGTTTATACTCCTGTTCGATGTAAACCTGACAGCTTGTTGTTATGGTCGTTAAGTTGTAATGTGAACCGCACTGATGCTAAATAGCGCGGTATATAAGAAATTGTAATAAATAAATAAATAAATAAATTGAACAGATTTCTGTACAAGGAGAAATTCAAAATGCTTTCTCTAGGCATTCTCCTTCCATACCTTCAGAGTCAGGATTGGCTTTGTTCTCTAGATCTCAAGGATGCGTACACACATATACTCATCCACCCATCCCACAGAAAATATCTAAGATTTCTGTTTCAGGGAAAACATTTCCAGTACAGAGTACTTCCCTTCGGTCTAGCCTCTGCTCCAAGAGTGTTCACCAAATGCATGGCAGTTGTTGCCGCATTTCTAAGAGGTCTGGGAATTTTTGTATTCCCATATCTGGACGACTGGCTCATCCGAGCTCCATCTCAGTCAGAGGCCCAGATTTCCCTGGACCGCACAAGGCACCTTCTGCAGTATCTGGGACTGGTGGTAAACCTTCCCAAGTCTCAACTTACCCCTACTCAGTCTCTGGAATTCATAGAGGCCCAGTTGGACACCACCACTGCAAGGGCCTACCTACCTCAAGTCCGGGGCCAACGTCTGGTGTGCTTGGCCTCCCAAGCTCAGTCCAGCAGTCACTTGACAGCCAGAGAAATGCTGCGACTTCTGGGCCACATGGCCTCCACGGTACACGTGGTGCCCTACGCTCGTCTTCATATGAGAGCAGCTCAATGGACCTTGGCCACCCAGTGGACTCAAGCATCAGGAGCGCTCTCCGACCAAATACTCACCTCAAAGCGTCTGATTTGGTCCCTCCAATGGTGGATGTCCACCAAGAATCTGTTGTTGGGGGCCCCCTTCCAACCTTTGTTGCCCCAAGCAACCCTCACAACAGATGCCTCCCAAACAGGGTGGGGAGCCCATCTACAATCCCTCTCCACTCAGGGTACTTGGTCTCCACAGGAGACCACCCTTCACATCAACCTCCTGGAACTGCGAGCAATCTTCTTTGCCCTCAAAGTCTTCCATACCCTCCTTGTCAACCTGACCGTCCTAGTTCAGACAGACAATCAGGTGGCCATGTTCTACGTAAACAAACAAGGAGGGACAGGCTCTCTGTCGCTGTGCAACGAAGCTCTCAGATTATGGGCCTTCGCCAGAGAGCATCAAATTCATCTTCTGGCAGTCTATCTTCCAGGGGTTCAAAACTCTCGGGCAGACAGACTCAGTCGAGTTCTGCTTCCACACGAATGGTCCCTACATATGGACCAGGTAGGCAGAATCTTTCAGGAATGGGGAACCCCGGACATAGACCTCTTTGCAAGTCCGTGGAATGCCAAACTTCCCCGGTTCTGTTCCAGGACTCCGTGTCAGGGAGCTCAGGCCAACGACGCCTTTCTCCTGCATTGGGGTCAGGAGTCCTATATGCCTTTCCACCCATTCCTTTGATTCCCAAGACTCTGTTCAAACTCCAGAGGGATCACGGATCGATGATCCTCATAGCTCCACGCTGGCCACGCCAAGTGTGGTTCCCTCTACTTCTGCATCTCTCCCAGGGACCCCCTCTGGACCTGGGAGCTGCGCCAGACCTTCTGTCTCAGGAGGGGGGGACTTTGTGGCACCCAAACCCCAAGTCCCTACACCTCAGAGCTTGGTTACTGAAGGCCTAAGCCTTCATGACTTCAATCTTTCTCAACCAGTGAAAGATATCCTTCATGCCTCTAGGAAACCCTCCACGAGGCGTTCCTATGCTTTCAAATGGAAACGCTTTTCCATTTGGTGTGCTCAACAGGGTCTTGACCCTCTAGCACTTCCTTTGAATTCTCTACTAGACTATCTCCTGCATCTTTCTAATGCAGGCCTTAAGACGAATTCAGTACGAGTCCATTTGAGTGCTATTGCAGCATCTTTAAAACCTATAAATGGACAACCTGTCTCCTCTCATCCTCTTATTGCAAGGTTCATGAGAGGCCTGACTCTAACTAAGCCTCCCATCCGACCTCCTCCGGTAGCATGGGACTTGAACCTAGTTCTGGGTCAGCTTATGAAGCCACCTTTTGAACCGTTGATTTCTACCTCCTTGAAATTTCTTTCCTGGAAGGTCCTTTTCCTTATTGCAGTCACTTCGGCTCGCCGCATCAGTGAACTACAAGCCTTGGTGGCTCATCCACCTTATACCAGGTTTCATCATGATAAGGTGGTCCTTAGGACGAATCCCCACTTTATGCCCAAAGTGGTCTCGCCTTTTCATCTTAATCAGGAGGTATATCTACTTGTCTTTTTTCCAGCTCCTCATGCATCCAGTGCAGAGAGGAACCTTCATACTTTAGATTGTAAAAGAGCTCTTGCCTTTTACCTCAACAGGACTCAGCCACATCGAAAGTCTTCCCAGCTTTTCGTGGCTTTTGATCCTTCTCATTTGGGACTTCCAGTCTCCAAACGTACACTTTCCAATTGGATTGCTCAGTGTATTTCCTTTGCTTACCAGAGTAAAAATATTCCTCTGGAAGGCCATGTCACAGCTCACAATGTGAGAGCCATGGCCACTTCTATGGCTCATCTTCACTCTGTATCCATTGATCAGATCTGTCGAGCCGCCACCTGGGCCTCGGTTCATACCTTCACAGCCCATTACTGTTTGGACAAGGACTCCCGCCGGGATGCCTTGTTTGGTCAGGCTGTCCTCAAACACCTGTTCCATACTTGAACAACTCCTGCCCACCTTCCCAGAATGGATGCCTGAGATCCATACGAAGATGGTGAACCCTTGGAATGGGATCTCCCAGGCATCTTAGCTAGGGAGTCCCCATATGTGAGGACTTGTTCCTGGAGATAGCACAGTTACTTACCTGTAACAGGTGATCTCTGGGAACAGCAGGAATTAGTCCTCACAACCCACCCACCTCCCCTAGGAGTTGTATCCTCTATCTTCCTTTCCTCTCTCTATTGTCTCAGCTATAAACTCGAACTGAGGAGAGCTGGTCAGGAAGGCGGGAAGGCAGCGCGCATGTGCAGTGGGAGGCCCCAAAAGCTTCCTTCTGGGAAGCTGGGGAGCTTTCCCGCGCAGGCTCCGTCGGTACCGACGTACCCATATGTGAGGACTAATTCCTGCTGTTCCCAGAGATCACCTGTTACAGGTAAGTAACTGTGCTTTATGTGTGTATTGGTTCACTCGTGCTCCGTTTTTCTCTTCTCCCTTCATCCTTTTGTTGTTCTCATGAAGTGACTGTTAGCAATCATTTTTATACCTATAAAAACATTTTAGATATGATTTCTTATGCTTGTGTCTTATTTCTTTCATGTGTTTTTTAATATACATATATGGTTTTTAGTTGTATGTGTTTTATGAAAGAATTGTTAAGTTATGATGTTACACTTTTGTTGGCTGTTTTATAATGATTGATATATTAGTTTTTCAATTTTATGATTTATTTGAATAATTTATTTGTTTTGTCCATGGTTTTATATATTTTTTAAATATATTTACAATTGTAGTGAGCCATAGTACCCCTGAGGAAGTAGTTCACGAAACACGGCCTGTGTTGGGTCAGTTGGCTAATTCGTCCTTATCAAGGATTAATAGTGTTCTTTGTCCCTCGCTGCCACGTTTCTGGACTGTTTTTTTTTCTGCATCAAGTCCTCTAGGCACTCTCCGACTCAGAGTGGGAGACTGAGGGCGAGTCTCCCGATACCATCATATCTCTTCCTGCCGCAGGAATGGAGACCGTCCCTGCTTGAGGACCTTGCATTCCTCGACTTTTAGGGAAATGTCTAAGACTCTGTCCTTTTTGGCTGAGCCAGAGGAGGAGCTTTGTGCTGCGGACCCGAAGAATTTCCAGTATGATGCCCCCCCCCTTCCCCTGAGGGAGGCACTGAAGTTGCCCGTCAGTTCTAGAGCATTTGCTCTTCAGGATGTGGGAAGTGACTGCCTATTGTGAGTAAGCGACTCGATTCCCAGTATAGATTCCACAAGGACCCTGGGTTTGAAAAGCCACAGCTGCTACTCATATCCATTTTGGTGGAGTCAGCCATGCGTCTGATTAAACGCCAGAAGACGCAATCCTCTGTGCCCCTAGGCAGGGAGGCCCGAGCTATGGATGGATTTGGTAAGAAGTGCTGCCAGGGCTCGATGCCTGTGGCCCGCTTCCAGACTTACCAGTTGTACATGGGCATGTACATGATAGACCTGCAACAGATCTTGCTGGGTTCTCTGCTGGTTTCACTGATGAACCTCTAGCACGATTCCAGACCCTGGTTTCATCAGAGAAGGACTGCTCCAAGTTTGACTCTGGCGGCCTTTGACAGCTTTGAGCACATGGCTCGGGTAGCTGCAGTGGGCATTGGTGCTCGCTGGTTGACCTGGCTACAGTCGTCTGGCCTGGAACATTGAGTTCAGAACAAGTTGGTTGCTATCCCATTCTGAGGGGACAACCTCTTTGGCAAGCCCATGATTGGCAGTGCTGCAGAGTTGGAGTCTGAGTATATGACCAGGACCAGACTCTCTGAAAAGACCACTGACCCTTCCTGGCAGAAGGCTTCAGGAGGAAAAAGTCCTCCTATCTGAAGAAGAAAATCACTTACGGAACTTACCGCAGTTTCCGGCCTATCAAGCTCCCCAACAGGGTCAGCAGGCCAAGGGCCAGAGTCAAGGCCCTCGTAAGTCTAAAGTCCCCAAACCCACAACACTGTCCCCGCTGTGACCTGGGGTGGGGGGGGGGGGCTTTTGACTCCTTGGGTATAACCTCTTTCCCTCCCGATGGTCATGAACCAGGGCACATGGGGAGGTGTCTAGTTCACTTTGCCCACATTTGGCTGAGCATCATCTCTGATGCCTGGGTCTGCAGGTGGTGCAGGAGGGTTACCACCTCCGCTTGGAGCAGACACCACCTCAATTCTTTCCTGGGCAACCCCCCATGATTTCTCTTTGAGAGCTCCTGCAGAAGGAGCTCAGAACCTTCCTCATGGACCTGGTGGTGGAGCAAGTCCCACTACATCTTCGGGGCAAGGGGTTCTACTCCCGATACTACTTTATCCCCAAAAGGACAGGTGGGTTCTGTCCCATTCTAGATCTGTGGGATCTCAACTGCTTGAAGATCAGAAGTTCAAAATGGTATCCCTTGGAACATTGCTGCCCTTCCTCTAGCAGGGAGATTGGCTATGTTCCTTGCATCTAAAAGATGCCTATACCCACATTCTTATTTATCCCAAGCACCATAATTTCCTCTGCTTTGTCATAGGCGAGTGCAACTATCAGTACAGGATTCTACCCTTCGGCGCCTTGGTCGCTCCAAGGGTGTTCACCAAGTACCTTGTGTTGGTTGCCGCCTGTCTGTCTTCATGTTCCACTATCTGGATGATTTGGCTCATAAGGACAGACTTGTCAGAGGAGGTCCATCAAGTGGACCGCCACACCCTCTCACTACTCCAGGTTCTGGGTTTGTCATCAACTACCCTAAGTTCCATCTGCAGCCCACACACTGTTAGGAGTTCACTGGAGTCACCTTAGATGCTACTCAAGCCAGGGCCTTCCTCCCTCTGGACAGGATCCAAAGACTTGCGTTCCTGGTGACCGAAGTGCAGGGTTGCATTATGGTTCCAGCTTGGCGATTCACATCACCCCAGATGCCCGCCTGCAAGCACAGTGATCTCACAAACTCAATGGTCTCAGGCCACAGGCTGCCTAGACGATTGAATACATAAGAACATAAGAGATGCCATACTGGGTCAGACCAAGGTCCATCAAGCCCAGTATGCTGTTTCCAACAGCGGCCAATCTAGGTCATACACACCTAGCAGTTTCCCCAAAAGACACAGGTTCCGCAATGCTTGTACTGGGTCAGGCATTGATATCCTGGGTCCCTTCTCAATAATGGTTTATGGACCTTTCCTCCAGGAACTTGTCCAAACCTTTTTTAAACCCAGCTACACTAACAGCCTTTACTACATCCTCCGGTAACAAATTCCAGAGTTTGATTACATGTTGAGTGAAAAAATATTTTCTTTTTAGTCTTAAATAGTTTACCCTGTAGCTTCATTGCATGTCCCCTAGTCTTTCTATATTCTGATAACGTAAACAATCTATCTATGTTTACCCGTTCCACTCCATTCATTAATTTATAGACTTCTATCATATCTTCCCTCAGCCGTCTCTTTTCCAGGTTAAAGAGCCCTAACCTTTTTAGCCTTTCTTCATAGGAGTATCCTTCCATCCCCTTTACCATTTTGGTGGCTCTTCTCTGAACCTTTTCTAATAACGCTATATCCTTTTTTATGATACAGTGACCAGAATTGCACACAATATTCAAGGTGCGGTCTCACCATGGAACGATATAGAGGCATTATAATATCTTTTGTTTTATTTTCCATTCCTTTCCTTATGATACCTAGCATTCTATTTGCTCTCTTGGCCGCCGCTGCACACTGGGCCAAAGGTTTTAACATGTTATCCACAATGACGCCTAAATCTTTTTCCTGGGTGGTGGTTCCTAATGTGTAACCATAGTTTGGGTTTTTCTTCCCTAGGTGCATAACTTGGCAGATGAAATTTAATGTGGACAAGTGCAATTTTGATGCCTAGTCTTCCAATTTATCAAAATTCTCTTGCAATTTTCCACAATCCTCTTGGGTTTTAGCAACTTTAAATAATTTTGTGTCATCTGCAAATTTGATAACCTCACTCGTTATTCCCTTTTCCAGGTCATTTATGAATATGTCAAAAAGCAGCAGACCCACACAGATCCCTGGGGTACACCACTATTCACCTTTCTCCATTGGGAAAATTGACCATTTAGCCCAACACTCTGCTTTCTATTTTTTAACCAGTTCCTGATCCACAGTAGTACACTGCCTCCTATCCCATGACTCTTGCAGTCAATACTCAAATACCTGTTGCACCTTTCTTGTGCTGGCTTAAAATCCAATTCCATCAGGGTGCGCCTCAGTCCCTTAGCTGCACATCACTATCCGGTGGACAGACAGTCCATCTCTGTCCACCCTCTCGTGGGCCACTTCATGATGGGGTCTCTTCCTCTCGCAACCCCTTGTCCGGTCGCCCTTAGTGGCATTGGATGTGAATGTGGTTCTTGCGAAGCTCATGGTTCCTCCCTTTGAGCCACTTGCTTTGGCTCATCTAAAATTCTTTCCTGGACATTTCTTTCTCATCGTGCTCACTTCTGCTTGGTGAGTCAGTGAGCTGCAGGCATTGGTGGCTCATGTCCCATATACCAGATTTCACAAGAATAGGATGATATTAACACACCCATTTCAAGTTTCTACCATAGGTGGTATCTCCGTTTCATCTCATCCAGGAAGTGGTTCTCCCCACCACCTTCCCTAGATCTCATGCGTCTTAGGCAGAGGCACTGTAAGAGGACACTTGTCTTCTACCTCGAGCGGAGCAAGGCTCACCCCTGCTCATCGCAACTGTTAATGTCTTATGACCCGAACAGGCTCAGCTTTGCTGTCCTTAAGTGCACCCTGTCCATCTGGATGGCAGACTGCATTTCTTTTGCCCATGAGCAGACTGGGCTCTCCTTGGAGCATTGTGTTACTGCCCACAATGTGCACGCCATGGCAGCATCATTGGTGCACCTGCACTCTGTTCCTCTACACAATATATATCCACCTGGTTCTCAGTCCATACCTTTACAGCTCAATACTGCCTGGAGGAGAGCTCACAGCTTGACGGCGCCTTTGGCCAGGCAGTACTCTGTCATCTCTTTGGGGATTAGTAGAACTCCTTCCCTCCGGCCTTTACATCCAGGCTACCGGAAAAGTGATTCTCCAGGACCAAGCAGGAAGTCAGTCCTCACATATGGGTGACGTCGGCGCCGACGGAGCCCTCGCGGAGCAATTTTCCCCAGCTTTCAAAGAAAGCCTTTGGGAATTGCAGCGCGCATGCGCGGTCCTCTTCCCGCCCAAGGGTGCCATCTTGCTCAGTCTTCTTTTTTCCGCGGAGCCCTACAGACGTTGTTTGTGAATCCCCGCAGAAAAGTTGATTTTATTTTTCTTTTTTCTCGGTTTCGACGCTGGTTCTTTTCCCGCCCGGACCCGCGATGCCGGTTGCGAGTCCGTTCTTTATTTTTCGTTTTTTTGTCCTTCGTGACAGATTTCGCGCCTTTTTACTTTTTCACTGGCAGCCCGGTCTTTTGCCCTCGCAGGGGCCCTTTTTCCCCCGATGGCTGCCAGCGGGTTTAAAAAGTGTGACCTCTGTAAGAAACTCATGTCTCTTACCGACACACATGACTTCTGCCTCCGCTGCCTCGGACCCGATCATGACCCGATGATCTGTGGTCCGTGTGGCAAAATGTCCTCAAAAGCGTTGAGTCGGCAGCATCAGCGGGAACGTATCTTCTCTGACTCCGGCCGGGCTCGGACCTCGTCAGAGGCTTCGACGTTTCGGGACTCTGGTCCTGAGCATCGTCGAAGTTCCTCTGAAAGGGGGTCTCCTACCCGGGAACATCATCGGAAGAAGAAACCCGCGAGGGCGGGATCGGTGGACGCTCCTGGTTCCTCGAGGGCCAGGTCGCATAGCCCCGATTCCCGTCCCGGGTCCTCGGAGGTGGAGAGGCCTTCCAAACATCCTCGTCTCGAGATGGACTTGCCCGCTCACGTGAGTACTGTTGTCCTCGTGGACTCGCCTCCGAAGGAGCCGACATCAGGCCCGACGCCGTCGGGGCCCGAGTCGGGGGCTGCTGGGTCTCCTGAGCTCGGACTCAGGTTGACGGCCTTGGAGAGCAGTCTGACTGCCTTCATGGACCAGCAGCGGGCATTGATCGCTGGCCTCGCCGGTGCTTCTGCCCTGACCGCCGGGACGTCGACCTCCAAGTCGACCTCGGAGACCGAGCCGATCCTCGAGTCCATGAGGGCTCGAGTCGATCCTCGGTCGCGGTCTCCTTCGGCCTCCCGTTCGGGACCGAGGTCGTCGACGCCGACTCCCTCGGCGTCGGGGCGGATGGCATCAATGCCCGCCCAACCGGAGCCGCTCGACTCCTCCTCCGAATCCGAGGACGAAGAGTCACCTGGTTCCTTTCGGACTCGGTGTGTCCCATCGGACTCCCCCGAGTCCGAACCTCGGAGACGGTCCCCCCCAGAGGATACCCGGTTCTCGGACTTCGTGCGGGATATGGCCAAGGCCTTGGCCTTCCCTGTGGATCCCGAGGAGGAGTCCCGAGTCGAAGAGCTCGATGCCCTCCAATATGACTCTCCCCCGAAGGAGGCCTTTATTGTACCGGTTCCTCAGATGCTGGAACGACTTCTCTTCCGCATGTGGGAGAGCCCGGCGTCGTCGCCGGTGTTAAGCAAGCAGGTCGATTCCATTTATCGAGTCCGCAAGAGCCCCGGCTTCCAAAAGGCACAACTACCGCACCATTCCATGATGGTGGAATCGGCCATGCATAGACTTAAGAGTCAAAAAATGCACTCCTCGGTGCCCCCCGGTAGGGAGGCCCGAAGCCTGGATGCCCTCGGTAGGAAGTGTTTCCAGGGCTCTATGCTTGCTTGTCGAGTCCAGACCTACCAGCTCTACATGGGCATGTATCTCCGAGACCTGGCTAAAGAAATAGCCGGGTTCTCTGCTGGTCTCTCCGACGAACCTTTGCAGAGGTTCCAAATCTTGTCCACTGGTATTCGGGAGTGCTCAAAGTTTATCTCTCGAGCAGCCTACGATGGTTTTGAGGCATCGGCTCGAGTAGCCGCAGCCGGCATCGGTGGCCGCCGCCAGGCTTGGCTTCAGACATCCGACCTCGAGCCATGGGTTTAGGACAAGTTGGTCGATGTCCCCTGCAGAGGTGAAAACCTCTTTGGCAAGCCCATGGATGAGAAGGCTGCACAGATCGAGACCGAGACTCTCACCAGGACTCGTCTCTCAAGGAAGACCTCTGCCCCTTCTCAGAAGAAGAAGGCCTCGGGGAAAAAGCCCTTTTACCCGAGGAAAGGTGCTGCCTATAAATACTACCCTCAGTATCAGGCCTCAGCAGCTCCCCCACAGGGTAAGCAGGCCAAGGGACGGGGTAATGGGTCCCGTAGGCAGCAAGCCCCCAAGCCTGCACCACTGGCCCCTGCTCAGCAGGGTGGGAGGTTTTGACTTCATCAGCATAGCCTCTCCCCCTCAGCTGGTTTCTCTCAGCACAGGAGGCCGGCTAGTCCACTTTGCCCACAGGTGGTCCAACATCACCACAGATACCTGGGTACTTCACATAGTGCAAAAGGGCTATCTTCTTCACTTTCACCAGGTACCTCCCTCCTACTTTCCAGGGGAGCCTCCAAGACTCCCTCTGCACAAGGACTTACTCCTTCAGGAGTTAGCAAGTCTCCTTCAGGAACAGGCTGTGGAACCGGTGCCCCACCACCTGAAGGGTCAAGGGTTTTACTCCAGGTACTTTCTGATACCAAAAAGAACAGGAGGCCTCAGACCCATCCTGGACTTGCGAAACCTCAACAAGTTCCTTGCAAAGGAAAAGTTCAAGATGCTTACCCTTGGAATCCTGCTGCCCTACCTCCAGCAGGGCGACTGGCTATGCTCCTTGGATCTAAAGGATGCGTATACTCATATCCTTATTCATCCAGACCACAGACAATATCTCAGGTTTGTTGTGGGAGGAAATCATTACCAGTACAGAGTACTGCCCTTTGGCCTATCCTCCGCCCCCAGGGTGTTCACCAAATGCCTGGCTGTGGTGGCGGCCTATCTAAGACTTCAAGGCCTTTTTGTGTTTCCCTACCTGGACAACTGGCTCATCAGAGCCCAGTCTTCCCAAGAGGCCACTCAGGCCACTCTTCGCACTGTGACTCTACTCCAGTACTTGGGATTTGTCGTAAACTTCGCAAAGTCCACTTTGCTCCCCTCTCAAAATCTCGAATTCATCGGCGCCAGGTTGGACACTCTTCAGGCGCGGGCCTTCCTGCCTCTAGACAGGGCCCAGCGGCTCATGGATCTCGCCAGCCACTTTCACAGCAATTCCCTGGTCTCGGCCAGGCAATTTCTGGGACTGCTCGGCCATATGGCTTCCACGGTCCATGTGACCCCCAATGCCCGCCTGAACATGCGACCTGCTCATTGGTGCCTTCGCACACAATGGCATCAGGCCACTGGGAGCCTAGCGGACTTAGTAATGGTCTCCGACCCGCTGGTCTCTTCTCTACAATGGTGGCTTCATCTGCCAAACCTAGTTCTAGGAGTGGCTTTTCAGCCCCCTCCGCCTTCTCAGGTCCTGACGACCGATGCTTCTCTCCTGGGTTGGGGAGCACATTGCCAAGGGACATGTACTCAAGGTCTCTGAACTCCTTGGGAGTCGGCTCAGCAGATAAACTTCCTGGAGCTCAGAGCCATCCGCCTAGCGCTCAAAGCCTTCTCTCACCTGATTTCTCACCAGTCGGTGCTGGTCCAGACAGACAATCAGGTTGCAATGTTCTACGTGAACAAACAAGACGGAACAGGCTCCTTCCTTCTCTGTCAGGAGGCACAGAAACTATGCTCTTGGGCCGTCCACCGCGGCGGCATCCTCAAAGCTGTCTATCTCCCAGGTCAAGAAAATTACCTAGCAGACAAACTAAGCAGGATCCTCCAGCCTCACGAGTGGAGGTTGGATCCGCTGGTGGTTCAGCGGATCTTTCTCAAGTGGGGCCTCCCCACCATGGATCTGTTTGCCAGTCCTCTGAACCGGCAGCTTCCCAGATTCTGCTCTCGACAGCCGCATCCTCTCAGAGTAGCGGCGGATGCTTTTCTGATTCCATGGTCCACAGGCCTCTTGTATGCCTTTCCTCCCATGCCACTGGTGTCTCGGACGCTCTTCAAAGTTCTCAGAGACAAAGCCTCGATGATCCTAGTGGCTCCCCGGTGGCCGAGACAACCTTGGTTCCCGCTTCTGATGCAGCTGGCGGTGGACACTCCTCTTCCTCTGGGGTTTCAGCCCGACCTCCTGTCGCAGGATCAGGGAACTCTCCTGCACCCCAACCTCCGGTCCCTTCATCTGATGGCCTGGCTGCTGAAAGGGTAGTCCTTGCTTCTCTCCAGCTGCCTCCAGATGTGGAGGAGGTCGTCTTGGCCTCCAGGCGGCCCTCCACCCGGAAGTCCTACGCTCTTAAGTGGCGTCGGTTCTCCGACTGGTGTGCTCAGCAGTCTCAAGATCCCTTCTCCTGTTCAGCATCAGTGGTCTTGCAGTACTTGCTTTCCCTCTCCAATCTTGGACTTAAGTCCAACTCGGTCAAGGTCCACCTCAGTGCTCTTTCTGCGCATCACATGCCGGTGGATGGCAGACCTCTTTCCAGCCGCCCTCTGGTGACTCGTTTTCTCAGAGGCCTCCTTCTCCTTAAACCACCTTTGCGCCCACCAGCCCCGGACTGGGATCTCAATGTGGTTTTACAGCGGATTACCTGTCCGCCTTTTGAGCCTATGGCTACCTGTCCTCTTCGTTTTCTTTCTTGGAAAACCTTGTTCTTGGTGGCCCTCACTTCTGCTAGACGCGTTAGTGAGCTGCAGGCCCTGGTATCTGATCCTCCTTACACTAGGTTCTACAAGAACCGGGTAGTCCTACGGACTCACCCTAAGTTTCTTCCCAAAGTGGTTTCCCCTTTTCACATCAACCAGGAGGTGGTACTTCCGACCTACTTTCCCAGGCCACATTCCAGCCGAGCTGAAATGGTCCTGCATACCCTGGACTGTAGAAGGGCGTTAACCTTCTACCTTGACCGTACGCGGCAGCACAGAAGGGCTGTTCAGCTCTTCATCTCTTATGACCCCAATAAGTTGGGGCTCCCTGTCTCCAAGCGTACTCTGTCCATCTGGATTGCTGACTGTATCGCTTGGGCTTACCAGGCAGCCGGCCTCTCGTTGGAAAGTCGAGTCACGGCTCATCGTGTTAGGGCGAAGGCTACGTCAGTGGCTTACCTCCGCTCTGTTCCATTGGCAGACATCTGCCGGGCCGCTACTTGGTCTTCAAGCCAGACTTTTGCAGCCCATTACTGCCTGGAGAGGGAGTCCCGCAGAGACAGTGCTTTCGGACAGGCAGTCCTCCGTAACCTCTTTGAGGTATAGGCAACTCCTACCCTCCATCCCGGATGTTGGGCTACCGGTTGGAGACGTATTCAGAGAAGATTCCTTCCTTCTGTGCTACTGAGCTTGAGGGAACTCCTTTTGTGCTTAGGGTCTCCGGTAGCCTTAAGCTTGGGAGTCCCATATGTGAGGACTGACTTCCTGCTTGGTCCTGGAGAAAGCGTAGTTACTCACCTGTAACAGGTGTTCTCCAGGAGCAGCAGGAATCAGTCCTCACAACCCCCCCTCCTCCCCTTGGAGTTGCAGTTCTATGCTTTCATTTTTTTGCTAATTTTTTTTTTTTTTTTTTTTGCTGTCTTTTAGCTATGTCATCTGACTGAGCAAGATGGCACCCTTGGGCGGGAAGAGGACCGCGCATGCGCGCTGCAATTCCCAAAGGCTTTCTTTGAAAGCTGGGGAAAATTGCTCCGCGAGGGCTCCGTCGGCGCCGACGTCACCCATATGTGAGGACTGATTCCTGCTGCTCCTGGAGAACACCTGTTAAAGGTGAGTAACTACGCTTTCCATCCTTGAAACAGGGGTTGTATCTTAGGACTTAAAAATCGTTTATCGCTCCCTGCTTGCATTCACAGCTCACCGTTTTTAGGTCACCCGTGACCTTTTGCAGGGTTTTTTTTTTCATTAACCTATATTTGAAGAGTCCCATATGTAAGGACCGACTTCCTGCTTGTTCCTCAAGAAAGCATAGTTACCCATCTGTAATTTGTGTGTTCTGGGGACAGCATGATTTGGTCCTCATAATCCTCCCCCCTCCCCTTGGAGGAGTTTTCTTTTTTTTTATGCATGATTAAGCTATGTCGTCATACTGAGGTAAGATGGTACCCTTGGCTGGGAAGGTGTCGACGTATGTATGGTGTAACTTTCAAAGGCTTGCTTTGAAAGCTGGGGAGTGATTTCTGTGCATGCTCCGCCGATGTCACTGATATGTGAGGACTTTTTGTTCTTACTAACAGTCTGACTATTGGATGAAAGGGGATAGTGTGGAATCTTTTCAACTCTGATATTTGCTCAAAGGCCACCTGGGTTACTTTTTACCTATCTCCAGGAACAAGCAGGAATGAGTCTTCACATATGGGTATCGTCGGTACCGACGGAGCCTATGCGGGAACGCTCCCCAGCGTCCAGAAAGAAAGCTTTTGGGAGCATCCCACAGTGCCTGCGCGCTGCCTTCCCGCCTTTCCCAACCACCTCTCTCCAGTTCTTCTTTTCCGCGGAGCCAACAAGTCGTGTTCCTGTCACCGCTGAAGAAGTTCTTTATTTTTTTATTTCTTTAGTCGCGCGTCTGCCTTCTTCGACATCGGACCGGTACCGCCGGTCTTTTCTTCTTTCTTCTTTAAAAAACAAAAAAAACCCCTACCGTTTCCCACTTCTGTGCATTTTTTCCTTTTGAGTCTTAGACCTAGAAAAATTTTCCTCATGGAAAAACCCGCTTCCGGGTTTAAAAAATGCACGAAGTGCAGCGGTACTCTTTCTATCACAGACACCCATGACTGGTGTCTAAAATGTTTGGATCCTGACCACTCCATCACTGATTGTGAGTCCTGTTCCGTGATGTCTAAAAGAGGTCGACAGAATCGAGCGGCCAAGCTCAGTACCCTGTTTCCCTCTGATGCAGCTTCGGTGGCATCGACATCTTTCAGGGCTGCTTCTTCCTCCCATGGATCTCGGGTAACTAAACAAGTCCAGTTGGTCCTCGAAGGGTAGATCTCCCTCTAAGTATCGAGATGCCTCCGGGCTTGCTCTCGAGGATCCCGCACCGGCAAAATTACCCTGGCGGGAAGCTCCAGCTTCCAAAGCTTCATCTATGGGGTTACAGGTTGACATCGATGGCTCGGCCTCGACCGATCACCTGTTGCCATGTTCTGGGGTACCGATGGTTTCCACTGGTACCGACATCCAGACATTGGTTGCGTCGATGGATCAGAATATTCTGACCATGCAGCGTGCCATTACAGCATTCATACAAGCTGCGACGCCTCCGGTACCGCTACAAACTCCGTTGTCGGTACCGGTGCCGGTGCCGGTACCGATTGCATCGACATAGGCTTCGGTGTCGACTGCAGCGGTACGCTGTTCTGTGATGCCCATCGGTACCGATCACTCCCGATGTCGATACCACTCGGTACGCGTATTGGGCTCTGCAGGAGCATCCAGACAGGCGATACTTTGATTCCTCCGAAGACTCTGAATCAGAGGCTTCTGTCGAAGCATCGGTACTCCTTCCTCAGGAGCCCTCTTCTCCAAAAAGGTCTCCTCCAGAAGACTTGTCTTTTCAAGACTTCATTAGGGAAGTGGCCAGGGGCCTCTCCATTTCAGTGGCCCCTGAATCAGAGTCTAGAGCCAAGAAATTTGATATTTTACAATATCCTAAGGCTCCTAAAGAGGCAGCTACTTTACCAGTTCATGAGATCCTTTATGATCACATGTTGGGCATATGGGAGACACCTCTCACCACCTCCCCTCATTCACGTAGGTTGGACACCATGTACCGTGTTCCTCCTTGTCCTGGCTTTCATAAGACTCAGCTTCCTCACCACTCTATTGTGGTGGAGTCTGCTGTGAAGAAGATAAAGAGTGCAAAAAGACACTCATCTAATCCTCCAGGAAGAGAATGCAGAACCTTGGATGCTTTTGGCCGGATCATTTTCCAGGCCAATATGCTTGTTGCCAGAATCAACTCCTTTAGTCTCTAAATGGGGTTGTTTCTAAAGGAAGTTACAGATCATCTGCAAACTTTATCTCCTTTTATTTCAGAAGATAAAAGGGAAGAGTTTCTCACCTGGCTTAAACATGCCCATGATGTTTCCAAATTTTCCAACCGTGCAGCCTTTGACTCTTTTGAGTGTGCCAGCAGAGCCTCGGCTATTGCCATAGGTGCACGCAGAGTTGCTTGGTTACAAGCTTCTGATTTGGAACCCTGGGTCCAGGATGGATAAGGAAATCTTCCTTGTACAGGTGAAAACCTTTTTGGCAAGGATTGGCAAGCAAAGGCCACTCAGATGGATGCTGAGAATTCTGCCTTAGATAGACTTTCAAAGTCTACTTCTGCTCCTGTTAGAAAAAGGTTATTCAAAAAGGCTTTCTTTCCCAAAAAGGGGAAATATTATCCTGTTTATGGTCAGCAGGCATCTTCTGTAGGTCGTTTTGCTGCAAAGCGTCAGCAACAACCTAAACAAGCCAAGCCTAAGGCTGCAAGGACTGCTACGGCCCAACAGCCTCAGCCTCCTCAGGGCCTTTGACTTACATCTAGAGAACTTAGCCTTTCTGGCTCTAGAAGAACCAGAGCCTCTCCCCATTCCAGGAAGGTTAGCCCACTTTGCTCCCAGATGGGAACAAGTCACAGCAGAGCAATGGACCCTCTCCATCATAAGGGAGGGGTACAAGCTTCATTTCTTAAACCTTCCTCCTCACACCATGGTGAGACAGTTCAATTCTCCAACATCTCTCCTCGACCTGGGTCAGGAGATTGCTAACCTTCTTGCCCAAAGGGCAATAGAAGTACCCCTTCAACAGGGCTCTGGGTTCTACTCCCCCTATTTTCTTATCCCAAAGAAAACAGGGGGCTACAGACCCATATTAGATCTCAGAGAATTGAACAAGTTTCTATGCAAGAAAAAATTCAAGATGATTTCTCTCGGTGCTCTCCTTCCATACCTTCAGAGTCAGGATTGGCTTTCTTCTCTAGATCTGAGCTCCGTCCCAGTCAGAGGCCCAGACTTCCCTAGCCTGCACAAGGCGTGTTCTTCAGTATCTGGGACTTGTAATAAACATCCCAAAATCCCATCTCACCCCTACTCGGTCACTAGAGTTCATAGGGGCCTTGCTGGATACCACAACTGCAAGGGCCTATCTTCCCCAGGCCCGTTGCCTACGCTTGGTGCAGTTAGCCTCACAAATTCAGTTAAAGTCCCATTTAACTGCTCGAGAAATGTTACAACTGTTAGGCCACATGGCATCCACCGTGCATGTGGTTCCTTACGCTCGCCTTCACATGAGGGCAGCTCAGTGGACTCTGTCCACCCAATGGACCCAAGCATCAGGGTGCCTGTCAGACAAAATAGCAACCTCCAGTCGCCACTTCTGGTCTCTCCAGTGGTGGAGGTCCACTCAAAATCTGTTGCTGGGGTCCCCCTTTCAACAATCGCTACCCCAAGTAACCCTTACAACAGATGCTTCTCCAAAGGGTTGGGGAGCTCATCTACAAGATCTCTCCACCCAGGGCATCTGGTCTCCACAAGAGACAACTCTACATATCAACCTCTTGGAGCTCAGAGCAATTCTTCTAGCTCTGAGTCTTCCACACCCTGCTCAGCTACAAGACAGTCCTCATCTTGTTCTATGTGAACAAGCAGGGTGGGACTGGCTCTCAGTCGCTTTGCAACGAAGCTTTGAGATTGTGGGCCTTCGCCAGAGAGCATCAAATTCATCTCATGGCAGGGTATCTTCCAGGGGTTCAAAACTCTTGGGCAGACAGACTCAGTCGAGTTCTGCTTCCACACGAATGGTCCTTCCATGGGGACCAGATAGCCAGGATCTTCCGAATTTTGGGAACCCCGGACATAGACCTGTTTGCAAGTCCGTGGAATGCCAAACTTCACCGGTTCTGTTCCAGGATTCCGTGTCAGGGAGTTCAGGCCAGGGATGCCTTCCTCCTTCATTGGGGGCAAGACTTCCTCTATGCCTTTCCACCCATTCCCCTAATTCCCAAGACACTGTTCAAACTTCAGAGAGTCAAGGGGTCTATGATCCTCATAGCACCACATTGGCCACGCCAGGTGTGGTACCCTCTACTTCTGCATCTCTCTCAAGCTCCCTCCCTGGACTTGGGATCTGCTCCAGACCTCCTGTCCCAGGAGGAGGGAACGTTGTGGCACCCAAATCCAAGTCTCTTCATCTCAGAGCTTGGTTGCTGAAGGCCTAGATCTTCAAGATTTGCATCTTTCTCAGCAGGTGAAGGATATCCTTCATGCTTCCAGAAAGCCTTCCACTAGACGTTCCTATGCTTTTAAATGGAAAAGGTTTACCATTTGGTGTGCACAGAAGGGTCTTAACCCCCTTGCAATACCTCTGAATTCTTTACTAGAATATTTGCTGCATTTATCCCATGCAGGCCTTAAAACGAATTCAGTAAGAGTCATTTGAGTGCTATTGCAGCATCCCTTAAGCCTCTCAATGGACAGCCTATTTCCTCTCATCCTCTTATTGCAAGATTCATGAGAGGCCTTCTTTTAACTAAACCTCCCATTAGACCACCTCCAGTGGCATGGGACTTGAATTTGGTTCTTGGCCAGCTTATGAAGCCACCCTTTGAACCCTTAGCCACTACCTCCTTGAAATTTCTTTCCTGGAAGGTTACTTTTCTCATTGCAGTCACCTCAGCTCGCCGCATCAGTGAGCTGCAATGCCTGTTTAACCTGTTTGGGTCCTGATCCTTTTTCCCCTGAACAATCAGGCTGCGAAACTGTGAGAAGAACTTCCCTTTTTCGAGTTTCCCTCAATACCGTTTTCCCTCCCGGAGTACGGGCACCTGGCCTTTTCTTCTCTGCAGGATCAGGTAACCCACAAACAGTCTGTTAAGACTAGCCAATTCTTGAGTGGTAGGTCTCATGCCAAGCATGATGATGGCTCCTGCCTTGCCCTCAAGACCCCATTGGCATTAAAACCCCGGCGGGAGTCTCCGGGCTCCAAAGCATTTCAGGGGTTTCAGGTTGTTCCTGGGGCTCACCCCTCACAGAACATACCTGAGCCATGCTCGGTGGTGGCATCTGCTTCGAGCGGTACCGATACCCCGGCATCGGCACCGGTGTTGAGTGATCCACTCTTCACCAGGGATCGTCATCTGGCGTCCTCGGTACCTTTGGGACCGATCGATACGACCCAGATTGACTTTCCTGTATCAGCAACATCGCCGATACCACCACCGACGTCGGTACCCTCTAGACATGCATCGATAGACTCGCTCCCTTCGATGCTGAGTCTGGAATCGATATCTAGTCTAGATGACTGGGTACAGACGCATCTCGGAACCGACCCTTATCGTTTCCGGATACGAGGTACCGAGGATATTCACCAAGCGTTTCTGGTTCCCTCGGTACCGCTTGAGAAGCCTCCGATGACTGCTGCGATGGCGTTACCGTCTCCGATTCCGACTCAGCTACCAGTATCGATGTCGGTTCCTGCAGTTACATCGGTACCATTGATCCTTTCTATGCCTAGTTTGGAATCGATACCTGGCATGGACGATGCAGTACTCACTGCCTCAAATCGTGACTGCCAGTACCACTATCCTTCTAGTGGGGTTCTTTTTCTGCACCAGACCAGTACATCCTCTGGTGCTCAGGCTGCTCCTTCAACCTTAGCCTGCCCTGGGATAGTTCCCATTGGAGATCCCTCTTTTCAGAAATTTCTCCTTGACATGGCAATATTTCTTGCTATTCCTATCCCTGGCTGTGATCCTACTCGAGACTCTCTTGCAGAAAAGGAAAATATAATGCTTCCTTTACATCATTCTTTGCAGGATCTTCTTCTGAGAATATGGGAATCACCTTTAAGGGTTCCCTCACCTTCTACAGCAACTGATGTTCTGTATCAGGTGCCCCCCTCTCCAGGGTTTCAAAAAACTCAACTTCCCCATCATTCCATTGTAGTGGAATCAGCAATGAGGAAGGTAAAAATCAAGAAGCATTCTTATCCGCCAGGTTGTGCATCTAGAGCACTTGATGCCTTTGGACGTCAAACCTTCCAAACATCTATGCTGGCATCAAGGATTATCTCTTATATATTTTATATGAGTCTATCTCTCCAGGAGGTCACAAAGAAATTCTCTTTTGACTCCTTTTCTATCAGAGCCTAAGGCTGTAGACTATTCCTTGCTTCTTAGTCATAGCCAGAATATCTCTTGGTTTCTTTCTCGTGCTTCTCTAGACTCTTTTCTGTTAGCAGATCCTCTGCTATTGCCATTGCAGCACGTCGTAGAGCCTGGCTCCAAGCTTCAGACTTGAGCAGATGGGCACAACACACACTGGGTAATTCTCCTTGTACTAGAGAAAATCTCTTAAATAAGGAGGCTTTACGTCAGGTTGCTCATTGCTCCACTGACTTTCCTGGTTCTAGGAACCATCCTAAGCCGCCTTCTTCCCCAGGAGGTAGGAAATGTTCTACCAAACCTTCTTTCCCTAAACAAGAAGGTTTCACTCTTCTCCTGCCCATCATCCCGATGTACCCAAGCAGGGGACACCTCGTCTTAGTCTGAAGAATCTAAACTCTAACCAGTCTAAGCATACCTAGCAACCATAGGTTCCTAAAGGTTGCAACCTACAGTTAACCTCTTCTTAACAGAAGTTTGTTCACTGTTTTTTTCTTTAAAACTCTACACAAGTCTTCCTTTTTTCAGGATGTACTCAGCTGTCAGGATATTTTTGTCTATGGGTTACAGATTTCTCCTCTTCTTCCTTCCAAGAAGAGAAGTTAACTACTATCCCATGATAGTTTCTGTCCCAACATGAACATTTTCTTCTTCAGCTGACTCACCATATGGTAAGTCACCCTTCAGTTCCTGTTCTACCGTCTCATCCCGGTTTTTTCCTGAATGAGTGGTACCATACTATACACCTTCATTTCTGTGTAGAGTTTTTCTTTGACTAAATTTTCTGGACAGCTTATCAGACAGGGACAGGACCATTTCCTCTCCCTTTGTCTGTTCTCTCTGTGTTTCACAGGCAGATTCTCTCTGCTGTCTCCTTCAGTTGCTGTTCATGCAGGAGTTCCAGTGATTCATCTACTGGTACTTTTCCACAAGTTTCTAGTCTGTCTAGCCTTAGTAGTGATTCCAAGATAGTCCTCATCTATCTTGGATAATCCTACTCACTTCAGGCTTCTTACATTATCTTCTTTCTAGCCATCTCCATTTCCTTGGATTTGGCAACACAGCTGACCTACAGTCAGTTTTATCTCCTAATTCTCCTGCATAATGCTCTCTGCAATCTTCAGAGAAGCTTTCTACTATGGGCACTTGCTAGAGAGCATTGAACTTTGTCTCTGATGGCTATTCTGTATAGTAGAAAAGGCTTATCAGTCATTTTCCATGACTCTGAGGATTCTCCACACCCTCTTGTCTCCTGTTTATAATACAGGACACAAGCTTTTTCTGCGTGAATGTCCAAGGAGTTTCCCAATCCTGCAGGAATATGCTCTTTTTTCCTTACAGCTTGGCCTCATGCTATCCTACTCCTCATGGACAGCACATATTCTACTAGTAACGCATGATACCCCTGTGTCCCTCCAGTGGGTCATCCTGGTATCTCCTTCTATGCGTTTTTTCTGTCCATTTACCATGTCAGAGTTCTACAGAACTCACGACTTGCTCTCTACAGACTGATATTATCCTCTGTTTTTCACGCAACCATCCTGGTTATTTCACTGGATAGCATTCCTGCACCCTCTTAGCCCGGAGGAATAGATTCTCTATATATCTTTTCAAGTAGGTTCCACCTTCTTGTTAGATGAATCTTTCTCCTTCACATCTCTCATGTGAATGTTCTCATGGGCTTAGTTGCAGACATGTATCTTCAGACTTACATATTCATGTATGTATATATCTCTATATATTCTATACATACATATGTCTGTAAGCTGTGTGTGCATTGGTTATGCCCCTATATATATCTATATTTATATATATATCTATATCCCTCTATATATGTATCTGTTGAGATGCTTTTTATAGGTAGATATGTATTACATATAAGAACATAAGATATGCCATACTGGGTCAGACCAAGGTCCATCAAGCCCAGTATTCTGTTTCCAACAGTGGCCAATCTAGGTCACATGTACCTAGCAGTTTCCCCAACATATTACATCTGTTAATTAAGCTACCCATGTAGACACTCACACAAACACTTCTATCCAACCACTGCATGCAGACACCCCCCTCCCCTTACAACTTGAATCGTTTGAAGTGAAAGCCGCCTTGATTTTAGTATGGCAGGATACAAATACCTTTAAATAAATAAAATTAGTACTCTTAAGATGCATTTTTAGTCTTAAATGCACAAAAGTTCTCAACTAGAATTGAATCTAGACAGACTAAACTACAAACAAGTGCTGTAAAGTTCGTTAAGGCACACTATGCATTCATTCGTTAATATTCAACAAACGGCAGCACGGGGGAGGGGGTGTCACCGTTATCGTAAAAGGACATTTTATTAAGTTCCTGTAGGGAAGGAATCAAAAAACAAAGTAATCTAGTCTCCTTCCCCAAAGAGTTAAGAAAGCCCACCGTCGCCCCAAACTTTAGACGACTTCGTTGTTCACCTCCATATCCGCTTCTCTCCAACCCTAAAAAGCGCTCTAGTCATACTGACCTATTATAAACTAGTTTTGTCTGCGTTGAGGAGGAAATATTTACCTTAAGAAGGATGAGTAATAAATCGGACCCCAGCAATTTTTAAATAAACAGATGACGATACATCTCCCTATCAGCACGGGTCGCAGAACCTCCTTTAGAACAGACATTGTAGCTCGGAAAGGGGAGTGACGTCAGTATGGGCGGGGCTAAAAACAAGGCCCCAGCGGAGGGATTCCACTGTGATTCCTGTAGTACGGCATCGGCGACTCATTCAAAGAAGATAGTCCCTAATTCGTTCTCATACACACCCCGCCCCGGTAGACCGCGAGGAAGCGGCCGGCCTCCAGGGAAGAGTATGGGCAAGGGGAGAAAGCATACCATCTCCCTAACTGTCTATGCTATAAAGGTTTACCTTCTTAGAGGTTCCAGACAGTGGGCTGGCATATCTTCATACTGTCCCTCGGTATGTGGGGGCTGTTATGCACACAACCACTACTGTGGTACTAACAGCTCCACTTTACTCTAGGTCTCGCTATCCCTGAAACATCATGCTTCAATATCTTTCCTATCTCTCACCAGCTAGGAAAGACAGTGTTTATCTTCAGTAGTTCTGAGGATTCAGCCCTTCACATATCTGTCCTCCTTGGGAGTGCGGGCTTTTTTTCCATACCCCTTCTTCCCTCCAGGACTTAACTACTTGTCCAAATCGGTCAGTCTTCCTCTTTTACTCTTCAATATTAATGACTCTGTACCTAAAAGAGTTTTCAGCTTTTTTCCATAAAGCTTTCCACTGAAGACCTGCCATTCTTATACTACCCCAGTTGACACCTGGGACACCTGCCAATTCCAGATTTGGACCTTCACCCTCACTGCTGTGAGGTCACCTTGAGGATCCTCTACTGAATCTCCAGTAGACTCCATCACGCTATCTACTTCCTACAATCCAAGTAGGTAAGATCCATTTTATGATTGTTCATTAATTAATTTTTTAACTTAAAGATTTTGATATTTCAGCAAGTTAACAACGCACACACTTAAAAAACAACCACAAAGAGTATATTACACTCGAAATCAAACCACAATACCTGGAGGCTACCAAACAGCACCCCCCTCATACAAACAATAATTCAAATCAAATTAACCCAGCCCCGTCCCCCCAAACCACCCCCGCCCCCCCCCCCCCCCGGCCAACCCGAGCCTAAGAAACAACTCGAATCATCCAACATCTAAACCCACTGCCCCAACCCCCCCCCTATTATCCCTCTCCCCGCCCTTCAGTACGCTCATATAAACCCCCGCCTCCTCTCCCCCTCATTCACCCCCCCTGCCTTCCCCCCCCCTTCCCCCTTCCCCCCCCGCCCTTTCCGCATCCACCCATCAAATCCCATCCATAGACTCCTAAAGTTCTGCACTGTATGCCTCTGAAATGCCACTATTTCACACATATCTCTCACACCACTCAAACGAGCAATTATCCCCCTTCGAGTTGGGACATCCATACAGCTCCACCCCGCCAGAAGCAACCCCCCGCACCGCTGCCACACAGTACCCTACCATCAGCTGTAACCCCCTCTCCCCCACTCCCCCAATTCATTCAACAAAGCCATAGCCGGGGTCAGTACTACAGGAACTCCCGTCACTTCCCGGATGATGTCTTTCCCACTCTTGCCACAGACTCCGCACCGCAGGGCACCCCCACAGTAGATGATACAAAGCCCCCCGTCCCCCACAGCCCCTCCAGCACTTCCCCCCTCCTGCCTCGCAAAATGTCCGCATTTTCCACGGTGTCCAATATGCTTGGTACCGGATCTTAAGGCTACTCTCCAAGTGAAGCGTACTCGGGGCCACCCGCTTAGTCCACACATAAATTCCACGCCAACGCGCCTGATCCCAATCCCCCCTGAAAGCCTGCTCCCACTCCACTTCCCTGCGAATCCGATCCGCCCCCCCCCCTTGTTGAATCAACACCTTATACAATTGAGCTATAGACCCCTTCCGCCCCCCTTTCTGCAGTAGCTTCTCCACCACCGTGGCTACACCCCGCAAATCATCCCTTACCCGCCGCTGGCTCACAAAGGAGGATACTTGTAGGTGCGCAAAAAAAACACCATCATTCAAGCCAATTCAAGTTGCAGTTCCCTCAACATTTCACTCGCCCCGACGGATGCAGCAACTGCCCCATTAAGCGCAACCCCTTCTCCCACCATTCGCGATAGACTCTGCCCTCCTTCCCGGGGCCGAACTCTCGAACCCCCATAATATGCATACCGCTCGGGTAACGTTTCCCCCCAAACAGGAGAAGCCGCGACTTCAACCACAACTCCTTAGTCAAAGCCCGAAAGGGGTTCACCTCCTTCACCCCCTTCCACTGTCGCCCCCGGATCCCAAATCCATGCCGCCAAACTATCTCCGTAGCCCCCTTCCTGCTCCAGCGACACCCAGCGAGGGATCTCCGCCCCCCCCTTGCCAACTCTGGACCGCCCTCAACTGCGACGCTAAATAATACTTCTCCATCCAAGGCACCCCCAGCCCCCCCTCCGGGCCAGGACGATACATTGTACTCCTCGCCACTCTCGGCCGCTTCCCCGCCCAAATAAACTCAAACATAATCTGCTGAACACGTTTCAAGTAGGCTCGCGGCACCTTACACGGTAAGGAGCTAAATAGGAAAAGAAAATGTGGCAACACATTCATTTTTAGCACAGCGATCCGCCCCAGCCACGTCAGATACAGCCCCTTCCACTTAGAGAGATCACGTCGCACCTCCGCTAGTAGTCCCCCATAGTTAGTAGTCCCTAACTCCCCCAGTGCTCGACCCATTTGAACCCCCAAATAACGGTAAGTTCCCGTTACCCATTTGAACGCAAACGCCCCCTTCAGCGCCGCTTCCATCCTCTCCCCGAGGTTGAACCCCAAAATCTCCGATTTACTATTGTTAAGTTTATACCCCGCCACTTTACTATAGCGCTCTATCTCTTTCAGCAATAGCGGCAAGGTCACCACCGGCTCCCTTAGCGTAAAAATGACATCGTCAGCAAACAGCGTAATTTTCACTTCCTGGGAGTTCATGAGGACACCTTTTATATCCTGCAATGCCCTCACCCGCGCCGCAAGCGGTTCAATTACCAGCGCAAAAAGCAAGGGGGATAGAGGGCACCCCTGCCGAGTACCCCGCCCCAATCGGAACACCTCGGAGTAGCTACCATTGACCCGCACTCTAGCCTGCGGTTCCTGGTACATCGCCATGACCCATTGAACGAAGTTGCGCCCTAATCCTACTTTTTCCAACACGCTAATCATAAACGGCCATTCCACCCTATCAAACGCTTTTTTCGGCGTCGACGGAGAGAAAAACTGCCCTCTGCCCGGTACGTTGCACCTCCCACGTGAGATTACAAAGTTTGCGAATATTATCACCCCCTTGCCGTCCGCCAATAAATCCCATTTGGTCAGGGTGTATCAGGGTCGGCATCACCACTGCCAGTCTATTTGCCAGCACCTTTGCCAACAACTTAGCATCCACATTCAATAAGGAAATGGGCCGATAGGACCCACAGACCATGGGGTCCTTACCCGGCTTAGGGAGAACCGTGATGCCCGCTTCCCGCATAGATCTAGGAATTTCTCCCCCTGTCAGAACACCATTAAACACTTTCACCAGCAAAGGCCCCAACACGGAACGAAACACCTGATAAAACCGCCCTGTCAATCCATCCAACCCAGGCGCCTTACCCCTCTTCAAGGACCCTATGGCCAAATCCACTTCCCCCTCCGAAATGGGTCGATCTAGCCATTCCACCTCCTCCTCGGACAGTACTGGCAGAGCACACCCCTGTAGATATTCCTCACACTGCGCCTTCCCACCTTCAACCTCACTACTATATAGTTGCCGATAGTAATCCGCAAAGGTCACTCTAATTTCATTATTACCATGCAACAGCTGTCCCCCTACCCCTCTAATCCCCCCTATAGCGGACTGCATCGCCTTTTGCCGTAACCGCTGGGCTAGCCGCTTCCCCACCCTATTCCCCCCCTCTAACCATCCTTGCTTAAGCACTCGCATCCCATACTCAATTTCACTCGCGCGGAGCTGGTCCAAGCTCCTTCTCAGCTCCTTGAGTTGTACCTGGACTGCCCCCTTGCGCCCCCTTTGGGCCTGACGCTCCAGTTCCCTTATATCCATCAGCAGTCGGGCTTCCTTCTCCCCCCGCCGCCTACGCTCCCACGCCGCCGCCTGGACCAAATGGCCCCGCACCACCGCTTTCAGCCCATCCCATACCATCCCCAACCCCACCTCCCCATTCAGATTAAGATCTTGGTAATCCCTCACCACCTGACCCAAGCGTTCCACCACCGCCGGCTCCTCCAACAACGCCTCATTTAACCGCCAGAATTTAAGCCCTTCATCCACGTACCCCATACTAAACTTAACAATCACTGGGGCATGATCTGTCCAAGTAAGGTCCCCATGCGCTGCCTCCACCACGCGATTCACCCATCCCCCTCCCGCCCACACCATATCAATCCGGCTATAAGTGCCGTGCGGTGTAGAGTAGTGCGTGTATTGCTTACATCCTGGGTTCTGGCTTCTCCACATATCTACCACCCCCAACCTATCCCTCATATTCCTCAACTTGACCCGATCCCCCCGCTTCCCCAGACCACTCCCCCCACTATTATCCAATCTTGGGTTCACCGTTAGATTAAAATCTCCTCCTATGATAAGGGGGGCATCACTCAAGCCACCCAACACACTCTGCATTCTCTCAAAAAATTCCCCCTGCTTGTCATTAGGGCCATACACACTCACAATCCACACCTGCTCCTTCCCCATCTGAACTCTAACACCCACCGCCCTCCCTTTTTTATCTCTAAATTCTCCCACCACCTTGTCCACCCAGTCCACCCCCACCAGGATACCCACTCCCCCCCCTCCGGGGCTCTTCCCTCTGCCCCGCCAGCACCACCTTCGGATATTTGCGTGTCTGCAACATCCGCTCTTGGCCCACTTTTAGATGGGTCTCCTGAAGACATAAAAAATCCGCATGCATCCGATCTGCTTCCCGCTCCACCATCCTACGTTTCCGCCAGGAACCCAACCCCCTCACATTAAGTGTTGCCACTATCAAAGCTTGCAATCCCACTCGCTTTCCGCCGTCCCTCCCCCCTCCCTCCCTTCCCCTCCCCCTACCCTCCCTACCCCTCCCCCCTCCTCCCCTCCCTACCCCTCCCCCCTCCTCCCCTCTTCCCCCCACCACCCCCCCTCTTCCCCCCACCACCCCCCCTGCACACCCCCTGCACCCCCCCTCCACCCCCTCCCTCCCCCCCCTCCCTTCCCCCTTCCCCCCTCCCTTCCCCCTTCCCCCCTCCATCCCTTGGAGGCCTCCGTCAGAGTAGTGCCTATCAGCCAGAGGCAACTTCTTATACCTCCCCTCCGATTCCCCACTCACTCCCCCCCCACCTAACCCTCCATACTCCCAACCCTTACACCCGGCCCTCTCCCACTCACCTACTCTCCCCTGCCCCTCTACCACACCCACCCCCCCCCCACCCACCATCGTACCCCTCCCCTCCCACTCCCCCCTTCCCTGCCTTCCAGAAAAAAGACATTAGAAAAGACAGAGAGAGGTACCCACGAGCATCAAATCCCCCCAACTTCAATCCCCACTGGTAAAAACACACCGTATATATAAACAAAAAAAAAACCAACTAAATACAAGTCTATGCATCAGAGTCCTGACATGTACAACTTGGCAGCATCCCATTCGCGGGATTTCTCACGCATCTGTGTCTCTGTTATCACTCGCCCCCGGGTCCTCCACCGCAGTCCCCGGGCTTCGATGTTGGCCCCCTCCACGACTCCGCGGTTCCACCTCCACGAGAATCCCCGGACAGGGCCTCCCGCCGTCCACTCTCCAGCCCCGCCCCCTGCAATGCTGCCAGGGCCTCCTTCACGGTATGGACCCTCCAACTTTTTAATCCAACTGTAAAAAGAAGTCCAAAAGGATACAGCCACCGATACCTAACATTTTCTTTGCGCAGAATATTGGTAACTGGTTGCATATCCCTGCGCCGTTGTAGGGTCCCCGCGGCTAAGTCCGGATAAAGTTGAAGGCTGTAGCCCTGCCACACAAAGTCTTTGCATGCCCTAGTCAGCTGAAGGATCCGCTCCTTAAGCTTAAAGTCCTCCAGACATAAAACAATGTCTCTGGGGCGATTCGAAATCCTGGGCCCTAAGGCTCGGTGTGCTCTCCCCAGCTTGATCTCCACCTGCTCATTCTCAGTCCCCAACTCCCGCAGCACCGACCTGAGAACCGCCTGCGCCACCTTCTCTCCATCACGATACTCCTGCTCCTCCGGTATCCCGCGTATACGCAAATTGTTCCGGCGGGACCGGTTCTCCAAGTCCTCGATTTTTACCATCACTTGAGTTTTCCAAGTCTCCAATTCTTTAAAGGAGCTCTCCATCGCAACCTGCCGCGTGTCGAGACGCCCCAGTTGCTGCTCTTGCTCCTCCACCTTACTAGCCAGCTCGCCCATCTCCTCCTTCATGGCCGCGCACATGTCCCCGACTTCCACTTTCACCGCCTGCAGCTCCGTTTTGAGTTCCCCGAACCATCCGCACAGTTCTTCGCGGGTCACATTCTGCACCACCATCTCCGCCGGCTCCGATGCCTCGCCTCTGTGCCCCCGGCATTCCTGGGCCACGCCGTTTCCCGCGCTCAGCCCCGCCATCTTTTTCTCACCGCCGGCGGTCTTAGCGCTGCCATATGCGAATTCTTTTAAATCCGCCACCTTCTTTCTCGTCGCCATACCGCGCAGCGACCTTTCCTCCTCTACTGCCGTCAGTTTTTCCGCCGGCCGGAGGGTTCCAATGAGGGGAAAAACTTCAATGCTTAAGCTGCCCACTGGAGCTCACCGTTCAAGCTGCCATTCCAGCCGATGACGTCACTTCCTCCTCATTAATTAATTTTAATGGTACTTATCATACATACCAAGGACTCCTCTCCTGTAGTCCTTAGCTTTGCTGTTTTTTCTTACAGCTCCTCTCCTTTCAACTCCTACCCACCATCCCTCATGGGATGCCGGAGATCCATGTGTGGGCACTGCAGTCCTGATACAGGAACATGCATTTTATGGGATCTGCCACTGGCATCTATAGCTAGGGAGTCCCCATATGTGAAGACTCATTCCTGCTTGTTCCTGGAGATAGCACAGTTACTTACCTGTAACAGGTGATCTCTGGGAACAGCAGGAATAAGTCTTCACAACCCACCCACCTCCCCTAGGAGTTGTATCTATCTATCTTCCTTTCCTCTTTCTCTCCTTTTGTCTCAGCTATGAAACTCAACTGAGGAGAGGCAGTGGAAAAGGCGGGAAGGCAGTGCGTAGGCGCGAGGGATGCTCCCAAAAGCTTTCTGATTGGATGCTGGGGAGCATTCCCGTGCAGGCTCCGTCGGTACCGACGTACCCATATGTGAAGACTTATTCCTGCTGTTCCCAGAGATCACCTGTTACAGGTAAGTAACTGTGCTTTCTCTGGAGGGCCATGTCACAGCTCACAATGTGAGGGCCATGGCAGCCTCTATGGCTCATATGAACTCTGTGTCCATTGACCAAATCTGTCGAGCGGCCACCTGGGCCTCAGTTCATACCTTTACAGCCCATTACTGCTTGGACAAGGACTCCCGCCGGGATGCCTTGTTTGGTCAGGCTGTTCTCAAAAACCTGTTCCATACCTAATCAACTCCTACCCCTCATCCCTGGTTGGATGCCCGAGATCCATGGGGGCAGGTAGAGCCCTTCTCAGGGACTCACAACCTCGGAGATCTCCCTGGCATCTCTAGCTGGGGAGTCCCCATATGTGAAGACTCATTCCTGCTTGTTCCTGGAGATAGTACAGTTTCTTACCTGTAACAGGTGATCTCTAGGAACAGCATGAATAAGTCTTCAAAACCCACCCACCTCCCCTAGGAGTTGTATCTCTCTGTCTATCTTTCCTTTCCTCTCTCTTTTTGTCTCAGCTTAAAACTCGAACTGGAGAGAGGCGGTTGGGAAAGGCGGGAAGGCAGCGCGCAGGCGCTGTGGGATGCTCCCAAAAGCTTTCTTTCTGGACAGTGGGGAGCGTTCCCGCGCAGGCTCCGTCGGTACCGACGATACCCATATGTGAAGACTTATTCCTGCTGTTCCCAGAGATCACCTGTTACAGGTAAGTAACTGTGCTTTATTGAAACATCTCTTTTTGGATTTTTATTTATTTAACCTTTTTTTTTTTTATACCGCTTTGTCCTTCACTCAGAGCGGTTTACATTGTAACTCAACATTATACATATTGAACAGTATACATGAATATTTGAACAGAGGAGGGGGAGAAAAGGAAGTAACAGTTTTAACTATGTACAGAGTCATGAGTGCATGACATAACTGTATATAGTTTGGTGCGTCGTGTTTATTGGGTTGGTTGTCCATGGCTCTGGGTCCACTGATGGTGGCTTGGGTCATGCCCTAACTTCTACAGGAACAAGCAGGAAGTCAGTCGTCAGATATGGGTGACGCCGGCGCCGATGGAGCCCGCATGGAGTATTTCCCCAGTTTTCAAAAAAGGTTTAGGGACATGCCACCATGCATGTGTGGTCCCCTTCCTACCTTTTTTTCGCAGAGCCCAACAGATGTCTGTTCCCCCGGAAAAATCCTTGCTAATTATCCTTAATAGTTAACTTTGCCGGTTTGCGTACCAGTTCCTCTTCCTGCCTTGAGCTGGCACCAAGCACTGTACTATTCTCGGCCCCTTTTTCATTTTTTGATTGAGATTTGCCTTGACTGGTGTTCACGCTCTTTTTGTACCGGAGTTCATCGACCCACATCTGGGTGCTCCCCACCATGTCTACTGGTGGGTTCAAAAAATGTGACCGCTGTATTCAAACCATGTCAGTGACTGACACCCATGACTGCTGCCTGGCACCGGACCATGACAGCACCACCTGGGACCTGTGCCAGGCATGACACCTAAGACCAACAAAGTGCATCTTGCCTGCAGCACCTCCAGCAGCCCCCGATTGGACATCAGAGGCAGAAGTGGGACACACTGCTCCTCCTGCTTCCACCTTCAAGGCCCAATCGGGGCTCAACCAACACACTTTAAAGCGGAGCACGCACAGGCGTGCTCGCACCTGGCAGGCCCATGCCTGAGGGACTCGCCAGAGGGCCCTTTGGCGTGACCCTTAGGCTAGGAACCAAGGCTAAGAAAGGATGGTAAAACCACCCAAACGTACGTGTATCTATAAGCCTTGTTAATTACTTATTAGGTATCCTGTAACTTATAGCTGTCCAAGCATATCTAAGTAAATAACCTTATGCTAGTGTCTACTCCACTATATACGTATCTAGGACAACTCTAGTCGCTCTGTAACACATTGTGCAAGGTGTTATGCTCAAAACTCTGTATTAAGTCATACATACTTTTACACAAAATACTCAAGTTTTCCTGTACTTCACCAAAAGGTCTTTGTTGTATTCAACCTTTATAGTAACCTACTGTGAACCAATCACACACAACAATGGAATTAATGAAAGTGTTGAGAAGCATCTGCTATTGTTTGTCACTGTATAACCAAACTACCCTGACATGCCCTCAAGCCTCTCCCCTGCTAATTGCACTACCCATCCCTGCCTATCTCCAATATCCCTCACTAAATTACCATATAACACCACGCAGAGATATTCAGATTACCACACCACACCCAAAACAGAAGAAACCCAAATCCAGACTAATCCAAATAAAAACGCCAATCGCAGCGGCCCACAATTAGCAACACCACCTTTAAACTGCATGCTAATCAATAACAGGTCAATCAGAAATACATTTTTCATCCTACATGACCTGATTAAGGATGAGAGACCGGATGTACTTTGCATTACAGAAACCTGGCTAACAGATATGGACTCAGTTCTACTTAACCAACTAAGGATGAGGGGTTATAACCTCTAGTTGCCCCAGAGATAAAAAGAGGCGGAGGAGTAATGATTGCGAGAGAAGCCTTAAAACTATCCACCATAACTTGCAACACACATGAAGGATTAGATATACTCAAAATAGAGAACAGAACCCTAACAATATGCCTCATATATAGACCCTCCACAACAGCCCATGAAACTGTGCTGGAAACAGTATGCACAACACCAATAATAAAACTGCAAATTATACTAGGTGACCTCAACTTATCATCCCTCCAAACTGCACATACAAACTCATTCCTGGAGGCAGTGGAACAGATGGGATACCAACAAATAATACTCAGCCCTACCCACAATAAGGGAAATATACTAGATATGGTATTCCTCCCAAAGTCTACTACAGCTTACTCAGCTTCCTCCCCCCCCCCCCCCCCATTATAATGCAGGTCCCCTGGTCCGATCACTTTCTGATCCAATTCACATTTAACACCCCGTCTCACTACACTATCCAAGCAGCTCTATTGAACACAACGAACACCCAAAGAATAAATAGATTTAAACCCTTTGATAAAGACACACTATTATAAGCGATTACCACTCACTTCAAAACACCACAAACTGACCTCGACAAACTTATAAAGCAATGGAACTCAGGAATAGCAGCAGCTGCAAAACCAACACCTAAACAGCAAAACCACGCTTACAATCTGAGGGATATGGTTTACCTCAGACCTAGCTAAGATAAAAAAAAGAGCTCAGAAAAACAGAACACAAGTGGAGATCTAAAAAGACCACAGATAATAGAGCACGGTACTTGTCTATACTCAAATTCTACAAAGAGGCAATAAACACAGCAAAAAAGAACTATCATTCCAACATATTAAACAACTCCATAAATCACCCAAAGGAGTTATTTGAACTGGTAAAATTGATAACTAAGCCCCTGCAAGATAGCAATTCAAAAATTCCAATCCAACCACAGACTCCAGCAGATTTCTATGCTAGCAAACTAAACCCCAAAGTTAGCCCTAGCCCCTCCCTGAGACCTGCAACCGGGGGCCACATCAAAACACTGGCAGACATTTCACACCATAGATACAAGACAAATCGTAGATATAATCTCAAAATTAAATGCAACAGCTTCCCCCCTAGATCCATGCCCAGTCTCATGGATCAAAGCGCTAAAATCGGAAATGGCCCCTTTCCTACTAAACATAGTAAATCAATCACTCCAACAAGGAACCATGCTGAGCAACCTCAAAAGATCTGTATCCGCCCTATACTAAAAAACAAAAGCCTAAACAAAGATGACCCTTCTGCATATAGACTAATCTCCAGCATACCTTTTGTAGCAGAAACCATCGAGAAAGCAGTCCAACGTTGGCTCCAAGACTTCATTGATTCAGCAGATACTCTAGAAACATAGAAATATGACGACAGAAAAAGACCACATGGCCTATCTAATCTGTCTTTCCATAACTACAACAGTCCCCTTTTTACCTTTAGAGATCCTCTGTGTTTGTCCCAATCTTTTTTGAATTCAGTTACTGTCCTCATCTCTACCACCTCCACTGGGAGACTATTCCACGGATCCACTACTCTTTCCATAAAGAAATATTTCCGCATATCACTCCTGAATCTATCTCCCTTCACCCTCATCCCATGTCCCCTCATAGCAGAACTTGCTTTCAATTGAAAGAGGCTCTCTCCCTTAACACTTATGCCACGGAGGTATTTAAACATCTCAATCATATCACCTCTATCCCGCCTTTCCTCTAAGGTGTACATAATAAGATCCTTCAGTCTGTCCTCATATGCTTTATAATGAAGACCACTAATCATTTTAGTAGCCACCCTCTGCACCGACTCCATCCTGTTCACATCCTTTTGAAGGTGCGGTCTCCAGAATTGCACACTATACTCCAAATGAGGTCGCACCAAAGACTTATACAAAGGTATTATCACCTCCTTTTTTCTGCTAGCCATTCCTCTCCGTATTCACCCAAGCATCCTTCTAGCTTTTGCCGTCGCCTTTTCTACCTGTTTAGCTACTTTAAGATCATCAGACACAGCCACGCCTAGGTCCCGCTCTTCTTTAGTGGACAAAAGTACTTCACCCCCTATACTATATTGCTCCCTTGGATTGCTGCAGCCCAAATGCATGACCTTACATTTTTTAACATTAAATCCCAACTGCCAAATCCTACACCATTTTTAAAGCTTAGCTAGATCCCTCCTCATGTTATCTACCCCTTCCTGGGTGTCTACTCTATTGCAGATTTTGGTATCATCCGCAAAGAGGCAAACCTTACCTGAAAGCCCTTCCGCTATATCACTAACAAAGATGTTAAAAAGAATCGGACCAAGGACAGATCCCTGAGGCACACCACTGATAATATCCTTCTCCTCAGAGTGAGCTCCATTTACTTGTACTCTTTGTCGCCTCCCACCCAACCAATTTCTAACCCAAGCAGTAACTTTAGGGTCCATCCCTAGGGTGCTCAGTTTGTTTATAAGTCGCCTGTGAGGAACAGTGTCAAAGGCTTTACTGAAATCTAAATACACCACATCTAGGGCTCTTCCTCGGTCCAACTCTCTGGTCACCCAGTCAAAGAAATCAATCAGATTTGTCTGACAAGACCTGCCTCTGGTGAATCCATGCTGCCTCGGATCCTGTAATCCGCTGGACTCCAGAAACCTCACTATTTTCTCTTTCAGCAGCGTTTCCAATAATTTACTCACCACCGAAGTTAAACTAACCGGCCTGTAGTTTTCAACCACATCCTTACTTCCGCTTTTGTGTAAAGGCACCACATGAGCCCCTCTCCAGTCCTTTGGCACCACTTCCGACTCCAATGAGGCATTGAAAAGGTTAGTCAGTGGAGCTGCTAGAACGTCCCCAAGTTCCCTCAGTATTCTCGGGTGTATCCCATCCGATCCCATCGCTTTGTCTACTTTAAGTTGAGATAGTTTCTCACGAACACAGTCTTTTGAAAATTGTTCAAGATGTCCTTTGCTTCTGTTCCTATTTGTGGGTGTTTTCTGAGGTCCTGCTCCTGGTTCTTCATCTGTGAACACAGAACAAAAATATTTGTTAAGCAATTCCGCTTTATCCTTATCAGCTTCTACATATTCCTCCCCTGCACCCTTGAGTCTGACATTAGCTCTCTTGCCCTTCCTCTTCTCACTAATATACCTGAAAAATGTCTTATCCCCCCCATTTTATTGCATTGGCTATTTCCTCCTCCTTTTTGAATCTTTGCCTTCTTGACTACTTTGCTAGCTTCTCTAAGTTTTTCCAAATACAGATGAACAACAATACGAATTTCGCCCTTTTCATGGAGTTGAAACACTCCTCTTAGTTTTGTTTGACAAATTAATACAGGGCCTAAAAAACACTGAGAGCATTTGTCCTCATCTTCCTGGATATTACCGCAGTGTTTGACAGCGTAAATCACGAGACCCTTATAGCAAGACTCAATACCCTAGACATAAAAGGACTTACCCTTAAATGGTTTTCATCATACATAACTAACCAAGTACAACATGTCCAAATCGACCAAAAAACATCAACCACTTTCCCACAAACGCAGTGAATACCCCAAGGGTCAGCCTTATCCGCCCTCCTGTTTAATCTATATAAAGTCAATCTGTGCAATATTCAAAAAACATAAAAAATTATCACATATACGCTGACGACATTATGTTGTACACCCACCTAGACATATGTAACCCGATTTATGACACACTAGTAGCTTGCCTAAAGGAACCCAAACCTGGCTTCACGAAAACAATATGAGCATCAGTCTCAAGAAAACAGAGATAATGTTCATATCAAAAAACCCTGAATTCAAACCCCCCCCCCAACAATTACCCTGAACAACCACCAATTTAAAGTCAAATAGGCAATAAAATATCCAGGGGTTACCCTTGATAAAACACTGTGCATGGAGCCCCACCTAAGGCTATTAAATAGAACCATATTCTACAAACTAAGAATTTTACAACCCCTGCGAAACATTGACCTGTCTGATTTCAGAACAGTAGTGCAAGCGCTCATAACACCCCACTTGGACTACTTCAGGGAATATAAAAAGAAACCCTAAACATACTTCAATTACCCCAAAATGTTACAGCAAGAATCATAATGAAAGCACGTCTCTCCGACCATATAACTCCCATCCTGTTCAAACTCCATTGGCTCCCAATCTCATCCAGAGTACGTTACAAAATAATGACAACTTTCAAACTAATACATAACATAGCCCCCTTCCACCTTTCCACACTCATCAAAGTACAACCCTCGAATAGAACCAGAAGAACTACCAACCAAAACACATTAATAGTACCACATTCAATATGCACTACCAAGCAATTTACTAGCAACAGGGTGTTCACTTAGATAGCACCACTCCATTGGAATACCCTCCCTGACACGTTAAGAGGAAACAAGGACCTTCAATCATTTCGCAAAGATCTAAAACACACCTATTTAGAGAACATTACGCCAGCTCATAGCATATGCAACTATTCAGAGAACATTACGCCAACTCATAGAACTCCCTTCCTCATACCACTTCCTACCTACCCATCCCCCATATTCCCCCCCTCCCCCCGCTTCGAAATCTTAAGATGTATTACTGGACCTGTTACCCTTAAGGAGTATAACACCATACCCCTGTAAATATGTAAGTGGCCACTCTGCAGTAAGTACCACTCTATGTAAATAGTTTGAGGAGAACCCTCAATTACCCTGTTTCTCCAGGACCAAGCAGGAAGTCAGTCCTCACATATGGGTGACGTCGGCGCTGACGGAGCCCTCGTGCCGGAGCATTTCCCCAGCTTTCAAAGAAAGCCTTTGGGATTGCAGCGCGCATGCGCGGTCCCCTTCCCGCCCGAGGGTGCCATCTTGCTCAGTCTTTCTTTTTCCGCGGAGCCCAACGGACATAGTTCGTGTCACCCGGGAAAAGTAGATCTATTTATTCTTTTTTTTTTTTTTTTTTTTTTTTTTTTTTTTTTTTTCCGCGTCTCTATCTGGTTTGACGCCGGTTCCCCATCCTGCCTCGGCTTGGTACACTGGTATCGAGTCCGGAACTTCTTTTTCAGTTTTTGTCCTTTGTGACTAGTGTTGGCGCTTTTTCTGTTGTTTTCACTGGTAGCCCTGTCTTTTGATCTTGCAGGGGCCTTTTTTCCCAAAATGGCTGCCAGTGGGTTCAAAAAATGTGATCGGTGCAAGAAACTTGTGTTTCTCACCGACACACACAACTGCTGCCTCCGATGCCTTGGGCCCGACCATGACCTGCTGGTCTGTGGCCCGTGTGACAAGATGTCGTCGAAGGCGCTTCGGAGCCGTCAGCATCAACATGAGAGGTTTTTCGGAGTCCACGTCTGGCTGGGCACGGACTTCGTCAGAGGCCTCGACATCTCGGGAGTCTGACCCCGAGCGCCGTCGTGGGTCCTCTGAGAGGGGGTCTTCCGCCCGGGAGCACAAAAGGAAGAAAAAGCTTGTGAGGGCGGCGTCAGTGGAGGCACCTGGATCCTCAAGGGCCAGGTCGTGAAGCCCTGACCGCCGTCCCGGGCTCTCGGAGTCGGAGCGACCGACCAAACTACCTTGCCTGGAGCTGGAATCCCTGAGTCAGGTAACTTTGGTTGTCCTCGTTGACTCTCCGGGAGAACCGACGTCGGGCTCGACACCGGGGCCTGAGTCGGGGGCTGCAGTCTCCTGAGCTCGGTCTCAGGTTGACGGCCCTGGAGAGCAGCCTGGCTGCCTTCATGGAGAAGCAGCGGGTACTGATCGCCGGTCTGACTGGTGCATCTGCCCCGTCCACCGGGACCTTGACGTCTAAGTCGACCCCAGAGGCCAAGCGATCCTCGAGTTCATCAAGTCTCGAGGCGATCCTCGGCCAAGGTCTCCCTCAACCTCCCATGCGGGCTTGAGGTCGTTGACGCTGGTGCCCTCGGCTTCGGGGCAGGTGGCATCGAGGCCCACACGGCTGGAGCCGCTCGACGACGATTCTGAGGAGTTGGCGTGGGAAATGGAGGACAAGGAGTCTCCTGACACCTTCCGGACCCGGTGCGTCCCGTCAGACTCCCTGGAGTTTGAGCCTCAGAGAAGGTCGTCCCCCCCCCCCCCCCCTCCGGAGGATACCCGGTTCTCGGATTTCGTCAGGGACATGGCCAAGGCTTTGGCATTCCTGGCAGAGGCCGAGGAGGAGCCGAAGAGCTCGATGCCCTCCAGTATGATTTTCCTCCAAAGGAAGCTTTTACTCTACTGGTTCCTCCGATGTTGGAACGGCTGCTCTTCCATATGTGGGAAGCACTGGCCTCTGCGCCGGTTCTTAGCAAGCGAGTCGATTCCATTTATTGAGTCCGTAAGAGCCCTGGGTTCCAAAAGGTGCGGCTACTGCACAACTCCATGGTTGTGGAATTGGCCATGCACAGGCTGAAAAGCCAAAAGATGCACTCCTTGGTGCCTCCTGGCCGGGAGGCCCGGAACCTGGATGCCCTCAGAAAGTGCTTCCAGGTCTCTATGCTGTCTTGCCGTGTCCAGACTTACCAGCTGTACATGGGCATGTACTTACGGGACCTGGCAAAGGAGATTGCCGGGTTCTCGGCTGGCCTCTCCGAGGAACCCTTGCAGAGATTCAAAGCCTTGTCTTCAGGGATCCGAGAGTGCTCAACGTTTATATCTTGAGCAGCTTATGACGGCTTCGAGGCTTCGTCCCGGGTTGCCGCAGCCGGCATCGGTGTATGCCGTCAGGCCTGGCTACAATCGTCTGACCTGGAGTCATGGGTACAGGATAAGTTGGTCAATGTCCCGTGCCGAGGTGACAACCTGTTCGGCAAGCCCATGACTGAGAAGGCTTCAGAAATCGAGACCGAGACTCTCACCAGGACAAAACTGTCCAGAAAGATTTCTGCCCCTTCTCACAAAAAGAAGGGCTCGGGAAAGAAGCCCTTTTTCCCAAGGAAGGGTGCTGCCTACAAAACCTACTCTCAATATCAGGCCTCTCCAGCTCCCCAACAAGGCCAGCAGGCCAAGGGGCGGGGGCCATGGGCATTGTAGGCAGAAAACCCCCAAGCCGCCAGCTCCGGCTCCTGCACAGCAGGGAGGGAGTTTGACTTCCACAGCAGCATAGCCTCTCCTCCGCCCGTGGCTCCACTCAGCGCAGGTCGGCTGACCCTGTACGCCTACAGGTGGCCAGCCATCACAGGGGATACCTGGGTACTGAGCATAGTCCAGAAGGGCTATATGCTCCATTTTCACCAGCTACCCCACCTCCTACTATCCAGGGGAGCCTCCAAGACTCCCTCTACACAGGGACCTCCTCCTCAAGAGTTGGCAAGTCTTTTAAAGGGACAGACGTTTGAACCAGTGCCACACCTCCTGGAAAGGCGAGGCTTCTACTCCAGGTACTTCCTAGTACCAAAGAGAACAGGAAGCCTCAGACCTATCCTAGACTTGCGAAATCTGAACAAGTTTCTGGAGAGGGAAAAGTTCAAGATGCTTACCCTTGGGATACTGCTGCCCTACCTCCAGCAGGGAGACTGGCTATGCTCCTTAGACCTAAAGGATGCTTATACTCGCATCCTCATTCATCCAGACCACAGACAATATCTCAGATTTGTGGTGGGAGGAAACCATTTTCAGTATAGGGTACTTCCCTTTGGCCTAACCTCTGCCCCAGAGTTTTCACCAAATGCCTGGCGGTGGTGGCAGCTTTTCTCAGGAATCAGGGGATTTTTGTCTTCCCATAGCTGGACAACTGGCTAATCAGGAGCCAGTCACTCCAGGAGGCCCGACAGGCCACTCTTCACACTGTCTCTCTTCAGCATCTGGGCTTTGTCATGAACTATGCAAAGTCCACTTTGCTCCCCTCTCAGAACCTAGAGTTTATAGGGGCAAGATTAGACACCCTTCAGGCAAGAGCTTACTTGCCCGGGACAGGGCCGACAGACTGATGGACTTGGCCAACCAGTTCCAACGCAATTCTCATGTTTCCGCCAGGCACTTTCTGCGGCTCCTGGGCCACATGGCATCCACTGTACTTGTGACCCCGAATGCCCGTCTGCACATGCGGGCTGCTCAATGGTGCCTCGGAGATCAGTGGACACAAGCCACCGGCGACCTCCGAGACAGAGTAAAGGTGTCCAGACGACTTCTGAACTCCTTACAGTGGTGGCTACATCTGCCAAACCTTTTCAGGCTCCAGCACACACAAGTTTGCTGACGGCAGATGCTTCCTTAAGAGGCTGGGGTGCACATTGCCAGGGCATGTGCACTCAAGGCCTGTGGTCCCCTCGGGAGGCCACACAGCAAATCAACCTTTTAGAGCTGCGAGCAATCCGCTTAGCTCTGCAAACCTTCTGTCATGTCCTCTCTCAACAGTCCGTCCTAGTTCAGACAGACAATCAGGTGGCAGTGTTCTTTGTGAACAAACAAGGGGGCACAGGGTCCAGGCTCCTATGTCAGGAGGCACTGGCCCTTTGCGGTCAGGCAGGGTGTGTTTCTCAAAGCAGTCTACCTACCTGGTCAAGAAAACTTCCTAGCAGACAAGCTAAGCAGGATTCTCTAGCCTCACGAATGGCAGTTGAATCCATTGGTGGTCCAGCAGATCTTCCTCTGCTGGGGACTTCCATCCATCAATCTCTTTGCAAGTACACTAAACTGTCAGCTGCCCAGGTTTTGCTCCAGACAGCCGCATCCCCTGAGGATGGCAGCAGATGCTTTTCTGATCTCTTGGTCTATGGGCCTCCTGTATGCGTTTCCTCCCACGCCCCTGGTGGCCTGAACTCTGTTCAAGATCCTCTGGGACAAGGCCTTGGTGATTCTGGTAGCCCCCAGATGGCCGAGGCAGCCGTGGTTTCCACTTCTTCTGCAGTTGGCGGTGGAAGCTCTGTTCCCTCTAGGGCTGCAACACAATCTCCTGTCTCAAGAGCAGGGTTCCCTTCTGCACCCCAACCTCAGGTCCCTCAATCTGATGGCTTTGCTGCTGAAAGGATAGTGCTAGCTTCCTTACTTCTACCTAAGGAGGTTGAGGAGGCGGTATTGTCCCCTTGGAGGCAGTCCATCAGGAAGTCCTATGCCCTGAAGTGGCGTAGGCTTAACGGTGTGGTGTGCTCAGCGCAATGAAGATCCTTTATCTTGCCTTGTGTCAGTAGTACTGCAGTATCTACTTCACCTTTCAGACCTAGGCCTTAAGTCTAACTCTGTTCGGGTCCACCTCAGTGCTTTGTCAGCGCACCACTCACCGGTGGAGGGACAGTCTGTCGGTTCACCCCTTGGTCCAGATTTCTCAGAGGTCTGCTTCTGTTCAGCCTCCGGTTCGTCCATCGGCGACAGAATGGGATCTGAACGTGGTCTTGCAGCAACTTACTCGCCCACCGTTTGAGGCAATGGCTACTTGCCATTTGTGCTTCCTCTCTTGGAAAGCGCTCTTCCTGGTGGCTCTTACATCAAAGCTTGTAGCTCGCTCACACATCTGGTGGGTTTCTGATAGACTGTACACATGGTTCTGTAGGAACAGGGTGGTCCTACGGAACCATCCCAAGTTTCTCCCAAAAGTGGTGTCCTCTTCCCACCTCAATCAGGAGGTGGTTCTTTCGACCTTCTTTCCCAGGCCGCATGCCAGCCAGGCTGAAACAGTCTTGCATACCCTGGACTGTAAGAGGGCATCGTCCTTTTACATAGAGCGTACGCGGGAGCATCAAAGGGCTGCTCTGCTCTTCGTCTCGTTTGACCCTAATAAGATGGGGTTACCTGTCTCCAAGCGCACGTTGTCCACGTGGGTAGCGGATTGCATCGCCTGGGCGTACAGGGCAACCGACCTCCCCTTGTAGGGTCGGGTCACGGCCCACCGTGTCAGGGCGAAAGCTGCGTCAGTAGCTCATCTCCGCTCTGTTCCGTTGGCTGACAACTACCGGGCTGCAACTTGGTCTTCAAGCCATACTTTTGCAGCCCTTTACTGCTTGGAGAGAGAGTCCCGGTGGGACAGTGTTTTCAACCAGGCAGTACTCTGTAATCTCTTTGAGGTTTAGGCAACTCCTATCCTCCAGCCCTTTGTGTTGGCCTACCGTACTGGGTGCGTTCTCAGAGAAAATTATTATCATGGATGCTGAGGCTCTTGAGAGGGAGCCATTTTTTCAGCTTTGGGTTCACGGTAGCCTAGAGCTGGGGAGTCCCATATGTGAGGACTGACTTCCTGCTTGGTCCTGGAGAAAGCGTAGTTACTCACCTGTAACAGGTGTTCTCCAGGAGCAGCAGGAATCAGTCCTCATGACCCTCCCTCCTCCCCTGGAGTTGCAGTCATACTTCATTTGTTTTTTTGCTGTCTTTTAGCTATGTCGTCAGACTGAGCAAGATGGCACCCTTGGGCAGGAAGGGAACCGTGCATGTGCGCTGCATTCCCAAAGACTTTCTTTGAAAGTTGGAGAAATGCTCCGCACGAGGGCTCCATTGGCGCCGACGTCGCCCATATGTGAGGAATGATTCCTGCTGCTCCTGGAGAACACCTGATCTCCAGGAACAAGCAGGAATGAGTCTTAACATATGGGTACGTCGGTACCGACCGAGTCTGCGTGGGAACGCTTCCCAGCGTCCAATCAGAACGCTTTTGGAAGCATCCCAACACGCCTGCGTGCTGCCTTCCCGCCTTTCCCAACTGCCTCTCCTCAGTTTTCGTTTTTCCGCGGAGCCAACAGGACGTCCTTCTGTCACTGCAGAAAATTCTTCTTTTATTTTTTAGTTTTCTTGTGGTCACGGCTGCCTTCCCCGATGCCACTGGTACCGCCGGTGTTTCTTTTCTTTTTTTCTTCAATTTATTCCTGTTAGGGAATAACTTTTTCCCTCTTAGTGCCTGACGGGGTTTTCCCGGCCTTCTAGGCCTACCCCTTTTTTCCTCATGGAAACGCCAGCCACTATTCCTAAGAAATGTTCAAACTGTTTTATTTATTTATTTGGGAAACATTTGTATACCGCAGCTTCCACTGATCAGCTGCGGTGATTTTACACAAACGGTTACAAGTTATTCAAGCTAAAAACAGTGGTTACATAATTATGACACTAGAATTATATACATTAGGTCAGAAATCAAGAAATATACCTTTCGATTTGGGGGAACAAATATATCTATATACAATAGTGCTGAAATGATGCAAATGTATGGGATTATGGAGTATGATAGCTGGTGGGCTTGGGTTATACCAGGTTGTAGTACTCTTGGAAGAGGTGTGTGTTTAATTTTTTTCTAAAGTCTGGCGGTAAACTGTGGCGGTAAACTTATTTTAGACACTCATAACTGTTGTCTATCCTGCTTGGGTCCTGACCACTTTCCTCCGGAGTGTCCCTCCTGCAGTAGTATTGTGGGAAGAAGTCTTCAGCATCGAGTTCCCCTCGATACGCGGTCCCCATCCAACTTCAGGGCACCGACCACCTCTTCTATACGGGATCAGGTAACCCAAAAACAGTCTTTTAAGACTAGCCAGTCCTCAAGTGGTAGATTTCATGCACAGCATAGAGATGCCTCTGGCCTTGCCCTCGAACACACTGGCTTTAAAACCCCGGTGGGAGTCTTCGGCCTCCAAAGCCTGTGTGGGGTTTCAGGTTGTTCCTGAGGTTCACCCCTCACAGAACATACCTGAGCCATGCTCGGTGGTGGCATCCGCTTCGAGCGGTACCGATACCCCGGCATTGGCAATGGTGTTGGATGAAACATTGCTCACCAAGGATCGTAGTCTGGCATACTCGGTACCTGCGGGGCCGTTGGATATGCTGCAGACCGACCTTCCAGTATCGGTATCGATCCCGGTACCGGTACTAGTACTGACGTCGGTACCCTCCATATGTGCATTGATAGACTCGCTTCCTTCGATGCCGAGTCTGGAATCGATCTCCAGTCTGGAGGACTGGGTACCGACTCGCCTTGGTACCGACACCAGACGGTACCGAAGGCACGGTTCCGATGGTCCATGTTCGGCATCGACAGTTCTTTCGATACCGTTAGAGCCGTCACCGGCTGGCCTTCTTCCACCGGTATTGGATACGGTACCGGAGTCGGTACCGGTATCCTTTTTACCATCGTTGTCGGTATCTTCCATGCTGCTTTCATCAGGCTCGCTTCCCTCGATACCGAGTCTGGAATCGATTCCTGGCATGGACGATATGTTATCGACTGTTGCTGGTCCCGACCTTCTACGGTACCGGCAACCATCCTCTAAGGATCCCATACTCCACCATTCAGGATCTTATATTCCTATAAAATTGGATAGATTCCTGGGTGCCAATGCTAGTTCTTCAACAGATCTAGCCTGTCCAAAAGGATTTCCCTCTGGGGATTTTTCTTTTCAAGCTTTTCTCCTGGATATGGCAAAATCACTTGCCAATTTCTATACCTTTACAGGATCCTACACAAGGGAATACAGAATCCCTGTATATTCCTGGGAGAGCAAAGGAGAACATCATGCTTCCTTTGCATCATTCCTTGCAGGATCTCCTACGAATGTGGGAAGCTCCTTTAACGGTACCCCCACCTTCTAGAGCAACTGATCTTCTATATCAGGTGCCCCCCTCTCCAGGTTTTCAAAGGACTCAACTTCCTCATCATTCAATTGTTGTAGAATCAGCAATGAGGCGTATTAAGAATACTAAAAAGCACTCTTCTTATCCGCCAGGTCGTGAGTCTAATATTTAGATGCCTTTGGATGCCAAACCTTCCAGGCATCCATTTATTTATTTAACAAGTTTTTTATACCGCCTTTTTCTTCAATCAAAGCGGTTACAAAGACATACAAAGGTTATACAAAAGCAAGGGAAACATGCACTGCTTAATCAAAACATCGAAGTAGAAAGGTGGGATACATAACATAGGTAAACCATTACAGACAGACAATCACATATGATATAACGTCTATTTGTTATATACGTTTCTTAGGATTTTTTTATTTGAATTATTGGACTGCTTATATATGTTTATATTTTATCAATGTGATATGGCATTCTTACGGAATTTTTTCATTTTAATTTTGCCATTTATTATATACATTCAAGAATATGCATGAATGAAAAGTAACATTCCACACAGGAAAAACTACAATAGATTAATCATCCCATTAAATTTAGTCCACAACCTTAGGGAGGCTCAAGGAAAATAAAATAAACAAAAACAGGGTGAAGTCTTATGTATCAGCCATATGGGATGACACAGTGACCGCCATTTCCTCACTAGCAGAATGGAATTCTAAGAGCTGCCCATGTTAAAAAAACCAAAACAAAACAAACAAAAAAAAAAAAACACACACCTTTTAGCAAGTGGAGGCCTATTCCATTCAGGCCGTTCAGCCCCTGTACATCTGGGCAGAATAGGGCGGTGCAAAGATAGACCTGATTCTGATCCCATGGCCCTCACAACCCAACTAAAACAGTCAGGCTCCTGAATGGGGCAGCAGAGTCATGGCGTCCCATAGTCATGGCACTGCCGCTGAAATCTTCCTTTTCCGCAGCTGGACCCTCCCATGGCTTTCAGCAAGAATTCTCATATATTTTCTGTATGGGTTTATCTCTTGAAGAGGTCACAAAGAAATTACTGTTTTTTGACTCCTTTTCTTCAAGAGCCCAAACGTGCAGACTATTCCTTACTGGTTAGTCATGCTCAAAATATCTCTAGGTTCCTTACTCGTGCTTCCCTAGACTCCTTTGAGTCTGTTAGCAGAACTTCTGCTATAGCTATAGGGGCACGACGTAAAGCCTGGCTCCAGGTTTCAGACTTGGACAAATGGGCACAAGAAAGACTGGAGAAAATCTCTTTAACAAGGAGTCTTTACTCCAAGTTGCTCAGTTAACCACTGACATTGCTGTTTCCAGAGACTGTTCTACGCCTTCCTCTTTCCCAGTTGGTAGGAAATGTCCTACCAAACTTTCTTCCCCTAGGGGGGAAAAAGTTTTATCCATCTTCTGCCCATCATACAGATGTTCCCAAACAGTGGAAACATCGCTCTGGTCTGAAGAAACCACAACCTCAACAGGATCAGCAAACCCAGCAGTCGCAGGGTTTCAAATAGATCATCATTACCTCTCTTGGTTGGTGGTTAGAGTGGCAGTCTGCTTCTTTTCACTTGAAGTATCTGCACTAATTTATCCTAACCTTTTCTAGATATCTCTTCACGAGACATCTTTTCTTTTACTCTAAGAGTCTTTATGATGATCATGCCCATACTTAACAGGTTTCTCTTCCTCTTTGGGGAAAAGAGAAGTGACAACTATCAATAAGACAGTTGTTTCCCTGTACTGGCATGTATCTTCTTACCTTTCAGAGACTTCCTGCATAGTCAATCTCCTTCAACTCTGTCTTACCTCCCTCTTACTACAACATTCGGTTTGTAAGAGTGGCTCTTTTACACTGGTAAGCCCCTATGGTCCGCTACCTATTCCACAGGGGGAGTCCTACTATGTTTCTTTTTCCCAATCTAAGAAAGGAGGGGAAAAGAAATTTTCTTCCACTGCCCTGGTAGTTGCTGCAGATACAGTAATTCCTAGTGGTTAAGCCACTGGTTCTGTTCACCACACAACCAGGGTTCCCCCCCCCCCCCCCCCCCACTAGCAATTCTTCTAGCCTCAGTGCTAAACCCCAAACAGGTTATTAACCTTGTTTGGAAACCCTATTATCACAGACTGGTTGGTTAACTTCTATTCTTTGCCCCCTTGTCCTTGGCAGAATAGTTAAGTTACCCACTGGCTTTAAGCAGTCAGTTTTTTCTTCTAAGCAACCTGCAGTATGCTCTCTGCAACTCTACAGAGTAGCTTTGCACTATGGGCCTTTGCTAGAGAGCATTAATATTCTGCCTAGCAGATAACCCCAGATGGTTAGGAGGGTTTCCCGCTGTCATGTTCTCATGGCTGGTAGGTGTTCCCTACCCTTACCATCTCATCTAAAATCTCTTTTGAGACATAAGACACAGGCCTTTCATCACGTGAAAACCTAAAGAATGGCCAATTCCCTGGCTTGGCCCATATCTCCTTTGGACTCTCGCCAGAGATAGTTTTCTTTCAGTGGCAGCTCAAGGACGCCTGATACCCATCTTGCCCTTATAGGCAGGTCACTATGGTATCTTATTCCGCTGGCGCCCTCCATCCAATCACCATACTTCAGTTCTGGAGAGATCTGGACTTGCTGCCTGCAGACTGAAGTTATCCTCTGCATTTTTCACGTAGGCCATCCTGGTTATTCAAGAGCTCGATTTCTGAAAGGAATCTAGATTCCTTCTTGTCAGGGAGACCATTCCTCTGACTCTGTCAGTCATAACCAGGGAAAGAAGATTCTCTATGCATCTATTCAAGCAGGTATCACCCTTCTTGCTATTAGATGAATCTTTCTCTTACCATATTCCTAGGGGGATCTAGTTATATAGCCATCTCTTCATCCACATACCTGGAGACATGTGTCTATATGCCTACATATTTATATATATAACCACTTCCTGTGGTAATTAACAAACTTTTTCCTTACCATAACTTTTCAGGGTTAGATACCTCTGAAGCTCTCCATGTACCTTTTTCTTTCCTAATTGACCCCATTTAGGAAAGACATTGCAGAACGTCAGTTCATCTAAAGCTTAGCGCTTCCTAAGTCTGTCCTTACTTTCTTATCAGATACAGGGGTCTCCATACCCTTTCTCTCCTACATGGACTAATTCCATTGCCAGTCCAGATGGGTCAGACTCATTTTTCTTTTGTTCCTAGGATTGTACTGTTCTTGGACCAAAACAGCTTAAGCTTTGTCTAATAGTACCTTCTGCGTCTTCTGCTGAAGCCCTACCTCTTTATACTACCCCAGTTTCCCCTGGAGCTATTTCTCACCCTGAAGGGTTCTGACCTCCACTTGTTTTTTCTAATTCTATTACCTCTACTTCTCAGTGAGGTACTCCTTGAGGTTTTTCACTGGCTCTTCCAACAGATCCATATGAACCTCAGTAGACTTTGTAATGCCAACAAGGGAGGCCCATATTACAATATTTTACTACTAAATGCCCTCTATACAGGGTCTTCCTCTATAGAAGTCCTGTTCTAGTCTAGCTGTTCCACAGCACCTTTTCTGTATTCAACTCCTACCCTCCATCCCCAGGATGCTTGAGGTTCTGAGGAGTAGCATGGCTCTTTCTAGATTCGCAACATGCTAGGACTCCCTCTGGGCATCTTAGCTTGGGAGTCCCCATATGTGAAGATTCATTCTTGCTTGTTCCTGGAGATAGCACAGTTACTTACCTGTAACAGGTGATCTCTGGGAACAGCAGGAATAAGTCTTCACAACCCATCCACCTCCCCTAGGAGTTGCATTTCTCTATCTCTATCTCCAGGAACAAGCAGGAATAAGTCCTCACATATGGGTAAGTCGGAACCGACGGAGCCCGCGCGGGAAAGCTCCCCAGCTTTTCAGATGAAAAGCCTTTGGGGCTTCCCACAGCGCATGCGCGCTGCCTTCCCGCCTTCCTTACCAGCTCTCTTCAGTTTCTCTTTTTCCGCGGAGCCAGCAGGTCGTGTTCCTGTCACCGCTGAAGAAATTGTTATTTTAATTTGTTTCTTTTGACCGCGTACCTGCCTTCCCCATACCAAAACCGGTACTGCCGGTCTCTCTTTATTTCTTAAAAAAAAAAATCTTTTTTTTATTTCAGCACAACGTGGTAACTTTTCCTAGGCCTTCAGGCCTACACTAATTCTCCTCATGGAGAAGCCAGCTCCTGGTTTTTAAAAAGTGTACCAAGTGCAGTGCTGTTATTTTTCTCTCAGACACCCATGAATGGTGTCTTAAATGTTTGGGACCTGACCACTCCATATCGGACTGCCCATTCTGCTCCCAGATGTCTAAACGTGGTATGCAGAACCGGGCCAACAAGTTCCATGTGCTGTTTGCTTCAGATAATCCAGCATCACAGTCATCCAGGTCTTACTCTCCGGATGGATCTCAGGTAACCAAACTTTCTGTGGGCAAATCCTCTAAAAGCAAATCTCTTTCAAAAGATCGAGAGGCTCTCAATCTTGAGTTCGAGGATTCTGCCCACACCAAAAAACCCCGGCGGGAGGCTCCGGCCTCCAAAGCATCACCTATGGGGTTACAGGTTGACATCGATGGCACGGCCTCGACTGATCACCTGTTAGACTGCTCTGGGGTACCGGTCGATACCGGTACCGACATCCAGGCAGCAGTGGCGTCCATGGGCAATACTGTCCAGACCATGCAGCACGCCGTTCTGGCTTTCATTAAGGCTGCGACGCCCTCGGTACCGATTCCATCGGTACCGACCCCGGTTCCGGTATCCACACCGGAACCGAGACCATCGACTTCCAAGCGTCGATCGGTTCCGCTTGCTGGATTCAGGCTTTTGCCCGATACCAATCCCATGCCCGATACGCCCGATCTCGATATCGATCGGTACGCGTATCGTGCATTGCAAGCACAGAGAGAATACTCAGATTCTTCTGATGAGTTCAATTCCTCTGATGACTCTGAGTTTGATCTTCCTGAGGAGCCCTATTCTCTAAAGAGGGCGATGTCTCCTCCAGAGGATTTATCCTTTCAGGATTTCATTGTTGATGTAGCTAAAGGACTTCTATTGCTACATCTTCTGAAAAGAAACCCAGATCAAAAAAATTGGATATTTTAGGATACTCTAAAGCTCCTAAAGAGGCAGTTACTCTGCCTATCCATGAAATCCTTCAAGAACACCTGATGGATTTGTGGGAAACTCCTCTAACTCTGTCTCCTCATTCTCGTAGGTTGGACACCATGTACCGGGTCCCTCCTTCTCCTGGGTTTCAAAAAAGCTCAGCTGCCTCACCACTCCATTGTGGTGAAGTCTGCTATGAAGAAGATAGAGTCCCAAAAGGCACTCTTCTACCCCTCCAGGGTGAGAATGTAAGACCCTTGACTCTTTTGTTAGAAAGATCTTCCAGGCTAGTATGCTTATAGCCAGGATCAATTCTTACAGCCTTTATATGGGCATGTTTCTCAGAGAACTTGCCCTAAAGGTATGGCATTTTGCCCCCTTTATCCCTGAGGATAAAAAGGAGGACTTCACTTCTGTGGTGACACAACTTTCAGAGGTCTCCAAGTTTTCCAATAGGGCAGCCTTTGATTCCTTTGAGGTTGCTGGCAGGGCTTCGGGAATTGCTATTGCAGCCTGACGTCTTGCTTGGCTCCAGGCTTCTGACCTAGAACCCTGGGTTGTGGATGGCCTAAGGAATCTGCCCTGTACAGGTGAGAACTTATTTGGTGAAGACTGGCAAATTAAAGCTGCTCAAATGGATGCAGAAAATGCCACTCTAGATAGACTTTCTAAGTCTACTTCTATTCCTGCCAAAAAGAAGTCTTTTAAAAGGCCTTACTATAAGAAGGCCAGATTTTCCACAAATACTGGCCAACAATCTTCTCAGCCTCGCTTTGCTGCTAAACGTCAGCAATTTAAGCAAGTAAAGTCAAAGTCTGCAGTGTCTGCTACACCCCAGCAGGCTCAACCCCCTCAGGGGTTTTGACTTGCCCCTAGAGAACTTACCATTTCTGGCTCTGGAACAACCAGAGCCTCTCACCATACCTGGAAGGTTAGTTCACTTTGCTCCCAGATGGGAGCAAATAACATCAGAGCAATGGACCCTCTCTATCATCAGAGAGGGCTACAAACTTCATTTCTCCAGCCTTCCTCCCCATACCATGGTGAGGCAATTCAGTTCTCCCCCATCTCTTCTGACCCTGTTGGGTCAGGAAGTCTCCTCTCTCCTTGCCCAAGGGGCAATAGAGGAGGTTCCTCTTCCTCAACAGGGGTTAGGGTTCTACTCCCCTTATTTTCTCATAACAAAGAAGACAGGGGGCTTCAGACGTATCCTAGATCTGAGAGAATTGAACAAGTTTCTATTCAAGGAGAAATTCAAAATGCTCTCTCTGGGCATTCTCCTTCCATACCTTCAGAGTCAGGATTGGCTTTGTTCTCTAGATCTCAAGGATGCGTACACTCATATACTCATCCATCCATCCCACAGAAAATATCTTCGATTTCTGTTCCAGGGAAAACATTTCCAATACAGAGTACTTCCCTTTGGTCTCGCCTCTGCTCCAAGAGTATTCACAAAATGCATGGCAGTCGTAGCCGCATTTCTAAGAGGCATGGGAATCTTCGTCTTCCCATATCTGGACGACTGGCTCATCCGAGCTCCATCTCAGTCAGAAGCCCAGATTTCCTTGGACCGCACAAGGCGTATTCTTCAATATCTGGGACTTGTGGTAAACATTCCCAAGTCCCAACTCATCCCTACTCAGTCCCTGGAATTCATAGGGGCCCACTTGGACTCCACCACTGCAAGGGCCTACCCTCCCTCTGGTCCGAGGCCAACGACTAATCAACTTGGCCTCCCAGGCTCAGTCCAGAAGTCACTTGTCAGCCAGAGAAATGCTGCAACTTCTGGGCCACATGGCCTCCACGGTCCATGTGGTGCCCTACGCTCGCCTTCATATGAGGGCAGCTCAATGGACTTTGGCCACCCAGTGGTCTCAAGCATCGGGACTGCTCTCAGACCAAGTACTCACCTCAAAACATCTGTTTTGGTCTCTCCAGTGGTGGACATCCTCCAAAAATCTGTTGTTGGGGACCCCCTTCCAACCTTCGTTGCCCCAAGCAACCCTCACAACAGATGCCTCCCAAACAGGGTGGGGAGCTCATCTCCAACACCTCTCCACTCAGGGCACCTGGTCTCCCCAGGAGACCACCCTTCACATCAACCTTTTGGAACTGCGAGCAATCTTCCTTGCCCTCACAGTCTTCCACACCCTCCTTGTCAACCTGACTGTCCTAGTCCAGACAGACAATCAGGTAGCCATGTTTTATGTCAACAAACAAGGAGGGACGGGCTCTCTGTCGCTTTGCAACGAAGCTCTCAGATTATGGGCCTTCGCCAGAGAGCATCAAATTCATCTTCTGGCAGTGTATCTTCCAGGAGTTCAAAACTCTCGGGCAGACAGACTCAGTCGAGTTCTGTTTCCACACGAGTGGTCCCTGCATATGGACCAAATACACAGAATCTTCCAGGAATGGGGGACCCCGGACATAGACCTCTTTGCAAGTCCGTGGAATGCCAAACTTCCCCGGTTCTGTTCCAGGATTCCGTGTCAGGGAGCTCAGGCCAATGATGCCTTTCTCCTGCATTGGGGTCAGGAATTCCTGTATGCTTTTCCACCCATTCCTTTGATTCCCAAGACTCTGTTCAAACTACAGAGGGATCACGGATCCATGATCCTCATAGCTCCACGCTGGCCACGCCAAGTGTGGTTCCCTCTACTTCTACAGCTCTCCCAGGACTCCTCCCTGGACCTGGGAGCTGCGCCAGACCTTCTGTCTCAGGAGAAGGGGACCTTGTGGCATCCAAACCCCAAGTCCCTACATCTCCAGGCTTGGTTACTGAAGGCTTAAGCCTGCATGATTATAGTCTTTCTCAACCAGTGAAAGATATACTTTATGCTTCTAGGAAACCCTCTACCAGGCGTTCCTATGCTTTTAAATGGAAACGTTTTTTCCATTTGGTGTGCTCAACAGGGTCTTGACCCTCTAGCACTTCCTTTGCATTCTCTATTAGACTATCTCCTGCATCTTTCCAATGCAGGCCTCAAGACGAATTCAGTACGAGTCCATTTAAGTGCTATTGCAGCATCTTTGAAACCTATAAATGGACAACCTGTCTCCTCTCATCCTCTAATTGCCAGATTCATGAGAGGCCTGACCCTAACTAAGCCTCCCATCCGCCCACCTCCGGTGGCATGGGACTTACACCTAGTTCTGGGTCAGCTTATGCAGCCACCTTTTTGAACCTTTGGTTTCTACCTCCCTGAAATTTCTTTCCTGGAAGGTTCTTTTCCTTATTGCAGTCACTTCGGCTCGCCGCATCAGTGAACTGCAGGCTTTGGTGGCTAATCCACCTTATACCAGATTTCATCATGATAAGGTGGTCCTTAGGACGAATCCCCACTTTATGCCCAAAGTGGTCTCGCCTTTTCATCTTAATCAAGAGGTATATCTACCTGTTTTTTTCCCGGCTCCTCATGCATCCAGTGCAGCGAGGAACCTTCATACTCTTGACTGTAAAAGAGCTCTCGCCTTTTACCTCAACAGCACTCAGCCACATCGAAAGTCTTCCCAACTTTTTGTGGCTTTTGATCCTTCTCATTTGGGACTTCCAGTCACCAAACATACACTTTCCAATTGGATTGCTCAGTGTATTTCTTTTGCTTACCAGAGTAAGAACATTTCTCTGGAAGGCCATGTCACAGCTCACAATGTGAGAGCCATGGCTACTTCTATGGCTCATCTTCACTCTGTATCCATAGATCAGATCTGTCGAGCAGCCACTTGGGCCTCTGTTCATACCTTCACAGCCCATTACTGTTTGGACAAGGACTCCCGCCGGGATGCCTTGTTTGGTCAGGCTGTCCTCCAACACCTGTTCCATACTTAAGCAACTCCTGCCCACCTTCCCTGAATGGATGCCTGAGATCCATACGAAGATGGTTTACCCTTGGAGGGGGATCTCCCAGGCATCTTAGCTAGGGAGTCCCCATATGTGAGGACTTATTCCTGCTTGTTCCTGGAGATAGCACAGTTACTTACCTGTAACAGGTGATCTCTGGGAACAGCAGGAATTAGTCCTCACAACCCACCCACCTCCCTTAGGAGTTGTATCTTCTATCTACCTTCCTTTCCTCTCTCTATTGTCTCAGCTTTAAACTCGAACTGAAGAGAGCTGGTAAGGAAGGCGGGAAGGCAGCGCGCATGCGCTGTGGGAAGCCCCAAAGGCTTTTCATCTGAAAAGCTGGGGAGCTTTCCCGCGCGGGCTCCGTCGGTTCCGACTTACCCATATGTGAGGACTAATTCCTGCTGTTCCCAGAGATCACCTGTTACAGGTAAGTAACTGTGCTTTCCCTTCCTTGCTCTCTCTCTCTTTGCCTCAGCTTTAAAACTTATCTGAGGAGAGGCAGTTGGGAAAGGCAGGAAGGCAGCATGCAGGCGTGTTGGGATGCTTCCAAAAGCGTTCTGATTGGACGCTGGGAAGCGTTCCCGCGCAGACTCCGTCGGTACCGACGTACACATATGTGAAGGCTTATTCCTGCTGTTCCCAGAGATCACCTGTTACAGGTAAGTAACTGTGCTTTACAGGTGAGTAACTACGCTTTTTGTACTCTGTATAAAGTTCTTACCACTGTTCCATGTAGCTGTTTTAGTTAACCTGTTATGATGTAAACTGCCCCAGATCTTTGGAAGGGACGGTATAAAAATATGCGCAAATAAATAAATAAATAAAAGGTCGGCATTGCAGGAAAAACTCCTCCCCAGGTCTGACTGTGCCCCGGCCTTCCTGATGCTGAGCTTCATGCCCAGCATTTCCCATGAGGCCAGAGCGTCCTCTGAGTCCCATGGCAGCGGCACCTCCAAGAAGGCCCCTGAACCAGAGGAGAAGAAAAAGTCCTTGAAGTCTGCTGAGGTTGCGCTGGAAAAACCCAGTAAAACGGCCCGGAGGGGCTCAAGCCCCCCCCCCCTCAAGCGCCTTTCCAAGGTCCTCAAGAAGGATTCCTCAGCCGGCAGAGACTGAGGTTCCTCAAGGCCATAGTCCTTGTTGACGATACACTCGCAAGAGTGCTGGTGCTGGGCCTGATATTCTTGGTGCCCGTGCCAGAAGCTGCGGAGCCTTCTGGCTTGGAGACCTGAATGGTGGCCATGGAGCAAAATATCGCTGCTATCCTGGCCCTGATTCAGGCAGTGATGGCTAGTTCGTCCACATCATCTGCCCCAAAGACCGGGCCCCCGACTGCGAGAGAGTCCCCAGTAGTCGAGCTGAGCTCTGAGCGCCACCTGCCTCTGGTAAGCCCTTTGCGCTGGTCGAGGTCCCGATCCTGTTCCTCGGGCATCCTATCCTCCCTGATTAGTTGCTGCTACTCGGACTCCAGGTTCTCCAGGGGCCACCAGCCTCAAGGCAATAAGTTGCAAGGCCTCTGATTTTGTCATCACCACTCGACTCAGTGGGAGACCACTAACTAGGCATCCCCAGAAACCAGATGGCACAGAGTTATTCTCTTGGCCCCCCTCTCCTCCAGAGTGTGTGGCCTTCCACCACTTTGTCAAGGTCATGGCCAGGGCACTCTAGGTGCAGACAGAGGTGGAGGAAGACCCGCGTGCCAAGGAGTGAGTTGGATATCCTCCATTATGAGTCTCCACCCAAGGAAACCCTCACGGTGCCCACGCAGCCGATCCTAGAGCGGCTACTGCTCAGAATTTGGAAGACACCAGCATCAGTACTGGTGGTAAGCTGGTGCCTTGATGCCATGAACTGTATCCCGAAGAGTCTGGGATTCCACAAACCCCAGCTCCACATTACCTTCCAGGCCAGGACAACTGCACCATGGTGCTTGAATCCCAGGATAGCCAAGAGACTCTTCCACCTTTGGGGCAGGCCCGTAATGTATCTATGTGCCTCTCTGGACAACACGCGGATGCCTTGCTTCTGCTTGTGCCAGCTGCACCCAGAAAGAGTGGCAGCAGATGGCTTCCTGATATCGTGGTCTGAAGGTCTACTCTGTGCATCTCCTCCGTCCCCCCCCATGGATGCCCCCTGGTCACCAGCACCCTCTTCAAAGTCCAGAGCGAGGGGGCATCCATGGTAAGAGAGAGAAAATATAGTAGAAGATGGTATGCAGTCTGATACATTGTTGCAAGTGCTCATGGCCAGTAGAACAGTCTGTGGCTGAGAAATCCTAAGAAGCAGATACCCTTGCATATAAGAATGGTAGGAAGGAATAGTCTTCTGTATACAGACACACAAACACTTGTCAGGAAGCTGCTTGGAGATTAGCAGGTCTGATGCTTGGAACACAGCAGAGTCTTCTGTAGCAAGAGTCTATTTTGTTCGGCTCGGGCTTTTTGGGTTAGAGCAGGCCACAGGGTGCAAGTCCTACAGGGTCGTCTTGTTCAGGGTCCCATCCATATGGAAGACCCATTCCCCCTTTTGTCTTACGGCTTTAGACCTTGAAAGATCACATCTGAGATGCTGGGGAGATGCAGAGGTGCTTATTGCTGTGCTTTTGCAAGCCCATAAGTGGGCAACTTCCATAGTCTATTCTGGGGTGTGGCGGGTGTTTTGAGGCATGGTGTGCTGAGGGTGAGGGAGGTTCATTTCAAGGGCCTCCATTTCTGATATCTTGTCCATAACAGGCCGATCAGAAAAGAGGCTTAGCCCTTTCATATCTGAAGGTTCACGTGGCTGCTCTTGCATACTTTTGAAGTTGTCTGGAGGGTGCCTCCTTGGGCACTCATCCAGAGGTAATGCCCATTCTAAGAGGTATAGCTCATTTATGTATATTTTCTGCAATGTTCAATAGTCTCAGAATGGAATTTCAATTTGGCCCTTTGGGCATTTGCAGCACTATCCTTTGAGCCTCTGACAAGAGTTTCTTTGAAGGATCTCACCTTGAAGGTGGTGGTCTTGGTAGCATTCTCTTCAGTAGCAATCTCTTTAAGGCGCATCTCGGAACTTCAGGCTTTGTCCTTTACAGAGGTGAGGGTTTCCATTTGGATGGTCCCCTTCTTTCGTCCAACAGTGGTCGCTCAGCTTCATATCAGTCAGGTTGTGGAGCTGCTGTCCTTTCATTGGGTGGATGGTGATGAGGAGTTTGACACTCTCTTCCTCTTTTGGATATTCGGCTTGTCCTGATGAGAGATTTGGAGATAACCAGTGACTTCTGTAAGTCTGATAGTCTTGGTAGCCACTTCACCCTTTCTTTACTCTGCCAAAGAAAAACTATCTTACGAGATGATTTAAAAAGCTATTTTCTCCATTTTCTTGAGGGTCAGAAACCCCTGGGTCTTTCCAAGTTCATTGTACCTGAAGTGTGACATTCTCATGGTTAGAATCTCATTGTGTTTCAATGGAAGACATTTGTAGAGCAGTGACTTGGTCCTCCTTGTGTTTGTTTTCTGAGCACTACAGACTTGATGCCCATGCAAGGGAGGATGCTGCTTTCGAAGCTTTACTGCTTAAGGAAGGAGGTGTCTTCATCCTGCCCTACATGAGGGGGGGTGCTTATTACGTTCAATATGTCCTGGATGGGTATGGTTGATAAGGAAGGGAGAAATTTGGTCTGTCTTGTTAATTTTCTTTCCTTGAGTCCAACCAGACCAATCCAGAGGCCCACTCTTGTCTGTCCTGTTTTCATGGTTTGAAAGGGCATTGGCCCCAAGTTGCCTTAAACATCATTTTGGGTGAGTTCCTGGATTCCCTTCTTTTGGAGGTTGGTTTGCTAAGGGTTCTAGTTTGGTATTTTTGTTCACCATTGCTTTAAGAAAATACAAAAAGCATATGGCTGCATAGGGCGTAATATAGACCAGGATGTGCAGCTCTATAGTCTGTCCCTATCTGCTAGTTGGCATGTTCAGCCCATATGGACTGGCCTGGTTGTACTCGAGGAAAGAAAATTAGTAGGTAAGAGAATTTCTTCTTGAATTGGGTATGAAGGAAAAGTTTATTCTGAAATTAATTTTGTCACAAGAGGTGTCCGCTTGTGTGGAGTAACTCAGCATTATTAAACCAAAGGAGCTTAGTATCCATGAATTAGGATAAGGGGAAATTCTTACGGGCAGGAGCAGCTTTGATTAGTGTATGTGCATAAGGTCTAAGTAAATGCATTACTATGTTAAGGATAAGGAACAGTTTGAGAATGGAGAGCTGCAATGATTTGAGTAGGGCATTAATGTTTTGTGTGTTTTGTTTTTGCAGGTTCTATGGCAATGAACAATCGAGCCTCATTGGGCAATGCAAATGTGCAAGCCAGCTCAAGTGTCCCTGGAACCATAATGCCCGATAGCACTGCAATGGGAATGGTAATGTATTACAGAAGAAACTGTTTCTGTTGTCTCTTTGGTGTCTGTACAAGGTATCAGCAGGTCAATTTTCAGAGTAATAAAGGTGACCAAAAAATACGATAATTATCAGCACTTAATATAAGTAAACATAGAACTGTAGGTGCATCTCCATAAAATAGCACGGGGACGTCTCAGACTGATCGGCACAAAACTCAGACACAATGTATCTTACAGTGCCTCAGTAGCATCAATGACAGTCCACCGGCCCAAACAGTCTTTTTTTCACTTTTTTTGTATATATATAATGTCTCCAATACACCCACAGTCTGTAGCAAAATATTAAGATAGCAATTGCACTTAACTTCACTATATATACCCCAACGCCAGTTGTCTCGGCGCCATTTGTTGCGTTTCACTCAATAGTGTTGAGTTTCTTCAGGGGGATTTGTTACTAAAAATAGACAAAAAGTCAAGTCAAAAATAAAGCAATCACCATAATACATTTATCCTTCATATTAGTGCATCAGAAAAAGTATCATACTGCATGGACACAGCTAACAGCACCATACCTGATGCTGCCCGCGTTGTCGAAGTAGAAAAGTATATCTTACAAGATTCAGATGCTCAAAAAAAGCCGCGCATGCGGACCAGCTTCTAAGGGTCCTTTTTAAAAGGCTTTGTGATGTCAACTTTCAATCCGAGGCTGATGCTCCATATATAGATAAAAGATGTATATGCATAATAGAATATATAAATATGAGCAGGAGCCAAGAAGTCATCTTCTAATACTTAATAGGTGATGTTTAAACGATGTATCAAAACGCTGACAAATATAAACAGGATACCATCTTCTGCTGTTGTCTCAAAGTCCAAACAAAAAATGAGTATCAAAGCATAAAATACTCTTTAAAGACAAACCCCCCCCAATCGATGACAGTATTGAGTCCGCCAGGATAAACGGACCGCAAAGTGAAAATCCACCATTGTTCACGATACAACAGGAACTTTTCTTGTGACTTCCCATAGGCCCCCCGAGGGACTTCCTCAATGCAAAAGCACTGCAAACTTTCAAAAATGTGTCCCATCAATTTGCAATGATGAACTAATGGTGCTGTCAAAACTCCATGTTTCAGTCGACTTTTATGCTCTTGTATTCTGATCCGAAATGATCGAGTCGAGTCGAAGTACGGACACTTAAAATTAATAAGTTGAAACGGGATCATGATGACTACACCATGGGGTATGTTTACCCGTGGATGGACCAGAAACGGAAGACACGACGGATGCGTAAACAGGTGAATTTTGATGTGACCTCGGATGAAGCCAGTTCAGCAGAATCTGGTAAGTCCTCGAGAGAAGATTTTTTAGATGGCGATGAGGAGAACAAGAAGAAAAAGAAAAAAGGAGGGAGAAGACGTCAACACTAATGGAGACTGTAGGGGTGTGTGATGGTCCCCCTGCTAGTAGAATTAGTGATTTGGTAATAAATGTATCGGGAAGAACTTTGACAAATGCACAGATTAATGTATTAAATAAAGGTCTCACATATGTACCAACAGTATACGATCCTTTTCGTTTCCGAGTGGATTTTGAGGGCCTATTACGGAAGATTAATCTTAAGATCTTTTTCGCTGATAACCCGCAAATAGAGCACCAAAGCGGTAGTGATTTTGATCGACTTGGACTCCCCCGGGACCAGTACATCCGGCTGTAACAATTTTTAGGGACTTAGTACTGAAAGACATGACCGCTTTAGAGAAGACACATCGTAGAGCTTATCATGCCTTATCTTCAGAACGTGTGGCTTTGAAAGAGTTAGAGACCAGGACTGACATTGTCATCCGCCGCGCCGATAAAGGTGGAGCGGTGGTTCTAAGTAGGGATTACTATTTGGAAGAGGCTTCACGACAATTATCAGATGTTGACACCTATCGGGTTATGGAAGAAGATCCTTCTGGGTCCCTTAAACAAATAATAAGAGTTGACTTCCAGTGCATTTGATACCCACATAATCTCAGCCAAAGAATGTAAGTTCTTGAATGTGGTGGCTCCGATGATGTCTCGGTTTTACCTAGTTCCAAAGATACGTAAGAATTTGGAGCGGCCCCCTGGGAGGCCTATTGTATCTACTACGGGTACTGTTCTGGAACCACTTTCACTTTTTGTAGACTCTTATCTACGACCCTTGTTGAGGGATATCCCTTCTTACATTCGTGACACCACGCACTTTTTAGATGTTTTGTCTCATCATCCACAATGGGCTGTTGAACCGGATACTTTAGACATGCTTTATACACGAACATTCCTCAGGAACAGGCTCTGGTTACTGTTGAGCAAGCCTTGAGACAACGAGGTGGCTTAGCAGAAGAACAATTGTCCTTTTTGCTACAGTTGACCAAATTGGTGATTTTTCATAACTATTTCGTCTTCGAGAATGTGATATCATCAAACCTCTGGGGTTGCTTTGGGGGCCACCTGCGCCCCCTCTATAGCTAACCTATTTATGGGATTTTTTGAGCGTCGGTGGATCAACACGTCTCCCTATCAAGATCATATTAAAATGTGGCTTCGGTTTATTGACGATGTCTTTATGATATGGGGAGGTTCTGAAGATTTGCTAGCATCCTTTTTGGTCTGGATTAATGGTTTAGACCATCATATCCAGTTTACTCACACGATAAGCACTTCAACTTTGGCCTTTTTGGATGTGATGGTGACAAAAGGCCCGTCAGGGTGGCAAACGTCCCTGTATAGAAAATCGGTGGACCGGAATACCTTTCTTCACTACACCAGTGCTCAACCTTTGCGCTTGAAAGATGGTTTACCAACCTCGCAATTTTTGAGATCTCGTAGAAACTGCTCTGATATTCAAGATTATAAGAAACAGGCTAAAATGTTGGCCAGAGATTTTGCTGTTCGAGGTTACCCATCCAATGTTACCCATGCTTACCGGCGGGCTCTATATAATGATAGAATGCAATTGTTACAACCACATGATACCCCTAATGCTATGACTACTGATACTGATTGTATCAATTTGATTACTGGTTATTCTCCCCTGCGTTTTAAAATTCAAAAGATTGTTTCTAAACACATAAATGTGCTCAGTACTGTTCCGGGGCTTGCAAATAAACAAATTCGATGTGTATGGCAACGTGGTCGTAACCTCAAAGAACGATTGAGTCCTGCAGTTTTGCGATCGGATAGGTCCTTAATAGTGCCGGAAGTGAACACAGGTCATAAGAAGTGCGGACGATGTTATATATGTTTTGACAGCACCATTAGTTCATCATTGCAAATTGATGGGATACATTTTTGAAAGTTTGCAGTGCTTTTGCATTGAGGAAGTCCCTCGGGGGGCCTATGGGAAGTCACAAGAAAAGTTCCTGTTGTATCGTGAGCAATGGTGGATTTTCACTTTGCGGTCCGTTTATCCTCGCGGACTCAATACTGTCATCGATTGGGGGGTTTGTCTTTAAAGAGTATTTTATGCTTTGATACTCATTTTTTGTTTGGACTTTGGGGCAACAGCAGAAGATGGTATCCTGTTTATATTTGTCAGCGTTTTGATACATCGTTTAAACATCACCTATTAAGTATTAGAAGATGACTTCTTGGCTCCTGCTCATATTTATATATCTATATATATCTAGATATATATATATCTATATGCATCAGCCTCGGATTGAAAGTTGACGTCACAAAGCCTTTTAAAAAGCGCCCTTAGAAGCTGGTCCGCATGCGCGGCGTTTTTTTGAGCATCTGAATCTTGTAAGATATACTTTTCTACTTCGACAACGCGGGCAGCATCAGGTATGGTGCTGTTAGCTGTGTCCATGCAGTATGATACTTTTCCTGATGTACTAATATGAAGGATAAATGTATTATGGTGATTGCTTTATTTTTGACTTGACTTTTTGTCTATTTTTAGTAACAAATCCCCCTGAAGAAACTCAACACTATTGAGTGAAACGCAACAAATGGCGCCGAGACAACTGGCGTTGGGGTATATATAGTGAAGTTAAGTGCAATTGCTATCTTAATATTTTGCTACAGACTGTGGGTGTATTGGAGACACTATATATATATATATATATACATATATACATATACAAAAAAAGTGAAAAAAAGACTGTTTGGGCTGGTGGACTGTCATTGATGCTATTGAGGCACTGTAAGATACATTGTGTCTGAGTTTTGTGCCGATCAGTCTGAGACGTCCCCGTGCTATTTTATGGAGATGCACCTACAGTTCTAGTTTACTTATGTTAAGTGCTGATAATAATAGAGTAATTATCGTATTTTTTGGTCTCTTTGGTGTCAGCATGTCCAGTATAATGCAGTGCATTCTGTTTAAAAGTTTTGAATGGGGTCAGTGAATGAGGGGTGTGTGCTTTGTATCTGCTGGTAACCTTGGCCACCTCTTGTTTTGTTGCAGACTCCACCCCCTGCTGATCGCTTTGGCCAAAGCAGTTCAATGGAAGGACTTGGAAGCATGGGAACCAGCCAGCCTGGCTTCACCCGGGGAGCCCCTGGGGCAGACTTTGGACCCAACAAACGTCGCAGATACTAGTTACAATTGACTCACTCTGTACTCTCATGTAGAGGGAGGCCAGGTTTAGGGAATGCAGAGGGTCAGAGTGGAGTTGTGTTCCAGGTAGTTTTTATTTTGTAGTTTTATTTTTCCTGGGCCACTCTGTGACAGGCAGTACCATTTTTAGTAGATACAAGTTGTATATGGAGCATTCCTAGCCTGTGACAGGATGCAGGCACCTTTAAAGAAAAATCAAATGTAAGATATAGATAGCACCCTAATTTCTCTACTGTCATGCTTTGGCAACTTTCTCTCTTACCAATCCCTCCTGCCCAGGACCTGATTGTCCTTTATCAGTCCAGATTAGTTTTCAGGCTGCTCTTGGCAACATCTGCTGAGAGCCTGCAGACTTGGTAAATGCAGTTGTATGCACATGATCCCTCTGCCAACTCAATTCCCATGTCTGAGTATTTGAGCCCTGATGACTATACTTTAGTTTGTTTTTCTCAAATGTTACCATGAACCATTTGCTTCTGTTTGTTTCTTGTAAAGTAAACTGAGTGGCCACGGCTGCCACTACCTTGTTATAATGAATATTTTGATATGTGTTGTATCGCTCTTTCTTTTTACTGGTAATTTAAAGTGCTGTCCTGTAGACACTGCTACTGTACCCCAAACCAGGGATTGGGCCCAATGCTAACTTCTTATATAACCGACTTTAAAACTTGCCTGTCTTTTGTGTAGATGTGTTCGAAGACTGTGTGTGTACAATGTTTAAACACCCGCTGTAATGGTTCCACTAACAGGCTGCAGTTGGTCTGAGGAGTGTTATAGAAATGCATTATTAAACTGGATTTTAAGCCTTTTTGAATTAGTGTCTGTTAGTCTCTTGGTGAACAGTGAGTTTGTTGGGTGAGACGAGAAAGGTGGGTGAAGGATGAGCAGATACTTATTTCTTGGATGTAGCATTCCTTTAATTTTTATTCAAGGGTAGGGTTGTGCAGCTGTGCACTATTGTGCACATAACTTTGCAAGTTCCTAATCGTCCCTCCAGTCCAAATGCGTGAGTTATGCTCACCTACCAGAAGATCGAGACTGAGCTGGAAGCCCTATGAAGAAACCTGTGCAACCTTCTTCGGGTAGTATTTCAATATTTCTCAGTCTCCAGCAGATGGTTTAGCCTGTGTAGATTGGTATTGGAGTTCAGGTGGTGCTCTGCTGCATTAGTTTAATGTAGCAGGCCTGGGTGTGCAGAACCCAGTGGTTGGTGTCCTCCCTGCCCCAATTCTCCCCTAACTGCACCTGGCATCCCTTTTTGAAATAACAGATTTGTCAGTTTTTGTGCCTTTGCTAAAGTTTAAAAAAAAAATTAACTATCTCTCTGAAGCCTGTTTTCAGGGCAGTAGTGGCAGTGCAACATGCTTCCCAGCAGCTGGGTTTGCTGCTAGTAGGGGGAGGGGGGAGGAGGCTGCATGCTGACAGGGAGTAAAATGCCATAAGGTTCGCAATCATGCAGATGGCTGTGCTTGAGCTCAGTGGACTGTGGCAGCTGTCGAGCACAGCTCTTTAAAAAAAAAAAAAATAATAATAATAAAAAAAAACCGCTGTGCTGAGGCTTTGTAAGGGAGAGTGCGGTGGCTGTGGGTCTTCTCTCCAGTAGTTTGGTAGTGCAGGAGGCAGTCAGGGGAGCTTCTGAGGACCACAATTATGCTTGTTTCTCTGTGAACAAGCAGAAAAAGTCCTCACGTATGGGTGATGTCCCCAGCAGAGCCCCATGCAGGAACACTCCCCAGCTTCCATTGGAAGCTTTTGGGAGCCTCCATGTATGCTTGCCTTCCCCAGTTCAGTTTTTCCGCAGAGTCCCACGGACGTGTTCGGTGCTACCGGGAAGAGCTGTTCTTGTGGACCCTTCAGGGTTCTGTTTTTTGTTTCTTGCTATTTTTCCTGCCAGTGTTTTCTGCCTGTCAGGGTGCTGGTTCTGCCAGTGCCAGCCATCGTTCAGGGCTTTTTTTCCCCCTCTATTTTTTCACTTTTTGCCTAGGAGGAGGTTTTTTTCCTGTCTTTTTCCTGGGCTTTTGCACCGCTCACTGGCATTGAGCCCTTCGACCATGCTGAGGCTGTTTTTCCAGCAATGTCGAAGCCGGCCAGTGATTTTTAAAAGGTGCACCTAGTGGAATATGGCAAAAGTGATTCCCCCCTCTATGGAGATATAGGGTAGAGGAACTGGAGATACTCCAGTACCCCTCTGATCAAACGAAGCTGTCACTGTGCTGGTGCACCAAATACTACAGAGGCTTCTGCTCTGTATCTAGCAGAACCCGATGTCTGTGCCGGCCATCAGCCACTGACTGGACTTGAATTACTGGGTGCAGAAGTCCCCTGGATTCAAGAAGCCACAGCTACTCCACCACTCTGGTCGCGGAGTCTGCCATTGGCATGTCAAGAGCTCCAAAGTGCCCCCTAGCAGGGAGCAGAGGACCCTTGATGAGTTTGGTAGAAGCTGCTTTCAGAGATCATGTTAGTAGCCTGGGTCCGGTCATACCCAGGTTCTTAAAGGACATCTTGGGAGACCTGAGTGAGCTCAGCTCCCTCATCCCAGCTGAACGGTTGGAAGCCTTTGATACCTGCTGGGCCATGGGAAGAATGTCTAAATATATGGGGTGGGCCACATACGACACTACTGAGTCGGTGTGCATCGGGGCGCGCTGGTTAGTCTGGCTTCAGTCTTCGAGCTTGGAGCAGTGGGTCCAAGACAAGCTGGCAGACGTGCCGTGCATGGGCAAAAGTCTTTGTGCCAAGCCCATGCAGAAAAGAGTGGCTGAGATTGAAACTGAGAAAGTGACCATTTCCTGCCTCTCATGCAAGATGGCAGACCCAGCCAAGAAGAAGCATCAAAGTAAGAAGCTCTTCTACAGGCTGAAGCACCAATATTATCAGAGCCTCCAGGGAGCTCATCCTGAGGCACAGACCCCGAGACAGCTGTGTGGGGCCAAGACACCTGCATGGGGCCAAGCTACAGAAGGCCCAGCCTGTGCCCCAGCCACAGCTGGTGGTGAGGTTTTGATGCCTTCCTCAGGAGCATAGCCAGTCGCCAAGGAGGTGGCCCCTCAGGTGGGCAGTCGACTCATCCACCACGCACAAGTGGCCCCTTATTACCATGTGTGCTATGTGCTGCAGACAGTGCGGGGAGGGTATTTGCTGCATTTCGCCTAGCTCCCACCTCCATTCTTCCAGGGCTGTACCCTCTTGACCTGCATCATCACGTCGCTCCAGGCAGAGGTTGCTGTCCTGCTAGCCAAACTGCCTATCGAGCTGATGTCCTTAGATCAGATGGAGCGGGGATTCTACTTTGCTACTTCCTTGTCCCCAAGAAGACAGGGGAAGGTTCAGGCCCATCCTTGACCTCAGGGACCTGACCTGCTTTCTGGTCAGAGAGAAGTTCAAGATAGTCTCACTGGGAACCTTGCTCCTCTATCTTAAAGGACGATTGGCTATGCTCCTTGGATCTGAAGGATGCATACATGCACATCCCAGTCCACTCTTCACACAAAAAATATCTGTGCTTTGTGATGGGTGGCCTGCATTTTCAGTACTGAGTATTGGTGCAAGTTTATAAGGACAGAGTTTGACAAATGGTATAAACTTGCACCATTTGAACAAAAGTGCCATGACTAGCAAGCAAGAGGCTAAAGCACGAGAGAACAGCACTAAAGGCCGACTACAGATAAACTGAACTCTACAGAATGATGATTAAGCTCTGATGCATATTGCTTACCCCACACAGAAGCAACCAGTGAAGTCCCCTGCCACATGAATACAGGCATACACACAAGTGCAAACCACCATCATCCACTACTAAGTGCCCTTGCATATAACATGACCTTGGTGCCTCATTCATTACTAAGCATAAAGCAAGAAGAAAACATACACAATGAGCAAGAATCTACTCGCCTTGATCCTCCTCACACTCTTAATCCTCAAACCCATGTACATAAATGCTGGAGAAACCACTATCCTCACACCAGCTCAACCGATCCCAGTTATACAAAGATACGCAACTTTCAAGATACATGCAAACCAAAACCTACACAACAGACAACGTAGAATAATTCACATAACCCCCCACTAACTATGCAGAGTTAGCTCCAACCAAGAATCAACAACATACCCCACTCAAATGTGCACTAATCAATTCTCGATCAATCCGAAACAAATTCCATACAATACTGAATTACATACAAAACCAGAATATAGATATGTGCATCACTGAAACATGGCTCTCTGACTCAATGTCATTATAAACCAAATTGCCTCTCAACAATACATAATTCCACAAGGCATTCATGAAGAGGTGGAGGAGTTCTATTCATAGCAAAAACACACCTAAACTTCACCACAACCACCACCTTTCAATCAAGAGGAAGCAATATAATAATTTCAAGTAAGCACCTAGCATTATATCTCATATAGAGAGCTCCAAGTTTTGACGAACTACTCTCAACCATCCTAGAGCTAATGTGCTCCCATGCTACACAACAAACCACCTTCTCATCCTAGGAGATCCTAACCTCCCATCGCTGCCACAGCATGACGCAGATACCTTCCTGGAGGCAATGAAGGATCTACACTATACCCAGATGGTAAACACTCCACACGAAAGGGGGGACCCTTGACCTCATTTTTGCACCCATCCATTACCCAAAACCTACTAACAAACCTAAGTCACACCAATCCCATGGTCAGACCACCACATAGTCACCTCCATTAATGCACCCGTAACAGAAAACCAGAAACAACCCTGAAGGAAAGATGATTCCGGACCTTCAATATGGAAGAATTCCTAGAGCAAGTACTACCAGAGCTTAAGCAAAAAACAGACCTTGACTCTATCACTAACTGGAACAACACACTCCACAATGCAGCAGTAGCACCAAATAAACCAATCCAAGACACCAGAAGAAAACACAATGCTTCATGGTTCTCGAGTGAAATTAATGAACAGAAGAAACAATTAAGGAAACTAGAGAGACAATGGCATCAAACCAAAGACCAGGACCGTCTACAATGAAATGCAAGCCATAGACCACGATATGCTAAACAATTGTAAGAAGGAATATTATACAAACCTGATAGTTCTCTTGGTTTAAGGGATTTAATTATTTGACATAGTAAACAAGCTAACTAAAGAGCCAAGAGAACCAGATGACATGAACTTCATAACTCCACAAGACCTGGCAGGCTTCCTACAGATAAAATACACTAAGAAACCATCCTCTAAACCGACCCAACCGAACAAACCACTTGCTGATCACATCAATGGAAAAACATGGGACTCATTTCCCATCCCCTCGGAAAAGCATCTTGACTCTATAATAACCAATAGTAATACAACTACCTCACCCATCGACTCATGTCCAGTCAGTAGGGAACTGGGGAAACTGCTAGGTACATATGACCTAGATTGGCCACTGTTGGAAACAGGATACTGGGCTTGATGGATCTTGATCTGACCCATTATGGCATATCTTATGTTCTTACAAGAGAATATTTAACGCCATATCTGCTAAAGATCACCCAATCATCACTCACACAAGGATACTTTTCCTTACAACTAAAATATGCATCCATAAGACCTATTCTGAAAGCCAGAAACCTCGATACCAAGGACTCTAGCTCCTATCAACCAATTTCAAGCCTACCTTTTATAACCAAGGTAATTGAAAAAATAGTCCAACTACTACTCCAGGAAGACAATCAGCCCCGCTAGACCTACACCAGTATGGATTTAAACCGAATCACAGTGTGGAAACACTAATTCCTCATCGTTCCTCCAGTTTAATCCTCCACCTATGGGTAGTGCACCTCTTCCTGCAGCTTGGAGACTGGACCAATCAAAATCTTGCCATCACTGGATGTAGCCTGCTGGAAATCCCCATCAGCCCCAGTGTGTCCAGTCTCCAAGCAGCAGGAGGACAGTGAGCCTAGGTGCTGGGCTCACTAAAGGAACTGATAAGGAGCAGGCTAGTTAGATGGCATTCTTTCTCCCTTTCTTGATCCTGTCTGATTTGGCTTAGCTTACCTTAACTTGATTGGGGTTAACTTCTTTTAACCTGTTGGGGTTTAGTTTTAAATTTCTTCAAATTCAGGTGGTGCTATTTCTTTAAAAAAAAAAAAAAAAAGGGTCCCGTCCCTGCCAAGCCGCATCAGATAACAGGTGGCTGTTTTTGTTTTCAGGATCTCTGCCCCTTGACGGCTCGGGGCAGAGCTCCGTAAAAGGCACACAGTGAAGCGGTGGCCGCGGAGCTGCAGGTCGCGGCTCCGGGATCGCTCCCCAGCGTTTGTCTCAGTGGCAGGAGACACGCTGGGATTGCTGGTGCTGTACTTCGCGGCTCTGTTTGACAAGCCGCAGCAGTCCGGGAGTGCCGTTGTGTGGAGGGGACGTTCCCGCACCGCTTAGTCTTTGCTGCTTGTGCATGGAGCACTTTTCTTCTCTGCGCGCCAGAACGCTGAGAGGAAACCGCGGCCAATTTGAGCACGCGGTTTCCACAGCGGCTCTCGATCGCGCAGCAGCAGTCTGGCCCTCCGAGGCTACAGGCTTACCCCGGATAGTGGTCAGGGCTCGGCGGCAAGGTAGGCTTTGGGGGTGTTGGGGCCTTAGCTGCCCTGTTTTGTTTATTTTGTTTACTTTTAACTTCATTTCCTTTGTTTTCCTTTCTGGTTTTGGGCATAGTTCTCAGGGGGCTGGTATCACCGCAAGACAGGGTGTTTAGTCAGCAGTACCAGGGCAGAAAGAGACTACAGTTTCAATAGCGCATATATTTAAAAAAAAAAAAAAAAAAGGAAGGAGACAGAGCATTCTAGGGTCCATCTGAGTATCTCCACTCATGTCAACTAGTTCACAGTGTCTTATCTGTGGCACTCGTAGAGGCCCGAGCGCTGACTCAGGAATCTGTCATCTCTGTACCACAGTTTCCGTTGGTATGGAGCAGCCTTTGGGGAACTCAGTGGCTTCTGTTTCTCCTGATCTGGTCCTCAGAGCAGAGGGTGAAGGGGGGGGGGTCGCGGGCCCTTCTACTTCGCCCTCCGAAATGGTTTCCAGTTTGCCTTGTACTTCTTTCGATCTGGGGTTGGCTATGCAGATGGAAGATTTTTCGCCTGATTTTGTGTTGCTCATGCATCAGGCGTTTTGTCGCAGACGGCAGGGACAGGTTCCTGGCCCCCCGGCTCTTCCTTCCTCTACGGCGCGGGCTGCACTTCCGGGACGCGACAGTCTAGCCTTGAAAGCGGCCAAGAGACCGTGGCCGTTGGATCCCTTCTTCCCTGAAGCAGAATGGCAGGACGCAGAGGAGGCTGACCTTGACATTGAAGCAGATATGGATGACTTAGAGGAGGGGGAGATTCCTGAACCTGAGGATTAGGCCCGGATCATTCGGGTGTTCCGCAAAGGCGAGTTGCCAGCTCTTATTACGGAGGCCCTACAAACTCTTAAGTTAGCACTGGAGCAACCGGTCGAGGAAGAGGATGGTGCAAATCCCATTATTCAGGCGGTCCGCCAAACGCAAGTAGTGTTTCCTATCCATAAGGTAATAGATCAGATGATTCAGAACGAGTGGGACCATCCCGAGTCTGGACTCCGGGGGATACGGTTCATGAACAAGCTCTATCCCTTGGCAGATAAAGATAAGGAACGGTTCCATTCTCCGAAGATTGATGCTGCCGTCTCAGCGGTCACAAAAAAGACCACGATTCCGGTGGAAGGCAGTACGGCCTTGAAAGAGGCGCAAGATAAGAAAATGGATAGCTTATTGAAGCAATCTTTTGACGCAGACGCGGTCGCTTTGCAGGCCTCCATTTGTGGAGCTTGGGTGGCGAGGGCCTGCCTTTGTTGGGTCCAGCACCTATCTCAATCAACATCCTTTGAGCACGATGCCCTTCGTGAGCTCCAGCGTTTGGAATCTGGTTAGGCATATTTGGCGGATGTGCACTACAACCTCGTGAGGATCTTGTCAAATAGTATGGCTTCATCGGTAGCGGCGTGCAGGTCCCTTTGGCTAAAAAAATTGGGCAGCTGATGGATCTTCTAAATCGAGACTCGGCAAACTTCCGTTTAAGGGCAAGTTGTTGTTTGGCGAAGATCTTGATAAGTTGGTAAAGGACTTAGGGGAATCCAAGGGAGGCAGACTTCTGGAGGATAAGCCCAGACAAGGAAAGTCTTCATCGGCCTTTCGGGGCCAGTTTCGAGATTTTCGACGATTTCATTCGACCCATTTTGCGGGATCCCAAAGAGGGCGATTTATGTCTCGCGAAGCCGATGTTGGACTCGTTCGTGCGTTCCCCCTGCAGGGGACCCCTGAAGGCTCAGCAGATTCGTCAGACGTTGGACCATCTTTTGCAGTTAGGAGCAGTTCCAGTTCCACCGGCAGAATATGGCATGGGGTCGGTACTCCATTTATTTCGTGGTGCCGAAGAAGGGCGGCTCCCTTCGTCCGATTCTGGACCTCAAAGGCGTGAATCGCTGTCTTCGGGTACCGCATTTTCGTATGGAAACGCTGCGGTCGGTGATTGTAGCAGTTGGTCAGGGCGAATTTCTAAACTCTCGAGATCTCACGGAGGCTTATCTTCATGTCCCGATCAGACAGTCCCATCAAAAGTTTCTCCGTTTCACGCTGCCCTGGGGGCATTACCAGTTCCAAGCTCTGCCCTTTGGGTTGGCAACAGCGCCCTGCGTTTTTACCAAAATTATGGTGGTGGTGGTGGCGGCAGCACTGCGGAAGTAAGGGGTCTTAGTCCATCCGTACCTCGACGATTGGTTGATTTGAGCAAAGTCCCAAGCCGAGAGCGTGAGAGCCACAGAGAAGGTAGTAGCTTTCCTTCAAAGTCTAGGCTGGGTGGTCAACCCAGTCAAGTCATCTAGTGCCGACGCAGCATCTCGAGTACTTGGGAGTGCAGTTCGATACTCAGAACGGCTCTGTTTATCTAACGGAGAAGAGAGTGCTTGCTCTCCGGGGCCTGGTAAGAGCTTTTCGGCGGCTAGTGGCGCCTACGGCGTGGAAGTACCTCCAAGTGCTAGGAACGATGGCGACATTGGAGGTCGTTCCTTGGGCCCGGTTTCACATGCGATCGTTTCAGCAAACTTGACTTCGCCGCTGGTCCAACCAGACCGATCCCTTGAGCAAACGGCTGCTTTGCCCACCACGAGTCCGATGGAGTCGTCTTTGGTGGCTTCGACCGACATCCTTGAAAGCGGGAATGCCGCTGGAACAGCCGGAGTGGATTCCCTTAACGGATGCCAGCCTTCTCGGCTGGGGAGCGCATTGCGGAGTGGAATTTGCTCAAGGGCTTTGGTCAGCGGAGGAGAGCGGCTGGTCGATCAAACGTTTGGAGTTGAGAGCGGTGTTTCTTGCCCTGAAAACGTTTGAGCATCAGGTGACCCGATGAGCGGTTCGGGTGCTCTCAGACAATGCCGAGACTGTGGCGTATATAAATCGTCAGGGCGGTACCGGGAGCACAGCCAAGGAGAAGGAGTCAGGTTCTGTTCTCTTGGATAGAGCCACGGTTACAAGTGATCTCGGCAGCGCATACCGCCGGAAAGGACAACGTGACGGCGGATTTTCTCAGCAGAGTTCAGGTGGATGCAGGAGAGTGGGAGTTGCATCCCGTGATTTTCGCCCAGTTAGTTCGCCGGTGGGGACCGCCCATCATGGATCTGATGGCCACTTACCAGTCCGCCAAGGCGACTCGGTTTTTCAGTAGGAGGCGGGATCGACGCCCTACTGCATCCATGGCCCGTGACCGGTCTCCTTTACGTGTTTCCCCCATGGGCGCTCGTTGGAAGGGTGCTTCAACGTATCGAAGCGCATCGGGGAAGGGTGCTATTAATAGCACCAGACTGGCCCAGGCGACCGTGGTATGCCGACCTTATAAGGTTGCTGGACGGTGTCCCGTGGCGTCTCCCGTTATCTCCGGAGCTGCTGAGGCAAGGGCCTCTTCTCATGCCCCGGGTGGAGAGATTCTCGCTTATGGCGAGGCCATTGAGAGGGCGCGTCTGAAAAAGAAGAGTTATTCCAGCTCGGTAGTATCCACTTTGCTTCAGGTACGGAAGCGTTCATCTTCGCTGGCGTATGTTCGTGTTTGGCGGATCTTTGAGGACTGGTGTTCGCGTCATAAGATCCGCGCTGCCACGGCATCCGTACCAGTGGTGCTGAATTTCTTACAGGATGGCTTTGATAAGGGGTTGGCAGGCAGTTCCTTGAGATTGCAGTTGGCGGCCCTAGCCTGCTACAGGGGCAAAGTGCAAGCCGTGTCTCTAGGGGCACACGGCGATGTCGTTCGCTTTCTTAAGGCAGTTTCCAGATTGCGGTCTGCTCGTCAGATTTCCGTTCCGCCGTGGGATCTCAACCTGGTTTTACAGGCACTGGGAAGAGCTCCTTTTGAGCCCTTAGACCAGGCCACGCTCAAAGATTTGACTCTTAAAGCTGTTTTCTTGGTGGCTATTTGTTCGGCCAGACGCATTTCGGGATTGCAGGCTCTATCATGTAGAGCCTTTCTTATGCTTTTCTTCTCAGAAAGTGGTTATTCGGCCCGTGCCTTCCTTTTTGCCTAAGGTGTCTTCTCCCTTTCATTTGACTCAGGCCGTGTCTCTCCCGGTTTTGCGCGCGGCAGGAGAGCAGGCTTCTGATCGGTGTCTGAGTCGTTTAGACATAGAGGGTGCTACGTCGTTATTTGACCGTCACCGAGTCCTTCCGCGAGTTGGATCGTTTGTTCTGTTTGGGGGGCTCAGGAAAGGGGAGGCTGCGGCTAAGGCTTCCATTTCCAGATGGATTAAGGAAACGATTGCCTCGGCTTACATGTCGCAAGGGCGTCCGGTTCCAGTGGGTTTACGAGCTCACTCTACTAGAGTGCAGGCGGCTTCCTGGGCGGAGCACAGTTTGGTTCCTCCGCTGGAAATTTGTAAGGCGGCAACCTGGTCGTCTCTTCATACTTTCAGCAAACATTATCGGCTGGATGTGCTTGCGGAGAGGGATGCCTGTTTCGGGTAGGCGGTTTTGCGTGCCGGCTGGTAGGGTCCCTCCTGTTAGTACTGCTCTGTTACATCCCATAGGTGGAGGACTAAACTGGAGGAACGATAAAGAAATTGAAATTACACTTACCTGGTAATTGTAGTTCCTTGAGTGACGACAGTTTAGTCCTCATTCCCGCCCTCGTCTTTATCCTTTAGCTCGGCACACGATCAGCCAGGAGCAGCGGTTTTGCAAGTGAGTAGTCCGAAAGATTCCTGTTCTCATGTTCTTATTTCCTCTGTAACCTCTCTTTGTTCGCTATCTTTTTTGTGGCTCGGCAGGGAGGGGACAGTTTCGCAGGGTACACTTTATCCTTTCCATCTTCAGGGAAGGTTTTCTGTTACGTTAAAAAAAAAAAACCCGAAAGTTTTTAAACTGTTAGCTACTTATTTGTTGCTCTTTTGAATCTGCTTTTTCAATAGTACACTGGGGCTGATGGGGATTTCCAGCAGGCTACATCCCAGTGATGGCAAGATTTTGATTGGTCCAGTCTCCAAGCTGCAGGAAGAGGTGCACTTCACTCAAGGAACTACAATTATCAGGTAAGTGTAATTTCAATTTGTCACTTATGGACACCCTTACGATGGTCCAACACAGGTAGGCAATTAATCACGTGTGACACCAAGACATTTATTTTTATTTATTTATTTAACATTTCTTATATACCATGCTATTCACATCAATGCGGTGTACATTCAACAAAACCATATACATTACAGGATAAGTGTAATGTATTTACATTTGAACAGGGGTTAACACAGTCCAAAACGTGATTATTATGGAAAAACAAATTTTATTGTAAGGTTTGTGACCTAGTACCAACCCGACAAGGCTGTGTTTCGTTACCCTCGTCATGGGCAAATCGGGTAAAGGTACTAAAACATAGAAAAACATAAATACTAATTAAAGACCTTATCATAAAATTAGCAAGATAAGAACAGATAATTGAATAACAATATGACTAAAATAAAATCATAAATATTTCTTAAAACATAAAATCATAACTGCTTATAAATGTACCTATTTAAAAGAACATATATATAAGAAGAGTAAAAGATGTATGGAACCTAAATAACACAATCACAATTAAAATTAAAATAATACAACATACAATTGATAAACTTAATCGTGTACTAATAAAGTGATAAAAGCTAAAAGGGAATAAGAGCGTGACAAACATATATAATATAATATAATATATGATAAATACCTCTATCTTGAAATTGAGGACCATTCAACTCGTGACCTTAGTAAAATATAGTGTGCTCATGTAACTAAAACAATGACAACATTGAGGTTAATTACCGCACGTACCTATGTAGATAATATTTTATGAAATAGATATCTATGTATATATAATCGTATCTTTCTACTAAACTTTTTTTACCACAAATATTTTTTTTATATATATAAAGAGAACGTATATATTGCAGCATAATCTACCCGGGCCTACCCAAGAAAACAATACTATCTCTACAACTGGTGCAAAGCATTGCAGCCCCAATAATAACTGGAACAGCAAGATACAGCCACATAACCCCCACACTACAACAGCTGCACTGGCTCTGTCACCGTACGATCCACATACAAGACCTTAATAATAATCTTCAGAATAATCCACAACCTATCACCTCCTGTCCTTCAACCAATGATAAGGAAAACATCGCGGAACAGAACAAGACGAACATCTAATATCAACACCTTGGACATTCCTACAAGCACAACGAAAGCCAAACAATCAACTTGCGAAAGAGTTTTCTCCATATATGCTCCCCCACTATGGAATGAGCTTCCCCTCTCAATATGAGCCATCAAGGACCTATCAGACTACAGGAAAGCTTTAAAAACTTCTCTTTATGGAATACTATGGACCCACCCTATGAGCATATTGCTCAAGCATACCCATTAGTCAACAGCTACAATCTCAGTTAAACCCTCCCTTGGACTTTACCCTCAACCCATAAATAACTTCATGTATATGCTCTTGCTGCCTAATGTAAATAATTAATGTAATCCCATATAATCATTCAAGTTCAGCACCCTGTTCTATGTAAAAGTTGGTTTTGGTGATATGTTCTCTGTAAACCACTCTGAATTAAGGATAGGGCGGTATAAAAAAAAAGATACACAAGGATAGAGCGGTAAAAATAAAAGTGGTACACAATGGCACAAGGGATGCTGCATATGTTAGGCCACATGGCCTTCACTGTGCACGTAACCCCAATGGCTATGCACACGATGTGCCAAGCTCAGTGGACGCTGAGCACCCAGTGGAAACAAGCCATGGGTCGCCTCATGGATCATGTGGCTATATCATGCTGTTCGTGAAATCTCTCTGATGGTGGGTCTAGAGCTATGCACTTGCTCCGAGGTCGTCTTTTTCAGTCTCAGCTGCTCTGCAGGATGCTCACCACCGACTTTTCCAAACTGGGCTAGGGTGCACTCTTGGACAGCTTATGGATACAAGGTCTGTGGTCTGAGTAGGAGAGAGTGCAGCACATGAACTTTCTGGGCTGCGGGCGATCTCGAACACCCTCACAGCCTTCCAAGCACTTGGCCAGCCAGGTTGTCCTCATTCAGTCAACAAGGAAGGGGGCATGGGCTCGTATTTCTTATGCTGGGAGGAGGTGCTCCTCTAGAGGTTTGCAGCGGTCCACAGCATGGAGCTGCAGATGACCTACCTGCCAGGAGAACTCAACACTCTGGCGGACCTTCTCAACCGGGTCCTCCAGCCCCATGAATGGATCCTCAACAGGAGGGTGGTGGAGCACATTTCAGGAGTGGGGCACTCTGACAATGGACCTCTTGCCTCGCTGCACAATGCACAGGTGGACTGCTTCTGCTACCGTGTGGCTGCAAGGGACAGGTTGGCATCCAACGCCTTCCTCCTGAACTGGGGGATGGGCCTGCTTTACTCCTTGATTCCACTGGTAGCAAAAACTCTTCTCAAGCACCAGGTGAAAAAGGGGACCATGATACTTATTGCCCCATACTGGCTGAGGCAGCCATGGTTCTCCCTGTTGCTTCAGCTCTCCTGTTGGGAGCCTCTTTGGCTGGGTTCTGACTTCGACCTCCTCTCTCAGGAGGGTGGGACCCTACTGCATCCTAGTGTTAAGGCCCTAGTCCTCACGGCATGGATGCTGAGTGGCTAGTCCTGTCTGAGCTTAACTTGCTGAAGGGAGGTGATGGATGTCCTGGCCTCCTGCAGGTATTTGACCTGCTGCTCCTCCATCTTCAAATGGCGCACGTTCTCTCTCTGGTGTGCTGACAAGACGCTGGACCCCTTTTTATCCTCGGTGGAGAGCTTGCTCGAGTACCTCCTGCATCTCTCTAACTCTGGTCTCAAGTCCATCCGAGTACACTCGAGTGCAAGCGGGGCCTACCACCATGGCTTGGAGGGGAAACCAGTCTCAGCCACTGGTGACCCGTTTCTCCAGGACCAAGCAGGAAGTCAGTCCTCACTTATGGGTGACATCGACGCCAATGGAGCCCCCGTGCGGAGCATTTCCCCAGCTTTCTAAGAAAGCCTTTGGGAATACTGCACGCATGCGCGGTCCCCTTCCCGCCTAAAGGTGCCATCTTGCTAAGTCTTTCTTTTTCCGTGGAGCCCATCGGACGTCTGTCCGTGTCGCCCGGAAAAGTTGACGCTTTTTTCAGCGATTACTTCGTCTCTTTTCTCCAGTTTGACGCCGGTTCCCCTTCCCGCCGGGTTCGGTACACCGGTATCGAGCCCGTCTTCTATTTTTCGGTTTTTGCTCTTCGTGGCTGGCGTTCGCGCCTTTTTCTGTTTTTCCCTGGAAGGCCGGTCCTTTGACCTCGCGGGGGCCCTTTTTTCCCCCGATGGCTTCCAGTGGTTTCAAGAAGTGTGATCGGTGCAAGAGACTAATGTCTCTCACCGAAACGCACGACTGCTGCCATCGGTGCCTCGGTCCAGATCATGATCCAAAGATCTGTGGCCCGTGTGGCAAAATGTCCACCAAGGCACTTCGAAGCCGTCAGCACCAGAAAGAGGATTTTCTCAGATTCTGCCTCCGGCCTGGCCCGGACCTCGTCTGAGGCCTCGACGTCTCGGGAGTCTGATCCCGAGCATCGCCGGGGTTCCTCGGATAGGGGGTCCCCCGACCGGGAACGCAAGAGGAAGAAACGGCTCGTGAGGGTGGCATAGGAGGAGGTCCCTGGTTCCTCGAGGACCAGGTCTAAGACCCCTGACCACCGTCCCAGGCCCTTGGAACAGGAGAAGCCGTCCAAGATACCTCGTGTGGAGTCGGAGACCGTCGGACACGTAAGTCCTGTAGTCCTTGTGGACTCTTCTCCGAGGGAGCCGACGTCAGGCCCGGCGCCACTGGGGCCCGAGTTGGTGGCTGCTGAGTCTCCTGAGCTTCGACTCAGGCCGACAGCCTTGGAGTGCAGACTGTCTGCCTTCATGAATCAGCAGCGGGTACTGATGGCCAGCCTCGCTGGTGCATCTGCCCCAACCACCGGGACGTCGAAGTTGACCCTGGAGACCGAGCCAATACTCGAGACCTTGAAGGCTCGAAGTCATCCTCGGTCACGGTCCCCCTCGACCTCCCGCTCGGAACCAAGGGCGTCGACGCCGGTGCCTTCGGTGTCGGGGCAGGTGCCACCTAGACCCGCGAGGTCGGAGCCCCTCGACGACTCTTCGGATGAGTCAGCGTGGGAGACGGAGGACGAGGAGTCCCCTGACACCACCTAGACTCGGTGCGTCCCTTTGGACTCACTGCAGTCCAAGCCCCCGGAGTAGGTCCCCCCCGGAGGACACCCGGTTCTCGGAGTTCGTGAGGGACATGGCCAGGGCATTGGCAATTCCCGCTGACCCTGAGGAGGAGCCTCGAGCCAAGGAGCTCGAGGCCCTCCAGTATGACTCTCCTCCGAAGGAGGCCTTTACTGTGCCAGTTCCTCCGATGCTGGAATGGCTCCTCTTCCGGATGTGGGAGGCACCGGCCTCAGCGCCGGTCTTGAGCAAGCGGGTCCATTACATCTATCGTCTCCGTAAGAGCCCTGGATTCCAGAAGGCGCAGCTGCCGCACCATTCCATGGTGGTGGAATCGGCCATGCATCATCTGAAGAGCCAGAAGATGCACTCCACGGTGCCCCCCGGCAAGGAGGCCCAGAACCTGGATGCTTTCGGCAGACAGTGCTTCTAGGGCTCGATGCTTGCTTGCCGTGTCCAGTCCTACCAGCTGTACATGGGCATGTACTTACGAGACCTGGCGAAAGATTGCCGGGTTCTCTGCTGGCCTTTCTGGGGAACCTTTGCAGAGGTTCCAGACTTTGTCCTCAGGAATCAGGCACTGCTCAAAGTTCATATCCCGAGCGGCCTACGATGGCTTCGAGGCTTCGGCTCGTGTGGTGGCAGCCAGCATCGGAGCCCGATACCAGGCATGGCTGTAGTCATCGGACCTCGAGCCCTGGGTGCAGGACAAGTTGGTCGATGTCCCTTGCTGAGGTGAAAACCTTTTTGGCAAGCCCATGGCCGAGAAGGCGGCCGAGCTCGAAACCGGGCACCTGACTAGGACAAGACTGTCCAGAAAGACTTCTGCCCCTTCTCACAAAAAGAAGGGCTCGCGTAAAAAGCCCTTTTACCTGAGAAAGGCAGCTGCCTACAAACCTTACCCTCAGTACCAGGCCTCCCCAACTTCCCAGCAGGGGCAGCAGGCCAAGGGGCAGGGACATGGTCCCCGTAGGCAAAAGACCCCCAAGCCTCCGGCTCCTGCTCCTACCCAGCAGGGAGGGGTTTTTTGACTCCCACAGCATAGCCTTTCCACCTCTGCTGCCCCATTCCTGCACAGGAGGTCGTCTAGCCCTGTTTTGCCCAAGGTGGCCACCCATTACAGGGGATGCTTGGGTATTGAGCATAGTCCACAAGGGCTATATGCTCCATTTCCAGCAGTTACCCCCTGCCTACTTCCCAGGAGAGCCTCTAAGGCCTCTCCTGCACATAGACCTCCTACTTCGAGAACGTCAAGGTCTGCTTCTGGACAAGGCGGTGGAGCCTGTACCTCCTCGCCTGCAGAGGCACGGTTTCTACTCCAGGTATTTTCTAGTGCCAAAAAGAACCGGAGGCCTAAGGCCTATTCTAGACCTCAGGAACCTCAACAAGTTCTTGGAGAAAGAAAAGTTCAAGATGCTTACTCTTGGAACACTTCTGCCCTACCTCCAGCAGGGAGATTGTCTATGCTCCTTAGATCTAAAGGATGCGTACACTTGCATCCTCATTCATCCAGACCACAGAAAGTACCTCAGGTTTATGGTGGGAGGAAACCATTACCAGTACAGAGTGCTTCCTTTTGGCCTAACGTCCGCCCCAAGAGTCTTTACAAAGTGCCTTGCTGTGGTGGCGGCCTACTTGAGGACTCAAGTTGTTTTTATCTTCCCCTATCTGGACGACTGGCTCATCAGGGGTCAGACTTACCAGGAGGCCAGGCAGGCCACCTTCCGAACTGTATCACTCCTTCAAGACCTAGGCTTTGTCATAAACTTTGCAAAGTCCACTTTGCTCCCCTCCCAGAACCTAGAGTTCATAGGAGCACGACTAGACTCTCTGCAAGCAAGGGCTTACTTGCCAGAGGACAGAGCTCAAAGGCTCATGGAGTTGGCATCCCGGCTTCTCAGCATGCCAAAGGTTTCTGCCAGGCTCTGTCTGCAGCTCCTAGGCCACATGGCATCGACTTTACATGTGACCCCCAATGCCTGCCTCCATATGAGGCCTGCACAGTGGTGCCTCAGAACTCAGTGGAAGCAAGCCACTGGGAGCCTAGCAGACACAGTCAGGGTGTCAAAACCATTCCTGAATTCCCTTCAGTGGTGGCTACATCCCCCCAACTTGCTTCAGGGGGTACCTTTTCAGGTGCCTGTCCCCACAGTGGTGTTGACGACAGATGCCTCCTTGCAGGGCTTGGGTGCACACTGTCAGGAGAGCTGCACTCAAGGTCTATGGTCTCCATGGGAAGCCACGCAACAGATCAACCTACTAGAACTTCGGGCTATTCAGTTAGTCCTCAAGGCGTTTTCTCACACTTTGGCTCACCAGTCTGTTCTAGTTCAGACGGACAATCAAGTGGCCATGTTCTATGTGAACAAGCAGGGCGACACTGGGTCCAAGCCCCTATGTCTAGAAGCACAGGCCCTTTGTTCCTTTGCACTCTGGCACAAGATGTTTCTGAGAGCTGTTTATCTTCCTGGCCAGGAGAACTTCCTAGCAGATAGATTAAGCAGAATTCTGCAGCCCCACGAGTGGCAGCTGCACCCGTTAGTGGTTCAAAAGATTTTCCTGAAATGGGGACTTCCATCCATGGATCTCTTTGCCAGTCCCCTAAATCACCAACTACCCAGGTTTTGTTCCAGGCAACCGCATCCCCTAAGGTTAGCGGCGGATGCCTTCCTGATTTCTTGGTCCCACGGCCTACTGTTTGCGTTTCCTCCCACGCCGCTGATGGCCCGAACCTTGTTCAAGATTCTAAGGGACAAGGCCTTGGTCCTTCTGGTTGCTCTCAGTTGGTCGAGGCAGCCCTGGTTCCCACTCCTGCTTCAACTAGCAGTGGAAACACCACTGCCTCTGGTGTTCCAACCCGATCTTCTCTCTCAGGATCAGGGTTCCCTCCTAACCCCAATCTCAAATCTCTCAATTTGATGGCCTGGAGGCTGCAAGGGTAGTCTTGGCTTCCTGGGGCCTGCCTCAGGAAGTGTAAGAGGTGGTCTTGGCCTCTAGAAAGCAATCCACCAGGAAAACATATGCCCTGAAGTGGAGGATGTTCTCCTTGTGGTGTCAGCAGCGCAAAGAAGATCCTTTCGCCTGCACTGTGCCAATACTATCTTGGAAGCCCAGACCAGCTGTATTCCACGCTTTAAGAAAAGTGGAAGGAAGTCCAAAAAACTGCCAGCATGGTTTAAAGGTGAGGTCAGAGAGGCTGTTGCCAAAAAAGCATCTTTCAGGAAACGGAAAAAAGAGCCAAACGACGAAACCTGGAAACAGCACAAGCACTGGCAAGTCAAATGCAAGGCATTGATAAGGCAGGCAAAGGGAGAATTTGAGAAGAAGCTTGCTGCGGAAGCAAAAACGCGAAGTAAAGACCTTTTCAAGTACATTCGTAGCAAAAAACCTGTGAGTCAGTTGGTCCATTAGATGATAGTGGTTAAAGGGGCACTAAGAGGCGACAAGGCGATAGCGGAGAGATTGAATGAATTCTTTGCTTCAGTCATGGGTAACATCCCTACATCTTCCTCAGTAAAGACTGAAGTGGTATTTAAAGGTGCGGAAGAATTGAAGGAAATATCGATACATCGGGAAGATGTATTACAACTATTAGATAAACTGAAGAGTAGCACATCACCTGGGCCGGATGGTATACATCCAAGGGTGTTGAAAGAACTGAAATATGAGATTGCAGACCTGCTATTAGTAATCTGTGAACTATCATTAAAATCATCTCTAATACCTGAAGATTGGAGGATCGCCAATGTAACACCAATTTTTAAAAAGGGTTCCAGGGGTGATCCGGGAAACTACAGACCGGTGAGCCTGACATCAGTACCGGGAAAATGGTAGAAACCATCATAAAGAATAAAATTACTCAGCATGTAGATAGTCATGACCTAATGGGAGACAGCCAACATGGCTTTAGACAAGGAAGATCTTGTCTTACTAATCTGTTATGTTTTTTTGAAGGAGTGAATAATCAGGTGGACAAAGGTGAGTCGGTTGATATTGTGTATCTGGACTTTCAGAAAGCCTTTGACAAAGTCCCTCATCAGAGACTTTTGGCAAAACTAGAGTCATGGGATAGGAGACAGTGTACTATTGTGGATCAGGAACTGGTTAAAAGATAGAAAGCAGAGGGTAGGGCTAAATGGCCAATTTTCCCAATGGAGAAAGGTGAATAGTGGTGTACCCCAGGGATCTGTGCTGGGTCCGCTGCTTTTTGACATTCATAAATGACCTGGAAAGTGGAATAACGAGTGAGGTTATCAAATTTGCAGATGACACAAAACTATTTAAAGTTGTTAAAACCCAAGAGGATTGTGGAAAATTGCAAGAGGATCTTGACAAATTGGAAGACTGGGCATCAAAATGGCAGATGAAATTTAATGTGGACAAGTGCAAGGTTATGCACCTAGGGAAGAACAACCCAAACTATGGTTACACGATGCAAGGTTCCACATTAGGAACCACCACCCAGGAAAAAGATTTAGGTGTCATTGTGGATACCATGTTAAAACCCTCGGCCCAGTGTGCAGCAGCAGCCAAGAGAGCAAATAGAATGCTAGGTATGATAAGGAAAGGAATGGAAAATAAAACAAAAGATATTATAATGCCTCTATATTGTTCCATGGTGAGACCGCACCTTGAATATTGTGTGCAATTCTGGTCACCGTATCTTAAAAAGGATATAGCGATTTTAGAAAAGGTTCAGAGAAGAGCCACCAAAATGGTAAAGGGGATGGAAGGATACTCCTATGAAGAAAGGCTAAAAAGGTTAGGGCTCTTTAACCTGGAAAAGAGACGGCTGAGGGGAGATATGATAGAAGTCTATAAATTAATGAACGGAGTGGAATGGGTAAACGTATATCGATTGTTTACCTTATCAGAATATAGAAAGACTAGGGGACAAGCAATGAAGCTACAGGGTAAACTATTTAAGACTAATAAAAGAAAATATTTTTTCACTCAACGTGTAATCAAACTCTGGAATTTGTTATCGGAGGATGTAGTAAAGGCTGTTAGTGTAGCTGGGTTTAAAAAAGGTTTGGACAAGTTCCTGGAGGAAAGGTCCATAAACCATTATTAAGAAGGGACCCAGGATATCAATGCTTGAACCAATACAAGCATTGTGGAACCTGTGTCCCTTGGGGAAACTGCTAGGTATGTATGACCTAGATTGGCCACTGTTGGAAACAGAATACTGGGCTTGATGGACCTTGGTCTGACCCATTATGGCATATCTTATGTTCTTATGCTCCAGTACCCTACTGCACTTGTCCAATCAGGGCGTTAAGTCCAATTCATTTCGGGTCCATCTCTCTGCTCTGGCAACTCACCACTCAGTGGTGGAAGGACATTCTTTGTCAGTTCATCCCTTGGTGTCCAGATTTCTCAGAGGCTTACTATTGCTCAAGCTTCCTCTGTCCACCGGCCCCTGAGTGGGAGTTGAATGTGGACTTGCAGCAACTGACTCGCCCACCTTTTGAGCCAATGGCTACATGTCCTCTACGCTTCCTTTCTTGGAAGACTCTATTCCTAGTGGCCCTGACCTCGGCCAGGCGAGTGAGTGAATCAATACAAGCAAGCCGCCGCGTTCTTGAAGGTGTTGGTCAGTTTGTTTTTAGTGAAAGCAGTTATTTTGTTTCCTCATCTGGAAGATGTACTAATGTGATTGGATACAAATCCTTCGCGCTGGTGTGCCCATAACACGTTGCATCATTCTGCAAGCACACGGTTCATTTACCATATCACAATAGATTGCTCATCCTGTGCTGTTCCTGGTCCAAGTTTGTGGTGTGCTTCACTCCTGACGAAGTACCCACGAAACACGGCCTGTGTTGTGTTTGGCCCCCCTTTTTAATCATATAAGGACCAATAAAAGTTTTTGTACTGCCTATGTTTTGTGTCTTGGTCGCTCCTAGCGTACCTTGTCCATCTGGGTGGCTGACTGTATCACCTGGGCTTACAGGGCAGCTGACCTTCCTTTGCAGGGTCGGGTCAAGACCCACCGTGTCAGGGCAATGGCTGCCTCAGTAGCTCATCTCTGCTCTGTACCGTTGGCAGACATCTGCAGGGCTGCAACTTGGTCCTCAAGCCAGACTTTTGCGGCCCATTACTGCTTGGAGAGGGAGTCACGTAGGGACAGTGCTTTGGGTCAGGCAGTGCTCCGGAATCTCTTTGAGGTTTAGGCAACTCCTATCCTCTAGCCCTCTGGTTGGGCTACCGGTGGGGGTATGTTTCAGTGAAATCCTTTCTCTGATGCTGAGGCTAGAGGGAGCTCATTTTTCAGCTCTGGGTCCCCGGTAGCCTGAAGCTGGGGAGTTCTGTAAGTGAGGACTGACTTCCTGCTTGGTCCTGGAGAAAGAGTAGCTACTCACTTGTAACAGGTGTTCTCCAGGAGCAGCAGGAATCAGTCCTCACAATCCTCCCTCCTCCCCTGGGAGTTGCAGTTGTACATAGTTAATTTTTACATTTTTGTGTGCCGTCTTTTAGCTATGCCATCTGACTGAGCAAGATGGCACCTTTAGGCGGGAAGGGGACCGTGCATGTGTGCAGTATTCCCAAAGGCTTTCTTAGAAAGCTGGAGAAATGCTCCACACAGGGGCTCCATCGGCGTCGATGTCACCCATAAGTGAGGACTGATTCCTGCTGCTCCTGGAGAACACCTGTTACAGGTGAGTAACTACTCTTTCATGCAGGGCCTGCTCTTGTCGAAGCCTCCAGTTAACCCGTTTTGGACCAGCGTGTGTTTTGCATACATAAGGTTTCCATACTTACTACTCAGCTGTTAACTAATTAATAGTTATAAATGCAATGGAACTATGTTTAGCTATTATTGTTATGTCAAAAAGCGTTATATACAGAATTTTTATCTGAGATCTAGTTAGTTTAATAGGTATTTAATAGGTGCCTAAAAGTTTCCAATGGAAGCTGGGGGGACTTTCCTACACGGAGTTCCATCGGGTGAAATCATCCATACATGAGGACTTATTCCTGCTGGGGAGCACCTGCTACAGGTGAGTAACTACGCTTTATCAAAAGGAGGCCTCAGTGTTTTGGCGGGGCTGCTGCCATTTCTACTTGACTACTGAAGCTCAAGGAAGGGAGTGCCCCCCCCCCCGTGTTGGAACCAGTGGAGCTGCTTTCAGTTCTTACAGCTAGATGGGCAGTATTGAAGGAGGAAACCTCTCCTTTATCTCCAGGAACAAGCAGGAATATAGTCTTCACATGGGTGATGTCTATACTAACGGAGTCTGCGTGGGAACACTCCCCAATGTCCATTAGGAAAGCTTTTGGGAGCATCCCTTTGCGCCTGTGTGGCTGCCTTCCCATCTTTGTACACTCCCTCTTCCATTCTTCATTTTCTGCGGAGCCAGCATGAAGCAAATTCTGTTACTGAGGAAAATTCCTTCTTTATTTTCAGGAACAAGCAGGAATGTAGTCTTCACATATGGGTATCGTCAGTACCGACGGAGCCTGCGCGGGAACGCTCCCCAGCGTCCAATTAGAAAGCTTTTGGGAGCATCCTACAGCGCCTGCGTGCTGCCTTCCTGCCTTTCCCAACTGTCTCTCTCCAGTTCTTCATTTTCCGCGGAGCCAACAGGTTGTTGTTCCTGTCACTGCAGAAAATGTTTCCTTATTCTCCTTTTTTGTGGTCACATCTGCCTTCCTCGACGCTATACCGGTACCGCCGGTTCTTTTTCTTACTCTAAAAAAAAAAAATTTGTATTTTTCCAAACTTTTCTTTCCCAGGTGCACACGCCATTTTGGGCCTTCGGCCCAAAATTTCCTCCACTATGGAAAAACCCGCTTCGGGTTTCAAAAAGTGCACCAAGTGTGGCAGTACCATCTCCGTCACCGACACCCATGAATGGTGTCTCAAATGTTTAGGTCCTGATCATTCCATCTCGGAGTGTATGGCTTGTGCCATGATGTCCAAGAGGGGTCGACAAAACCGAGCTGCTAAGCTCAGCACCCTTTTTCCCTCCGATGCAGCTTCTGTGGCATTGACATCTTCCAGGGCTTCGTCTTCCTCCCATGGATCTCAGGTAACTAAACATAAGTCTGGCCAGTCCTCAAAGGGGGTAGATCTCCTTCCAAGCATCGAGATGTCTCTGGCGTTGCCCTTGAGGGTTCTGTACCAGCAAAATTGCCCCGGTGGGAGGCTTCGGCTTCCATAGCATTATTGGGGCTCCAGGATGGTCTCGAGGCCTCGACCTTGGCAGAACTACTGGTGCCATGCTCTGGGGTACCGGCTTCTTTCTCCGGTACGAATACTCAGGCATCGGCAGCGTCGATAGACCAGAGGTTCCTGGCTATTGAACGCAGTCTGGCGGCTCTCCTTGCGGCATCGACACCCTCGGAATCGTGTCAGACAGTTCAACCGGTACCAGCACCGACTCTGGTATCGGTACCGGCATCGACATCGGTGTCTGCTTTGTCGGCACCCAGTCATGCTATGCCTTCCGGTACCGATACACCGGTACCGATTACCCCCGGTACCGACTTTGGTATCGTGATCTACAGGAGCATCCGGACAGAAGGTACTTTGAATCCTCGGAGGAGTCTGAGGATTCTGACAGCTCTGTCGGTACCGGAATACTTCTCCAGGAGGAGTCTTCCTCTCCTAAACGTAGGATGTCTCCTCCAGAAGATATCTCCTTTCAGGATTTTAGCAGGGAGGTGGCTCGAAGTCTTTCCATTACTGTGGCTCCCGAAACAGAGCCCAGGGCAAAGGAGTTGGAGATTCTACAATATCCCAAGGCACCTAAGGAAGCAGCTACTTTGCCTATCCATGAGATCTTACATGATCTCATGCTAAGAATGTGGGAAACACCGTTTACCACCTTTCCTCACTCTCGTAGACTGGATACCATGTATCGAGTCCCTCCTTGTCCTGGTTTCCAGAAAACTCAGCTTCCTCACCACTCTATTGTAGTGGAATCAGCTATGAGAAGGATCAGGAGTGCAAAGAGGCATGCCTCTAATCCTCCAGGATGTGAGTGTAGAACTTTGGATGCCTTTGGACGTCATACTTTCCAGGCTTCCATGCTTTCTGCCAGGATCAGTTCCTATATTTTATATATGGGAATGTTCCTTAAAGAAGTCAGAGGAGACTTGGGAGATTTTAGGCCCTCTCCTTCCTGATGATACGAGGCAGGATTTTCTCACACTGGTTAAACATGCCCAGGATGTTTCTAAGTTTGTCAATCGTGCAGCTTTTGACTGTTTTGGGTGCATAAGCAGAACCTCTGCAATTGCCATAGGTGCACATAGAATTGCTTGGCTCCAAGCATCTGATCTGGAGCTCTGGGTACAGGACAAACTGGGCAATATGCCTTGTACAGGTGAGAATCTATTCGGCAAGAATTGGCAAGAGAAAGCCAATGAGTTGGATGCTGACAACTCCACTTTGGATAGGTTATCCAAAGCCACAGCTGATCCTGCAAGGAAGAAATCTTTCAAGAAACCATTCTTCTCAAAAAAGAAGAGGTTTTATCCCTCTTATTCCCAGCAGGGACATTCTGCAGGTCAGCCTGCCCGAAAGAGTCAGCAACCACCTAAACAAAGGAAAGCAAAGACTGCTAAGCCTCAACCGTCTCAGCAGTCTCAGCCTCCACAAGGCCTTTGACTTTCATCTAGAGAACATAGCCTTCCTGGCCCTCAATGAACCAGAGCCTTCCACATTCCAGGAAGGTTGTGTCATTTTGCCCCCAGATGGGGGCAGATAATAGCAGAACATTGGACTCTCTCCATTATAAGAGGGGTACAGGCTTCATTTTATCTGCGTTCCCCCTCACACAATGGTAAGACAGTTCAATTCTCAGATCTCTCTTATCAACCTATTAGATCAAGAGGTCACTATGCTTCTTGCCCAAGGGGCAATAGAAGAGGTACCCATTCCTCAACAGGGTACAGGGTTTTACTCCCCCTATTTCCTTATCCCAAAGAAAACAGGGGGATGCAGACCTATTTTAGACCTCAGAGAATTGAACAAATTCCTGTTCAAAGAGAAATTCAAGATTTCTCAGGGAACTCTGCTACCATACCTTCAGAGTCAGGATTGGCTTTGTGCTCTATATCTCAAGGATGCGTACACTCATGTTCTCATCCATCCAAACCACAGAAAGTTCCTTTGGTTCCTTTTTCAAGGAAAGCACTACCAATATAGAGTGCTTCCTTTTGGCTTGGCCTCAGCACCAAGGGTGTTCACGAAATGCATGGCTGTGGTAGCAGCATTTCTTCGCACTCTAGGATATTAGTCTTCCCGTACTAAGACGACTGGCTCATTCGAGCCCCATCAGAGTTAGAGGCCAGGATTTCTCTATCTTGCACAATGCGTATCCTTCAGTATTTGGGTCTGGTCATAAACATCCCAAAATCCAGTCTAACTCCCACTCAGTCTCTAGAGTTCATAGGAGCTTTGCTGGATACCAGAAAAGCAAGGTCCTATCTTCCCCAGGCCCGTTGCCTTCGCATGGTGCAGTTAGCTTCTCAAGCAGTGCTAAAGCCTTATCTCACTGCTCTAGAAATGTTACAACTACTAGGCCACATGGCATCTACCGTGCATGTGGTTCCCTATGCTCGCCTCCATATGAGAGCAACCCAGTGGACTTAATCCACTCAATGGACCAAGGCATCAGGGTGCCTGTCCGACAAAATAGCAAACATAAATCGCCTTATTTTGTCCCTCCAATGGTGGCAGTCCACTCAAAACTTGTTGGTGGGGTCCCCATTTCAACAGCCTTTACCCCAAGCAACTCTCACAACAGATGCTTCACCAGTGGGTTGGGGAGCTCATCTGCAAGACCTCTCCACCCAAGGCACTTGGACTCCACAGGAGACTCATCTACATATCAGTCTCCTTGCTCTTCAAGTGTTCCACACCCTGCTCAGCTACAAGACAGTCCTCATTCATAGGACAATCAAGTAGCCGTGTTCTACGTGAACAAGCAGGGAGGAACAGGTTCTCTGTCGCTTTTCAAAGAAGCTTTGCGACTATGGGCCCTCGCCAGAGAGTATCAGATTCATCTCTTGGCAGTGTATCTTCCAGGCATACAAAACTCTTGGGCAGACAGACTCGGTTGAGTTCTGCTTCCACAGGAATGGTCTCTACATGCAGGCCAGGCGGTCAAGATTTTTCAAATTTGGGGAACCCCGGACATAGACCTCTTTGCAAGTCCATTGAATGCCAAACTTCCCCGGTTCTGTTCCATAATTCCGGCTCAGGGCGCTCAGGCCAGGGATGCTTTCCTCCTTCATTGGGGTCAAGACTTCCTTTATGCCTTCCCACCCATTCCCCTAATTCCCAAAACCTTGTTCAAGTTTCAGAGAGACGGGCCGTATGATTCTCATAGTTTATTTATTTTATTTACATTCTCTTATATACCGCGCTATTCTGCATCAGTGCGGTTTACATTGAACAAACTGAAATTACATTGAACAGGGCATTGAACTTGGAGATAACTATTTTACAGGGAACATGGGCTATGGAGGGTTAAGTGGCTTGCCCAAGACCACAAGGAGCACCTGTGGTACTAGAAACCCCAGTCCTTCCGGCCCAAGGTTGCTGTCCTCTAGTGGGATTTGAACCCCCGACCTTCCGGTCTGAAGTACCTTGCCCCAACCACTAGGCCACTCCTCCATAGTTCACATTGGCCACGGCAAGTGTGGTACCCTCTGCTTCTACATGTCTTTCAAACTCCCTCTCTGGAGTTAGGATCTGCTCCAGATCTCCTGTCTCAAGAGGACGGAATGTTATGGCATCCCAGTCCCCAGTCTCTGTATCTCAGGGCTTGGTTGCTGAAGGCCTAGATCTTCATGATCTTAACCTTTCCCAGCAGGTAAAGGATATCCTTTATGCTTCCAGAAAACCTTCCAGTAGATGCTCTTATGCTTTCAAGTGGAAAAGGTTTACCATGTGGTGCTCGCAGAAGGGTCTCAACCCCCTTGCAATACCTCTGGAATCATTACTGGAGTGTATCCTTCATTTATCCAATGCAGTACTTAACTCTAACTCAGTAAGAGTCCATTTGAGTGCTATTGCAGCTTCTTTCAAGCCTCTAAATGGACAACCTATTTCCTCCCATCCTCTTATAGCAAGATTTGAGAGGCCTTCTAACTAAGCCGCCCATTAGGCCACCACCGGTGGCATGGGACTTAAACCTGGTTCTTGGTCAGCTCAAGAAGCCACCCTTCGAACCCTTAGCTACTACCTCATTGAAATTCCTTTCTTGGAAAGTTATCTTTCTCATTGCAATCACATCAGCACGTCGCATCAGTAACTTGCAGGCACTAGTGGCTGATCCACCTTATACAAGGTTCCACCATGACAAGGTAGTCCTTAAGACTCATCCACACTTTATGCCAAAGGTGGTCTCGCCTTTTCATTTAAACCAAGTGGTCTACCTGCCTGTGTTTTTTTCCAAGGCCTCATGCATCAAATGCAGAAAGGAATCTTCATACTTTGGACTGTAAAAGAGCTTTAGCCTTTTACTTATAAAGAACACAGCAACATAGAAAGTCCTCTCAACTCTTTGTTGCTTTTGAGCCTTCTCATTTGGGACTTCAGTCTCCAAAAGAACACTGTCCAACTGGTTTGCTCAGTGTATTTCCTTTGCCTATCAGAGTAAGAATCTTTCTCTGGAGGGCCATGTCACAGCTCACAATGTGAGAGCCATGGCAGCTTCAATGGCTCATCTGCACTCTGTCTATCGACGACATCTGTCGAGCAGCCACTTGGGCCTCAGTTCATACCTTCACAGCCCATTACTGCTTGGACAAGGACTCCCGCCGGGATGCCTTGTTTGGTCAGGCTGTTCTCCAACACCTGTTCCATACCTAATCAACTCCTACCCACCATCCCTGGTTGAATGCCAGAGATCCATGGAGGGAAGTGGAGCCCTTTCACAGGGACACAACTTCTGGGGTCTCTCCCTGGCATCTAAAGCTATGGAGTCCCCATATGTGAAGACTACATTCTCCAGGACCAAGCAGGAAGTCAGTTCTCACATATGGGTGACGTTGGCGCCGACGGAGCCCCCGTGCAGAGCATTTCCCCAGCTTTCTAAGAAAGCCTTTGGGAATGCAGCGCGCATGTGCGGTCACCTTCCTGCCCAAGGGTGCCATCTTGCTCAGTCTTTTTTCCGCGGAGCCCGACGGATGTAGTTCGTTTTTTCGCCGAGGAAAAAGTTGATTTACCCTGTTTTTTGATCCGCCTCTTCAGTTCGACGCCGCATCCCTTTCCCGCCTGGGCCCGATACACTGGTATCAAGCCCTATCTTTCATTTTCGGTTTTTGTCCTTAGTGACTAGTTTTTGTGCTATTTTCTTTTTTTTCACTGGCAGCCCTGTCTTTTGACCTCGCAGGGTCTCTTTTTCCCCCAATGGCTGCCAGCGGGTTTAAAAAGTGTGATCGCTGTAAGAAACTTATGTCTCTCACCAACACACATGACTGCTGCCTCGGACCCGATCATGACCCGATGATCTGTGGTCCGTGTGGAAAGATGTCCTCAAAGGCGTTGAGTCGGCAGCACCAAAAGGAAAGAATCTTCTCTGACTCTGTGTCCGGACGGGCCCGGACTTCGTCAGAGGCCTCGACGTCTCGGGACTCCGGCCCCGAGCAGCGTCGAGGTTCCTCTGAGAGGGGGTCTCCCTCGCGGGAGCAGCGCAGGAAGAAAAAACCCGCGAGGGCGGCGTTGGTGGACGCACTTGGTTCTTCAAGGGCCAAGTCGCATAGCCCCGACCGCCATCCTGGGTCTTCGGAGTCTGAGAGGCCTGCAAAGCAACCTCGTATAGAGATGGAGTCTCCTGGACACGTGAGTACTGTAGTCCTTGTGGACTCTCCTCCAGGGGCCCGAGTCGGGCTGCTGAGTCTCCTGAGCTTGGACTCAGGTTGACGGCCTTGGAGAGCAGTGGGCACTGATCGCCGGTCTCACCGGTGCATCTGCCCCGACCACCGGGACATCGACGTCCAAGTTTATTTATTTTATTTATTTGTGTGCTTTTCTATACCGCCCCTTCCAGAGATCAGGGGCGGTTTACAAGGAACTTACAATATTTCACTGTATGTTATATTGTTTTATTACATAGAACATTAAGGGAACATAAGAGCTATGTTACAAAGAAACTGTGTGTAAATTATTTACATGGTTGAACAAAATTATTTACAAAAGTTATTTGTAATCTTTCACTGTACATTTGTAATCATGTACAGTGTTGGGGGGGATTGTTTAGAATAGTTATTAAAGGAATTAGTTAGGATTCAGTGAGTGAGAAGTATCAGAGATGGTGATAAACAAATGCTAACAGAAGTGAGCCTTAAATTAGGTGGGGTAGACTTGGCCCCAGAGGCCGAGCTGATCCTCGAGTCCATGTGGGCTTGAGTCGATCCTCGGCCGAGGTCTCACTCGGCCTCCCATTCGGGACCGAGGTCGTCGACGCTGGTACCCTCGGCATCGGGGCAGATGGCACCGGTGCCTGCCCGACCGGAACCGCAGGAGTCCAGCTGGGAGACAAACGATGAGGAGTCACCCGACACCTTTCGGACTCGGTGTGTTCCATCGGACTCACCGGAGTCCGAACCTCAGACGGTCTCCCCCCAGAGGATACTCTGCTCTCGGACTTCATGCGGGATATGGCCAAGGCCTTGGCATTCTCAGAGGAGGAGCCTCGAGCCGAAGAGCTCGAGGCCCTCCAGTATGACTCTCCCCCAAAGGAGGCCTTTACTGTACCGGTTCCTCCGATGCTGGAACGGCTGCTCTTCCGCATGTGGGAAACACCGGCCTCGACGCCGGTTTTGAGCAAGCGGGTCGATTCTATATATCTGTCGAGTCTGCAAGAGCCCCGGGTTCCAAAAGGCACAATTACCGCACCATTCCATGCTTGTGGAATCGGCCATGCATCGTCTGAAAAGTCAGAAGATGCACTCCTCGGTGCCTCCCGACCAGGATGCCCTCGGTAAGAAGTGCTTCCAGGGCTCTATGCTTGCTTGCTGTGTCCAGACATACCAGTTATACATGGGCATGTACCTTCGAGTCCTGGCAAAGGAGATTGCCGGGTTCTCTGCTGGTTTCTCCAAGGAACCTTTGCAGAGGTTCAATGCCCTGTCCACGGGTATTAGAGAGTGCTCGAAGTTTATCTCTCGAGCAGCCTACGATGGCTTTGAGGCTTCGGCCCGAATAGCCCGGGCCAGCATCGGTGCCCGCCAACAGGCTTGGCTACAGTCATCGGACCTCGAGCCATGGGTGCAGGACAAGTTGGTCGATGTCCCCTGCCGAGGTGAAAACCTCTTTGGCAAGCCCATGGCTGAAAAGGCTGCAGAACTCGAGACCGAGACTTTGACCCGGACTAGGCTGTCCAGAAAAACCTCTGCCCCTTCTCAGAAGAAGAAGGACTCAGGAAAAAAGACCTTTTACCCGAGGAAGTCGTCTGCCTATAAACAATACCCTCATTATCAGGCCTCTGCAGCTCCCCAACAGGGTCAGCAGTCCAAGGGGCAGGGTCATGGGCCCCGTAGGCAGAAGGCCACCGACACCGGCCCCTGCACAGCAGTGAGGGGGTTTTTGACTCCAAAAGCATAGCCTTTCCTCCTCAGCTGGCTCACATCAGCACAGGAGGCCGGCTGGCCCTTTTTGCCCACAGGTGGACAGCCGTCACAAGGGATACCTCCACATAGTCCAGAAGGGCTATCTTCTCCATTTTCACCAGGTACCTCCCTCCTATTTTCCAGGGGAGCCTCCAAGACTCCCTCTGCTCAGGGACTTACTCCTACAGGAGTTAGCAAGTCTGCTAAAGGAACAGGCTGTGGAACCGGTGCCCCACCACCTGAGAGGTCAAGGCTTCTATTCCAGGTACTTCCTAGTACCAAAAAGAAGACAAGGCGTCAGACCTATCCTAGACTTGCGAAACCTCAAGTTCCTGGAGAGGGAAAAGTTCAAGATGCTTACCCTTGGAATTCTGCTGCCCTACCTCCAGCAGGGAGACTGGCTATGCTCCTTAGATCTCAAGGATGCGTATACTCACATCCTCATTCATCCAGACCACAGACAATACCTCAGGTTTGTCATGGGAGGAAACCACATGTACTGCCCTTTGGCCTCACCTCTGCCCCCAGAAGGTTCACAAACTGCCTGGTGGTGGTGGCGGCCTAACTAAGGCTTCAAGGCCTCTTTGTGTTTCCATACCTGGACGACTGGCTCGTAAGGGGTCAGTCTTCACAGGAGGCCAGTCAAGCCACCCTTCGCACTGTTGCTCTACTTTAGCACTTGGGGTTTGTCATAAACTTCGCAAAGTCCACTTTACACCCGTCCCAGAACATGGAGTTCATAGGGGCAAGGCTGGACACCCTTCAGGCGAAAGCTTTTCTACCCATGGACAGAGCCCACAGATTGATGGATATAGCCAGGCAGTTCCACAGCAATTCCCTGGTCTCCGCCAGGCAGTTCCTGCGACTTCTCGGACATATGGCTTCCACGGTTCATGTGACCCCCCAATGCCCGCCTGCATATGAGGCCTGCTCAGTGGAGTCTCCAAACTCAGTGGCACCAGGCCACGGGCAGTCTTGCAGACAAAGTGAGAGTATCCACACTGCTTGCCTCCTCTCTGCGATGGCTTCATCTTCTAAATCTAGTGCTCGGGGTGTTTTTTCAGACACCTCCGCACTCTCTGAAGGGCTTCTCTTTGCCCCCCCCCCCCCTCACCTGCAACCTGCAGGGCTCTTGGAGTCACAGAAAACCACACTCAAAGCAATGAGAAGGAAATCTAAGAGAAAGCAATAAAATACCACACACTTCTATATAGATACACCAAAGCTTTGCGGAGAGAAACAAATAGAAACAAGTTCTCTTTGTTTACTCTATTATTTATTTATTTATTTAACATCTTTTATATACCGCACTATTGTCACCAGCGCGGTTTACATGGAACAAACATATACATACAAGGAACTGTAATGCATTTTACAAGTAACAGGGTTTTTGAAAACTTGGGAATAACAAGGTACAACTATTAGCTATGGTTTACTTTATTTATAAGGCTCTTTTGGAGGATACAGCATAATTTCACTTTATTGTTCTACGTCAGGTATTACGTATTCATCACATCATAGGTCAATTTCTAATCAGCATGGGTCAGTATGAGGAGACATACATGTATTCCAAGACATAACTGTTTACTGCTGACTGCTTGATATCTAATAACCCTGAGACTGAAAGGCTGGAGGACAACCTGCCCCTTTTCTTATTTACAGGACTTGTACCTCTTCACCTACTTAGTAAGCAAATATATGAAGTTTATTTCTAAGCAAAGTTCTGAACAAACTTAACTCTTTCTCAGGTTTTCTTAGACAGTCTGGTTGTGTACACCGCCCTGTACAGACCAGCTTACATTCAGTCCCTCCTCTGATTCTGTAAAGAATCATTCCCAAAGTAAGGAAACTCAGACATTGCCATTAAAGTGGAATTAAAACTAGTTTCTGGGTCAATCTGTAACATCATTGTAGGGGTCAGTGATTCCACTGATTTCTTACAGCAAGCTGATAGTACACAGAGAATTAATGCTCCTAAAATGAGAATCCCCAAAATGCCAAGCAATGATGCTAATAAGCCTTGCAAAGGCCTGGATAATGAATTCCAAAATGAAGAAACAGAATCAAATAGAGCTGAAAAAGAACTTACATAACTATCACTTGAAACAAAAGTACGGTTTCTAACTTTATCCAATAGGCCTTTTACTATTTTTCCATTATTATCAAGCATACTACAACAAAAACCAACTATTACTCCACACACACCATTTTCCTTTGCTAGGAGATAGTCTAAAGCCATTTGGTTCTGGGCTGCATAAGCTGACACTTTGTTCACTGCACCTTGCAAGACACTAATTGCCTCAGTGAGGTCTAGGGCTGTAAGTTCAATAACTGCCTGTAGTCGAATAATCTGGGTACCATATTCTCTAGTGGGTGCTATAGCTCCAAGGGTTGAAAGCCACACAGTACCTGTGAATGCATCTATTTGAGATTTAGTTAAAGGTTTTGTAGTGTCTACCAGTTGTTGAGCAGCCTCTATGGCATTATCCTGTGAAGAAACATCCCTTTTTCTTCTAACAGAATTGTTCAGGGTTGATAATAAAGTAATGTTCTGGTAAGGTACAAATCGCCACGGGGTATCTAATTGGGCTATATAACAAGTACCTGACCAACCTCTGGGAAGCTCCGTATACGCAAACATACCACACACAAAATAATCTCCTTCTAAAGCCACTAAGCCATCTTCCCAGATTGTCAAATTCTGAGGACAAGATATATTCTGGATACAATTATTCAAAGCCCACTGAGTCATGGCCATTTCATTAAGCCCTCCAGACAAATTACGTTTCCAGGGATGATAATACCCTAGTAAAGGGAAACTCCAGTTAGGTATGCCTAGGTCTGAACTAGAGGCATTCAAAGGGTAGCCAGAACTATTATATTGTAGTAATTCATAATCATGCACCTGGTTCCCTTGAACTGACATTAATTGTACCACTGAAATATAAGAGTTTCCTACAAGGGATTTCTTATACCAGATAGAAGAATTATGCAGCATTACTATTCTACAAACATTCCATGGAGTATCCCCTACCTTTCTTCCCTTACCCTGAGCCATAAAACATATTGGAGGATGTTGCAGAGGCATAGGACTAACTATTCTAGGTTCTGGGCCTGTATGAGACCATTGTACAGAAGTTAGATTAAAGGCTATGTCACGAAACTCCTCAAAGGTCTTAGGCCTAACCCTAGGTAGAAATCCATGCTGAGTAGCTGTCACAGATGGAAGACACACTGCACAATCTGATAAATTGAAATGTTTTGTCACTGAGTGTACCTGTGATTCAAAAATATTTGAATATTCATCATAACATTCCCAAGGTTCTAACTGCAGCACCGCTTTACTACTACTAATATGCCTCAGCACAACTAAGATTAGATATAAAAACATTCTTAGCAAAAACTTTTAAATATCTAAAACTATAATTACTTAAATAAACTAAATCAAAACTGAAAATATACCTACTCTTCTTAATACTCTCCTTTATATAATAAGATATATACTATAGCTATGATTAGCCTCTAAGGCTCAATAAATTTATGAAGTAGAGGTTAAGTACCTAAAGGTCAGGAAAAATACTAATCTAAAATGACCTCATCCCTCTAAGCAATACTATAAATGCCGAACAAGAGCATTTTGCATGAATGGTCCATTCAAAATTTACTTAATACAATAATCTTTTTCTGTGATGTCACCATTCTTTTCACTGAAAGTACTTTAAAGCATAAAAAGTCTTTTCTGCAATATCACTGTTGTCCGAGAAGTCTGTGTTGTATTTCTTGAATCATGGATGCGGGGAATCTTCTGAATCTTGTGAGGGAGCCTTCTTACACTGCGTAAGATGTATCCAACGAGAATGTCCTTCCACTTTACAGGCCAAATATCCCACCAGAAGTACACGAAATGGACCTAGGAATTTTGGAGCCAGAAGCGTCTTTGAATGCAAATTCTTAATCAGGACCCAATCCCCTGGTTTCATGTCCAGATGTGATGATTCTGGAGGAGCATCTTGTTGAGGATTCACTTCAATAAAGGGGAAACAGACAGGGCTGAGTGCAATCGTGCACAATAAGTCAAGATATCGCTGCGCAACAACTGGGGGTCTGAGATAACTGCCAAGGCATGTGTAGAAGTAGCTGGACGTCCAGTAACTATTTCATATGGTGTCAGACCTCCTCGAGTGCGCTGGGGGGAGTTACGCACCGCCATAAGGGCAAAAGGAAGGGCTTCTGTCCAATCTGTAGCCCAATCCTGTGTCATAGTGCGCAAGAAACCTTTGAGAGTCCTATTCATCCGCTTCACTTGGCCAGAGCTTTGCGGGTGATAGGGTGTGTGTAACTGTCTTATCTTCAGGAACAAGCAGGAATGAGTCTTCACATATGGGGTTCATTGGCGCCGACGGAGCCTGCACGAGAATGCTTCCCAGCATCCAATCAGAAGGCTTTTGGGAGCATCCCTCGCGCCTGCGCGGTAGCTTCCCGCCCTTCCCACTGCCTCTCCCCAGTTTTCGTTTTTCCGCGGAGCCGACAGGACGTACCTCCTGTCACCGCAGAAACTTTCTTCTTTTCTTGTTTCCTGTGGTGGCGGTTTTTTCCCCGCTGACTCTGGCACCGCTGGTGCCCCTTTTTCCTTATTTTTTGTTTTCCTTTATTTCCTTCGAGGAGCATCCTCCTCGTGTTATTCTGAGGCCTACCGGGCTTTCCAGCATGGAGCCTTCTTCCCCTAAGAAGTGCCCCCACTGTGGAGATGTTGTCTTCTCCAATGCCTGGTGTCTCTCCTGTTGGGGCCCTGACCCCTTTTCCCCGGGCTTCAGCGTCGGGAGAAGACCCTCCCTGTTTCGAGTGTCCCTCGATGACGTCTTTCCCTCTGAGGTGCGGTCGTCGGCTTTCTCTCCTCGCCAGGATCAGGTAACCCAACAACAGTCTGTTAAGACTAACCGAGCCTTGAGGGGTGAGTCTTATGCGCCGCATGACGACGGCTCCGGCCTTCCCCTCCAGTCCCTTACACCCCGGAAGGAGTCTTCGGGCTCCAGAGCCTCCATGGGGTTTCGGGTTGTTCCTGAGGTTCGCTCCTCACAGAACATTCCCGAGCCATGCCCGAGGGTGGCACCCACTTCGAGCGGTGCAGATCCATCGGCATCGGCGCCGGCGTCGAGTGTTCCACTCTTCGCCAGGGACTGTCGACTGGTGTCCTCGGTGCCTTCGGGGCCGATCGACTCGACCCAGTCTGGCTCTACGGCATCCCGGCCCTGCGCGGGGGCGGTACCCGCTTTCGGCGGTGCCGATTCCCCGGCGTCGGTGTCTAGTGTTCCACTCGTCACCGGGGATCGTCTGACCAACCTGACCCGGTATGGCGTGCCCACACCCCTGCCATGCGCGGAGGTGGTGACCGCTTCGAGCAGGACCAAGTCCTCGGCGTCGGAGTCGGTGCCCCAGTCCCCGCTGGAGATCGGCACCGGGTGCCCTCGGCTCCGCCAGGGCCGATCGACTCGTCCCCAGCTTCTGCGGGGGCGGTACTGGCCTTGAGCGGCTCCGCCCCTCCCGCGGAGGTCTCGGGAACAAGGGCCCCGTTCTTCGCCAGGGGTTGCCTCCGGCTCTGCCTGCGGCGGGTCGGCACCCCCACCTTGCGCGGGGCCGGGGCCTCCCCCGGACGCCACCGACCTCCCGGCATCTACGCGGGCGTCGAGTGCTCCACTCGTCACTAGAGTCTGCTCGCAGGACCTGGGTCCTTCGGTCGAGTCGACCCAAAGAAGCGCCGCGGCCGCGGAGCCAGGGCTGGGCGTCTCGCTACCCGCCGGGGCTCGTCGGCGGGTTACCTGGGTACCCTTGAGGCCGCATAGTACGCCCCGTAAGGGTTTCCCGCTCAATAAAACAGGCGCGGGCAGAACCCCGGCGTCTAGAAGGGCCTCTCTCCCGGCGTCGGAGCCGACTTCGGGTGTTTCCCTCTTCGCCGAGTTTCGGCCTGGGAAGCCCTTGTTGCCCTCGGCACCAATCGTCGCGACCCCGACTCCATTCGCGGGAGTGGCAGCACCGACGCGACCGCCGACACCGGGGCCCCCTAAGGAGGCGTCGCTCGGTTCGATGCCCAGCCTCGAATCGATCTCCAGTCTGGAAAGCGTGGCTCCGGCGCATTTCGGATCCGACCCCGGTCTCTTCCGACGGCGCAGTGCTGCGCTCGCCTGCTCTCCAGCGGCCTCGGCACCACTCCAGCCGCCCTTGCGGATTGCCCCGGGGGCGGTCCCGCCCCCGGAATCAGGGCCGAGGCCGAGTCCCGCGGGCCCGTCGGGGACGTCGCTCCCTTCGATGCCCCGCTTGGAGTCAATCCCGGGCTCTGACGATGCAGTACCGACTGCCTCGAAGTGGGACTGTCAGTACCCTCCTCTGTTTAGAGCGATTCCTCCCGTGTACCAGCATGGTGGGTCCCCTGGTGTTCAAGTGGGCCCCTCCACCTCGGCCTCCCCCGGGATAGCCCCTCTGGGAGAGCCGTCTTTTCAGGACTTCCTCCTTGACATGGCAGACTTGCTCGCCATTCCTATCCCGGGCCCTTCGCTAAGTCCGGGTACTGCGGAACAGGCAGCCGCAATGCTTCCTTTACATCCCTCCCTGCGGGATCTCCTGCTCGGGATTTGGCGCTCGCCCTTACAGGTACCGGCGCCGCCTGCAGCCATGCATGCCCGGTATCTGGTGCCCCCCTCTCCGGGTTTCCAGACGCACCAGCTTCCCCATCATTCCATTGTGGTGGAATCGGCCCTGAGGAAGGTCGGAAGCAAGAAGAAGCACTCTTCCTGCCCCCCGAATCGTGCGTCTAAAACTCTGGACAACTTTGGGCGGCGAACCTTCCAAACGTCCATGTTGGCTTCCAGGATTCTCTCATATATTTTCTATATGAGCCTGGCGCTTCGGGAGGTCACCGAGAGGTTATCTCTTTTGTCCCCCTTTGTGTCGGCCCTTCGGGCCCCTGACTATTCCTTGCTTCTTTACCATTGCAGGAATATCTCTTGGTTTCTTTCTCGGGCTGCCGTGGACTCTTTCGAGTCAGTTAGGTCCTCTGCGGTAGCCATAGGGGCGTGCTGTACAGCCTGGTTGCAGGCTTACAACTTGTGCAGCTGGGCACAACATAACCTGGGTACTTCCCCGTGCACCGGGGAGAGCCTCTTCAATGGCGAGGCTTTGCGTCAGGTTGCTCAGTGCTCCGCCGACCTGTTTGGCACTGGCCGCCCGCGGCCCTCTCCCGGGGGTAGGAAATGTCCTTCCCGGCCCTCCTGTCCGAAGAGGAGGAGGTTTCATCCCTCTGCCCGCCTGCCGGGTGCGCCCATGCCAGGGATGTCTCACACCGGTCAGCAGTGCCAGGGCTCACGCCAGGCTGCCCATACCAGGCAGCCTTAGGCTACGGTATGCGGCAGTTTGCGCTTAACTCCTCTTACATGAAGTTACTGTCCAGTTCTACACTGGGGTTCTTTCAGCGTGACAAGCGGTTCGGCTGCTTGATTGGAGGTATGGAGCCCCCTCCCCCGGGGGGGGGACCCTTCCCACGCTAGGTTAGCCTGGCTCCTCAGGGCCTTGCTAGTCATCTTTGGACTTACCCTTGGGTACATCCCTCGGATTCCCCTCTGCCTGGTTCCCCCGGATTGAGGGGATCGCGCATCGAGTCTCCTTCTCCCAGTGTAGGCCTTGGCCGCTACTCTCCGAGCGTGGCCGCACCATTCCTCGACAGGGCCGGACCACCCCCCTTCCCCTGGTCTGTGTCTCCGCTCTCGCAGAGAAATCCCTTTGTCCGTCAGGTTACGGTGGACAGGGGTCCCACTGACCCATGCCGATCCCCGGCTCCGCTCCCTGCACTCTTCGGAGCGGCGGAGGGCATTGGCCCTAGCCCCGAGGGTATTTTTTATATAGGCCGGAGATGGCCCCACGGTCCCGCCGTGGCTATAGGGTCTTCTATTCTCCTGCCTTCCCTGTGGCACGGAGGACACGTTTTGGGTGGCTGTCAGGTGGACGCCTCAGGGGCCTACGTACTCCTGATGTGCTTCTCCCCAACTGATCTGGCGGTCACGCAACCATACTGCTACTCTCGCCGATCTGCCCTGCTCCACGCACATCGGCCCATCACTTTGGATGGCCCTTCCTCCCGCCACCTTCCAGGTAGGCGCCCTCCTGTGGATCAAGGGCCGGTCCGAGTTGGCGGTGTCGTTCTCACGTGTCCATACCGGTTTAGTAACCTGGGTGGGCGCTCCCGGGCCCACCTATAGCCCGATATACATCTATACCAATTATTGGATATATATCGGTACAGGTGGGTGCTTTTTGGGAAATGTTGTAGCGCTCTGTGTCTTACCGACTATCCCCCAATTGTCGGTACTGACGTTTTGTTGTTTCTTACGGGGTCCGGCCGGCCCGCTTGCCTGCGTTCTGTGGCTCGGGTGCTTGGACCGGTTATGCTTAAACTTGCTGTGATGTCAACAGCCCCTTGGTTTACGCCTCCTTGTCTGGAGGTTTTCGAACCCATTGTCTCCCTATCCCTTGCCGGCTACGGTAGACAGTGTACCCCTCAGTATCCCGGGGTACACTTCTGTTCTTCTCCGGGCTGGGTTCTCCCAGATCGGTCAGTCTTCTGATTAGTCCTCTGGATTGGGGATTCTGCTCCTACTGGAGTTCTCAGCTTCTTAGAGCTCCTCGTGAAGACCTGCCATCTTTCCAGTGCCGGTTGACACCTGCGTCTCCAGCCCGCCCGGACTGGGAACTTTGTCCTCTCTGCGGTGAAGTTCCCTTGAAGACTCCACTACTGCATCTACAGTACCCGTCGCAGCTCTGCCTTCTACAATCCAGTAGATAAGCTCTGGATTGTGCTAGATCATTAACGGTTTAATGATAATTGACGTGGTTTGAAGACTCCCCTGTAGTCTTCGGTTGCTGTGCCTTGGCAACTCTTCTCAACTCCTACCCTCCATCCCTCCGGGGATGCCGGGGATCCAGGTTGGGCGATGCCGCCCTGTCCAGGGGCGCGCATTCTGGGATCTCCCCTGGCACACTCAGCTAGGGAGTCCCCATATGTGAAGACTCATTGTTTATGTTTGTTTATTAAAACTTTATATACAGCCCAATACAATTAGCATCTGGGCGGTTCACATTACATAAAATCAATTAAAAGAAAATGTTAAAAGAGAGAGCTGCGAAAAAGAGCCAGAAAAAGGAACGCCATAAAATTAAAGAAAAAGGGATAGAAACAGAGAAGCAGGTTAGGGGATAAAAATGGGTAACAAGAGGAAAGAAGAGGGGGATGACAACAACAACAAAAAAGAATAATATAAGACATGGGTAAGGGGTATGCTGTCAGAGGCCTAGGGGGAGGGGGGGGGAAGATGAGGCTGGGAAAGGAAGGTTAAAGGCAGAGCAGAAAAGATGGGTTTTAAGGTTAGTTTTAAAGGACGGGTAGGAGGTTTCTAAGCGTAGAGAGGGGGGGAAGGGAGTTCCAGAGCCTTGGACCAAGAAAAAAGAAAGCGGAAGACCGAGTAGATTCTAGGTGCGCTTGGGAGGGAGGGGGTAGAAACATACGGTTAGTGTGGATAGACCGGAGAGAACGATGGGGGGTATGAAGGTGAACCAAGCTAGAAAGATATAGGGGGATACCTGAATGGATCACCCTGTGAACAAAAATAAGAATTTTGAATTGAACACGAAAGACAACAGGAAGCCAATGAAAGTGTATTAACAGAGGAGTGACATGATCGAACCGTGAAGCATGAGAAAGGACACGAACAGCAGCATTTTGAACACGTTGAAGACGACAAAGTTGGGATTGGGGAAGACCAGCGAGACAAACATTACAGTAGTTCCTGCTTGTTCCTGGAGATAGCACAGTTACTTACCTGTAACAGGTGATCTCCGGAACAGCAGGAATTAGTCTTCACAACCCACCCACCTCCCCTAGGAGTTGTAACTCTCTCTCTCTCTCTTCCTTCCTCTCCTCTCCTTCTGTCTCAGCTATTAAACGCAACTGGGGAGAGGCAGTGGGAAGGGCGGAAAGCTACCGTGCAGGCGCGAGGGATGCTCCCAAAAGCCTTCTGAATGGATGCTGGGGAGCATTCCCGTGCGGGCTCCGTCGGCGCCGACGAACCCCATATGTGAAGACTAATTCCTGCTGTTCCGGAAATCACCTGTTACAGGTAAGTAACTGTGCTTTTACACCAAACCAATTCTCGATATCCTCCCAGACACGTGCAATGAAGGCCGGACCCTGATCAGAAGAAAGAACAAAAGGTACACCCCAGACAGGAATAAACTGAGTGAGCAACAATTTTATGGCAACCCCAGCTGTCATACTGGTAGTGGGATAAGCCTTCAGAATTGTTAGAATCTCTTAAAGTAGCATGTAAGTCTGTGAGGGATTGGTCAAAACTTACTTCTTTAACACAGGAAAGGGGTGAGAAAGTTACAGCTTTCCACACTAGGTGTATGCTAGCTTACATTCACATTCAAGTTCTGACAACCGATGCTTCTCCAAGGTTGGGGTGCACATTGCCAAGGGGCATGTACTCAGGGTCTCCGGACCCCTTGGGAAGCTGCACAGCAGATCAATCTCTTGGAGCTAGGAGCTATCCGCTTAGCTCTGAGAGCCTTCTCCCATCTCACTTCGCACCAGTCTGTACTGGTCTAGTACTGTACTGTACTCCTCTCAAGTGTCGCTGAACCTCTGCTTGCTGTTTACTACTGTATGCTGCCTGTTGTATTCCTCTCTCTGCAGTTTACCCGGTACCTGCTTCCTGTTGTGGCTTGCCTCTCTCCCATCCTCGCACCAAGGTCCCGCCTCCCGGAACTGACGCGGACGCGTGTAACGCGTCTGCGTCATCCTCCAGGTACCATCCCCTACTTAAGACTTCCTGGTGCGGCGTTCCAGTGCTGCTACTCCTCTCAAGTGTCGCTGAACCTCTGCTTGCTGTTTACTACTGTATGCTGCCTGTTGTATTCCTCTCTCTGCAGTTTACCCGGTACCTGCTTCCTGTTGTGGCTTGCCTCTCTCCCATCCTCGCACCGAGGTCCCGCCTCCTGGAACTTACACGCGTCCGCGTCATCCTCCAGGTACCATCCCCTACTTAAGACTTCCTGGTGCGGCGTTCCGCGCCGCGGCGGCGCGCGCCGAAGGAGCGCGCACAAGGAGCAGGTCGTGCTCCTTGGGCGAGCTCCTTGGGGCGACGACCGGAGCGACTGGCACCGTCAGCTGTCGTGCTTCCTCTCCTCCTGGTATTTCATTTGCCTGTTCTCTACTGTCTTGCTTCTGCTTTCTTGCTGGTTCGCCCCTTTCACCATCATCTCTCAATCTGTTCTTGCCACTAACAGCCACACTGCTGTGGGCATGGCTGCTATTCCCGTTGTTTGGGGCCACCGGCTTCCGCCGTTTGCTCCCTCTCTTCCTGGTTCCCTGGCACGTAACCCTCTCAACCTTCTTCCCTGCAGTTCCTGCATAACTCCTGCGGTTCCGTCTTCCCACCCACCCATCTCCCCCTCTGCCCTCTCTTTCATTACGTTCTCATTTGCTCTCCTGAATTGCTGCTCTCTCCGTTCAAAGACCCATCTTGTTCATGACCACCTCACCCAGCATTCCCTTGACGCCCTCTTCCTCACGGAGACATGGCTCCGGGAGGGAGAGGATGCCCTACTCCACCAGTGTCTTCCTTCCGGCTACTCTGCGTTTCACACCCCCCGCCTCCGTCGTTCCGGGGGTGGGGTGGCGTTAATCTTTAGATCTACCCTCTCTTTTTCGCAAGTCTCGCCCCCTCCTGTCTATCCCGAATCCCTCCTGGTCCGCTCTGATTCTCCCTCCCCAATTCTTTTTTTATTTTTATTTATTTATTTATTTAGACAGTTTTGTATACCGCCTTATCCTTCAATCAAAGCGGTCACAACACAATTGGGGGATACATTTAACACATGGGGATATGAGACACATACACTAATACTTACAGGGAACATGGGCTATGGAGGGTTAAGTGGCTTGCCCAAGACCACAAGGAGCATCTGTGGGACTAGAAATCCCAGTCCTTCCGGCCCAAGGTTGCTGTCCTCTAGTGGGATTTGAACCCCTGACCTTCCGGCCTGAAGTACATTGCCCCAACCACTAGGCTACTCCTCCCTCCTCCCTTTTTCTCTTGCTTTATGTACCTCCCTCCCTGCGCCCAGATCTTTGGGATTCTCTCCAACTTACTTTGTCTGACTCTGTTCTTCTGTCCTCCCATCTGGTCGTCTTAGGCGATTTCAATGTCCACTTGACCCCCCCCCCTCCGCTCTCGTGATAAGACTCTTATCTCCCTGTTCTCCGATTTGTCCCTTACCCAGCACGTTGCTTGCCCCACACATGCTTCTGGCCGGACACTAGATCTTGTTCTTACCCTTGATCTCTCCCCACACTTCCCATCCAATTTTTCTACCATTTCCGTTCCCTGGTCAGACCACCTTTGCCTTCTTTTCTCCTTCCCTTTCCCTTCCCCCAGTTCATTCGGCCCTCCACCCGACCCCCCTGTTGTTTTGTCTAGACGGCGTCTCACCTCCCACACTCTACGCTCTTTTTCCCCCCCCCCGCCGACTCACTTTTTTCCCCGGACTTCTTCACTCTTCCTGTTGATGAACAGGTTCTCACCTGGTCCTCCGCTCTCTCTACCACCCTAGATACTCTTGCCCCCCCTCTTCCTGTTTCTATCCGTCCCTCCTCTCGCCACCCTTGGTATCACTCTGGCCTCTTTCTCCACCGTTCCCATCTTCGTCGGGCAGAACGTCTATGGAGGAAGCGACGCTCCTCCACCTCCTACTCCACCTTTCGTCAGGCTCACCTTTCCTATCGTTCTCAGATTTCCTTGGCTAAACAGTCTTATTACTCTCGGCTTATTTCTACCTCTTCCTGCTCTTCTAGACGTCTCTATCTTGTCCTCAAATCCCTCTCCTCAACCTCTACTCTCCCCCCGCGCTCCCCTTTGTCAGCCCCCAGTCCATCCACGCTTGCCGCCTTCTTTACTAACAAGGTCCGTTCCTCTTTCCCCGCCTGCCCCCCCCTCTTTCTCCTCCTCCTATCTCTCTTTCTGCTCCTCCCCTTATTGCCTCCCCGCCCCCATCGTTCGTTTTTCCCCACACCTGGCGCTCCTTTTCGCCTATCTCCGCCCCTGAAATCATTAAAACTATCTCAGCTGCTCACCGGACCACCTGCCCTCTTGATCCTTTAACCTTCCTCTTGGCTACTCACCCCCGATCTTGCTCTCATGCCCTACATTCTTTCCATCTGCAACACCAGCCTTTCCTCCGGTTTCTTCCCCTCCAGCTGGAAACATGCTATTGTTCGTCCGCTCCTGAAGAAGCCTACCCTTGACCCTGCTGTCCCTGCAAACTGGCGTCCGGTCACTAATCTCCCCTTTCTCTCAAAAGTCCTCGAGAAACTGGTATTTTCGCAACTTTCTATTCACCTTGACTCCACTTTCGCTCTTCATCACCGTCAGTCTGGATTTCGTGCAGGCCATAGCACCGAAACTATTCTTACAGCACTTCTTTCAGAGCTTCACTGTGCTCACGACCGTGGTGATTTCTCCCTGGTGGTGTCTCTGGATCTCTCATCTGCTTTCGATATGGTCGATCACCGCACTCTCTTGTCACGTCTGTCTGACTTTGGGATCGGTGGGACCGTTCTGCAATGGTTTCGTTCCTTTCTGTCCTCACGCACCTTCTCTGTGCACTCTCAGCACTCCACTTCCACTCCCTCCCCTTCAGTTTGCGGTGTTCCCCAGGGATCTATTCTCGCCCCTTTACTTTTCAATGCCTTCCTCGCCCCACTTGCCCTGCTCATCCAACAATCTGGTATATCCTTTTATATTTACGCCGATGATATCTTGCTGATTCACCATACCTCCTCCTCCACTCCTGACCTGACACCACTTAACCATTGTCTGTCCTCTATCGCTTCATGGTTTGGGTCTAACTTTCTGCATGCTAATCCCGCTAAGTCTTCCGCAATCTGGTTTTCCTTTGGTCTTCCCTCTCCATGTTTGTCACCTATAATGTCTTCCCTTCCAATTCCCGTGGTTCCTACTCTTCGTTATCTGGGTGTCACCCTGGACTCATCTCTCTCTTTCCACCACCATATTTCTTCTGTTATCCGTACCTCTTTCTTTCATTTACGTAAGATTCGTGCCGTTCAATCATCACTCCCCCCTGCCTCTGTTACCACCCTTGTCCTCTCTTTAATCATGACCCGGTTAGATTACTGTAACGTCATCTATGCAGGTCTACCTTCCCTACAGCTTCGCCGTCTCCAATTAATACAGAATGCTGCCGCTCGTCTCATTACCGGTTCCCAGCCCGCTCTCATGTGTCACCCTCTCTCCTTGCCTTGCACTGGCTCCCGGTTAGGTTTCGCTTTATCTACAAGGTTCTTATCCTCACGCACAAAGCCCTCCACTCCAGCACTCCCCAATACCTGTCCGATGTCATTCACCTCCAACCCTCTCCTCGCCTTCTCCGATCTTCCTTCGGCAACCGTCTTTTCCTTCCTTCACCTGCCCAGGCCCGTTTAGAGCACACCCGACACTCAGCTTTCTTTTTCCTAGGGCCAGCCTTATGGAACTCACTCCCTTCCTGCCTTCGTCTGGAACTTTCCTATCCCCGCTTTAAAACTCTCCTTAAAACACATCTATTCTGTCAAGCCTTTGATCTCCCTTTCTCTGACAATGGTGCCTCGTCCTCTGGTCGCCCCCCCCCAACCTCCATAAACCTCCCTTCCCTGTCTGTTCCACTTCCATTTCCCTTTTCCTCTTTCCGCCCCCTGCCCTTCGCCTTCCCTGCCCTTCTGGGCTCTTTTCCCCCTTCCGACTTTCTTGCTACCCTGTCCTGTTCTATTGAATTTGGCGTTCCTTTTCTAGCTTTATTTTCAGTAGCCCGTTTGTTGTACTGTACACCGCCCTGATGCTCCGGCCTGGGCGGTTCATCAAATAATGCAAATAAAGATAAAGACAATCAAGTTGCCATGTTTTATGTGAACAAGCAAGGAAGCACGGGATCCTTCCTTCTCTGTCAGGATGCGCAAAGGCTGTGCTCCTGGGCAGTCGATCACGGCATCCTTCTCAAGGCAGTCTACCTCCCAGGCCAGGAGAATTACCTGGCGGACAGACTAAGCAAGATCTTGCAACCACACGAATGGAGATTGAATCCATTGGTGGTTCAGCAGATCTTTCTGAGATGGGGCCCTCCAACCATGGATCTTCACCGTCTCATTGCCTCTTCTAAAAAAAAACCCTTTTGTCCTCTTGATCCCATCCCCTCCTCCTGGTTGCTCACTCCTTCTCTCTCACTCCTTCTCTACAGTCTCTCCATGCTAAACTCCAGCCTTTCCACAGGGACTTTCCCCCATCCTTGGAAACACGCTTTGATCCGTCCGATCCTCAAGAACCCATCCCTTGACCCTCTGGACCCTGCCCATTATCGCCCTGTTTCAAACCTCCCTTTCCTCTCCAAACTCCTTGAAAAGATCGTCTTTGCTCAGCTGTCTCACCACCTTGACTCCACTAATTTTCTCCACCCCCGTCAATCCGACTTCCGTCACGGCCACAGTGTTGAAACTGTCCTCCTGGCTTTCACTAATGCACTGCATGTAGCCCGCGATCACGGTGACATCTCGGTGGCGGTAGCCCTTGATCTTTCTGCTGCCTTTGACCTGGTTGATCACTCCCTTCTTCTACTTTGTCTACGTGAAGCTGGTCTTTGCAGCACGGTTCATCGGTGGTTCCACTCCTTTCTCTCTTCCCGTTCTTGTGCAGTCCTTTCTTCCTCCCACTCTATTCCCCCTTCTGACCCATTCCCTCTCTCCTGTGGGGTCCCCCAAGGCTCTATCCTGGCCCCTCTCCTCTTCAATATTTTCCTAGCTCCACTCACTCTGTTAATTCAACGATCTGGGATTTCTGCTTTCTACTACGCAGACGATATTCTTCTTCATCATACATCCCCCTCCTGCCCTGATCTTACTCCACTCAACTCATGCCTATCTATTGTTGCTGACTGGCTGACCCAAAACTGTCTTCACCTCAACCTCACCAAAACTGCCGCAATCTGGTTTCCGCATGGCAATCCCTCCCCTTCTCTGGCTCCATCTCTCTCTGGTACTTCTATATCTCTTGTGTCCACTTTCCGTTACTTAGGTGTGCTCTTTGACTCTGATCTTTCCTTCCATGCTCATGTCTCTCATATCACTAAGACTTCCTTCTTCCTCCGTCAGATCCGTTCAATTCGCCCTTTCCTCTCCACATCCGCCCTTACAACTTTATTATCACTTGTTATGTCTCGCGTTGACTTCTCTAACTCTGTCCTTGTTGGTCTTTCTAAATCCCAACTCCACCGCCTCCAGAGGATCCAAAACACTGCTGCTCATCTAGCCACTCACTCTTCCCCACATGACCATATCACTCCTCTCCATCTTCACTGGTTACCCGTTGCTTTTCGTGCCCAGTACAAACTACTCACTCTCGTTCATAGAGCCCTTCACACCAACACCCCGCAATACATGGCAGACCTCATCCACTTCCACACGTCCAGGCACACTCCCCGCTCCTTTCATCTTAACCACCTCACACTTCCCCCTCCCGCCCGTGCCCATCTCCAGTCCACTCGTTCCTCTGCTTTCTTCTTTATTGGCCCTGCCCTCTGGAATTCCCTTCCTACCTCCCTCCGTTTGGAACCCCATCATCCTTCTTTCAAACGTGACTTAGACTCATCTCTTCGACCTTGCCTTCAGCCTTCCCACCCCCTTTGTGTGAACTCCTTCTCCTGGTCTATACCTTTTCTATTTCCCAATCTCTCTCTTCTGTCCTTTGAAATATTGTAATTTCCTTTCAATTTTCTGGCCTAGTGCCTCACTCTGTTAATTTGTATATTGTACACCGCTCTGATTAATTTAGAAGGGCGGTTAATCGAGTAAATAAACATAAACACAAACACAAACAAACATCTTTTTGCCAGTCCTCTGAACCGTCAACTTCCAAGATTCTGTTCCAGACAACCGCATCCTCTCAGAGTAGCAGCGGATGCGTTTTTAATTCCGTGGTCCAAGGCCCTACTATATGCATTTCCTCCCATGCCTCTAGTATCCAGAACACTGTTCAAAGTGCTCAAGGACGGGGCCTCAATGATTTTGATAGCCCCCAGGTGGCCGAGGAAACCGTGGTTCCCACTTCTGCTACAACTGGCGGTGGACACTCCTATTCCTCTGGGGATACAACACGATCTCCTGTCTCAGGAACAGGGATCTCTCTTCCACCCCAACCTCCAGTCCCTTCATTTGATGGCCTGGCTGCTGAAAGGGTAGTTCTCGCACCTCTACTACTGCCTAGAGAGGTAGAAGACGTGGTCTTAGCCTCTAGGATGCTCTTAAGTGGCGTAGATTCTCCACCTGGTGTACTCAACACAACGAGAATCCTTTCTCGTGCCTGGTACCGGTAGTATTGCAATATTTGCTTTACCTATCCAACCTAGGCCTTAAGTCCAATTCTGTCAGAGTTCACCTCAGTGCTCTTTCAGCACACCACTCTCCCATAGAAGGGCGGTCTCTTTCAAGCCACCATTTGGTGGCTCGTTTCCTCAGATGCCTGCTTTTGCTTAAACCCCCTCTACGTCCACTTGCCCCTGAGTGGGATTTAAATGTGGTCTTACAGCGGATTACTTGTCCGCCCTTTGAACCTATGGCTACCTGTCCTCTACGGTTTCTCTCTTGGAAAACCTTGTTTCTGCTATACGAGTGAGTGAGCTTCAGGCCCTAGTGTCTGATGCCCCTTACACTAGGTTCTATAAGAATAGGGTAGTCTTGCGGGCTCACCCTAAGTTCCTTCCTAAGGTTGTCTCCTCTTTCCACCTCAATCAGGAGGTGGTTCTTCCGACTTTCTTTCCCAGGCTGCATGCCAGCCAGGCTGAGATGTTCTTGCATACCCTGGACTGTAGGAGGGCGTTATCCTTCTACCTTGACCGTACGCGGGAGCACTGGAGGGCTGTTCAGCTCTTCATTTCTTTTGACCCCAATAAGTTGGGGTTACCTGTCTCCAAGCGTACTTTGCAAACCAAGCGGACGTGTAGAAATAAAACCTTTATTAAATAAATACACTTCAGCCACCCAGTGGCTGAAGTGTATTTATTTAATAAAGGTTTTATTTCTACACGTCTGTTTGGTTTGCAGTCCACGCTTCTTACTGGGTTGGTGCACGTGGACCCGTGCTGCTTGTGTTGGATCCAAGCGTACTTTGTCCATATGGGTAGCGGACTGTATTGCCTGGGCTTACAGGGCAGCCGGCCTCTCGTTGGAGGGTCGAGTCACGGCTCATTGTGTCAGGGCGAAGGCTGCGTCAGTGGCTCATCTCCGCTCTGTTCCGTTGGCAGACATCTGTTGGTGGACATCTGCCGGGCCGCTACTTGGTCTTCAAGCCAGACATTTGCGGCCCATTACTGCCTTGAGAGTGAGTCCCGTAGGGACAGAGCTTTCGGACAGGCAGTACTCCATAATCTTTTTGAGGTTTAGGCAACTCCTACCCTCCGGCCCTGCTGTTGGACTACCGGTCGGGGGCGTTCTCAGAGAAGGTTCCTTCCTTACGTACTGAGGCTCTAGAGGGAGCTCATTTTTTCAGCTTGGGGTCTCCAGTAGCCTTAAGCTGGGGAGTCCCATATGTGAGGACTGACTTCCTGCTTGGTCCTGGAGAAAGAGTAGTTACTCACCCGTAAGAGGTGTTCTCCAGGAGCAGCAGGAATGAGTCCTCACGACCCTCCCTCCTCCCCTTGGAGTTGCAGTCATATCCTTTTATTTTGTTATTTTTTTGCTGTCTTTTAGCTATGTCATCAGACTGAGCAAGATGGCACCCTTGGGCGGGAAGGGGACTGCGCATGCGTGCAGCATTCCCAAAGGCTTTCTTAGAAAGCTGGGGAAATGCTCCGCACGGGGGCTCCGTCAGCGCCGACATCACCCATATGTGAGGACTGATTCCTACTGCTCCTGGAGAACACCTGTTACAGGTGAGTAACTACTCTTTCACCTTTCTCCATTGGGAAAATTGGCCATTTAGCCCTACCCTCTGCTTTCTATCTTTTAATCAGTTCCTGATCCACAGCAGTACACTGCCTCCTATCCCATGACTCTTTAGTTTTGCCAAAAGTCTCTGAGGGACCTTGGGCTTTCTGAAAGTCCAGATACACTATATCAACCGACTCACCTTTGTCCACCTGTTTATTCACACCATCAAAAAAACATAACAGATTAGTAAAACAACATCTTCCTTGTCTAAAGCCATGTTGGCTGTCTCCCATTAGGCCATGACTATCTACATGCTGAATAATTTTGTTCTTTATGATGGTTTCTACCATTTTTCCCGGTACTGACGTCAGGCTCACCGGTCTGAAGTTTCCCGGATCACCCCTGGAACCCTTTTTAAAAATTGGCATTACATTGGCGATCCTCCAATCTTCAGGTATTACAGATTTTAATGATAGGTCAGATTACTAATAGCAGGTCTGCAATCTCATATTTCAGTTCTTTCAACACCTTTGGATGTATACCATCCGGCCCAGGTGATTTGCTACTCTTCAGTTTATCTAATAGTTGTAATACATCTTCCCGATGTATCGATATTTCCGTCAATTCTTCCGCACCTTTAAATACCACTTCAGTCATGGGTAACATCCCTAGATCTTCCTCAGTAAAGACCGAAGCAAAGAATTCATTCAGTCTCTCCGCTATCGCCTTGTCGCCTCTTAGTGCCCCTTTAACCCCTCTATCATCTAAGGGACCAACTGACTCAGGTTTTTTGCTACGAATGTACTTGAAAAAGTTTTTATTTTGCGTTTTTGCTTCCGCAGCAAGCTTCTTCTCAAATTCTCCTTTTGCCTGCCTTATTGCCTTGCATTTGACTCGCCAGTGCTTGTGCTGTTTCCAGGTTTCGTCATTTGGCTCTTTTTTCCATTTCCTGAAAGATGCTTTTTTGGCAACAGCCTCTCTGACCTCACCTTTAAACCATGCTGGCAGATTTTTGGACTTCCTTCCACTTTTCTTAAAGCATGGAATACAGCTAGTCTGGGCTTCCAATATAGTAGTTTTCAAAAACAGCCAAGCTTGTTGTAAGTCTTTAACCTTTTCAACTGCTCCTTTTAGTTTTTTCTTAACTATTTTCCTCATTTTATCATAGTCTCCCTTTCGAAAGTTAAAAGGTAGTACTGTGGATGTCCTTACTATCCCTCCTCCACTAAATAAATCAAACGCGATCATGCTATGATCACTGTTGCCAAGTGGCCCCAACACCCTTATCTCTTGCACCAGATCTGGTGTTCCACTAAGGACGAGGCCCAATATGGCTTCCCCTCTGGTCGGTTCATGAACCAGCTGCTCCAAGAAGCAGTCATTTATTTCATCTAGAAACTTTATCTCCCTAGCATGTCCTGCCGTGACACTGACCCAGTCGATACCGGGGTAATTGAAATCACCCATTATTATTAGTGTTGTAACTTTTTGTTAACTTCCCTGATTTCTTTGAGCATTTCATCATCCATTTGTTCATTCTTTCCAGGTGATCGATAGTACACCCCCACTGCCATCGCCTTCCCCTTTTTACATGGAATTTCAATTCATAGAGATTCTACAAAACTTTAATCCTTTCTGACTCAATGCCCTCTCTAACAGAGCGCAACCCCTCCACCAATTTGATCAGCTCTATCATTACTATATAGTTTGTACCCAGGTATCAGTGTCCCACTGGTTGTCCTCCTTCCACCATGTCTCTGATATTCCAGTCATATCTAACCTCTCATTTAGTGCTATATATTGTAATTCTCCCATCTTATTTTTTTAGACTTCTAACATTTGCATACATGCATTTTAGAGACTGTATTTTATTCATATTAATCTGGCTGTTGGTAGACATGGGTAATTTGGGATCTTTAAGCTGTGTCTGCTCCATACTCGAGGGCATTTGGGTTACTTTATTCTTTTTTGGAACCTCTCTGCTTTTGGTAGTATCCTTCAAGGATAGATTCTTCCAAACCATGCGCTGTTGGGTGACACGTGTTCATCCTGCAGACCTAGGAGCCTTAATGAGGGAAGATAACAGTATGCAGTTCCAGATATCCCAAGGCCAGTAGCATCGTTAGTGGATTATGAAGATCCGAGAAGCAGATGTTCTTGAATGTAGACAACTAATTGGCCTGGGAAACTAATTGGACAAACTATTGGGGAACTCAGAAGATAGACGTTTTTACCACTCCTCAGAATGCCAAACTACCTCATTTTTGCACCAGAACCCCGATGTTCAGCTTCCACCTTCAATACTTTCCACCTTCACTTGGGTCAGAATTTTCTGTACGCCTTTCCTCCCATACCCCTGATTCCCAAAACGCTTTTCAAGCAGATAGGGGCTACATGATCCTCATAGTGCCACGCTGGCCATGTCAGCCATTGTTTCCTCTCCTGCTAAGCCTGTCACAGACTCGCCCTCTCAGTCTTAGAATAGCTCCTGACCTTCTCTCGCAGGAGGAAGGGACACTATTCCATCCCAACTCGCCGTCTCTCCATCTCATGGCTTAGTTGCTGAAAGCGGAGTCTTGCAAGGTCTCAACCTTCCACAGGAAGTAAAAGACATCCTACCAGCTTCCAGGATACTGTCTCCAGACGTTCCTATGACTTTAAGTGGCGTAGGTACTCCATTTGGTGTACCCAAAGGGATCTTAACCCCTTCTCAGCTCCGGTGGAGGCTCTCCTTCAGTATCTCCTCCATCTTTCGTCCTCTGGTCTCAAGACAAACTCAGTGAGGGTTCACCTCAGTGCAATTGCTGCTACTCACCATCCCTTGGATGGGCAGCCTATCTTTTTCCAACCACTTATGACACGTTTCATGAGAGGACGCTTATTAACCAAGCCCCCCATCCGGTCATTACTGGTGGCATGGGATCTTAATGTCGTATTAGGTTAGCTCCTTAAGCCGCCCTTGTGGCTGAAAGTTCAAACCTGGCTAGAATTTCTCTTTTGGAAGGTCATTCTCCTTGTTGCACTCACTTCAGCTGGACGCATTAGTGAGGTCCAAGCGTTGGTGGCTGACCCATCTTATACCCGCTTCCACCAAAACAAGGTGGTCCTTAGGACTCATCCTCATTTCATGCCCAAGGTGGCATCTGGGAGTTCGGGAGTCCTTCATATGAAGAGTACATTCCTGCTTGTTCCTGGAGAAAAGTGTAGATCTCCAGGAACAAGCAGGAATGTAGTCCTCTCATATGGGTATCATCGGTACCGATGGAGCCTGCGCGGGAACGCTCTCCAGCGTCCAATTAGAAAGCTTTTGGGAGCATCCCACAGTGCCTATGTGCTGCCTTCCCACCTTTCCCTACTGCCTCTCTTCAGTTCTTTGCTTTCCGCGGAGCCAGCAAGTCGTGTTCCTGTCACTGCAGAAATTTTTCCTTTTTTGTGGTCGCGTCTGCCTTCCTCGACGCTTTACCGGTACTGCCGGTTTTTCTTTTCTTTAAAAAAAAAAAAAAAAAAATCCTTAGTACTTTTTCCCCCATTTTTTCCAGGTGCATGCGCCATTTTGGGCTTTAGGCCCAAGATTTTTTCCACAATGGAAAAACCCTCTTCGGGTTTTAAAAAGTGCACCAAGTGTGGCGGTACCCTCTCCGTCACCGACACCCATGAGTGGTGTCTGAAATGTTTAGGTCCTGACCATTCCATCTCGCAATGTATGGCCTGTGCCATGATGTCCAAGAGAGGTCGACAGAACTGAGCTGCCAAGCTCAGTACCCTATTTCCCTCTGATGCAGCTTCGGTAGCATCGACGTCTTCCAGGGCTTCATCTTCCTCCCGTGGATCTCAGGTAACTAAACATAAGTCTAGCTGGTCCTCAAAGGGTAGATCTCTTCTAAGCATCGAGATGCCTCTGGCGTTGCCCTTGAGGATTCCTGTCAGACAAAATAGCAAACACAAGTCGCCTTATTTTGTCCCTCCGGTGGTGGAGGTCCACTCAAAACCTGTTGCTGGGGTCCCCTTTTCAACAACCCTTACCCCCAGGCAACTCTCACAACAGATGCTTCTCCGATGGGTTGGGGAGCTCATCTGCAAGACCCCTCCACCCAAGGCACCTGGTCTCCACAGGAGACTCATCTACATATCAATCTCTTGGAGCTCAGAGCAATCTTCCTTGCTCTTCGAGTGTTCCACACCCTGCTCAGCTACAAGACTGTCCGTATGAATGAGGACTATCAAGTAGCCATGTTCTTCGTGAACAAGCAGGGGGGAACAGGCTCTCTATCGCTTTGCAACGAAGCTTTGCGACTATTTGCCCTCGCCAGAGAGCATCAGATCCATCTCCTGGCAGTGTATCTTCCAGGCATACAAAACTCTTGGGCAGACAGACTCAGTCGAGTTCTGCTTCCACACGAGGGGTCTCTGCATGCAGACCAGGTGGCCAAGATTTTTCAAATTTGGGGAACCCGGACATGGACCTCTATGCAAGTCACTGGAATGCCAAACTTCCCCGGTTCTTTTCCAGAATTCCGGCTCACGGGGCTCAGGCCAGGGATGCTTTACTCCTTTACTGGGGTCAAGACTTCCTGTATGCCTTTCTACCCATTTCCCTAATTCCCAAAACCCTGTTCAAGCTTCAGAGAGACAGAGGCCGTATGATTCTCATAGTTCCACATTGGCCACGGCAAGTGTGGTACCCTCTACTTCTACATCTCTCTCAAGCTCCCTCCCTGGAGTTAGTCTGCTCCAGATCTCCTATCTCAGGAGCACGGAATGTTATGGCATCCCATTCCCCAGTCTCTACATCTGAGGGCTTGGTTGCTGAAGGCCTAGATCTCCATGATCTTAACCTCCCTCAGCAAATAAAGGATATCCTTTATGCTTCCAGGAAGCCTTCCACAAGACGCTCTTATGCTTTCAAGTGGAAAAGGTTTACCATATGGTGTTCGCAGAAGGGTCTTAACCCCATTGCCATACCTCTGGAATCATTACTGGAGTATCTCTTTCATTTATCCAATGCAGGACTTAAGACTAACAGTGAGGGTCCATTTGAGTGCTATTGCAGCTTCCTTCAAGCCCCTAAATGGACAACCTATTTCCTCCCATCCTCTTATAGCAAGATTTATGAGAGGCCTTCTGCTAACTAATGCAATGTGTGCCTTCAAGTCAGTCCTGACTCCTGGCGACCCAGAAGCTCCTGGGTTTTTTTTGGCAGTGTCACCGGAGGTAGATTGCCGGGCCTTTCTTCCGAGGCAATGGAGGGTTAAGTGACTTGACCAAGGCCACAAGGCTTGCTAGTGGAAATCAAACCCTGGTTGCTTGGTTACCAAGCCAGTGCTCTAACCACTAGGCTACTCCTCCACTCTGCTAACTAAGCCTCCCATTAAGCCATCTCCTGTGGCATGGGACTTAAATTTGGTTCTTGGTCAGCTCATGAAGCCACCTTTCGAACCCTTAGCTACTACCTCCTTGAAATTCCTTTCTTGGAAGGTTATCTTTCTCATTGAAATCACATCAGAATGTTGCATCAGTGAATTGCAAGCACTAGTAGCTGATCCACCTTATACAAGGTTCCATCATGACAAGGTAGTCCTTAGGACTCATCCACGCTTTATGCCAAAGGTGGTCTCGCCCTTTCATCTAAACCAAGCGGTCTACCTACCTGTGTTCTTTCCAAGGCCTCATGCATCAAATGCAGAAAGGAACCTTCATATTTTGGACTGTAAAAGAGCTTTAGCCTTTTACTTACAAAGAACACAGCAACATAGAAAGTCCTCTCAACTCTTTGTTGCTTTTGATCCTTCTCATTTGGGACTTCCAGTCTCCAAGAGAACACTATCTTACTGGATTGCTCAGTATATTTCCTTTGCCTATCAGAGTAAGAATCTTCCTCTGGAGGGCCATGTCACAGCTCACAATGTGAGAGCCATGGCAGCTTCAATGGCTCATCTGCACTCTGTGTCTATCGACGACATCTGTCGAGCAGCCACCTGGGCCCTCGGTTCATACCTTCACAGCCCATTACTGCTTAGACAAGGACTCCCGCCGGATGCCTTGTTTGGTCAGGCTGTTCTCCAACACCTGTTCCATACCTAATCAACTCCTACCCACCATCCCTGGTAGGATGCCAGAGATCCATGGGGGGGGAGGGGAGTGGAGCCCTTCTCAGGGACGCACAACTTCTGGGGTCTCTCCCTAGCATCTAATGCTAGGGAATCCCCATATGTGATGACTACATTCCTGCTTGTTCTTGGAGATAGCATAGTTACTCACCTGTAACAGGTGATCTCCGGGAACAGCAGGAATTTAGTCCTCACAACCCACCCACCTCCCCTAGGAGTTGTATCTCTCTATCTCTTTCCCTTTCCCTCTCTCTCTCCTTATCTCAGCTTTAAAACTCAACTGGAGAGAGGCAGTTGGGGAAGGCAGCATGCAGGTGCTGTGGGATGCTCCCAAAAGCTTTCTAATTGGACGCTGGGGAGCGTTCCCGCGCAGGCTCCGTTGGTACTGACGATACCCATATGTGAGGACTAAATTCCTGCTGTTCCCGGAGATCACCTGTTACAGGTGAGTAACTATGCTTTGCAAAGAGCAAGATGGTTCCATCGCAGTCCTCAGAATATCTGGGGACTGTCTTCAGTACACAGGCATGGTGTTCTTGCCAGAGGACACAATTGCAAAACTGCAGTCCCAGGCCCGGGCATTGCGGGGAATACTATGCCTGAGGGTGTGGGATTATCAAGTCTTGGGCTCTATAGTGGCGATCTTAGAGCTGATTCCTTAGGCCTGGTTACATATGTATCTTCTGCAGACAGTGCTTATGTCACATTAGACGACTCGATCACAGTCCATGGAGCTGCAGGTTGCCCTTTAAGGAGTGGCCATGGCGTACCTACAATTATGGTTGGACCTGGCACAACTCTTGGAAATGTGTCTTAAACTGCCAGACTGAGTGTTGCTAGTAGCAACGGAGGCTCTCCCACTTCGTTAGTGGGCAGAACATTACATTCTTATGCTCCTGATGGCTTATATAGTTGGAAAGGATATACTAGACTCAGGTGAGTAGTCTATCTCAGAGACTTTCTAGTTTATCATAAGGTATTGGGGAATGCCGACAATTTTTATTTATTTATTTATTAACAATTCTTATATACCGCACTATTAGACATCAGCGCGGTTTACATTGAACAGAAAACATCCGACAGTTTACATATGTCTGGTCGTTACATTTAACAGGAAGTATAACTTGGCGAAATAGGGGAAACTAAATACAATGCAGGGTTATCTGATAAAGGATATCCTGGTTAACTATATACAACAGTGGTACAATAGTATATGGAACAACTAGTTATTTACATTGTGAAGTTGGCCTGTTGTGGGGGTCTATCTGTTTGACCACTTCTGCTATTCACCTGGGGGTTATGTTCGGAGCTGTCATTGAGATATTTAAGGAAGAGGAAATGCTTTAAAGCCTTTCTGAACTGACTTAGATTAGGTATTGCTCTGATTTGTGCTGGTAAGGTGGATCTCCTCCAAAACACAAGTTGGGGCTCTGTGACACTCCCGAGGCATTGACCTTTGGAGAGCTACTGGTGCCATGTTCTGGGACTGTGGTGCACAGTCCCATAGGTGACTCCACTCAGACATCAGCAGTCTCCCTGGACCAGTGCATGCTGGCTCTCGAGGAGTTTAGCAGCACTCCTAGCAGCCTCAGTATAGATAACATCGAGAGCTCGGAGTGCAGGCTTCGGTACCGGGCCTACAGCCAAACCTACCAGTGCTGATGCCGGCCTTCAAAACAGCAGCATTGGTACCCTCGGAATCGATTGATACCCCTGGTTTCCAACAGACATTCTGTTCTGATACCACTGACTATGGGTATTGGCATCGACCTTAGATGTCATGAAGCATCGAGGTCGAACCAAGGATTGCCTATACTTTGATTTCTTGCTAGACTCAGATTCTAGTTCTTCAGAATCATCTGACGGGGGTTCACTGTATTCCCGAGAGCTTCCAGACAACCTTTCAGTCCCCTCCAGAGGATATGGCCTTTCAGGACTTCATCTGAGATATGGCAGCAGCGCTCGCCATTAGAGTAGCCTCTGAGAAAGAATAGAGGGCAGAGGAATTGCAGATACTAAAATATCCTCCAATGCCTGCAGAGGCTGCCACATTATTGTTTCATCGTGTCCTGCCGGATCTCATGCTCCACATGTGGAAGGCCCTGCTCACTGTTCCGCCTGTCAGCAAGAGACTCAATACCATGTACTGAGTACCAGTGTGTCCAGACTTTCAAAAATCTCTGCTCCCTCACTACTCAGTGCTGGTGGAATCGTCTTTGCGCTGAATTAAGAGTTCTAAGAACCATTCATCCACACCACCTGGCAGAAAGTACAGGAAACTTGATGTGAAAATGCTTCGACATGCATGTTAGCCTTCAGAATAAACTCATCTCCAGGAACAAGCAGGAATGAGTCTTCACATATGGGTACGTCGGTACCGACGGAGCCTGCACGGGAATGCTGCCCAGCTTCCAATCAGAAAGCTTTTGGCAGCATCCCTCGCGCCTGCGCAGTGACTTCCCGCCTTCTCCACAGCCTCTCTTCAGTTTTTGTTTTTCCGCGGAGCCGGCAGGACGTCCTCCTGTCACCGCAGAAACCTTTCTTTTTAATTACTTTACTTTTTTTGTTTTCTTGTGGTCGTGGCTGTATTTCCCGCTCCCACCGGTACCGCCGGTGGATTTTTGACTAAATTCTGAAAGACTTTTTCTTCAGTTTTTGCCTTAACGTTTTGGGCCTACTAGGCCTTTTCATTATGGAGCCTTCTTTTCCTAAGAAGTGCATTCAATGTGGAAACACCTGTTTCTTTTTAGACACCAATAGTTGGTGTCTCAACTGTGTGGGTCCTGACCCTTTTTCCCCTGACTTGTCAGGGGATAATTTTGTGAGAAAACCTTCAGTTTTTCGAGTTTCCCTCGATACCGTTTTTTCCTCGGCAGTGAGGGTACCCAGTTTCTCTACTTCAAAGGATCAGGTAACCCAAAAACAGTCTGTTAAGACTAGTCAATGCTTGAGTGGTATGTCCCATACCCAGCATGGTGATGGCTCCGGCCTTACCCTTAAGAATCCATTGGCATTACCCCTGCGGGAGTCTTCGGGCTCCAAAGTGTTAAAGGGGTTTCAGGATGTTCCTGGGGCTCACCCCTCACAGAACATGCCTGAGCCATGCGCGGGGGTGGCCTCCGGCATCGGCACCGGTGTCGAGTATTCCACTCTTCACCAGGGATCGTCATCGGGCATCCTCGGTACCTTCGGGACCGATCGATACGCACCGCATTGACTTCCCTCAATCTCAGCCATGCTCCGGGTCGGTACCGGCGTCGATCGGTTCCGATACCCTGGCATCGGCATCGAGATGGACCGCCCTTGCAAGAGGTGCTCATTGGGTATCCTCGGTACCGTCGGTATCGATCGATGTAACCCAGGCTGCCTTGGTGGTATCGGCATTGCCGATACTGCCACTGGTGTCGGAACCCTCACGACATGCATCGATAGCCTCGCTGCCTCCGATGCCAAGTCTTCAGCCGCTATCTAGTCTCGAGAACTGCGTATCGACGCGTCCCGGAACCGACTCCTGTCGTTTCCAGATAGGCAGTTCCGAAGATCATAGCCATAACTCCCTCATGATCTCGGTACCACAGCAGCAGTTCCCGATGGCTACTTCATCTGCTAGTCCTCTATCAGTATCGATGCCTGTTCTTGCACCGATACCTAGTTTGGAACCTATACCTGGCATTGGTGGGGCACCCTGTACGTCCTCTGGTGCTCAGGCTCTTTCTTTAGCCTTACCAGGGATGGTTCCCATAGGAGATCAGTCTTTTCAGGCTTTTCTCCGAGATATGGCAACATTTCTTAATATTTCTATCCCTGGTTGTGATCCTACTCATGGCTCACTGCCACAAATGGAAAATATAAAGTTTCCTTTACATCCTGCTCTGCAGGATCTCCTTCTCAGGGTCTGGAAGTCGCCCTTACGACTTCCTCCAGTTTCTACAGACATTGAGGTTCGGTACCGGATGCCACCCTCTCCAGGGTTCCAAAAGCCTCAACTTTCTCATCGTTCCCTTGTAGTGGAATCGGCACTGAGGAAAGTTAAGAGCAAGAAGAAGCATTCTTCTTATCCACCAGGTCGTTCTTCAAGAACACTCGATGCTTTTGGTCGTCAGGCCTTCCAAAACTCTATGCTGGCCTCCAGAGTTCTTTCATATATTTTTCATATGAGTCTAACACTCCAGGAGGTCACAGAGAAATTGTCTCTTTTGACCCCTTTTTTACCAGAGCCCAAGGCTACTGATTATTCCTTGCTCATCAATCACAGCCGGAATATATCTTGGTTCTTGTCTCGTGCTTCTATAGACTCTTTTGAGTCCGTTAGCAGATCCTCTGCTATTGCCATTGCAGCACGTCGCAGAGCCTGGCTTGAAGCTTCAGACTTGAGCAGATGGGCACAAACTATACTGGCTCATTCTCCTTGTACAGGAGAAGGTCTCTTCAATAAGGAGGCTTTACGTCAGGTTGCTCAATGCTCCACTGACTCTCCTTCCACTAAAAACCATTCTAAGCCAGCTCCTTCTTCAAAGAGTAGGAAATGTCCTACCAAACCTTCTTTCCCTAAGAAAAGAAAGTTTCATTCATCTCCTGCCCATCATTCGGCTGTACCTAAACAGGGGGCGCCTCAGCCTAGTCTAAAGTCCTCCAGTTCTGGCCAGTCTCAGCATTCCCAGCAACCATAGAGGCCGGGAATTGTAACTTTCACTTCCACATATTAGAAGTTTATTCACTGTGCTTTTCTTTTCAGTGTACTAACCTGACAAAAAAAAAAAATAAAAATTTTTTGTTCAGGGACAACACACTTTTCCTCTTCTTACTCTCTAGAAGAGCAGTGGCAACTATCCCCTGATAGTTTCTATCCCAACTGAACATTTTTTCCTTCAGTTGACTTACCCTATGGGTACGTCACCCTCCAATCACTTGAGGGGTACTATACTGAACAGCTTCTCTGCCAAGCTCGTTCCCCAGACAGGGAGAAGAGAGATCTCCTCTCTTTTCTTGTCTGTTTTTCTTTATTCAGCACAGGACAATCTCTCTGCTGTTCCGTCAGCAGCTCTGCTGGCAGGACTTGCAGTAATTGTATTACTGGGACTTTTTCCAAGTTCCAGTCACTTGTTCAAATTTTTGTCTAGCCTCAGTAGTGATTCCATACTATCTTGGATCCTCCTACTCGTTTAGGCTTTCTCACATTATTCTAACCATCTCCTCTCCTAGGATATGGCAACATACCTGACTTTAGTCAGTTATTTCATAGCTCTCCTGCACAATGCTCTCTGCAGTTTTCAGAGAAGCTTTCTACTATGAGGGCTTTGCTATAGAGCATTGACCTTGTCTCTGAAGTTTCTCTATTAGTACGGAAGAAACTTCTAAACCCTTCCTATGCTCATGAAGGGTCTCCACACCCCCTCTAGCCTGGGGTATTAACACGAGATATCAGTTCTTCTGCGTGACACTCCAAGGCTTCTGTTACGCATGCTACCTCTTTATCCTTCCATAGGTCCCTCTGGTATCTTCCCTGCGTTTCTCCACATCTACCATGTCAGTGTTCTGTGGAACTCCTGCCTTGTTCTTCACAGAATCATATGTTCATCTGTTCTCAGCGAACATCACGGTTATCTGGTTAGATTGCTTTTCTGCATCCCTCAGTCCATGAAAACAGATTCTCTATACACAAGTGGGTTCACCCTCTTGTAGAGCACAGAATCTTTTTCTTTATATTCCCCTTGTATAATCATGGGGCTGGGTGGTAGACATGTATCTTCAACCTATTGTCTTGTATGTAGCATCTCCATATATGTCTACATACCTATATCATTACCTTGGTGGTGCTAGACCATGCCCCACAAATTTACATATATTCAGCTATATCATATATAGATATATTTGATATATTTCACCACCCATATCCTAATATACACATCTGGACATATGTATATATATCTATATAAATACATACATATATATTTTCCAGCCACATGTGTATAGTCCTATATATATATATATATATATATGTGTTTCATGGGAGGCCTCTTAAGGGTTGGTCTGTCTACACACTCTCACCCTTACTGTCTATACTACATGTTTTACCTCCTAGAGGTTTTAGACAGTCTGTCGCCCTACGTCCCATGCCATATTACGATGCAGAAACTGTTAGGCACCAATAACCACTTTGGTGCTAACATCTTCCATTTTTTCTTTAAGTCCATGAAGCATCAAGCTTCAATATTTTTTTTCCTATCTCTCACCAGCTAGGAAAAACAGTGTACCTCTTTTTCTTGAGTACACAACCGTTTTCCGTGGGAATAGGATTTTTTCCAGTTCCCCTCTTCCTGCCAGGACTGGGCTAGTTGTCCAACTCCGTCAGTCTTCTTCCTTTAGTCCTCAATGTTAATGACCTTATGCCTAAAGGACTTTTCAGCTTTTCCCATAAAGCTTTCCATTGAAGACCTGACGTCAAATCCTACCCAGTTGACACCTGGATCATCTACTACCTCCAGGTCTAGACCTTCATCCTCACTACTGAGAGGTCACCTTGACGATTCTGCTATTGCTTATCCAGTAGACTCCATCATGCTTTCTACTTTCTACAATACAGTAGGTAAGCTGCATATTTTAAGTGTACATTACATGTCTTTCAATGCTACTCATTATGTCTACCAAGGACTCCTGTAGTTTGTACAACCCTCTAGTTCTTGGCTCTGCTGTTCTTTCCTCACAGCTCCTTTATTGTCAACTCCTACCCTCCATCCCACATTGGATGCCGGGGATTCCTGGAGTCAAAATGCACCCCTGATCCAGGCACTTGCATTTTTATGGGATCTCCCCCTGGCATCTCCAGCTAGGGAGTCCCCATATGTGAAGACTCATTCCTGCTTGTTCCTGGAGATAGCACAGTTACTTACCTGTAACAGGTGATCTCTGGGAACAGCAGGAATTAGTCTTCACATCCCTCCCACCTCCCCTAGGAGTTGCGTCTTTTTTATCTTCTTCCTTTTCTCTCCTTGCCTTTGTCTCAGCTCTGAAACTCAACTGAAGAGAGGCTGTGGAGAAGGTGGGAAGTCACTGCGCAGGCGCGAGGGATGCTGCCAAAAGCTTTCTGATTGGAAGCTGGGCAGCATTCCCGTGCAGGCTCCGTCGTACCGACGTACCCATATGTGAAGACTAATTCCTGCTGTTCCCAGAGATCACCTGTTACAGGTAAGTAACTGTGCTTTACGTGTTATACACGGGCTTGTTTCTGAAGGATGTCACCAGGCATCTGGAAACTTTCACTCCTCTCCTTCCCGAGGATAAGAGGCATACCTTTCAGATACTCATCAAGCAAAGCCAGAACATTTCCAAGTTTCTTATCAGGGCCTCTTTTGATGCCTTCGAATCAATGAGCAGAGCTTCATCAGTCTGCAGTGGGGCTTGTAGAATAGCCTGATTACAGGCATCCAACCTTGAACAATGGGTTCAAGATCAATTAGCTAATATTCCATGTACTAGGGAAAACCTTTTTGGCTAGGAATGGAGGGAAAAGGCAGGGGAGATTAAAACAGATGTTCTCTCCCTAAAACGCCTTTCCAGGAAAATGGCTGATTTCTCCAAAACAAAGGCTCATCCCAAGAAAACTTTTTATGTTAAAAAGAAGATACTATCCTCCTTACCCACCTTCTGCTGCCTATCAACAACTTCTACAGCAGAAACAGTAGGGCCCTTGCCAACAGTAGGGCCTCCTAAGCCTCAACCAGCCGCACAGCCACAACCTGAACCTGGTTTTTGACTCTTTCCTAGAGAGCATTGCCAGTCTGCTTCTGAAAGGGCCCCAGCGCCTCCACATAGCAGACAGACTCTGCAATTATGCCCACAGGTTGCATCTCATAACATCAGAGCAGTGGACACTCCAGACTGTCCAAAGGGATTATCGGTTTCACTTTGAAACCTTACCCCCCCCCCCGCCACCAGCTTCACAGGGGATTATCCCACACGACTCCTTCAAAGCACCCTCTTGAGGTAACCACCTTGTTGTCCCAGTGTGCCCCAGAAAAATTCCTTCCACTCAAGAAAAGATGGGCTTCTATTCTCCATATTTTCTCATTCCAAAGAAAACAGGAGGCTTCAGGCCCATCTTAGATCTCGGAGACCTAAACAAATTTCTGGTTCAAGAAAATTCAAGATTTCCCTAGGAACATTTCTTCCATACTTCTAGCGACACAATTGTCTAAGTTTTCTAGACCTCAGAGGCATACACGCATATTTTATTTTTATTTATTTACGTTCTCTTCTATACCGCGCTATTCAAATCAATGTGGTTTACATATAACAGAACATATACAAGGCAGTCGGGCTGCATTGTATTTACAATGAACAGGAACTATAACTTGGACATAACTGGGGTAACTATCTACAAAGTATATACACTAGTAACAGTCTGAACCTCCTAATCTTTACGTGGAGTGGTGTTTGAGGGGTTAGCTGCAGGAGAGTGTGTTGGGTGTGGTGTTGGCAAAGTCCTGTAGCTTGGGGTGTCTGTCTGTGTGCTGTCTTCTGGGTAGTACTGCAAGAATAGGTGGTGCTTCAGTGCCTTCCTAAATTTGGCCAGGTCAGTGCATGCTCTAATGGCTGTCGGGAGGGCATTTCAGCATCTTGGTGCATAAAGCATGAATGCCCTGTTGGATGTTGCGTGGTTTCAATTTGTTATTGTGTTGGGTGTTATCAGTTTGATGACAGCTGCGGGTCTTCTGGATCTGGTCGGAGGTGTGGGGTGGATTAGCCCAGTGATGGAGGTGGTCAGTTGGTTGTTTATGGCCTTGAATGTCATTACTAGGATCTTGAAAGCTAGTCTGCCATGGATTGGTAACCAGTGGAGCTGTTTCGGGATTGGTGTAATGTGGTCTGTTCTTGATGCTCCGTATAGAATTCTGGCGGCTGAATTCATTGCCAGTTGGAGTAGGTTCAGTGCTACCTGTGATAGTCCGTGTAGGATTGCATTAGCATAGTCGAAATGTGGGATTACGTGAGCTTGGTAGATTGTGCGGAAGTCATCAGTGGAGGAGCAGAGTGGAGGAGTGGCCTAGTGGTTGGGGCTAGGTACTTCAGGCCGGAGGTTCGGGGGTTCAAATCCCACTAGAGGACAGCAACCTTGGGCCGGAAGGACTGGGGGTTCTAGTCCCACAAGTGCTCCTTGTGGTCTTGGGCAAGCCACTTAACCCTCCATAGCCCATGTTCGCTGTAAAATGGTTATCTCCAAGTTATAATGCCCTGTTCAATGTAATTTCAGTTTGTTCAATGTAAACCGCACTGATGCAGAATAGCGCGGTATATAAGAGAATGTAAATAAATAAATAAATCAGGGTCCAGGAGCAGTCGCAGATGTCGTAGTATTTTGTGGTATATTGCCTTGACTGTGTTTCCTATGTGGGTTTTTAAGTCCAGTCATTGGTCCAAAGTGACCCCTAGGTAGCGGATTGTGGGTTTGGCAGTCAGCTTGGCATTCTTCACCTTTAAGGTGGCTGGAGGGGGTGAAGCCTTGGTTCCTCGTGATGAAGAGAACATCTGTTTGTTGTGGTTTACTCAGAGATTTTGGGTATGGAGCCAGTCGGCAACCGTGTTGAAGCAACTCATTAGTGGGGAGAAGTCGGGCTGGTCCGTTGAGAAAGGCATGTATAGCAGTACGTCGTCTGCGTATACCTGGCAGGCGACGTTAAAAGAGCGGATCAGGGCACAGATGGGCTGCATGTATATGTTGAACATCAGTGCTGATAGTGAAGAGCCCTGCGGCACACCCTGTTTCTGTTGGAAGGGTTCCGAGGTTGAGGTGCCGGTTCTTACGTGCTGCCATCTGTTGGTCAGGTAGGATTTGCACCAGCTTAGAGCTGAGTCCTGTATTCCCATTTCCTCGAGACGACCCAATAGCAGCTCGTGGCTCACAGAGTCAAAGGCTGCTGCGATATCCAAGAAGGGCAAACCCTTGCCGGATGTCGTCGATTCCAAGTACTATTGTATTGATGAGGCATATACTGATACATCCTTCATACAGGCAATATCTGCGTGTCAAGTTTCAGGTGAATCATCAATACAGGGTTCTCCCCTTTGGTCTAGCCTCTGCCCCAAGTTTCTTCACAAAATGCATGACAGTAGTCGCTGCCTATTTACACACCTTGGGAGTATTTATCTTCCCTTACTTAGATGACTGACTGATCAGGGGACACTCCCTTCAAGAGGTAAGACTCCCTAAACTAGATAATAGGGGAAAGCCGACAGTCGCCCAAGAGCGCATGGTTCGGAAGAATGTATCCTTGAAGGATACTACAAAAAGCAGAGAGGTTCCAAAAAAGAGTAAAGTAGCCCAAATGCCCTCGAGTATGGAGCAGACAGAGCTTAAAGATCCCAAATTACCCATGTCTACCAATAGCCAAATTAATATGAATAAAATACAGTCACTAAAATGCTTGTATGCAAATGCTAGAAGTCTAAAAAACAAGATGGGAGAGTTAGAATATATAGCACTAAACGAGAGGTTAGATATGATTGGAATATCAGAGACATGGTGGAAGGAGGACAACCAGTGGGACACTGTGATACCTGGGTACAAACTGTATCGTAATGATAGAGCTGATCAAATTGGTGGAGGGGTTGCGCTCTATGTTAGAGAGGGCATTGAGTCAGAAAGGATTAAAGTTTTGCAAGAAACAAAATTTGCTGTAGAATCTCTATGGATTGAAATTCCATGTAAAAAGGGGAAGGCGATGGCAGTGGGGGTGTACTATCGTCTGCCTGGCCAGAATGAACAAATGGATGATGAAATGCTCAAAGAAATCAAGGAAGCTAGCAAAAGTTACAGTGCAGTAATAATAATGGGTGATTTCAATTACCCCGGCATCGACTGGGTCAGTGTCACAGCAGGACATGCTAGGGAGATAAAGTTCCTAGATGAAATAAATGACTGCTTCTTGGAGCAGCTGGTTCATGAACCGACCAGAGGGGAAGCCATATTAGACCTAGTCCTTAGTGGAACACCAGATCTAGTGCAAGAGATAAGGGTGTTGGGGCCACTTGGCAATAGTGATCATAGCATGACTGCCTTTGATTTAATTAGTGGAGGAGGGATAGTAAGGAAATCCACAGTACTACCCTTTAACTTTCGAAAGGGAGACTATGATAAAATGAGGAAAACAGTTAAGAAAAAACTAAAAGGAGCAGTTGCAAAGGTTAAAGACGTACATCAAGCTTGGATGTTGTTGAAAAATACAATCTTGGAAGCCCAGACCAGCTGTATTCCATGCTTTAAGAAAAGTGGAAGGAAGTCCAAAAAACTGCCAGCATGGTTTAAAGGTGAGGTCAGAGAGGCGGCTGTTGCCAAAAAAGCATCTTTCAGGAAATGGAAAAAAGAGCCAAATGACGAAACCTGGAAACAGCACAAGCACTGGCAAGTCAAATGCAAGGCATTGATAAGGCAGGCAAAGAGAGAATTTGAGAAGAAGCTTGCTGCGGAAGCAAAAACACGAAATAAAGACCTTTTCAAGTACATTCTTAGCAAAAAACCTGTGAGAGAGTCAGTTGGTCCATTAGATGATAAAGGGGTTAAAGGAGCACTAAGAGGCGACAAGGCGATAGCGGAGAGACTGAATAAATTCTTTGCTTCGGTCTTTACTGAGGAAGATGTAGGGATGTTACCCATGACTGAAGTGGTATTTAAAGGTGCGGAAGAATTGAAGGAAATATCGATACATCGGGAAGATGTCTTACAACTATTAGATAAACTGAAGAGTAGCAAATCACCTGGGCCGGATGGTATACATCCAAGGGTGTTGAAAGAACTGAAATATGAGATTGCAGAACTGCTATTAGTAATCTGTGAACTATCATTAAAATCATCTCTAATACCTGAAGATTGGAGGATCGCCAATGTAACATCAATTTTTAAAAAGGGTTCCAGGGGTGATCCGGGAAACTACAGACCGGTGAGCCTGACGTCAGTACCGGGAAAAATGGTAGAAACCATCATAAAGAATAAAATTACTCAGCATGTAGATAGTCACGACCTAATGGGAGACGGCCAACATGGCTTTAGACAAGGAAGATCTTGTCTTACTAATCTGTTATGTTTTTTTGAAGGAGTGAATAAACAGGTGGACATAGGTGAGTCGGTTGATATTGTGTATCTGGACTTTCAGAAAGCCTTTGACAAGGTCCCTCATCAGAGACTTTTGGCAAAACTAAAGAGTCATGGGATAGGAGGCAGTATACTATTGTGGATCAGGAACTGGTTAAAAGATAGAAAGCAGAGGGTAGGGCTAAATGGCCAATTTTCCCAATGGAGAAAGGTGAATAGTGGTGTACCCCAGGGATCTGTGCTGGGTCCGCTGCTTTTTGACATATTCATAAATGACCTGGAAAGTGGAATAACGAGTGAGGTTATCAAATTTGCAGATGACACAAAACTATTTAAAGTTGTTAAAACCCAAGAGGATTGTGAAAAATTGCAAGAGGATCTTGTTAAATTGGAAGACTGGGCATCAAAATGGCAGATGAAATTTAATGTGGACAAGTGCAAGGTTATGCACCTAGGGAAGAACAACCCAAACTATGGTTACACGATGCAAGGTTCCACATTAGAAACCACCACCCAGGAAAAAGATTTAGGCGTCATTGTGGATACCAAGTTAAAACCCTCGGCCCAGTGTGCAGCGGCAGCCAAGAGAGCAAATAGAATGCTAGGTATGATAAGGAAAGGAATGGAAAATAAAACAAAAGATATTATAATGCCTCTATATCGTTCCATGGTGAGACCGCACCTTGAATATTGTGTGCAATTCTGGTCGCCGTATCTTAAAAAGGATATAGCGATTTTAGAAAAGGTTCAGAGAAGAGCCACCAAAATGGTAAAGGGATGGAAGGATACTCCTCTGAGGAAAGGCTAAAAAGGTTAGGGCTCTTTAACCTGGAAAAGAGACGGCTGAGGGGAGATATGATAGAAGTCTATAAATTAATGAACGGAGTGGAACGGGTAAACGTAGATCGATTGTTTACGTTATCTGAATATAGAAAGACTAGGGGACATGCAATGAAGCTACAGGGTAAACTATTTAAGACTAATACACCCACAAATAAGAACAGAAGCGAGGGACATCTTGAACTATTTTCAGAAGACTGTGTTCGTGAGAAACTAGCTCAACTTAAAGTAGACAAAGCGATGGGACCGGATGGGATACATCCTAGAATACTGAGGGAACTTGGGGACGTTCTAGCAGCTCCACTGACTGACCTTTTCAATGCCTTGTTGGAGTCGGGAGTGGTGCCAAAGGACTGGAGAGAGGCTCATGTGGTGCCTTTACACAAAAGCGGAAGTAAGGATGTGGTTGAAAACTACAGGCCGGTTAGTTTAACTTCGGTGGTGAGTAAATTATTGGAAACGCTGCTGAAAGAGAAAATAGTGAGGTTTCTGGAGTCCAGCGGATTACAGGATCCGAGGCAGCATGGATTCACCAGAGGCAGGTCTTGTCAGACAAATCTGATTGATTTTTTTGACTGGGTGACCAGGGAGTTGGACCAAGGGAGAGCTCTAGATGTGGTGTATTTAGATTTCCGTAAAGCCTTTGACACTGTTCCTCACAGGCGACTTATAAACAAACTGAGCACCCTAGGGATGGACCCTAAAGTTACTGCTTGGGTTAGAAGTTGGTTGGGTGGGAGGCGACAAAGAGTACAGGTAAATGGAGCTCACTCTGAGGAGAAGGATGTTGCCAGTGGTGTGCCCCAGGGATCTGTCCTTGGTCCGATTCTTTTTAACATCTTTGTTAGTGATATAGCGGAAGGGCTGTCGGGTAAGGTTTGCCTCTTTGCGGATGTTACCAAAATCTGCAATAGAGTAGACACCCAGGAAGGGGTAGATAACATGAGGAGGGATCTAGCTAAGCTTGAAGAATGGTCTAGAATTTGGCAGCTGGGATTTAATGTTAAAAAATGTAAGGTCATGCATTTGGGCTGCAGCAATCCAAGGGAGCAATACAGTATAGGAGGTGAAGTACTTTTGTCCACTAAAGAAGAGCGGGACCTAGGCGTGGTTGTGTCTGATGATCTTAAAGTAGCTAAACAGGTGGAAAAGGCGACAGCAAAAGCTAGAAGGATGCTTGGGTGCATACGGAGAGGAATGGCTAGCAGAAAAAAGGAGGTGATAATGCCTCTGTATAAGTCTTTGGTGCGACCTCATTTGGAGTATGGTGTGCAATTCTGGAGACCGCACCTTCAAAAGGATGTGAACAGGATGGAGTCGGTGCAGAGGGTTGCTACCAAAATGATTAATGGGCTTCATTATAAAGCATATGAGGACAGACTTAAGGATCTTAATATGTACACCTTAGAGGAAAGGCGGGATAGAGGTGATATGATTGAGATGTTTAAATACCTCCGTGGCATAAATGTTCAGGGAGAGAGCCTCTTTCAATTGAAAGCAAGTTCTGCTACGAGGGGACATGGGATGAGGGTGAAGGGAGATAGATTCAGGAGTGATATGCGGAAATATTTCTTTACGGAAAGAGTAGTGGATCCGTGGAATAGTCTCCCAGTGGAGGTGGTAGAGATGAGGACAGTAACTGAATTCAAGAAAGCATGGGACCAACACAGAGGATCTCTAAAGGCAAAAAGTGGACTGTTGTAGTTGTTATGGAAGGACAGACTAGATAGGCCATGTGGTCTTTTTCTGTCGTCATATTTCTATGTTTCTATGTAATAAAAGGAAATATTTTTTCACTCAACGTGTAATCAAACTCTGGAATTTGTTACCGGAGGATGTAGTAAAGGCTGTTAGTGTAGCTGGGTTTAAAAAAGGTTTGGACAAGTTCCTGGAGGAAAGGTCCATAAACCATTATTAAGAAGTGACCGAAGATATCAATGCTTGACCCAGTACAAGCATTGTGGAACTTGTGTCTCTTGGGGAAACTGCTAGGTACATATGACCTAGATTGGCCACTGTTGTTAACAGAATACTGGGCTTGATGGACCTTGGTCTGACCCAGTATGGCATTTCTTATGTTCATTGCACCATCACAGTGCTCTAACACCTGGACTTTGTCATAAACTTCCCAAAGTCTCACCTCTCTCCAACCCAATGACTGGAGTTCATAGGGGCATTCTTAGATACCCAGTAGGCCCGGACTTTCCTTCCTCAGGATCGCTGTGCCCACCTCATCGAGCTGGCAGAGCAACTGCAAAAGCAGACCCATCTCACAGCTCGAGATGCTGCAGCTCTTGTCACACGGCATCTACAGTCCATGTGTCCCCTATGCTCAATTGCACATGTGATGAGCACAGTGTCTTCCCAATAGATGCAAGCAAAGGGCCAACTCGGAGACAAGATCACATCTCCCTCAACTGATCAAGTCCCTTCAGTGGTGGTGTTCCCCTCAAAACCTACTCATCAGATTACCTTTTCAGATGCCTCCTCCTCGATGCACCCTGACAATGGATGCTTCCAAGGTGGGTTGGGGACTGCATCTGAATGACTTAACCACACAGGGACTGTGGACACAACAGGAATCTGCCATGCAGATCAACTTGCTGGAACTACAAGCCTTGACAAATGCTTTTCGGGTTTTTCAACCCCAGCTTTTGGGGCAACCTCTTCTAGTCAGAACAGACAATCAAGTTGCCATGTTCTGCATCAACAAGCAAGGAGGGACGGGGTCCTGTCCACTCTGCGAGGAAGCGCTTCGCCTGTGGTCCTTTGCCATCTCACACTGCATTCACCTCAGAGCGGTGTACTGTACCTCCTGGGCAAACTCAATGTCCTTGCGGACAGGCTAAGCCATATCCTTCGTCTACACAAATGGACCTTGCTTTGGGACATGGCTGCTCAGATCTTCCAGTTATGGGGAACCCCACTCATAAGATCGTTTTGCCACTCCGCAAAACACACAGCTTCTGCTCTTCTGCTCCAGGTTTCATTTGCTGCACCGACAAACCCCAGATGCCTTCCTTCTATACTGGGGGCATAGTTTGCTTTACACATTCCCTCCCATCCCCTTTATTCCCAAGATACTGTTCAAGCTACAGGCCGACAGGGGCTTCATAATCCTCATATCCCTCTTTTTGCCCTTTCATCCGTGATTTCCTCTGCTGCTTTGTCTGGCACAGACTCAGCCACTCAACCTGGGATGTGCACCTGATTTCCTCTCAGGATAATGGGACGCTCCTCCATCCCATCATCTACTCCCTATGACTGACAGCATGGCTGCTGAAGGGCCTAGTGCTCGCTGACTTAGACCTGCCACAGGATGTCAAGGATATAATCCTTGCATCATGCAAAGACTCTACCAGACGATCTTATGCATTCATGTGGCGTAGGTTTGCACTCTGGTGCTCTCTGAAAGACATTGACTCCTTTTCTTGCTCAATGGAGTTCCTTTTACAATATCTTCTCCACCTATTTTTAACAGGCCTCAAAACTAAGTCAGAGTGCACCTTAGTGCCATTGCGGCTCATCACGAAGCACTACAGGGACAGCCTATTTCTTCACATCCCTTAGTAGCACACTTCATGTGGGGTCTCTTGCTGTCCAAACCACCCAGTAAACCACCTCTGGTAGCCTGGGATCTCAGTGTGAGTCTTACATAACTACTAAAGCCTCCTTTCGAGCCTTTGGCCACCACTTCATTGAAGTTTCTATCATGGAAAGTACTCTTCCTCATTAACCTCGCATCAGCTCGCTGCATTAGTGAACTGCAAGTTTTGGTGATGGATGCCCCTTGTACCCGGTTCCACCATGACAAAGTAGTTCTGCGGACCAATCTGCCTTTCCTTCCGAAGGTATTCTCCTTCCATCTGAACCAGTCAATCATCCTACCAATTTTCTTTCCTAGATCATATACGTCTTGGGCGGAAGCAGCATTGCACACTTTAGACTGTAAGCAAGCACTGGCTTACTATTTGAGTAGAACTATGGATCACAGAAGATCCTCTCAATTATTTAACTCTTTTGAACCTAGTCGCCTTGCCCTTCCAGTGACAAAACACTCTTTCTCCAGGACCAAGCAGGAAGTCAGTCCTCACTTATGGGTGACGTCGGCGCCGACGGAGCCCTCGCGGAGCAATTTTCCCCAGCTTTCAAAGAAAGCCTTTGGGATTGCAGCGCGCATGCGCGGTCGTCTTCCCGCCCGAGGGTGCCATCTTAGCCAGTCTTCTTATTTCCGCGGAGCCCTACAGACGTCCCCGTCTTGTCCCCGCGAAAAAGTTGATTTTCTTCTTTGTTTTATCCTTTTTTCTTTCGGTTCGACGCCGATCGTTTTCCCGCCCGGACTCGCGACGCCGGTCTCGAGTCCTCTTACCTTTTTTCGGTTTTTCTGACTTAGTCAGCTTTCGTTTTCGTTTTCCCTGGCAGCCCGGTCCTTTGACCTCGCAGGGGCCCTTTTTCCCCCGATGGCTGCCAGTGGGTTTAAGCGGTGTGGTCGGTGTGACCGAAATATGTCACTAACCGACACACACGACTTTTGCCTCCGCTGCCTGGGCCCGGATCATGAGGAACTGATCTGTGGGCCCTGCAGCAAACTGTCCTCAAAGGCGTTGAGGAGTCGGCGGCATCAGCGTGAGAGAATCTTCGCTGACCCCAGCCGTACCCGGACCTCGTCGGAGGCCTCCGTGTCGAAAGGCTCCAGCTCGGACCGTCGCCGGAGCTCCTCCGACCGGGGTTCTCCCTCCGGGGACCATCGTCGGAAGGAAAAACCCACGAGGGCGGCGTCGGTGGACGCTCCTGGTTCCGCGAGGGCCAGGTCGCATAGCCCCGACAGCCGCCCCGGGTCCTTGGAGAAGGAACACGTCCCGAAGCGACCTCGCCTGGAGTCGGAGATGCCTGCCCGGGTAAGTCCTGTGGTCCTTCTGGACTCGCCTCCGCGACAGCCGACGTCGGGCCCGACGCCGTCGGGGCCCGAGTCGGGGGCTGCTGGGTCACCTGAGCTCGGACTCAGGTTGACGGCCTTGGAGAGCAGACTGTCTGCCTTCATGGACCAGCAGAGGGCACTGCTCGCTGGCTTCGCTGGCGTCGCTGCCCCGACCGCCGGGACGTCGACGTCCAAGTCGACCCCGGAGACCGAGCCGATCCTCGAGTCGATGAGAACTCGAGTCGATCCTCGGTCGAGGTCGCCCTCGGCCTCCCGTTCGGGACCGAGGACGCCGACTCCCTCGGCGTCGGGGCGGCTGGCGCCGCACCCTGCCCGGGCCGACCCCACCGAGTCTTCGTCGGAGTCGGTCTGGGAGTCTGAGGAGGAAGAGTCACCTGATTCTTTCCGGACTCGGTGTGTCCCATCGGACTCACCGGAGTCCGAGCCTCGGAAGCAGTCCCCCCCGGAGGATGCCCGGTTCTCGGACTTCGTTAGGGATATGGCCAAGGCTTTGGCCTTCCCTGCGGATCCCGAGGAGGAGCCTCGAGCCGAAGAGCTCGACGCCCTCCAGTATGACTCTCCCGCGAGGGAACACTTTACTGTGCCGGTTCCTCCTATGCTGGAACGACTACTCTTCCGCATGTGGGAGAGTCCGGCCTCCTCGCCGGTCCTGAGCAAGCGGGTCGATTCTATCTATCGAGTCCGCAAGAGCCCTGGCTTTCAAAAGGCACAGCTGCCACACCATTCCATGGTAGTGGAATCGGCCATGCACCGTCTTAAGAGCCAGAAGATGCACTCCTCGGTGCCTCCTGGCAGGGAGGCCCGTAACCTGGATGGCCTTGGCAAGAAGTGCTTCCAGGGCTCTATGCTCGCATGTCGTGTCCAGACTTACCAGCTATACATGGGCATGTATCTCCGGGATCTGGCTAAAGAGCTAGCCGGATTCTCCGCTGGTCTCTCCGAGGAGCCCTTGCGGAGGTTCCTAGCCTTGTCCACTGGCATTCGGGAATGCTCAAAGTTCATGTCCCGAGCAGCCTATGATGGCTTTGAAGCCTCGGCTCGAGTGGCCGCAGCCGGCATCAGTGCCCACCGACAGGCTTGGCTTCAGTCGTCAGACCTTGAGCCCTGGGTGCAGGACAAGTTGGTCGATGTCCCCTGCCAAGGCGAAAACCTCTTTGGCAAGCCCATGGCGGAAAAGGCTGCGCAAATTGAGACTGAGACTCTCACCAGGACCAGGCTTTCTAGGAAGACCTCCGCCCCTTCCCAGAAAAAGAAGGGCTCGGGGGAAAAAGTCCTTTTACCCGAGGAAGGCGGCTGCCTACAAACAATACCCCCATTATCAGGCCCCTGCAGCTCCCCAACAGGGCCAGCAGGCCAGGGGACGGGGTAACGGGTCCCGTAGGCAGCAAGCCCCCAAGCCTGCACCACCAGCCCCTGCTCAGCAGGGTGGGGGCTTTTGACTCGCTAAGCATAGCCTCTCCCCCCCCGCTGGTTCCCTCCAGCACCGGAGGCCGGCTGGTTCACTTCGCCCACAGGTGGTCCAGCATCACCGCAGATGCCTGGGTGCTTCAGGTCGTGCGAGAAGGCTATCTTCTCCACTTCCATCAGGTCCCTCCCTCCTATTTTCCGGGAGAACCTCCGCGCCCCCCTCTGCACAGGGAGTTGCTCCTTCAGGAGTTAGCAGGTCTTCTGCAGGAACAGGCGGTGGAACCGGTGCCACACCACCTGAGAGGTCAAGGCTTTTATTCAAGGTATTTTCTGATACCAAAGAGAACAGGGGGCCTCAGACCCATCCTGGACTTGCGCAACCTCAACAAGTTCCTTGTGCGGGAGAAGTTCAAAATGCTTACCCTTGGAATCCTTCTGCCCTACCTCCAGCAGGGAGATTGGCTATGCTCCTTGGATCTAAAGGATGCCTACACGCACATCCTCATCCACCCAAGCCACCGCCAATACCTAAGGTTTGTGGTGGCAGGAAATCATTACCAGTACAGAGTACTGCCCTTTGGCCTGTCCTCCGCACCGCGAGTCTTCACAAAATGTCTCGCGGTCGTGGCGGCCCATCTCCGGCTTCACGGCCTCTGTCTTTCCGTACCTCGACGACTGGCTCATCAGAGCAGCGTCCGCTCAGGAGGTCACCAACGCCACGTGCCGCACGGTGACTCTGCTGCAGCACTTGGGCTTTGTCATAAACTTCGCAAAGTCCACGTTGCTCCCCTCACAGGATCTCGAGTTCATCGGCGCAAGGCTGCACACTCCTCAGGCGCGAGCATTCCTACCGCTCGACAGGGCTCAACGGCTCATGGACCTAGCCGACCGCTTTCGCAGCCAGCCCCTGGTCTCCGCCAGGCGCTTCCTGAGACTGCTCGGCCATATGGCTTCCACCGTCCATGTGACCCCCAATGCCCGCCTGAATATGCGGTCTGCGCAATGGTGTCTCCGCCAGCAGTGGCGACAAGCCACGGGCGGCCTAGCAGACCTAGTGCGCGTTTCCGAGCCGCTGGTCTCGTCTCTCCGGTGGTGGCTCCGGCAGCCGAACCTGATATTCGGAATGCCTTTCCAGTCACCTCAGCCGACCCGGGTGCTGACCACCGATGCATCCCTCCTGGGCTGGGGAGCACATTGCCAAGAGGCACGCACTCAGGGCCTCTGGACCACGTGGGAGTCTGCTCAGCAGATCAACTTCCTGGAGCTCAGGGCGATCCGCCTGGCTCTCAAGGCCTTCTCCCACCTGACTTCCCAACAGTCCGTCCTTGTCCAGACGGACAATCAAGTTGCCATGTTCTACGTGAACAAGCAGGGGGGCACGGGCTCCTTCCTCCTCTGCCGGGAGGCACAGAAGCTCTGCTCTTGGGCCGTCAGTCACGGCATTCTCCTCAAGGCAGTTTATCTCCCGGGCCAAGAAAATTGCCTTGCAGACAAACTCAGCAGGGTCCTCCAGCCGCACGAGTGGCGTCTGGATCCCTTGGTAGTTCAGAAGCTCTTCCTCAAGTGGGGTCTCCCCACGGTGGATCTCTTTGCCAGTCCTCACAACCGGCAGCTTCCTCGCTTCTGCTCTCGTCGGCCACACCCCCTCCGGGTGGCGGCGGACGCCTTTCTGATCTCGTGGTCGGGGAGCCTTCTGTACGCTTTCCCTCCCATCCCGCTGGTCTCTCGGACTCTTTTCAAGGTTCTCCGAGACAAAGCCTTCATGATCCTGGTGGCCCCTCGCTGGCCCAGGCAGCCGTGGTTTCCGCTCCTGCTGCAACTGGCGGTGGAGGATCCAATCCCTCTGGGGGTACAACCGGATCTCCTCACTCAGGATCAGGGGTCCCTCCTGCACCCCAACCTCAGGTCTCTCAACCTCATGGCCTGGCTGCTGAGAGGGTAGTCCTTGCTCCCCTTCTCCTGGCGGCGGAGGTGGAGGAGGTCGTCTTGGCTTCGCGACGGCCTTCTACCCGCAAATGCTACGCCCTTAAATGGCGTCGCTTTGCAGTCTGGTGTACCCAACAGTCTCAGGATCCCTTCTCCTGCCCGGTGTCGGTGATCTTGCAGTACTTGCTCCACCTCTCTAATCTGGGACTTAAGTCCAACTCCGTCAAAGTTCACCTCAGTGCTCTTTCAGCACATCATGTGCCGGTGGACGGCAGACCTCTCTCCAATGACCCTCTCGTAGCGAGGTTTCTCCGAGGTCTCCTTCTACTTAAACCACCTCTGCGCCCGCCAGCGCCTGACTGGGACCTGAATGTGGTTTTGCAGCGGATCACCTGTCCGCCTTTTGAACCTATGGCTACCTGTTCTCTCCGTTTTCTGTCTTGGAAAACACTGTTCTTGATAGCCCTCACTTCCGCTAGACGCGTGAGTGAATTGCAGGCCCTCGTGTCTGATCCCCCTTACACTAGGTTCTACAAGAATAGGGTAGTCCTACGGACTCACCCAAAATTTCTGCCTAAAGTGGTCTCCCCTTTTCACATCAATCAGGAGGTGGTACTTCCAACCTTCTTTCCCAGACCACACTCCAGCCGAGCTGAGACGGTCCTCCATACCCTGGACTGTAGAAGGGCATTGAACTTCTACCTTGACCGTACGCGGGAGCACCGTAAAGCTGCTCAGCTTTTTGTGTCTTTTGACCCCAATAAATTGGGGCTCCCGGTCTCCAAGCGTACTCTGTCCATCTGGGTTGCGGACTGTATCTCTTGGGCTTATGGGGCAGCCGGACTCTCCTTAGAAAGTCGAGTCACGGCTCATTGCGTTCGGGCAAAGGCCACGTCAGTGGCTTACCTCCGCTCTGTTCCGCTGGCAGACATCTGCCGGGCCGCTACTTGGTCTTCGAGCCAGACTTTTGCGGTCCATTACTGTCTCGAGAGGGAGTCCCGTAGGGACAGTGCTTTCGGACAGGCAGTCCTCCGTAATCTCTTTGAGGTCTGAGCAACTCCTACTCTCCATCCCGGATGTGGGCTACCGGTGGGTGATAATTCAGCGAAGATTCTATCCTTCTGTGCTGCTGAGCTAAAGGGAGCTCATTTTTGTGCTTAGGGTCTCCGGTAGCCTTGAGCTTGGGAGTCCCATAAGTGAGGACTGACTTCCTGCTTGGTCCTGGAGAAAGCGTAGTTACTCACCTGTAACAGGTGTTCTCCAGGAGCAGCAGGAATCAGTCCTCACTACCCTCCCTCCTCCCCTTGGAGTTGCAATCGTCTGCTTATGTTCTTTTTGCAAATTTTTATGCTGTCTTTTTTAGCTATGTCATCTGACTGGCTAAGATGGCACCCTCGGGCGGGAAGACGACCGCGCATGCGCGCTGCAATCCCAAAGGCTTTCTTTGAAAGCTGGGGAAAATTGCTCCGCGAGGGCTCCGTCGGCGCCGACGTCACCCATAAGTGAGGACTGATTCCTGCTGCTCCTGGAGAACACCTGTTACAGGTGAGTAACTACGCTATCTTTCTAGATGGATAGCAGATTGCATCTTTTTTGCATATGCACAGGCAGGGGACTCTTTGGAGGGTCATGTCACTGCTCATAATGTACAGGCTATGGCAACCTCCTGTGGCAAGGAGACCTATGCAGAGTCCAGGGGAGGACAAAGAGACAGGGAATTCACCCTAGTAAAGGGCCCCCTTTTACCAAGACAGGGTAGGAAAGCCATAAACACCTCCAGGGATCAGAAAACTTCCACGCGGAAAACATTTCAGGCTCCCCCTAGTGGAATGAAGGGGAGAGGATACAAGGCTCAGAACCCTTTAGGCAGTGAATGCTTCAAGCACTCAGGTGTCCGGAGTCAAGCTGATTGCCGTCACCTGAGTAGGGTGGGGTTGGAGCTAGAGCCCTGGAAGTATAAACCCAGAGCAGAGTATGATTTAGTAGAAAGGAGGAGAGGAGAAGCAGGAAGCCAGGCTGAGCAGAGCAGAGGAACGGAGCTTCCAGCTGTAGAGAGTGCTATTTGGCATGTAGCACGGCTGCAGGAGAGTTTGGAGCCAGGAACAAGAGAGACTCCAAAATCCCCCAGGAGGCTGTTAGCTGAGCATGTTGAGCAGGATGGGTAGTCAGAGCCTATGCAGCTGGGAGAGCCCGAGGTGAAGCTGATTGAGGAGGACACACCCATGGACTGTTTCTTGTGCCAAGCTGTAAACCTCGGAACGTAGAGAAAGCAAGCCAGTCCTGAAAGGTTATCCAGGAAAAAAGGTACCCTTATCCCACAAGCAGGGTGGCTGTGTTTCCCTTGTGTTTATAAAGGGGAAGTTTACCACAGACTTTAAATGTGCTTTTTGTTTGGTGCTTTAGCCAACAAAGCTAAGAAGGGAATACAATTAGGCTTGCTGGTAAAGACTGTGCATCCTGCAATAGAGAGAACCTTTAAAACTGCATTTTGTGTTTGGATATGTTTTGGAGAATTTTTGCTTCAAAGAGTCCTGAACCAACAATCCTATGTGTGGTATGATTGAACCATTGTGTATATAAAAATAATAAATTTCTGTCATTTGCCTTACCTACTTGAGCCTGACTACAGCTTTCTGCATGGTGCACTCATACAGCTGAATAAGGACTACATTTCCCAGAGGGCATTGCAGGGAAATAGTTTTTTAAAAAAGCTGAAAAAGCATACAGCAGAAGGTTCCTTCAATAATCCACTCCTCTCTAACCTAGAGGTGAGTGGTGGTGGCGTGACACCTCCGTAGCCAATTTCTGTTTCATTCAGGAGATCTGCTGGGCAGCTACCTGATCCTCCTTATATACTTTTGCGGCCCAATGTTGTCTGAACAAAGACTCCCTTCAGGATGCTGTCTTTGGCCAAGCTATACTCCAGCACCTCTTTAGGACTTAAACTCAACTCCAATCTTCCGTCCTGGACTTCTACAAGAAACCAGACTACCTTTTGGGGGGAGGAGGTTCAACTTCTGGAATAGAGTCCAAGGTCCACAACTCTTCCAGACTCTTTGGCTGAAATCTTTTGGCTTCAGGGATCGCACTGATCCACCCCATACCTGTCTGGCTCCAGAGAGCTAGTGAGTCCCATATGTGAAGACTGCATTCTTGCTTGTTTCCTGGAGATAGCATAGTTACTCACTCTAACAGGTGATCTCCGGGAACAGCAGGAATCTGTCTTCACAACCCACTCTCCTCCCCTAGGAGTTGTAGGGTCTTTGTTTTATTTTTCTGCTTCTCAACTACAAACTCAGCTGAGGAGAGGTGTTGGGAAGGCAGACACAGTGGAGTGCTCTCAAAAGCTTTCCTGTTGGATGCTGGGGAACGTTCCCGTGCAGGCTCCGTCGGTGTCACCCATATGTGAAAACTGAGTCCTGCTGTTACAGGTGAGTAACTACGCTTTCTCCTGTCCAAGTTTAATTTCTTTTGTTCCTTGTAACAATTAGATTTTATTTATTTGTAAACCACTTTGGCTTTGAGATAAAACAGTATGTATGTATAAATAACTACATAAATAAATGTTTGGGGCTAGCGAGAGCTAAGAGAGTTCCGTAACTTGCAGTTGTGTTGCCAGGAGCCTGCTGTATGGTCTACTTGTTTTCCCCTGTTGGGTTTGTTTGGTAGTCTGAGAGCTTTCATGGTTCCAAAAAAAGGAAGAAAAACAAATATTTATCTTGGCAACAGTTAATTCTGCTGGTGGAGAATTGGGGTTTTGGGAGTCCTTATCTGCTTTGTTAGGTTGATACTGGCTCAGAAAGGTTGCACAGGATTTTTATAGGGCTAGGTTTCAACTCAGTGTGTCTGTCTCCATATGCTGGTAGGTGAGCATAACCACATGACTGGACTGGAGGGACTTCAGGAAATAAAATTAGGTAAGATCTAATTTCATATTTGTGAGAGTGAGATGCTGTTTGTTCCACTTTAATATGCAAGGCCAACAACTTATTCAGCTAATTGCCCTTGTTATAATAGATAAAAAGGAGCAGGGGAAACAAAATGGTGAATAGCATTTTTGCACTCCTCTGGGCTTTTTCTCATATGTACTTGACACCATTTTGGTTTGTGTTTTAATTCTTTGAATGTTTTGACAGATATTTGCCCCTGCCACAGGCGTCAACTGCCAAAACATGGCGCTGTTGGACGTAATAAAATCTGTTCGTTTTATTTTGATTCCCCTCTTGCTTTTTTTGTCTATGCTTTTGCTTGCTGTGGGGGGAGCGTGTACCTTCTGGTTTTAATTTTTCTTTCCTTGTTTATACTCTCCAAAAATATATATATTTTTAAATATTGAGCTCCATTCCAAAACAATACTTGGTTCCTGACATGGCCCCATAGTTGGATAATGTTTCAGGGGTATTTTTACATCTTCTCCATAGCAATGTCTTTCAAAAGTCTGCTATCATGGTTCTATAAACATACACAGCAGAGCTCACCTTTAGGATGCACTATCCTTCAGTTGTATATTTTTCTTTTTCTCCAGGAACAAGTAGGAAGTCAGTCCTCACATATGGGGCCCACGCGGAGCATTTCCCCAGCTTTCAAAGACAACCTTTGGAACATGGTACCCAGCATGCATGGTCCCCTTCCCTCTCAAGGGTGCCATCTTGCTCGGTTTCCTTTTTTTTTTTTTTTTTTTTCATTCTGCGGCAACCCTTTTATTTGAAATATAACCATTTTTACTTCAAGATAAAGAAACTATGCACAGCGCTTGCCAAGTAACGACATTGTTATCAATGGCAGCTTCATCCCTGCACTATAGCAAGCTTTACTTAATTTGTACTGCTTCACCATGGGTGTAACAAACTTGTTCCAAACTAAAGCAAGACTGCTTCATTCGCCTTCATAACCTTCATTCAGTTATCTTGGGCTGGAGGACCAGGCGTTCAAATCCTGCTAGAGGACAGCTACCTTGGCTGGATGGACTGGGGTTTCTAGTCCCACAGGCGCTCCCTGTGACCCTAGGCAAGCCATCCCAAACCTCCACTGTCCCAGATACAATGACATAGATTGTGAGCCCTTTGGGGACAAGGGAAAAATATATATACAGTACCTGAATGTACACTGCTTTGTCTGGTAGAAAAGCGGTATATAAGCCTAGTTAAATAAATAAATTAATGAAAATATACAGCATAGTCAATGTTTTAGGTCTATATGTTGTCTACAATTGAAAATGAAATCAAAGGGGAGAGCTAATTATCTCAAAACATTCAGCGAAAAGCCTGCATAAGGCAGAATCTCAGTGTAAGCAACTGGTGGAAGGACCTCTGGTTTGTTTTGTACAATTTTGGCGCCATTCTCAGGGTTTAAAGGGACAAGATCTATGCAAATCAAAAATATATTTAACAGGATTTTTTTTATATTGCTTGATCATTTCATTCAAAGCAGTTTACATTGTAACTTAAACTTGGTAATATACATTAAACAGGAACATTGATAACTTGGATTTTTCTGAGGCAATGGAAGGCCAAGTGACTTGCCCAAGGCCACACGGAGCGCCAGCGGGAATCAAACCCCCGATCTCTTGGTTCCCAAACCATACACACTCCCTTCCCACTTCTCCTCTTTCCCTCCTCATATTTATTTATGACTCTTTTTGCCAGTTTATTTAAAGTTTATAGAGTAGTTTTTTTTTTTTTATTACTTTATTTATAGACCACCAATAAAACATCAATAAACATTATGCAAACATCTCCAACGGGGGGGGGGGGGTGTACTCTGATCCCCTCCCGGAGAAATCGCATAACAAAAATAAGCAGGTGGGTTATAACAAGGCATCCCCTCCCCCCACCCTCCCCCCTACTCTCCCCTCCCCCTGCCCATAGCTACACTCCACCCAGTATCCATTAGGGACCGACAACTACATTCCACTTAACTGCATCCCCTACCCACCTATTTAGCCTTCTTCAACTGCCTACCTGCAAGATTTCATTACGACAACGAGCCCCTAGACCAGTGATGGCTAACCTTTTTGAGCCCGAGTGCCCAAACTGCCGCACAAAACCAAAGAATTTCCTCAAAGTGCCAGCACGTCAATTAAAGCCCCATTTGCATAAGGTGCTTCATTTGCATAAATATTTGCATAATGTTACCATACACTAACTTTTAGTAAACATGCCTCTTAATGAGTATATGGATAAAGAAAGACTAAAAGGTTTCTACATTACTATAATCCAGTACCAACCGCCAGGCACATTAGGAACTACTACAAACGCTGCCCATTTAGAACCCATAGCAAACCCGCCGTATCCTAACAGCACTACCAGAACTCACAAAGCACCATACTCTACCTATCAAAAGGCAACACTGCAAATATTAAACCAATACATCTCAGAGAACAACAATACATGACCTACTGGGGAAAGAACAAGTGGCAATGTCAAATAGGAATTATATAAACAGAATACCTCAGCTCAGTTACACATGCAGAACAGACCATCACCAAACAAGGAATCACAATTTAGAAACAGGAAGAAAATAATTAAACTGGGAACCCCAAAAGCCAAACTTGGAATATACAACAACACTGTAGAAATAAAACTATATATTAATTTCCTCTTGTACTAAACAAAGCGCAAAAATTAATGATGCACATTTCCCAGAGCTGACATATTCCAGTTAATAAATTCAAAATAAAGAGATATTTTTCTACCTTTTGTGCATTTTTTTTTTCAGTTGCAATTGTTCCAGCCACTTTCTTCTGGTTTCTTCGTGTCTTCTGCTAACTCTCCATCTGCTGTCCATTTGTCCTTTCTTCTGTCATTCTCTCTCTACATCTGCTTTAACATACTAATCTTTCTCCTTTGGCTCTTTCCTCATTCCTATTTCATCTACTCAAAATTTACCCCTCCATCCTCAATCCCCACTTACTCTCCCAATACCCGGCCAATTGTAGATTTTTTATCCCTCCCACACAAAATATTTTTCCCCTCTCCATTTTACTCTCCCAGCCCCATCCCATTCTAATCCTCCCCCAACACCAGCTCCCTTCTAGTTCCAGCCTCTCCCAGCATCCATTCCCTTCTAGTCCCTTCATCATCCCTTTTCCAGTCCTAGCATCCCCCCAACCCAATACCAGTCCGTTCCCCCCCTCATCAACCCACTTCCAGTCCTAACCCCCCATCACCCCATTTTCAGTTTAAGCCCCCCCCTATAACCCATTACCAGTCCTAACCCCCCACTTCCAGTCAGCCCCCCATAGCCCATTGCCAGTCCTAACCCCCCCATCAGCCCACAGTCCATTACCAGTCCTAACCCCATCAGCCCACCTCAAGTCCTAACCCCTCCCCATCAGCCCATTTCTTGTCCCAGCCCCCCCATAGCCCATTATCAGTCCTAAACCCCCCCCATAGCCCCTTAGAAGTCCTAACCCCATCAGACCACCTCCAGTGTTAACCCCCCATCAGCCCATTTCCAGTCCTAACCCCACCCAACAGCCCACCTCAAGTCCTAGCCCCTCCCCCTCAGCCCCTTAGCAGTCCTAACCCCCCCCCTAGCCCATTAGCAGTCCTAACCCCCCTCTCTAGCCCATTAGCAGTCCTAACCCCCCCCATAGCCCATTACCAGTCCTAACCCCCATCACCCCATTTCCAGACAGCCCCCATCAACCCACAGCCCATTAGCAGTCCTAACCCCCCTAGCCCATTAGCAGTCCTAACCCCCCCCTAGCCCATTAGCAGTCCTAACCCCCCCTCCTAGCCCATTAGCAGTCCTAACCCCCCCAGCCATTAGCAGTCCTAACCCCCCCCTAGCCCATTAGCAGTCCTAACCCCCCCCTCCTAGCCCATTAGCAGTCCTAACCCCCCCCAGCCCATTAGCAGTCCTAACCCCCCCTAGCCCATTAGCAGTCCTAGCAGTCCTAACCCCCCCCCATAGCCCATTACCAGTCCTAACCCCCCATCACCCCATTTCCAGACAGCCCCATCAGCCCACAGCCATTAGCAGTCCTAACCCCCCCCACAGCCCGGCCCATTAGCAGACCTAACCCCCCTCCTAGCCCCATTAGCAGTCCTAACCCCCCCCCTCCTAGCCCATTAGCAGTCCTAACCCCCCCCCAGCCATTAGCAGTCCTAACCCCCCCCTCCTAGCCCATTAGCAGTCCTAACCCCCCCCCTCCTAGCCCATTAGCAGTCCTAACCCCCCCAGCCCATTAGCAGTCCAAACCCCCCCAACCCATTAGCAGTCCAACCCCCCCCCCAACCCATTAGCAGTCCTAACCCCCCCCCCTAGCCCATTAGCAGTCCTAACCCCCCCCCTAGCCCATTAGCATTCCTAACCCCCCCACCCTAGCCCATTAGCAGTCCTAACCCCCCCATAGCCCATTACCAGTCCTAACCCCCATCACCCCATTTCCAGACAGCCCCCATCAACCCACAGCCCATTAGCAGTCCTAACCCCCCCTAGCACATTAGCAGTCCTAACCCCCCCCCTAGCCCATTAGCAGTCCTAACCCCCCAGCCCATTTGCAGTCCTAACCCCCCCTAGCCCATTAGCAGTCCTAACCCCCCCCCTAGCCCATTAGCAGTCCTAACCCCCCCCCATAGCCCATTACCATTCCTAACCAACCACCACCACATTTGTAGACAGCCGACATCAGCCGACAGCCCATTAGCAGTCCTAACACCCCCTAGACCCTTTGCAGTCCTATCCCCCCCCTCCTAGCCCATTAGCAGTCCTAACCCCCCCCAGCCCATTAGCAGTCCAAACCCCCCCAGCCCATTAGCAGTCCCAACCCCCCCAGCCCATTAGCAGTCCTAACCCCCCCCCTGCCCATTAGCAGTCCTAAACCCCCCATCACCCCATTTCCAGCCAGCCCCCATCAACCCCCAGCCCATTAGGAGTCCTAACCCCCCCTCCTAGCCCATTAGCAGTCCTAACCCCCCCAGCCCATTAGCAGTCCAACCCCCCCCCAACCCATTAGCAGTCCTAACCCCCCCCCCCTCCTAGCCCATTAGCAGTCCTAACCCCCCCCCTGCCCATTAGCAGTCCTAACCCCCCCCCCCTGCCCATTAGCAGTCCTAACCCCCCTCCCCCCATTTCCAGACAGCCCCCATCAGCCCACAGCCCATTAGCAGTCCTAACCCCCCCCTCCTAGCCCATTAGCAGTCCTAACCCCCCCCAGCCCTTTAGCAGTCGTACACCCCCCAACACATGAGCTGTACTAACCCCCCCCTCCTAGCCAATTAGCAGTCATAACCCCCCCTCCTAGCCAATTAGCAGTCCTAACCCCCCCCAGCCCATTAGCAGTCCAAACCCCCCCCCCCCAAACCCATTAGCAGTCCAACCCCCCCCCCCTAGCCAATTAGCAGTCCTAACCCCCCCCCCTAGCCCATTAGCAGTCCTAACCCCCCCCCCAGCCCATTAGCAGTCCTAAACCCCCCCCCCCCCCTAGCCCATTAGCAGTCCTAACCCCCCCCCCTAGCCCATTAGCAGTCCTAAACCCCCCCCCCCTAGCCCATTAGCAGTCCTAACCCCCCCCCCCTAGCCCACTAGCCGTCCCACCACCCCCCCCCCCCCCGGCAAATTTAAAAACAGAAAAAGCGGGCTCTGGCTGCTGCCGCAGACGCGGCAGCATGCAGTGTCCCGCGGGGCCCCCTCCGCCCGCTAAGCCCCTCTGCAAGGGCTTTCAGATTCGCGAGGGAGACAGCGTCTCCCTCGGTCTCTTGTTAAGCCCGCAGGGGCTAATGGGAAATTTCCCATCAGTCCCTCGCGTCTAAAGGGGCTGATGGGAAATTTCCCATTAACCCCTACGGGCTTAACAGAGACGCGAGGGAGACGCTGTCTCCCTCGCGAATCTGAAAGCCCTTGCAGAGGGGCTTAGCGGGCGGAGGGGGCCCCGCGGGACACTGCATGCTGGCGCGTCCGCGGCAGCAGCCAGAGCCCGCTTTTTCTTTTTTTGCGGACCTTCACGCGTGCCAGCTGTAAGGCCTTCGCGTGCCACAGCTGGCACAAGTGCCATAGGTTCGCCATCGCTGCACTAACTTTTAGTAAACATGCCTCTTAATGAGTATATGGATAAAGAAAGACTAAAAGGTTTCTACATTACTATAATCCAGTACCAACCGCCAGGCACATTAGGAACTACTACAAACGCTGCCCATTTAGAACCCATAGCAAACCCGCCGTATCCTAACAGCACTACCAGGACTCACAAAGCACCATACTCTACCTATCAAAAGGCAACACTGCAAATATTAAACCAATACATCTCAGAGAACAACAATACATGACCTACTGGGGAAAGAAAAAGTGGCAATGTCAAATAGGAATTATATAAACAGAATACCTCAGCTCAGTTACACATGCAGAACAGACCATCACCAAACAAGGAATCACAATTTAGAAACAGGAAGACAATAATTAAACTGGGAACCCCAAAAGCCAAACTTGGAATATACAACAACACTGTAGAAATAAAACTATATATTAATTTCCTCTTGTACTAAACAAAGCGCAAAAATTAATGATGCACATTTCCCAGAGCTGACATATTCCAGTTAATAAATTCAAAATAAAGAGATATTTTTCTACCTTTTGTGCATTTTTTTTTCAGTTGCAATTGTTCCAGCCACTTTCTTCTGGTTTCTTCGTGTCTTCTGCTAACTCTCCATCTGCTGTCCATTTGTCCTTTCTTCTGTCATTCTCTCTCTACATCTGCTTTAACATACTAATCTTTCTCCTTTGGCTCTTTCCTCATTCCTATTTCATCTACTCAAAATTTACCCCTCCATCCTCAATCCCCACTTACTCTCCCAATACCGGCCAATTGTAGATTTTTTTATCCCTCCCACACAAATATTTTTCCCCCTCTCCATTTTACTCTCCCAGCCCCATCCCATTCTAATCCTCCCCCAACACCAGCTCCCTTCTAGTTCCAGCCTCACCCAGCATCCATTCCCTTCTAGTCCCTGCATCAGCCCATTTCCAGTCCTAGCAAGCCCCCCAACCCAATACCAGTCCCTATCCCCCCCTCATCAAACCCACTTCCAGGTCCTAACCCCCCATCACCCCATTTTCAGTTTAAGCCCCCCCCTATAACCCATTACCAGTCCTAACCCCCCACTTCCAGTCAGCCCCCCATAGCCCATTGCCAGTCCTAACCCCCCCATCAGCCCACAGTCCATTACCAGTCCTAACCCCATCAGCCCACCTCAAGTCCTAACCCCTCCCCATCAGCCCATTTCTTGTCCCAGCCCCCCCATAGCCCATTATCAGTCCTAAACCCCCCCATAGCCCATTACCAGTCCTAACCCCATCAGACCACCTCCAGTGTTAACCCCCCATCAGCCCATTTCCAGTCCTAACCCCACCCAACAGCCCACCTCAAGTCCTAACCCCTCCCCATCAGCCCATTAGCAGTCCTAACCCCCCCCTAGCCCATTAGCAGTCCTAACCCCCCTCTCTAGCCCATTAGCAGTCCTAACCCCCCCCCATAGCCCATTACCAGTCCTAACCCCCATCACCCCATTTCCAGACAGCCCCCATCAACCCACAGCCCATTAGCAGTCCTAACCCCCCCTAGCCCATTAGCAGTCCTAACCCCCCCTAGCCCATTATCAGTCCTAACCCCCCCTCCTTGCCCATTCGCAGTCCAAACCCCCCCAGGCCATGACCCGTCATAACCCCCCCCCCCTAGCCCATTAGCAGTCCTAACCCCCCCCCCAGCCCATTAGCAGTCCTAACCCCCCCTAGCCCATTAGCAGTCCTAACCCCCCCTCTCTAGCCCATTAGCAGTCCTAACCCCCCCCCATAGCCCATTACCAGTCCTAACCCCCATCCCCCATTTCCAGACAGCCCCCATCAGCCCACAGCCCATTAGCAGTCCTAACCCCCCCTAGCCCATTAGCAGTCCGAACCCCCCCCTCTAGCCCATTAGCAGTCCTAACCCCCCAGCCCATTAGCAGTCCTAACCCCCCCCCCTGCCCATTAGCAGTCCTAACCCCCCATCACCCCATTTCCAGACAGCCCCCATCAGCCCACAGCCCATTAGCAGTCCTAACCCCCCCTAGCCCATTAGCAGTCCTAACCCCCCCTAGCCCATTAGCACTCCTAACCCCCCCCCCTAGCCCATGCGCAGTCCCAACCCCCCCCAGCCCATTACCAGTCCCAACCCCCCCCCAGCCCATTAGCAGTCCTAACCCCCCCCTCCTAGCCCATTAGCAGTCCTAACCCCCCCTAGCCCATTAGCAGTCCTAACCCCCCACAGCCCATTAGCAGTCCTAACCCCCCCCTCCTAGCCCATTAGCAGTCCTAACCCCCCCCTAGCCCATTAGCAGTCCTAACCCCCCCTCTCTAGCCCATTAGCAGTCCTAACCCCCCCCATAGCCCATTACCAGTCCTAACCCCCCATCACCACATTTCCAGACCTCCCACATCCGCCCACAGCCCATTAGCAGTCCAAACCCCCCCTCGCCCATTAGCAGTCCTAACCCCCCCTCCTAGCCCATTAGCAGTCCTAACCCCCCCCAGCCCATTAGCAGTCCAAACCCCCCCAGCCCATTAGCAGTCCAAACCCCCCCAGCCCATTAGCATTCCTTACCCCCCACCTTCCCATTAGCAGTCCTAACCCCCCATCACCCCATTTCCAGACAGCCCCAATCAGCCCACAGCCCATTAGAAGTCCTAACCCCCCCCTCCTAGCCCATTAGCAGTCCTAACCCCCCCCAGCCCATTAGCAGTCCAACCCCCCCCAACCCATTAGCAGTCCTAACCCCCCCCTCCTAGCCCATTAGCAGTCCTAACCCCCCCCCCTCCTAGCCAATTAGCAGTCCTAACCCCCCCCAGCCCATTAGCAGTCCAAACCCCCCCCCAACCCATTAGCAGTCCAACCCCCCCCCCTAGCCCATTAGCAGTCCTAACCCCCCCCCTAGCCATTAGCAGTCCTAACCCCCCCCCTAGCCCTTTAGCAGTCCTAACCCCCCCATAGCCCATTAGCAGTCCTAACCCCCCCCCCCCCTAGCCACTTCGCAGTCCTAACCCCCCCCCCCCCATTAGCAGGCCCAACCCCCCCCCCCGCCCATTAGCAGTCCTAACCCCCCCCCCCCCCCCGGCAAATTTAAAAACAGAAAAAGCGGGCTCTGGCTGCTGCCGCAGACGCGGCAGCATGCAGTGTCCCGCGGGGCCCCCTCCGCCCGCTAAGCCCCTCTGCAAGGGCTTTCAGATTCGCGAGGGAGACAGCGTCTCCCTCGCGTCTCTTGTTAAGCCCGCAGGGGCTAATGGGAAATTTCCCATCAGTCCCTCGCGTCTAAAGGGGCTGATGGGAAATTTCCCATTAACCCCTACGGGCTTAACAGAGACGCGAGGGAGACGCTGTCTCCCTCGCGAATCTGAAAGCCCTTGCAGAGGGGCTTAGCGGGCGGAGGGGGCCCCGCGGGACACTGCATGCTGCCGCGTCCGCGGCAGCAGCCAGAGCCCGCTTTTTCTTTTTTTGCGGACCTTCACGCGTGCCAGCTGTAAGGCCTTCGCGTGCCACAGCTGGCACGCGTGCCATAGGTTCGCCATCGCTGCCCTAGACTTTGAATATAGGGTTCCCAAACAAGCATAAAAGCTGTCCGTTTGACACTGCCCCGCGCTAGCCATCTCTCCGTTAGCATTAATTGGTGAAAATAATTACGCCATTCCCCGAAGGTAGGTGAATCCCGCTCTCTCCAAAGGCGAAGGATCGGCCCCTTCCCCACCAGACAGGCCTTACGCATCAGCAAATGGTCCCCTGCTCTCATAGGACCTGGGGGATCAATCCGGTCCAGTACCACAAAGGGTCCAGTCCAGCGCAATCTCTGCCGCAGTAAACCACTTAAAAACCTAGAAATCTGAGCCCAATATGACCAGATAAGCCTACATTCCCACCACATATGCAATAAAGTTGCCAGGGCCTCCAAACATCGAGGACAGCGACCATCATTCGTTATATGACTACGCAGCGCCCGCCGCAGGGAAAAGTGAGCCCTAGTTATACATTTGAATTGTACCTCTCTCCACAGTGCCCCTTGTGCAATTCTCACTATCTAAGGCCGTACGAACCGTTCCGGGAAGTACCTCTCTGCGCAATTCCGCCTCCCATGCTTCCTCTACCGTCTGATAGTCAGGAACTACCCCAACCCAATCTAATCGAAGCTTTAATTCCGAAATCGATGGTGGATTGTCCCCCCCTATTCCAAAAAATTCCATGATCTGCGCGGAGCATTCTATACTCAGCGCTTCCCTCGGCAGGGAGGACACACAATGAGAGACCTGTATATAAGCAAAGCAATGTCTCGAAGACAGATCATATTCCCGACTCAAGGTCAGAAATGACTTATTTATTTATTATTTATTTATTTATTTATTAACAATTCTTATATACCGCACTATTAGACATCAGCGCGGTTTACATTGAACAGAAAACATCCGACAATTTACATATGTCTGGTCATTACATTTAACAGGAAGTATAACTTGGTGAAACAGGGGAAACTAATACAATGGTGGGTTATCTGATAAGAGACTTACATTTTCCAGAAGGATCGACTAAATGCCCTATATTCCATATGCCTCTATCACTCCAATCCCGGAAACTCGCCGTCTCAGATCCTGGCGTAAACTGTACATTCCCTTGTAACGGTAACCAGCTGGATGTATTCCACGGAGCGTTCCAAAACATATTAAGTTGCTTCCAGGTTCTTTTAGCCAAGCCAATCAACTCACTGTATACTATCCTACTAGGTAAACCGCAATTCGCCCCATGTAAGACCCCCATCAGTGTGTGGGGCCACTAAACACTCCTCCAAGGCCCTCGGCGTATAGACATCCGTCCCTCCCAGCCAATCCCCAATATGCCTAGCCTGGCAAGCCAGGGCATATACCCTTAGGTTGGGAAGTCCCATCCCCCCCTCCCGCCATTTCCCCAGCATCCAGGCCCACAGGATACGTGCCCTACACCCCTTCCACAAGAATGCTCTAAGAAGAGATTCCAACCGACTTAACAGCCAAACCGGCAAGGTCTGCAGCCAATACAGAATCCGCGGCAGTATCACCATTTTGATTGCCGCCACCCTCCCCGACAAGGAGAGTGGAAGGTGTCCCCATGCCTTCAACTGGATTTGCAGACCCCTGATGGTACGATCCAAGTTATGCCCGTACAGTGCATGGGGTTGTCTAGGAAGCACAATATCTAAATATTTAAACTCCCTGTCGGTCCATTTAAGAGGGAACCCCTCCCACATTCCTCGCAACTGGCCCGAAATATCCAAAGCCTCCGATTTATCTTTATTGATTTGCAGTCCCGCAAAGCGGCCAAATCTCGTGAGTTCTGCCAATAGACACGGCAGTGAATGATCAGGGGAAAGCAAATGCACCAGAAGATCGTCTGCAAAGGCCGCAAGCTTAAACTCTTGCGTCCCTGTCCTAATGCCCTTAATCTCTCAAGAGGCCTCTATGGTCCATATCAGGGGATCCAACGAAAGGACGAACAGTAAAGGCGAAAGTGGACAGCCCTGTCTGGTACCACGGTCCAAGGGGAAAGCCTCCGAGAGCACCCCATTGCACAGTACCCCAGCTGACGGCTGTGCATATAGGCTTTCCACCATTCTACAGAAAGAACTACCCAGACCATACCGTGGGAGCAAACAACGCAGGTATTGGCAATCAACCATATCAAAAGCCTTTTCGGCATCAAAACTAACAAGGAAGACAGCTGCCGGTCGTGCACCCACTCCAATGAGGCCAATATTTTACGCATGTTCCGAACCGTGTATCGCCCTTTAACGAACCCCACCTGGGAGCCGTGCACCAGATCGCCCAACATTCCTGCCAGTCGCACTGCTAGAATCTTCGCCAACAATTTTAGATGAAAATTTAGCAGTGAGATAGGCCGATACGATGAGGCTAGAACTGGGTCTTTGCCCGGTTTTGGGATCAGTATGATATGAGCATGATTGCGCCCCCACTGAAACCTCCCTTGTTCCGCGTGTCTGCCAAACACCTCTACTAGCACGGGGCTTGCATATTTCTTGAGAATTTTATAGAATTCCGCGCCTAGACCATCCGGTCCCGGCGTTTTATAACAGCTCACGGCAGAAATTACTGTGCACACCTCCTGCACAGATATGGGCTGCTCCAACAGCGCCCTCTGCTCCTCGCTCAGCTGACACTACTATGAAAAATATAGCTCTAAACAAACACTGTTCAAAGTGGAAAACAAATGAAAATTCTTTCAGTATTTGGAATAACTGGTTGTACTTAAACCACAATTTTATCACCCGAGTACCCAGAATGTCTCAGACTCCATGGCGCTTAAGCGCAGACCATTTGCTGTATATTCGTTTGAGTGCGCATATTAGCATCAATGACTAATTCTGGGTTCTTTATCTATAAATCACCAGTTTTCCATCACCTTCGTGAAAATCTGCTTTACTAAAAACATTTCTTATCAGGTTTCCTCTCAGTCATTGAGAGTCGATGTAATTCAGATCTTACTATTTGCTTTTGTTTTTTTAACAACTCCTCCCAGATGCTCTCATTTTCACTTGTTTTTGAAGTTCCATCCCTCAAAAAAGGGTTTTTTTCTTGACATAAAGTTGTAATAAAATCTGGTGTAAAACTCAGAATATTCTTCCAACCTATAGGACCTTCCATTTATGTAATTGGGAGGAAACCTGATAAGATAAGAAATGTTTTTAGTAAAGCAGATTTTCACGAAGGTGATGGAAAACTGGTGATTTATAGATAAAGAACCCAGAATTAGTCATTGATGCTAATATGCGCACTCAAACGAATATACAGCAAATGGTCTGCGTTTAAGCGCCATGGAGTCTGAGACATTCTGGGCACTCGGGTGATAAAATTGTGGTTTAAGTACAACCAGTTATTCCAAATACTGAAAGAATTTTCATTTGTTTTCCACTTTGAACAGTGTTTGTTTAGAGCTATATTTTTCATCATAGTGTCATTTTATTTAGCTCTGTGAAGACCTCGCTCAGCTGAGGCAGGTTCAGCTCCCTCAGATATTCATGCAGTTCCATTTGGGGCGCAGACTCCGCTGCATACAATGATTGAAAAAAAACATGCGAAAGACCCGAGCAATCTCTGTGCTCTCCCTGTGTAATTTTCCCCCATCGTCTCAGATTGCCGCCACTAATGATGAACCTCGGTGGCCCTTCAAGCATCTAGCTAGCAGTTTCCCTGGTTTATCCCCATAACAGTACAATTGATATCAATAATACAGAGCTGACTTCTTGGCCCTCTGGTGTAAAAGTTCGTTGAGGTCTACCTGTGCTTCCCAGAGCCTCTTCTTGTTTGCAGTCATCGGAGTACGCGCACACAGACATCGCAATCCAGTGACCTGACGTTCGAGGCGAATGATTTGCTCCGCAATCATCTGACGTTTCCGGGCCATGTGATGCCCATCAGTACCGGGCCGGTACCGATTACTCCCGATGTCGATACCTCCCGGTATGCGTATCGGGCTCTACGAGAGCATCCAGATAGTCGATACTTCGATTCCTCTGAAGACTCTGATTCTTCAGAGGCCTCAATTGAAGCATCGGGCATCCTTCCTCAGGAACCCTCTTCTCCAAAAAGGAGAATGTCTCCTCCTGAAGACTTGTCTTTTCAGGGCTTCATTAGGGAGGTGGCCAAAGGCCTATCCATCTCAGTGACCTCTGAGACTGAACCTAGAGCCAAAAAATTGGATATCCTACAATATCCTAAGGCTCCTAAAGAAGCAGCTACCTTACCAATACATGAGATTCTTTTTGAACACATTTTGGGCATATGGGAGACTACTCTTTCCACCTCCCCTCATTCCAGAAGGTTGGACACCATGTGTCGTGTTTCTCCTTGTCCTGGGTTTCATAAGACTCAGCTTCCTCACCACTCTATTGTGGTAGAGTCTGCTATGAAAAAGATTGAGTACAAAAAGGCACTCCTCTGCTCCTCCAGGAAGAGAATGCAGAACTCTAGATGCCTTTGGCAGGAAAATCTTCCAGGCCAGTATGCTTGTAGCCAGAATCAACTCCTATAGTCTCTATATGGGGATGTTTCTGAAAGAAGTTACAGATCATCTGCAAACCTTATCTCCCTTTATGTCAGAAGATAAGAGAGAAGAATACATCACCTGGCTTAAACATACACAGGATGTATCTAAGTTTTCCAACCGTGCAGCCTTTGACTCTTGAGGGGGCCAGTAGAGCCTCGACTATTGCCATAGGTGCACGCAGAGTTGCTTGGTTGCAAGCCTCTGATTTGGAATCCTGGGTACAGGATGGTCTAGGTAACCTTCCCTGTACAGGCGAAAACCTGTTTGGCAAAGATTGGCAAGCAAAGGCTAACCAAATGGATGTTGAAAACTCTGCTTTAGATAGACTTTCAAAGTCTACTACTGCTCCTTTTAAAAAGAGGTTGTTCAAAAAGGGATCTTTCCCAAAGAAAGGGAAATTTTCTTCTTATGGTCAGGCCTCTTCTCAAGGTCGTTTTGCTACAAAGACAGCAACAACCAAAACAGGCCAAAACCCAGGCTGCGAGGACTGCTACGGCCCAACAGCCTCAGCCTCCTCAGGGCCTTTGACTTTCTACTAGAGACCTTAGCCTTTCTGGCTCTAGAACATCCAGAGCCTCTCACCATCCCAGGAAGGTTAGCTCACTTTGCTCCCAGATTGGGAACAAATCACAGCAGAGCAATGGACCCTCTCCATCATAAAGGAAGGGTACAAACTTCATTTCTTAAACCTTCCTCCTCACACCATGGTGAAACAGTTCAATTCTCCAACATCTCTCCTCAACTTTCTAGGTCAAGAGATTGCTACCCTTCTTGCCCAAGGGGCAATAGAAGAAGTACCCCTTCTTCAACAGGGCTCAGGGTTCTACTCCCCCCTATTTTCTCATTCCAAAGAAAACAGGGGGCTACAGACTCATACTAGATCTCAGAGAATTGAACAAGTTTCTATGCAAGGAGAAATTCAAGATGATCTCTCTCGGAACTCTCCTTCCATATCTCCAGAGTCAGGACTGGCTTTGTTCTCTAGATCTCAAGGATACGTACACCCATGTTCTCATCCATCCAACACACAGAAGGTTCCTTCGGTTCCTTTACCAAGGAAAGCACTACCAATACAAAGTGCTTCCTTTCAGTCTGGCCTCTGCTCCAAGAGTGTTCACAAAATGCATGGCAGTAGTAGCTGCATTTCTGCACACTCTAGGAATATTCGTATTCCCATATCTGGACGACTGGTTCATCCGAGCTCCATCCCAGTCAGAGGCCCAGACTTCCCTGGCCTGCACAAGGCGTGTTCTTCAGTATCTGGGACTGGTAATCAACATTCCAAAATCCCATCTCACCCCTATTCAGTCTCTAGAGTTCATAGGGGCCTTACTGGATACCACAATTGCAAGGGCCTATCTTCCCCAGGCCCGTTGCCTACGCTTGGTGCAGTTAGCCTCCCAGATTCAGTTAAAATCCCATTTAACTGCTCGAGAGATGTTACAACTCTTAGGCCACATGGCATGCACGGTGCATGTGGTTCCTTACGCTCGCCTTCACATGAGGGCAGCTCAGTGGACCCTATCCACCCAATGGACTCGGGCATCATGTTGCCTGTCAGACAAAATATCAACCTCCAGTCGCCTCTTTTGGTCCCTCCACTGGTGGAAGTCCACACAAAATCTGTTGCTGGGGTCCCCTTTCAACAGGTGTTACCCCAAGCCACCCTTACAACAGATACCTCTCCAAGGGGTTGGGGGGCTCATCTACAAGATCTCTCAACCCAGGGCATCTGGTCTCCACAGGAGACATCTCTTCATATCAACCTCTTAGAGCTCAGAGCAATCTTTCTGGCTCTGAGTCTTCCACACCCTGCTCAGCTACAAGACAGTCCTCATCCATACGGACAACCAGGTAGCCATGTTCTACGTGAACAAGCAGGGAGGGACTGGCTCTCCGTCGCTTTGCAACGAAGCTCTGAGATTGTGGGCCTTCGCCAGAGAGCATCAAATCCATCTCATGGCAGTGTATCTTCCAGGGGTTCAAAACTCTTGGGCAGACAGACTCAGTCGAGTTCTGCTTCCGCACGAATGGTCCCTCCATGGGGACCAGATAACCAGAATTTTTTGGATTTGGGGTACCCCAGACATAGACCTGTTTGCAAGTCCGTGAAATGCCAAACTTCCCCGGTTCTGTTCCAGGATTCCATGTCAGGGAGTTCAGGCCAGGGATGCCTTCCTCCTTCATTGGGGGCAAGACTTCCTCTACGCCTTTCCACCTATTCCCCTAATCCCCAAGACTCTGTTAAAGCTTCAGAGAGACAAGGGGACTTTGATCCTCATAGCACCACTTTGGCCACGCCAAGTGTGGTACCCTCTACTTCTGCATCTCTCTCAAGCTCCCTCCCTAGACCTGGGGTCTGCTCCAGATCTCCTCTCCCAGGAGGAGGGAACCTTGTGGCACCCAAATCCTCAGTCTCTTCATCTCAGGGCCTGGTTGCTGAAGGCCTAGACCTTCAAGATTTACAACTTTCTCAGCAAGTGAAGGATATCCTTCATGCTTCCAGAAAGCCTTCCACCAGACGTTCATATGCTTTTAAATGGAAAAGGTTTTCCATTTGGTGTGCAGAGAAGGGTCTCAACCCTCTTGCAATACCTTTGCGTTCTTTACTAGACTATTTGCTGCATTTATCCCATGCAGGCCTTAAAACAAATTCAATCAGAGTCCATTTGAGTGCTATTGCAGCATCCCCTAAGCCTCTCAATGGACAACCTTCATCCTCTTATAGCAAGATTGAGAGGCCTTCTTTTAACTAAACTTCCCATTAGACCACCTCCAGTGCCCTGGGACTTGAATCTGGTTCTTGACCAGCTTATGAAGCCACCCTTTGAACCCTTAGCCACTACCTCCTTAAAATTCCTTTCCTGGAAGGTTATTTTTCTCATTGCAGTCACCTCAGCTCGCTGTATCAGTGAGTTGCAAGCTTTAGTGGCTAATCCTCCTTATACAAGGTTCCATCATGTCAAGGTAGTCCTCAGAACTAATCCACACTTTATGCCTAAAGTCTCACCTTTTCATCTGAACCAGGAGGTGTTTTTACCTGTCTTTTTTCCAGGACCTCATGCATCAAGTGCAGAGAGGAATCTTCATACCCTGGATTGTTAAAGAGCACTTGCTTTCTACTTACACAGGACACAGCAACATAGAAAGTCCTCTCAACTTTTTGTTGCTTTTGATCCTTCTCATTTAGGACTTCCAGTCTCTAAGAGAACTCTGTCCAATTGGATTGCTCAGTGTATTTCCTTTGCCTACCAAAGTAAGAACCTTTCTCTGGAGGGCCATGTCACAGCTCACAATGTGAGGGCCATGGCAACCTCTATGGCTCATCTAAATTCTTTGTCCATCGACCAAATCTGTCGAGCGGCCACCTGGGCATCGGTTCATACCTTCACAGCCCATTACTGCTTGGACAAGGACTCCCGCCGGGATGCCTTGTTTGGTCAGGCTGTTCTCAAACACCTGTTCCATACCTAATCAACTCCTACCCTCCATCCCTGAACTGGATGCCTGAGATTCATGGGTAAAGGTAGAGCCCTTCCCAGGGACTCACAATCTGGGTGATCTCCCAGGCATCTCTAGCTGGGGAGTCCCCATATGTGAAGACTCATTCCTGCTTGTTCTTGGAGATAGCACAGTTACTTACCTGTAACAGGTGATCTCTGGGAACAGCAGGAATAAGTCTTCACAACCCACCCACCTCCCCTAGGAGTTGTATCTCTCTATCTATCTTTCCTGTCCTCTCTCTTTGTCTCAGCTTTAAAACTCGAACTGGAGAGAGGCAGTTAGGAAAGGCGGGAAGGCAGTGTGCAGGCGCTGTGGGATGCTCCCAAAAGCTTTCTTTCAGGAAGCTGGGGAGCATTCCCGCGCAGGCTCCGTCGGTACCGACGATACCCATATGTGAAGACTTATTCCTGCTGTTCCCAGAGATCACCTGTTACAGGTAAGTACCTGTGCTTTTCCAGCAGTAGCAGTCCCTTTTGGTAGTCCTTCAAGAGATTCAGAATAGGCTGAAAGGATCCATCCTTTTTGCGGACTACCACAGTACTACCTTTTAACTTTCGAAAGGGAGACTATGATTTATTTATTTATTTAGCTGCATTTATATCCCGCTTTTCACCGGGTCAAAGCGGTTGGGGGATACATTTAACACGAGGGGATATGATAAAATGAGGAAAACAGTTAAGAAAAAACTAAAAGGAGCAGTTGCAAAGGTTAAAGACGTACATCAGGCTTGGCTGTTGAAAAATACAATCTTGGAAGCCCAGACCAGCTGTATTCCACGCTTTAAGAAAAGTGGAAGAAAGTCCAAAAAACTGCCAGCATGGTTTAAAGGTGAGGTCAGAGAGGCTGTTGCCATAAAAGCATCTTTCAGGAAATGGATAAAAGAGCCAAACGGTGAAACCTGGAAACAGCACAAGCACTGGCAAGTCAAATGCAAGGCTTTGATAAGGCAGGCAAAGGGAGAATTTGAGAAGAAGCTTGCTGCGGAAGCAAAAATGCGAAGTAAAGACCTTTTCAAGTACATTCGTAGCAAAAAACCTTTGAGAGAGTCAGTTGGTCCATTAGATGATAAAGGGGTTAAAGGAGCACTAAGAGGCGACAAGGCGATAGCAGAGAGACTGAATGAATTCTTTGCTTCGGTCTTTACTGAGGAAGATGTAGGGATGTTACCCATGACTGAAGTGGTATTTAAAGGTGCGGAAGAATTGAAGGAAATATCGATACATCGGGAAGATGTATTACAACTATTAGATAAACTGAAGAGTAGCAAATCACCTGGGCCGGATGGTATACATCCAAGGGTGTTGAAAGAACTGAAATATGAGATTGCAGACCTGCTATTAGTAATCTGTGAACCATCATTAAAATCATCTCTAATACCTGAAGATTGGAGGATCGCCAATGTAACACCAATTTTTAAAAAGGGTTCCAGGGGTGATCCGGGAAACTACAGACCGGTGAGCCTGACGTCAGTACTGGGAGAAATGGTAGAAACCATCATAAAGAATAAAATTACTCAGCATTTAGATAGTCATGACCTAATGGGAGACAGCAAACATGGCTTTAGACAAGGAAGATCTTGTCTTACTAATCTGTTATGTTTTTTTGAAGGAGTGAATAATCAGGTGGACAAAGGTGAGTCGGTTGATATTGTGTATCTGGACTTTCAGAAAGCCTTTGACAAGGTCCCTCATGAGAGACTTTTGGCAAAACTAAAGAGTCATGGGATAGAAGGCAGTGTACTATTGTGGATCAGGAACTGGTTAAAAGATAGAAAGCAGAGGGTAGGGCTAAATGGCCAATTTTCCCAATGGAGAAAGGTGAATAGTGGTGTACCCCAGGGATCTGTGCTGGGTCCGCTGCTTTTTGACATATTCATAAATGACCTGGAAAGTGGAATAATGAGTGAGGTTATCAAATTTGCAGATGACACAAAACTATTTAAAGTTGTTAAAACCCAAGAGGATTGTGGAAAATTGCAAGAGGATCTTAATAAATTGGAAGACTGGGCATCAAAATGGCAGATGAAATTTAATGTGGACAAGTGCAAGGTTATGCACCTAGGGAAGAACAACCCAAACTATGGTTACACGATGCAAGGTTCCACATTAGGAACTACCACCCAGGAAAAAGATTTAGGCGTCATTGTGGATACCATGTTAAAACCCTCGGCCCAGTGTGCAGCAGCGGCCAAGAGAGCAAATAGAATGCTAGGTATGATAAGGAAAGGAATGGAAAATAAAACAAACGATATTATAATGCCTCTATATCGTTCCATGGTGAGACCTCACCTTGAATATTGTGTACAATTCTGGTCGCGGTATCTTAAAAAGGATAAAGCGATTTTAGAAAAGGTTCAGAGAAGAGCCACCAAAATGTTAAAGGGGATGGAAGGATACTCCTGTGAAGAAAGGCTAAAAAGGTTAGGGCTCTTTAACCTGGAAAAGAGACGGCTGAGGGGGAGATATGATAGAAGTCTATAAATTAATGAACGAAGTGGAACGGGTTAACATAGATTGATTGTTTACCTTATCAGAATATAGAAAGACTAGGGGACATGCAATCAAGCTACAGGGTAAACTATTTAAGACTAATAAAATAAAATATTTTTTCACTCAACGTGTAATCAAACCGGGTCAAAGCAGCTGGGGGATACATTTAACACGAGGGGATATGAGACACATAGACTAATACTTACAGGGAACATGGGCAATGGAGGGTTAAGTGGCTTGCCCAAGACCACAAGGAGCACCTGTGGGACTAGAAACCCCAGTCCTTCCGGCCCAAGGTTGCTGTCCTCTAGTGGGATTTGAACCACCGACCTTCCGGCCTGTAGTACCTTGCCCCAACCACTAGGCCACTCCTCCCTCTGGAATTTGTTACCAGAGGATGTAGTAAAGGCTGTTAGTGTAGCTGGGTTTAAAAAAGGTTTGGACAAGTTCCTGAAGGAAAGGTCCATAAACCTTTATTAAGAAGGGATCCAGGATATCAATGCTTGACGCAGTACAAGCATTGCGGAACCTGTGTCTTTTGGGGAAACTGCTAGGTATGTATGACCTAGATTGGCCACTGTTGGAAACAGGATACTGGGCTTGATGGACCTTGGTCTGACCCAGTATGGCATATCTTATGTTCTTATGTTCCTCCTTTAAGGAACATGAAAGGTGGCAGGGGGAGCTAAGTCTGCCTCAGGATCGGCATTGGGGGTGGAATTCCTGCCTTTGATGCCGGTGTCGGTTGACTCTGTCTCTTGCTCTCGGGCCCCGTTGGAGTACAGGGATTATCGGGCGTCGGAGTCATTCTCGGAGGACCTTCCCTGGACGCCGAAGGCCTCATCAAAGCCGAAGTCAAGGTCCGACCCCAGCCCGGGGGGGGGGGGTTGTTAAGACCTCTGGGACACCTGCACGGAGTCCTCGATGTCATGTACAATGGCCGTGAGCGTCCCTCCAAGCTACCCCATTAGGAAGCATCGACTGAGTCTGGTTCCCCGACGCTGTCACAATCAGACACTCCTTTGCCAGGGACTAGACACTGGCCTCGACATCCTTGAAGCCGGCACCCGCCTTTGTGGAGCTGTCAGGCATCGAGGCCAGAATGGTGGCCCTGGAATGCAACTTCACGGCATTCATTTGAGGGATAGAGGGGCCTGACTCCTGGTCACTCCAGGTCTTTGGTGCCTGCCACGGGGCTATCCTCATCCAGGACCTCCCCAGAGGATGCTCCACCCATCCTTAAGTTGCTGGCTTGATCCGTGTTGTCTGTCGGTGACCAACGTTAGGCCCAGCATGGTATTGGATATGGCCTTGCTGGAACCCCAACACTGGGTGCCATCGACACCGAGCTGGTCCGATGATCGCAGGGCATTTGCTGATTGCTCCAGCTCCGTCAGTGTGGGAGACAGATAAGGAGTCTCCAGACACCATCCTCCACTGGGACATCCCCTCCGACCCATTTTCACCACACCATTGGTGACTGTCACCCCCCCCCCCAAAGAATCTTGCATTCCTGAAGTTTCTACAGGTGATGTCCCAGGCACTTGCCTTTGTGGCGGTGCCTGAGGACAAGACGCATGCCAAGGATCTCGAGATCCTCCAGTACGAGGCTGCTCCTCTGGAGGCACCGACAGTGCCCATGCCCCCCATCCTCAAATGGTTGCTGTTCATGATGTGGGAGATCCCTATGATGGTGCCGTAGATGCGATTCGCAGTATCAAGTTAGCTGGAGTCCGGCTTCCAGAAAACACAACTGCCACATTATTCCATGGTGGTGGAATCAGCTGTGCATCATATTAAGAGCCAGAAGACGCACTCCTCTGTGCCCAACCAGCAGGGAGGCATGCACCATGGATGCGTTTGGTAGGAAGTGTTTCCAGGGTTTCATGCTCACAGCCGGATTCAGGCATACCAGCTGTACCTGGGCATGTACTTGCGGGTCTTGGCAAAGGACCTCACAGGGTTCTCGGCTCTCTATCAGGTGAATCCCTTGAGGACATCCAGGACCATAGTGTCATATGTCAAGGAGTGCTCCAAGTTTCAAACTCGGGCAGTCTTTGACGGCTTTGAGTCGGTAGCTTGGGTAGCTGTGGTGGAGATTAGTGCTTGTTGTCTTGCCTGGCTACAATCGTCCAACTTGGAGCAGTGGGTTCAAGAAAAGTTAGTCAATGTCCCTTGCCAAGGGGAAAATATCTTTGGCAAGCCTATGATGGAGAAGGCCAATGAACTGAAGAAGGAATTCATGACAAGAACCAGGCTGTCCAAGAAAATGTCTGAACCATCCCGCAGGAAGACTTCAGGGGAAAAGCCCTTCCACCTGAAGACCAGGAAGGTTTATGGGAACGTTCCAAGTTTCAGGCCTATCACGCTTCCCCTCGGGGCAGCAGGCCAGGAGCCAAGGGCATGGCTCCCGTAAGCCAAAGGCCCCCAAATGGCACCCCAGGCACAGCCTGAGGGGAGCTTTTGATTCCTTGGACGTGGCCTCCCTCCCCCAGGAGGTACAAGTCCCAAGGTTCACGGGAGAACAGCTGGTCCACTTTGCATACCGGTGGCCAAGCATCACCACAGACGCCTGGGTGTTGCAGGTAGTCGAGGAAGATTCTCCTACACTTTGTCCAGCTGCCTCCTCCCTTCTTCTCAGGGGAATTACCCATGGACAATGTTCCCTCTAATTTTCTGTAGGCTGTGTGCGCATAAAATATCAGCTGTGTGCAGCTTTTGAAGGAAGGTTAAATTTTTGTGCGCCACATAACGACACTCGGAGTTATATACTTTAAAATTTGACTACACATCAGAATACAGTATGTGCACCACATTGATTTTAATCAAATTAAATGAAAATAGACGATTACTAAATGAAGTGGGAAATTTCTAGTAATTACAATCATAACTTTTAAATTTTAAGACGTCTGTTTTCTATCAGAATCAGAGCTGTAATTTTTGTGCGCTCTGTTGTAAAGTATGTGCGCTCGCTCGGCAAGGTGTGTGCGCGCGCACACGCGCACAGCTTAGAGGGAACAGTGCCCATGGACCCCTTGCACAGGGAGCTTCTGCAAAGGGAGCTAGAGTTTTTGCTTGAGAATCAAGCGGAGGAGCCAGTCACCCATTCTCTTCAAGGCCAGGGATTCTACTCCCTCTACTTCCTGGTCCCCAAGAAGACAGAGTGCTTCCAGCCATCCTGGATCTACAGGACCTCAACTGTTTCCTGGTCAAGGAAACGTTCAAAATGGTATCAATTGGAACCTTGCTGCCTTACCTCCTGCTGGGAGATTGACTATGCCCTTAGATCTCAAAGATGCCTACACCCACATCCTGATACATCTAAGACTCCTCTGGTATTCACAAAATGCCTGGCAGTCGTGGCCGCTCGCCTCGGGCTCCTGTGGGTTTTAGTCTTCCTCTACCTGGATGACTGGCTCATATGAGCCAGCTCGCTGGAGGAAGTGTGCAACACAGCACAGCACACTATAGGGATAATCCAGCACCTGGGCTTTATGGTGAAATTCCAGGAGTCTCAACACCTGCCCACCTAGCGTTGGAGTTCATTGACACCCTATAACAGCATGTCAAAACAGTCACTCAGACCACTCCAGATGGCTCAAAACACAGCGGCAAGAATAATTGCCAGATTATCAAAACGAGACCACATCACTCCCATACTAAAAGACCTCCACTGGCTCCCAATCACCTCCTGCATCAAATACAAAATGATACTAAACATATTCAGAATCAAACACAGGAACTCCGCACCCAGCCTACAACCCCTCATACTACCTGACGCCAGCACAAGACCTAGGAGAAGGACCACAGCAGACACACTCAACACACCAAAAAACTACTCAAGCATGCAGTTCCACCACACGCAGAGCCCTATCAGTGGCAGCACCAACAATATGGAACTCACTCCCAGATGATCTACGATCAACAGAAGATCCAAAGGACTTCTGAAAACAACTAAAAACCTTGCTCTTCACAGAGCACTACGGTCCAGGCATATAACAGAAGCACCAGACCCGGACTAATGCTCAGCCGCAGCACTCTATATATAACTGCAAAGCTCATGTATATAACACTAAAAAGCTCATGCTGTAAATAGTTCATGCTAATCATCCCACACACACTCATGCACCATCACTGTAAAGTATAAACAGACCTAAAACACAAACACCAACTCGATTGATTGCTGTGTACACCGCCTTGATTGAAGGATAAGGCAGGATAGAAATACCCTTTAAATAAATAAATAAATAAATAAAAATACTGGATTCCACTCAGGCAAGAGCCTTTCTGCCACTGGATTGGGCGCAAAGCCTCTCTGCCCTGGCACAGGCTGTGTAGGTCAGCTCAGTGGTGACAGCCAGGCAGAGTTGCTCTGCCTTTTGGAGCTCATGGCATCCACATCACCTTATTTGCCCGCCTCCACATGTGGCAGGCTCAATGGACACTCAGCGCCCAGTGGACACAGGCTTCAGGCCATCTGAAGGACCTTATTCAAGTCACGCTAGCCCTAAATTCTCAGGCTGGTGGCAGGACTCCCCTCAACCTCAGAGCCAGCTGTCTTTCCAGGCTCCCCAGGTGCAATGCATCCGCACAATGCATGCATCCAGTTTGGGCCAGGGAGCCCACTGCGATCACCTGCAGTTGCAAGACCCATGGTCGCTAGAGGAGAGTGTCTCGCAGATCAACCTGCTGGAACTCAGAGCAGTCTATCATGCCCTGTGAGTCTTCTAGGATCATCTGGAAAGACAGGTGGTTCATGTTCAGATGGGCAACCAGGTGGCAATGTACTACATCAACAAGCAGAGAGGCATGGGCTCATACCAGCTTTGCTGGGAGGCAGTGCACCTCTGGAACTTTGCGACAGGGAAGACCATCTCCCTCAAAGTGGTGTACTTGCCGGGTCAGGACAATGTACTGGCCGACCGTTTGAGCCAAGACCTCCAGCTCCACAAGTGGAGGCTGTACCCGGCCGTGCTGGGAGAGGTCTTCCAACGCTGGGGGACCCAGGAGATTGACCTCTTTGCCAGTCTGGAGAACAAGCAGCTGCCACACTTCTGCTCCCAGAGACCGGCCCTTCCTCCTCCCCTAGTTCAGGGGCTTCCTGTATGCTTTTCCGCCCATGCCCCTGGTACCACATTTTCTTTTCAAGATCCAGGCAGAAACGGCCTCAGTCCTCTAAATTGTGCCCAGGTAGCCCTGGTTCCCCCTGCTTCTGCAGTTGTCCCAGCGGAATCTTCTACTACTGGGGAGCACACCGGTCCTGCTGTCCCAAGAGGACAGGTTGCTACTTCACCCCAACCTCCAGTCCCTTACCCTGATAGCCTGCATGCTGAGAGGCTAGCTATAATGCATTACTGCCTCTCCAGGTCAGTTGAAATGTTCTCTTTGCCTTGCGTAAGGATTCCACGCAATGGGAGTATGCTTTTAAGTGTTGCAAGTTTTTGCAGTGGTGTGCAGAGGAGGGTCTTAACCTCTTCTGTGCGATACTGGAGCTCTTATGGTACCTTCTGCATCTTTTGGGGGCTGGCCTCAAGTCCAACACTGTCAGAGTACACCTATGTGCCATCTCTGCCCACCACCACACAGTGGATGGTCAGGCCGTGTGACTGCACCGTCCGGTGGGCCGGTGTATGTGAGGCAGTCTCTTCTCCTGGCCCCAATCCGTCCACCACCAGTGGTGTGGGACCCCATTGTGGTTTTGGGCAAGCTAATGGCTCCACCCTTCAAAAATCCATGGCTACTTGCCACCTCAAGTACCTTTCTTGGAAGGTTGTGTTCCTAGTGGCACTCACCTCCGTCAGGCATATGAGCGAGCTGCAGGCACTAGTGGCACATGCACCCTACACCAGGTTCCACAAAAGCGGTGTTGTCCTTCAGACTCACCCCAAGTTCTTGCCAAAGGTTGTCTCTACCTTCCACTTGAATCAAGAGTTGGTGTTGCCCACCTTCTTCCCTACACCTCATTCCTCCAGGGCAGAGATCTCCTTACACATGCTGCACTGCAAGCGTGCCCTGTCCTTTTACATCTAGAGGACGCAGCTCTTTGTCTCATTTGACCCCAGTTGGCTTGGGGTCACAGTCTCTAAGTGCATCCTCTCACGGTGGGTGGCCAACTGCTTTTCCTTCGCCTTTCAACAGTCCCCTGTAGCTTGGAGTTGAATGAACTGTCTCCTTGGCAGGGCAGATATGATAGACAGTTGTGGAGGTCTTCTCAGAGGCTGGATACATGCAGCCAGGCAGTGCACCAAGTGGAGTTGTTTTTCGTTTTATGCTTGATTGAGCTTTTGGTGGGCAGGTGACCGCGCATAATGGTGTAGCTCCCAAAGGCTTGCTTTGAAAGTTGGGGATTGGATCCGCGCAGGCTCCGTTGGCACCGATGCCACCCATATGTGAGGACTGATTCCTACTATCCTCAGAAAATACCTGTTAAATGTGAGTATAACTATGCTTTACACTGGCTCTCTTAGCTAGGAACTCCTTCCAAAGTTGAACTGCAGGTCAAATCAGCCAGAGGGGTATCACATATATGCCCTGTTGTCCCTCCAAGAACAAGCATAATTGACCTGTGGAACCCAGTGCCCTCCAGGTGCTCTAGGCCTGTGCTCTAGGCCTTAGCTGTAGAGGAAAGCAGCAACCACCATCTGCTATTGGTGCATTAAACAGTAAAAGTGCCAAGCTTGGAGGCCTAAACCTTCCCATAAGCCAGACCGCTGATGTCTTGGAAATCTGGATAGAGAAGCAGAAAAATAAATGGAAGAAAACTGAAGTGATAGTAGGGGAGGAAGTGAAGATGTGAGAAATGGCCAGTGGACAAAGGATGAAAAATTGGAGGCAGAGAGAGAGAGAGGAATTGAGTGAGTGAATCAATAGGTGGCAGAGAGCAGGGTAGGGTAGAGGCTGAAGGAATGGTAGTAAAGGGGAGACAGTTTGGGGTGAACGAGTGGGAGGTGGAAAGCAGGTAAAGGTGTTGGGGTAAAGAGAGTGGATGTGGAGTACAGAGGGGGGAGGCAGAGCGCAGGGGTGAAGGACTAGGACATGAAGAATAGGGCAAGTGATGAAGTGGGAGGAGCAAAGAAAAATAAGAAAGACATGCCTTTTACCCTAAGTCGCACTCCAGCCCCATCACCTTACACAGTCCTTTATTTGTTGCTGACTCCCTTCCATGGTGAGAAGTAGAGCAGGGCAAAGGGTGAGGGGATGAGCAGAGAGGGGAGTGTAGAGTGGAGGACAGGATGGGGAAAGAGAGAATGGGGAAGTCGTGCACGTCTTTAGGGGCAAAGGAGTATTGGGAAGGAATACTTTTAATTTTGTGTGTTGGAGGGGGGATGCTATGGAGGAGTCACCAATCTCCTTCTGTACCTGGGGGGGAGGTGGAGGGGCTTAAGATGATATTGTGGCATCATGGAATATTTTTGTGCTGTTCTATGGCGGAAAGACAATGGTATGGTGGGGTCACCCAAGCCCCATTTTTGCTGACATGTGGGTGTAGGTAGTATGGTGGGGTTGCTGAGCTCTTATGAAGGAAACCTGTTGCAGTCCTGGCATATTTCAGTAAAGGTATTTGTTGTTCGATATATTGGTGTCCTCTGGTCTTTTTTTTTTTTTTTTTTTTATGACTATAATGAATATATATGAGATGTGTATATGCAAATATGTCTCCTCCCCCCCCCCCCCCCCCCCCCCCCAAAAAAAAAAAGTTAAACTACACCCATGGTACAGACATGAGTTATGAGTTGCCTGCCTGCAGATGTTGGAGACAAAACGCTAGAACTTTTCAGTACTATCATTACTGGTATAAAGAGTGGTGCAGACGTTGCATATATTAATTTTAATATTTTTTATTATTGTAAACTGCTCTGGTACCTTGTGTGTGAGCGGTATATAAAATGTTTTAATAAAGATAAAGATATGTCAGGTTTTTTTGTCTCCAGCTGATGTGGTGACAGGACTGGTCTACCTTTGGATTTAGCTCATGGGGCCACAGTCTGAGACAGGACCGACCCTAGACATGTTGCCTGCACACAGCCCTGCTCCATCACAGGCCCCATGCCCTGAAAACTAAACAATATCTGGAAAGCAGCAGCTTCATTTCACTGGAGACGAGCAGGGGGATGTAACCACACTATATTGGTGATGTCCATGATGGAACTGTTGCTGCTGGGCTCTCCCCTAGCTCCAAGAAGTCTTCTCTAGTCAACTGGTGGCCACCACTTCTGTTGGAGGAGGACACTGCTCCACCCTCAGTCCAGTCTACCAAAGCCCCTGGGACATGACTTTCAGCCTGAGGACCCTTCTCTCCCCCACCATGCCAGAGTGCCTCTGAGGAGCATGCATTAGATTACTCTTACTGCAGGTTCCTCCAAAAGGTCTTGCAGGTGCTTGCCCTCAGTGAATCCCAGACCCCTATGAACAAAGAGGATTTCCAGTCCATCCTCCGCTCTTGCAGTGCTCCCTAGGAGGTCATAGCTCTGCCAGCCTACAGGACATCTAATCCTACATTTGGAAGACTCCCCTCAGGTGCATGCCACCTCTCAATGCCTGGATCTTGAATACAAGTTACTTTCAGCTTCAGGTTTTTATCACCAGCAGTTGCACCAAACAATAGTCTGAGACAAGTCCTAAAGAAATCTGAGCGTACAGGCTGCAGTGCACATCCTTTTGGTAAGGAGCAAAGGATCCTGGACGCTGTTGGCAGGGAGATCTATTAGCGTGATCTGCTGGCCATGCAGATCCTGGCCCACCAACTGCAGATCTGCACTACCACCATGACCACCTGTTGCAGCTGGATGACACTGGCAGTTGTGCGGTGGAGGACCACACACAACTACAGGACAACCTACACGAGCCCCTATATTGCATCATCAGCGCTACCTTCAATGCATATGACTCGGTCGCATAGTCTGTGGCCACTGCCATCTCCACTTGGTGCACTGCCTGGCTGCATGTATCCAGCCTCTGAGAAGACCTCCACAACTGTCTATCATATCTGCCTTGCCAAGGAGACAGTTCATTCAACTCCAAGCTACAGGGGACTGTTTCTGAAGTCAAAAACTTCAGAAGAGGGAGGAGTGGCCTAGTGGTTGGGACAAGGTACTACAGGCCGGAAGGTTGGTGGTTCAAATCCCACTAGAGGACAGCAACCTTGGGCCGGAAGGACTGGGGTTTCTAGTCCCACAGGTGCTCCTTGTGGTGTTGGGCAAGCCACTTAACCCTCCATTGCCCATGTTCCCTGTAAGTATTAGTGTTTGTGTCTCATATCCCCTTGTGTTAAATGTAACCCCCAACCGCTTTGATCCGGTGAAAAGCGGGATATAAATGCAGCTAAATAAATAAAAACTATTCCTCCATGCTGTTAGAGATTCACGGCTCAACCTATAAAGTCTGCATCACAGTCCTGCTAGAAACAACCCTTGCAGTTCCTTCAGACATACCAGTACTTCCAGCAATCCTATCCATGGAGGAGATTCCAACCATACTGCTGATCCAGCATGTCTTGGGCACTGCTTACAACTAGCACCCCCAACCATGAGAAAGGAAGCAGCCATCCATTATCCCCATTCCCACAGTCAAGACCAACCCCAATTTTTGACTACCCTGCAGAGACCGAGTTCCACAATCTGGATTGTAAGAGGGCCCTGTCCTTTTGCATGCAGCAGACTCAGGGCTGCCGCAAAGCACCACAGCTTTTCGTATCCTATGACTCCATCCATCTGGGGCTCCCAGTGACTAAGCAAACTCTGTCCACTTGGGTGGCGGACTGCATTTCCCTTGCCTGCGAGCAAGCAGGTGTCTCAATAGACCAGAGGTTCATGGCTACTTCTGCGTTCCATCCCCGTGATGGAAATCTGCCAGGCCACCATCTAGTCTTCAGTACATACCTTTGTAGTTCACTACTGCCTGAAGAGGGAGTCCCAATGGGACAGCGCCTTCGGCCAGGCCATACTCCGTAACCTCTTCAGGGTGTATGCAACTCCTGCCCGCCGACCCTTCTGTGTTCAGGCTACCAGAGTGCTGGTTCTCTTCTGGACACTAGGATCTTGCGAAAGTGTCTCAGTAAGGACTCAAGAGCTGCTGATCATGGTTCACCCTTACAGTTCGCTGTGGCATATATGTTTTGCAGGTTCTCGGTGCCCTGTAGCTGGAGAGTCCCATATGTGAGGACTGACTTCCTGCTTGTTCCCGGAGAAAGCGTAGTTACTCACTTATAACAGGTGTTCTCCGAGGACAGCAGGAATCAGTCCTCACAACCCTCCCCCCTCCCCTTGGAGTTGCTTCTCTGCCATCTTAGCTATGTCATTAGACTGCAGCAAGAAGGCACCCTTGGTCGAGAAGTGGACCACACATGCATGGTGCATCTCCCAAAGGCTTTCTTCCAAAGCTGGGGAGATACATCCGCATGGGCTCCGTCATTACTGACATCACCCATATGTGAGGACTGAATCCTGCTGTCCCTGGAGAACACCTGTTACAGGTGAGTAAATACATTGTATGCACAGAAGAACCCAGGGGCCATTTTTCTTTTTTTCATTTTATGCCTTTTGCCTTCCTTACTGCTTCTATAGCACAAAGACACTGTCATTCCAGGCTGTTCCACTAACCACCTAAGACATTTTAAGACTCCCACAGACACCTGTAATGTTCTGTGCTCTCATTTGGCTCACCTTATATGGCTCGAGCTAGTGAAGCTTACCCAGCTGCCCACTTTAAATTTTGTACTGTTCCAGAGAATGCCTCGGACCCTAGCTGCATCTGTCCACCTGGCAGAGCTAAGGTACTGGTCTTGTGTCTTCATCCAGGTGTGATATTTAGTCGGGTAGCTCTTTTCTGTGCTTTTCCTAAGTGCAGAGTAAGCCTGTGACCTCTGGTTACTAATTAGTGAGTTATAGCTACTAAAAATCATGGTGCTACTACAATGGATGACCTCATTTTTCTATTGCTAGTTTGTATATCTTAGGTTTATGTTGGATAGAAAAATAATATATTATCACAGAACTCTTTCCTGGCTCATTACCAGAGGGTCCCACCAAACCTGAGGGCGAGGGACTAATAGCAGACTTTTCCCCTAGATGAATCTGAGCATAACTTATGTTTGTCTGCCAATAATCCCCACAGACAGGATCCATCGTTTCGGGGAGTCATGGCTATTGTCACACCCTCAGGGGGCCCTACCGGTGGGGTCAGGTATTACCTGATGACTCCTCCTCTTGGCTCTGTAAATGCTGCAGACAGCCCTGCCTGGCCCTCTGGGAGCGTGGTAGTTGTACCTTCTTTGATAAGAATCACTCACTCACACACTTCAACTTCAAATCAGGGCTTTATTCCCCGTCCACGAGGGTTTTTCCTTCTTCTTTGGCAAAACAAAATAACAAACCACTTCGGGCATATAACATAAATTAAATATGGAACAAAAATAGCTTGCTTCAGCTTTTAACTATAACAAAAGAAAAGAACTAAACAGACTTTCTGTTCTTAACACAACCTTTTCTTTTGCTGCCTTTATACAGCTCAATTATACTGTTGCCTGAGAGAACCGTTTGTTAGCAAACAGATTATGTCTTTAAACTCTGGTTATCTTCAACCTTCTTATCTTAGAGAGAACTCTGGGTCAATTACTGATAAAGAACAGTCCATTGGTTCAGGACTTACTGGCACATCTGGATTATCACATTGCATTATTTATTTATTTATTTAAAGTTTCTTTTATACCGCGCTATTTGACATCAGCGCGGTTTACAGTGAACAGAAATTACACTTCACAAAATTGATCAGTGCTTACAATGAACAGGGCAATACATTAAACAGGTTTACATTAAACAGGTTTCTTAAACAGAGAACATAATAAACTATGTACAGAAGGCAACTATATACAAAGCCGCTATTCACCTGAACACACATTTACAGGATCAGCTGTTTCACCGGAGTAAAGCTGGCTTGCTCCGTCAAGCAGGAAGTTACTTTGTTTCTCTGAGCCAAAGCCTTGCTGGGAATTACCATACGTTTTTGAGTGAGGCTTGTAAGAGCTCTGCCCCTGCTGGTAACTAAAAGGAAACTTCAAACATTCACTGGCTCTGTTATTAGAGTGTTCACGGTATGCTCTGAGCTTGCTCGGGCTTAGCTCTTGCAGTACAGCTGCCTGTGATTGCACTACTCGAGACGGCACCCTGTTAAAACTTGGGAGTTTAAAATTGCTAGTAGAATTACAAGCTCCTGCAGGTAGGAAAACTTCTCTTCTCTTAGGGCTTCTAGCACAAGGGAAGAAGTTATTCTCTGTTCCTCTTAAGCTTGCTTTTGGTTGGCTTTTCCTATTAATTCTGGGTTTTACCCACTCAGGTAGGAAACAGCCTCTCTCTGCAATTCCTGCTCTGTTACCTTCTATGGAAATTCTCTCACGTCTCTTGTGACCTCCACGCATGCACTCAGTATTCAGCTGCTGACTTCCAAACTTCTCAAACAGGTCTTGGGACTCACTCAGACTTTCCTGTTGATTTTCCTGCTGACCCAGTGGTTCATTCTCTCTTTCTCTCATTCCAGTTCCATTCGTTCCACGGCTGCTGCCCTTGCCGCTGTCTCTCTTGCTGTTTCTCCTGCTGCCTTTCCGGCTGCCTCTCTCTAACTGCTTGTGAGCGTATTTTATGTATGTGTCTTTGGGCTCCACCTCCACCCAGCTGATCCCTATCAGGTAATGCAAACTCCATTTCCCTGCTACCTGGGTGTGTCTTCCTAGCCCTTACCCACGTGTGTCCTGGTTGTTTATAGCAACCATCTGACAGGTTTTTATTTATGCTGTCAGTTTCTCCCTGATCATCCCTACTGATCTCCATTTTTTCAGGCTCTGTTAGGTCCACCTTGTGACACAATCTATAACCACAGATCACTGGGTCTTCCACATAATTCAGGAATGGTGGGAGCTGCAAGACAAACTTCTGGACTCTGCCTCCATCTCATCCTCCAGCAGCGCCAAACTACCAGCTCAACACATCTCCATTCTGCAACAGGAGACAAACGAGCTGCTGCAGAATCAGGCCACCAGCCTGTTTCCCCTCTATCCATTTGCCCTAGGCGTCTCCAAATTCTTTCCCATTCTGAAGAAATACAGAGGCTTTGGCTGATCCTCTACCTCTGTGATCTTAACTTCTGCATCAAATGAGAGAAGTTCAAAATGCATGCCATCCTCCTGCTGCTCCCCCACAATGACTGGCTAGCCTTTCAGTCAAACTGAAGGATGCCTACACACATCCCCATCCACTCACATTACTGGAAATACCTTTGCTTCAAATTCAGAGGACAGCATTACTAGTGCAAAGTGCTGCTCTTTGATCTCTCCTCAGCCCTGCAAGTCGTCATGACATGACTTGCAGTGGTTGCACTGTCTACCCTTCTATGGAAAACTGGCTCATCGCTCCCACCTCCAGGGAGCCAGGTGTTAGGATTTGTTCTAAACACACAGAAACATGATGACAGAAGATGATCACACGGCCTATCTAGTCTCTTTCCATGCCAACTACTAAGCTCTATAGTCCTTTTTTCCTTGAAAGATCTTCTGTTTCTCCTATTCTTTCTTGAAGTCAGATATAAATAAATAAATGCAAAAAAACCCAGCTTTCAGAAAATTCAGAAGTTCACAAACAGGAACACAGGAAAGAATACAGGATCAAACTAAGAGACAAAAAGAGAAATAAAGATAGCAAAATCAAAGGCAGAAGAAAAGATGACTAAAGATATGAAGTGGTGATGGAAGGATACGCCTCTGAAGAGAGGCTAAGAAGGTTGGGGCTCTTCAACCTGGAAAAAAGACGGCTGAGAGGGAGATATGATAGAGGTCTATAAATTAATGAATGGAGTGGAATTGGTAAACGTAGATCGATTGTTTACGTCGGAATATAGAAAGACTAGGTGACATGCAATGAAGCTACAGGGTAACCTATTTAAGACTAATAAAATAAAATATTTTTTCATTCAACGTGTAATCAAACTCTGGAATTTGTTACCGGAAGATGTAGTAAAAGCTGCTAGTGTAGCTGGGTTTAAAAAAGGTTTGGATAAGTTCCTGGAAGAAAGGTCCATAAACCATTATAAAAAGGGGCCCAGGATATCGCTGCTTGACGCAATACAAGCATTGAGGAGGAACCTGTCTTTTGGGGAGACTGCTAGGTACTTATGACCTAGATTGGCCACTGTTGGAAACAGGATACTGGGCTTGATGGACCTTGGTCTGACCCAGTATGGCATATCTTATGTTCTTATAGTGTGGCGACAAAACATTTTTCAGATATATTTGGGAGAGGAGGAAAATTGGAGGTGGAATTGCAGGACTCAAAAGTGCTGGGAACGGATTTGTGGAAAATGACATTGAAAAAGCGAAAATGCTAAATACTTCTGCTCTGTTTTTACTAAAGAAAATCCTGGAGAAGGACCACCTGCAATTGACAAATATGCAAAGGGGAATGGAGTAGATACCACAACATTCACAGAAGATGATGTGTTAGAACAGCTTGCAAAACTGAAAGTGGACAAGGCCATGGGACTGGATGGGATACATTTCAGGATACTGAAAGAACTCAGGTTCTTGCAGGGCTGTTAGAGGATGTTTTTAATAGATCTTTGGAGGGCAAATACAATGAAGGAATTCAAAATGGCATGGGACAGAACAGACACAGTGGATCCCTTTTATAGCAACAGGATAAAATCAAAATAGACATAACTATCTCTTATATCTCAACAAATAGGGGTGACCTACACAGGCGGTGGGTACACCCCTAAACAAAGGCATGGAGAGGAGTGACCTGCAAGGAGCGGCAGGTGAACCTACTCTTGCCACCTTGCTGAGCAGACTAGATGGACCATGCTGATCTCCATGAACAAGCAGGAATGAGTCTTCACATATGGTTATCGTCGGTACTGAAGGAGCCCGCGCGGGAACGCTCCCCAGCGTCCAAAAGGAAAGCTTATGGGAGCATCCCATAGCGCCTGCGCGCTGCCTTCCCGCCTTTCCCAACCGCCTCTCTCCAGTTCTTCTTTTCCGCGGAGCCAGCAGGTCGTGTTCCTGTCACCACTGAAGAATTTCTTTATTTTCTTTTATTTCTTTGGTCGCGCGTCTGCTTTCTCGATGCCGGACCGGTACCGCCAGTCTTTCTTTCTTTCTTTTTAAAAAAAAAAAAAAAAAACGACTGTTTTTTTTTTTCTCACTTCAGTGCATTTTTTCTTCCTTAGGCCTAGGAAAAATTTTCCTCATGGAAAAGCCCGCCTCTGGGTTTAAAAAGTGCACGAAGTGCAGCGGCACTATTTCTGTCACCGACACCCATGAATGGTGTCTAAAATGTTTAGGTCCTGACCACTCCATCACGGATTGTGAGTCCTGTTCCATGATGTCTAAAAGGTCTACAGAATCGAGCAGCCAAGCTCAGTACCCTGTTTCCCTCTGATGCAGCTTCGGTGGCATTGACGTCTTCCAGGGCCTCTTCTTCCTCCCATGGATCTCGGGTAACCAAACTTAAGTCCAGCCGGTCCTCGAAGGGTAGATCTCCCTCTAAGTATCGAGATGCCTCCGGGCTTGCTCTCGAGGAATCCGCACCGGCAAAATTACCCCGACGGGAGGCTCCGGCTTACAAAGCTTTATCTATGGGGTCACAGGTTGACATCGATGACATCGATGGGAGGAGTGGCCTAGTGGTTAGGACAAGGTACTTCAGGCCGGAGGGCCGGGGGTTCAAGTCCCACCTGGGGACAGCAATCTCAGGCCGGAGGGACTGGGATTTCTACTCCTATAGGCACTCCTTGTGGTCTTCGGCAAGCCACTTAGAAACATAGAAACATAGAAACATAGAAATATGACGACAGAAAAAGACCACATGGCCTATCTAGTCTGTCCTTCCATAACAACTACAACAGTCCACTTTTTGCCTTTAGAGATCCTCTGTGTTGGTCCCATGCTTTCTTGAATTCAGTTACTGTCCTCATCTCTACCACCTCCACTGGGAGACTATTCCACGGATCCACTACTCTTTCCGTAAAGAAATATTTCCGCATATCACTCCTGAATCTATCTCCCTTCACCCTCATCCCATGTCCCCTCGTAGCAGAACTTGCTTTCAATTGAAAGAGGCTCTCTCCCTGAACATTTATGCCACGGAGGTATTTAAACATCTCAATCATATCACCTCTATCCCGCCTTTCCTCTAAGGTGTACATATTAAGATCCTTAAGTCTGTCCTCATATGCTTTATAATGAAGCCCATTGCCCATGTTCCCTGTAAGTATTAGCGTATGTGTGTCATATCCCCTCGTGTTAAATGTATCTCCCAATTGACCGCTTTGACCCGGTGAAAAGCGGGATATAAATACAGATAAATAAATAAATAATAAATAAATAAATAAATCACCTATTGCCATGTTCTGGGGTACCGGTGGTTCCCACTGGTACCGACATCCAGACATTGGTGGCGTCGATGGATCAGAATATCCTGACCATGCAGCGTGCCATTACGGCCTTCATACAAGCTGCGACGCCTTCGGTACCGCAACATACTTCGTTGTCAGTACCGGCTCCAGCACCGGTACCGATTGCATCGACATCGGCTTCGGTGTCGACTGCAGCGGTACACTGTTCTGTGATGCCCATCGGTATCGAATCGGTACCGATCACTCCCGATGTCGATACCACCCGGTACGCGTATCGGGCTCTGCAGGAGCATCCAGACAGGCGATACTTCGGTTCCTCTGAAGACTCTGCTGAATCAGAGGCCTCTGTCGAAGCATCGGTAATCCTTCCTCAGGAGCCCTCTTCTCCAAAAAGAAGAATGTCTCCTCCAGAAGACTTGTCTTTTCAAGACTTCATTAGGGAAGTGGCCAGGGGCCTCTCCATTTCAGTGGCCCCTGAGGCAGAGCCTAGAGCCAAAAAATTAGATATTTTACAATATCCTAAGGCTCCTAAAGAGGCAGCCACTTTACCAATTCATGAGATTCTTTATGATCACATGTTGGGCATATGGGAGACTCCTCTCACCACCTCCCCTCATTCTCATAGGTTGGACACCATGTATTGTGTTCCTCCTTGTCCTGGCCTTCATAAGACTCAGCTTCCTCACCACTCCATTGTGGTGGAGTCTGCTATGAAGAAGATAGAGTACAAGAAGGCTCTCTTCTAATCCTCCAGGAAGAGAATGCAGAACCTTAAATGCCTTTGGCAGGAGAATTTTCCAGGCCAATATGCTTGTTGCCAGAATCAACTCCTATAGTCTCTATATGGGGATGTTTCTAAAGGAAGTTACAGATCATCTGCAAACTTTATCTCCTTTTATTTCAGAAGATAAAAGGGAAGAGTTTCTCACCTGGCTTAAACATGCCCAGGATGTTTCCAAATTTTCCAACCGTGCAGCCTTTGACTCTTTTGAGTGTGCCAGCAGAGCCTCGGCTATTGCCATAGGTGCACGCAGAGTTGCTTGGTTACAAGCTTCTGATTTGGAACCCTGGGTTCAGGATGGTCTAGGAAACCTTTCTTGTACAGGTGAAAACCTTTTTGGCAAAGATTGGCAAGCAAAGGCCACCCCAATGGATGCTGAAAATTCTGCTTTAGATATCTCAGTCTACCTCTGCTCCTCTTAAGAAAAGGTTGTTCAAAAAGGGTTTTTTTCCCAAAAAAGGGAGATGATATTCTGCCTATGGTCAGCAGGCATCTTCTGCAGGTCGTTTTGCTACAAAGAAACAGCAACAACCAAAACAGGCCAAGCCTAAGGCTGCTAGGACTGCTACGGCCCAACAGCCTCAGCCTCCTCAGGGCCTTTGACTTTCAACTAGAGAACTTAGCCTTTCTGGCTCTAAAAGAACCAGAGCCTCTCACCATTCCAGGAAGGTTAGCTCACTTTGCTCCCAGGTGGGAACAAATCACAGCAGAGCAATGGACCCTCTACATCATAAGGGAGGTGTACAAGCTTCATTTCTTAAACCTTCCTCCTCACACCATGGTGAGACAGTTCAATTCTCCAACATCTCTCCTCGACCTTCTGGGTCAGGAGATTGCTACCCTTCTTGCCCAAGGGGCAATAGAAGAAGTACCCCTTCTTCAACAGGGCTCAGGGTTCTACTCCCCCTACTTTCTTATCCCAAAGAAAACAGGGGGCTACAGACCCATATTAGATCTCAGAGAATTGAAAAAGTTTCTATGCAAGGAGAAATTCAAGATGATTTCTCTCGGTACTCTCCTTCCATACCTTCAGAGTCAGGATTGGCTTTGTTCTCTAGACCTCAAGGATGCGTACACCCATGTCCTCATCCATCCAACACACAGAAGGTTCCTTCGATTCCTTTATCAAGGGAAGCACTACCAATACAGAGTGCTTCCTTTCGGTCTGGCCTCTGCACCAAGAGTGTTCACAAAATGCATGACAGTAGTAGCTGCATTTCTACGCACTCTAGGGATATTCGTATTCCCATATCTGGACGACTGGCTCATCCGAGCTCCATCCCAGTCAGAGTCCCAGACTTCCCTAGCCTGCACAAGGCGTGTTCTCCAGTATCTGGGACTTGTAATAAACATCCCAAAATCCCATCTCACCCCTACTCAGTCTCTAGAGTTCATAGGGGCCTTGCTGGATACCACAACTGCAAGGGCCTATCTTCCCCAGGCCCGTTGCCTACGCTTGGTGCAGTTAGCCTCACAAATTCAGTTAAAATCCCATTTAACTGCTCGAGAGATGTTACAACTGTTAGGCCACATGGCATCCACTGTGCATGTGGTTCCTTACGCTCGCCTTCACATGAGGGCAGCTCAGTGGACTCTGTCCACCCAATGGACCCAGGCATCAGGGTGCCTGTCAGACAAAATAGCAACCTCCAGTCGCCTCTTTTTTGCTCTCTCCAGTGGTGTAAGTCCACTCAAAATCTGTTGCTAGGGTCCCCCTTTCAACAGGTGTTACCCCAAGCAACCCTTACAACAGATGCCTCTCCAAGAGGTTGGGGAGCTCATCTACAAGATCTCTCCACTCAAGGCATCTGGTCTTCACAGGAGACATCTCTACATATCAACCTCTTAGAGCTCAGAGCAATTTTTCTAGCTCTGAGTCTTCCACACCCTGCTCAGCTACAAGACAGTCCTCATCCACACGGACAACCAAGTAGCCATGTTCTATGTGAACAAGCAGGGCGGAACTGGCTCTCTGTCGCTTTGCAACGAAGCTTTGAGACTGTGGGCCTTCGCCAGAGAGCATCAAATTCATCTCATGGCAGTGTATCTTCCAGGGGTTCAAAACTCTTGGGCAGACAGACTCAGTCGAGTTCTGCTTCTGCACGAATGGTCCCTCCATGGGGACCAGATAGCCAGGATCTTCCGAATTTGGGGAACCCCGGACATAGACCTGTTTGCAAGTCCGTGGAATGCCAAACTTACCCGGTTCTGTTCCAGGATTCCGTGTCAGGGAGTTCAGGCCAGGGATGCCTGCCTTCCTTCATTGGGGGCAAGACTTCCTCTATGCCTTTCCACCCATTCCCCTAATTCCCAAGACACTGTTCAAACTTCAGAGAGACAAGGAGTCTATGATCCTCATAGCACCACATTGGCCACGCCAAGTGTGGTACCCTCTACTTCTGCATCTCTCTCAAGCTCCCTCCCTGGACTTGGGGTCTGCTCCAGACCTCCTGTCCCAGGAGGAGGGAACTTTGTGGCACCCAAATCCCCAGTCTCTTCACCTCAGAGCCTGGTTGCTGAAGGCCTAGACCCTCAAGATTTGCATCTTTCTCAGCAAGTGAAGGATATCCTTCATGCTTCCAGAAAGCCTTCCACTAGACGTTCCTATGCTTTTAAATGGAAAAGGTTTACCATTTGGTGTGCAGAGAAGGGTCTTAACCCTCTTGCAATACCTCTGAATTCTTTACTAGAGTATTTGCTGCATTTATCCCATGCAGGCCTTAAAACGAATTCAGTAAGAGTCCATTTGAGTGCTATTGCAGCATCCCTTAAGCCTCTCAATGGACAGCCTATTTCCTCTCATCCTCTTATTGCAAGATTCATGAGAGGCCTTCTTTTAACTAAACCTCCCATTAGACCACCTCCAGTGGCATGGGATTTGAATTTGGTTCTTGGCCTGCTTATGAAGCCACCCTTTGAACCCCTAGCCACTACCTCCTTGAAATTCCTTTCCTGGAAGGTTATTTTTCTCATTGCAGTCACCTCAGCTCGCCGTATCAGTGAGCTGCAAGCCTTGGTGGCTAATCCTCCTTATACAAGGTTCCATCATGACAAGGTAGTCCTCAGGACTAATCCACACTTTATGCCTAAAGTGGTCTCACCTTTTCATCTGAACCAGGAGGTCTATTTACCTGTCTTTTTTCCAGGACCTCATGCATCAAGTGCAGAGAGGAATCTTCATACCCTGGATTGTAAGAGAGCACTTGCTTTTTACTTACAAAGGACACAGCAACATAGAAAGTCCTCTCAACTATTTGTTGCTTTTGATCCCTCTCATTTAGGACTTCCAGTCTCTAAGTGAACTCTGTCCAATTGGATTGCTCAGTGTATTTCCTTCGCCTACCAGAGTAAGAACCTTTCTCTGGAGGGCCATGTCACAGCTCACAATGTGAGGGCCATGGCAGCCTCTATGGCTCATCTAAACTCTGTGTCCATCGACCAAATCTGTCGAGTGGCCACCTGGGCCTCGGTTCATACCTTTACAGCCCATTACTGCTTGGACAAGGACTCCCACCAGGATGCCTTGTTTGGTCAGGCTGTTCTCAAACACCTGTTCCATACCTAATCAACTCCTACCCCCCATCCCTGGTTGGATGCCCGAGATCCATGGGGGTGAGGTGGAGCCCTTCTCAGGGACTCACAACCTTTGGGATCTCCCTGGCATCTCTAGCTGAGGAGTCCCCATATGTGAAGACTCATTCCTGCTTGTTCCTGGAGATAGCACAGTTACTTACCTGTAACAGGTGATCTCTGGGAACAGCAGGAATAAGTCTTCACAACCCACCCACCTTCCCTAGGAGTTGTATCTCTCTATCTTTCCTTTCCTTTCTCTCTCTTTGTCTCAGCTTAAAACTCGAACTGGAGAGAGGTGGTTGGGAAAGGCGGGAAGGCAGCGCACAGGCGCTGTGGGATGCTCCCAAAAGCTTTCCTTTTGGACGCTGGGGAGCATTCCCGCACAGGCTCCGTCGGTACCGACGATACCCCATATGTGAAGATTTATTCCTGCTGTTCCCAGAGATCACCTGTTACAGGTAAGTAACTGTGCTTTCTTTATCTACCGTCATATGCTGTGTTACTGTGTTAGATAACAGTTCTCGTCTCTATTACCTCCCCTGGGAGATTGTTCTATGCATCCACCACTCTTTCCATAAAGAGATATTTCTGCATGTTACTTCTGAGTCTATCCCCTGTCACCTTCATCCTATGCCCCTCTTTGCAGAGCTTTCTTTACAATTGAAAGAAGCTGTCGTCCTGTGCATTTATGCCATGGAGATATTTAAACATCTTTATTTTTTGAACATTTTTATACCGCATTTGCCAGTAGATCAAATGCAGTTTACAATGAACACATGAACAACAGCACATGATCCCGCCTAACCAATGTATGCATGGAACTTGTTTTTGCACCACTGTATATAGCCCACTCTGTAAATAGCTCACACCAATCTAGCACACAACACAACACACACTCAATTTCCCACCACTGCATGTATAACACACTCACTTGACCTGATTGTTTGCTGTGATACCACCTTGATTATTAAGATAAGGCGGTTTAGAAATACTGTTAAATAAATAAATAAATTTTTTAATATCACAATAAATAGTACATATTCAGTTACATGGAACAATAAGATCTATGTACATTGGTATACTTATTTGCAATCAACTAAAAATAATAGAACTATGTACATGTTTGGGTATGAAACCGTATTCGGGTAGTTCTTTATAGAGGGGACTTTGAGGGAATGCAGTTTGGGTAAAAGCGTGTATTAGATTATGTGCCCATCTCCAAAGTGTACAAAGTCTGTCCTCATATGCCTTATGAGGAAGCCCACTAACCATTTTGGTAGCCACCCTTTGCACAGACTCCATTCTGTTTATAATCTTTTTGAAATTCAGTCGACCCCCGGTATTTGCGGGGGTTAGGGACCACAACTGCCCGCGAATAGCTGAAATCTGTGAATACTTGAGACCCCCTCTAAAAACGCTTATAACTGCCTATTTTAATAGTTCAGACACCAAACATACCTGAAACTATCATCCTAAAACACTTTAATATCATTTCAAAGTCATCTTAAAACATTTCGGGAGGCTTTGGAGGGTCCTTCGTGGGCTCGAGAAACATGGTGATAAGCCGCTGCTGTTGCTGCTTCTTCATGCTGGCGAGGAGGTGGTTATAGGGCCCCATGCACGCATCAAGGGCATTTGAAAATTTTATGGAGCGTTCCATATAAGGATCCCATGCCCCAGTCATCTCCTGCAACTCCCTGGCTGCCCTCATAATTTGGGACAGACATTCCAAAGACAGGCCCTCATCCTCCTCCTCGTCCCCTGAAATTGCTGTGTCTTCCTCGCTGGCAGAATTCGTCAGCTCTTCCAAATCCTGGTCCGTCAGGTGGTCAGAGTAGGCATCAATGAGGGTGCCGACTTCATCCTCGGTGATGTCATCGAAGCCTTCTCCACCAAGCATCCTCGCCAATTGGACTGCCTTATCAATGGCCGAATGTTGAATTTCTTCAGGAGAGAAGCCCTTATAATCGTGAACACACTCCGGCCACAACTTCTTCCAGCACGCATTAAGGGTCTCCTTCATATCCTTCAATAATCGACCGATGACGGTCAGACATGTGGCAGTCGTGAATTTACGCCAGTACCCGTTCAGCGTAAATTCACTGTCAGTGTCCATTTCCTTCACAAGGTGCTCGAGGGAGTTCTGGGTGTAGAGTGCCTTGAAGGCGTGGATCACACCTTGGTCCATAGGCTGGAGGAGAGAGGTGGTGTTGGCAGGGAGGAACTCGAGCCGGACTCCCTCGTAATAAAGATCCACAGGCCACCAGCATTATCCATAATCAACAACACCTTGAACTCCATGCACAAGTCGTTGAGGTAATCCTTAACTTGAGGGATGAAGCTCTGAATGAATCAGTTAGACGTAAGGACTTTGGTGATCCAGGCCTTGGCATTGTGCATCCAAAACACAGGCAGCAAGTTCTTCTTATTCTTGAGGGCCTTGGGGTTTGCAGCCTTGTAAATGAGGCCTGGTTTTAACACGAAGCCAGCAGCATTGCCACACATGATGAGGCTAACCCTTCTGGGCCTTGAACCCGGGGGCTCTGGCTTCGTCCTTCATGAGGTATGTCCGTGAAGGCATTTTCTTCCAGAACAAGCCAGTCTCGTCCATATTGAACACCTGTTCTGGATGATAGCCCTTGTCCCTGATGATCTTCTTGAAGGTCTCGGGATATTTTGCGGCCGCTTCCGTGTCTGCCAATGCCATTTCCCCATGCAGAGAAACACACTTTAGGTGGAACCGCTTCTGGAAATGGTGGAACCACCCCTTGCTGGCCTTAAAACCTTCAGGAGCTGACACTGGTCCTTCTTCTTCCTCTTCTTCTTTGGCGGGGTCGTCGAAGCCTAAGAAGTCTGCTTCCTGTATGTCGCCGCCTTCCATAACAGTGCAAAACTGCTGGTAGAGTTTTCATGGCTTCTCGAAGATGTTGCCGTCGAGGGGGATGTTGTTCTTATGGCAGTCCGTTATCCACAACGCCAAGGCCAACACCATCTTCACGATGCTCTTATCATGCACTATTGAAACCGTCTTGGCACTATCGCAGAAGCTAACATCCACGGTCTTCCTTATCTCCGCCTCTTTCTTCTTGATGTACCAGACGGTACTCTCATTCACGTCATAATGGCGGGCTACTGCGGTATAACTTTTCCCTTCCTTCAACATTTCCAGAAGTGCTACCTTCTCCTGGAGCGTCATGACCTTCTGGCACGTAGGCTCTTTGCCAGAAGCCTTAGAAGAAGCAGGGCGTTTAGGAGGCATCTTAGGCCAATCGGCGCCAAGGAAAATGAATGTAGACTTCTCTTTCAACCTCCTTGATGCAACGGTACAGTACTGTACTTCTCCGCGAATCGTGGGACCTGGTTAAAGCATCCACCATCGTGAACTGCTTTCATCAGGCATTCTCCACGCACAACGAGGAAGCTGTGTTTACATTAATATTAATATTTGAAAATTAGTAAGTCATTTTTTTATCATGAAAATGTATTTAGTCACAAAATAAAATGAAAATAATTAGCGAATATTTTAGATATGCTGTACAAAAAAATCCACGAATAGGCAAATTTTCTGCAAATAATTTGGAGTTATGTTTCACAGAAAAATCCGCGAATAGGTGAATCGGCGAATACTGAACTGCGAATAGGCGGGGGTTGACTGTTGTGGTCTCCAGAATTGCACACATACTCCAAATGAGGTCTCCAAAGACTTATACAGAGGAACTAACACTTCCTCCTTCCTGCTGATCCTTCCTCTCCTTACTACTACTACTACTGATCATTTGTATAGCGCTACAAGGTGTACACAGTGCTGTACAGATGCACATAAAAGATGGTCCCTGCTCAACAGAGCTTACAATCTAATCAAGGCAGCACAACAGCTGAGGACAGGGGTACATCTAGGGGAATGGTAAGGAAACACATTGGAGACTAAGCGGCTTGGGATCCAAAAGCGGCCTTCAGTTTGGAATTGAAAAGGGCCAGAGATGAAGCCTGACAGACAGACTTGGGTAGTTTATTCCAGGCATAAGGAGCAGCAAGATGAAAGGATCGAAGTCTGGAGTTAGCAGTAGAAGAGAAGGGCACAGATAGAAGTGCTCTGCCAGTTGAGCAGAATTCCCGAGGAGGGATGTAGGGAGAGATAAGAGAGGAAAGGTAGTGAGGAGCTGCACCCAAGCATCTTCCTAGCTTTTGCTGTTGCATTTTCTACCTGTTCAGCCACCTTAAGATCATCAGGAATAATCATGTCCAGGCCCCTGATCTTCTTTTGTGGATAGAAGTGTCACCTCCAGCAAGTACTCTGCTTCATCAGAGTGTGCATAGATACTATTGCAGTCAAGGCATACCTGCCAGATGACAGGTTGCTAGTCATTCAACCCCTCAGGATGACTCTCTGCCAGTATGCTTCAGTGCATTCCATCCTCCAGCTCCTGGGGCACTTGGTGGCCTCCATCCATGTTATTTGCCAGCACTTCTATACTTGTGCCTGGTTCAGTGGCATCTCAAGCTAAACTGAAACCAGCACTCCCAGCCCCTCCACACAAGGGTCCCCATGCAGATCGTGCTCTTCATGCCTTCCAAAGATCTCTCTGCTGATGGGCCACCCTGACCAATCTGTGAGAGGGTTGCCCATTCCAGGAGCATCTGCACCAACTTGCCCTTATCAATGCATGGGGAGCATACCTGCAGAAGGTCACTACCTAGAACCTACGGTCTGCTCGAAAGTGTGCTCTGCACATAAATGTTCTGGAACTAGGTTTAACAGAAGGTCATTCTTCTGCATACGGACAGTCAAGTTGCCATGTTTAACATCAATGAGCAAGGAGCATTTGGCTGCCTCTGAGTGTGCTGAGAAGCTACACAACTTTGCTCTTTGCCTGGGACTTAGAACTAACTGGTGGACACCCTCAGTTGAAACTTGGATCCATATGAATGATCCCTAAACCATGAGGTCCTCCAGCAAATTTTCCACAGGTTGGGGTGTCCTGGAAGTTGACCTCTTCGCCTCTTCAGACAATGCAAAATGCTAAATCTTCTGCTCCATCCGGCCAATCCCCCATCTCTGGATACCCGACTACTTCATGATCTACTGGGGCCATAGACTTCTGTATTTTTATTTATTTATTTTATTTATTTAACTATTTTCTTTTATACCGCCCCTTCCAGAGATCAAGGGCGGTTTGCATGTAACAGTTTAACAGTATAGTACACATCTGTATACATTTACATTGAACAGTAGAATTCAACTATTTACATTGAACAATAAAGTTTAACTTTGTAAGGTATTAAAGTAGAACAAATCGCAAACTATTTACAATAAATATTTACAGTGGCTGTGTGTGGTGAATAGGACAGGTGTAGGAGTTGGAATTTATTTCCTTTTATGCATAATTTCCTTTTATGACATAAATGGGGGTGAGGGGGAGGGGGCAGACAGGGAGTTAGTTAACGGGGGTTAGGGGGTTTGCGTATGTGTGTCCATGTTTGTTGTGGAGCATGTTTTGGGGGAGTAGGGGATTTCAAAGTGCTCTGTGAATAGGTAGGTTTTTAATTCTTTCCTGAATTGGGAGAGGTCTTTTATGATTCGAATGTCTATTGGGAGGTCGTTCCAGAGCATTGGAGCAGTGAATGTGAATGCTCTGGAGCTAGTGGTTTTCTTAGTCTTCCGGATAGCTTTTGGTGTGATGAGGGAGTGGGCTGCATTTTGTCTGTGGGATCTAGTTGTGGTTGGAGAGTGCAGTAGTGTAGATAGGTGTGAGGGGGCTATGTCATTTATGAGTTTAAAGGTTGTTAGGATAATTTTGTATCTAATACGGCTGTTTATAGGGAGCCAGTGTAGTTCCCGTAGTATTGGGGTTACGTGGTCTGCTAGGTGTGCTTTAGCGATTACTTTTGCACAGATGTTCTGAGCTCTTTGTAGAAGGTATGTGCTTTTTTGAGGAAGGCCTGTTAGGAGACTATTGCAATAGTCGAAGTGTGGGGGGGTGATCAGTGTGCTTACTACAGATCTAAAGTCTTGTGTTTCGAGGAATGGCCTTAGGTGTTGAATAGTTTTAAGTTTATAGAAAATGGTTTTCACTGTTTGTTTTATGTGTGGTAGCATAGTGAGTGTGTGGTCGATTATTACACCTAAGTATTTTACCTGTTTTCTAACAGGTATGGTAGTTTTGTTGATTGTAATTGTTTCCGGGTAAGTGTTCTCAGTTATAGATGACCTTGTTACGAACATTGCTTCCGTTTTTCTGAGGTTGATGCTAAGGTAATTTGATTCCATCCAGGATGACGTCTCTGCCATGCATTCGGATAGTGAGTCATAAGTGGGGTTTTTAGTGTTTATGGAGATAGCAAGCATGATGTCATCAGCGTATATAAAATGCTTAATCCTGTGTTTTTCAAATATGGTTGTTATAGGTTGCAGGTACAGGTTAAATAGGAGGGCTGAAAGGGCCGATCCTTGTGGTATTCCCTGTCCCTGGGGGAATGTTACTGATGCTTGTTGGTCAATTTGGACGCGTATTAGTCTATGTGTGATGTAGGACTTGAACCATTTAAGGACAGTCCCGCCTATTCCTAAGTTCTCTAGTCTGTTGATTAGTGTAAGGTGGTTGATGTTGTCGAAGGCGGCTGAAATATCTAAGAAGAGGAGTAGGAAGCCTTGGTTGTTGTCATCTGTACCACGGATGAGGAAGTCCATTAGGGTGATTAAGAGTGTTTCTACTCCATGGAAGGGGCGGAATCCAAATTGGTGTGAGTCAAGTGGTTTGTGTTCATCAATGTGTTCCTGTAACTGTAGTTGAATTGTTTTCTCTATTATTTTGGCTATAAATGGAATGCTGGCTATTGGTCTGTATGAGTTCGGGTCTTTTGAGTCAAGCTTACTATTCTTTATTATTGGTCGGAGTGTTGTGAGCTTTAAGGCATCAGGCATGGTGCCTTGTGAAAGGGATTGGTTGACTATGTGTAGTAAATATTCAGCCAGTTCATCCTTTGCACACTTAATCCAAGACACAGGGCATGGATCGAGTGGGGAGGTTGTGGTGTTGATCATTGTTATGATCTTAAGGAGTTGTTTTTGATCGGTCAAATGAAAACTTGTCCATTCGTTAATGGTTTTGGTACTTGTTGGTAGTGATGCCGGGGTAGTGGTATTGCTTTTTAGTTTTTCTACAAAATGTGTTGCTAGTATTTGTACACTTATTGCTTGTTGTTTAGGCTCAGTGTTGTTCGTTTTGGTTAGTGTTTTTACGATCGCGAATAATTCTCTAGGGCGGTTGATGGCTGAGTTTATTACTTTAGAATGGTAGTCTCTTTTTGATTTGTTGATTGCATTTTTATATCCAGTAAGTAAGAGCATGTATTGGGATTTGTTTTCGTCTGATTTTGTTTTTCTCCATCTTTTTTCTTGTTTCCTCAATTGTTTTTTTAGTTTTGTTAGCTCTTTCGTGAACCATTTTTCCGTCTTTTTTATTTGTTTTTGTAAGGCTTGTGTGGGAACAGCTGCATTTTGAATGGTAAGGTTCCAGTGTGTTATAGTTGAATTGATGTCTGTTGAGTTGGTGTTGAGTTTGGGTAATACTTTGTCGAGGAATGTGCTTTTGTCAAATCGTGCGAAGCGTGATGTATGTGGAGTTGCACTTGTGGTTGTTTTTGGAGCTTGTGCTGGTAAGTGGATTGTGATGAGGTGGTGGTCGGACCAAGGTACTTTGGTTATAGTTGGGGTGGTATGTAGTCGGTGACTGTAAAGCGTAGATGGGAGGAATATTAGGTCAAGTATGTTACCTTTTTTGTGTGTGGGGGTATGTATTATCTGTGTGTAACCCATTTGTGTCATAGCATCAATGAAGTTATCTGATTGTGAGTGGTTCAGCGATGGAAGGTTCAGGTCACCAAGGAGTATGAGTGGTTTGCTTTGGGATGCTGTGCATGCGAGTTCAAGGATAGGGGTGAGGTTTTTTTGATCGGATGTTGGGGGTCTGTATATGAGGGTGAGTGCAAGGGTTTTATTATCTATATTGACCATGTCCATTCCGTCTATATTATTTAAGTTCGTTAGAGTGAATTGTAGTTCCTTTTTGGTGAGTATCAATGTGCCACCTCCTCTTTTTATATTTCGATGGCAGTTGAATGTGTCATATTGGTGTGTGGTTAGTTGGTTTAGTAGTATAGTGTCTGTAGGTGAGAGACATGTCTCAGTAATGCAGATAATGTCAGGGGTTGTGTCGTTTATTATGGCATTGATTATTGGTATTTTATTTCGTATGGATCGGATGTTTATTAGTATGAGTTTTAGTTTATTGTTTGTATTGTCAGCTTGGTCATTTATATCACTAAGTGGTTGAAGCTTTATTTGGATGAGTCTATGGTGGTGTTTGTCTGAGGTTTGGTGTGAGTAATTGTTTGGGAGTTTGTGTATGTATAGCTGTGTGTTGGGTTCTGGTGCTGATTGTAAGTGGTTGGGAAGTTATTATAAGTGTTCCGGTAATGATTATGGATGATGGGGATGTTATGGGGGCTTTTGCTGATTTTGTATGTGTTGAGTTAAGAGTGTTATTAGAATGAGGGTAAGAGTGAGGCTTTCCAGCTTAGTAGGAGACATTGTGTTTGTTTTATTTGAGGTGGATGGTTGTGTAGGAGGGATCAGTGTTGGGATTAATGGACTCTGATGATATTGAGAGTGAAGATGTTGCGTATGGCTCCAGAAATTATTCTATATAATTACTGGCAACAATAAAAAAAAATTTTTAGTTACTGACAACAGAATATTCAATTAGATGTTGGCAATTATGTTTTCATTGTAGTTACTGGTAACAGTATATACATTTAGTTACTGGCAGCAGTATGGTTATTTAGTTTCTGGTAACAGAATATTCAGTTAGTTTCTGACAACAATGTAATCATTTAGTTACTGGCGACAGTATAATTATCAATTGGCAATAGTATGGTCACAGTTTCTGATAACAATGTATTCTTTCAGTTACTGGCAACAGTATATTTATCAATTGGCAACAGTGGGAGTGGTTCCAGGTATCGTTATAAGTACTTATAACAGTTTATGAGCTAGAGATTACTAGCAACGAAGCATAAGGTTAGTCAATTACTAGCAACAGTATATCGGTGTAAGAGATAGTGGTTACTTGCAACAGTTTTTCTAATTTCTGCTTACTTGCTGTGGAAGACCCAGTTGAATGAGGATCTAGTCGGCGTAGCTGATTAGCAGATGTTATCAAATGCTCCGCCTAAGGGCCATGCCAAAGGGCCCTCTGGCGAGGCCCGCAAGGCGCGGGCGCGCTTGATGTCGCGAGCTTTTATAGCCCTCTGGTGCGCCCCGATTGGGCAGACGAAGTGCCGTTGCCGCTCCTGATGCCGGAGGCTCTATCCCCGGGCTGGGGAGAGCTGCTGATGGTGTCGGGAACAAAGAGGACCACGCGCCCGATGGAGCGAGCTTTTAGAGCCCTCTGGTGCGCCCCGATTGGGCAGACGAAGTGCCGCTGCCGCTCCTGATGCCAGAGGCTCTATCCCCGGGCTGGGGAGAGCTGCTGATGGTGTCGGGAGCAAAGAGGACCACGCGCCCGATGGCGCGAGCTTTTAGAGCCCTCTGGTGCGCCCCGATTGGGCAGACGAAGTGCCGCTGCCGCTCCTGATGCCGGAGGCTCTATCCCCGGGCTGGGGAGAGCTGCTGATGGTGTCGGGAGCAAAGAGGATCACACTCCCGATGGCGCGAGCTTTTAGAGCCCTCTGGTGCGCCCCGATTGGGCAGACGAAGTGCCGCTGCCGCTCCTGATGCCGGAGGCTCTATCCCCGGGCTGGGGAGAGCTGCTGATGGACACGGGAGCAATCCCTCCCATTACTGCTCCTGACTGAAGTCCTGCTTAAGACAAGGGAGGACAGGCTACCATCATCCTGATAGATCCTCAGTGACCCTCCACTTTGCCCTGACAGGGGAGATGACTTTCCTGCTTGAAACTGACCCCTTTCTTCTCACTCATAACTATGGCCAACTGCTGCATTCCAATCTCGGGAGTCTTTCCTTACTGCATGGAGGATGACTAGGGCATGATGCCTAACAACCCCTTCTCAGACAAGGTTATTTGCTGTCATTTTAGCATCCAGAAAGCCAGCAACACAACACTCCTACTGAAGAAAATGCTCCCTACTGGGCTATGACACATCACCTAGACCTGATGATGTCCCCTCATCCAGATCCAGGTTAGCCTACCTACTCCACCTGTCTGTCAAAACTCCAGACTACCTCTGTCAGATATCATCTCTCTGCCTTTGCAGCTTCTCATATCTGTCACCAGAAAGCCAGTCTCCCTGCATCCATTAGTTACAAGATTCATGAAAGGACTCATGAACACAAGCTAGCAACGAAATCACCAGTGCCAGCATGGGACCTCAACATTGTCCTTCCTCTCCAAGCTCATGTAGCCACCCTTCAAACCCTTGGTCAGCTTCTCTCAAGAACTTCACATGGAAGACCGCCATCTTCATGGCAATAACCTCAGCAAGAATTTAGCCAACTTCAGGCTCTGGTCCACTACCCACCTCCCCCCCCCCCCCCCATGTCTATTTGTGCACCTGAGGTTTCTTCCCAAGGTTGTCTTCAGCTTCCACTTTAACCAGAGCATCGTCCTATCGTCCTGCCAGCTACCTTCCTGGGACTGCACCCAAGCATGCTGGAAAAAGCCCTGCACTCTTTGGACTACAAGAGCTCTCTTGTATTATCCACAAGAGACTGTGTGTGTTCAGTCTTCCTCCCAGCTCTTTGTCACATTCAATCTGAACAATCTAGGGTAAACAGCATCCAAGCAGACTATCTCATCTTGGATAGTGAACTGCATCACATTCTGCTTCAGCCAGGCCCAAGTGCCTGTCTTCGAGCCATAGCTGCCTCCATAGCTAGTTTGGCCTCAGTCTCTGCATAGGACATCTATTTATTTATTTAACCAGTTTTCTATACCACCTTATCCTTCAATCAAAGTGGTTTATATTGTAACTTATTGGTATAGATTTCACAGTAGGGGTGGGGGTAAGGTTAAGAACAAATAAACAAGCTATATACAGTCATTCTTATATTATTGCATGTGTTGTCAGTGGTCCATTTGGAGCAGTGGTCAGTTGCTTGTTGCAGATTGTGTCCAAAATGTTCTGTAAACAGGAGGGTCTTCAGTGCTTTCCGGAAGTCTTTGATGTCTTTTAGTGCTCTTATTCCATCAGGAAGGGAGTTCCAAACAGCTGGTGCTAAGAGTGAAGTTCTTTTGGACGTTGATTGCTTTGTTCTCTGGTTTCTTCAGGAACAAGCAGGAAGTCAGCCCTCATATGGGTGACGTCGGCGCCGATGGAGCCCTCGTGCGGAGCAATTCCCCAGCTTTCAAAGAAAGCCTTCGGGATTGCATCACGCATGCGCGGTCCCCTTACCGCCCAAGGGTGCCATCTTGCTCAGTCTCCCTTTTTCCGCGGAGCCCAACGGATGTAGTCCAACTTCCCTCGTGGAAGAAGTGCATCAAAACTACTGAAGACTTTCTTCTTTGGCCCGATTTTACTCCGGTTCCCCTTCCTGCCTCAGTTCGGTACACCGATATCGAGTCCAGTAACTTTTTTTGTTTTTGTCCTTAGTGGCTAGCGTTCACGCTCTTTTTTTTTTTTTCTTTTTTTTTCACTGGCAGCCCGGTCATTTGACCTCGCAGGGGCCCTTTTTCCCCCGATGCTGCCAGCGGGTTTAAAAAGTGTGATCGGTGTAAAAGATTAATGTCTCTCACCGACACACACGACTGCTGTATCCGCTGCCTCGGGCCCGACCATGACCCGAAGGTCTGTGGCCCGTGTGGCAAGATGTCTTCCAAGGCACTTAGAAGTAGGCAGCAGCAGCGTGAAAGGATTTTCTCAGAGTCCGCATCCACCCGGGTCAGGATCTCTTCAGAAGCCTCGACATCTCGGGAGCTATTTGATTCCAAGCATCGTCGGGGGTCTTCTGAGCGGGGGTCTCCCTCGCGGGAACACCGGAGGAAGAAGAAACCTGCGAGGGCAGCGTCGTTGGATGCCTCTGATCGGCCTGGATCCTCGCGGGCCAGGTCGTGGGTCCTCAGTCGGAGCGGCCTGCAAAGGTGCCTCGCATGGAGCCAGAGACGCCGAGGAAGGTAACTGCTGTTGTCCTCATTGACTCTCCTCCAGGAGAAACAGCATCAGGCCCGACGGCATCGGGACCCGACCCGGAGGCTGCAGAGCCTTCTGAGCTCGGTCTCAAGATGGCAGCCCTGCAGCGCAGCATGTGCCCTGCTTCTGGCAACTTACTTGGCCTGTCTAAAGAATCCTCTGATTTGGTAAGCAAATTACAACCTATTATTTTACCTGTCCCCGTACAGCCATCAGAAGTGGGTGGCTCCTCTGAGCTTCCTACTCCTTCTTCAGAGTTTGAAATTACTTTGCGGGATATTTGGGGTGCTTTGAAATCAATTGATCATAAAATGTTTGTTTCATTAAATTTTTTGTGCACTTTTTCACAGGAGGCTACAGTAGCACTGCGGCAGCTTGATGAGAAAGTTGCGGTGGTTGATTTGGCTGTTAATTAGAATCGCAGGTTCTCCCTTTGCATACAACAAGTGTTGCTGGTATCAAAGATTCCTTGTTTCTTCATGCTAAGGTAGAAGCTATGGAGAATTCTTTTCGCTCCTGTAATCTGTTTCTTGAATTTCCCTCAGTCATTGTTACTATCTCACAGACTTTTGCTTGATACATTTCTTAAAGAAGTTTTAGCCATCCCTGATCCTGTAAATGTATCTCAACATTATTATGTCCCCTCTACTGTTAAAAAAATTAATGTGGTTGAAGGTGGTTTAGATGAAATTGTTGCCGTAATGGATAATTTGACTGCCTTTCTAGAGGATTCTCAAGATGTCATCACTACGTGTGCCACTTTACTGGTCACTTTTTCTTCTGTTGAAAGGAAACTGTGTATCCTCAGGGCTTTTTTTTTTTTTTTTTTTTTTTTAAGTCAGATCCGCTAAATTCTGTGGTCAGACGATTAACATCTTTCCTGATGTGTCGTGAAGTACACAATTACGCCGGCGGCAATTTTTGAATCTTAAGCCCTGAGTTTTGGCATTGGGGGCTACATTTTTTCTTCACTTCCCCTGCAAATGTATTGTTTGCTTGGATGATGCATCTTATGTTTTTGTGGAGGTGTCCCATCTGGAAAGTTTTTTGATCGATAAGCACGCGGTAGATAGGACCAGTAATAATGTATAGCCTCTAATGTGGGATTTTTTTTTTTATCCCATAGTTCTTTTTATTTTGTATCTATATTGAATTTGACAGCAATGGTTCCATGATGTGGACTTTATCCTAGGTTCATTTACTTATTTGTTTCCTGTCTTTAGTTTTTTTCTTATTTTATTTTCCTTTTTTTTTTTTTCTTTCGTTTGTTTTTTATTATTCGGATTGACCTTTCAGTATAGTTCGGTTATGTAATTGACTGAAAATTAAAATAAAATAAAAAAAACATACTACCTGGTCAGAATGAACAAATAGATAATAAAATGCTCAAAGAAATCAGGGAAGCTAACCAAAGTTACAGCACAGTAATAATAATGGGTGATTTCACTGGTATCAACTGGGTCAGTGTCACAGCAGGACACGCTGGGGAGATAAAGTTTCTAGATTAAATAAATGACTGCTTCTTGGAGAAGCTGGTTCATGAACCGACAAGAGGGGAAGCCATTTTGGGCCTAGTCCTTAGTGGAACGCAAGATCTGAACATAACATAAGAACATAAGATATGCCATACTGGGTCAGACCAAGGTCCATCAAGCCCAGTATCCTGTTTCCAACAGTGGCCAATCTAGGTCATACGTACCTAGCAGTTTCCCCAAAAGACACAGGTTCCGCAATGCTTGTACTGGGTCAAGCATTGATATCCTGCGTCCCTTCTTAATAATGGTTTATGGACCTTTCCTCCAGGAACTTGTCCAAACCTTTTTTAAACCCAGCTACACTAACAGCCTTTACTACATCCTCAGGCAATAAATTCCAGAGTTTGATTACACGTTGAGTGAAGAAATATTTTCTTTTATTAGTCTTAAATTGTTTACCCTGTAGCTTCATTGCATGTCCCCTAGTCGTTCTATATTCTGATAACGTAAACAATCGATCTACGTTTACCCGTTCTACTCTGTTCATTAATTAATTAATAGACTAATATCATATCTCCCCTCAGCCGTCTCTTTTCCAGGTTAAAGAGCCCTAACCTTTTTAGCCTTTCTTCATAGGGTATCCTTCCATCCCCTTTACCATTTTGGTAGCTCTTCTCTGAACCTTTTCTAATAACGCTATATCCTTTTTAAGATACGGTGACCAGAATTGCACACAATATTCAAGGTGCGGTCTCACCATGGAACAATATAGAGGCATTATAACATCTTTTGTTTTATTTTCCATTCCTTTCCTTGTGATACCTAGCATTCTATTTGCTCTCTTGGCTGCCGCTGCACACTGGGCCAAGGGTTTTAACATGCTATCCACAATGACGCCTAAATCTTTTTCCTGGGTGGTGGTTCCTAATGTGGAACCCTGCATTGTGTAACCATAGTTTGGGTTGTTCTTCCCTAGGTGCATAACTTTGCACTTGTCCACATTAAATTTCATCTGCCATTTTGATGCCCAGTCTTCCAATTTATCAAGATCCTCTTGCAATTTTCCACAATCCTCTTGGGTTTTAACAACTTTAAATAGTTTTGTGTCATCTGCAAATTTGATAACCTCACTCGTTATTCCACTTTCCAGGTCATTTATGAATATGTCAAAAAGCAGCAGACCCAGCACAGATCCCCGGGGTACACCACTATTCACCTTTCTCCATTGGGAAAATTAGCCATTTAGCCCAACCCTCTGCTTTCTATCTTTTAACCAGTTCTTGATCCACAGTAATACACTGCCTCCTATCCCATGACTCTAGTTTTGCCAAAAGTCTCTGAGGGACCTTGTCAAAGGCTTTTTGAAAGTCCAGATACACTATATCAACCGACTCACCATTGTCCACCTGTTTATTCACACTTACAAAAAACATAACAGATTATTAAGACAAGATCTTCCTTGTCTAAAGCCATGTTGGCTGTCTCCCATTAGGCCATGACTGTCTACATGCTGAGTAATTTTATTCTTTATGATGGTTTCTACCATTTTTCCCAGTACTGATGTGAGGCTCACCGGTCTGTAGTTTCCCGGATCACCCCTGGAACCCTTTTTAAAAATTGGTGTTACATTGGCGATCCTCCAATCTTCAGGTATTAGAGATGATTTTAATGATAGTTCACAGATTACAAATAGCAGGTCTTCTATCTCATATTTCAGTTCTTTCAACACCCTTGGATGTATAGCATCCGGCCCAGGTGATTTGCTACTCTTCAGTGTATCTAACAGTTGTAATACATCTTCCCGATGTATCGATATTTCCTTCAATTCTTCCGCACCTTTAAATACCACTTCAGTCATGGGTAACATCCCTACATCTTCCTCAGTAAAGACCGAAGCAAAGAATTCATTCAGTCTCTCCGCTATCGCCTTGTCGCCTCTTAGTGCCCCTTTAACTCCTCTATCATCTAAAGGACCAACTGACTCACAGGTTTTTTTGCTACGAATGTACTTGAAAAAATCTTTATTTCACGTTTTTGCTTCCGCAGCAAGCTTCTTCTCAAATTATCCCTTTGCCTGCTTTATCAGTGCCTTGCATTTGAGTTGCCAGTGTTTGTGCTGTTTCCAGGTTTCGTCGTTTGGCTCTTTTTTCCATTTCCTGAAAGATGCTTTTTTGGCAACAGCAGCCTCTCTGACCTCACCTTTAAACCATGCTGGCAGTTTTTTGGACTTCCTTCCACTTAAAGCATGGAATACAGCTGGTCTGGGCTTGGACAAGATAGTATTTTTCAACAACACCCAAGCTTGATGTAAGTCTTTAACCTTTGCAACTGCTCCTTTTAGTTTTTTCTTAACTATTTTCCTCATTTTATCATATTCTCCCTTTCGAAAGTTAAAAGGTAGTACTGTGGATTTCCTTACTATCCCTCCTCCACTAATTAAATCAAAGGCCCTCATGCTATGATCGCTATTGCCAAGTGGCCCCAACACCCTTATCTCTTGCACTAGATCTGGTGTTCCACTAAGGACTAGGTCTAATATGGCTTCCCCTCTGGTCGGTTCATGAACCAGCTGCTCCAAGAAGCAGTCATTTGTCATCTAGGAACTTTATCTCCCTAGCATGTCCTGCCGTGACACTGACCCACTCGATACCGGGGTAATTGAAATCACCCTTATTACTGCGCTGTTAGCTTCCTTGATTTCTTTGAGTATTTCATCATCCATTTGTTCGTTCTGGCCAGGCGGTTGATAGTACACCCCACTGCCATCGACGTCTCCTTTTTACATGGAATTTCAATCCATAGAGATTCTACAGCAAATTTTGTTTCCTGCAAATCTTTAATCCTTTCTGACTCAATGCCCTCTCTAACATAGAGCGCAACCCCTCCACCAATTTGATCAGCTCTATCATTACAATATAGTTTGTACCCAGGTATCACAGTGTCCCACTGGTTGTCCTCCTTCCACCATGTCTCTGATATTCCAATGATATCTAACTTCTCTTTTAGTGCTATTTTATTTATTTATTTAATTTATTTAACTGCATTTATATACCGCTTTTCACCGGGTCAAAGCGGTGTAACATAAAAGGGGGGGGGGCAGAAATCAGTGTAGGGGGGGCCTTCACCAGGGGGCCAACATTGATGATTCAAACAGGTGGAAAAGTCTTAGGTAATAGACATGGGTCTCTTAGAGGGTAGATTGGGATTTCGGTTGCGGAGTTGTGAGATGTCAGTGGAGGTTGCCTGGATCTGGTCCAAGATATTCCAGGAAGAGGATGGTTTTTAGTTGTCTTTGGAATGCAGTTGGATCAGCGGTGTTTCTGATTTGGCTTGGTAGTGAGTTCCAGAGGGAGGGTGCATATAGTTCGAAGGCTCTGTTGCAGGTCTGTTGGTTATATTTTGTTCGCTGATAGATGATGGTGAGGGTGGTGTTGGTGGTTTGTCGGGTCGTTCTGTTGTGGGTGGGCTGGGGTAGCAGGGAGTGGAGATGGGAGGTCTGTGGTTGATGGAGGGCTTTGTGTATAAGCAGGGCAGCTTTGTATTTGATCCTTGCTTGAAGTGGTAGTATGTGTAGTTCTTTTAGTACTGGGGTGATGTGGTCGTGTTTTTTTGCTTTCTGGATGATCCTTGCAGTGGTGTTCAGGGCAGTCCGTAGAGGGTTGATGTGGGTTGCAGGGAGTCCATGATAGATTATGTTGCAGTAGTCCAGGTGTGGGAGTGTCATGGCCTGCATGACAGTTCTGAAGTCTTGTGGATCTATGAGTGGTCTGAGCCGTTGTATTGTTTTTGCTTTGTGGAATATTGTCCTTGCAGTCTTTTTTATCTGTGGGGTAAATGTGAGAGCTTGGTCTATAGTGATTCCCAGATACTTTATTTGGGTGGTTCCTAGTGTGATGTGAGATGGTAGGGTGAAATCTGTGTCCTTTGTTACTATAAGGGCTTCAGTTTTCTTGATGTTGATGGTCAGATTGTTTCTTTGTAGCCAGTCGGAGATCTCAGTGAAGCAGTCTGATAGTTGTTTATATGTCGGGTTGGTGGTTGTGATTGGGGCGTAGAGCATTATGTCATCTGCGTATATATGGTAGTTGATGTTGTGGTCCTGTATGATCGAGCAGAATGGTTGCAGATAGACATTGAAGAGCATGGCGGACAGTGTGGAGCCTTGTGGCACACCTTGATGTTGTTGGAAGGGGAGGGGAGGTTGCTGTGTTTGTGCGGATTAGTTGTTGTCTGTTAGGTAGGAGCAGAACCATTGCAGAACGGTGTCTTTGATTCCTATATCCTGGAGTCTTTGTTAGGAGAGTGTTGTGGGAAATGGTGTCGAAGGCCGCGGATATGTCTAGAAAGAGCATGATGTACCCCGAGTGTTTGGCCTGTGTGCCTTTGGTGAGGGTGTTCAGTAGTGTTGCCATGAGGGTTTCAACTCCATGGTGTGGGCGAAATCCGTGTTGTTGCGAGTCCAGTATTTTGTTGGTGTCCAGGTGGTCTTGGAGTTGCTGTTGAATTTTTATTTTTATTTTATTTAACAGTATTTTTAAACCGCCTTATCTTATTAATCAAGGTGGTATCACAGCAAACAATCGGGTAAGGTGATTGTGTTAAACATGCAGTGAGGGTGAAATTTAGTTGTGTGTGTTTGTATTGTGTGCTAGATTGGTTTGAGCTATGTACAATGTGGGCTATATACAGTGGTGCCAAAAACATTTTCTATACATACAGTGTTTAGGCGGTATCATGTGCTGTTATACATTCTCTTAGGTTATGTGATGTGTCCATAGTGTTCTATGAACAGCATGGTTTTTAGCTGTTTTCTAAAGTCTTTGAGGTCTGTAGTTGCCCTCAAGTCGTCCGGTAGTTTGTTCCATATCGTTGGAGCAGCCATGGAGAGTGCTCTGTCTGTTGTGTCCTTGCGTGTGTGTTTGAATTCACTTGGGGTGCTGACTCGGTTGTGTGTTTGTTTTCTTCTAGGACGTGTGCTGGTGTCTGGTTGTATGAGGGTGTGCAGGCTGTTGGCTGATGTGTGCTGATTTATCTTAAATAGGTTTATGATGGTTTTGTATCTGATGCGTGCACCGATTGGTAGCCAGTGTAAGTCCTTTAAGGTAGGTGTGATGTGCTCCTGTCTCGTAGTACCGGATATTATTCGTGCTGCAGTGTTTTGTGCTAGCTGGAGTGGTTTGAGGGCTTGTTTCGGTAGTCCAAGGTATATCGGATTGCAGAAGTCCAGTATTGGGGTTATCAGTGCTTGACAGACGGTACGAAAGTGTTCTGGGGCGAGGAGTGGTTTCAGTCTCCTGATGATTCGCATCTTGTAGTAGACTTTTTGAATTGTTTTGTCTATGTGTGGCTTGAGGTTTAGTTTATTGTCCAGAGTAACACCGAGGTATCTCACTTCTGATCTTATTGGTATAGTAGTGTTTTGTATCTTGATATTTGGCGGGTGTATGAAGCTTTGGTTCCGAGTGATGATTAAAGCTTCGGTCTTGTTGTAGTTTATTGCGAGGTGGTTGTTTTGACACCAACTCGTCATTTGGGTAAGGCAGTCTGTTATCTTAGAGAGGTCCGGGTTGTCGATTGATATCGGGGTGTATATCATGATGTCGTCTGCATATATTGTGTATTGAATGTTGTGCTCTTTCATGATGTTGCATATTGGTTGGATGTATTTATTTATTTATTTATTTGACATTTCTTCTATACCGCGCTATTAAAATCAGTGCGGTGTACATCGAACAAAACATACTACAATGCATACAAGCAACATTGAGTTTTACATAGAACAGGGAAAGAAACATAGGACAACCGGGGTAACTATTCACAGGGTAACTATTTACAGGTTACATTAGTATTGTCACCAGTACTCTAAGCTAATTTGGTATCATCTTCATTTTGTGTGGGAGGGACAGGTGTAAAAGTGGTGGGTGGGCAATAGTATAGGCTAGCCATTTTCTGGTTGTAATAAGGTGCTGTGGTAGCTGAGACATGAGGGAAGTTTACCCGATGTGTGGGTGTCAGGGATGTAGATGTTAAAAAGGAGTGCTGAGAGTGTGGATCCTTGAGGTACTCCTTGACGGACATTTATGGGTCGGGAGGTTTTGTGTCCTACCTTGACTTGTAGCTGTCTTTCGGTTAGGTATGAGTGGAACCATTTCATTGTGATACCGTGTATACCAGTGTTCTTTAGTCTTTCCAGGAGCGTGTTGTGGTCCACTGTGTCGAAGGCTGAGAAGATGTCGATGAAGATCATTATGATTCCATTCCTGGTGTTGTCAATTATTCTTAGGATGCTGTCGAAGAGGTAGATCAGTAGCGTTTCGACTCCATGGTTGGGACGAAAGCCGTGTTGGTTGTCATCGAGTGTTTCATGTTTGTCGATGTGCTCCTGGAGTTGTAGTTGAACCGTTTTTTCGATGATTTTTGCCAGGAAGGGTATGCTGGAGATTGGTCGGTATGCTGCTGGATCTTTTTTGTCGAGAGTTGTTTTCTTAGTGATTGGTCTTACTGAGGCAAGCTTTAGTTGCTTTGGCATGAGTCCTTGAGTGAGTGAGTTGTGTACTATTTTATGTATGGTGTGGATGAAGTTTGATTTGGTGGCTTTGACCCATGACACTGGGCATGGGTCTGTAGGAGCAGTGCTTGTGTTGATTGTAGAGATGATGTGGGATATCTGCTCTGTTGAGGGTGAGTAGAATGTGCCCCAGGTTTTGGTGTGTACGTCTGTCCTGGTGGTCCCACTGGGTGTTGTACGCTCTGTGGAGTGAAATTTGTCTTTGATGTGGTCGGCGAATTCCTGTGGATCAACCTGTACTTCCCCTTCTGTTTGCTCTTTTGTGAGGATCTTGACTATTTCGAAAAGCTCTCTGGGTTTGTTGATGGAAGTATTTATCATGTTTGTGTGGAATTCCCTCTTTGATTGGTTGATGTGTTCATTGTATTGTTTTTGCTTTGTTAGGTAAAGATGTTGGTCGGCTGTTTTGTTTTTTCTCCATCTCCGTTCAATCTTCCTGAGCTCTCTCTTTTCCCGTCGTATTTTTGCTGAGTACCATGGTTTGTTTTGTCTCCTGTTGTGGGGGTGTTTCTTGTGCCCGCCACCAGATGGTTTGGCGGCATTAGCTAAGATGCTGTTCCAGCTGGAAACCTGTTCCCCCAGGTCATCTGTAGTAATGTTCAAGTGTTGTATTGTGTCCTGTATGAATTCGTCCCTGTCGAAATGCTTGAATCGTCTTTGTGTGTGTGCGATGTTTGCTTTTTCGTTTGTCTGGTCCTCTTGTGATCGCAGCTTCGTCTCGATTAAGTAATGGTCAGACCACGGCACTGGGGTAATGGTGGGTGGAGAAATTAGGTCTCTTGATGTTAGGTAATTGGATGCGAAGATGAGGTCTGGGGATGATCCATGTCTGTGCGTTGGTGCATTGATTATCTGTGTGAATTGAAGTGAGGTCATTGCTTGAAGGAAGGCCTCTGCGTCTTTGGCATTGGTGGACTTGAGGTTGAAGTCTCCAATCAGTAGCGCTGGTTTGTTGTTTGTTATAGCACAGGCTTCTTCGAGTGTGAAGGCTAATTTGTCGGGTGGAGCTCTGGGTGCTCTGTAGATTAGGCAGATTGCAATGTTTTTGTTCTTGATGCTGATTATGTTACATTGCTGTGTATTGGTGAAGCTCTGTGTCTTGAACTTTAGTTTTGACTTTGCTATTATCAGGATTCCTCCTCCACGCTTGTGGGTGCGTGGGCAGTTGTACGCTGAGTAGTTGTCCGGTACTAGTTGGTTGAGTAGTACATTGTCGGTAGGGTTGAGCCATGTCTCTGTGATGCATATTATGTCGGGCTGTCGCTCTTCTATGTGGTCTACAAGAGTGTGTATCTTGTTGCAGACTGATCTGGCGTTTATGAGCTCAATCATTGTTGTCTTTGTTGAGGAGGATGCTGTTACATGTGCTTCCTTTGTGCAGGTCTGGGAGATTGATTTGTGTCTGTTTGGTCGTTTTGTCTGGGAAGTTCTGAGTGTTTCTTTGTATGTGTGCTGTGGTTCTGAATATATGTGTCTCCCTACAAACGAGTGACTCAAAAGTGACTAATGTGTGACTAATGTATACCTAATGTGCAAATTTTTTGTCGGAAGTTATTGCCCTGAGAGATTCCTCCCTCCTGAAGCGTGACTTCCCTTTTAATTACTTTTATGGTAACCAAACCACCGTATAAAACCTGTGAAGCAATTGCATTACCTAATGCTGCTGCACAACCAAATTCTTAACATTTCCACTCTGAAAAATTCTGAAACTGCAGATTTTCCACGTTGAAAATGGAAAATCTGCAGTTTCAGAATTTTTCAGAGTGGAAATGTTAAGAATTTGGTTGTGCAGCAGCATTAGGTAATGCAATTGCTTCACAGGTTTTATACGGTGGTTTGGTTACCATAACAGTAATTAAAAGGGAAGTCACGCTTCAGGAGGGAGCAATCTCTCAGGGCAATAAATTCCGACAAAAAATTTGCACATTAGATATACATTAGTCACTTTTGAGTCACTCGTTTGTAGGGAGACACATATAGTTTAAAGTGAGTGAGGGGAGGAATAATTTTTAGTGGTTCTGAATATGGCAATGCTGTTGGTGGGTACCATGTTGTGTTTGCTTGTGGGTAGTGGAGGTGTGCGGTTGGTGGGAGGAGTTGTGTGACGAGTAGGTAGAGTGGGAGGAAGTATGTGGCGTGCATGTTGGTCTTTTGTGATGTTCTGTTATGGTGATGCCTGTTTTTCTTAAGTCTTCGTCTGTTGCTTGTTTTGCTGTTGCTTTTCTTCTGTTATTCTGTTGTTTTTCTTCTGGTGTATTGGTGGCTGTGATTCTCCCCTTGTAGTTCCTTTGTGCGCCTTCTTGCCGCGCTGTTCTTTATACGGCCCCGAGTCTGCCCCGATCTGGCTGGCTGTGCTCTTGTTGCCGCTCAAATCCACTGATTGGGGAGAGCTGAACTCGGTGCGGGAGCCTGTCCCGTGAGGGGAGCCTGTCCCCGTGGGGGGAGCCTGTCCCCGTGGTGGGGGAGCCTGATCCGTGAGGGTGTGGGTAGTTGCAGAGACAGTTTGGTGGTGGGAAATGAGTGATGTTTTGTGAGAATTCTACTTGCGGTACTGACGTCCTTCGCCTCGGTCTGGTCCTTTGTTGGGTTCTTCTGAGATGTTGTCAGCGCAGCTGTTTCCTTTGTTGTTTCCTTCTGCTCGCCTTCGTGTCGCGCCTAAGGAGGGAGGTGGAGTGTCCGGGCAGCGGCGTCTCTGCAAGCAGGGACGCTGCTTTTATCTCCTGCCGGCAAGAGCAGCAAATGTTCAGATAAAGCAGCAGTGTTAACAGCTGGGGTGGCTGGGATGGGTTTCCAGCAAGCTCAACCTGTGAGGAGAGCTCAAGCTTAGCTGGGCTTCTTGCTGAGGCTGCAGCCGGAGTTAGTGGGTCTTCTGTCGGGTGTTTGCAGAGCTTGTTGGGTGCTTCGGGTAGGTTTTTTCCTCTGGAGGATTGTTCGTGATTCTGGGTTGCAGAGTTTTCTTTGGGTGCCTTACAATGAGGTGGACTGTAAGCAGGGGTAGTGCGGCTCCCGGCAGAACAGAGGGCCAATCGCCTAAAAGGGCCACGCCAAAGGGCCATCAGGCACGGGCCCATCAGGCGGGGGCGCGCCCGATAGGGCTTCCTTTTATCCGGGCTCCTGCTGCCCCGATTGGGCAGCCAGGTGAGGCAGCAGGAAACGGCGCGGTCAGTTGTTGCAGCTCCGGCTGCTCGATCCCCGACTGGGAGAGCTGCCGCGGGCTGGGGAAGGTGTTCTTCTCTATAATTTTGGTGGTGAATGGGAAGCTTGCTATTGGTCTGTAGGAGGCTGGATCGAGTGGGTCCAGGTTGGGTTTTTTCAGGGTTGGACGAATGATAGAGGTCTTAAGGGCGTCTGGAATGTGTCCTTGCTTGAGGGATTCGTTGATGATGTGGGTTAGGGGTGTGCTTAAGTCTTCTTTTGATTTCTTTATCCACTCAGCAGGGCAGGGGTCTAGTGGAGAGGTGGTGGTATTTAGTCGGGAGATAGTGGATTCTACTTGTTCAGTTGTGATTGTTTCAAATGTGCTCCAATCCGTGGCTTTGGTGGTGTATTGGAGGGTTGTTGATGTTGCTTGTTGAGGTCTGTTTGGTAGCTGGAGCTGTTTATATTGGCGTGCTAGTAGCTCAGGTGGTATGTTTGGTAGCTGATCAGTTTGGCTGGGTGCTTTGGTGAGCTTTTTGACTATTTCAAAGAGCTCGCGTGGCTTGTTTAGTGAGGAATAAATGATTTTTGAGTGGTAGGCCCTTTTTGCTTTATCGGTTTCTGTGTGGTATGAGTTGAGGTTGTTGGTGTACTTCGCTTTGTCTGTTTCCTTTTTGGTCTTTCTCCATTTCCTTTCAGTTCTTCTGAGTTGTGTCTTTAATTTGCGTAGGATTGGGGTGTACCATCTTGCTTTCGTTCTGGTAGTTTTTGTTTTGGGATTGGTTGTTGCATTGGATGCTGCGGCGGTTATAGCATTCCAGTTGTTGATCAGGTCTTCAAGGCTGGAGGAGTTTGATTGAAGTTTGGGTGATATTTGTGTTAGGAAGTCGTCTTTGTTGAATGGTTTGAATCTTCTTTTGGGATGGTTGTTCTCTATGGTTTTGGTGTACTTGTATGCATGGGTAATGTTGATGAGATGGTGGTCTGACCTTGGTACGCATGTGATCTTTGGGTTCGTAGATGTAGCGGTGCTGTGGGAATTCAAGAATATTAGATCAAGTATGTTCCCTTTTTCGTGGGTTGGGTCTTGTATAATCTGTGTTAAGTCCATTGCTTCCATGGCGTTGATGAAGGCTTCGGCATATTTGTCCTGTAGTGAGGGAAGGTTGAAATCTCCAAGAATTAGTTGCTCTTTTGTGGAGATGGAACTCTCTGATATATGTTTTAGTATGTCTGACAGATCGGTGCTTGGTGTGGGTGTCCGATAGATTAGGCATATGGAGATGTGTGTGTTGGTGAGAGTGAGCATGTCCGCTTCCTTGGTTGTTTCTGACGCATGAATCCTGAGGTGCAGGTTAGATCTTGCAATGATGGCTACCCCTCCTCCTCTGACATTGGTTCGGGAGCAGTTGTGGAGGCTGTATCCATTGGGTGTTAGTTGGTTCATGATTACTGTGTCGGCGTCTATTAGCCATGTTTCCGTTATACAGAGGATGTCGATCTTTTCTGTAGTGATCAGGTCGTGGAGCATGTGATGTTTGTTTCTGACTGAGCATGCGTTTGTTAGTGTGATTGTGAGAGGTTTGTCAATTGGGGGAATGGGGGGGTGGGTGTGCATTGGGGGGATGTTAGTGCTCCTTGCAGTCAAGGAGTTAGGGGTGTTTGTGTGTTAGAAACATAGAAACATGATGACAGAAAAAGACCACATGGCCTATCTAGTCTGTCCTTCCATAACAACAACTACAACAGTCCACTTTTTACCTTTAGTGTTGGGTGGTTGTGTTGCTTGGTGTGGGATGGTTTGGGTGTGTGTTGGTGCTAATGAGGTAGTAGCCGATTGGGATTAGGGTTTGAGGGTATATCGGAGCTATGAATGGTGGCATGGCTTGTGGCGTACCTGGGAGTCCGTGGGCTGAGGCCGTTCTTGTTGATATCTGCTGGCTGTATGTGGGTCTTGCAGATAGCGTTGGTGGTTCTCTTGGGGTGTTTTTCGTGTTTCCTGAGGTTCTCTTGTGTGATATAATGTTGGCGCAGAATTGTTGGGTCTCTCTCGTGGCTGTAGCCGCTTCTGTGGCCGCGCCTAAGGTCCACGCCAAAGGGCCCTCTGGCGAGGCCCTCTGGCGCGGGCCCGCAAGGCACGGGCGTGCCCGGCAGGGACGCTTCTTTTATGTGGCTCCCACTGCCCCCGATTGGGCAGGAGCTTCTGAGCGGGACGGCTTCCCGCTCAGGCGCTCAACCCTGGATCAGGGAGCTTTTCGGCGTCGGCGGGAGGAGCGGGTGTTGCTGCTATATATTCTAACTCTCCCATCTTATTTTTTAGACTTCTAGCATTTGCATACAAGCATTTTAGAGACTGTATTTTGTTCATATTAATTTGGCTATTGGTAGACATGGGTAATTTGGGATCTTTAAGCTCTGTCTGCTCCATACTCGAGGGCATTTGGGCTACTTTACTCTTTTTTGGAACCTCTCTGCTTTTGTTAGTATCCTTCAAGGATACATTCTTCCGAACCATCTGCTCTTGGGCGACTGTCGGCTTTCCCCTATTATCTAGTTTAAAAGCTGCTCTTTCTCCTTTTTAAAGGTTAATGCCAGCAGCCTGGTTCCATCCCGGTTAAGGTGAAGCCATTCCTTTGGAAGAGCCCCTCCTTTCCCCAGAATGTTCCCCAGTTCCTAACAAATCCAAACCCTCATCTCTGCACCATTGTCTCATCCACGCATTGAGACTCCGGAGCTCTGCCTGCCTTTGTGGCCCTGCACATGGAACGGGAAGCATTTCGGAGAACGCTACCCTGGAATTTGTGGATTTCAACTTCCTACCTAAAAGCCTAAATTTAGCCTCCAGAGCCTCCCTACCACATTTTCCTATGTCATTCGTACCGACATGTACCAAGACAGCAGACTCTTCCCCAGCACTATCTAAGACCTTATCTAGGTGCAAGATAAGATCTCTGGTGCAAAAGAACAGTGTTGGGTCCACTTGGCAATAGTGATCATAGCATGATCACATTTGATTTAATAAATGAAGGAAGGACGGCAAAGAAATCCACAGTATTACCTTTTAACTTTCAAAAGGGAGACTATGATTTATTTATTTTATTTATTTATTTATATTCTCTTATATACCGCGCTATTTTGCATCAGTGCAGTTTACATTGAACAAACTGAAATTACGTTGAACAGGGCATTATAACTTGGAGATAACTATTTTACAGGGAACATGGGCTATGGAGTGTTAAGTGGCTTGCCCAAGACCACAAGGAGCACCTGTGGGACTAGAAACCCCAAATGATAAAATGAGGAAAATAGTTAAGAAAAACTAAAAACTAAAAAGAACTAAAAACTAAAAAGAACTAAAAAACATAAAAAAACCTAAAAACTAAAAAGAACTCCAATTCAAAATGGACGACTCTACTAGCAACAACCACCTGGAAACCGTCTCTATCTCTAACAACCTCTGTTCTATAAACTTAGTATACAGAGCGCCATCATCCTCCCCAGGCGAATTGTCAACTCACTGAACCCTAATAGACCCAACTGGATCTTAGGAGATATTAACTTACCATCCCTACAAGACGATCAATCTAACGCCTTTATAGATGCACTAGAAACTCTAGGATACAAGCAAGTAGTACAACAAGCTACGCACATAAAAGGCAACATCCTTGACCTCATATTTGTCCCACAATCAGCACACAATCAACCTCAAAACATTCTATTATCAATCACAGCAGTCCCATGGTCAGACCATAAGCTCATTATGTTCCAGATTCCCACTCAAAATAAACAATATTCAAACGACAAGGACCTAAACAAATACTCAAATACTACATCCAGATGCTTCCAACCTTTTAACAGGGAACGGATCCTTGATGTAACTGATGCACTCTTCAAAGACTCTACCCTAAACTTGGAAGAGATTATCACTTCTTGGAATAACAGACTCAACCTCATTTCATCGCGCCCACCTAGAAACCTCAAGGAAAAAAGTTTCGGCACCATGGTTTACACCAGAACTGAAAGAATCCCTAAAATTACTACGAAAGCTAGAGAAGAGATGGAGGAGGTCACACACCAACAGCAATCAAAATGCATACATGCAACATCTTGATGCTCACCGTAAAGCCATCTCAGAAAAAATGAAACTATATCACACTGACACCCTGAGACGTGCTCTAAATAAACCCCACGACCTATTTACTCTTGTCAAGAAACTAGCCAAGGAACCGTCACCTGAACATCAGTGTGAAATCAACCCGCAAGAATACGCTTTTTACATACAATCTAAGATGTGCTGCACAAATAAAATTACAATACCCCCTACCCCAATTACTCAGGGGCACCCATCTCCTTTAGTATCATTCACCACTCCTTCCTTGAAACTGATTGAAGATATTATCTCATCTCTCAACTTATCCACAGCACACACTGATCCTTGCCCAGCCTTCTGGATAAAGGATCTTCGCAAAGATCTTGCTCCAATAATATCCAAGATCATAAGGCTATCATTCGACACCGGCTCATTCCTTGTTGCCCTCAAACAGACATCTATAAGACCTTTACTGAAAAACCTCAAATTAGATCCACAAAAAACAGACTCATACAGACCCATTTCCAGCATACCCACGCTTGCAAAAATAATTGAAAAAATAGCCTACAGACAACTGCAAGACCATATTGACACTGAAGCGCCTTTGGATACTTGTCAACATGGATTCAGAGAATCGCACGGGGTCGAGACGCTCCTTACTTCTCTCCTCAACAGCCTAAACTCTGGTATCGATAACATCAAACAGGGTTTTGTTCTCATCTTTTTAGATATTGCGGCTGCTTTTGATTCGGTCTGTCACGATCTTCTTACTATCCGCCTAAGAGAGAAGGGCCTTTGTGGAAATGCTCTTGAATGGTGTAACTCATACCTCTCAGATAGATGGCAGCATGTTCGATCAAATGGAGAAACATCAGATCCCTTCCATCAAGGACAAGGAGTCCCGCAAGGATCCTCTTTATCATCATTACTATTTAACATATACATTGTGATAAGGAAGCTTATCATAGCTCAGGAAGGAGCTATAGAAAAGGTGAAGTGACTCTGAACAAGCAACCTGTCAGTTCTGGTAGAAATAAGAAAACAGAATTTTCCCATAAAAGACTACCAGTCCCAGAATGCACCAGGTTTCCAACAGCCATTAGAGGAGCTGAAGTGGGGAAATGTGTGTTCAATCAGGAGGGCTATGAGGTAATCCCTAAGCACTCATCTCAAAGGGCAGGGCCTGATTCAGCACAGCTGCGCTGTATTAGGGGGGAGCACTCATCTAGGCAGAATAAAGGTAGAGTTTATTCTACAGAGAATTATCCTCATTATCCTGAGAATCAGCTTGAGCTTGATCATCAGTTTCATCTGAAGGATCATCAGAAGCAGAAGCCAAACCGGACGGACAGAGAAGGAAAGAAACCCTTTGGAAGAAGGAAGAGAAAAGCCTTTGAGAGGTCTAGAAGAGTCCAGAGCAGTACGTATACTGGGAGGCATTTCAAGGGCCAGCATACACCATTGGACTGGGAAAGCCAGAGGAATGGTGCTGCAGAGCTAGGAAACTCCAGACGCTACCTGTGAGGGAGACGGCTGCACGTGGAAGGGACCCTAAGACCTGTGCCAGAAGGTATGTGAAGAGAGATCCAGTGTCCAGGGATCTGGATTGGAAGGCTGGACATAAGAACTGGACTACATACTGGCCAGGCTATGTAGAGAGGAACTCTAACAGCAATGGAAGCTCAGGTATGAACACTGATCTATGCCCTAGCTATAACCTTGAAAGGACAGCAGGGAAACAAGTATTCTCCTAAAAGTGCTCAATTGAGAGATTCATCTGTGCCAATCCAAGATATTGAACCCATGCTTTTTGAAGGGGAATGATTGCAGATGAAGAATGTGTTTATATGGACTGCTGTCTGTCCAAACTCCTTTGGTGATTTTCTGTTATAAAGTACAGCAACCATCACAAAGAAATACAAACTTGTTCTTTAATCTACTCAGAAAAGCTCCTGAAGCAGGATTTGACCCACCCAGTAGAAAGCAAGCCAGCTAAGGGGTTTCAGCTGGATAACTGCTAGCAATTGAGCCTTACCTAATTGCTTGTGAGCTAGGAGAGAATCACTTCTGAATCTATGTGAGAAGTTATCAGAAGTTAACCTGAAAAGAACAGTATTTTTTCTTTCTTTGTGGCTTTTCGTTTGTTGTTTGATATATGCTAAGAAAACATTAGCTAATACCTGACAAGGTTGAATGTTTTCCTGATTTTGACTTTGTTTTTCCAAGTTAAACACTGGAAGCAAGTAACCTGATTTATGTGCTACCAAGCATATCTGTGTTGGGAGAAATAACCCCATAAATATCTTATTGGCTTTACCCAAAAGCACAACTAATTATTGTGAGCAGCTGTGTCTGGTGTGAATGAACTGCATTGCCCACAATACCTTGCAAATCATATAGATATATGCACTTGCCAAGACTGTGAAGATTCTCACCCAGGCAGCCGTCTGACAACATGCAACCTATATGTAACATCAGATCCTTCAATGTCAACTGTATGATCTATGCTGATGACGTGTTATTATATATGCCGTTCTGCATAGATAAGATGAACCTCACCCCCATAACCAACTGTTTTAATTCCATATCAAATTGGCTACTGACTCAAAATCTCAGAATTCAGCATAAAAAAACGGAAGTTCTTTTTATCTCAAGGAATACTAAGTTCATACCACCTACATTCCTTGAGGTTCAAGATGCCAAGCTGTAAGTAAAATCCCATATCCGATACCTTGGAGTGACTCTGGATCAAAAACTGGACATGAAGTACCACATAGCCAACACAGTAAGGGCAGTTTATTTCAAGATTCGCTCCCTCAGACATCTCCGACAACTGATTGATCCGGATGATTTCCGAACTGTCTACCAGGCTCTAATTATTCACCATTTTGACTATGCTAACTCCATATTACAAGGGCTCCCCCAATCTACTCTAAACCCGCTTCAACTAGCCTTGAACAGTGCAGCAAGAGTACTTTTTGGGGTACCTAAAAGAGAACATGTAACATCTCTTCTTAAACAACTTCATTTGCTTCCTATTCAAGCGAGAATCACCTTCAAGACTCTGCTCCTGGCCTTTAAAGCTCACAAAGGACTCGCTCCCTCCTCATTATCAGAGATGATCCAACCAATCACTCCCAACAGACTAAGAAGAACCACAGAATTAAATATGCTTATGGTACCAAAAGAGACTTTAAGATACAACTCTACAACAGTAAGCCGATCCTTCAGTTTATGCGCTCCAAAACTTTGGAACACCCTCCCATCACACATTAGGGCCATCTCTGATCTCATCCAGTTCAAGAAGGCCTTGAAACATCACCTTTTCATCAATTACTTCCCAGAGGACATAGAAACACAGGCACACTCAAATAGCAACAGCCCCTTTCTGACCACGTAACCTCTGCTGACCCAACAACACATTACACCACTTTCCCATATTGACAAGGATCTTTTCAGACAATATGTCTTCCGAATGTAAATAATTTCTCTGACTGCTATTTGTTGTAAATAACTACCCCGGTTATCCAAGTTATTGTTCCTGTTATATGTAAAAACCAGATAAATGTAACTTGTCTGAAGTTTTCTTGTTCTCTGTAAACCGCGCTGATAACGAATAGTGCGGTATATAAAAGATGTTAATAAATAAATAAATAATAATAAAAGGAGCAGTTGCAAAGGTTAAAGATTTACATCAAGCATTTAGGGGGGGAAGATTTAAAAGTACTATCTTGGAAGCCCAGACCAACTGTATTCCACGCTTAAAAAAAAGTGGAAGGAAGTCCAAAAAACTGCCAGCATGGTTTAAAGGTGAGGTCAGAGGTTTTTGCCAAAAAAGCATCTTTCAGGAAATGGAAAAAGGAGCCAAATGATGAAAACTGGAAACAACATAAGCACTGGCAAGTTAAATGCCAGGCTTTGATAAGGCAAGCAAAGAGAATTTGAAAAAAAAAAACAGCTAGACATGGAAGCAAAAATGCTGAGGCATTATTCATTACCAGAAACCATGTCTTTTCCCCTCCCACCTACTATCACATTCAGTGACACAGCCTTAACAGTCAAGAAGAAAGTAAAATATCTTGGGGTCATACTTGACCAAGCCCTCAACATATTTATTTGGCATAGATTTGTATACCGCTACTTCCAGCGATCAGCAGCAGTTTACTTGTGTAACAAGGGTGGCTGTACAGTACAATTTAAGTATACAAATCTGATTTCAGGGAGTAGCACACATCAACAAAATATGGTACAGGTTATACATTTGATCAATGGGGTAGTATAGTAGATTTGCAGATGAGCATGGGGGGGGGTATATATATACATATATACATTTTACAAGATCACAGGCAAGCCTTTTAATGAGACATAGGCGCCTGAATATTTACATAAATATAGTCTTCTATATCTCGGATGGAAATTCCATTATTCAATGTTCAGAGGAAAGGTAGGCGAGAGGGGTTTAGAGAAGCATACTACTAAAAAATATCTACTTCAAACTCAAACTGTTAAAACATCTTTGTCTTCTACCCACCCAAGATTTTAGATCAGTACTGCAAGCACAATCACTCCACATTTTGACTATTGTAGTAGCGTATTACAAGGCTTAGCCAAATAGAACATTAGATCACTTCAAACTGCCCAGCATGTTGCTGCGCGAATAGTCTCAAGTATTACTGAACACATTACACCGGTATTATATGAATTACACTGGCTCCCTATTCAAAGCCGTGTACACTACAAGATAATTATAACATTCAAACTTCTCAGACAGATATCCCCTTCTCATATCTCCACTCTAATCACTTTACAAGATGAAACACATCCAAATCGAGAGAATAGTAAAAATAAATTGATAATCTCGCCAGAATTCCGTAGATCCAATAAAGCGACAAATAATCGAGCCTTCTCTTACTGTACTCCCACAATCTGGTATGAACTTCCATCTGACTTAAGGGAAACCACAGACCTTTCCTCCTTTCACAAAAAACTAAAACCCCATCTTTTCAGGAGACATTTTAATAACCTTACAACTCCCCCGGTCAATGACCAATCCCAATCCACACCATAAGATAAAACCCTCCCCCTCCGCTGACCTATGCGGTCCCATTGCTCTTACTACTGTACACAGTCCATTCCTATTGCCTATATTGTAATATAGTTATGTCATTGACTCTCTATACATAAATTGTTTTTATCTGGACATAGTTCTGTTATATGTAACTGATTACGTTCCATGTAAACTGCCTTTCATCTGTTGGAAAAAGCGGTATAAAAGTACAAATAAATAATAAAAACGTTTTCAAATACATTCGTAGCAAAAAACCTGTGAGAGAGTCAGTTGGACCATTAGATGATAGAGGAGTAAAAGGGGCACTAAGAGGGGACAAGGCCATAGCGGACAGACTGAATGAATTCTTTGCTTTGGTCTTTACTGAGGAAGATGTAGGGATGTTACCTATGACTGAAATGGTATTTAAAGGCGATGCCGCAGAAGAACTGAAAGAAATATCAATAAATGGGCAGATGTATTACAACTATTTGATAAACTGAAGAGTAGCAAATCACTTGGACTGGATGGTATCTATCCGAGGGTGTTAAAAACTGAAATATGAGATTGCAGGCCTACTATTAGTAATCTGTGAACTATCATTAAAATCATATGTAATACCTTAAGATTGGAGGATGGCCAATGTAACGCCAATTTTTAAAAAGGGTTCCAGGGACGATCCAGGAAACTACAGACCGGTGAGCCTGAAATCCGTAACGGGCGAAATGGTAGAAACCATTATAAAGAAAAAAAAATTACTGAACATGTATTTAGTCATGGGAGACTGCCAGCATGGCTTTAGCCAAGGAAAGTCTTGTCTTATTAATCTGTTATGTTTTTTTGAAGGTGTGACTAAACAGGTAGACAAAGGTGAGGTCAGTTGATAGACATAGTAGCATAGTGTATGGCTGCAGATAAAGAGCATTCTCCAGGAACAAGCAGGAAGTCAGTCCTCACTTATGGGTGACATCGGCACTGACGGAGCCCGTGCGGAACAATTCCCCAGCTTTCAAAGAAAGCCTTTGGGATGACTGCCACACATGTGTGGTTCTCTTCCTGCCCAAGGGTGCTATCTTGCTCATTCTCCCTTTTTCCACAGAGGCCTTCGGACGCACATCCTCGTCCCTCGGAAAAAGTGTTTCATTTTCGACCTATAGGTTAACTTGTTTTCCGGTTGCACTGGTCCTCTACCTGTCCTTCCCCCTGCTCTAAGAGCCATTAGGGGACATTTTTCTTCGCTTTTTTTGCTTTTAATGGGCTTCGTGCCTTTTTTCCTCCAATCGCTGGCCGTGTGGGTCTTCGACCTCTTGGGGGCCATTTTTGCCACTGTGGCCACTGGCATGGCTCCAGTCCTCCGATTTGGAGCAGTGGGTGCAGGAGAAAATCTTGGATGTACCCTGCCTCGGTGAGCAGCTCTTTGGCAAACCGATGGAGGATAATGCCACGGAGATAGACGGAGTTTGTCACCCGAACCAGTCTCTTGCGCAAGACCTCCACCCTGCCTTGAAAGAAGCAACAAACCAAAAAGCCTTTCTTCCTGAGGAAGGGCCTGCCCTACCGTGGCTACCCACCATACCCACCCATCCATTCCTACGCCGACCACTCCAGCACAAGGGAAGTCCGGCCGGGTCACCGCAAGCCGAAAGGGCCCAAGGCCCAAACCCCAGCATTGTCTCACCTCTCGCAGGGATTTTGACACCGGCCGCATAACCTCTCACCCCCCGGTGACTCAGCAGCCAGTGGGGGGATGCCTGTCCTCTTTCGGCCCTCAGTGGGCTTCCATCACCTCAAACACCTGGGTCCTCTGGGTCATCCGGGACGGCTATCGCCTCCGCCTCGACAGGCTTACCCCTCTTTTCTCCCCAGCGGAGCCTCCTCGACTCCCTGCGCATCAGGTCGAGAGGGTGCCATTGCACCTCCGAGTCCGAGCTTCTATTCCCGGTACTTCCTTGTCCCGAAGAAGACGGGAGGTCTGAGGTCCATCCTCAACCTCCAAAAGCTAAACAAGTTCTTGGTGCGGGAAAGGTTTGTGGTGTTCCTTGGCGTTCTGCTGCCCTTCCTCCAGCAGGGCAACTGGCTATGCTGCTTGGATCTAAAAGATGCTTGCGCCTTCATTTTGATTCACCCCCAGCACAGGCAGTACCTGCACTTCAGGGTGCGGGGGGAGCACTTCCAATACAAGGTGCTCTGCTTTGGCCTCGCATCCACCCCGCAGGTCTTCACGAAATGCCTCTCCGCGGTCGCCGCTTCTCTCAGGTGTCAGGGCATACCGGACTTCCCATACCTCTACGACTGGCTCGTCATGGGATCCTCGGTCGAGGAAACCCGCCTGGCGACATCGCACATGATCCTCCTGCTCAAGTACCTGGGTTTCTTGGTCAATTATCCCAAGTTCCACCTCGAACCGGTGCAGGCCTTAGAATTCATCGGCGCACACCTCGATTCTCAGCGGGCAACTGCTTTTCTGCCAGTGGATCGCACCGACGACCTCTGAGCCCTGGCAGCCCAGGTCCAGAGCACCCCTCGGGTCATGGCCCAAACCATGCTGTGCCTCCTGGGCCACATGGCCTCTACTGTCCATGTGGTTCCCCACGCCTGCCTAAATATGCAGACAGCTCAGTGGTGCCTCAGTGCCCAGTGGAGCTTGTCTATCAGCCACCTCAGGGACTCCGTAATGGTCTCCTACAGCCTTCGCCTGTCCCTGGGCTAGTGGCAAAACCTCTGCAACCTCCTCCGGGGGTTGCCATTCCAGACTCCGCAGCACGAGATAGTGCTGACAACAGATGCCTCCTTGCTGGGATGGGGAGCCCACTGAGGTGCATTGTGCACGCAGGGGCAATGGTCGTCCGAGGAGTCTCAACAGCAAATAAACTTGCTCGAGCTCAGGGTGGTTTGATGGACCCTGAGGGCCTTCAAGGATCATCTCAGCGGGAGGTCGGTGCTCGTGCAAATCGACAACTGTGTGGTGATGTTCTACATCAACAAGGAGGGAGGTACCGGATCACGCTCCCTCTGCCGGGAAGCAGTCCTCCTCTGCTCCTTTGCCTTCCGTTGGTGGATGACCCTCAGGGCAGTCTACCTCCCAGGCCAGGAGAACGACCTGGTGGACAAACTCAGCAGAATCTTCCGCCCTCACGAATGGCGGTTGGATCCGGGGATGGCCAGCTGGCTGTTTCATCGGTGGGGAACTCTGGCCATGGCCAATTTGTCAGCCTGTTGAACACACAACTCCCCCGCTTCTGCGGCCCAATGCCATACCTGAGCAGGGAGGGCCCGGATGCATTCCTTCTGAGCTGGTCATCCAGCCTGCTCTATGCGTTCTTCATACTTCTGTCATTGCCAGGACCCTCCACAATGCTCAGCGGAACCGGGCATCGATAATACTCGTAGCCCCCTCGTGGCCTCGACAGCCCTGGTTCCTGCTCCGGCTATCGACAGAGCCTCTGGTTTCGCTGGGCTGTGCCCCAGGCCTACTAACACAACAGGAGGGACAGGTACTGTACCTGAACCTGGCCTCATTATCCCTCACAGCCTGGCAGCTGAACGGGTCTCCCTAGCTCCACTGGATCTCCCGGAGGAGGTTCTCGCGTTGAGGAAGACCTCGACTAGACGAGCTTACGCCTTCAAGTGGCAACACTTCTCGGTCTGGTGCTCCGGGCTCCAGATTGATCCATTCTTTTGCCCCACTCGGTGGGTCCTTCAGTACCTTCATCTCTCAAAGGGAGGCGTGAAGTCGAACTCCATCAGGGTGCATTTCAGTGCCATCTCGGCAAATCACCTTCCCATCGAGGGGAAAACCCCTCTCGAGGCAGCCCTTGGTCTCCTGCTTTATGCAGGGTCTCTTGCTGTCCAAGCCACCTATCTGGCCTCCCCCGGCGGAATGGGACTTGAAAGTAGTGCTCATGCAGCTTACACGGTCACCCTTCGAGCCAATGGCGACATGCTCGCTTTGGCACCTATCCTGGAAGGTGGTCTTCCTGGTGGCTCTGACCTCGGCCCGCCGAGCCTTGACGCTCCAGGCTCTCATGGCTGATGCCCTTTACACTAGATTCTATAGGAATAGGGTGGTCCTCCGTACCCACCCCAAGTTCCTGCCGAAGATTTTTTTCGACTTCCATCTTAATCAGGAGATAGTCTTACCGACTTTCTTTCTGAGACCCCATGCCGACCAGGCGTCGGCAGCTCTCCATACACTCGACTGCAAAAGGGCACTTGCCTTCTATCTGCAGCGCACCCAGGCTCAGCGCAAGTCTGGCTGACTCTTTGTGACCTACAATCCCAATTGACTGGGGCAGGCAGTCACCAAACATAGTAACATAGTAAATGACGGCAGATAAAGACCAAGTATGGTCCATCTAGTCTGCCCAGTAAGATGGCAAGAGTAGGTGCACCTGCTGCTTCGTGCAGGCCACCTCTCCCCATGTCTTTGTTTAGGAGTGAACCCACCGCTCTGTGTAGGACACCCCTGTTTGTTGAGAAATTAGATAAGTTTATTTTGATTTTATCCTGTTGCTGTAAAGGGATCCGCTGTGTCTGTCCCATGCTATTTTGAATTCTGTCACTATTTGCCCCACCACTTCCATCGGGAGGGCATTCCAAGCATCCACCACCCTTTCAGTGAAAAAGTATTTCCTGAAATTGCCTTTCAGTTTACCCCCTTGAAGCTTCATGTTATGCCCTTAGTTTTACAGCTTCCCTGTCTTTGGGAGAGGTTGGTTTGTTCATTATTTCTCTAAGTATTTAAAGGTCTCAGTCATATCTCCCCTATCCTCCATTTGGGTGGCGGACTGCATTGCTTTTGCTCACACGAAGGCGTGTGCCCCATTAGATCGTTGAGTCACTGTGCACGGGGACCGGGGAAAAGCGGCTTCGGTGGCCTCACTGTGCTCCATGTCCCTGATAAACATCTGCCGGGCGGCGACCCTGGTCTTCAGTGAACACCTTCACTGCACACTACTGCCTGGAGATGGAGTCCAGTCTGGACAGTGCCTTCGGCCAGGCTGAACTCCGTAATGTGTTCGGGGTATAAGCATCTCCTGCCCTCTGACCCTTCTTCACGCTTACCGAGGGCCTTGCCCCGACCCCCCCAAGGACTCGGGCTCCTTCAGGCATCGGCTTCTGCTCACGACCTTACGGAGGTGTTTTTTTGAGTACAGATTCAGTAGCCTGTAGCTGGGGAGTCCCATAACTGAGGACTGACTTCCTGCTTGTTCCTGGAGAAAGCGTAGTTACTCACCTATAACAGGTGTTCTCCAGGGACAGCAGAAATCAATCCTCACTACCCTCCCACCTCCCCTGATGAGTTGCTGGATTTTTATCCTTCCCTTGCCATTTGCTTGGTAGGGCTCAAGCTAAGGGACTTGACTGAGCAAGATGGCACCCTTGGGCAGGAAGACCACCATGCATGCGTGGCAGCAATCCCAAAGGCTTTCTTTGAAAGCTAGGGATTTGCTCCGTGCGTCCTCCGGTGCCGATATCACCCATTAAGTGAGTACTGATTCCTGCTGTCCCTGGAGAACACCTGATCTCCAGGAACAAGCAGGAATGAGTCTTCACATATGGGTACGTCGGTACCGACGGAGCCTGCGTGGGAACGCTCCCCAGCATCCAGAAAGAAAGCCTTTGGGAGCATCCCACACGCATGCGCGCTGCCTTCCCGCCTAAACACTTCCCTCTCATCAGTTTTCTGTTTTCCGCGGAGCCAGCAGGACGTATTCCTGTCACCGCAGAAAATTCTTCTTTTTATTCTTAGTTTTTTGTGGTCACGTCTGCCTTCCCTCGACGCCACCGGTACCGCCAGTGCTTTTCTTTCTTTTTACTAAAGAATTTCTTCTTTTCTTAAAACGTTTTTCCTGTTTAGTGCCTGACGGTTTCTAGGCCTCTATCCTTCCATTATGGAAAAGCCAACCACTATCCTTAAGAAATGCTCAAAGTGTGGCGGTACAGATATAATTTCAGACACTCATACTTGGTGTCTAAAATGTTTAGGTCCTGACCATTGCCCTCTGGAGTGTCTCTCCTGCTGGAGCTCAAACAGAAGAAGTCTTCAGGATCGAGCACAACTATTTAAAGTTGTTAAAACCCATGAGGATTGTGGAAAATTGCAAGAGGATCTTGATAAATTGGAAGACTGGGCATCAAAATGGCAGATGAATTTTAATGTGGACAAGTGCAAAGTTATGCATCTAGGGAAGAACAACCCAAACTATGATTGCACGATGCAAGGTTCCACATTAGGAACCACCACCCAGGAAAACAATTTAGGTGTCATTGTGGACAACATGTTAAAACCCTCCACCCAGTGTGCAGCGGCGGCTAAGAGAGCAAATAGAATGCTCGGTATCATAAGGAAAGGAATGGAAAATAAAACAAAGGAAATTATAATGCCTCTGTATCGTTCCATGGTGCAACTGCACCTTGAATATTGTGTGAAATTCTGGTCGCCGTATCTTAAAAAGGATATAGCGTTATTAGAAAAGGTTCAGAGAAGAGCCACCAAAATGGCAAAGGGGATGGAAGGATACCCTTATGAAGAAAGGCTAAAAAGGTTAGGGCTCTTTAACCTGGAAAAGAGTCGGCTTTCAGAAAGAAAAGGAGAAGGGAAGATATGATAGAGGTCTATAAATTAATGAACGGAGTGGAACGGGTAAACGTAGATTGATTGTTTCCGTTATCAGAATATAGAAAGACTAGGGGACATGCAATGAAGCTACAGGGTAAACTATTTAAGACAAATAAGAGAATATTTTTTTCACTCAACATGTAATCAAAATCTGGAATTTGTTACCAGAGGATGTAGTAAAGGCTGTTAGTGTAGCTGGGTTTAAAAAAGGTTTGAACAAGTTCCTGGAGGTAAGGTCCATAAACCATTATTAAAAAGGGATCCAGGATATCCATGCTTGACCTAATACAAACATTGTGGAACCTGTGTCTTTTGGGGAAACTGCTAGGTACGTATGACCTAGATTGGCCACTGTTGGAAACAGGATACTGGGCTTGATGGACCTTGGTCTGACCCAGTATGGCATATCTTATGTTATGTTCTTATGTTCGATACCCAGTTCACATCGCATTCGATGTCACCAGCTAGAATATCTTCTTTTTCACAGGATCAGGTAACCAAACAAAAGTCTATAAAGACTAGCCAGTCTCGAGTGGTAGATCTCCTTCTCAGCATCAAGATGCCTCTGGCGTTGCCCTCGAGGACATTTTGGCAATAAAGCCCCGGTGGGAGTCTTCGGGCTCCAAAGCATTAACGGGGCTCCCGGGGTTCTTACCTCGATGGACATACATGGGCCATGCTCGGTGGTTGTGGCCGCTTCGAGCGGTACCGACACCCCGGCATCGGCTATGGTGATGGATGAAACACTCCTCACCGATGAATGTAGTCTAGCGCTCTCGGTTACTTCGGTACCGCTAGAGTTACTGCAGACCGTTCCTCGAATATCGGTGTCGGTACCGTCCATGCTTGCTTCGACAGACTCGCTTCCTTCAATGCCGAGCTTGGAATCGATCTCTAGCATGGAGGATTCGGTACCGACTCGTCTTGGTACCGACCTCGGGCGGTACCGAAGACATCGCTTTAAGGAAAATCTGATGCTTCATCCTTTCAAGTCTTCCGATCCCGATGACTGGGATGAATCCATCGGTACCAAGGCTGAATTTTCAACAAGTCTAGCCTTTACCCCTCATTTTAGAGGGTCCTCCTCAGGGGAGATTTCTTTTCAAGCTTTTCTGCTTGATATGGCAAAGTTACTTACCATTTCTATACCTGGTAAAGAATCCCTACCAGGGGATTCAGACACACTGCAATTCCCTTGGATTCCAAAGGAGGTGATCATGCTTCCTTTGCATCAGATCTTACAAGATCTACTATTAAGAATGTGGGAAACTCCTTTAACGGTATCCCCGCATTCTAAGACACTTGACACTATGTACAAGGTGCCACCTTCTCCAGGTTTTCAAAAGACTCAACTTCCTCATCATTCTATTGTTGTAGAATCATCAATGAGGCGTATTAAGAGTGCAAAGAAGCACTCTTCTTATCCGCCAGGTCTTGAGTCTAGGACTTTAGATGCCTTTGGACGTCGATGCTTCCAGGCATCCATGCTTTCAGCAAGAATTATCTCATATATTTTCTATATGGGATTATCTCTTGAAGAGGTCACAAAGAACTTAAAGCTTTTGAACCCTTTTCTTCAAGAGCATAAAAGAGCAGACTATTTTTTATTAGTCAATCATGCTCAAAATATCTCTAGGTTCCTTAATCATGCTTCCTTGGACTGTTTTGAGTCTATTAGCAGAACTTCTGCTATAGCCATAGGAGCACGACGCATGGCCTGGCTCCAAGCTTCAGACTTGGACAGATGGGTACAGGAAAGGCTGGGAAATACTCCTTGTACTGGTGAAAATCTCGTTAACAAGGAGGCTTTATTTCAAACTAATCAGTTAAGCACTGATGCTGTTTCTTTCAGAGGATTGTCAAAACTTTCCTCTATCACAGCTAATAAAAAATCTCCTAAAAAGCTTTATCCCCCTAGGGGAAAAAAGTTTTATCCATCTTCTTTCTACCCATGATGCAGATGTTTCCAAAGACAGGGAACATCAAACCAGGCTAAGAAAATCAAAACCTCAACAGGCTCAGCAAACCCAGCAGTCGCAGGGTTTCTGATATTTTATTCACTTTTCCTGTATGAGGTTTAGAACCTCTGAACCTACTTCTTTTCAACAGAAGCATCTAAGGTTCGTCTCATCCATGCTGAGATATCAGTCATACATTGACTCAATCCTTGACTCTGGGCATGAATCTCTTGCTACAAGAGAAATCCATCCTTTTAGCTCCAAGAGCTATTGAGGACCATCATACCCTAAAGATAACAGGTTTCTCCTTTTAAAAAAAAGAGGAGTAACAACTAACAAGGTAAGCTATGCCCTTCACCTTGACAGTTTCCTGTACGAGGATATCTCATACTTTTAATTGCAAGGGGATCCTACCTCTTCAAAGACTTAACAAATTGTAAGTCTTCTCAACTTTGTATTACTTCCATCCTTCTTAATCCAGACATTCAGTCTCTAAGAGTACTACTAATCAACTGGAGGGCTTATTCTCTAAGCCCATAGGATTTTCTTCAATACCTACTCCAGTAAGTAGTTTCCATACAGAGTTTTCTTCCCCTTTGCTATTCATCTTCTTCTCAGATACTTCTTTAAGGCAGCTTATCAGACAGAAATTGAGTATTACCACTCCAAATTATGTCTGTCGGTCCTCTCCAACCTATAGGACCTAACTTTTTTCTGCTGCCTTAATAACAGATAACTCCAAGAAAGGTTCCAGAACCCATTTGGACAATTTATTGTTGCAGGCATCAGGCCTTTCTACTAAGCCATCTTCAATTCTTTTTGGCTCCAACAGAATAGATTAGGTTGCACACTGGCAATTAAACAGCCAGATCTAAGCAACCTAAAACATATTCTCCAGGACCAAGCAGGAAGTCAGTCCTCACTTATGGGTGACGTCAGCAGACGGAGCCCTCGCAGAGCAATTTTCCCCAGCTTTCGCAGAAAGCCTTTGGGAATTGCAGCGCACATGCGCGGTCCCCTTCCCGCCCAGGGATGCCATCTTGCTCAGTCTTCTTTTTTCCGCGGAGCCCTACAGACGTGTCTGTTAACGCCGCTGAAAAGTTGATTTCTTTGATTTCTTTTCGTTAAAAAAAAAAAAAAAAAAATTTCTCGGTTCGTGTGTTCCTCTTCCCGCCAGGTCTCGATATCCCCTATCGGGCCCGTTTACGTTTTAATTTTTTTCCAACTGGCGGTCCCGCCACTTTTCTCTTCATCCCTGGCAGCGCGGTCGTTCGACCTTGCAGGGGCCCTTTTTCCCCCGATGGCTGCCAGCGGTTTTAAAAAGTGGGATCGCTGTGTCAGGCTCATGTCTCTTACTGACACGCATGACTGCTGCCTCCGTTGCCTTGGGGCCGAGCATGACCCTATAAGCTGCGGCCCGTGCAGCAAGATGTCCTCGAAGGCGCTGAGGAGTCGGCAGTCGCAGAGGGACCGGATCTTCTCTGACTCCACGCGGACCTCGTCAGAGGCCTCTATGCCTCGCGGCTCCGGTTCGGAGCATCGTAGGAGTTCTTCTGAACGGGGCTCCCCCAGCCGGGAACGCCGGCGGGAGAAGCGGCCCGCAAGGGTGGATCCGGGCGGCGAAACTGGTCCTTCGAGGGCCAGGTCGCTTAGCCCGGTCCAGCTCCCCGGGCCCTCAAAGGAGGAGAAGCCTTCGAAGATCCCTCGTCTCGAAGTGGAGTCGCCTAGGCACGTGAGTGATATAGTCCTCCTGGACTCCCCCACGGATGAGCTGACGTCGGGCCCGACGCCGTCGGGGCCCGAGTCGACGGCTGCTGGGTCTTCTGAGCTTGATCTCAGATTGACGACCTTGGAGCGCAGTATATCTGCCTTCATGGACCAGCAGCGGGCATGGATCACCGGCCTCGCCAGTGCATCTGCCCCGACCACTGGGACGTCGACGCTCAAGTCGACCCCAGAGGCCGAGCCGATCCTCGAGTCCATACGTGCTCGATTCGATCCTCGGCCTAGGTCTCCCTCGGCTTCCCGTTCGGGACCGAGGTCCTCGACGCCGACCTCGGCGTCGGGGCGGAGGTCCCTGGGTCCCGCCCCCGTGGAACCTCTCGATTCCTCCTCGGAGGAGTCGGGCTGGGACACGGAGGAGGACGAGTCACCCGGTTCTTTTCAGACTCGGTGCGTCCCCTCCGATTCGCCCGAGTCGGAGCCTCAGAGGCAGTCCCCTCCGGAGGATACCCGGTTCTCCGATTTCGTGAGGGATATGGCCAAAGCGTTGGCCTTCCCCGCGGATCCGGAGGAGGAACCCCGAGCCGAAGAGCTCGAGGCCCTTCAATACGACTCCCCCCCCGAGGGAGGCCTTCACTGTATCTGTTCCCCCGATGCTGGAGCGGCTTCTCCTCCGCATGTGGGAGAGCCCCGCCTCAACGCCAGTGTTGAGCAAGCGGATCGATTCCATATATCGAGTCCGCAAGAGCCCCGGGTTCCAGAAGGTGCAACTTCCGCACCACTCCATGGTGGTGGAGTCAGCCATGCATCAACTTAAGAGTCAGAAGATGCACTCCTCGGTGCCCCCGGGGAAGGAGGCCCGGAGCCTGGATGCCCTCGGTAGGAAGTGCTTCCAAGGCTCTATGCTTGCTTGTCGGGTCCAGACATATCAGCTGTACATGGGTATGTACCTCCGAGACCTGGCGAAAGAACTTCAGGGTTTCTCGGCCGGTCTCTCCGAGGAACCCTTGCAGCGGTTCCAAGCCTTGTCCTCCGGGATTCGAGAGTGTTCGAAGTTCATTTCTCGAGCGGCCTATGATGGCTTCGAGGCCTCGGCTCGAGTAGCTGGAGCCGGCATTGGGGCTCGCCGCCAGGCTTGGCTTCAGTCATCCGACCTCGAGCCCTGGGTGCAGGACAAGTTGGTCGATGTCCCTTGCAGAGGGGAAAACCTCTTCGGCAAACCCATGGCCGAAAAGGCGGCGGAGCTCGAGTCGGAGACTCTCACCAGGACTCGCCTTTCTAGAAAGTCCTCTGCCCCTTCACAGAAGAAGAAGAAGGGCTCCGGGAAAAGGCCTTTTTACCCGAGGAAGGTGTTTGCTTATACGCATCACCAAACACAATACCCGGCCACAACCCCCCTTCAAGGGCAGCGGCCTAGGGGAAAGGGTAATGGATCCCGGAAGCAGAAAGCCCCCAAACCCGCCACGCAGGCCCCGGCCCAGCAGGGCGGGGGTTTTTGACTATGCCAGCATAGCCCCTCCCCCTCAGGGGCTTTCGGCCGGCACGGGGGGTCGGCTGACCCACTTTGCTCACAGGTGGTCCGCCATAACATCCGAGGCCTGGGTATTGCAGGTGGTTCAAGAAGGCTACCTCCTCCATTTTCACCAGGTGCCTCCCCCCTACTTCCCAGGGGAGCCTCCCAGACCCCCTCTGCACAGGGACTTGCTCCTTCGGGAGCTGCGAAGTCTGCTTCCAGAACGGGCGGTGGAGCCCGTGCCCCAACACTGCTGGGGTCACGGGTTTTACTCGAGGTACTTCCTGGTTCCAAAGAGAACAGGAGGCCTCAGGCCCATTCTAGACCTACGCAACCTCAACAAGTTCCTGCAGCGGGAAAGGTTCAAGATGCTTACCCTTGGAACCCTGCTGCCTTACCTCCAGCGGGGAGATTGGCTATGCTCCTTGGATCTAAAGGATGCTTATACCCACATCCTTATTCATCCGAACCACCGGCAGTACCTAAGGTTTGTGGTGGCGGGGAAGCATTATCAGTACCGAGTACTGCCTGTCCTCCGCCCCCAGGGTGTTCACGAAGTGCCTAGCAGTGGTGGCCGCCTTCCTAAGGCTTCAAGGCCTCTTCGTCTTCCCGTACCTGGACGACTGGCTCATCCGGGCATCGTCTGCTCCGGAGGTCACCCAGGCCACCCAACGTACGGTGGCCCTGCTTCAGCACTTGGGTTTCGTCATAAACTTCGAAAAGTCCGCTTTGCTCCCCTCTCAGGACCTCGAGTTCATAGGGGCACGGCTGGACACTCGGCAGGCGCGTTCCTTCTTGCCTCCGGAAAGGGCCAACCGGCTCACGGCTCTAGCCGGCAGGTTCAGCGGCAGGTCGCCGGCCTCGGCCAGACAGTTCCTGCAGCTACTCGGACACATGGCCTCCACGGTCCATGTCACTCCGAACGCCCGTCTACATATGCGGCCTGCGCAATGGAGCCTTCGCACTCAGTGGCGTCAGGCCACAGGGAGGCTGTCGGACCTGATACAAATTTACGACCGCCTGGTCTCCTCCCTGCAATGGTGGCTTCACCTGCCCAACCTAGTGCTCGGCATGCCATTTCAGTCTCACCCACCGTCCCGGGTGCTCACGACAGATGCCTCTCTCCTGGGATGGGGGGCGCATTGTCGAGGGACATGCACTCAGGGCCTTTGGACGCCTTGGGAGGCTGCCCAGCAGATAAACTTCCTGGAGCTCCGGGCGATCCGCCTAGCTCTGCGGTCCTTCTCTCACCTGACATTCGGCCAGTCCGTACTGGTGCAGACGGACAATCAGGTTGCAGTGTTCTACGTGAACAAACAGGTGGGCACGGGCTCCCTCCTTCTATGTCGGGAAGCCCGGAGGCTGTGCTCTTGGGCTGTCGATCACGACATCCTCCTCAAAGCGGTTTACTTGCCAGGGCAGGACAACTGCCTGGCGGACAAGCTGAGCCAGATGCTGCTACCGCACGAGTGGAAACTGAACCCCGAGGTGGTCCAGCAGATCTTCCGCCGGTGGGGCTCTCCCACTGTGGATCTTTTTGCCAGTCCCCTGAACAGGCAGCTCCCCAGATTCTGCTCCCGGCACCCCCATCCTTCTCGGGAGGCGCCGGATGCTTTCCTCATCCCGTGGTCCACGGGTCTGCTGTATGCATTCCCTCCTACGCCACTGGTGGCCCGGACATTGTTCAAAGTTGTCCAGGACAGGGCCTCCGTGATCCTGGTGGCACCTCGGTGGCCGAGACAGCCGTGGTTCCCCCTACTACTACATCTAGCGGTGGACACCCCTCTTCCTCTGGGGTTCCACCCCGACCTCCTAACCCAGGATCGGGGCACTCTTCTGCACCCCAACCTCCGGGCCCTACACCTGACGGCCTGGCTGCTGAAAGGGTAATCCTAGCTCCGCTACGGCTAGCCCCAGAGGTGGAAGCCGTCGTCCTAGCTTCTCGGCGTCCTTCCACCCGGAAGTCGTACGCCCTCAAATGGCGTCGCTTCTCGGTCTGGTGTTCTCAGCGGTCTGAGGACCCCTTCGCCTGTTTAGTATCAGTGGTGCTGCAATACTTGCTTCACCTCTCCGACCTAGGTCTCAAATCCAACTCTGTCAGAGTCCACCTCAGTGCTCTCTCTGCGCATCATTCACCGGTTGAGGGCAGGCCTCTCTCCTCGCACCCTTTGGTGGCGCGCTTTCTCAGAGGCCTCCTTCTGCTTAAACCCCCGTTGCGCCCCCCAGCCCCCGACTGGGACCTCAACGTGGTTCTGCAAAGGCTTACCTGTCCGCCTTTTGAGCCCATGGCTACCTGCCCTCCCCGTTTTCTCTCCTGGAAAACTCTCTTCTTGGTGGCCCTCACTTCCGCGAGGCGTGTGAGTGAGCTACAAGCCCTAGTGTCGGAGCCTCCGTACACTAGGTTCTACAAGAATAGGGTTGTACTGCGGACCCACCCTAATTTCCTTCCGAAGGTGGTCTCCCACTTCCACATCAGCCAGGAGGTGGTTCTTCCGACCTTTTTTCCCAGGCCGCACGCCAGCCGAGCGGAAACTGTGCTGCACACCCTGGACTGTAGAAGAGCCTTATCCTTCTACCTTGACCGTACGTGAGAGCATAGGAAAGCCGTCCAGCTTTTCGTATCTTTTGACCCCAATCGGTTGGGGGTACCTGTCTCTAAGCGTACTCTGTCCTCCTGGATAGCCGACTGTATCGCCTGGTCTTACGGGGCGGCCGGTCTCTCCTTGGAGAGTCGTGTCACGGCTCATCGGGTCAGGGCGAAGGCCGCGTCGGTGGCTCATCTCCGCTCTGTTCCATTGGCAGACATCTGCCGGGCCGCTACTTGGTCTTCAGGCCAGACCTTTGTGGCTCATTACTGCCTTGAAAGGGAGTCCCGCAGGGACAGCGCTTTCGGCCAGGCAGTTCTCCACAATCTCTTTGAGGTTTAGGCAACTCCTCCCTCCGGCCCTAGTGTTGGGCTACCGGCCGGATTCATATTCAGAGAAGATTCTTTCCCTCTGTACTGTTGAGCTTGAGGGAGCTCTTTTAGACTTGAGGTCTCCGGTAGCCTTAAGCTTGGGAGTCCTATAAGTGAGGACTGACTTCCTGCTTGGTCCTGGAGAAAGAGTAGTTACTCACCTGTAACAGGTGTTCTCCAGGAGCAGCAGGAATCAGTCCTCACTACCCTCCCTCCTCCCCTGGAGTTGCAGTCATTCTTATTGCATATTTGCTAACTTTTGCTGTCTTTCCGCTATGTCATCAGACTGAGCAAGATGGCATCCCTGGGCGGGAAGGGGACCGCGCATGCGCGCTGCAATTCCCAAAGGCTGACGTCACCCATAAGTGAGGACTGATTCCTGCTGCTCCTGGAGAACACCTGTTACAGGTGAGTAACTACTCTCTCTCTGCAATTATACAAGAAAGCTCTGCAACTATGGGCCTTTGCCAAAGAGCCTCAGAGCTACTCCTAGTAGGTAGCTTCCAGATGGTTAAAAAGGGCTTCAGCTAGTAGACTCTGCCCAGTCATGCTCCTACATGACTGTTTTTTTCCTAATCTTACCATCTTCCTTAAAAATTTCCTTTTAAGGAAAAGTAACCAGGGCTTAGACCACGTGAAAGCATAGAGAATTGCACAATTTCCCTGGATTGTTCCACATCTCACTGGAGCCTCTACAACAGGGATGCATTCCTTTCACTGCAGTCGGTCCTTATTCACTACTTTCCTTCTAATTCCCTATACTTCATTGTAGCTTATGATGAACAAAAGAACGCATGATACTCATATTGCCCTCATAGAGAGGCAAACATGGTATCCCCTTATATTGCGTCTTTTTCTCCAGCTACTACTTGAAGTTATAGAAGGATCCAGACTTGCTGTCTTAAGACTAAGGATTTCCTCTGCACTCCTTCACGTACGTCTCGAGACCTGGTTATTCAGGGGCTAGATCTTTTTTAAAGAAATCTAGTCCTCTCCTTGTAAGTGAAGAACATAATACCGGTTTCCATGAAACTTTCTCTATAGTTCTTCCATTTTTAACCAGACAGATTCTCCATCAATATTCTCAAGTAGGTCTTAATCCTTCTTGTTATTGTGTCAATCTCTATACAACATCTGACTCTGAAAGATTTGTTTACTGTCCATATTAATGCTGTCCCAGCATATCATAAAACTTAATGGACAACCAATTTCTATGGTAAATTAGGAAATACCTTCTTTCACCGTTACCTTTTCGGTTACGTCACATCTGAAGCTTTCCATGTAAAGTCATTATCATAAGTGACATCACTTACGAAAGACTTTACTGATCTTAAAGAAATTGGAGGCCCAACGCCTAGTACAAATGTCTTTGTCTTTCATTTGGATAAAGGGGGTCTTAAAGACCTATCCTTTTTTCTGCAAAGGGTATTTCTACCTTTTCATCCAAACCAGTCAGATTTATCTCCACTCTTTCCTAGGGCCTTATTCTGCTCCAAGGACAAAGAGTTCAAACTTTGGACTTTACAGAAGCTTTAGCTATTTCTCCAGAGTCCAACCTCATTAAACTCCCCACTTTTTTCTTCTGGGGTTAGTTCTAGCCATTAAGGCTTCTTATCTCTTCCTGTATTGCAAAATTTATTTTCCTCTACTTCACAGTGAGGGAATTTCTTTGAGGATTATGTACTGGCTCTCAACTACAGACCCATATTAGCCTCAACAAATACTTTCGCAATACTTTTTGAGTAAGATCTACATTAGAAAATTGGGATTCAATATTTTCTAACAATTATGATCTACACAAGAACTCCCCTCTGGATACCTTGTTTAGTCAAGCTGTTCCACAGCACCCTTTTTTCTTTTCCAATTCAACTCCTACCCTCCATCCCTTGGATGCCTGAGGTTCTGAGGAATAAGCATGGCCCATCCATTAGATTTGCAACATGCTGGGGCCTCCTCCAGGCATCTTAGCTTGGGAGTCCCCATATGTGAAGACTCATTCCTGCTTGTTCCTGGAGATAGCACAGTTACTTACCTGTAACAGGTGATCTCTGGGAACAGCAGGAATAAGTCTTCACAACCCACCCCCCTCCCCTAGGAGTTGCGCGCTCTCTCTCTCTCTTTCTAATTTGTCTACTTCCCTCCTTTGGTCTCAGTTATAAACCCAACTGATGAGAGGGACGTGTTTAGGTGGGAAGGCAGCGCGCATGCGTGTTGGATGCTCCCAAAGGCTTTCTGGACGCTGGGGAGCGTTCCCACGCAGGCTCCGTCAGTACCGACGTACCCATATGTGAAGACTTATTCCTGCTGTTCCCAGAGATCACCTGTTACAGGTAAGTAACTGTGCTTTACAGGTGAGTAACTACGTTGCATGGTCCATCCAGTCTGCCCAGCAAGGTGGCAAGAGTAGATGTGCCCGCCACTTCTGCAGGTCACCCCTCCCCATGACTTTGTTTAGAGGTGTACTCACTGCTCCATGCAGGTCCCCTGTACTTATTAAGATATCAGAGACAGTTAAGTTTATTTTGATTTTATCTTGTTTCTATAAAGGGATCCATTGTGTTTGTCCCATTTCATTTTGAATTCTGTCACTCTATTTGCCCCCACCACTCCCATCAAGAGGGCATTCCAAGCATCCACCACCCTCTTAGTGAAAAAGTACTTCCTGACATTTCCTTTCAGTTTACCCCCTTGCAGCTTCATGTTGTGCTGTCTAGCATTACAGCTCCCCATCTTTGAAGAAGGTTTGTTAATAGTCCTTAAGTATTTGAAGGTCTGTATCCTATCTTCCCTATCCCCCCTCTCCTCTAGAGTATACATATTTAGGTCTTGGAGTCTTTTCATATGTCTTCTGGTGCAGGCTCCAAATCATTTTGGTCACCTTCCTTTGAACGGTTTCCAGTCTTTTTATATCCTTTGTGAGATATGGCCTCCCAAACTGAACACAATATTCCAAGTGAGGCCTCACCAGCAACTTGTACAGAGGCATTAGTACATCCTCCTTTCTGCTGGCAATTCCTCTATATGCAACCCAGCATCATAGAAATATTTATTTATTTAGCTGTATTTATATCCCACTTTTCATAGAAACATGATGACAGAAAAAGACCACATGGGCTATCTAGTCTGTCCTTCCATAACAACAACTACAACAGTCCACTTTTTACCTTTAGAGATCCTCTGTGTTGATCCCATGCTTTTTTGAATTCAGTTACTGTCCTCATCTCTACCACCTCCACTGGGAGACTATTCCATGGATCCACTACTCTTTCTGTAAAGAAATATTTCCGCGTATCACTCCTGAATCTATCTCCCTTCACCCTCATCCCATGTCCCCTCGTAGCAGAACTTGCTTTCAATTGAAAGAGGCTCTCTCCCTGAACATTTATGCCACGGAGGTATTTAAACATCTCAATCATATCACCTCTATCCCGCCTTTCCTCAAAGGTGTACATATTAAGATCCTTCAGTCTGTCCTCATATGCTTTATAATGAAGACCACTAATCATTTTAGTAGCAACCCTCTGCACCGACTCCATCCTGTTCACATCCTTTTGAAGGTGTGGTTGTGTCTGTTGATCTTAAAGTAGCTAAACAGGTAGAAAAGGCGACGGCAAAAGCTAGAAGGATGCTTGGGTGCATACAGAGAGGAATGGCTAGCAGAAAAAAGGAGGTGATAATGCCTCTGTATAAGTCTTTGGTGCAACCTCATTTGGAGTATAGTGTGCAATTCTGGAGACCGCACCTTCAAAAGGATGTGAACAGGATGGAGTCGGTGCAGAGGGTGGCTACTAAAATGATTAGTGGTCTTCATTATAAAGCATATGAGGACAGACTGAAGGATCTTAATATGTACACCTTAGAGGAAAGTGTGCTTTATTCACCACACTTCAGATTTTAAGTCATTTTTTCTTCTGCCTTTGATTTTGCTATCCTTATTTCTCTTTTTGTCTTTTAGCTTTATGTTGTATTCTTTTTGGTGTTCCTATGTTTGCAAACTTCTGAGTGTTATGAAAGCTGTGTTTTTTGCCTTTATTTGTGCAGCCACTTCTTTAGAGAACCAAATAGATTTCCTTTTCCTCATGTTTTTATTTACTTTCCTTACATATGTATCTGTTGGCCCTTTTATTGCCTCCTTTAATTTAATCCACTACGGTTCCACTTCCATTACCTCCTCCCACCCTGCCAACTCCTCCTTCAGGCACTTGGCCATCTTCCTGATTTCAGCGTTTTTGAAGTCTAGTACTTTGAGCTTGCTGTGAGGGGACTGCCTTGGCTTTTATCTCAAACACCACCATGTGATGATCACTGCTGCTCATATGGGCACCCGCCCGGATGTTCGACACCCTTTCTCCGTTGGCGAGTACTAAATCCAGCATCAAACTTTCCTTAGTTGGTTCCATCACCATTTGTCTTAGCAATGGATCTTGGAAGGCATCCACAATTTATTTATTTATTTTTTTTACTATTTATTTAGCTGTATTTATATCCCGCTTTTCACCGGGTCAAAGCGGTCAATTGGGGGATACATTTAACATGAGGGGATATGAGACACACACATTAATACATACAGGGAACATGGGCATTGGAGGATTAAGTGGCTTGCCCAAGACCACAAGGAGTGCCTATAGGACTAGAAATCCCAATCCCTCCGGCTTGAGATTGCTGTCCCCAGGTGGGACTTGAACCCCCGACCCTCCGGCCTGAAGTACCTTGTCCTAACCACTAGACCACGCCTAGATTTACAGAAGGAATACTCCAATCCACATCAGGTAGATTAAAGTCACCCAATATGATCACTTACCCCTTTATGGCTACCTTTGCAATATTAGTAATCAAGTCTCTATCCATTTTTTCAGTTTGAGTTGGAGGCCTGTAGACTACGTCTTTAACCAAACCCCCATTCCCCCCCCCCCCCCGTCCCCAATTTCAAACCAAACAATAAAAAACAATTTTATCACCTAAAAATTGCTTAACTCGCCATTTATGTAATCACTATGATCCCATGTAGAGAGCCAGGAGAAAAAGGCCTCAGTAGCTTTCAATAATTTCCCTCTATACAGCAATGCTTTGCCTGAAGTGGAACATATTGCACCTTACCATCATGGGCCTGACAAATTCCCTTTTAAATCAGCATTCTACTATTTTTATTTAGCAATTTTTATATATAAAAATGGCAATCTCAGACTATTAAATGGCACTTCACATATATATAGCAGTTTTGCATAAGTGGCAAATTTTAGCCAGTAAAACGGCTCAAGCCCAGACAATAAGTCTTACACAGTGGCAAACTCAACTGTCGTCATGATTCCAATATTATTCTTAGAATAAAAAAGGAATAGCTTAACTGGAGGAGATAATCATAAAGGCACACAGTGTTCAAAATTATCTCAAAGAACGCCAGCTCTTCAGATGGAACGGCCACCTAACAAAAATCTTTGTTTCAGCAGGATGTAGCTTCATCAGGGGTGTGGCTTAGGAAGCACCTATCAGAATCACTCCAGCAGCAAGAACCTATTGCCACTACTGCTTTTAAACTACCTACGAGCCAATCAAGGAAGCAGGCGGAGCCACACATGCCTTCAAAACTAAAAGCGACTCATTATCCTTAAAACAAAATATTAGCAAAAATATAGCAAAAAATATTCCACTTGATCTTAAGATCTTCTGGTTCCATTGCATGCAATACAAATATCCATCTTTGTTCACAATGGAGAGGCACCTTAGCATGGTCCCCCACCCTGCAATGATTGTGGGGCATGATCAATCACGACACGGCATAGATCATTAAACGTATGTTGGAAATTCTCACAATGTTCTGTTAATGGTGAATCAATCTGCTGTCTTGAAATACTATATGTTCAGACAGACGCGTCCACAACTGTCTAGTCATTTTCCCTACATAGATCTTCCGGCAGTGACAATGCATCAAATACACTACAAATTGAGAAGTGCAGTCAGTAACACATTTCAGATATACAGTCTTAACTGGAAGAATGACCTTATCTGTCATATCCATCATTGGACAAAATTGACAATGTCCACAACATGAATGACCTCCTGTCCCTCCATGTACATTCCTAGGCACCGCAGGGCACAGAGCATCACATAGATTTCTACCTTGCCAGTAAGCATCCTTGGTCTTAATGCAGAAAAAAGAAGGTGCACAGATAACACCAATCAATGTTTGCTTATAGCTTTTGCTATTGCTGACAATAAGTAAGTATATTGAAATATACACATAAGATGTTCCGATGATTTGTTTATCCCAGATGACTGTACTGGATTCAAAAGCCATTCACGGTGGTTATTGAATGCCCTTTTGAAAGCCTTTTGCAGCGTCATTCGAGGATATCTTCTCTGTAAACTTATTTATCATAACAAGCTTTTTTCTTATATTCGGTAGTGGTGAAACAGATATGTCTGCAGCGTAATGAGAGAAGGGCAGACTCTTTCTCAAAAGGACTGGATGAAAACTGGTGTATTGCAACAATATACTCACTTTCTGCACTAACTATACCAACAATTTGGTTCGTTCCTGCTGGCTGAAGAGCCTGGGAGGCATTTGACCATCTTCTCTTCTTTGAACTGTTCCCAAGTTGGTGCCTCTGATGATGGAATCTCCAAGTAGTAGTAGTTTTCTGTTTTGTGATTTTTTTCCCTTCATATTTGGTGCATTATCAAAAGATTGAGCATTGACTCTCTCATTTAAGGGCACTTCATTTTCCACGGATTGGGCACCTCCATTATCCAAGGCAGAGAAGGCATTATGCAGGGATATCTCTGGAAGGGGCGGTATAGAAGAAATAGATAAATAAATAAAATAAATAAATAAATATCTCTTGATGTCTCCATGTTACAGGTCACAACCTACCAGAGCCCACTGTGATCATTTGTTCTGGGGCTGTTTGATTCTTTGTGGGAGTGGTGGTGAATTTTGTTCAGTTTGAACCCTAGAAGAGGTGTGTTGCAGCTAATTCTTTCCTTAGTAGAGTTAATACTTTTAGCACAGCAGCTAACTTGAGGCATGTAGGGCAAGCTCTTAGATTCCAAACGATTCTTCTTAGAATAAAAGCACCGCAGTTATTACATGAATACATAGGATGCTGATTAAGCAGTCCTAGGAGAAAAGGTGGCTATAACATCCAGTTAAAGGACAGATGTCCATATATATGGTGATATATAGGCAGTGCAACCCTGGGGCGGGTGGAATGAGGGGAATGGTGGATGGGAAGTTGTGTCCCTGGCCAGTAGACCTTATATAAATTGAGGGCACACTCAGATATCTGATTTAAAGGCTGTGCAAGGAATGTAGGCAGTCTAAATATTCCTAAACGTATAGCCAAAAGTTAAAATTTATATTAAAAAAAAAAACCAGGCAATTGTAAAGTCTGAAAGCTTAGTTTTGTGTAGAGTCCTCTTGTCTTAGAGCTGTGATGATCAGAACTGGATCAGGTAACTTGCTCAGGCTGCAGAGCTAATTGAATTAACCACACCCTGTGAAGCAGGCTTGTAACAGAACAATGGAAATTGAAAAGTTCAAACTGAAATCTTACTTCTATTTATTTATTTAGACAGTTTTGTATACCGCCTTATCCTTCAAACAAAGCGGTCACAACACAATTGGGGGATACATTTAACACGCGGGGATATGAGACACATACACTAATACTTACAGGGAACATGGGCAATGGAGGGTTAAGTGGCTTGCCCAAGACCACAAGGAGCATCTGTGGGACTAGAAACCCCAGTCCTTCCGGCCCAAGGTTGCTGTCCTCTAGTGGGCTGATACTTCTATGTATCAGCCCACAACTAAGTAGATGACCAGGTCTCTGCAAATCTAAAAGCAAATGTGTATTTCATTTCCAAGTAGCTATATATCACGTGTGTCCCTGACCAGTAGACCTTGTATAGTGTATCTGGATTTTCAGAAAGCCTTTGACAAGGTCCCTCATGAGAGACTCTTGGCGAATTTAAAAAGTCATGGGATAGGAGTCAGTGTAGTACTGTGGATCTGGTTAAAAGATAGAAAGCAGAGGGTAAGGCTAAATGGTCAATTTTTCCAATGAAGAAAGGTGAATAGTGGAGTACCCCAGGGATCTGTGCTGGGTCTGCTGCTTTTTAACATATTCGTAAATGACCTGGAAATGGGAATAATGAGTGAGATAATCAAATTTGCAGATGACACAAAATTATTCAAAGTTATTAAAATCCAAGAGAATTGTGAGAAATTGCAAGAGGACCTTGATAAATTGAAAGAATGAACATTTAAATGGCAGATGAAATTTGTCAGACGGCTGCCTGGGTGAGAATCTTCACAGTCTTGGCAAGTGCATATATCTATATGATTTGCAAGGGATTGTGGGCAATGTAGTTCATTCACACCAGACACAGCTGCTGACAATAATTTAGTTGTGCTCAAGTGTTAAAGTCAATAAGATATTTATTTATGGGGTTATTTCTCCCAACACAGATATGCTTGGTAGCACATAAATCAGGTTACTTGCTTCCAGTGTTTAACTTGGAAAAACAAAATCAAAATCAGGAAAACATTCAAACTTGTCAGGCATTAGCTAATGTTTTCTTAGCATATATCAAACAACAAACGAAAAGCCACAAAGAAAGAAAAAAACCTGTTCTTTTCAGGTTAACTTCTGATAACTTCCCACATAGATTCAGAAGTGATTCTCTCCTAGCTCACAAGCAATTAGGTAAGGCTCAATTGCTAGCAGTTATCCAGCTGAAACCCCTTAGCTGGCTTGCTTTCTACTGTGTGGGTCAAATCCTGCTTCAGGAGCTTTTCTGAGTAGATTAAAGAACAAGTTTGTATTTCTTTGTGATGGTTGCTGTACTTTATAACAGAAAATCACCAAAGGAGTTTGGACAGAGAGCAGTCCATATAAACACATTCTTCATCTGCAATCATTCCCCCTTCTTCAACAAGCATGGGTTCAATATCATGGATTGGCACAGATGAATCTCTCAATGGAGCACTTTCAGGAGAATACTTGTTTCCCTGCTGTCTTTCAAGGTTATAGCTAGGGCATAGATCAGTGTTCATACCTGAGCTTCCATTGCTGTTAGAGTTCCTCTCTATATAGCCTGGCCAGTATGTAGTCCAGTTCTTATGTCCAGCCTTCCAATCCAGATCCCTGAACACTGGATCTCTCTTCACATACCTTCTGGCATGGGTCTTAGGGTCCCTTCCACGTGCAGCCGTCTCTCTCACAGGTACCGTCTGGAGATTCCTAGCTCTGCAGCACCATTCCTCTGGCTTTCCCCAGTCCAATGGTGTATGCTGGCCCTTGGAATGCCTCCCAGTATACGTACTGCTCTGGACTCTTCTAGACCTCTCAAAGGCTTTTCTCTTCCTTCTTCCAAAGGGTTTCTTTCCCTCTCTGTCCGTCCGGTTTGGCTTCTGCTTCTGATGATCCTCCTGATGATGAAGATGATCAAGCTCAAACTGCTTCTCAGGATAATGAGGATGATTCTCTGTAGAATAAACTCTACCTTTATTCTGCTTAGATGAGTGCTCCTCCCTAACACAGCGCAGCTGTGCTGAATCAGGCCCTGCCCTTTGAGATGAGTGCTTAGGGATTACCTCATAGCCCTCCTGATTGAACACACGTTTCCCCACTTCAGCTCCTCTAATGGCTTTTGGAAACCTGGTGCATTCTGGGATTGGTAGTCTTTTATGAGAAAATTCTGTTTTCTTATTTCTACCAGAACTGACAGGTTGCTTGTTCAGAGTCACTTCACCTTTTCTATAGCTCCTTCCTGAGCTATGATAAGCTTCCTTATCACAAATTTAATGTGGACAAGGGCAAAGTTATGCACCTAGAAAAGAACCCCCCAAACTATGGTTAACACATTAGGAACCACCACCGAGGAAAAAGATTTAGGCGTCATTGTGGATGATATGTTGAAACCCTCCACCCAGTGTGCAGCGGCAGCTAAGACAGCAAATAGAATGCTAGGAATCATAAGGAAAGGAATGGAGAATAAAACAACTATAATGTGTCTATCGTTCCATATGGTGTGCAATTCTGGTCGCCGTATCTTAAAAAGAATTTAGTGGAATTAGAAAAGGTACAGAGAAGAGCCACCAAAATGGTAAAGGGGATGGAAGTATATCCCTATGAGGAAATGCTAAAAAAAAAAAATAAGGGGGGTTAGAGTTCTTCAGTCTGGAAAAGAGTTGGCTGAGGGGAGATATGATATATCTTCAAATAGCCTCTCCCACTTTCTCAGTAAGATTACTAGGACTTTTGTGTTGTCATGATACCTTTTATATAATCATGTTTGTAATAAGTTAACCTTATGTTACCCAAGTTTATATACCTGTTTGCTGTAAGCACGGAATAGCCTGTTATTCTGTTGATGTTGTATGTGAAGCGCGCTGATACCAAATAGCGCGATATATAAAAGATTATAATAAATAAATATATATATATCTATAAATTAATGAATGGAGTTGAACGGGTAAATGTAGGTCGATTGTTTACGCCTTCAAAATATAGGCAAGCAGAGCTAGGAGGAGACCATTGACTGTAGCTCTTAATTTTCAATTTAAAAAAAAAAACTGCCCCTCACACTGTTAGGATTGAAGGGTCAAACTTTTTTTTTATATGTCCCAGTGTGAACTAGTCAAGATTAGCACAGTACAACATTGAATATTGTGGCAATGTGGAATTCTCAGGACCCTAAGTCCAATCTGGTGAAGCTGGGGCATTTCTCTAAAAATAGATCACTTGCCTTCAGGTTACTGGACTAGTTGTGATTTTTGGTTGCTCCCACTATTCACACAATAGCTCAGTGGCCCTCTGTTAACACTGGCAGGCAGGACACAGGGGCTAGAAGGAGATGGAGGGGTAGAGAGATGCTGGACATGGGGGGAATACTGGACATGTGGGAGATATGGAGAAAAGGTGGGAGGGACAGATATTGGATTGTGGGGAAAATGCCTGGCACAGTGGGGAAATGATGAAAACTGGGAAATAGGCTAGGAAAGAGGAGAAATGGAAAATTGGAGGGTCGAAAAGTGAAAGGTAGATTGAGGACAGGAGAGTAGAGCGTGCATTCTGAGTCTAGAGAGAAAAATAAATGGAAGAAAGCTGACAAGAAAAAGATCAGTGCTAGAGATGGATGTAGGAGAGGAGAAAAGAAGGAGCAGATGGACTTGAGACCCTGGAACGAGTTAAAAGCAGATGGAAGAAAGCAGAGACTGGAACCAACATAATTAGAAAAATAAAACAGCCAGATGCAAATGTAGAAAAAAGAATTCTATTTTCAATGTAATGATTGGAATATGTCAGTTAATGTAATTAACATGTGCTGTATTTTATAGGCATCTTTCTGTTTTATCTGATGCTGCATTTCATGCCGAGTCTGGAGGCTTCAGTTTAATTGTCTTTGTTTCTGTTTGAGTTTGTGGTCGATTATTCTGAACTTGTTGTTGTGTTAGCATGGAGTTGGGGTCCATGGCAGTATTTACATGCTGTCCTTTTCTACCATGGTATGCAAAAGTCTGGAATCACTTGTAAATTTGATGGGGTTTTTTCAACTTCATGACCTTATATCTTAATTTCTTTTTTCTCCCAGTGGCTTTTTCTGTGTATCTCATGATAAGTGATAGATTTGGCTGTTAGGGCCAACTTTTAGTATTGGTTTGGCCCTTATTTTCTGAGTTTGTTCCCCATAGTTGTCCTGTTGAGAGATTTTTTTCTGTGAAAATCGTGTAATGTACATCGTTGGCAAACGATATATTATTGTAAGTATGCTTTAAAATATTATGGACGCATGCCACGTTTCCTTCATATTAATGTATGTGGCCTTGAAAAAGGCCTTTTTTATATGTCACTGATGGCTCAGTATTTGATGGGCCCCACCCTTTGTTCTTGATCACCTGACTGCACCTTGTCGGCATTGAATGAACCAGTCTGATAAGGTGATCGTTGGTGACAACGCGGTTCCAAGCTGCAATGAGTGACTCAATCAGCTCATGCTTTGATGTTGAATGCCTCTTGGATATTTCCAAGGCCGCCTTGTGCCACGGGTTCTTGACTGGATTCAGATCTGGAGACTGGGCAGGCCAGTCCATTGACTTGATGTTGCTCCGCTGCTTCCAGCTGATCACCTGTCTGGAGCGATGGCAGGGTGCATTGTCATCTTGGAACAGGAACTGGCCAGGAAACAGCTGGTGTGCTGATGGCACCATGCACTTTTGCAGTATGGTGATGTACTTGGCCCCGTTGACCATTCCATCGACGATGTGAAGACGTCCAGGGCCACTGGCAGCCATGCAGCCCCAGACCATGACCTTCAAAGGATGCTTCACAGTGAGGTTGAGACACTCAGGCTTGAATTCCTCTCCAGGAAATCTCCTCACAGGTATGGGCCTGGTTATCAAACAGGCAGAAGGTGCTTTCATGGCTGAATAGCACCCTTTCCCACATTTCAGTCGACCAGGTTGTCAGTGCTTTCTCGCCCACATGATCTGGTTGTGCCTTTGTATGTCAGCCATCAGTGGCTTATTCCGTGCTTTGCAGCCCCGGAGACCAAACTGCAGGCACCGGCGATGAACTGTTGATGAGCTGACACTGACCTCACTTTTGTCTGACCACTCTCGAAATAGCCGAGGAGAGGTCAACTTGCGATTAGTCAGTGAAATGCATTGTAGTGCGTGGTCCTGGCGTGATGTTGATGCACGTGGACAACCTGAACGAGGCTTGTCTGCCACTGAACCCGTTTCTTTCTTCTGTATAATCTTAACAACGCTCTGACTGCAGCCACCTTTCCTGGCTATCTGACGGCTTGAAAATCCTTCCTCGCTCATAAAGGGCACACAAACACGCTTCTCCAACGTCAGGGTCCGAGTCATCTTCATGGTTGATCTAGAAAGCGTATGAAATTTTATAGCTGCACTGTTGGCTAGATATCTGCATTGTGATTGGTTAGTGAAACCAGCCTCCTGATTGATCAGAAATAACATGTGCATATTGGATAAACTCGATCCAGTTTTTGACACAGGATCCACAAAAATTGCAGTAGCTATCTCCCAGTAAAGTATTTAAATTGGAAGCAAGGAATGCAAAAAAGTCAACTCTAATAGCCAAATGTATCCCTTTTAACATGGTAGAAAGATGAATATGCTGGGCTAACGCAAAATTTAAAAAAAAACGTTAGAAAGTACGAAAAACGCAAAACTCACAAGTGATTCCAGACTCTTGCACAGCACTGTAGGTAGGCTCCTTGTAGGTGTTTTGGGCGTTAGTACTGTTCTGAGATGGTAGACTTGCTGCATAGTTCCTGTGCTGTGCTTCTTGCTTTTTTCATTTTGTTTCACTTGGGGCATTTTCTCCAAATGGGTTAGTTTTGTGGATTAACTCACAATACTGCACTAAAGAAAAGCAAATAGCACATTAACCAAAAAATTCTTTAGAATAACTGAAATATTCTACAAGTATTGCAACAAACTCACTCAGCACACTCCTATGTAAACAAATTAACTTAAAATGCAAAGGGAGAAAAAGACCTCGGGGTTACTTCATAACTCCACTATACAGCGAAATTAATCACAATAGGAAATATGCAGTTCTTATATCACTGGTCTAAAAAACTCCCTTTACAATAATTACACCAAGAATATTCAAATTAAAATTTTGAAAAAGTACTTTTTCCAAATCAATACGGTTTAGCTCATTAACCAATATTATTCCTTCAGTACAGCACAACCAGCATGCTCCAAAAACCAACCAATGTAAATCATCTCTTCTTGAATAAGCATCACAGGCTCCAAATTGATCACCAGGGTTCTGAAACAGATACCCCTAAAAACTATTATCTTTACTATAAATCAAATAATTCAATATCTGCTTATCTCTAAACTATAATCTTCAAACTCCAGAAGCATCACCGCCTGCATTTAATTTCTCCACCCAACAAAGATCTTTATGAAGGAGAAACGGTGATCTTTACCCTCTTTTCCAGGTTGAAGAGCCCTAACTTTTTAGCCTCTCCTCATAGGGGGATCCTTCCATCCCCTTTACCATTTTTGTGGCTTTTTTCTGTACCATTTTTAATAATGTTATATCATTTTTAAGATACGTGACCAGAATTGTACACAATATTCAAAGTGCGGTCGCACCATGGAATGATACAGAGACATAATATCCTTTGCTATGTTCTCCATTCCTTTCCTTATCATACCTAGCATTCTATTTGCTTTCTTGGCCGCTGACACACATTGGGCGGAGGGTTTTAACATGTTATCCACGATGACGCTTAATCTTTTTCCTGGGTGGTGGTTCCTAATGTGTGGAAGCTTGCGTCGTGTAACCATAGTTTGGGGTGTTCTTTCCTAGGTGCATAACTTTGCACTTATCCACATTAAATTTAATTTGCCAATTTATCAAGGTCCTCTTGCAATTTTTCATAATCTTCATGGGTTTAACAACTTTGAATAATTTTCTGTCATCTTCAAATTTGAATCTCCAGGAACAAGTAGGAATGTAGTCTTTACATATGGGTATCGTCAGTACCAACGGAGCCTTCGCGGGAACGCTCCCCAGCATCCAATAGGAAAGCTTTTGGGAGCATCCCACAGCGCCTGCGTGCTGCCTTCCCGCCTTTCCAACTCTCCCTCTTCAGTTCTTCGTTTTCCACAGAGCTGACAGGACGCATACCCTGTCACTGCAGAAAATTTATTCTTATTCTTTTGTTTTTTGTGGTCACATCTGCCTTCATTCGACGTCTACCGGTACCGCCGTTTCTCTCTCCTTCTTTTTAAAAAAAATAAATTAGCTTTCTAAAAGATTTTTTCTTTCAGGGGCCTTTCCACTCTCGGTGCTAGGTGCCATTTTAGGCACTAGGCCCACTTCAAACATGGAAAAACCAGCTAGTGGTTTCAAGAAATGTTCTAAGTGTGGCGGTACCATATCCAACACCCATGCCTGGTGTCAAGTGTTTAGGTCCTGACCATTCTCCATCGGAGTGTCTCTCCTGCAGAAATATGACTAAGAGGGGCCTGCAGAATAGAGCTACAAAGCTTGGTACCCTTTTTGCAAGAGATACGATATCAGTTGCATCGACGTCTTCCAGGGCTTCATCTTCCTCCCATGGATCTCAGGTAACTAAATCTAAGAGACCGGTCCTCAAAGGGTAGATCTCCTTCCAGGTAACGAGATGCCACTGGCGTTGCCCTTGAGGAAAGTTCACCAGCAAAACAGCCCCGGCGGGAGGCTTCGGTCTCCAAAGCATTAACTGGGCTCCAGGATGTTCCAGATGCTTCCACCTCTGCAGAACTATTGGTGCCATGTTCTGGGGTCATACCTGCTTCCGCTGGTACCGACATCCAGGCATCGGAAGGAGCGATGGATCAGAGAATTCTTGCTATCGAACGCAGTCTAGCGGCCCTCTTAGCAACTTCAGTACCGCTAAGGCCGCTACAAACGGTTCCACAGGTGTCGGTACCAACATCAGTACCGGTACCGAGCACACCTGCCTTGGCCAGTATGCTTCCCCCCATGCCGAGCCTTGAGTCTATCTCAGGTATCGAAGAGCTGGTACCAAGACACCCCGACACTGAACTTTGAGCGGTACCGGTACCGTGCATTGCAGGAACACCCGGTGCAGAGATACTTTGAATCCTCTGACTCTGCCGGTACCAGAGCAATCCTTCCATTGGATCCATCTCCTTCTCCTCCATGCAGAATGTCTCCTCCAGAAGACATGTCCTTCCAGGATTTCATACGTGATTTAGCTCGAGGTCTTTCAATCATGGTGACTCTGGAGAAGGAACCCAGAGCAGAAGAATTAGAAATTCTTCAATACCCTATGGCTCCTAAGGAGACAGCTACCCTTCCCATTCACAGAATCTTGCATGATCTTATGCTAAGAATGTGGGAAGCTCCTTTAACGGTGTCTCCACACTCTCGACGACTCGATACCATGTACCGAGTTCCAAACTGTCCTGGTTTTCAAAAGACTGTTACCACACCATTCAATGGTGGTGGAATCGGCGATGCATAGAATTAAGAGTGCTAAAATGCATTCTTCCAATCCTCCAGGCCGTGAATTGAGGACACTCTATGCCTTTGGGTGTCGATGCTTCCAGTCCTCCATGTTATCAGCCAGGATCAGCTCCTACATTCTCTATATGGGAATGTTCCTCAAGGAGGTTGAAAGAGACTTGGAGCTCATGAGCCCTCTTCTCCCTGAGGAAAAAAGGAGGGAATTCCTTACTCTGGTCAAACATGCCCAGGATGTCTCTAAGTTTATGAACCATGCAACCTTTGATTGCTTTGAATGCATTAGCAGAACCTCTGCTATTTCCATCGGTGCACGTCGTATTGCCTGACTTCAGGCATCAGACTTAGAATAATGGGTGCAAGATAAATTGGGAAACGTTCCTTGCACAGGAGAAAATCTCTTTGGCAAGGATTGGCAAGACATAGCCAATCAGATTGAATCTGAAAATGCTACCTTGAACAGACTATCAAAGTCTACAGCCAACCCAGCAAAGAAAAAGTCAGTCAAGAAACCCTTTTTCAACAAGAAAAAGAGGTTTTACCCATCTTACACCCATCCGGGCCACTATCCAGTTCATGCTCCCCAAAAGGGGCAGCAACAGACCGGACAGCAGAGGAAGCCACAAGTTCCTAAAGCTCAACCAGCTCAGCAGACTGCCTCCTCAGGGGCTTTGACGCCTTCCTAGATAACTTAATCATTCTGCCCCTGAAAGGTCCAGAACCCCTTACCATCCCGGGCAGGTTATGCCATTTTGTCAGAAGACGGCAAAAAATAACATCAGAAAACTGGACTCTGTCCATTGTACGAGAAGGGTACAGACTTCACTTTCACAGTATGCCCCCTTCTACAATCATAACAGTTCAATTCTCAGGTCCCTGTCACCAATCTCTTGGGTCAGGAGGTCACATCACTTCTTGCTCAGGGAGCAATAGAAGAGGTATCCATATCCCAACAGGGTACGGGGTTCTACTCCCCCCTATTTTCTCATCCCAAAGATAACAGGGGAACGCAGGCCTATACTGGACCTCAGAGAATTAAACAGGTATCTGTTCTGGGAAAAATTCAAGATGATCTCCCTCGGAACACTCCTGCCATACCTTCAGAGTCAGGACTGGCTATGTTCTCTAGATCTAAAGGATGCATATACGCATATTCTCATCCATGCAGATCACAGAAAATTCCTTTGATTCCTTTCCAGGGAAGACACTTCCAATACAGGGTTCTTCCCTTCGGTCTGGCTTCTGCCCCAAGAGTCTTCACAAAATGCATGGCAGTAGTATCAGCATTCATGAGAACTCTAGGAATATTTGTCTTTCCCTGCTTAGACGACTGGCTCATCCGAGCATCAACAGTTCCAGAAGCCAGCTTCGCTCTTTCTCGCATTATGCGAATCCTTGTGACTGGTCATAAACCTCCTAAAATCTCATCTCACCCCTTCTCAGTCTCTAGAATTCATAGGGGCTCCTCTAGATTCAAGGCAGTCAAGGACTTTCCTGCCACAACCACGTTGTCTTCGTATAGTACAGCTGGCCTCCCAAGCAGCTATGAAAACTTCCCTAACTGCTCGGGAGATGCTTCAGCTTCTGGGGCATATGGCATCCACTGTCCATGTGGTTCCCTATGCTCACCTTCATATGCGAGCAGCCCAGTGGACACAGGCCTTGGGTCAGCTAACGGACAAAATCAGAAACTCCACATGTCTCATTTTGTCCCTGCAATAGTGGCAATCACTGGAAAACCTTCTCGTAGGCTCTTTTCCAGCAGCCTCTATGCCAAGCCACCCTAACAGATGCATCCAAGTTGGGTTGGGGGGCTCGCACGATCTCTCAGGGTCTCTGGACCCCACAGGAGGCTTGTCTTCATATAAACCTCCTAGAACTCTGAGACATTTTCCATGCTATTCGAGTATTTCAGGCCCATCTCAGCTACGACAGTTCTGGTCCAGACCGACAATCAAGTAGCCATGTTCTATGTGAACAAGCAGGGCAGAACGGGCTCTCTGTCGTTATGCAACGAAGCTTTGTGACTGTGAGCCCTTACCAGAGAGCTTCAAATCCACCTTCTAGTGATATATCTTCCGGGCATTCAAAATCTTTGGGCAGACACTCAGTCAAATACTGCTGCCAGGCGAGTGGTCTCTTCAATCAGACCAGCTTCCTCGAGTGTTTCAAATCTGGGGAACGCCAGATATAGACCTCTTTGCAAGTCCTCAGAATGCCAGACTTCCCTGATTCTGTTCCAGAATTCCAGCTGAAAACTGTCAGGCAAGGGATGCTTTCCTCCTCCACTGGGGTCAGGACTTCCTTTATGCCTTCCCACCCATTCCCCTCATTCCCGAAACTTTGTTCAAGCTTCAGAGAGACAGAGGTCATATGATACTCATAGCTCTACATTGGCCACGACAAACGTGGTATCCTCTGCTTCTGCGTCTCTCTCAAGCGACACCTCTGGAGTTGGGATATGCTCCAGATCTTCTTTCCCAAGAGAACAGGACCCTATTGCTCCCGAATCCCCAGTCCCTGCACCTCAGGGCCTGGTTACTGAAAGCCTAGGATTTCTGGATATTAACCTTTCTCAACAGGTAAAGGGATATCCTTGTGGTTTCCAGAAAGCCCTTCCACAAGGCGATCCTATGCCTTTAAGTGGAAGAGGTTCTCTGTATGGTGTTCTCATAGGGGACTTAACCTCCTTTCTGTGGAATCGCTTCTGGAGTATCTCCTCCATTTATCAGATTCTGGTCTTAAAACCATTTCAGTAAGGGTCCATCTTAGTGCCATTGCTGCTTTTCGCAAACCTCTGGATGGGCAACCTATTTCCTCTCATCCAGTTGTAGCAAGATTTATGAGAGGTCTACTCTTAAAACCTCCCATTAAGCCACCACCGGTGGCATGGGATCTGAATCTTGTTCTCGGGAAGCTCATGAAACCACCCTTTGAACCTTTAGCCATTACAGCTCTAAAGTTTCTTTCGTGGAAGGTCATCTTCCTAGTTGCCCTCACTTCTGCAAGATGCATCAGTGAGTTACAGGCCTTAGTGACGGATCCTACTTCTACAAGATTTCACCATGATAAGGTAGTTCTTAGGTACCGTCCTGTATTTTTCCCTAGGCCTCATGCCTCTAATGCAGAAAGGAACCTTCATACTTTAGATTGTAAAAGAGCTTTGGCTTTTTACCTTCAAAGAACTAAGCAACATAGGAAATCTTCTCAGCTTTTTGTTGCTTTTGATTCTAGTCATTTGGGACTTCCAGTTTCCAAAAGAACTCCCTCTAGGTGGATTGAAGATTGCATATCCTTTGCATATGAGAGTAAGGGACTTTCTCTCGAAGGCCATGTCACAGCTCACAATGTGAGAGCAATGGCAGCCTCTATGGCTAATCTTCGTTCTGTGTCCATTGATGACATCTGTAGAGCAGCCACTTGGGCTTTGGTACACACCTTTACAGCCCACTATTGCTTAGACTAGGACTCCCATCGGGATGCCTCATTTGGCCAGGCTGTTCTCCTGCATCTTTTTCAGACTTAGTACAACTCCTACCCGCCATCCAGGGTTTCAGTGCCAGAAATCCATGGGAGGAAGCATGACCCATCTCACCTTGGGTTTGCAGCTTGTTGGGGTCATCCTCCTGGCATCTTTCAGACGGGGAGTCCCCATATGTGAAGACTACATTCCTGCTTGTTCTTGGAGATAGCGTAGTTACTCACCTGTAACAGGTGATCTCCGGGAACAGCAGGAATTAAGTCTTCACAACCCATCCACCTCAACTGGGAATTGTCTCTATCTCTCTCTTTTTCTACTTCTTTCCTTTGGTCTCGGCTATAAACTCAACTGAAGAGGGAGAGTTGGGAAGGCAGCACGCAGGCGCAATGGGATGCTCCCAAAAGCTTTGCTATTGGACGCTGAGGAGCGTTCCCGTGCGGGCTTCATCGGTACAGACGATACCCATATGTGAAGATTTAAATCTCCAGGAACAAGCAGGAATGAGTCTTCACATATGGGTACGTCGGTACCGACAGAGTCCGTGCGGGAACGCTTCCCAGCATCCAATCAGAAAGCTTTTGGAAGCATCCCAACACGCCTGCGCGCTGCCTTCCCGCCTTCCCAACTGCCTCTCCTCAGTTTTCGTTTTTCTGTGGAGCCAGCAGGACGTTCTCCTGTCACCGCAGAAAATTCTTCTTTTATTTTTTCAGTTTTCTTGTGGTCGCGGCTGCCTTCCCCGACGCCACCGGTACTGCCGGTGTTTCTCTCTTATTTTCTTTTTAAAAATTTTTTTCCTTAGGAATATAAAATTTCTTCTTAGTGTTCACGGTCCTTAGGCCTTCTAGGCCTCTCCATTTTTCCTCATGGAACTGCCAGCCTTTTTCCCTAGGAAATGTACAAACTGTGGCGGTACAACGTTATTTTTAGACACTCACAATTGGTGTCTAACCTGTTTGGGTCCTGACCATTGTCCTCCGGAGCCTTCGGGCACCGGTGCTGTGAGAAGCAGTTTTCAACATCGAGTTCTCCTCGACATGCGGTTCCCTTCCAACTTCAGGGCACCGACTATATCTTCTACACAGGATCAAGTAACCCAAAAACAGTCTGTTAAGACTAGCCAGTCCTCGAGCGGCAGTTCTCATGCACAGCATAGAGATGCCTCCGGCCTTGCCCTCGAGAATCCACTGGTTTCAAAACCCCGGTGGGAGTCTTTGGCCTCCAAAGCCTATGTGGGGTTTCAGGTTGTTCCTGAGGTTCACCCCTCACAGAACATACCTGAGCCATGTCCGGTGGTGGCATCCGCTTCGAGCGGTACCGATACCCTGGCATCGGCACCGGTGTTGGATGAAATATTCCTCACCGAGGATCGTCGTTTGGCGTCTCCGGTACCTACGGGGCCGGTGGATACGCTTCAGATCGATTCTACAGTATCGGTATCGACACCGATACGACTTCCAACGTCGGTACCCTCCAGATGTGCATCGATAGACTCGCTTCCTTCGATGCCGAGTCTAGAATCGATCTCCAGTCTGGAGGACTGGCTACCGACTTGCCTTGGTACCGACTTCCATCGGTACCAGAGGCTCGGTTCCGATACCTCGGATCCGCAACCCTCGGTTCCACCAATACCGTTAGAGTTGCCACCGGCTGGTTTTCTTCCTCCAGCATCAGATTCGGTACCGACATCGGTACCGACATCTACAGTACCTTTACAGTCGGTACCTTCCATGCTTCACTCATCAGGATCGCTTCCCTCGATGCCGAGTTTAGAATCGATTCCAAGCATGGACGACATGTTACTGACTGTTGCTGGTTCTGTCCTGCAGTACTAGCGACCACTATTTAGGGATCCCATTCTGCACCATTCAGGATCTTCTATTCCTATATACTGGAATAGATCCCTTGGTGCCAAGGCTAGTTCTTCATCAGATCTAGCCTATCCAGGGGGAATTCCCTCCAGGAATCTTTCTTTCCAGACTTTCCTCCTGGATATGGCAAAATCACTTGCCATTCCTGTCCCTGGACAAGATCCTACACAAGGGACTACAGAATACCTTTCTGTCCCTAAGAAGTAAAGGAAAATATAATGCTTCCTTTGCATCATTCTTTGCAGGATCTCCTTCTACGAATGTGGGAATCTCCTTTAAAGGTACCCCCACTTTCCAGAGCAACTGATCTCCTATATCAGGTGCCTCTCTCTCCAGGGTTTCAAAGGACTCAACTTCCTCATCATTCCATTGTAGAGGAATCAGCATTGAGGCAAGTGAAGAGTACTAAAAAGCACTCTTCTTGTCCGCCTTTGGACGTCAAACCTTCCAGACCTCCATGCTTTCAGCAAGGATTCTCTCATATATTTTTTATATGGGTCTATCTCTTGAAGAGATCACAAAGCAATTACATCTTTTGACTCCTTTTCTTTAGGAGCCCAGATGTTCAGACTATTCCTCACTGGTTAGTCATATTCAGAATATCTCTAAGTTCCTTACTCGTGCTACCCTAGACTCCTTTGAGTCTGTTAGCAGGACTTCTGCTATAGCTATAGGAGCACGACGTAAAGCCTGGCTTCAGGCCTCAGACTTGGACAAATGGGCACAGGAAAGACTGGGAAATACTCCTTGCACTGGAGAAAATCTCTTCAACAAGGAGTCTTTACTTCAGGTTGCTCAGTTCTCCACTGACTTTCCTTTTTCCAGAGGCTGCTCTGCGCCGCCTTCTTTCCCAGTAGGTAGGAAATGTCCTACCAAACTTTCAACCCCTAAGGGGAGAAGGTTTTACCCATCATCTGCCCATCATTCAGATGTCCCTAAACAGGGGAAACATCGTTCTAGTCTGAGCAATCCACAACCCCAACAGGGTCAGCAAACCCAGCAGTTGCAGGGTTTTAAATAGATTATTGCCCCCTTTGTCTGGGGGGTTGGGATAGCAGTCTGCTTCTTTTTACTTGCAGTATCTGCACTAATTATATCCTAACCTACTTAGATATCTCTTCATAAGACATCTTTTCTTAAGACTTCATGATGATCATGCCCATTCTTAACAGATTTTTCCTCTTCCTCTTGGAGGTGAGGGAGAGGTAAAACTATCAATAGACGTTTCCATCTACTGGCATGTATCATCTCACCTGTCGGAGATTTCCTCCATACTGGTCTCCTGCAACTCTTTGTAAGAGTGACTCTTTATACGAGTAAGCCCCTATGGTCCTCTACCTCTTCTACCGGGGGATTCTCCCTTTTGGAGTTGTCTCCCCCTTTTTACCTTAGGGCAGCTCCTCAGACAATAGGAAGTCCTACCATGTCTGTTGGTTTTTTCTTTTTCCCAATCTACATTCCCGAGTTGGGGGCTGCTGAGTCTTGGAGAGCAGCTTGGAGAGCAGCTTGGCTGCCTTCATGGAACAGCAGCAGGTGCTCATCGCCGGTCTGACCGATGCATCTGCCCCGACCACCGGAACCTCGACGTCCAAGTTGACCCCGGAGGCCGAGCCGATCCTTGAGTCCATGCGGTCTCGAGTCAATCCTCGGTCAAGGTCTCCCTTGGCCTCCTGTATGGTGCCGAGGTCGTCAATGCCGGTACCCTCGGCATCGGGGCGGATGGCATCTGTGCCTGTCCGACCGGAGCCGCTCAATTCCTCCTCGGAGGGGTCGGGGTGGGAGACGGAGGACGAGGAGTCCCCAGACACTTTTTGGACCTGGTGCGTCCCATCAGACTCACCGGAGTCCGAACCTCGGAGAAGGTCCCCCCCGGGGATACCCAGTTCTCGGACTTCGTGAGGGATATGGCCAAGGCCTTGGCCTTCCCCGCGGATCCCAAGGAGGAGCCTCGAGCCGAAGAGCTCGAGGCCGTCCAGTATGACTCTCCCCAGAAGGAGGCCTTTACTGTACCGGTTCCTTCGATGCTTGAATGGCTGCTCTTCCGCATGTGGGAGGCACCGGCCTCGGCGCCGGTTCTCAGCAAACGGGTCAATTCCATTTATCGAGTCCGTAAGAGCCCTGGGTTCCAAAAGGCACAGCTACCGCACCATTCCATGGTTGTGGAATCGGCCATGCATCGTCTGAAGAGTCAGAAGATGCACTCCTTGGTGCCCCCCGGCAGGGAGGCCCGGAACCTGGATGCCCTCAGGAGAAAGTGCTTCGAGGGCTCTATGCTGGCTTGCCGTATCCAGACTTACCAGCTGTACTTGGGTATGTACCTCCGATACCTGGCAAAGGAGTTTGCCGGGTTCTCTGCTGGCCTCTCCGAGGAACCTTTGCAGAGGTTCAAGGCTTTGTCATCGGGGATTCGAGAGTGTTCGAAGTTTATATCTCGAGCAGCCTATGATGGCTTCGAGGCTTCGGCTCGAGTAGCAGTGGCCGGCATTGGTGCACGCCGTCAGGCCTGGCTACAGTCATCGGACCTCGAGCCATGGGTCCAAGACAAGTTGGTCGATGTCCCTTGCCGGTGTGAGAACCTCTTTGGCAAACCCATGGCTGAAAAGGCTGCAGAAATCGAGACCGAGTCTCTCACCAGGACAAGGCTGTCCAGGAAGACTTCTGCCCCTTCTCAGAAGAAGAAGGGCTCTGGGAAAAAGCCCTTTTACCCGAGGAAGGCCTCTGCCTACAAATCCTACCCTCAATTCCAGGCCTCTGCAGCTCCCCAACAGGGTCAGCAGGCCAAGGGGCAGGGACATGGGCCCCGTAGGCAGAAAACCCTCAAGCCGCCAGCTCCGGCTCCTGCACAGCAGGGAGTGGGGTTTTGACTCCCACTGCATAGCCTCTCCTCCTCAGCTGGCCCCTCTCAGCACAGGAGGCCGGCTGACACTGTACGCCCAAAGGTGGTCAGCCATAATAGGGGGATACCTGGGTACTGAGCATAGTCCAAAAGGGCTATTTGCTCCACTTCAACCAGTTACCCCCCTCCTATTTTTCAGGGGAGCCTCCAAGACTCCCTCTGCACAGGAACCTCCTCCTTCAGGAGTTGGCAAGTCTTCTGCAGGAACAGGCGGTGGAACCGGTGCCTCACCACCTGATAGGGTGAGGCTTCTATTCCAGGTACTTTCTAGTACCAAAAAGGACAGGAGGCCTCAGGCCCATCCTAGACGTGCGTAATCTCAACAAGGTCCTAGAGAGGGAAAAGTTCAAGATGCTTACCCTTAGAATACTGCTGCCCTACCTCCAGCAGGGAGATTGTTTTTCACCAAATGCCTGGCGGTGGTGGCGGCCTATCTCAGAAACCAGGGCATCTTTGTCTTTCCATACCTGGACGACTGGCTCATCAGGGGTCATTCTCCACAGGAGGCCAGACAAGCCACTCTTCGCACTCTCTCTCTTCTCCAGCACCTGGGCTTCATCATAAACTTCGCAAAGTCCACTTTGCTCCCCTTACAGGACATAGAGTTCATAGGGGCAAGGTTGGATACCTCACAAGCAATGGCTGATTTGCCCGGGAACAGGGCTCACAGACTGATGGCTCTGGCCCAGCATTTTCGCAGTGATCTCTGGTCTCTGCCAGACATTTCCTGAGGCTTTTGGGCCACATGGCATCCACGGTCCATGTAACTCCAAATGCTCGTCTGCATATGCGGCCTGCTCAATGGTGCCTCAGAGCCCAATGGATAAAGGCCACAGGAGACTTAAGAGACAGAGTAAGAGTGTCCAAACTACTAGCGGCCTCCCTGCAGTGGTGGCTGCATCTCCCAAACCTGATCAAAGGGGTGCCTTTCCAGGCACCACCACACACACAGGTGCTGACGACCGATGCTTCTCTTCAAGGTTGGGGTGCACATTGCCAGGGGGCATGTACTCAGGGCCTCTGGTCCCCTTGGGAGGCCATGCAGCAGATCAATCTGTTGGAGTTGCGAGCTATTCGATTAGCTCTACAGACTTTCTCTCATGTCCTCTCTCACCAGTCTGTCTTGATTCAGACAGACAACCAAGTAGCAATGTTCTATGTGAACAAACAAGGAGGCACAGGATCCAGGCTTCTGTGTCAGGAAGCACAGGCCGTGTATGCCTTTGCAGTCAAGCACGGCATGTTTCTCAAGGCTGTTTATCTACCTGGCCAAGAAAATTACCTTATTGTGCCACACAAATCAATCTAAACGGTCTCTCTTTCAGAGCGATATTTTGTCAAATACTTTGTGCTACTCTGATACTCAGGAGAAACAGAATGGTTTAAAATAAGCAAAGGTGTAAGACAAGGCTGCATACTTTCCCCCTACCTGTTTAATTTATATGCAGAACAAATCATCAGAGAAGCAGGATTGTATGAAGACAACAGAGGTGTGAAGATTGGTGGAAGACTCATCAACAACCTTCACTATGCTGATGATACTTCATTACTGGCTGAAAGTGAAGATGATCTGAAACATTTGCTTCTCACAATCAAAGAACATAGTCTCAAAATGGGCCTGCACCTTAATGTAAAGAAGACAAAGATCATGACAACTGGCATAATCAACAGGTTCATCGTTGAAGGAGAAGAAATTGAAATTGTGAACAACTTTAACCTACTTGGATCAACTATCAATAAAGAAGCAACAAGCAGTCAAGAAATCAGACGACGCATTGCTCTTGGCAGAATGGCTATGAAAGACCTAGATAAGTTTCTCAAGAGCAGAGATGTCTCTCTCCATACAAAGATTTGACTTGTTCAAGCCATGGTATTTTCCATAACATCATATGGATGTGAAAGCTGGACAGTGAAAAAGACAGACAGGAAGAAAATTGATGCCTTTGAATTATGGTGCTGGCGGCGAATACTGTGGATACCATGGACTGCCCGAAGAACAAACCAGTCGGTACTAGAGGAGATCAAACCTAAGCTTTCTTTAGAAGCTCAGATGACAAGACTTCGACTTTCATACTTTGAACACATCATGCGAAGAGAGAGATCATTAGAGAAAGACATCATGCTTGGCAAGATAGGTCAACGCAAAAGAGGAAGGCCAGCAATGAGATGGATCGATACAATAACAGCAGCTACGGGTACCAGTCTGTCAACAATGAGCCGCCTGACTGAAGACCGAACACAATTTAGGATAGCTATCCAGAGGGTCGCCATGAGTCGACTCCAACTCGACGGCACTTAACAACAACAACTCTGATAGTATCCTCGAAAGTGCAGTGTATCTTTTATATTATGATTCAACTCCTATTAAACCATTATTTCATCTGATAGCGACTGTAAGGTCTCAGACTCTTTGTGCATTCAAAGTCAAACTTCAATATAACTTCTGAATAGCGCCCCACTTACATCAATGACCTTATTATCATAGTCGCTTATAATCAGTCGTTTAAAGTGAATTATTTAAAGTTCATATATACTGAAACAGTGCTTAGCTTTCGATGTTGTCCCCAACGCCATCTGCCGCGCTTCTCCTGCGTTTCACCCGGATTCGGTTTCCTCAGGGGGTAACTTTGAAAGCACTGCAATTTAACCATAACCATGTTCATTATGTACACACTTTCTACTGGTTTGTCAATATTCATATATATCAATTTGCATTGAAAACAACATACCCTTGGATTCAGCGATTTTTCATTCAAATATAGGCATTGTCATCCAAATTCTCTGCATGAGCCTACTGGCTTACAAAAACGCCGCACATGCGAACTGGGCTTTTAAATTTGCTTTGAACCGAAGCCTGCCCCTATGACGTCAATTGATAGATGCTGTCACAGAATTTTCACGTACACACTTCCCATTCAATTAGAGCGTTTAGTCCCTCTGGGGACACTGATCCCAGCTTATAGATCCACCATTGTTCATGCCATAATAGACTCTGCTCCCTTGATTTTCCTTGTCGTGCTAATTTCACCTGATCAATACAGAAACAGCGTAACTCCTCGAAAGCATGGTGCAATTGTAAACAATGATCTACTATGGGTGCTTCACGCTTTAGACATTTAAGTCTGCTCTTATGTTCATACATCCTTATTTTAAATTCTCGAATAGTCTTGCCCACATAGATTAGACCACAAGGGCATTGAATACAGTATACCACATATGTGGATTCACCTGATGTCTGATGTTGTAAATGATAAACCTTTCCGTGATATTGAAATTCCCGTAATTCTTCAGTGATGTGGCATGTTTTACAGTCTCCACATTTGTTATGCCCCTTTTGTCTAGATGTAAATTGTGTCTGTACGGGCCGCAAGACTGCAGGACTTATTTATTTATTTTATTTTCATTTCTTATATACCGCACTATTTGCGATCAGCGCGGTTTACATAAAACAAACAGTATCCGACAATAAACAAAAGTCAGGTCAACTTAACATTTAACAACTTAACATTTCTTTGAAATTTCTATGTCGCTGCCAAACAATGGGAAGTGTGTACATGTGAAAATTCTGTGACAGCATCTGTCAATTGACGTCATAAGGGCAGGCTTCGGTTCAAAGCAAATTTAAAAGCCCAGTTCGCATGCGTGGCATTTTTGTAACCCAGTAGGCTCATGCAGAGAATTTGGATGACAATGCCTATATTTGAATGAAAAATCGCTGAATCAAGGGTATGTGGTTTTCAATGCAAATTGATATATATGAATTTGACAAACCAGTAATCTCATTCAGGAAAGCACTAAAGATACACCTTTTCCAACTATGTTATGAACATGTAACATAGACCCACCTTGGCTAAGCTTCCTCTCTTAGATACATAAACCTGCCGTGATCCAAGCTCCTTACCTAAGCCAGATCCAACTACTTATCATGGCCCTATGACCACTATGTAAATAGTTAACCATGATTACTACCCAAGTTGACTCCCTTGTTAATCTGTTGTTAAGTGCCGTCAAGTCAGTGTCGACTCATGGCGACCGTCTGGATAGTTGTTGTAAATTGTGTTCGGTCTTTAGTCAGGCGGCTCATTGTTGACAGACTGGCACTCATAGCTGCTGTTATTGTATCGATCTATCTCTTTTGCGTTGGCCTCCTACTTTGCCCAGCATGATGTCTTTCTCTAATGATCTCTCTCTTTGCATGATGTGTCCATAGTATGAAAGTCGAAGTCTTGTCATCTGAGCTTCTAAAGAAAGCTTAGGTTTGATCTCTTCTAGTACTGACTGGTTTGTTCTTCGGGAAGTCCATGGTATACACAGTATTTGTTGCCAGCCCCATAATTCAAAGGCATTAATTTTCTTCCCGTCTATTTCTTTCACTGTCCAATTTTCACATCCATATGATATTGACAATGCCATGGCTTGAATAAGTCAAATCTTTGTATGGAGAAAGACATCTCTGCTCTTGAGAATCTTGTCTAGGTCCTTCATAGCCATTCTGCCAAGAGCAATGTGTCGTCTGATTTCTTGACTGCTTGTTGCTTTTTTATTGATAGTTGATCAAAGTAGATTAAAGTTGTCAACTATTTCAGTTTTTTCATCAACGATGAAGTTATTCATTTTGCCAGTTGTCAGGATCTTTGTCTTAATTTTAAGGTGCAGACCCATTTTAAGACTATATCCCTTGATCTTGGGAAGCAAGTGTTTCAAATCGTCTTCACTTTCTGCCAGTAATGTGGTATCATTATTTTTTTTTCCATTCTTCTGCATCATCACTTTTAAATACCAGGTATGGGTAGTTTGTCAAGATGTGCTTAGAAAGTCTTCTTTATCAAACTTGTTGCTTCCAGTACAGTGGGAGACAATGGTAAGGTGTTGGTGGGGTTTGCTGGAATATAGATAGTTTTTTAAAATTAGCAGTGTTGTGTTCTTGATGCTGACAGTCTTCAATTAAAAATTTTGTTTGCTTTAAATTCAAGGAAATCTTAAATTTTAAAGGAACATCTCAGTTTAATTTTCTTCTTTTGGCTTGATAGCTTCACTGTTGTTTTTACCTGGGCTTTTCCAGCTTTGGCACAGTCTAATTCAACCTGTGCACCATGCTCTGGAATTCATGGCTACCAGTATTTTTTTCTCATTTTACATTTTATTTTCTTATTAAGCTGGTTTTAGCATTGACCAAATAAGTACTGTATGTAAATATTTATGCAAATGAGGTATCACAATGCGTCTCCACACATGGCCTACATCATCCTCGGACCGCCACTTGTCCGGGGTCCGTTTACTCTGGTAGAGCTAGGTCTTTTCCTCCTTGGGTTCTGGTCTAGGGTCTTCCCCCTCTTCTGCCTTTTTCTTTTTAGGGATTGGGTCTGCCTGGAGCACTGAAGTTAAAAAAAAAAAAAATAAAAAAAATAAAAAAATTAAACTTACCTTTTGTTTGCAGCTCCAGTGTGCCCTTTCCTAAGAGGTGAATGACTCCAGTCTGGGAGGGGAGGTAGGATCAGCAAGGCCCAAGGCACGTAGCAGGCGTTTGCAATAGTTGCCTTGGTTATAGCTGAATGGGGTCACCATTCTTTGAGCTGTGGTGGGAAGCATGCAGGGAGTTTGCAGGTCTTTATTTTGCTTGCGTTTTTGATCAGGGGAGTCCTCAGCAATGGTGAGAAGCTTCTTTGATCGCAGTATAGGAGCATGTGCTGCAGGCTCAGACTATAGGGGCTGTGGGCTGGCAGAAAGGGCCACTATCTTGAGTAATGACAACAGAGCATTGGCAAGTGATCTGAGTGGGGAGGGCCTTGGAAGCCTTTTTGAGGGCCCTAATCCAGCTAATTTGACTTCCTCCCACTTTTTTTTTTTATTTGCCATGTAGTAAGCATTTAGTATGTGACTCGATCCTGCAGTGGCAGCTGCAGGAGGGCTTTATCCAGGAGGTGGCATGAGTTCAACTGCTTCAGCTAAGTGCTGTCTGTCTAGGGTGTGGGCATCAAGGCATCCTGAACCCCCTAAGTGCCCTACATGCCAGCAAAATTCTACTCAAGATCATCTAGCCAGAGACTGCAACCATACCTGGGAATGAGAACTGCCTGAAGTGCAAGCAGGGCTCAGGAAAAGGAAGGAACGAGAGATGTGACATCATAGATGTGAGATGGATTTTTTAAAAAACAAAAGGATAGCCAAATGTGTTTTATTGACTACTGTAAGGCTTTTGACTGTGCAAACCATGAGAAATTCTAGGCCACATTAAAAAAGCATGGGCATACCATGGCCAATCAACATCCGGCATATTGAAGTCACCTATCAGCACCTTTCAGCACCTTTCTCTTCATGGCAACACTGCATATGTCTTATTAAATCTCCATCTACTTCTGCTTGTGAGGGGGGAGGGTCTGTATATCACTCCACTGCAGATAGTTGTGACCTGGATTGGCCACTGTTGTTAACAGGAAACTGGTCCGGATGGACCTTTTAGTCTGACCCAGTATTACAAATATTATGCTCTAAAGTAAGAGTGTCTGGGATTATTATTGGATTTTGAATAAGGAAGGTGGCATGTAAGGAAATCATTGTCATAGCCAATGCAATCCTCCGAGGACTCCCACAATCCACCCTGAACCCGCTCCAACTCGCCATGAAACACTGCAGCGAGAGTTCTAAATGGAACCTCAAGGCGAGACCACATAACACCCATCCTCAAAAGTCTTCACTGGCTCCCAATTCATTACATGATCACCTTCAAGATCCTACTGCTAACATTCAAGTCCATTAACGGTCTCGCTCCCTCTTCACTTGCTTTCCTCACGCACATCACCCCCCCCAAATAGAACCAGACGTTCTACTGCAATAAACACCTTGGTAATCCCCAAAGCAATGACCCACTGTACACATGCAACTGTAAACAGGGCCTTCAGTCTCTGCGCACCCAGATGCTGGAATGCTCTTCCACCTAATATACGAGCAATCCCGGACCTAACCAAATTCAGGAAGGCACTGAAACACTACCTCTTCCTCAAATGCTACCCGGAAGAAGGTACACTAACCCCCCCCACCTACAACAAGGCTTCACAACCACATGTAACCTCCCTCAATGCGACGTATATACGTGTAAATACTTTTCTGTTAGCCATTCAGATGTAATTAGTTAAGACTGTTATCCAAGTTGAGTTACCTGTTCTATGTAATTACGGTGTAACCCCCCACTGTAAGATGCTCCTATGTTCCATGTAAACCGCACTGATATCGAAGAGCGCAGTATATAAGAGAAATAAATAAATGGCAAATAGATTTCTCCATGGATAAGAAGGATAAGTCCTCACTTATGGCCGATATCTGGGAGTCCGCTTGGGAACTCTTTCAGCTCCCTTTCTTGAAGCTTGAAGGCTCAGCCTTTGACGTGTGCCTGTTTGTGCATGCTGTTGCCATGCCGTGGGAGATTGGCCTTTTTCCAGGGAGCCAGTCAGACATGCCTGTTCTGCGAGATTCATTCTTCATTTTGCTTATGTGATTTTCCCCCTCATCCTCAGATGTTTTTTCTAAAGTAATGAGTGGTTTGTTTGTTTTGGGGGGTTTTTTCCATTTCAGCTACCATTGCTGTTTTTCAGGTTTCCTTTCCTATTCCTCTGGCATTGTTTAGGCCCCCTTAGGTCATGGTTGTTTTCTTTTTGTATTACTTCATTATTGAGTCATTTCATTTCATTGCAGCTATTTTTCTGGCTGAAATGTCCCAGAAACTAGCCAGGTTCAATAAGTTCACCCAGTGCTTTAGGCTCATGCCTATCACAGGCACCCATAAGCTGTGCCAAAAGTATCCGGGGCCCAATGATAATACCTTTTTGTTCATTCTGTTTCTGAGGACAAAAAGGTTGAGAGGAAAATGCACACAACTCTGCATTGGAGGCATTGGTCACCATGGACTCAGAGCTACACCGAATATGTGGTGCATCGGCATTGAAGAGTGCTCGAGCTGCCTTGGTACCGAGCACCAGTAAGGGAGCCAGAGATTGATCGCCAACCAGTTCCACCCCAAAGAAGAGGAAGGATTCATTCTCTACTTATGGCATCAAGAACTACTGATGATAAGCATAGCATCGAGGTCTGGGTTCATTGGCATCAGAGTTCTTTGGAACACAATACCCCAGAAGCACAGGAGAATTAAGCAAGCCTCACTCCCTGAAGCAGCCCTGAAAGGATGGTAGCTCAATGTCCATAACATCAGAAGGGCTATGCCAGTCTCCAAAATTTTGTGATCAGCCTGCCAATACACCCTCTAAAGTATGGGGGGCATTGATCTAGTCTCCTGAGCTCACCATGGCTTTTTTAGTGTCAGCCCTCGAAGAGTACTTGGCTCAGAGGATGGGAGTAGATGAAGATGCTCTGAATGCGAGAGCTCCTTGCTCCAAAGTCCCTGAAGCAGTGGCATCAGACCATTGAGCTGATTCTCGAAGTCCTCAAACTGCTTGCAGGACTTGGGTTATCTTCAAGACCCAAACGATACCAACTGATGCCTGGCCAAAGGCACTGGAAAGAGCATTGTCTCTGAGGCACTGGAGCTGATTGGTGCACCATGATCCCAAAGGAGAACCGAGCCTTCTATATTTAAAAGATTGGTCCAAGCAGAGTCTCAGATGTCCACTGAGTAACTCTGAGGCAGAGTCTGAGTGCTCTTGGGAAACAGATTGACTGAATATTTTTCAGAAGAGATGTCCCCAGAACTGTTGTAAGGCCTCTCACAAGCAATGCATGTCACTTTCTGATTTTATAGGGGATATGGCTACGGTCATACCATTTACTTTGGATATGGAGAAGGAGCCCAGAGAAGAATTGGATATTCTTCAATATTCTGACCCCCCCCCCCCCCCCCCACTGAAGGAAACAGTGATAGTGCCCATACGCTGCATCCTTAGAAAACCACAGATGAGAATGTGGGAGACTTCCCTCTCTGTGGCTCCTATGAATAAGAAGGTCAGCTACCAGTAGAGTCAAGAAGGCTGCCGAATTCAAGAAGCTCCATTTTCCTCACCATTCTTTGGTGGTCGAATCCACTCTCAAAAGAGCTAGGAGTTCCAAGTCGCACTTCTCTGTGCCCCAAGAAGAGTCTTGGGCTCTAGATATTTTTGGGAGAAAGTTTTATCAAAACATCATGTTCAATTCCTATCTGGCATCGTATCAGCTCTACATGAGCATGCACTTACAGAATATCATGTGTGGCACAGAGGGTGTTTCCATTCCCTAGTAAGCTCAGAGAAAGTCTGAGCAACCTATATTTTCGATATGGCTTTGAGAGCTTGTGCCAGAAGACTGTCATGGCTCTAGGTCTCACACCTGCAATTGAGCATGCTGGAAGAGCTTGCTGACATACCATGCCATGGAGAAAATCCCTTCAGAGATAGGGTCCAAGAGAGCTCTATATTGATTAAGCAGCAAAGCAACACCTTGAAAATGCTTTCCAGGCCCAGTTCTGATCTGACCTCCTCTAATAGGCGGTTTCAGAGCAGTGGGCATAGGAGGGTCTATTACTCTCATAGGCATAGTTATATTCCTCTGGTCAGCTCTTCACAACCTAAGCAGGCCTCTCATGCCCATCTTAGGAAGCAAGAGTCCTCTTTAAGACCCAACCATCTTCCCAGCCAGAACAGGGGCCGATGTTTTGACTAGCTCCTGGTGAACATCCAGGACCTCAGGCAGACATCCTGCCAGTGGGAGAGAGACTTGACTACTTTGCCCATTGGTGGCCCCTAATCATCTCCAACTCTTGGGTTCTTCAGATTGTCCATCAGGGTGCAGATTCCATTTTTTTGAAAGACCTCCAAATTGACCTCCAACATCAATGTCTTAGTTGTATATGCAGCAGGAGTTACTTCTAAAGGAAATTTCAGCCCTTCTCAAGGCCAAGGCCATCAAACCTTTGCCACCAGGGAAAAAGGGACTGGGATTTTACTCCAAGTACTTCATACTGTCAGAAAAGTCAGGAGGGGATACTGCCCCATCTTGGAAAGTCAACAATTTGATGTTCCGTCTATTCATGATATATACTTGAGTGATGGGAACAGATTATTTTCTATAGCTGGACCAATAGAATGGAACAAGCTTTGGATGCCATTTTGATAACTGATCAATACTATTGATTTTAAGAAGCAGTTTAAAGCACTTTACTTTCAGAAGACTTTTTACTGATGTTACTCTGTTGTGTTTGGTCTTTTGTATGATGTACAAAATGGGACTGCTACTTCTGGAGAGAGATCTGCAATTGTAAGTATTACGTCAGGGAATCTTTCTATATCTTGGGGAAGAAGGAATTTTTTAGATTAAAGCTGATTAATCTGTGAGCCCAGTGTATTTGTTAAATCATTCAGGGCCTAGTAGAAGCAAAGAGTTTTCAGTTTAAATGTAAAACACAGAGGAGAGCTTTCTGTTTAAATTTAGAACCCAAGACTCCCTCTATCCAACCAAGGGCTGTGGGACTCCCCCTGGAGATTGGCCACAGACTATTATAGAAGCAAAGGATGGGGTACTTTGTAGCAGTCAGCTTTTGATGTCTTTTTCCCTCCCTCCCTCCCCAACACTCACCCACCCCTGGGATAATCGTAGCTTTATAGGTGCTTAAACCTCTTAAAGGAAAGGAGGTGCCATATTCACACTCAGGTGCGGCTGTTTATTCTCATCAGCATACATTAAGGACCTGAGATGAATTAAATTTCAGGTGAACATAGTACATTAAACGTATTAGATATAGTTTATTAGTATAAGTAGCCCCAGCAACCCTTAGTAAAGAACTTAAATATCTAAACACAGCCTTAAAATGAAGAAGCAGACAGCAGTCCAGCAGTGAGATGGGGCTTTGCAGTCTTTTGCATTGAGTGTCACATGTATGATTTTCTTCCAGTTGGTGAGGGGTCTTACATGTGCACAAGGTGCAAGGAGCTCTTTGCTCTCAGGGAACGAGTCCAATCTCTGGAGGCAAAAGTAGAAGACTTCGAAGACATAAGGAAGACAGAGAGGTACATAGACAAGACCTACAGGGATATAGTCCTGAAGTCCCACATCCAGTCTGCCAGCATCCCTGTTGCCATGGAGGAGAGCGGTTACGTGACAGGAGAGCATCACCTTGGTGTGGCAGGAAGTGATCCTATAGCTAGAACCTGTCTTCCAGGTGATGTAAAACCCTCTCACACCGAGGAAGTTTCTCTAGGGCCATGTGTCCATGAGGGAAGGGTTAGGACAGCCGTTATAGTTGGTGATTCTATCATTAGGAATGTAGATAGCTGGGTGTCTGGTGGATGTGAGGATCGCTTGGTAACATGCCTGCCTGCCTGGTGCGAAGGTAGCGGACCTCACGCGCCACCTAGATAAGGTCTTAGATAGTGCTGGGGAAGAGTCTGCTGTCTTGGTACATGTCGGTATGAATGACAAAGGAAAGTGTGTTAGGAAGGTTCTGGAGGCTAAATTTAGGTTGTTAGGTAGGAAGTTGAAATCCAGAACTTCCAGGGTAACGTTCTCTGAAATGCTTCCCGTTCCACGCGCAGGACTCAAGACAGGCAGAGCTCCGGAGTCTCAATGCGTGGATGAGACAATGGTGCAAGGATGAGGGTTTTGGATTTATTAGGAACTGGGGAACATTCTGGGGAAAGGAGGGGCTCTTCCGAAGGGATGGGCTTCATCTTACCTGGGATGGAACCAGGCTGCTGGCATTAACCTTTAAAAAGGAGAAAGAGCAGCTTTTAAACTGGATAATAGGGGAGAGCCGACAGTCACCCAAGAGCGCATGGTTCGGAACAATGTATCCTTGAAGGATACTACCAAAAAAATGAAGTTAGGGCACATCAACAGCAAGGTTCCAATAAAGAGAAAGGTAGCCCAAATGCCCTTGAGTACAGAGCAAACAGAGCCTAAAGATTCCAAATTACCCCTGCCTACTGATAACCAGATTAATATGAATAAAATACAGTCTCTAAAATGCTTGTATGCAAATGCTAGAAGTCTAAAAAATAAGATGGGAGAGTTAGAATATATAGCACTAAATGAGAAGTTAGATGTGATTGGTATCTCAGAGATATGGTGGAAGGAGGACAACAAGTGGGACAGTGTGATACCTGGTACAAACTATATCGTAATGATAGAGCTGATCAAATTGGTGGAGGGGTTGTGCTTTGTCAGAGAGGGTATTGAGTCACAAAGGATTAAAGTTCTACAGGAAACAAAATTCACTGTACAATCTCTATGGATTGAAATTCTTTGTAAAAAGGGGAAGGCGATGGCAGTGGGGGTGTACTATCGGCCGCCTGGCCAGAATGAACAAATGGATGATGAAATGCTCAAAGAAATCAGGGAAGCTAACAAAAGTTACAGAATGGTAATGGGTGATTTCAATTACCCCAGTATTTCAATTACCCCAGTCTTTCAAGCCTTAATAATGCCTCACCTGGACTACGCCAATGCGATCCTACATGGCCTACCAAAGAGCACGATTAACCCCTTACAATTGGCAATGAACTCAGCTGCAAGAATCCTTTATGGAGCCTCCAAGAGAACCCACATCACTCCAATACTGAAACAGTTACATTGGCTGCCTATACAATCTAGGATCTCTTTCAAGATCCTAACTATGACTCACAAAGCGATCAATAACAACTCCGCATCTACTATCACCGACCTGATATCAATTACACCCCCTAATCGAGCAAGGAGATCGACTGCCTCCCTCTCTCTTGTACTACCTAAGGCAATCACGAAATGCTCTCAAGCCACTAGATCCAGAGCCTTCTCTTACTTTGCACCATCATGTTGGAACGCCCTACCATTAGGCATCAGAACCATCAGTGACCTCTCCCAGTTCAGGAAGGCACTGAAGCATCACCTATTCTTGCAGCACTACGATGTTTCAGACACCCTCCCATACCAACCCACCTCTACACCCCAGGCCAACACATTAAACCCATGCACTCCATAGTCTTAATCCGTAGAACTGCAATCTCACCTTCCACCTCCTCTCATCAAGAAATTACCTAGATTCATTTAAGCTCTACATATAGCTGCATTTAGTTGCTTTGTACATAGTTGCTTTGTACATAGTTCTCATGTTCTCTGTTCTCTGTTTTCACTGTTCATGAAACCTGTTTAATGTATACCCAGTTTATTGTCCTGTTCATTGTAAGCACAGATCAATTTTTGAGACGTGTAGTTTTTATGTTCATTGTAAACCGCACTGATGTCAAATAGCACGGTATAAAAGAAACTGTAAATAAAATAAATAAATAAATAAAGTATTGACTGGGTCAGTGTCACGGCAGGACATGCTAGGGAGATAAAGTTTCTAAATGAAATAAATGACAGCTTCTTGGAGCAGCTGGTTCATGAACTGACCTGAGGGGAAGCCATTTTGGACTTAGTCCTTAGTGGAACACCAGATCTGGTGCAAGAGGTAAGGGTGTTGGAGCCACTTGGCAATAGTGATCATAGCATGATTGCATTTGATTTAATTAATGGAGGAGGGATGGTAAGGAAATCCACATTACTACCTTTTAACTTTCGAAAAGAAGACTATGATAAAATGAGGAAAATAGTTAAGAAAAAACTAAAAGGAGCAGTTGCAAAGGTTAAAGACTTACATCAAGCTTGGATGTTGTTGAAAAATACTATCTTGGAAGCCCAGACCAGCTGTATTCCACGCTTTAAGAAAAGTGGAAGGAAGTCCAAAAAACTGCCAGCATGGTTTAAAGGTGAGGTCAGAGAGGCTGTTGCCAAAAAAGCATCTTTCAGGAAATGGGAAAAAAGAGCCAAATAACGAAAACTGGAAACAGCACAAGCACTGGCAAGTTAAATGCAAGGCATTGATAAGGCAGGCAAAGAGAATTTGAGAAGAAACTTGCTGTGGAAGCTAAAACGCATAATAAAGACTTTTTCAAGTACTTTGGTAGCAAAAAAAACCTGTGAGAGTCAGTTGGATGATAGAGGGGTAAAAGGGGCAGTAAGAGGGGACAAGGCTATAGTGGAGAGACTGAATTCTTTGGGTCTTTACCGAGGAAGATGTAGTGATGTTACCCATGACTGAAGTGGTATTTAAAGGTAATACTGCAGAAGAACTTAAAGAAATATTGCTACACCGGGAAAATGTATTACAACTCTCTGATAAACTGAAAATTAACAAGTCACCTGGACCGGATGGTATACATCCAAAGGTGTTGAAAGAACTGAAATATGAGCTTGCAGACCTGCTATTAGTAATCTGTGAACTATCATTAAAATCATCTGTAATACCTGACGATTGGAGGATCGCCAATTTTTAAAAAGGGTTCCAGGGGTGATCCGGGAAACTACAGACCGGTGAGCCTGATGTCAGTACCGGGAAAAATGGTAGAAACCATCATAAAGAACAAAATTACTCAGCATGTATATAGTCATGGCTTAATGGGAGACAGCCAACATGGCTTTAGACAAGGAAGATTTTGTCTTACTAATCTGTAATGTTTTTTTGAAGGTGTGAATAAACATGTAGACAAAGGTAAGTCGGTAGATATAGTGTATCTGGACTTTCAGAAAGCCTTTGACAAGGTCCCTCATCAGAGACTTTTGGCAAAACTAAAGAGTCATGGGATAGGGAGGCAGTGTCCTATTGTGGATCAGGAATTGGTTAAAAGATAGAAAGCAGAGAGGGTAGTGCTAAATGGCCAATTTCCCAATGGAGAAAGGAGAATAGTGGTGTACCCCAGGGATCTGTGCTGGGTCCGCTGCTTTTTGACATATTCATAAATGACCTGGAAAAGGGAATAACGAGTGAGGTTATCAAATTTGCAGATGAGACAAAACTATTTAAAGTTGTTAAAACTCAAGAGGATTGTGGAAAATTGCAAGAGGATCTTGATAAATTGGGCATCCAAATGGCAGATGAAATTTAATGTGGGCCAGTGCAAAGTTATGCACCTAGGAAAGAACAGCCCAAACTATGGTTACACGATGCAAGGTTCCACATTGGGAACCACCACTCGGGAAAAAGATTTAGGCGTCATCGTGGATAATATGTTAATACCCTCCACCCAGTGTGCAGCGGCGGCCAAGAGAGCAAATAGAATGCTAGGAATCATAAGGAAAGAAATGGAAAATAAAACAAAGGATATTATAATGCCTCTGTATCGTTCCATGGTGCGACCACACCTTGAATATTGTGTGCAATTCTGGTCGCCGTATTTTAAAAAGGATATAGCGTTAATAGAAAAGGTACAGAGAAGAGCCACCAAAATGGTAAAGGGGATGGAAGAATACTCCTATTAAGAGAGGCTAAAAAGGTTAGGGCTCTAAAACCTGGAAAAGAGACGGCTGAGGGGAGATATGCTAGAGGTTTATAAATTAATGAATGGAGTGGAACAGGTAAACGTAGATCAATTGTTATATCATCAGAATATAAAAAGACTAAGGGACATGCAATGAAGCTACAGGGTAACCTATTTAAGACTAATTAGTGAAAATATTTTTTCACTCAACATGTAATCAAACTCTCTGGAATTTACTACCGGAGGATGTAGTAAAAGTTGTTAGTTTAGCTTGGTTTAAAAAAGGTTTGGACAAGTTCCTAGAGGAAAGGTCCGTAAACCATTATTAAAAGGGACCCGGGATATCGCTGCTTGACCCAATACAAGCATTGAGGAACCTGTGTCTTTTGGGTTAACTGCTAGGTACTTGTGACCTAGAATGTCCACTTTTGGAAACAGGATACTGTGCTTGATGGACCTTGGTCTGACCCAGTATGGCAATCTTATGTTCTTAATGTATTTTGTAACTCGCCTAGAAGTTTGAATAAGTGTGAGATAAATTTTTAAAATAAAATAAATAAAAATAAATATTCGAGACTTGAACAAATTTCTCCTAAGAAAAAAGTTCAGGATGCTTTTCTTGGCCGCCACTTTCTCAACCTACAAAAAACAGATTTGGCTATGTTCCCTGTATCTTAAGAATGCCTACACCGCTTCCCGATGCATCCCACTAACAGCATGTATTTCTGATTTGTGATGGGATAACACAATTTCTAATACTGTATATTGCCTTTCGGCTTTGTGTCTGCTCTTTGATTTTAACAAGTGTCTTATAGTAGTCATAGCATTTCTACACAGACCTAGTGGTGCATTTATTTCCCTGCTTGGATGATTAGCTACTCAAGAACACCAGTCAGGAAAGGGGTTTAAGAATCGGTACACATCACCCTTTGGCTGCTGGAGCTTACTAGGGTTTATCGTAAATTACCCAAAGTCCCAATTGACTCCATCCTTCTAATCAAAATTCATCAGAGTCCTGCTAGACATGTTGAAGCAAGAGCTTTTCTTCTCAAAAGACAAGACTGCTTGAACGAGCAGATCCAAGAGGTTCATGGCCAGTTAGCAGGTTTTAGGGAGAAGCATGCTGAGCATATTGGGGGTCTACAGTTCATGTCATCCCTGTGGCTCGTTTGCATTTCAGATAATCTCAGTAGATATTGAGCACACAATGGACTTGGTTCATTCACAGCCTCAAAGATGTCATTGCCATCACAAGGCCTCTGCAGGAATCACTCTTAGTGGATACTCTCTAAAAAATTTGGTCACAGGCTTGTTTCAGGAATCACCTTACCAAAAGCTACTAATGATAGAAGCATCCAACCAGGAGAGTCACCATCAGATAAATGTCCTGGAAGTGAGAGTAATAGCAAATGCTCTAAAGGCTTTCAGGATTGGTTAGCCAACACAATTGTCATGATCCAAATAGACAACCAAGTAGCTAATTTTAGTTATCCTTAGTACTGTTATCACCCGATTGGATTATTGAAACATCTATGCAGGGAACCCCACCTAAGAATTAAAGTTACAATTCGTCCAAAATACAGGTATCCACATTCTATGCCATGCAAAGAAGTTCAACCATATCACTCCCCTCATGGTCCAGCACCACTGGCTTCCCTATTGCCGCCCGAATCCAACATAAAATCTTAACTTTAACACACGAGTCTCTGCATAGCAACTCTCCAGTGTACCTGTCCAATCTAATAATTCCCTATGCCCTACCTCACTGTTTATGTTCCCTACACATTGACAGACTAGTCATTTCCCCTCTTCCCCCCCCCCCCCCCACCCCACCGTTATGAATGTACTAGACACTTGGCCTTTTACTTCACAGCACCCTCTCTTTGGAATTGTCTTCCTCCCCAAGTTCAGTTGGAGGACTATTTCAAGAAATTCAAAGTCCTTCTTAAGACCTTGCTTTTTTAGGGAAGCCTTTGATGTAGGAGGAGATACTGGGAACTGACCTCTCGTGCAATTGTCTTCACTTCTGTCCCTTTGCTCTGCTTTTCTGCTATTGTTTGGTAGCTCCTTTCTCTTCCTATTTTATTAGTGGTTCTTTTTACTCTGTAAACTGCTGTGATATGCTAAAAGCAGTATACCAAGTTTAAATAAGCTATAAAGCTATAGCTATGTTCTACATCAATAAGCAGGAAGGAATAGGTTTGTAACTCCTGTGTTGAGACCATCAGACTGTGGAAATTTGCCATCTGTCATGAGATGTTGTTTTGTGCCACTTATCTGGATAAGGAGAATAATGTTCTGACAGACAAAGCTGAGTCTGCACTGGGGGTAGTGCCTGGGCATCTTTCAGGAGAGGGGCACCTCCTTGATGGATCTTTTCATGCATCCCCACAACACACAAGTCTCACAATTTAGTTTTAGGACTGAGATAGCTGACAAAATAGTCTCAAATGCCTTCCTTCATTGGGGAGAGGACTTCTGTATGCATATCCACTCATTCCTCTGAAAGCCAGAACTCTTCTGAAACTTCAGCAACACAGAGACAGCATGATACTTATCATCCCTTGTTGGCCCAGATGAGGTTTCCCCTTCAAGACCTACAAGGGATCCCATCCACCTGGGAGACAACACAGCTTTGATTTTGCAGGATCAGAGGAGGCTTCTGCATCCCAATATCAAGTTCTGAACCCTCACAGCTTGGATATTGAGAGGCTAAAGGTCATCTTCCTGAACCTGCAAGTCTGTGTGGTCAATTTGGCCTCCAGAGGAGTTTCTACCAGAAGGTCTAACTCTTTCAAATGGCAGAGGTTTGCCATCTGATGTGAGGGTTAGGCCTTAGATACTTTCTCCTGTTCCACATAGAAACTATTGAATACCTTCTGTTCCTCTCAGTCTGGTCTAAAGACTAACTCCGAAAGGGTCTACCTCAATGCAGGTGGAGTTCCTTGTGTAATGGGTACACCTATCTCTTTACAACCTTTAGTTCATTTCATGCATGGTTTGTTTCTACAAAGCCTCCCCTTAAACCACAAATAGTGTCATGGGATCTCAACATGGTTTTGTCCTAGCTGATAAAAGCTCCCTTGGAGTCACTGAGTATCCTTGTGCACTGAAGTTTCTAACCTGGAAGGTACTGTTTTTGGTAGCAGTTGCCTCAGCATGCAGAGTAAATGAGCTTCAGGCTCTAGTAGTGGATCCACCCTACACTAAGTTTCTTCACGATAGAGCTGCATTCTCATCCAAAATTCCTTCCTAGGGTGGTGTCTGATTTCCACCATAATCAATCAATCATCCTTCCATCATTTTTCCCTAAACCTCAATCCCACGAGGGGAAAAAAGTGTTACATAAGTTAGACTGCAAGGGAGCTTTGGCCTTCTATCTGGAGCAGACTAAAGCCCTTAGAAAGTCCACCAGCTTTTAGTTTCTTTTGATCCCAGCAGCGTGGGGGCTGCCATAATGAAGCATACTTTATTCATTTGGCTGGCAGATTGCATCTCTTTCACTTATGCCCAAGCAGTCCTGATGTTGAGGGTCATGTCACAAGTCATAATGTCTGAGCCATGGCTGCATCAGTGGCTGACTTGAGGCCTGCTTCCATGGAGGGGATTTGCAAAGCTGTGACTTGGATATCTATCCATGCATTCACCTCTCACTATTGCTTGGAAAGGGACTCCCGATGTGATAGCCAATTCAGTCAGTCCTATGGGAATCTCTTTGAGGATTAGAGTCTAGATACCTAGTTCCTATTATGTTATTATTAAGAATGTTCCATGTATCTTCAAGTTTTTGTTCCATGTAAACTCCCTGATTGCTGGAAGGGGTGGTATAAAAAAACCTGTTCAAATAAATAAAATAAAATAACTCCACACCCTCATAAGCCCTTTTAATTTCTGTTTTTAGGTTACTTCCAAAAAAAACCCCCAAAACATTTGTTTTCAAAATATTGTCTGTCTGCTTGTTGCAACATGTTATTTCAAGCAACCTATAGTTAGGGATTCCTATGTGAGCACTTATCCTGCTTGTCTATGGAAAAAATGCAGTTACTCACCTGTAGCAGGTGTTTCTGTGGACAGGATATTATAATGCCTCTGTTTTGTTCCATGGTTCAACTGCACCTTAAATATTGTGTGCAATTTAGGTCATTATATCTCAAAGGATATAGCAGAATTAGAAAAGGTACAGAGAAGAGCCAGCAAAATGGTAAAGGGGATGGAAGGATACCCCTATGAGGAGAGGCTAAAAAGATTAGGGGTCTTCAACTTGGAAAACAGGCAGCTGAGGGGAGATAGGATAGAGGTCTATAAAATAATAGTGGAACAGGTACAGTTACAGTTTGACTTGATATACCAACTATAGCAAAAGTAGAAAGACTTGGGGGGACACAAGCTACAGTGTAGCTCATTTAAGACTAATAGGAGAAAATATTTTTCCACTCTAGGCATAATCAAACTCTGGAATTCGTTACTGGAAGATGTAGAAAAAGCTCATTAGTGTAACTGTTTAAAAAGATTTGGGTAAGTTCCTGGAGGAAAAGTCCATAAACCATTATTAAAGAGGGCCAGCAAAATCCACTGCTTATCCTGGGATAAGCAATATGGAATCTGTGTACCTCTTTGGAAACCTGAAAGGTATCTGCGACCTGGCTTGGCCACTGTTGGAAATGGGGAAACTGGGCTTGATGGACCTTGGTCTGACCCAATATGGCATATCCTAAGTTCTTATGTTCCTCACTCCCCTCCCACCTCCCCTTGGAGTTGTTATTAGACTGAGCTCCTCAGACATGGTGGCAGGAGACAGGAACAGGCACACATGAGTGAATGAGCTTTCTAAAAGCTTCCAGAAAGGGAGCCAACATTGTTAGTGTGGGCTCCATCAGTTGACATCACTCGTTAGTGAGGACTATTCCTGCTGTCCACAAAGGACACCTGCTACAGATGAGTAACTTTGTTTTATTATTTACATGTTATCTGTGTTTTTTATTGTGCTTAGCGTTTTAAGGTAAAACGTGTTAACTGTAAAAAGAAAAAAAGTAAATATTTTCAGTGCGGCCTTTAGCCTCATCACGTAAGTGCAGGCACTAGACTATTCTGGATCACCTTTCCTCTGTCTATAGATTTTCAGAGGTATAGACTCCAGAAATGGACAGAATACATCAGATGATGTCTCACCAATGAGTTATACAGAGGCATTATCACTTCCATTTTTAAGCAGAAGACGGAGGTGTGGAAGAGGCATCACTGCAAGCCCTACCCTAGAAAGAGGTGAGTGAGACAGAGAGAATTTGTTGCTTGTAGGTGAAGGAAAGTAGTTGGGGACAGTTATAACAGAAATGCTGAGTTGCCAAGTGAATGAATCATTCAACCCACATCAGTCCCTGAACCTGCTGCAAGCTAGATGCTTATACGGCTATTCTGGTTGAAGACATCTTAATAATTAGCCAGCTGGTGTTAGATAGAAAGGCAAGTCGCAATGACATGGAAGTGGCAACCTGGGTAGCAAATGCTTACTATCCCTAGGTCCGGGTCAGGCTGAAGGAGCGCAGAGCTCTGTCCCTCCCTCTTCCTCCCTTTTACAGCTCAGCCAGCTGCTGAGTTTCATGCCATCTTTGGAGCCCCCTTATCTCTCCAGCCCTCACCCTCCCCCCCCTTTTCTCTGTCTCTAAAGATAGCTCTCCGACTAGCAGGCAACATTTCTGGAAAGCTGGCTTTGACACCTTTAATTCAGAATGGCAATGAAGGGCAAAATCTGCTCTCAAAGACCTACTACCCCCAAGACAGGCGTTTGTAGAACTCACAGCTCCGACCCAGAGATGTCCCTCCTGTGTTACAACAAGGGCTGTGGACAGAGATTTTACCAGGAACACAATGCAGAAGGTGAGTGAGATTCTGCTTTAAGATGGTCAAATGTCTTACGAGGAGCACCTTACAGTCAGCCTGTGACTAGACAGAACAGCACATCCCCTGGCAAAGGTCCTTAAGGTCTTTCTACCTTGATAACTTGTTGATATGTTGGCTGTAAAACATTAGTGATTGGATTGGATACTTTGCAATGGCTTTCATATTCAAATACTCTAGGAAGTCTGATTGGGTGAGGTGGTTACTGAAAGTAACTGGGATCTTTACTGAGCAGATATTTCTAGAATAAGCCATATCTCTCTCACTCTTCTAGCAGTAATATCTGTACAGTGTCTCAGTGCTATGCAGTATTGTGATATTTACATCGATGAATAAAGCAGGGTTGGGCTGAGGGCCTGTGAGGTCTATGGTATGACCACAACAACTACAAAATATTGTTTTCCTGAAAACTGAAGAGCACCATTACCATGCTTGCACTGCACTTTATTTCCGCCTTCCTGCAAACTATGAACCCAAACTGGATTACAATATGAAATTAATATACAGTAATGGAAAGTTTGGGCAGAGCTCTGCTGCGAGTATAACTGGAAACTGACATTTTTAAAAAAGCAAGCTTGCTCTAAATTGTCTATTCTATTCCTTCCTTTGCAGACTGGTTCCAACAGGCCAAAGGGCAGAGAGTGCAAGATGCTTGTTAGCTCCATTTTCAAAGGCATTTATATCTAGATAAACTAAGCCATGATTACTGCTACTTAATACTATTTATCATTTGTATAGTGTTACAAGGCACACATGATGCAGCACATGTATGAGTAAGACAGTCCCTGCTGATCACAGCACAATCTAACTAAGACAGACCACCCAACAACTGGGGAGTAGGGTAATTCAAGGGGAGTCACAAGTAACAGATCTGGATAAATGCCCTAATTGCCGCTGTCAACAGTGGCACTATTCAGATAGTGCTTCTAAATATCTAGCACTAGAGTAGTGAGCGGGGGAAGAGCAGCAGTTATCTAGATACATAGAGGAGAGCTAAAGAGCTGTGCTAGAAAGCTGTTTTTTAGTTATTTGTATAGCACGTTGAATATCGCCACCATGCAGATAATGTCAGGTATGATAAGGAAAGGAATGGAAAATAAAACAAAAGATATTATAATGCCTCTATATCGTTCCATGGTGAGACCGCACCTTGAATATTGTGTGCAATTCTGGTCGCCGTATCTTAAAAAGGATATAGCGATTTTAGAAAAGGTTCAGAGAAGAGCCACCAAAATGGTAAAGGGGATAGAAGGATACTCCTATGAAGAAAGGCTAAAAAGGTTAGGGCTCTTTAACCTGGAAAAGAGACGGCTGAGGGGAGATATGATAGAAGTCTATAAATTAATGAACGGAGTGGAACGGGTAAACGTAGATCGATTGTTTACCTTATCAGAATATAGAAAGACTAGGGGACATGCAATGAAGCTACAGGGTACACTATTTAAGACTAATAAAAGAAAATATTTTTTCACTCAACGTGTAATCAAACTCTGGAATTTGTTACCAGAGGATGTAATAAAGGCTGTTAGTGTAGCTGGGTTTAAAAAAGGTCTGGACAAGTTCATAAGAACATAAGAAATGCCATACTGGGTCAGACCGAGGTCCATCAAGCCCAGTATCCTGTTTCCAACAGTGGCCAATCTAGGTCATACGTACCTAGCAGTTTCCCCAAAAGACACAGGTTCTGCAGTGCTTGTACTAGGTCAAGCATTGATATCCTGGGTCCCTTTTTAATAGTGGTTTATGGACCTTTCCTCCAGGAACTTGTCCAAACCTTTTTTAAACCCAGCTATACTAACAGCCCTTACTACATCCTCCGGTAACAGATTCCAGAGTTTGATTACACGTTGAGTGAAGAAATATTTTCTCTTATTTGTCTTAAATAGTTTACCCTGTAGCTTCATTACATGTCCCCTAGTCCTTCTATATTCTGATAGCGTAAACAATTGATCCACGTTTATCCGTTCCACTCCATTCATTAATTTATACACCTCTATCATATCTCCCCTCAGCCGTCTCTTTTCCAGGTTAAAGAGCCCTAACCTTTTTAGCCTCTCTTCATAGGAGTAGCCTTCCATCCCCTTCACCAATTTGGTGGCTCTTCTCTGTACTTTTTCTAATAACTCTGTCCTTTTTAAGATACGGTGACCAGAATTGCACACAATATTCAAGGTGCGGTCGTACCATGGAGCGATACAGAGGCATTATAATATCCTTTGTTTTATTCTCCATCCCTTTCCTTATGATACCTAGCATTCTATTTGCTTTCTTGGCCGCCGCTGCACACTGGGCGGAGGGTTTTAACATGTTATCCACGATGACTCCTAAATTTTTTTCCTGGGTGGTGGTTTCTAATGTGGAGCCTTGCATCGTGTAACTATAGTGTGGGTTGTTCTTTCCTAGGTGCATAACTTTGCACTTGTCCACATTAAATTTCATCTGCCATTTGGATGCCCAGTCTTCCAATTTATCCAGATCCTCCTGCAGTTTTCCACAATCCTCTTGGGTTTTAACAACTTTAAACAGTTTTGTGTCATCTGCAAATTTGATAACCTCACTAGTTATTCCCTTTTCCAGGTCATTTATGAATATGTCAAAAAGTAGCGGACCCAGTACAGATCCCTGGGGTACTCCACTATTCACCTTTTTCCATTGGGAATATTGGCCATTTAGCCCTACCCTCTGCTTTCTATCTTTTAACCAGTTCCCGATCCACAATAGTACACTGCCTTTCCTGTGGGAAAGGTCCATAAACTATTATTAAAGTGGACCCAGAATATCCACTGCTGCCCCAATACAAGCATTGAGGAACCTGTGTCTTTTGGGGAGACTGCTAGGTACTTGTGACCTAGATTGGCCACTGTTGGAAAGAGGATACTGGGCTTGATGGACTTTGGTCTGACCCAGTATGGCATATCTTATGTTCTTATCACCACCATGCAGATAATGTCAGTGGTCGCTGCACTGCAGGGGTATTCAGTACTAGAAAGCTGTCCTTTAGTTATCCGTATAGCACATTGAATATTGCCACCATGCAGATAATGTCAGTGGTCGCTGCACTGCAGGGGTATTCAGTACTAGAAAGCTGTCCTTTAGTTATCTGTATAGCACGTTGAATATCGCCACCATGCAGATAATGTCAGTGGTCGCTGTACTGCAGGGGTATTCAGTACTAGAAAGCTGTCCTTTAGTTATCTGTATAGCACGTTGAATATCACCACCATGCAGATAATGTCAGTGGTCGCTGCACTGCAGGGGTATTCAGTACTAGAAAGCTGTCCTTTAGTTATCTGTATAGCACGTTGAATATCACCACCATGCAGATAATGTCAGTGGTCGCTGCACTGCAGGGGTATTCAGTACTAGAAAGCTGTCCTTTAGTTATCCGTATAGCACATTGAATATTGCCACCATGCAGATAATGTCAGTGGTCGCTGCACTGCAGGGGTATTCAGTACTAGAAAGCTGTCCTTTAGTTATCTGTATAGCACGTTGAATATCGCCACCATGCAGATAATGTCAGTGGTCGCTTTTACTGCAGGAGTATTCAGTGCTAGAAAGCTGTCCTTTAGTTATCCGTATAGCACGCTAAATATCACCACCATGCAGATAATGTCAGTGATCGCTGCACTGCAGGAGTATTCAGTGCTAGAAAGCTGTCCTTTAGTTATCCATAGAGCACACTGAATATCGCCACCATGCAGATAATGTCAGTGGTCGCTGCACTGCAGGAGTATTCAGTACTAGAAAGCTGTCCTTTAGTTATCCATAGAGCACACTGAATATCGCCACCATGCAGATAATGTCAGTGGTCGCTGCACTGCAGGGGTATTCAGTGCTAGAAAGCTGTCCTTTAGTTATCCATAGAGCACGCTGAATATCACCACCATGCAGATAATGTCAGTGATCGCTGCACTGCAGGAGTATTCAGTGCTAGAAAGCTGTCCTTTAGTTATCCATAGAGCACGCTGAATATTGCCACCATGCAGAGTGGTCGCTGCACTGCAGGGGTATTCGGTGCTAGAAAGCTGTCCTTTATTTTTTTATTTATTTAACTGTATTTATATCCCGCTTTTCTCCGGGTTAAAGCGGTGCAACATTGAATGGGGGGGGAGGGGGGTGGACAATAATCAACTTTGGGGTTGGGGGCCATCACCAGGTGGCCATCATTAATGATTTTAACAAACAATTGGGACATAGACATAGACGTTGTGTTACAGTCTCTTAGAGCATATGTTCAGGGGGGTGAAATAGGAGGGTTGGGGGTAGTCGGTGGTGAGTGCTTGTTTCTGCTCCGAGGTATTCCTGGAATAGGACAGTTTTTAGTTGTTTCCTGAATGATGAGGGATCTCCATTTCTTCTGATGTGACTTGGTAGAGAGTTCCAGAGGGTTGGTGCGTATAGTTAGAAGGCTCTGTTGCCGGTCCGTTGATTACATTTGGTTTGTTTATGGGGGATGGTGAGGGAGTTGGTGGTGGTTTGTCTGGTTGTTCTGTTGTGGGCTGGTCGGGGCAGTAGTGTGCGGAGCTGAGAAGTCTGAGTTTGGTAGAGAGCTTTGAGTAAGTAGGGCAGCTTTGTATTTGATTCTTGCTTCGAGGGGGAGTATGTGTAGCTCCCTCAGGACTGGGGTGATGTCTCATTTTTTTGCTTTCTGGATAATCTTTGCTGTGGTATTTAAGGCAGTTCAGAGTGGGTTGGTGTGGGTGGCTGGTAGTCCGTGGTAGATTATATTGCAGTAGTCCAGGTGGGGGAGTGTCATGGCTTGCATCACTGTTCTGAAGTCCTGTGGTTCAAGGAGAGGTCTGAGGCGTTGTACTGTTCTGGCTTTGTGGAATATTGTTCCGGTGTTTTTTTTTGATTTGTTGCTTGAGTGTGAGTGCTTGGTCTATGATGATTCCTAGATACTTTATGTGCGGTTGTATTTGTATTTGTGTGGTTCCAATGTTGAGGTGCGAAGGTGGAGTGAAGTCTGGGTCCTTTGTTACTATGAGGGCTTCTGTTTTCTTTATGTTGATAGGTGGTTCTTTTGCAGCCAGCTGGATACTTCTGTGAAGCATTCTGATAGGTGTTTATTTGTTGGGTTAGAGGTTGTGATTGGGGCATAGAGCATTGTCATCTGCATAGATGTGATAGTTGATGTTGTGGGCATGTATGACTGTGCAGAGTGGTTGCAGATAGATGTTGAAGACCATGGCAGATAGTGTGGATCCTTGGGGTACTCCTTGGTGTTGCTGGAAGGGGGGTGAGGTTGATATGTTTGTGCGGATCAGTTGTTGTCTATTGGTTAGGTAGGAGTGGAACCATTGAAGTACAGTATCTTTGATGCCAAGTGCTTGTAGTCTGTGTATGAGGATGTCGTGGGAGATGGTGTCGAAGGCTGTTGATAGTCTAGGAAGATCATGGCATATCCAGGGTGTTTGGTTTGAGTTCCTATGATGAGGGTGTTCATTAGTGATGTCATGAGGGTCTCAACTCCATGGAGTGGACGGAAGCCATGTTGTTGCGGGTCCAGTATGTTGTTGGTATCTAAATGTTCTTGGAGCTGTTGCTGGACTACCATCTCAATGATTCTGGCGGTGAACGGGAGGCTTGCTATAGGTCTGTAGGAGGTGGGGTCGAGGGGATCCAGGTTGTGTTTTTTTAGGGTTGGACGGATGATTGAAGTTTTGAGGAGGTCTGGCATGCGTCCTTGGCTGAGGGATTCATTAACAATTTATTTATTTATTTATTTATTTTATTTATGTATATATTTCTATACCGCCCCTTCCAGCGACCAAGGGCGGTTCACAAGGAACATTTCAACAACTGTACACAGATGTATACATTTACATTGAACAATTAGATTTAACTATTTACAATGAACGGTTGAGTATAACTATTTACATTAAACAAAACTTCAACTTCAAGGTTGCGGGTTAATGGTGTGCTCAGGTCTTCTTTGGTTTTCTTTATCCATTCTGTAGGGCAGAGGTCTAGCGGAGAGGTGGTGGTATTCAGGCGGGAGATGGTGGATGATATTTCCTCTTTCGTGATTGCTTCAAAAGTGCTCCAGTCTCTGTCTATGGTGGTGGGGTGGTTTGTTGTTGTTGTCTCTGTGTTCAATTGTGGATTTTGTGGTGGTTGAAGCTGCTTGTATTGTCGTGCTAGTAATTCTGGTGGGATGTTTGGCAGTTGGTCGGAATGGTTGGGCATTTTTGTGAGTTTTTTTACAATCTCGAAGAGTTCTTGTGGTTTGTTTATTGATGTGTTTATGGTCTTTGAATGGAAGGCCTTTTTTGCTTTGTCTGTTTCTGTGTGGTATGCATCTAGTTTGTACATGTAGTTTGTTTTGTCGTCCTCTGTTTTGGTTTTTCTCCATTTTCTTTCCGCTCTTCTGAGTTTGTTTTTTAGTTTCCTGAGGTTGGGGGCAATGTTCCCTCTAATTTTCTGTAGGCTGTGTGCACATAAAATATCAGCTGTGCAGCTTTTGAAGGAAGGTTAAATTTTTGTGCGCCACATAATGACACTCGGAGTTATATACTTTAAAATTTGACTACACATCAGAATACAGTATGTACACCACATTGATTTTAATCAAATTAAATGACAATAGACGATTACTAAATGAAGCAGAAAATTTCTAGTAATTACAATCACAACTTTTAAATTTTAAGACGTCTGTGTTGTTTTCTATCAGAATCAGAACCATAATTTTTGTGCGCTCTGTTGTAAAGTATGTGCGCACGCTCGGCGAGGTGTGTGCGCGCGCACATGCGCACAGCTTAGAGGGAACAGTGGTTGGGGGTGAACCATCTGGCTTTTGTGGAGGTGTGTCCGGTTTTAGTCTTGTTTGTTGTTGTACTGGATGCGGAGGAGATTGTGGTTTTCCAATTGTGGATTTAGGCTATCGATATTGTTGGAGCTCGTTTGGAGTTTAGGTAGAGTTTGTGCCAGGAAATCTTCTTTGATGAAATTTTTAAATCTTCTTGTATGCTGTTCTCCTTGCTGTTCGTGTGCTGGTGGGTGTGAGATATGCTGATGAGGTAATGGTCAGACCATGGTACAGGTGTGATTTCTGGATTCTTGTATGAGATGGCGGTTTGGGAATTTAGGAATATGAGGTCCAATGTATTTCCTTTTTCGTGCGTTGGTTCCTGTATGATCTGTTTTAGGTTCATTGCTTCCATGGCATCGATGAAGGTTTCTGCTTGATTGTCTTGGAGCGATGGGAGGTTGAAGTCTCCTAGGATTATTTGCTCTTTTGCGGAGATGGCGCTCTCAGATATGTGTTGTAATATCCTTGGTAGGTCGGTGCTTGGGGTGGGTGCTCGGTAGACTAGGCATAATGAGCGGTGCTTATTGGTGAGGGTGAGTATGAGTATGTCCGCTTCATTGGTTGTTTCTGATGCATGGTTCCGGAGGTGGAGGTTGGCTTTCACTATGATGGCTACGCCGCCTCCTCTGGTGTGTTTTCGGGAGCAATGTTGAAGGCCGTATCCTTTTGGTGTGTGTTGGTTCATGAGCACCGTGTCAGTGTCAGTGTGTCTGCTGTCAGGGTAGTAACCTGTGATTTCTATGGAAGGGTGTATCTGCTCTTCCCGCAGGTAACAGAATGTGCTGATGCCTCTGGGTGTGTCTGGCTGTCAGGATATTGACCTGTGCTTTGTATGGAAGTGTGTATCTGCTCTCCCTGTAGGTAACAGAATGTGCTTATGCCTCTGAGTGTGTCTCGCTGACAGGGTATTGACCTGTGCTTTGTATGGAAGTGTTTATCTGCTCTCCCCGCAGGTAGAAGAAGGTGCTGATGCCTCTTGGTATGTCTGGCTGTTGGGGTAGTAACCTGTGTTTTGTATGGATGTGTGTATCTGCTCTCCCTGTAGGTAACCATGTTTGATGCCTTTGAATGTATCAGGCTGTCTGAGTGGTATCTTCTGCTTTGTATGGAAGTATGTATCTGCTCTCCCTGTAGAAAACAGAATGTGCTGATGCCTCTCGGTGTCTGGCTGTCAGGGTGATAACCTGTGCTTTGTATGGAAGTGTCTATCTGCTCTCTCTGCAGGTAACAGAATGTGCTGATGCTTCTGAGTGTGTCAGGTTGGTATCCTGTGCTTTGTATGGAAGTGTGTATCTGCTCTTCCCTCAGGTAACCTATGGTTAGGGCACAGTACCTCAGGCCGGAGGGCTGCGGGTTTATGTCCCACCTGGGAACAGCAATCTCAGGCTGGAGGGACTTGGGTTTCTAGTCCTATAGACACTCCTTGTGGCCTTGGGAAAGCCACTTAACCCTCCTTGCCTCAGGTACACATAGATTGTGAGCCCTTTGGGGACAGGGGAATGTATCCAGTACCTGTATGTAGTGATTACATAATGTAAACCGCTTTGATTGAAGGATAAGGCAGTATAGAAAACTAGTTAAATAAGTGTGTATCTGCTCCCTCTGCAGGAAACAGAATCTGCTGATGCCTCTGAGTGTGTCTGGCTGTCAGGGTAGTAACCTGTGCTTTCTATGGAAGGGTGTATCTGCTCTTCCCGCAGGTAACAGAATGTGCTGATGCCTCTGGGGTGTCTGGCTGTCAGGATATTGACCTGTGCTTTGTATGGAAGTGTGTATCTGCTCCCCCTGCAGGTAACAGGATGAGCTGATGCCTCTGAGTGTGGCTGGCTGTCAGGGTAAGTAACCTGTGCTTTCTATAGAAGCTGTATATCTGCTCTCCTTGTAGCTAAAGGAATATGCTGCTTGGCTCTTTGTGTCTGGCTGTCGGGGTAGTAACCTTTGCTTTGTATAGAAGTGTGTATCTGCTCTTCCTGTGGGTAACAGAATGCACTGATGCCTCTGAGCGTGTCTGTCTGTCAGGGTAGTAACTTGTGCTCTGTATGGAAGTGTGTATCTGCTCTCCCTGCAGGTAACAGAATGTGCTGATGCCTCTGAGTGTGCCTGGCTGTGAGGGTAGTAACCTGTGCTTTGTATGGAAGTGTGTATCTGCTCTCCCTGCAGGTAACAGAATGTGCTGATGCCTCTGAGTGTGTCTGGCTGTGAGGGTAGTAACCTGTGCTTTGTATGGAAGTGTGTATCTGCTCACCCTGCAGGTAACAGAATGTGATGCTTGGCTCTTCGAGTGTGTCTGGCTGTCAGGGTAGTAACCTGTGCTTTGTATGGAAGTGTGTATCTGCTCCCCCTGCAGGTAACAGAATGTGCTGATGCCTTTGAGTGTGGCTGGCTGTCAGGGTAGTAACCTGTGCTTTCTATAGAAGCTGTATATCTGCTCTCCTTGTAGCTAACAGAATATGCTGCTTGGCTCTTTGTGTCTGGCTGTCGGGGTAGTAACCTTTGCTTTGTATGGAAGTGTGTATCTGCTCTCACCGCAGGTAACAGAATGTGCTGATGCCTCTGAGTGTGTCTGTCTGACAGGGTATTGACCTGTGCTTTGTATGGAAGTGTGTATCTGCTCCCCCTGCAGGTAACAGAATGTGCTGATGCCTCTGAGTGTGTCTGGCTGTGAGGGTAGTAACCTGTGCTTTGTATGGAAGTGTGTATCTGCTCCCCCTGCAGGTAACAGAATGTGCTGATGCCTCTGAGTGTGTCTGGCTGTGAGGGTAGTAACCTGTGCTTTGTATGGAAGTGTGTGTCTGCTCTCCCTGTGGGTAACAGAATGCACTGATGCCTCTGAGTGTGTCTGGCTGTCAGTGTAGTAACTTGTGCTTTGTATGGATGTGTGTATGCTCTCCCTGCAGGTAGAAGAAGGTGCTGATGCCTCTGTGTGTCTGGCTGTCGGTATAGTAACCTGTGCTTTGGAAGTGTGTATCTGCTCTCCCTGTAGGTAAAGGAATGCACTGATGCCTTTGAGTGTATCTGGCTATCGGTGTAGTAACCTGTGCTTTGTATGGAAGTGTGTATCTGCTCTCCCTGCAGGTAACAGAATGTGCTGACGCCTCTGAGTGTGTCTGGCTGTGAGGGTAGTAACCTGTGCTTTGGAAGTGTGTATCTGCTCTCCCTGTAGGTAAAGGAATGCACTGATGCCTTTGAGTGTATCTGGCTATCGGTGTAGTAACCTGTACTTTGTATGGCAGTGTGTATTTGCTCTCTGCAGGTAAAAGAATGTGCTGATGCCTCTGAGTGTATCTGGCTATCGGTGTAGTAACCTGTACTTTGCATGGCCGTGTGTATTTGCTCTCTGCAGGTAAAAGAATGTGCTGATGCCTCTGAGTGTGTCTGGCTGTCAGTGTAGTAACCTGTGCTTTGTATGGAAGTGTGTATCTGCTCTCCCTGTAGGTAACAATGTTCTGATGCCTCTGAGTGTGTCTGGCTGTCAGGGTAGTAACCTGTGCCTTGTATGGAAGTGTGTAACTACCCTGACAGCCAGACACACTCAGAGGCATCAATTCATTCTGTTACCCACAGGGAGAACAGGTGCACACTTCCATACAAAGCACAGGTTATCTGCTCTCCCTGCATGTAACAGAATGAGCTGATGCCTCTGAGTGTGTCTGGCTGTCAGGGTAGTAACCTGTGCTTTGTATGGAAGTGTGTATCTGCTGTCTCTGCAGGCAAAATACAGTCCCTTGTTTATCGCAGTTAATCAGTTCCAGACTCTACCGCGATAAGTGAATTTCCGCGAAGTAGGATTCTTTATTTATATCCAAGAGTTTTACCTTCTTCTGGATGGTAAGCATCTTCCTCCGGTGCTTAGTTTCATCGTCAGAAGGCTTAGAAGAAGCAGCACCTATAGGAGACATCGTGGGGCTTAGATAAAGGCCTACAGTCCATATGTACAGTAGTAATACAGGGATGTATAATTGACTCAGACAACCGAGCGTACGCTGTATCATTTTCACTGTCTCAATCAACTTTTTAATGAATATACATGTATTTGAAAAAACCGCAATAGTGAAGCCGCAAAAGTTGAAGTGTGAAGTGGCGAGGGACGACACTAATGTGCTGATGCTTCTCAGTGTTTCTGGCTGTTGGGGTAGTAACCTGTGCTTTGTATGGATGTGTGTATGCTCTCCCTGCAGGTAACAATGTTCTGATGCCTCTGAGTGTGTCTGGCTGTTGGGGTAGCAACCTGTGCTTTGTATGGAAGTGTGTATCTGCTCTCTCTGTAGGTAACAATGTGCTGATGCCTCTGAGAGTGTCTGGCTGTCGGGGTATTAACCTGTGCTTTGTATGGATGTGTGTATGCTCTCCCTGCAGGTAACAGAATGTTCTGATGCCTCTGAGTGTGTCTGGCTGTCGGTGTAGTAACCTGTGCTTTGTATGGATGTGTTTATCTTCTGTCCCTGCAGGTAACAGAATGTTCTGATGCCTCTGAGTGTGTCTGGCTGTTGGGGTAGCAACCTGTGCTTTGTATGGAAGGGTGTATCTGCTCTCTGCAGGTCACAGAAAGTGCTGCTTTGTTCTTTGTGTCTCTCCGATTCTCATGATCTAGTGTTTTGCTTTGACTCCTGCTCTTTGCTGCCCCTCATAAACTGCTGCCCTAGGCCACCACCTAGTCTAGCTTACTTGTTTTCCAGCTCTGGCACTGGTACACCTCTGCCTTTTCTCTCATCTCATTGACAGCAATAGCAGAAGACTGCTGCAGGCACTCACAGGCTGGAGAGAATACAAAACTTGTGGTGTGAAAAGGGCTAGAATTTACATGATCACAGAACAGATTTGGGAAAAGGGTTGTAGTTATCTTCGGCTTACAGAGTTTACAGCCCTTAAACCCGGAGAACTACCTTTACAACTCATTTGTTACATTTATTTATTTATTTATTAACATTTCTTATATACCGCACTATTTGCAATCAGCGTGGTTTACATGGAACAGAAACATCCGACAATTTACATATGTCTGGTCTTACAATTAACAGGAAATGGAACTTGGAGAACAGGGTAAACTATATACATAGGAGGTGTAATGAGAACAGATACCAAGCAGCCTACAAAGCACATCTATCTGTGCACAGAGAGTCAGTCATGGCCAAGATGAAACAATTCCATACCGATACGCTGAAAAGATCACTAAATAAACCACGCGATCTTTTCAACTTAGTCAAAACCTTATCTAAAGAACCTTCACCAAAACATCCTGAACCCATTCATCCCCAAGCTTTCGCCGATTTCCTGCAATCCAAATTGCTTCAAACCAACAACATTGCAACTATCTCTTCTCAAGTCACCATATGCATATCAAACCTATCCATGTTCTCCACACCATCCAGAAAACATGTTGAGGACACCATCGCTGCTCTTAACACGACTACTGCACAAACTGACCCTTGCCCAGCCCACTGGATAAAGGAACTACGCCAAGATCTCAGCCCCATCATCACTAAAATGATGAATTTATCCTTTACAACTGGCTCCTTCCCACCAGCCCTCAAGAGAACATCCATAAGACCACTCTTGAAAAACCATAAACTCGACCCACAAAAGGTTGAATCTTATAGACCCATAGCTAGCATACCCCTACTAGCGAAAATAATTGAAAAGGAAGCTCAAAGACAGTTACAGGACCACATTGACACCGTCTCCCCTCTGGACCACTGCCAACATGGCTTCAGAGAGTTCCACGGTGTTGAAACACTCCTTACCACTCTCTGCAACAACATCATCACAGGCATTGATAACATCCGCCAAGGCTTTGCTCTTATCTTCTTAGACATTGCTGCGGCTTTTGACTCTGTACATCACGATCTGTTAATAGCGCGACTAAAAGAAAAAGGCATCAATAACACTGCCCTAGAGTGGTGCAAGTCATACCTCGATCAGAGATGGCAGTACGTTACCTCAGGGACCGCAACATCTACACCTTACCACCAAAAGCAAGGCGTACCGCAAGGATCATCCCTATCCTCACTCTTTTTCAATATATACATACAACCGGTTTGCAATATCATCAAGTCCTTCAAGGTTGAATGCTTGATATACGCAGATGACATCCTCCTATACATGCCTTTCTCCACAGTTCACATGGACCTTTCCCCGCTAGCTAAATGTTTTGATGCAGTATCCGAATGGCTGCAATCCCAGAACCTCCGAATTCAACATAAAAAGACCGAGGTTCTCTTCATCACCAGGGACCCACTTTTCTCCCCCCCATCCCATATAAAGGTGAAAGAAGCCGAGCTCCAATCAAAACCTTCCATTCGTTACCTTGGAGTCACTTTTGACCAACGCATGGATCTGAAACTACACATATCCAACATAGTCAGGGCAATCTACCTCAAGATCCGGACTCTTCGACATCTTCGCCCCCTGCTTGATCCTGATGACTTCAGAACTATATTTCAAGCCTTAACCTTACCACACCTTGACTATGCCAATGCCATTCTTCAAGGCCTCCCACACTCCACATTAAACCCTCTGCAACTCGCCATGAACACCGCTGCTAGAGTCCTCTACGGAGCATCAAGAAGGGACCATGTAACACCCATCCTAGAGCAACTCCACTGGCTCCCCATACATGGCAGAATATTGTTCAAAACATTATTACTAACCTTTAAGGCCACTAAAAGCATCACCTCCTCCTCTCTAATAGACCTCATTCAGGCCGCTCCACCCAACAGATCCAGGAGAACGATATCAACAAATATTCTAATCATCCCTAAAGCAGCGACAAAATGCCTATCAGTGACATCCAACAGGGCTTTCAGATTCTATGCCCCTAAATGCTGGAACGCTCTACCCCCAGAAATTCGTGCTATCACTGATCTATCCCTTTTTAGAAAGGCACTCAAATCCCACCTCTTCCCCCATTATTACTTAACCAACTAACCAATCTTGATCACTACCCAAACTAAGAACAAATCCTGTCATGTATACTTGTAAATACTCTTGTAAATAGTTGCAGTAATGACTTCCCATGTTTTATCCAAGTTCTCTGTCCTTGTTCTCTGTAAAACCAAACAGTTTGTTCATTATGGTATGTTGTTATATTGTAAACCGCGCTGATGCTGAATAGAGCGGTATATAAGAGCCTGTAATAAATAAATAATAAATATAAATAAATAAATAAATAAATACTGTTTGGTGTTTTACATTGTTGGGGATGCCTGTTGCGGGGGCTTGTCTGGTTGACTACTACTAATGTTGAGGTGCTCGCTATTCGAGTATGACTGGGGTTCGGAGCTGTCAGTGAGATATTTATTTATTTATTTAACATCTCTTCTATACCGCGCTATTAAAATCAGCGCGGTGTACATCGAACAAAATATACTGCAATGCATACAGGTAACATTGAGTTTACAGAGAACAAGGGAATATATAACATGGAATAACAGGGATAACTATGTACAGTCAACATTATACTATATATATGCTTTTACTATATACCATATTTAAACTCGAGTGGATATTGTACGTGTATTCATGTAGGTGGCACGGGTCAACAGTAGTAATGTGAACTGATGAAGAGGAAATGTTTAAGAGCTTTCCTGAACTGGCTCAAGTTGGGGATTGCTCTGATATGTGCTGGTAAGGTATTCCATAGACTTGGGGCGCAGAGTCGGAAGGCTCTGTTAGCTGTTTTGGTGCAGCTTGTTATTTCTTTTGGTATTGCTAGCATGTTGGACTCTGCGGTTCTTCTCGGTCTGTTAGGTGCAAGTGGTTGGATGAGGTCAGATAGAGAGGAGGAGGAGAGCCCCTTGCCAGCTTTGAAAGTCATCAGCAAGGTCTTGAAACTGATCCTGGCTTGAATGGGGAGCCAGTGTAGCTGTTTCAGGAGGGGTGTCACATGGTCTCTCCTGGATGCTCCAAAGAGTACCCGCGCTGCACTGTTAATAGCAAGTTGCAGGGGGTTCAGGGTGGATCGGGGGAGTCTTTGTAGTATGGAGTTTGCATAATCGAAATGAGGAATGATCGGGGCTTGGTAAATGGTGCGGAAATCATCTGGTTCGAGTAAAGGGCGTAGGTGTCTGAGGGATCTGATTTTGAAGTAGATCGTTCTTACGGTATTGGCTATGTGTTTCTTCATGTCGAGATTTTGGTCCAACGTCACCCCAAGGTAACGTATAGCAGGTTTCACTTGTAGATCGGCATCCTTTACCTTCACACAGCTGGGTGGTATGAAACTGGGATTTCTAGAGATGAAAAGAACCTCAGTCTTCTTGTGTTGGATTCGCAGATTTTGTGATAGGAGCCACTCAGATATGGTGTTGAAGCAATTAGAGGGGCAAGGTCTAGTCTATCCGATGATACTGGCATGTATAACAGCACATCGTCAGCATATATCATGCAACTAACATTGAAGGATCTAATGATGTTGCAGATGGGTTGGATGTATATATTAAACATCAAGGATGATAGGGAAGATCCTTGAGGCACTCCTTGACTTTGTTGAAATGGTTCCGATGTAGCCCCATCTGTTCGAACGTGCTGCCATCTTCCAGACAGGTAGGATCTGCACCATTCAAGCGCTGTTCCACTGATACCTTTTTCTCTTAGCCGGCATAGGAGAATCTCATGGCATACAGAGTCAAAAGCTGCTGCTATATCTAAAAAGATGAGTGTGAAACCATGTCGTATGTTGTCAATGCCTGAAATTATATTGTTGAAAAGGGCTGTGAGTAGTGTTTCCACTCCATGTGACTCTCTGAATCCATGTTGGGATGGATCTAGTGGGGCAGTAGTGTCAATATGGTCCTGTAATTGCCTGTACACTATCTAAAAAATCTAAATCTAGGGGCTAAGTGTTTATAAATCTTTTTTTGCATGTAAAACATGTTATACACATATATGGAAACGGACAGAATGCGAATGTGTGAGTAGAAGCTTCAGGATTGAATATGAATGCTTCAGTACGAGCTTCGGATTGTTATATGAATACGCATGAGTACGAGTTTTGGGATGAAAGATGAATATGGATGAATATGAGCATTAGGATGGAATATGAATGCGTGATTACGACCTTCGGGATGGAATATGAATGTACCACTATGAGCTTCGGTATGTTGTTTGAATGCACATGAATATGAGCTGGATGGAATATGAATGCGCATGAGCGTGAGCTTCTGGAATGGAAGTTAAATGCGTGAGTACAAGCTTTGAGATGGAATAGGAATGCACATGAGTGCGAGATTTGGGATGGAATATGAATTCATGAGTATGAGCTTTGGAACGGAATATAATTGTGCCGGAGCATGAGCTTCGGGATGGAATATGACTGCATGAATATGAGCTGCAGGATAGAATATGAATGCCCGAGTACGAGCTTCAGGAATGGAATATGAATATGAGCTTTGGGATGGAATATGAATGCGCATGAATATGAGCTTCGGGATAGAATATGACTGCTCGAGTACGAGCTTCAGGATGGAATATGAATGCGTGAGTATGAGCTTAGGGAATGGAATATGAATATGCATGAATATGAGCTTTGGGATGGAATATGAATGCGCATTAATATAAACTTCGAGATGGAATATGAATGCCCGAGTATGAGCTTTGGGATGGAATATGACTGCATGAATATGAGCTGCAGGATAGAATATAAATGCGCGAATACGAGCCTCAGGAATGGAATATGAATATGAGCTTTGGGATGGAATATGAATGCGCATTAATATGAACTTCGGGATGGAATTTGAATGCGCATGAATATGAGCTTCGGGATAGAATATGAATGCCCGAGTATGAGCTTCAGGATGCAATATGAATGCGTGAGTATGAGCTTTGGGATGGAATATGAATGCCCGAGTACGTGCTTTGGGATGGAATATGACTGCTTGAATATGAACTGCGGGATGGAATATGTATGTGAGCTTTGGGATGGAATATGAATGCCTGAGTACGAGCTTTGGGATGGAATATGACTGCATGAATATGAATGTGAGCTTCGGGATGGAATATGAATGTGAGCTTTAGGATGGAATATGAGTGCCCGAGTACGAGCTTTGGGATGGAATGATGTGACTGCATGAATATGAACTGCGGGATGGAATATGAATGTGAGCTTTGGGATGGAATATGACTGCATGAATATGAATGTGAGCTTCGGGATGGAATATGAATGTGAGTTTTGGGATGGAATATGATTGGGCATTAATATGAACTTCAGGATGGAATATGAATGCGCATTAATATGAACTTCAGGATGGAATTTGAATGCGCATGAATATGAGCTTTGGGATGGAATATGACTGCATAAATGTGAGCTTCGGGATGGAATATGAATGTGAGCTTCAGAATGGAATATGAATGTGAGTTTTGGGATGGAATATGATTGGGCATTAATATGAACTTCAGGATGGAATATGAATGCGCATTAATATGAACTTCAGGATGGAATTTGAATGCGCATGAATATGAGCTTTGGGATGGAATATGACTGCATGAATATGAGCTGCAGGATAGAATATTAATGCGTGAGTACGAGCTTCAGGAATGGAATATGAATGCGCATTAATATGAACTTCGGGATGGAATTTGCATGAGTACAAGCTTCAGGATGGAATATGAATGCCCGAGTACGAGCTTTGGGATGGAATATCACTGCATGAATATGAACTGCAGGATGGAATATGAATGTGAGCTTTGGGATGGAATATGAATGTGAGCTTTGGGATGGAATATGAATGCCTGAGTACGAGCTTTGGGATGGAATATGAATGCCTGAGTACAAGATTGGGGATGGAATGTGACTGCATGAATATGAACTGTGGGATGGAATATGAATGTGAGCTTCGGGATGGAATATGAATGTGAGCTTCGGGATGGAATATGAATGCCTGAGTACGAGCTTTGCGATGGAATATGACTGCATGAATATGAACTGCGGGATGGAATATGAATGTGAGCTTCGGGATGGAATATGAATGCCCGAGTACGAGCTTTGGGATGGAATATGATGCATGAATATGAACTGCGGCATGGAATATGAATGTGAGCTTCGGGATGGAATATGAATGCCCGAGTACTAGCTTTGGGATAGAATATGACTGCATGAATATGAACTGTGGGATGGAATATGAGTGCCCGAGTATGAGCTTTGGGATGGAATATGACTGCATGAATATGAACTGCAGGACTGAATATGAATGTGAAGTTTGGTATGGAATATTAATCTGAGCTTTGGGATGGAATATGAATTCCCGAGTACGAGCTTTGGGATGGAATATGAATGCCCGAGTATGAGCTTTGGGATGGAATATGACTGCATGAATATGAACTGCGGGATGGAATATGAGTGCCCGAGTATGAGCTTTGGGATGGAATATGACTGCATGAATATGAACTGAAGGACTGAATATGAATGTGAAGTTCGGTATGGAATATTAATCTGAGCTTTGGGATGGAATATGAATTCCCAAGTACGAGCTTTGGGATGGAATATGAATGCCCGAGTATAAGCTTTGGGATGGAATATGACTGCATGAATATGAACTGCGGGATGGAATATGAATGTCAGCTTCAGGATGGAATATGAATGCCCGAGTACGAGCTTTGGGATGGAATATGACTGCCTGAGTACGAGCTTTGGGACGAAATATGACTGCATGAATATGAACTGCGGGATGGAATATGAATGTGAGCTTTGGGTTGGAAAATGACTGCATGAATATGAACTACGGGATGGAATATGAATGCCCCGAGTACGAGCTTTGGGATGGAATGTGACTGCATGGATATCAACTGCAGGATGGAATATGAATGTGAGCTTCGCGATGGAACATGAATGCCTGAGTACGAGCTTTGGGATGGAATATGACTGCATGAATATGAACTGCGAGATGGAATATGAATGTGAGCTACGGGATGGAATATGAATGCCCGAGTACGAGCTTTGGGATGTGATGTGACTGCATGAATATGAACTGCGGGATGGAATATGAATGTGAGCTTCGGGATGGAATATGAATGCCCGAGTACGAGCTTTGGGATGGAATATGACTGCATGAATATGAACTGCGTGATGGAATATCAATGTGAGCTTTGGGATGGAATATGAATGCCCGAGTAGGAGCTTCAGGATGGAATATGAATGTGTGAGTATGAGCTTCAGGAATGGAATATGAATACGCATTAATATAAACTTCAGGATGGAATATGAATGCCCGATTACGAGCTTTGGGATGGAATATGACTGCATGAATATGAACTGCGGGATGCAATATGAATGCCCGAGTACGAGCTTTGGGATGGAATATGATTGCATGAATATGAACTGCGGGATGGAATATGAATGTGAGCTTCGGGATGGAATATGAATGCCCGAGTACGAGCTTTGGGATGGAATATGACTGCATGAATATGAACTGCGGGATGGAATATGAATGTGAGCTTCAGGATGGAATATGAATGCCCGAGTATGAGCTTTGGGATGGAATATGACTGCATGAATATGAGCTGCAGGATAGAATATAAATGCGCGAGTACGAGCCTCAGGAATGGAATATGAATATGAGCTTTGGGATGGAATATGAATGCGCATTAATATGAACTTCGGGATGGAATTTGAATGCGCATGAATATGAGCTTCGGGATAGAATATGAATGCCCGAGTATGAGCTTCAGGATGGAATATGAATGCGTGAGTACAAGCTTTGTGATGGAATATGACTGCTTGAATATGAACTGCGGGATGGAATATGAATGTGAGCTTCGGGATGGAATATGAATGCCTGAGTATGAGCTTTGGGATGGAATATGACTGCATGAATATGAATGTGAGCTTCGGGATGGAATATGAATGTGAGCTTCGGGATGGAATATGAATGCCTGAGTATGAGCTTTGGGATGGAATATGACTGCATGAATATGAATGTGAGCTTCGGGATGGAATATGAATGTGAGCTTCGGGATGGAATATGGATGCCTGAGTATGAGCTTTGGGATGGAATATGACTGCATGAATATGAATGTGAGCTTCGGGATGGAATATGAATGTGAGCTTCAGGATGGAATATGAGTGCCCAAGTACGAGCTTTGGGATGGAATGATGTGACTGCATGAATATGAACTGCGGGATGGAATATGAATGTGAGCTTTGGGATGGAATATAACTGCATGAATATGAATGTGAGCTTCGGGATGGAATATGAATGCCCGAGTACGAGCTTTGGGATGGAATATGACTGCATAAATGTGAGCTTCGGGATGGAATATGAATGTGAGCTTCAGAATGGAATATGAATGTGAGTTTTGGGATGGAATATGAATGCGCATTAATATGAACTTCAGGATGGAATTTGAATGCGCATGAATATGAGCTTCGGGATGGAATATGACTGCATGCATATGAGCTGCAGGATAGAATATTAATGCTTGAGTACGAGCTTCAGGAATGGAATATGAATGCGCATTAATATGAACTTCGGGATGGAATTTGCATGAGTACGAGCTTCAGGATGGAATATGAATGCCCGAGTACGAGCTTTGGGATGGAATATGACTGCATGAATATGAACTGCAGGATGGAATATGAATTCCTGAGTACGAGCTTTAGGTTAGGAATATGACTGCATGAATATGAACTGCGGGATGGAATATGAATGTGAGCTTTGGGATGGAATATGAATGTGAGCTTCGGGATGGAATATGAATGCCTGAGTACGAGCTTTGGGATGGAATATGAATGCCTGAGTGCAAGATTGGGGATGGAATGTGACTGCATGAATATGAACTGCGGGATGGAATATGAATGTGAGCTTCGGGATGGAATATGAATGCCTGAGTACAAGCTTTGGGATGGAATATGACTGCATGAATATGTACTGCGGGATGGAATATGAATGTGAGCTTCGGGATGGAATATGAATGCCCGAGTACGAGCTTTGGGATGGAATATGATGCATGAATGTGAACTGCGGCATGGAATATGAATGCCCGTGTACTAGCTTTGGGATAGAATATGACTGCATGAATATGAACTGCGGGATGGAATATGAATGTGAGCTTTGGGATGGAATATGAATGCCCGAGTACGAGCTTTGGGATGGAATATGATGCATGAATATGAACTGTGGCATGGAATATGAATGTGAGCTTCGGGATGGAATATGAATGCCCGAGTACTAGCTTTGGGATGGAATATGACTGCATGAATGTGAACTGCGGGATGGAATATGAGTGCCCGAGTATGAGCTTTGGGATGGAATATGACTGCATGAATATGAACTGCAGGACTAAATATGAATGTGAAGTTCGGTATGGAATATTAATCTGAGCTTTGGGATGGAATATGAATTCCCGAGTACGAGCTTTGGGATGGAATATGAATTCCCGAGTATGAGCTTTGGGATGGAATATGACTGCATGAATATGAACTGCGGGATGGAATATGAGTGCCCGAGTATGAGCTTTGGGATGGAATATGACTGCATGAATATGAACTGCGGGATGGAATATGAATGTGAGCTTCAGGATGGAATATTAATGCCCGAGTACGAGCTTTGGGATGGAATATGACTGCATGAATATGAACTGCGTGATGGAATATGAATGTGAGCTTCAGGATGGAATATGAATGCCCGATTACGAGCTTTGGGATGGAATATGACTGCCTGAGTACGAGCTTTGGGATGAAATATGACTGCATGAATATGAACTGCGGGATGGAATATGAATGTGAGTTTTGGGTTGGAAAATGACTGCATGAATATGAACTGCGGGATGGAATATGAATGCCCCGATTACGAGCTTTGGGATGGAATGTGACTGCATGGATATCAACTGCAGTATGGAATATGAATATGAGCTTCGGGATGGAACATGAATGCCCGAGTACGAGCTTTGGGATGAAATGTGACTGCATGAATATGAACTGCAGGACTGAATATGAATGTGAGGTTCGGGATGGAATATGAATGCCCGAGTACGAGCTTTGGGATGGAATATGAATGCCCGAGTACAAGCTTCAGGATGGAATATGAATGCGTGAGTATGAGCTTTGGGATGGAATATGACTGCATGAATATGAACTGCGGGACGGAATATGAATATGAACTGCGGGATGGAATATGAATGCCCGAGTACGAGCTTTGGGATGGAATATGACTGCATGAATATGAGTTGCAGGATAGAATATAAATGCACGAGTACGAGCTTCAGGAATGGAATATGAATATGAGCTTTGGGATGGAATATGAATGCGCATTAATATGAACTTCGGGATGGAATTTGAATGCGCAAGAATATGAGCTTCGGGATAGAATATGAATGCCCGAGTACAAGCTTTGGGATGGAATATGACTGCATGAATATGAACTGCGAGATGGAATATGAATGTGAGCTACGGGATGGAATATGAATGTGAGCTTCGGGATGGAATATGAATGCCTGAGTACGAGCTTTGGGATGGAATATGACTACATGAATATGAACTGCAGGATGGAATATGAATGTGAGCTTCGGAATGGAATATGAATGCCCGAGTACGAGCTTTGGGATAGAATATGACTGCATGAATATTTTTATTTTATTTATTTACAGTTTCTTTTATACCGCGCTATTTGACATCAGTGCGGTTTACAATGAACAGAAACTACACATTACAAAAATTGATCAGTGCTTACAAAGAACAGGACAATAAGTTGGGTATACATAAAACAGGTATACATAAAACAGGTATACATAAAACAGGTATACATAAATATGAACTGCGGGATGGAATATGAATGCCCGAGTACGAGCTTTGGGATGCGATGTGACTGCATGAATATGAACTGCGGGATGGAATATGAATGTGAGCTTCGGGATGGAATATGAATGCCCAAGTATGAGCTTTGGGATAGAATATGAACTGCGGGATGGAATATGAATGTGAGCTTCGGGATGGAATATGTATGCCCAAGTACGAGCTTTGGGATGGAATATGACTGCATGAATATGAACTGCGGGATGGAATATGAATGTGAGGTTCGGGATGGAATATCAATATGAGCTTCGGGATGGAATATGAATGCCCGAGTAGGAGCTTCAGGATGGAATATGAATGCGTGAGTATGAGCTTCAGGAATGGAATATGAATACGCATTAATATAAACTTCAGGATGGAATATGAATGCCCGATTACGAGCTTTGGGATGGAATATGACTGCATGAATATGAACTGCGGGATGGAATATGAATGTGAGCTTCGGGATGGAATATGAATGCCCAAGTACGAGCTTTGGGATGGAATATGACTGCATGAATATGAACTGCGGGATGGAATATGAATGTGAGGTTCGGGATGGAATATCAATATGAGCTTCGGGATGGAATATGAATGCCCGAGTAGGAGCTTCGGGATGGAATATGAATGCGTGAGTATGAGCTTCAGGAATGGAATATGAATGCGCATTAATATGAACTTCGGGATGGAATTTGCATGAGTACGAGCTTCAGGATGGAATACGAATGCCCGAGTACGAGCTTTGGGATGGAATATGACTGCATGAATATGAACTGCAGGATGGAATATGAATTCCTGAGTACGAGCTTTAGGTTAGGAATATGACTGCATGAATATGAACTGCGGGATGGAATATGAATGTGAGCTTTGGGATGGAATATGAATGTGAGCTTCGGGATGGAATATGAATGCCTGAGTACAAGCTTTGGGATGGAATATGACTGCATGAATATGTACTGTGGGATGGAATATGAATGTGAGCTTCGGGATGGAATATGAATGCCTGAGTACAAGCTTTGGGATGGAATATGACTGCATGAATATGTACTGCGGGATGGAATATGAATGTGAGCTTCGGGATGGAATATGAATGCCCGAGTACCAGCTTTGGGCTGGAATATGAATGCCCGAGTACGAGCTTTGGGATGGAATATGACTGCATGAATATGAACTGTGGGATGGAATATGAATGTGAGCTTCAGGATGGAATATGAATGCATGAGTATGAGCTTCGGGAATGGAATATGAATATGCATAAATATGTTCTTTGGGATGGAATATGAATGTGCATTAATATAAACTTCGGAATGGAATATGAATGCCCGAGTACGAGCTTTGGGATGGAATATGACTGCATGAATATGAACTGGCGGATGGAATATGAATATGAACTGCGGGATGGAATATGAAAGCATGAATATGAACTGCAGGATGGAATATGAATGTGAGCTTCAGGATGGAATATGAATGTGAGCTTCGGGATGAAACATAAATGCCCGAGTACGAGCTTTGGGATGGAATATGACTGCATGGATATGAACTGCAGGATTGAATATGAATGTGAGGTTTCGGATGGAATGTGACTGCATGAATATGAACTGTACAAGCTTTGAGATGGAATAGGAATGCACATGAGTGCGAGATTTGGGATGGAATATGAATTCATGAGTATGAGCTTTGGAACGGAATATAATTGTGCCGGAGCATGAGCTTCAGGATGGAATATGACTGCATGAATATGAGCTGCAGGATAGTATATGAATGCCCGAGTACGAGCTTCAGGAATGGAATATGAATATGAGCTTTGGGATGGAATATGAATGCGCATGAATATGAGCTTCGGGATAGAATATGACTGCCCGAGTACGAGCTTCAGGATGGAATATGAATGCGTGAGTATGAGCTTAGGGAATGGAATATGAATATGCATGAATATGAGCTTTGGGATGGAATATGAATGCGCATTAATATAAACTTCCGGATGGAATATGAATGCCCGAGTACGAGCTTTGGGATGGAATATCACTGCATGAATATGAGCTGCAGGATAGAATATAAATGCGCGAGTACGAGCCTCAGGAATGGAATATGAATATGAGCTTCAGGATGGAATATGAATGCGTGAGTATGAGCTTAGGGAATGGAATATGAATATGCGTGAATATGAGCTTCAGGATGGAATATGAATGCGTGAGTATGAGCTTAGGGAATGGAATTTGAATACGCATGAATATGAGCTTCGGGATAGAATATGAATCCCCGAGTACGAGCTTCAGGATGGAATATGAATGCCAGAGTATGAGCTTTGGGATGGAATATGACTGCATGAATATGAACTACGGGATGGAATATGAATGTGAGCTTCAGGATGGAATATGAGTGCCCGAGTACGAGCTTTGGGATGGAATGATGTGACTGCATGAATATGAACTGCGGGATGGAATATGAATGTGAGCTTTAGGATGGAATATGACTGCATGAATATGAACTGCAGGATAGAATATGAATGTGAGTTTCGGGATGGAATATGAATGCCCGAGTACGAGCTTTGGGATGGCATATGACTGCATGAATGTGAGCTTCGGGATGGAATATGAATGTGAGTTTTGGGATGGAATTTGAATGCGCATGAATATGAGCTTCGGGATGGAATATGACTGCATGAATATGAGCTGCAGGATAGAATATTAATGCGTGAGTATGAGCTTCAGGAATGGAATATGAATGCGCATTAATATGAACTTCGGGATGGAATTTGCATGAGTACGAACTTCAGGATGGAATCTGAATGTGAGCTTCGGGATGGAATATGAATGTGAGCTTCGGGATGGAATATGAATGCCCGAGTACGAGCTTTGGGATGGAATATGACTGCATGAATATGAACTGTGGGATGGAATATGAATGCCTGAGTACGAGCTTTGGGATGGAATATGACTGCATGAATATTCACTGCGGGATGGAATATGAATGTGAGCTTTGGGATGGAATATGAATGTGAACTTCAGGATGGAATATGAATGCCTGAGTACGAGCTTTGGGATGGAATATGACTGCATGAATATGAACTGCGGGATGGAATCTGAATGTGAGCTTTGGGATGGAATATGACTGTATGAATATGAACTGCGGGATGGAATATGAATGTGAGCTTCGGGATGGAATATGAATGCCCGAGTACGAGCTTTGGGATGGAATATGACTGCATGAATATTCACTGCGGGATGGAATATGAATGTGAGCTTTGGGATGGAATATGAATGTGAACTTCAGGATGGAATATGAATGCCTGAGTACGAGCTTTGGGATGGAATATGACTTCATGAATATGAACTGCGGGATGGAATATGAATGTGAGCTTCGGGATGGAATATGAATGCCTGAGTACGAGCTTTGGGATAGAATATGACTGCATGAATATGAACTGCGGGATGGAATATGAGTGCCCGAGTATGAGCTTTGGGATGGAATATGACTGCATGAATATGGACTGCAGGACTGAATATGAATGTGAGGTTCGGGATGGAATATTAATCTGAGCTTTGGGATGGAATATGAATTCTCGAGTACGAGCTTTGGGATGGAATATGAATGCCTGAATACAAGCTTTGGGATGGAATATAACTGCATGAATATGAACTGCGGGATGGAATATGAATGTGCATTAATTTAAACTTCGGGATGGAATATGAATGCCCGAGTACGAGCTTTGGGATTTAATATGACTGCATGAATATGAACTGCGGGATGGAATATGAATGTGAGCTTCAGGATGGAATATGAATGCCCGAGTATGAGCTTTGGGATAGAATATGAATTCCCGAGTACGAGTTTTGGGATGGAATATGACTGTATGAATATGAACTGCGGGATGGAATATGAATGTGAGCTTCGGGATGGAATATGACTGCATGAATATGAACTGCTGGATGGAATATGAATGTGAGCTTCAGGATGGAATATGAATGCCCGAGTACGAGCTTTGGGATGGATTGTGACTGCATGAATATGAGCTGCGGGATGGAATATGAATGTGAGCTTCAGGATGGAATATGAATGCGTGAGTATGAGCTTCTGGAATGGAATATGAATATGAGCTTTGGGAATGGAATAAGAATATGCATGAATATGAGCTTTGGGAATGGAATATGAATATGCATGAATATGAGCTTTGGGATGGAATATGAATGCGCATTAATATAAATTTCGTGATGGAATATGAATGCCCGAGTATGAGCTTTAGGATGGAATATGACTGCATGAATATGCACTGCGGGATGGAATATGACTGCATGAATATGAAATGCAGGATGGAATATGAATGTGAGCTTCAGGATGGAATATGAGTGTGAGCTTCGGGATGGAATATGAATGCCCGAGTACGAGCTTTGGGATGGAATGTGACTGCATGAATATGAATGTGAGCTTCGGGATGGAATATGAATGCCCGTGTATGAGCTTTAGAATGGAATATGACTGCATGAATATGAACTGCGGGATGGAATATGAATGTGAGCTTCACGATGGAATATGAATGCTCGAGTACGAGCTTTCGGATGGAATATGATTGCATGGATATGAACTGCGGGATGAACATAAGAACATAAGATATGCCATACTGGGTCAGACCAAGGTCCATCAAGCCCAGTATTCTGTTTCCAACAGTGGCCAGTCTAGGTCATATGTACCTAGCAGTTTCCCCAAGAGACACAAGTTCCACAATGCTTGTACTGGGTCAAGCATTGATATCTTCGGTCACTTCTTAATAATGGTTTATGGACCTTTCCTCCAGGAACTTGTCCAAACCTTTTTTAAACCCAGCTACACTAACAGCCTTTACTACATCCTCCGGTAACAAATTCCAGAGTTTGATTACACGTTGAGTGAAAAAATATTTTCTTTTATTAGTCTTAAATAGTTTTCCCTGTAGCTTCATTGCATGTCCCCTAGTCTTTCTATATTCTGATAAGGTAAACAATCTACGTTTACCCGTTCCACTCCGTTCAATAATTTATAGACTTCTATCATATCTCCCCTCAGCCGTCTCTTTTCCAGGTTAAAGAGCCCTAACCTTTTTAGCCTTTCTTCATAGGAGTATCCTAGTTAAACTGCTGAACCAAAGTGGACCAGATGCAAGACCAGCAGTAAATACTGGTACACCACATATGGACAGTGTGGGACTCAATCAAGGAATTGGGGCATTTAGTTTTGGGAAGCTAACTCCAGATGATAATGTTGATGATTTTCTAGAGTCTTTTGAGAGAGTGGCACAAGCATTAGCATTGCCAGAGACCCAGTGGGCAGTAAGGCTGGCAGCCTCATTAACTGGAGAGGCGCTTGCAGCTTATAGAGCAATGCCAGCAGCCCAGGCTTTGAATTATAAGGATGTAAAGGCTGCTATTAGAGATCGCCTAGGGTTGTCTATTTCAGAGTATAGGTGAATGTTTAGAGCTACTACATTGAGAGTGGGTGAAACACCCAGGGCTCTGAGTCAGAGAATCAGAGGATTAGCTGTAAAATGGTTGGAGCCTGAGCAAAAGACGGTAGAAATGTTATTAGACATTATTATGCTTGAACAATTTATGTCTGCTGTGCCTAAAGATTTGCACACTTTCCTTATACAGCAAAATTGCCAAAATCTTGGAGAGGCAACCTTGCTAGCAGAGAGATTCTTGGAAGCCACGCAGGCTTTCCATAGAATGGGTGACCCTCTGAAGATGGGTGTTGAGGCAAGCTATGCTGTATCAGAAAAGAAATTAGTTAAAAATGTTTCTGAAAATAAATGTACTGTGCCAAACCAGATGACACAGTGGAGTAGAAAGAAATGTTTCAAGTGTGGAAAATGGGGACATTTAGAAAAGGGATGCCAGACACACACTAGCTTAATGGGGGTGGATTTAAAACAGCCCAAAGACGGATTTATTTTGATGGTTGATGTGCAAGGAATTACCACAAATGCTTTGTTAGACTCTGGGGCAGACCAGAGTATGATGTCAAAAAGGCTTTGGAAGAGAATAGAGGCCCAAGAAGAATTTGTGCCTAGAACCCCTGAGAGCCAAGTTCACATCAGATGCATTCATGGTGCTGCAACATCATATCCCACCTATAGGCTAAAGGTTAAGTGCCTGGGGGAACAAGAGGGCCAAGTAACAGCAAAGTACTTTGGTTTTGGATTTGTTAGGAACTGGGGAACATTCTGGGGAAAGGGGGGGCTCTTCCAAAGGGATGGGCTTCACCTTAACCAGGATGGAACCAGGCTGCTGGCATTAACCTTTAAAAAGGAGATAGAGCAGCTTTTAAACTAGATATTAGGGGAAAGCCGACAGTCGCCCAAGAGCGGATGGTTCGGAAGAATGTATCCTTGAAGGATACTACCAAAAGCAGAGAGGTTCCACAAAAGAGTAAAGTAGCCCAAATGCCCTCAAGTATGGAGCAGACAGAGCTTAAAGATCCCAATTTACCCATGTCTAACAATAGCCAAATTAACATGAATAAAATACATTCTCTAAAATGCTTGTATGCAAATGCTAGAAGTCTAAAGAATAAGATGGGAGAGTTAGAATATATAGCATTAAGTGAAAGGTTAGATATGATTGGAATATCAGAGACATGGTGGAAGGAGGACAACCAGTGGGACACTGTGATACCTGGGTACAAGCTATATCGTAATGATAGAGCTGATCAAATTGGTGGAGGGGTTGCGCTCTGTTAGAGAGGGCATTGACTCAGAAAGGATTAAAGTTGTGCAGGAAACAAAATCTGCTGTAGAATCTATATGGATTGGCCACTGTTGGAAACAGAATACTGTGCTTGATGGACCTTGGTCTGACCCAGTATGGCATATCTTATGTTCTTATGGGTACGAGCTTTGGGATGGAATATGACTGCATGAATATGAATGTGAGCTTCGGGATGGAATATGAATGCGTGAGTATGAGTTTTTGGATGGAATATGACTGCATGAATATGAACTGCAGGATGGAATATGAATGCATGAGTATGAGCTTCAGGAATGGAATATGAATATGAATGAATATGAACTGCGGGATGGAATATGAATATGAGCTTCGGGATGGAATATGACTGCATGAATATGAGCTGCAGGATAGAATATTAATGCGTGAGTACGAGCTTCAGGAATGGAATATGAATATGCATGAATGTGAGCTTTGGGATGAAGTATGAATGCGCATTAATATGAACTTCGGGATGGAATTTGCATGAGTACGAGCTTCAGGATGGATTATGAATGCCTGAGTGCGAGCTTTGGGATGGAATGTGACTGCATGGGCTCAGCATTATCTGCCACACTAACATCTACCTGAGACCTATTTGCACAATATTCCAAAAACACAAAATTGACTATCATCTATATGCGGATGACATAATGCTTTATACTCAATTAGACATATGTAACCCAGATTATAGCCACATAGAAACTTGCCTCAAAGAAACACAACAATGGCTCCAGCAAAGCAATATGTTCATCAATCATAAAAAAACAGAAGTAATGTTTATATCTAAAAACCAGGAATTTAAACACCCCCCCACAATCATATTAAATAATACAACCTACAATACTAAACAAGAACTAAAATACCTAGGTGTCACACTGGATACGACACTTAACATGGAAACCCATATACGACTATTAAACAGAACTATCTTCTACAAATTAAGAATCCTACAACCCTTACGTAATATCATTGAACTTATCTGACTTTAGATCAATAATACAAACAATCATAACCCCACATCTGGACTATTGTAATAGCATATTACAAGGACTTCCCAAAAAAACAATAAACATACTACAGATGGCACAGAATGTTACAGCCCGAATCTTGATGAATGTACCTTTTTCAGATCACATCACACCCATCTTAAGAGAACTTCACTGGCTACCTATACATGCACGCATAAGATATAAAATAATAATTACTACCTTCAAGCTAATACACAATATTGCCCCATCATACCTTATTTCACTCATTAAAGCACAACCCCCTAATCGGAAAAGGCGTACGCACAAGCAATATACACTACAAACCCCCTTCTCCCTTTGCAAGGTAAAAGTAAACACTAGTAACAGAGCATTCACATACATAGCCCCCACTCAATGGAACAGACACCCTGACACCTTAAGAGCTAACACAGATCTCATTTCATTCCGTAAAAACCTTAAAACACATTTATTTCAAGAATATTACAACCAGATAGAAATAACATAGAACAAAACTATACGTTGAAAAACCTGCTGGAGCTCAACCCTCCGCTAACATACGGAACTTCAAAAACACAAGGAATTAATTAAACCATAACCCTACCAGCCTGTACTTTATCACAATATTGTACATAGTTAAATTTATAATATGTATCTGTAACATGTTCCCTTATTATGTAAATAGTTTGAGTTACTTGAGTTATTTAAATTGTTACCCTACAATGTTCAATGTTATATTCTTATTGTTATAGGTAACTGCCCACTACTAAGTGTGCAGAGTTTAATTGTTAAATGTAAACCACTGCTGATCACTGGAAGCAGCGGTATAAAAATGTGTTCAAATAAATAAATAAAAATAAATGAACTGCGGGATGGAATATGAATGCCTGAGTACGAGCTTTGGGATGGAATATGACTGCATGAATATAAACTGCAGGATGGAATCTGAATGTGAGCTTTGGGATGGGATATGACTGTATGAATATGAACTGCAGGATGGAATATGAATGTGAGCTTCAGGATGGAATATGAATGCCTGAGTACGAGCTTTGGGATGGAATATGACTGCATGAATATGAACTGCGGGATGGAATCTGAATGTGAGCTTCGGGATGGAATCTGAATGTGAGCTTCAGGATGGAATATGACTGCATGAATATGAACTGCGGGATGGAATCTGAATGTGAGCTTCGGGATGGAATATGAATGCCCGAGTACGAGCTTTGGGATGGAATGTGACTGCATGACTATTAACTTCAGGATGGAATATGAATGCCCGAGTACGAGCTTTGGGATGGAATGTGACTGCATGAATATGAACTGCGGGATGGAATCTGAATGTGAGCTTCGGGATGGAATATGAATGTGAGCTTTGGGATGGAATATGAATGCTCGAGTACAAGCTTTGGGATGGAATATGACTGCATGAATATGAACTGCGGGATGGAATCTGAATGTGAGCTTCGGGATGGAATATGAATGCCCGAGTACGAGCTTTGGGATGGAATGTGACTGCATGAATATTAACTTCAGGATGGAATATGAATGCCCGTGTACGAGCTTTGGGATGGAATATGACTGCATGAATATGAACTGCGGGATGGAATCTGAATGTGAGCTTCGGGATGGAATCTGAATGTGAGCTTCGGGATGGAATATGAATGCTCGAGTACGAGCTTTGGGATGGAATATGACTGCATGAATATGAACTGCGGGATGGAATCTGAATGTGAGCTTCGGGATGGAATATGAATGTGAGCTTCGGGATGGAATATGAATGTGAGCTTCGGGATGGAATATGAATGCATGAATATGAACTGCGGGATGGAGTCTGAATATGAGCTTTGGGATGGAATATGAATGTGAGCTTTGGGATGGAATGTGACTGCATGAATATGAACTGTGGGATGGAATATGAATGTGAGCTTCGGGATGGGATATGAATGTGAGCTTCGGGATGGGATATGAATGTGAGCTTTGGATGGAATATGAATGTGAGCTTTGGATGGAATATGAATGTGAGCTTCGGGATGAAATATGAATGTGAGCTTCAGGATGGAATATGAATGTGAGCTTCAGGATGGAATATGAATGTGAGCTTTGGGATGGAATGTGACTGCATGAATATGAACTGCGGGATGGAGTCTGAATGCGCAATCACAAACATCAACGGAATGGCACATAGGCCATCTTCCAGGTAAGATTTGAGCAGAGTTTATTAAAATTTAGATACTATTTATTCCATTCTAAATGGTTTACAATTAATAGATTGAAATCAAGAATGTATAATACTAGTCTGATCCATCATCTATTACTACTACTATTAATCATTTATATAGCACTACAAGGAATACAAACATAAAAAGACAGTCCCTGCTCGTAGAGCGTACAATCTAATCAAGACAGACCAAACAATAAAAGAGAAAAAAGGGTTTTAAATAGGTAAGGAGAACAAGGGATTAAGATCCAAATGCAGCCTCAAAGAGGTAAGCTTTTAGCATGGATTTGAAGAAGGGGAGAGAAGAGACTTGACGTAAAGATAAAGGAAGTTTGTTCCATGCATAAGGGGCAGCAAGGTGAAAAGATCAAAGTCTGGAGTTTGCCGAAGAAGAAAAGGGCACAGAGAGAAGAAAGCCAGAGGAGGAGCAGAGTTCACGAGGAGGGTTGTAAAGAGAGAGATGGGAGGGAGAGGTAACGAGGGGCAGTAGAGTAAATGCATTTATATGTTAGAAGGAGAAGTTTGAATTGGGGAGTCAGTGAAGTGACTTGAGAAGAGGGGTTATATGAGTGTATCGGGGTTGGCGGAAGATTAGCAATGCAGCAGAGTTCTGGATAGATTGAAGAGGAGAGAGACCAGCATGGAGGAGGTTGGAATAGTTGAGACCGGAGTTGATCAAAGAGTGGATAAGAGCCTTAGTTGTGTGTTTAGAGAAGGAAGGAAGGAAGGAATTTTGTTAATGCTGTAGAGAAAGAAATGACAGGTTTTAGCTATATGTTGAATATGTGTGGAGAAGGAAAGGGAGGAGTCAAAGCTGACCCCAAGGATGCGGGCCAAGGAAACAGGAAGAAGAGTGTTGTCAACAATGATGGAGGAAGGGGAAGGGAGGGTTTAAGGGGAAAAATAAGAAGTTCAGTTTTAGCCATATTCAATGTTAGGCGGCAGTGAGATATCTGCCATAAACATACAGGGCCTGATATTCATATGGCTTTAGCCGGTTCGCAGAACCTGGTCACTGCATAAACCTCACTGAATATCCAGACAGACCACCTTGGCATGTTCTGGATAGTGGGTGGGGCTGGGGTGGTCCCGGCACCTATCCAGTCAGCAGCGAATTTCAGCCTGCTAACCAGATAGATAACCCCATAAAGTGAGAATTAATGATAGTCATATGAACATAAGAAATGCTATACTGGGTCAAGCCAAGGTCCATCAAGCCCAGTATAATGTTTCAAACAGTAGCCAGTCCAGATCAAATGTACCTGGCAGATTTCCCAAAGTCCACAGGTTCCACAATGCTCATCCTGGGGTAAGTAGTTAATTTTCCAGGTCCTCTTTTAATAATGGTTTATGGACCTTTCCTCCAGGAACTTGTCCAAACCTTTTTTAAACCCAAGTACACTAACAGCTTTTACTACATCCTCTATTAACGAATTCCAGAGTTTGACTATTCATTGAATGAAAAAATATTTTCTCTTATTAGTCTTAAATGGATTATATTGTAGCTTGATTGCATATCCTCTAGTCTTTCTACTTTTTGATGGAATAAATAACTGATCTATGTTAACCTGTTCCACTCCATTCATTAATTTATAGACCTCTATCATATCTCCTCAGCCGTCTCTTTTCCAATTTGAAGAGCCCTAACCTTTTTAGCCTTTCTTCATAGGAGTATCCTTCCATCCCCTTTGCCATTTTGGTGGCTCTTCTCTGTACCTTTTTGAATTCCACTATATCCTTCTTTTCTATATATTGTTTTTTTTTTGTATTGTAAACCACCCTGGTGTAATGGGGGGCGGTATATCAAATGATAAATAAACATAAACATAAGATACAGCAACCAGAATTGCACACAATATTCAAGGTGCAGTCGAACCATGGAACGATACAGAGGCATTATGATGTCATCCTTTGTTTTCTTCTCTATTCCTTTCCTTATGATTCCTAGCATTCTATTTGCTTTCTTTGGCCGCTGCTGCACACTGGGCAGAGGGTTTCAACGTATTATCCACGATGACGCCTAAATCTTTTTTCCTGGTTGTTGGTTTCTAAGGTGGTACTTGCATCATGTAACCATAGTTTGGATTGTTCTTTCCTAGGTGCATAACTTTGCACTTGTCCACATTAAATTTCATCTGCTATTTGAATGCCCAATCTTCCAGTTTTTCAAGGTCCTTTTGCAGTTTTTCACAATCCTCTTGGGTTTTAATAACTTTGAATGATTTTGTCTCATCTGCAAATTTGATTACCTCAATCATTATTCTCATTTATGTTTGTTTATTTCACTTGATATACTGCCCTTCAAATAAAAACAAGGTGGTTTACAAACTCAAATAGTATAGAATTGGGCCATGGGCACCGAAAGGAAAAAAGTTATATTGGTTGACAGGAAAGCGAGAGACAGAGCAAGCATAACATGCATATATGGTGAACATGACTAAGAGAGAGGAACACACAAGACAAAACAAAAAAGCGAGAGGCTGGTTATACATACATACATATACATTGAACTAGACTGAGAGAGGAGCACACAGGACTAGACATGGGCAGTGGGTAGGTCAAATGCTTTGTTGAAAAGATATGTCTTCAGCTGAGCCTTAAAGGTGTGGTAATTTTGTTCCAGACGGAGGGGGGTGGGTGGGGGAGTTCCACAGGGCAGGGCCAGCAAAGAAGAATGCAGAGTTACGGGTGGACTGGAGATGAGCACGTGAAGGGTTGGGAAGGTGAAGGCGATTGATGTGTATGGACCTAAGAGAAGGCTGGGAGTATGAAATTGTAGACGATCAGACAAGTACAGTGGGGTGTGGGTATATATAACCTGATGGACCAGCGTGAGGAGCTTGTACTGGATACGGAGAGCCAAAGAGAGCCAGTGAAGATTCATAAGAAGGGGGGTGATGTGTTCCCAACATGAGGAGTGAGAGATAAGATACGCGGCTGTGTTTTGTATGCGTTATAATCTGAGAAGCTGGGATTTAGGAACACCGGAGAAAACAGAATTACAAAAGTCGAGGCGAGAAATAACCAGAGATAGTATGAGGGTAGTGAGGGCCTGAGGTGTCAAGAAGGGACGGATTTATTTATTTATTTATTTGGTATACATTTGTAAGCCGCCACTTCCAGCGATCAGCGGCGGACCAATGGTGTAAAATACAAGGGAGTACAGTATAAAATCAGTTGAAGGTACAGAATGATTTGGGGGAGGGGTACACCACCAACACACAAAATTACCAATAGACATTACATTTTGCTCACCCAGGTTTGAGCCACAAATAAAAATATACATTTGATTGAACAGATTATAAATATACACTTGATTGGTCAGAATAAATATACATTTGGTTTACCGTATGAAAATTACAGTTTTATCAGCCAGTTTGAGCAACTAGTTAATTTACAGGTTTATCAAGAATATAGATAGTTGTAAGGTATATTTGCCAGTTATGCAGTCTTATTAACATTGACATTGGAATCTATTTCCTGCCTCTTGTGCTTCAGGGGGTTAGGCAACTTGGGTACGGAGGGAATGATTGAATTTGTCTAGGTGATACCATAATGTGTTTGGAACAGGTGGGTTTTAAGCTTTTTTCTGAAGTCCTGTAGATTGTTGATCAGTCGTAACTCATGAGGTAGTTTGTTCCAAAGCATGGGTGCAGTGTACGTGTATGCCCGGTTGCTCGTTCCCTCATTTACGTCTCTCAAACTACTGGGTACGTAGTGTGTGTTAAGATTGTTCGAATCTGCTGAAGAAAGAAGAAAGATGACTTGGTAACATGGGAAAGTGGTCTTGGAAGGAGAGGTCAGAGTCAAGGAAGACACCCAGGTAATGGAAGTGAGACACTAATGGGATGGGAGAACCAGAAAAGGACGGGGCCAGTGAAGGAGGAGGACTGCCATGAGAAAACCAAATAGCCAAAATCTTAAAGATGTTCAGATGCAGACAGTTGGAGACTAGCCTTTCTGCTACAGAGGATAGATAGGAGTTAAGAGGGGAGAGGTCAGGGTGAAGAGGGGGAGCTATGGTGCAAAATAATATCGTCAGCACAGTAGAAAGCGCAAATGCCTGATTGTTGTATTACCAGTGCAAGGGGGGGTGCCAGGTCATTTATGAATATGTTAAAAAGCAGCGGGCCCAACACAGATCCCTGCCCTACTCCAGTATTTACTTTTTTCCTTTGAGAAAATTGGTCATTTAGTCCTACTCTTTCTATCTTTTAACCAGTTCCTGATCTACAATACTACTCTGCCTCCAATCCCATGACTTTTTAATTTTGCCAAGCATCTTGTCAAAGGCGCTCTGAAAATCCATACACTATATCAACCAGCTTACCTTTTTCTGCCTGTTTATTCACACCTGCAAAAAATATAATAGATTAGTAAGACAAGACTTTCCTTGGCTAAATCCATGTTGATTTTCTCCCATTAAACCAGGATAAATACATGATAAATAATTTTATTCTTTATAGTATTTTCTTCCATTTTTCCCGGTACTGATGTCAGACTCACAGGTCTGTAGTTTCCCAGATCATCCCTGGAACCCTTTTAAAATATTGGCTTTACATTAGCCATTCTCCACTCTTCAGGTATTACAGATAATGTTAATGATAGTTTACAGATTGCTAATAGTAGGTCTGCAATATATTTCAGTTCTTTCAATATCCTTGGATGTATACCATCTGGTCCAGGTGATTTGCTACTCTTCAATTTATCAATTAGTTGTAATACATCTTTCCGGTTTATCGATATTTCTTTCAATTCTTCCAATATATATCACCTTTATATACCATTTCAGGCATGGGTAAATTCCCTACATCTTCTTCAGTAAAGACTGAAGCAAAGAATTCAGTCTCTGCTATGGCCCCTTTTACTCCTCTGTCATCCAGTGGTCCAACTGACACACTCATGTTTTTTCGTTATGAATGTACTTGAAAGTTTTTTGTTATGTATTTTTTGCTTCCATGGCTAACTGTTTTTTTTTTTTCAAATTCTCTTTGCCAGCCTTATCAATGCCTTGCATTTAACTTGCCATTGCTTATGTTTCCCGTTTTTATCATTTGGCTCCTTTTTCCATTTCCTGAAAGATCCTTTTTTGTCAACAACAGCCTCTCTGACCTCACCTTTAAACAATGGTGGCAGTTTTTTGGCCTTCCTTCCTCTTTTCTTAAAGCGTGGAATACAGCTGGTCTGAGCTTCAAAGATAATACTTTTAAACAACTACCTCAGCATCAACCTCAAAAAAACGGAAGCAGTGTTCGTAACAAGATCACCCGTGACCGAGGACACTTATCCAACATCAATCTCAATCAACAATACCTGTTAAAAAAGAAGTAAAATACCTAGGTGTAATAATTGATCATACACTCACCATGCTACCACACATAAAACAGACAGTAAAAACCATATTCTACAAACTCAAAACCATACAACACCTAAGGCCCCTTCTTGACACACATGACTTTAGATCAGTTGTTAATACACTCATCACCCCCCACTTTGATTATTGTAATATTCTCCTAATTGGCCTACCACAAAAAAATACCTACCTACTACAAAGAGCCCAGAACATCTGTGCAAAAGTAGTCACTAAAGCCCGCCTAGTAGACCATGTAACCCCTATAATGCTAGAACTACATTGGCTTCCTATAAACAGCAGAATCAGATATAAAATTCTCCTAACCACCTTCAAGCTCCTAAATGACATCGCCCCCTCACATCTATCCACGCTACTACACGCCCATCTGAATCAAGAGCTCGCAGACTAAACGCAGCCCACTCACTTGAAATACCAAAATCAATCATGAAAACTAAAAAATCCACCAGCACCAGGGCCTTCACATTCACTGCCCCCATGCTCTGGAATGATCTCCCAATAGACCTTCATATCATAAAAGACCTCTCCCAATTTAGGAAGGAACTCAAAACATACCTATTTTCCGAACACTATGAAATCCCCTACCCCCCAAGTTCAACCCCACAGCATCCACAGACACACAAACACAAAGCCCTTAAAATCACAATCAACTAACCATACATAGACCTACCACAGACACACCAAAAACTCATGATAAAAAAATGGAAATAAATTCCACCACCCACATATGACTAATGAACGCTTCACCCTGTAATTCATTGTATATAACCTTTTGGTAAATAACCATTGTAAATAGTTTTGGCAGTTCCTCGCCTCACTACTTGTAAAAAGTTAGAAAATTTTGTTTAATATTATAATGCAGACGTATACAAAAGTATACAAAATGTAAATAGTTCCGACAGTTTACTGCACTTTTATCTGTAAAAAGTTAGAAATTTCCGTTCTATGTAATGTATACAGAAGTATACAAAACTGTTAACTTGTTCCATGTAAACCGCCCCTGATCTCTGGAAGGGGCGGTATAGAAGAAATAGTTAAATAAATAAAATAAAATAAACAATGCCTAAGCTTTATGTAAATCTTTAACCTTTGCAGCTACTCCTTTTAGTTTTTTCTTAATTATTTTCCTCATTTTAGCTGTGTCTCTCTTTTGAAAGTTAAATGGTAGTACTGTGGATTTCCTTGTCATCCTTCTTTCATTTATTAAATGCGATCATGCTCTGATCACTGTTGCCAAGTGACCTCAACACCCTTACCTCTTGCACCAAATCCTGCATGCCACCGAGGACTAGGTCCAAAATAGCTTCCCCTCTTGTCTGTTCTTGAACCAGCTGCTCCAAGAAGCAGTCATCTAGAAACTTTATCTCCCTAGCATGTCTTGCTGTGACACTGACCCAATTGATACTGGGGTAGTTGAAAGTTGACTTGCTTCTAAGGTAAAAGCGAAATAGTTTGTACCCAGGTGTCAGTGTCCCATTGGTTGTCCTCCTTCCACCAGGTCTCTGAGATGCTAATCATATCTAACTTCTCAGAGCTATATATTCTAACTTTCCCATCTTATTTTTTTAGACTTCTAGCATCTGCATATAGGCATTTTAGAGGTTGTAATTTATTCATATTAATCTGGTTATCAGTTGATAGTGTAACTTGGAGTCTTTCATCTCTGTACTTAAGGGCATCTGGGTTACTTTTATCTTTATTGTAGCTTCTGTTTGGATGTCCTAACTTCCCTCTTTTGCTAGTATCCTTCAAGATACATCCTTCTGAACCATGCACTCTTGGGCTATTGTCTGCTTTCCCCTATTATCTAGTATTACATCTCCTGGTGGACAGGTCCTAGCTACAGGATCACTTTCAGCCTCACCAATCTGATGGTCTCCTTTCATGAGACCCCTCTCCTGCATGGCAGCTGAGAAGCTGCCAGATTGTAGGTGGGGCTTCAATACTGTTTCCTTGTAGGTCTCATCTATTTACTGAAAGATACTCTGCACCCCCCTCACCTAATAACAGATAGGGCTCTTGGGTCACAGAAATCCACACACAAGGCAAGGAAAAGGTTAATTGATCTTCATCTTTAGATAATACACAAATCTGTAAATAATACACAACACACTTGTATTATAAACACAGGACCAAAGCGTTTTGGGAGAGCAAGCTAGGCAGTTGCCTATGTTTACTCTGAAATCAAAGCTTTAGGCCTCTTTATTTATAGGTAAAGATTCCATTACACAGCATAATTTCACTTTATTATTCTACGTCTCACATCACGTATATTCATAATATACATATTCTATTCTACGTCTAGTGTTACGTATATTCATAATATATTTTTCTATAGGCATGCACGTCATGGACAATCATGAAAAGACATACATATATTCTCAGGCATGACTATGTAGGCCTTAATTCTAATTAATTCTAACACTGACAGTTTGATATCTCTGACCAGAGACAGCGAGACTGTGAAGCTAGGTAAACAACTTGCCTTTTACTTATCTTTCTAATAACAAGACTAATGTTTATGTTATCTAAACCTTTAGCCCAATTTCTTCTACGGACATTTCAAGGATAGTATTAAATAGGAGCTACAAATGATATTTAACTCTTTCTTAGGAATTATAGCAATATAATGTTATTCACAGGGCCTGACTGTATCCAACCTGGTACAATCAAGCTTTCTTTCATTTACCTCTGACTGACTTATGTTCTCCAAGTTTGCAACTCTGGCCTCCAGAGATCGCACTTGTTCTCTGAGGGCAAAGAGGATAATACTATTTGCTGTTGATAGGATGAAAATCTATGGCGTAGATTGTCAAACTCTGCATACGAAACCATTTAAACAAGCTGAAACATATACACTAGTAATGTGATACAGTGGTGCATTTCTTCCATGTCCAGAATCAGGCATGTGGTGGGGATTCATATGTGTCACATAGCAAGTGTCGGGGTGCAGTGTGTGTGCGTGCACGTTCTTGTGTTTGTCATTGTGAGTGCTGGGGGCTTTGTATATACATGGGTATGTGTGTAATGGAGAGTTGAGGGCTGCGCGTGGGTATGTGATGGGGATTGTCGAGTGCTGTGTGTTTGTCTTTCTCATAACCCTCTCCCCTCTCCACAGCCTTCCTGCAGTCAATCTCTCTCTTATAACCCACACGCCCAGATTTCATCTCTCTCTCTCTCTCATTCCCCTTCATCTGCTTCCTCTTTCGCTCATCCATTCTTGACCCTGACTGCAGCACCTGGTTCAGGCTTTCCCCACTGCAGTCAGCACTCTGAATGGTGAAGCCATATAGGCACTGACATAAATTGCGTGCAATTCTGGAGACAGCACCTTCAAAAGGATATAAACAGGTTTGCATCTGTGCAGAGGATGGCTACTAAAATAGTGGTCTTAGTTATAAAGCATATGAGAACAGACTTAAGAATCTTAATATGTACAGTATACTTTAGAGGAAAGGCGGATAGAGGTGATATGACTGAGACATTTAAATACCTCCGTGGCATAAATGCACAGGGGGGAGCCTCTTTCGATTGAAAGCAAACTGTGCTATGAGGGAACATGGGATGAGGGTGAAAGGGGATAGATTCAGGAGTAATATGCAGAAATATTTCTTTACGGAAAGAGTGGTGGATCTGTGGAATAGTCTCCCAGTGGAGGTGGTAGATGAGGACCGCATCTGAATTCAAAAAAGCATGGGACAAACACAGAGAATCTCTAAAGGAAAAAAGGGGACTTTAGTGGTTGATATGGAAGGGTAGACTAGATAGGCCATGTGGTCTTTTTCTGCTGTCATGTTTCTATCAAACCCAGTATCCTGTTTCCAACAGTGGCTAATCCAGGTCACAAGTACCTGGCAGTTTCCCAAAAGGGCGCACAGATTCCACAAGGCTCGTATTGGGGGGAGCAGTGGGTTTCCCGGATCCTCTTTAATAATGGCTTATGGACTTCCTCCAGGAGCTTGTCCAAACCTTTTTTAACCCAACTATACTAACAGCTTTTGCTAATCCATCAGCCAATAACCAATTTGATAAAACTTTAATTGATTCAGATAGGAAGGCTAATGTAGATATTATCTCTCTCACACAAACTATAGATCAATATTTATTTATTTATTTAACAGGTTTTAGACACCACCACCTCCTTAAGTTAAAGTGGCTTACATTACATCTCAAAATTGTTTACATTATAACACCTAAGTGGGGGTGGGGGGGGGGGGGGTGTAACATGGCATGCAGGGTAACTTAACAAAATCGTAAGAACTTATATACAAGTTGAGTAGAAGTGCCATATATAATGACATCAGCTAAGACTAAGAGAGTTCCAGTGAATCACTAAGGAGCATGTTTACTGAAGAGCATTTAGCATGGGATTTAGTCCTTAGTAACCATTAGTGTGGGCCTGTGCTAATGGCTATCACATGCTAAAAAAATCATGCAAAGTGTATAACATGGATTGGGTTGGATTTTGGGTGGAGACTGGGCATGGTTGGTAATGACAGCTATCACATAATCTGTTACTCTGTGGGTAAGAATAAGGATCTTAAATATATTTGTCAAGTTCAGCTTGACTGAGCCACCAGGTGGCCACGGCAGCCATGGTTCCCTCTGCTTCTCCGTTTCTCCCAAGTGTGCCAGGTTCCCCTCGGCTGCACTCCGCTCCAGACTTTATCTCGCTGGAAGACAGAGATATCCTGTACCCCAACCTCAGCACCCCTGCCCTGACAGCATGGCTACTGAAAGGATGACCCTAGCACAGTTCCACTTGCCCAGGGGCATGGAGGATGTCTTTGCTAGCATCCTGCAAGGATTCCACCAGGTGCCAGTTCTCCGTCTGGTGTACTGAGAAGGGGTTCAACCCTTTTCCTTGCTCCGTGACAGAGGTATTACAGTATTTGCTACACCTTTCCAGTGATGGCCTGAAGTATAACTCCCTCAGGGTTCACCTAAATAAGCTGGCAGCATACCATCATCTCATTGACTGGCCATCCCTGTCTGCCCATCTGCTTGTGGCCCACTTCATGAAAGATCTCTTGCTCTCTCGGCCTCCCATTCACTTGCCGGCAGCAGCATGGGATCTGAATGTGGTTCTTGGGAATCTCATGGCTCCACCCTTCAAACTGCTTGCTGCTTGCCACCTCAAGTACCTTTCCTGGAAAATGATCTTCCTTGTGGCACTCATGTCAGCATGCTGTATCAGTGGGCTGCAGGCATTGATGGCTCTTGCCCCCCTATACTATGTTTCATAAGAATAGGGTGATCCTTCGTACCCACACCAAGTTTCTCCCCACCTTCTTTCCTTGGCCCCACATGAGCAGGACAGAGGCTGATCGCCACACCTTGGATTTCAAGAGGGTGCTGGCCGCCTGCCTAGAGCAGACTAAAACCCATCGCCGCTCCTCGCAGCTCTTCATCTCCTACGACCCAACCTGTCTTGGCGTTGAAGTCTCTAAGAGTACTCTGTCTACCTGGGTGGCAGACTGCATCTCCTTTGCCTATCAGCAGGTCGGTCTCTCTCTCAAGTACTATGTTACAACACATAATGTACAGGCTATGGCAGCCTCTGTGGCAAACCTGCATTCCGTCTCCATGCTGGAGATCTGCAGGGCCACCACCTGGTCTTCTGTTCACACCTTCGCAGCTCATTACTGCCTGGAGGAGGACTCCCAGCATGACAGTGCCTTCAGTCATCTGTTTGGGGAATAATGCAACTCCTACCCTCCGGCCCTTCTGTGCATCCAGGCTATCAGAGAATTGATTTCCTGGTTGAAGCTGTGGTCGTCCTTGAGGTTTTTCAGCCACTCAGCACTCTGCAGTCTTTCCCGGTTTGATTTTTCAGTTGTCTATGGCTTTTTACACTAACAAATCTGACTCCATCACCATTCCCAACAAAATGAACACAATCTGCCTCATACAGGACATCATCCTCCAACACCAATGACCCAATGCTGGACACAATTATAGCAGGAACAGGAAAGGAACTTCTAGTTCTCCAGGAACAAGCAGGAAGTCAGTCCTCACTTATGGGTGACGTCGGCACCAACGGAGCCTGCGCGGAGCAATTCCCCAGCTTTCAAAGAAAGCCTTTGGGATTGCTGCCATGCATGCGTGGTCCTCTTCCCGCTCAAGGGTGCCATCTTGCTCAGTCTCCCTTTTACCACAGAGCCCTTTGGATGCAAAGTTCTCATTTTTGGGCCTACAGGCCTTTCTGTTTTCCAGTTGCACTGGTCCTCTACCTGTCCTCCCCTGCTCTACAGTATTAGAGCTTTAGGGGATAGTCTAATTTTTTCATTTTTTGTTTCGGGCTTCATGCCCTTTTTCTCCTCTAACTGCTGGCCGCATGGGTCTTCAACCTCACAGGGGCCATTTTTGCCCCCATGGCCACCGGCTTCAAAAAATGCGATAGATGCTCTAGGAACATGTCGCTTATGGACACTCATGACTGTTGTCTGCGGTGCCTCGGAGCCGACCATGATCTGGAGCTCTGTTTGCTCTGCAAGAAAATGTCCTCTAAGGCCCTGGTCAGCTGTAAGCAGAAGTCTGAAGACATTTTCCGAAAGGCTGCCTCGGAATCCCCAGTGGCACCCTCGGTTGTGTCTCCCCCAGTGGGGTCCCCCCCTGCAGCCCCGTGCTCTCGGCAGTACTCCGACCAGGGATCCCCTGAGGTGGAGTGGCGCAAAAAGAAGAAGACCTAGATGTAGCACAGAGGTTAATGCAAGGACTACGGAGGCGGAGGGAGGAGGTCCCTGGTTCGATCCCCCACAGGGGAGTGAGGCATTATTAAAATCATCTCTAATACCTGAAGATTGGAGGATCGCCAATGTAACACCAATTTTTAAAAAGGGTTCCAGGGGTGATCCGGGAAACTACAGACCGGTGAGCCTGACATCAGTACCGGGAAAAATGGTAGAAACCATCATAAAGAATAAAATTACTCAGCATGTAGATAGTCATGACCTAATGGGAGACAGCCAACATGGCTTTAGACAAGGAAGATCTTGTCTTACTAATCTGTTATGTTTTTTTGAAGGAGTGAATAATCAGGTGGACAAAGGTGAGTCGGTTGATATTGTGTATCTGGACTTTCAGAAAGCCTTTGACAAGGTCCCTCATCAGAGACTTTTGGCAAAACTAAAGAGTCATGGGATAGGAGGCAGTGTACTATTGTGGATCAGGAACTGGTTAAAAGATAGAAAGCAGAGGGTAGGGCTAAATGGCCAATTTTCCCAATGGAGAAAGGTAAATAGTGGTGTACCCCAGGGATCTGTGCTGGGTCCGCTGCTTTTTGTCATATTCATAAATTACCTGGAAAGTGGAATAACGAGTGAGGTTATCAAATTTGCAGATGACATAAAACTATTTAAAGTTGTTAAAACCCAAGAGGATTGTGGAAAATTGCAAGAGGATCTTGATAAATTGGAAGACTGGGCATCAAAATGGCAGATGAAATTTAATGTGGACAAGTGCAAGGTTATGCACCTAGGGAAGAACAACCCAAACTATGGTTACACGATACAAGGTTCCACATTAGGAACCACCACCCAGGAAAAAGATTTAGACGTCATTGTGGATACCATGTTAAAACCCTCGGCCCAGTGTGCAGCAGCGGCCAAGAGAGCAAATAGAATGCTAGGTATGATAAGGAAAGGAATGGAAAATAAAACAAAAGATATTATAATGCCTCTATATCGTTCCATGGTGAGACCGCACCTTGAATATTGTGTGCAATTCTGGTCGCCGTATCTTAAAAAGGATATAGCGATTTTAGAAAAGGTTCAGAGAAGAGCCACCAAAGTGGTAAAGGGGATGGAAGGATACTCCTATGAAGAAAGGCTAAAAAGATTGGGGCTCTTTAACCTGGAAAATAGACGGCTGAGGGGAGATATGATAGAAGTCTATAAATTAATGAACGGAGTGGAACGGGTAAACGTAGATCGATTGTTTACCTTATCAGAATATAGAAAGACTAGAGGACATGCAATGAAGCTACAGGGTAAACTATTTAAGACTAATAAAAGAAAATATTTTTTCACTCAACGTGTAATCAAACTCTGGAATTTGTTACCGGAGGATGTAGTAAAGGCTGTTAGTGTAGCTGGGTTTAAAAAAGGTTTGGAGAAGTTCCTGGAGGAAAGGTCCATAAACCATTATTAAGAAGGGACCCAGAATATCAATGCTTGAACCAATACAAGCATTGTGGAACCTGTGTCCATTGGGGAAACTGCTAGGTATGTATGACCTAGATTGGCCACTGTTGGAAACAGAATACTGGGCTTGATGGACCTTGGTCTGACCCAGTATGGCATATCTTATGTTCTTATGAAGTCGCTGTCGGGGGCTCCCGACAAGCGCGAGCACTCCTGCACTCGGTCACTCAGCCCCCTTTGGCGTTCCCAGGAGTCGGACAGGGAGCAGCCCCGCAAGGTTACCCCATACAGAAGTGGAGGCCTCCTGTGAAGGCACCTGGTCTCCTGAGGCCTGTCCCGGTGTGGACCCTCTCTCCTCCTCGACGCTCTACCCAGTGACTCCGGGATCGGTGTCAGAGGGCCCCACGCCTGTGTGGGAGTCCCGCATGCTGGTGCTGGAATGCAGCATTTCTGCGTTTATTGCTTCCCAGCAGGCACTCACAGCCAGCTTTGCTGACCCGCACCCAGAGACCGTGGGTCCTTCACATGGGACACCTAAATCCGTCCAGGAAACCCCGAGAGCCGCGGGCCTCGTGAGAGTCCTCGATGTCGGTCTCGCTTGCCCTCTTGTTCCTCGGAGGTGAGATCTTCCAAGGCCTCCGGCTCCAAGCGGGCACCAGCCATTGGACAGGGTGATCTACCTGGCTCGGACTCCTTGACCGATTTCTCAGAGTGGGAGTCTGATGGGGACACATCTCTGGAAACCCGTACCCATCGGGATCTTCCATTGGACCCGTCCCCGCTCGCGTTCCAGCAGTGCTCGCCACCTGAGGACGACACCTTCCTGGTGGTTATTCGGGACATGGCACGGGCCCTTAACCTGGCCACTCAAGCCGAGGAGGACCCTTGTGCTGAAGAACTCGATATTCTTCAGTACGAGTCCCCGCCCAGGGAATCCCTCACTCTGCCAGTTCCTCTTATTCTATTTTGGCTGCTACTCCGCATGTGGGAGGCCCCTGCCTCAGTCCCTATCTTGTGAGCAAGTGCCTTGACATGATGTACAAGGTACAACGTGGGCCGGGCTTCAGGAAGACCCAACTCCCCCACACCTCTATGGTGGTGGAGTCTACCATGAGAAAGCAAAAGAGCCCTAAATCGCACTCGTCGGTGCCACCTGGCCGAGAGTCAAGAGCCCTGGATGCCCTGGGCCGCAAGGCCTACCAAGGCTCCATGCTCGCATTCAAGCATACCAACTGTACATTGCTATGTTCTCCGCGGGCCTCGAGGTTGAGCCCTTCAACAGATTCGGCACTCTGCTAAAATCCATTTCAGACTGCTCTAAATGCCTCTCCCGAGCAGCCTACGATGGATTTGAGTCATTGGCTCAGGTGGCGGCCATGGGCATCGGGGCCCACCGCCAGGCATGGCTCCAATCCTTGGATTTGAAGCAATGGGTGCAGGAGAAACTCCTAGATGTGCCCTGCCTTGGCGAACAGCTCTTCGGCAAGCCGAAGGAGGATAAAGTCGCTGAGAGAGAGACCAAGTTTGTCACCAGAACCCGTGTCTCACGCAAGACCTCAACTCTGCCCCAAAAGAAACAACCAGCCAAGAAGCCCTTCTTTCCATGGAAGGGCCTCCAGTATCGGGGCTACCCGCCATACCCAGCTACCCCCGTGCCGACCACCCCGGCGCAAGGTAAATCCGGCCAAGGGCATCGTAAGCCAAAAGGACCGAAAGCGCAAACTCCGACTCCTCCACAACCCGCTCAGGAGTTTTGATGCCATCGGCATAGTCCCTCGCCCTCCGGCGATGCAGCAGCCAGTGGGGGCATGCCTGTCCCATTTTGCCGCATCGTGGGCCTCCATCACCTCAGACACCTGGGTTCTCCAGGTCGTCCAAGACAGCTATCGCCTTTGCTTAGACAGTTGCAAAGGTTGAAGACTTACATCAAGCTTGGGTGTTGTTGAAAAATACTATCTTGGAAGCCCAGACCAGCTGTATTCCACGCTTTAAGAAAAGTGGAAGGAAGTCCAAAAAACTGCCAGCATGATGGTTTAAAGGTGAGGTCAGAGAGGTGGTTGTTGCTAAAAAAGCATCTTTCAGGAAATGGAAAAAAGAACCAAACGACGAAACCTGGAAACAGCACAAGCACTGGCAAGTTAAATGCAAGGCATTGATAGGGCAGGCAAAGGGAGAATTTGAGAAGAAGCTTGCTGCGGAAGCAAAAGCGCGAAATAAAGACTTTTTCAAGTACATTCTTAGCAAAAAACCTGTGAGAGAGTCAGTTGGTCCATTAGATGATAGAGGGGTTAAAGGGGGCACTAAGAGGCGACAAGGCAATAGCGGAGAGACTAAATGAATTCTTTGCTTTGGTCTTTACTGAGGAAGATGTAGGGATGTTACCCATGACTGAAGTGGTATTTAAAGGTGCGGAAGAACTGAAGGAAATATCAATACATGGGGAAGATATATTACAACTATTAGATAAACTGAAGAGTAGTAAATCACCTGGGCCGGATGGTATACATACAAGGGTGTTGAAAGAATTGAAATATGAGATTGCAGACCTGCTATTAGTAATCTGTGAATTTTCATTAAAATCATCTGTAATACCTGAAGATTGGAGGATCGCCAATGTAACGCCAATTTTTAAAAAGGGTTCCAGGGGTGATCCGGAAAACTGCAGACCGGTGAGCCTGACGTCAGTACCGGGAAAAATGGTAGAAACCATCATAAAAAACAAAATTACTCAGTATGTAGATAGTCATGGCCTAATGGGAGAGAGCCAACATGGCTTTAGACAAGGAAGATCTTGTCTTACTAATCTGTTATGTTTTTTTGAAGGTGTGAATAAGCAGGTGGACAAAGGTGAGTTGGTTGATATAGTGTATCTGGACTTTCAGAAAGCCTTTGACAAGGTCCCTCATCAGAGACTTTTGGCTAAACTAAAGAGTCATGGGATAGGAGGCAGTATACTATTGTGGATCAGGAACTGGTTAAAAGATAGAAAGCAGAGGGTAGGGCTAAATGGCCAATTTTCCCAATGGAGAAAGGTGAATAGTGGTGTACCCTGGGGATCTGTGCTGGGTCCGCTGCTTTTTGACATATTCATAAATGACCTGCAAAAGGTAATAACGAGTGAGGTTATCAAATTTGTAGATGACACAAAACTATTTAAAGTTGTTAAAACCCAAGAGGATTGTGGAAAATTGCAAGAGGATCTTGATAAATTGGAAGACTGGGCATCAAAATGGCAGATGAAATTTAATGTGGACAAGTGCAAAGTTATGCACTAGGGAAGAACAACCCAAACTATGGTTACACGATGCAAGGTTCCACATTAGGAACCACCACCCTGGAAAAAGATTTAGGCATCATTGTGGATAACATGTTAAAACCCTCGGTCCAGTGTGCAGCGGCGGCCAAGAGAGCAAATAGAATGCTAGGTATCATAAGGAAAGGTATGGAAAATAAAACAAAAGATATTATAATGCCTCTATATTGTTCCATGGTGAGACCGCACCTTGAATATTGTGTGCAATTCTGGTCGCCGTATCTTAAAAAGGATATAGCGTTATTAGAAAAGGTTCAGAGAAGAGCCACTAAAATGGTAAAGGGGATGGAAGGATACTCCTATGAAGAAAGGCTAAAAAGGTTAGGGCTCTTTAACCTGGAAAAGAGACGGCTGAGGGGAGATATGATAGAAGTCTATAAATTAATGAACGGAGTGGAACGGGTAAAAGTAGATCGATTGTTTACGTTATCAGAATATAGAAAGACTAGGGGACATGCAATGAAGCTACAGGGTAAACTATTTAAAACTAATAAAAGAAAATATTTTTTCACTCAACGTGTAACCAAACTCTGGAATTAGTTCCCGGAGGATGTAGTAAAGGCTGTTAGTGTAGCTGGATTTAAAAATGGTTTGGACAAGTTCCTGGAGGAGAGGTCCATAAACCATTATTAAGAAGGGACCCAGGATATCAATGCTTGACCCAGTACAAGCATTGTGGAATCTATGTCTTTTGGGGAAACTGCTAGGTACGTATGACCTAGATTGGCCACTGTTGGAAACAGGATACTGTGTTTGATGGACCTTGGTCTGACCCAGTATGGCATATCTTTTGTTCTTATGTCATCATACTGAGGTAAGATGGCACCCTTGGGCGGGAAGGTGACTGTGCATGTGTGGTCTAGCTTCTATGAATGCTAGGGAGTGTTCATCACGTGAGCTCAGTCTGTGCCAACGTCGCCCATATGTGAGGACTGATTCCTGCTGTCCCCAGAGAACATTTGTTACAGGGAGAGTAACTACGTTATCAGGGGAGTAGAGCTGAGCCTGGCACAGATTCTCTGTGGGGGACTCTTAGGGGGTGAGTACCTAGGCTTGACTTTGTCATTGTCCTTGTTGGCGGCTTCCGATTCAGTCTGTCTGGCACAATTCAGGGTAGACCACCTCCGACCATTGGCACCGTGTGGGAGTTTCCTCCTATTCTCTGCATGAGCTAGTATCATTTTCTCCTATTATGCGCCTGGAGGTCACACAGTCTGTATGCATGTTCTGTCTAGGTGACTTCAATGCGCATTCCTATCCTAGCGCCTGTAACACTCACTGCAGTAAAAGCACAATTAATGCATGGCTTTATGACGCCACTGCCTTAGCATGCGTTGTTGTCATAGTTGCCTTAACTCTCTTATGATGTCATCTAGAAATCGTTGTTTGGCCTGTGGCAAGCATGGTGCCTCATCTCTGGTTTCTGGACTCTGCTCTTCTTGCATGGAAGCTCTGAGTTGTTCCTGGAGGGATTACCCCCCCCCCCCCCCCCCGGAGATGTGATTATTCCAGCCTTGTCTGCCTAAGGGCAGGAGGTGGCTGATGGCACTGTGGGTAAGGATAACCAGCTGGCTGGAGGTTCTGGTGATGTGCTGGGTGCCGCTCCCTGACCTCTAGGGGATCAATGGTGAATGTGTCCCTTGTTGTAGGGGTGCTCATTTCCACCGAGAGGGCTACCAGAGTCCAGAATTGTCCTTCCTGGAATTATTTTCCTATTTACAACTGTCCTGGTCATTCTGGTGTGGAAATTTAGACCCTGCAGCCTTTGGGTCCCCACTAAGCACAGTCTCATGAGGGAAAGGCTGAAAGTGGAAGCCCTGTATGATTGCCTATGGCTAAGGGTCCCTGGCAAAGGGTGCCCTCTGGAGATGAGGATTAGTTGGGATCTGTCTGAGATTTGGACTTTGACTTGGATTCAGATGTCTGATGTGGGTGGCGAAGTACTCTTGCCTTCAGAGGATTGTGAGGATGCTGATATCAGCCTGTAATGGAAGGAGAAACTGGAGGAGTTGATTACCAGGGTTTTATCCACCTTGAGCTTGGTGTAGCAGGAACCAAAGATGCATCCACTGCTGTCTTCCTGTTCCCGGAGGTGCTCAAGGGCCTGTTCTGGTCAGACTGGGATTTCCCCGACTCCCTAGCTAAGGGTGTATAAGAAGATGCATATTCTCCTGGAGAAGGAGTACGTTGTGTGGTTTGATATTTCCAAAGTGGATGTGCAGATCATGGCGGTTACCAGTGGGACCACCATTCCTGTGGATGGTAGATTGACCTTAAAGGATATTCTGGACCAAAAGGTGGATTCGTGTTAAAGAACCAGTTTGCTGCTGCTGTGTTGGCTGCTATTCTTCAGTTGCAGTATGTGCAGGCCTGACATCTTGAGCCCTGCTCCAATGGATTCAGTCTCTTCTGCCAGATAATTCTACCACTCTTTTGGAGTCTGCTACAGCTTTCCTTTCTGATGCCATGTATGGTCTGGTAATCTAGCGGCCAGGGATTATGCCCTGTCGATAGTGACATGCCATTGGCTTAACTCTGATATGGGCAGCGGACTCCTCTTCCAAAGCCCGGTTGCCTATCTGGCCTTAGAGGGGCACTTCTCTTGGGTCTGATTTGGAGAAACTAGTGAAGAACCTGGGGTGAGACAGCATCTTACTGCCTTCTGGAGGATAGGTCCAAGGGGCCTATGAAGCAGGCAGGAGCCCCTTTAACATTGGTCTCTGCCCACTCCTCGCTGATGCACTGCTCTGACTCCCAGGGTCTTGGGACTCCCATTGCTGCCAGCCTGGAAAGCCTTTCTTTCCCTCTGTTTATGGACTTTGGGCTCATTCTCAGTACTTTTGTGGAGCACTTGGGCCCAGATACCTGGTCCCATCCAGAGGAGGATCCTCCCAGGCTGTGCAGTGACAGTTTAGGGTCCCATTCCTTGGTTCCTCTGGTTGGGGGGGGGGGGAGAGACGGGCTTTACCTCTTCCTTCAGGAATTGGCCCAAATCACCAAGGACTGCTTGGTGCTAGTCCCCATTCAGTACGGATATGTACTGGATTGCAAGAACTGATCCTGGCCGCTTTCGTCTTCTCCCCTTGTGGGGCTGCAAACTGCAGGGCTGCTGTGTGGACCCTCTTTGGCAAGTTGTTTTTACTGAAGGCAGTGTGCCCGTCCCCTTGGACAATCTGGGCAAGGGCAGGTATTTCATCTTTTTCATGGTGCCCACCTTGAAGGAACATTACGTCCCATTCTGGAGCTCAGTGTCAATGAGCACTTGTGCATTTGTTCATCTGAATGGGAACTTCGTGATCCATGATTCAAATGGTGCGCTGAGAGGAGTTCCTGGCATCCAGGAAGATGCATTAGAGCTATTTGATAAACTAAAGAGTAGCAAATCACCTGGACCAGATGGTATATATCTGAGAGTGTTGAAACAACTGAAATATGAAATTGCAGACCTACTATTAGTAATCTGTGAACTATCATTAAAATCTTCTGTAATACCTGAAGATTGGCAAATGGCCATTGTAACATCCATTTTTAAAAAGGGTTCCAGGGGCAATCCGTAAAACTACAGACTGGTGAGCCTGACATTAGTACCAGGCAAAATAATAGAAACCATTATAGAGAATAAAATTTCTGAACACTTAGATAGTCATGGTTTAATGAGAGAAAGCCAACATGAATTTAGCCAAGGAAAGTCTTATCTTGCTAATCTGTTATTTTTTTTTGAAGGTGTGAATAAACAGGTAGACAAAGATGAGCCAGTCAGTATAGTGTATCTGGATTTTCAGAAAGCCTTTGACAAGGTCCTTCATTAGAGACTCTTGGCGAAATTAAGAAGTTGCATAATAGGAAGCAGTGTATTGTGGATCAGGAACTGGTTAAAAAATAGAAAGCAGAGAGGAGAGCTAAATGACCAGTTTTTTCAAAACACAAGAAGATTGTGAAAAACTGCAAGAGGTCCTTGATAAATTGGAAGACTAGACATCCAAATGGCAGATGAAATTTAATGTGGACAAGTGTAAAGTTATGCACGTAGGAAAGCAAAAACTACGGTTACACGATGCAAGTAGTGTGGAACCTGTGTATCTTTTTGGGAAACTGCCAGGTACTTGTGACCTGGATTGGCCATTGTTGGAAACAGGATAATTGGCTTAATGAAACTTGGTCTGACCCCCGTATGGCATATCTTATGCTCTTATGTTATGATCCATATTTTCATATCCCGATCTGGGAGATCAGCAAAGTATCTGTGTTTTGCCGTGCTTGGCTCTCTCCTTCAGTTCACCCCCCACCCCCAATTCAGACTCTCTACTGCCCCATGGACATTCTCAAAGGTCATGGTGGTGGTGGCTGTGGTGCCAAGGGATTTGTGTGCACCCATATCTGGACTACTGGCTCACCCTAGTCCATTCTCTTTCAGAGGTTTCTCCGGTAGCTCCCCGAACGGTGTCCTTTCTGATAAGCCTCGGCTCTGTTCATTTAGGAAGGAATAAGTTGTTGCATTCCCAGTCCCTGGAATTCCTGGGAGCACGTTTGGATATATGAGCATGCAGTGTCTTCCTGACAAAAAGTCAAAAGCTGTTGGATCGCCTAGCGCAATTCTGTTTGCAGCAGGCTCCCAGGATCCGGGATTATCTTCAACTCTTTGGATTGATGGTGGCAACTGAAGAGCTTACTTAACTCTCTCCTCACCAGTAACCTCACTGGGTTCTTGAAGCTACAAATAACTACATTCACAAACAATGGAAAGGTGATCAAATACAGCAATAAATACAACAGTTCTATAGAAAATACACCAAAGCTTTGCGGAGAGAAACTGAGAGACACACGTTCTCCCTGTTTACTCTAACTTCTTAGCCATGGTTCACTTTATTTATAAGGCTTTTGTAGATGATACAGCATAATTTCACTTTATCATTATACGTCATGTATGTATCATATTGTAGGTCAACTTATTCAGTGTGGGTCAATGTGGAGACATAAATGGAGTCCGAGACATAATTATTTACTGTTACATGGCCATTATAAGGAGACATACAGGAATCCAAGGTATAGAATGACCTAATTTACATAATTGTTTACTGCTGATGACTTGACTTGACTTGATATCTACTAATTACTAACCCTGAGAGTATTTTAGCTAATAACTCTGAGACAGAAAGGCCAGAAGTACAACCTGCCCTTTTCTTTATGTAAACCTTCACCTAGTAAGCTAATATATGAAGTTTTATTTCTAAGCAAGGTTCTGAACAAAATTAACTCTTTCTCAGATTTTTATTCAGTCTAATAGTATATGGTACCCCGTACGAATATACATGCTTTCAGCAACAATCAAGATGGTGCCGCGGGTGCATGCTCTTTTGCAGTTGCTCCAACGGTCCTAACTCTGTGATCCCTGAGTTCTCAGCAGTTTGAGCTCAGGCTCCCGCTCCCAGTGATAGTGATGGCGAGCCTGCAGTAGTGACAGCAGCCCAGTCTCTGAGGAAGGGCATACCGCTGGATGATTTCTCATGAACCCTTCTGTCGATGGATATCAATCTTTCGGGCTGAGGAACTCATTGCCAAGGCCAAACGGCCCAGGGTTGTTGGAACCACAGGGAAGTAGTGTAGTCCATCAACTGCCTTGAGGTGAGGGCCATTAGGTTTATTTATTTATTTCCATTCTCTTATATACCGTGCTATTCTGCATCAGTGCGGTTTACATTGAACAAACTGAAATTACATTGAACAGGGCATTATAACTTGGAGATAACTATTTTACAGGGAACATGGGCTATGGAGGGTTAAGTTGACTCTTCTGCATCACTGGCCCCCAGTTGAGGGCCGGGCGGATCGAGTGTTCTCGAACAATGCCATGGTGATGGCTTGTGTCCATCAGCAAGACAGCATGAGGAGTGCTGGGGTAGTCTTGGAGATGGTTCTTCTGTTTGCTTGGGCAACGAAGAACCTACTAGTTTTTTGGCTTCGCACATTGCTGGGGTGGCGACTGTGGAAACTGATTTTCTCAACTGGCACTCTCTGGTTTCAGGAGAGTGGGAATTGAGTCAGGAGGTGTTTTCGTTTGTTTCTTCGCTGCTGGGGGTCACCCAAAGAGAGATCTGATGACGACCCGTTCCAATGCCAAAGTGTGCTGCTGCTTCAGTCACTGCCTGGTGATGGGGTCTGAGGGCATTGGTGCCCTGGCTCAACTTTGACCAAGTCAACAGTTGCTGTATGTGTCTCCTCCATGGCCCGTGGTAGGGCATGTGATTCAGTGTATGGGGTGCCACCCAAGAAGGATTATTCTGGCAGTGTCAGATTGATTGAAGAGAGCAGTATTCAGAGATCTGATGATGCCTCCTGCAAGTACCACCTTTTCCTTTGCCTCCATCTTGGGGCCTCTTTTGTCAGGGGCCACTTGTCCTGGAAGACCTGGCCCCTTTCTCACTTATGGTTTATCTCCTTTAAGGAGACTGTTAGCGCATATGAGCTACTCTCCGGCAGTGGTTTTCCATTCTGCTCAGAGCCTGTAGGAGGCCTACCAACATGGCATGTGCAGGTCTGGTGCGGTGCACAGTTGCTAACTCCTGAGGTGGCCAGGATGCCATCTCTGTTGGCCTTTTGTGCAGTACAATCTGGAGAAGGGCTTTTTCTCTCGGCTCCCTGAAGGTTCAGGTGGCAGCTTTGGCCTGTTTCAAAGGTCCATTGGCTGGTAAGTCTCTAGCCTTATACCAAATGTTTCATGCCTTCATCAGGGGGGTTCGGCGTCTGCGCCTGTGTCCTTCCCTCCAGTTGGTGATCCCTTCCTGGGATCTGTGTCTGGTGCTCAGGGACCTGATGTCTGAGCCATTGAAGCATGCTACTCTGAAGGATTTGATGCTCAAGATGGTTGTCTTGGTTGCGATTTGTTCCGCAAGGTGGATTTCCGAGCTGCAGGCTCTCTTACCGAGGTTCTTATCTGTGTTTTTCAAAAGAGGCCATTTCAGTTCAGCCTTTGTCTTCCTTCTTGCCTAAGCTGATTTCTCCCTTTCATGTGAACCCAGTGGTCTGCCCACCCTCCTCCTCTAAGGAGCAGTGTTGGGGGAAGGATAAGGATCTTCGCCTTGTGGATGTCAGGAGGGTGCTTTTCCAGTACTTGGTTATGAATTCTTTTCATAAGTCTGACCATCTTTTTGTGCTGTTTTCTGGCCCGTGCAAGGGTGGCATGGTGGCTAAGTCGATTTTGGAGCATTGCCTCAGTGTTATCTGTTGTGGAACCAGCTAGTTTTGGAGCTACCTAAATGCAAGCGTCCTCGTAGGCGGAGCAGAGCTCGGTCGCCCCTACAGACATTTGTCAGGTGGCAACATGGGCATCACTTTCCACTTTTGTCAAGCATTACTGCTGTGTCCACATGTGGGCATACACTCCTTTGGCTCAAGGTTTTTGTGAGCTGCTGTCTTCTTCCTGCCCAGTGGAATCATAGCTTTGGTACATCCATCTTGTCTGGACTGGTCTAGCAGGATGATATCAGAGGTGACATTTTACTTACCAGTTTGTCCTTTCCTTGAGTCCTGCTAGACCAGTCCAGGGCCTGCCCTTGAAACTGTATTTGCTCTGTTCTAATGCTATGGTATCCTTGGGTCTGCTATGATTTTTCTGCTTGGCTCTGCAGGTTCATCTTCTGCTGACAGCTTTCAGTTTATGCTTTCCTGTGCATAGTTTTCTACTGTTGATTATGTATTGTTGCTCATGATTGAGGTTTTGTTAGGCTTTGGGATGAATACTGAAGAGACCCTCTGGTGGCTGAGGTGGATAGAGAGGCATGGGTGTGATGTCATTAAAACTTGGGCTTTTCATTGGTTCTGGGTCTCTACCAATCTGCTGGTAGAAGAACACAACCACTTGTCTGGGCTGGTCTAGCAGGACTCAAGGAAAGGACATTAACTGGTAAGTAAAATGTCACCTTCCTCACCTTGTCAGCTACTTCTTTTGAGAACCCTAGTGGCCTCCTTTTCCTCTTACTTTTATTTATTTCCCTAACACCAAGGTTCTTTTCCCTTAAAATATCCCCTTTCAGTTTTGCCCACTGTTCTACATCCCCCAGATGTTCCTATCTAGCTAATGACTCCTTGAGGTATTTCCCCATCTTAAAGTTATTTTTTCTAAAGTATAGGACCACTTTTGAATGATCTCTGCCCTCCTCCTAATGCTGAAACTCACCATCCAGTGATCACTGGGTGCAAGATGATCACCTACTGTAACATCAGAAACACTCTCTATTCATTAAGCACCAGGTCCCCATGGATTCCCATGTGGGTTCCATTACCAGCTGCTGAAATAGTTCTTTTTGAATAAAATCCAGGATCTCCCTAATTCTAGGTGACACTACAGCAGAGATGTCGCAATCAACATCCGGCATATTGAAATCACTTATCAGTAGTACTTCTGCTTTCACAGCAATATTGTGAATGTCTTCAATTAATTCTCTGCTCACGTCTGCTTGTGAAGGAGGTCTGTATATTTTTATTTATTTAACGTTTTTTTCTATACAGCTCTATCCTTCAATCAGAGCGGTTTATATTGAACATTAAACTTATGCAGGTGACAAAAGATAAACAAGTGTTGACTGTTACATTAAACAAAGTTAGAACATGGTAAACTTATTTACATATTTCAACTTGTGTAGTGTGTGTGTGTGGGGAGGGGGGGGTATATACAAGACAATATATACAGTGAGTTTGTCTATTAGGGTGGCATTTGTCCGAAGGTTTATGTATGGTTTAAGTGATGTGTCCAAAGTATTCAGAGTACAGGTAAGTCGTTTTTAGTTTTTTGCGGAAGTCCTTGATATTCATGGTTGATCTGATGTCTTCTGGTGGGGTGTTCCATAATGTTTGGGAAGAGAGCAAAAAAGCTCTGGTGGAGGTGGGCTGGTTGGATTTTTTTGTATTCCAGATGTGTGACGATCATATTTTTGTTGCTTGTTCTCCTGGGGCGTCTGCTGGTGTCTTTGTTGATTAGTTCCTGTAGAATAGTTGCAGAGGATTTGTGTATGATCTTGAAGATTATCTGGATTGTTTTGTACTTGGCGCGGGAGTGTATTGGGAGCCAATGCAATTGGTTGAGTATGGGGGTGATGTGGTCTTCTTTGTGAGTATCGGTGAGTATATGGGTGGCTGTATTTTGTGCCAATTGTAAGGGATAGATGGAGCTTTTTGGTAGATCTTGGTAAATCATTTTGCAATAATCCAGAGTTGGTGTGACAATTGCTTGAAAGATGGTGTGAAACATGTCATGACTGAGTAATGGTTTCAGATTTTTGAAGAGCCTCATTTTGTGATAAGCATTTGCAGTGGTTTTCTTTTTTGACTCTGTAGCGTGAGGTTTTGGTGCAGGATAATGCCAAGGTATTTGATCTTTTTTTGTACTTTGATGGTGTAGTGTGATAGACTGATTTCTTGTGGGGGTGTAGATGATGTGCCTCTGGTGATGATTAAGGCCTCTGTTTTATTGAAATTTACTGCTAGGTTGTTAGTGTCTAGCCAGTTTCCATACAGCTTGTTATGGGTAGGAAGTCCGTATTTTGAATGTTAATTGGAGCGAAGATCTGGATATCATTGGTGTAGATTCTGTATTGCACATTATGGTGCTAGATTATGTTGCAGATGGATTGTATGTAGATATTGAAGAGCATTCTTTGAGGATGTCCTGGGTTAGAGTGAAGGGAGTAGATTTGTGTTTACCACATTTTACTTGTTGCTGCCTATTGCTGAGATAGGACTGGAAACATTTTAGTGTTGTGCCCTGTATTCCGATTTCCTGGAAGCGTTGCAATAAGATACTGTGGGATACTGTGTTGAATGCAGCTGATATGTCCATAAAAATGAGAAGGAATACAGATCTGATGATGATGATTCCCCTGATGATGGTATCCAGCAGTGAGGTTAGCATTTCGATGTTGTGGTTTGGTTTGAAGCCATGCTGGGGGTCTAGTGGGGCATGTAGGTCAAGGTGGTCTTATAGTTGCCTCTGTACCACTTTTTCAATAATTTTCGCCATGAGAGGTAGATTAGATATAGGGCGGTAGGATTTTGGATCAGATTTGTTGAGTGAGGAGTTCTTTAGTATTGGGCATATGACAGCATGTTTGAGCACATTTGGTATATATCCTTGGTTGAGGGCAGTTGTTACTATCTTCTGTATGAGGTGTACGAGTTTGTAGATTTAATCCAGGATGCAGGGCATGGGTCTGACGGTGAGGTGGTAGTGTTGAGAGATGTAATGATGTATTCTATTTGTTGGCAGGTTTGTGAAACTCATTCCAAATAGTTGTTGTAGATGTATCTGGGTAGGTTGAGATTGGGGTCGGAGGGGCTTTCACTGGTGGGTTGTTTTTTTTTGTTATTAGGTGGTATGCAAATACCTGTGGGTGTATTTCTGGGTCGATTTGTTGTGCTGGATCTTTTATGAGTGTCCTTGCTGTTTCAAACAGTTCACAAGGTTTGTTAGCTGATTTCATTATACATTTGGTGTAGAATTGTTGTTAGGTTTTATTTATTATGTTATATTCATGTTGTTTTTGCCTGTATTGTGCAAGAGTGGTGGTGGATTTTGTTTATCTCCATTGTCTCTCCAGTTCATATATCACATCAATGTAAATGGATGTTCTAGTCCCTCTTTCCAAATTAACCCATAATGTCTCTCTTCCTTATGTTTAAAGCCCTGCAATTCTGTAGCTTTAATATAATTTATTTATTACTTTATTATTTATTTATTTAAAGTCTCTTCTATACCGCGCTATTCGGCATCAGTGCGGTTTACATACAACAACTTACACATCTCAATAGCTGATACGTGTTTACATTGAACAAGGCAATAGAACTTGGATAACAAGGGGTAAAACAATGTACAACTGTATGGCAAGATAGGTATCACCTTGCTGGACGTAGTCATGTTTGTCTGGGTGGAAGGGCTCACTAAACTGTATCAGCTAAGTGGCGGATGAGGTTATTAAGGCGCTGTCAGGAAGGTAATATTGGAGGAAGAGATAGTGCTTCAATGCCTTTCTAAACTGTGTTAGGCCAGGGATTGCTCGTATGCTGGGAGGTAGGGCATTCCAGCATCTTGGCGCACAGAATTTGAAGGCTCTTTTTACAGTTGAACATGTGCATTGGGTTATTGATTTCGGGACTATCAGCGTATTAACTGCTGTAGATCTTCTGGATCTATTGGGGGGCATGGTCTGGATCAGCTCTGTCATTGATGTGGATGAGAGCCCGTTGACAGCCTTGAATGTCAGCAATAAGATTTTGTATGTGAGTCTGGCATGTATTGGGAGCCAGACTCACATACACTGGCACATTGGGAGCCAATTTCTCTGGGAATAAGCAGGAAGTCAGTCCTCACATGGGTGACACCAACGGATCCCGCGCGGAGCAAATCCCCAGCTTTCAAAGAAAGCCTTTAGGAGTTGCTACCATGCATGCGTGGTTCCCTTCCTGCCCAAAGGTGCCATCTTGCTCAGTCTCCTTTTTTCCGCGGAGCCCATCAGACATAGTCTGTCCCTGTTCCGGAAAAAGTTTATTTTTTTTGTGCCTTTTGGCTGTCTGGTCTTGCGCCAATACCCTTTCCCGCCCCGACCACTGTACCTCGGTATCAGGTCGCTTCCTCTTTTCTTTTTTACTAAGTTTTATTTTCTTTTTTCTTGGGCGTCTTCGCGCTCTTTTTTCCTCGCTGGCAGCCCAATGTGCAGCAGCGGCCAAGAGAGCAAATAGAATGCTACTAGGTTTCATAAGGAAAGGAATGGAAAATAAAACAAAGGATATTATAATGCCTTTATATCGTTCCATGGTGCGACCACACCTTGAATATTGTGTGCAATTCTGGTCACCGTATGGCGTTATAGAAAACGTACAGAGAAGAGTCACCAAAATGGTAAAGGGGATGGAAGAATACTCCTATGAAGAGAGCCTAAAAAGGTTAAGGCTCTTCATCCTGAAAAAGAGACGGCTGAGGGGAGATATGATAGAGGTCTATAAATTAATGAGTGGAGTGGGACGGGTAAATGTAGGTCGATTGTTTACGTCATCAGAATATAAAAAGACTAGGGGACATGCAGTGAAGCTACAGGGTAACCTATTTAAGACTAATAAGAGAAAATATTTTTTCACTTAACGTGTAATCAAACTCTGGAATTTGTTACCGGTGGATGTAGTAAAAGCTGTTAGTGTAGCTGGGTTTAAAAAAAGTTTGAACAAGTTCCTGGAGGAAAGGTCCATAAACCATTATTAAAAGGGACCCAGGATATCACTGCTTGACCCAGTACAAGCATTGAGGAACCTGTGTCTTTTGGGGAGACTGCTAGGTACTTATGACCTAGATTGGCCACTGTTGGAAACAGGATACTGGGCTTGATGGACCTTGGTCTGACCCAGTATGGCATATCTTATGTTCTTATGATCTTGCTGGGACTCTTTCCCCCCCCCCCCCCCCATGGCTACCAGCGGGTTTAAAAAGTGTGATCGGTGTGGGAAGGTCATGTCCCTCACCGATACATATGACTGCTGCCTCAGGTGCTTCGGCCCAGACCACAACCTGGCGGTCTGTGGCCTGTGCAAAAAGATGTCCTCGAAGGCCTTGAGGAGCTGCCAGCAGCAGCATGATAAAAGTTTTCCTGATTCCCCAATGCCTCCGAGAGCCAGGACCTCATCTGAGACCTCCATGCCTCAGGAGGAGCACTCTGAACCCGAGCATAGTTGGGGGTCCTCGAAGAGGGAGTTTCCCTCAAGGGAACAGAAAAGGAAGAAACCCTCGAAGCCTGCATCTCTGGATGACTCCGATCGGCCGGGTTCCTCTCGGGGCCGGTCACTGAGCCCCGAGCGCCTGCTCGCAGCATTGGAAAACAAGCACCCGGCCAAGGTTCCTCAGAAGGAACAGGTCGCGGATCGGCCTTGGCAAGTGCATACTGTCCTAGTTGAGGACTCCCCTCTGGGGGAACTGGCTTCAGGCCCAAGTGCGTCCGTGCCCGAGCCGAGGGCTGCGGAGCCTCCAGAACTGGTGTCCAGGATGATATCCTTGGAGCATAGTGTCATTGCCTTATTGAGCCAGCAGCAGGCGCTGATGTCCAGCATGTCCAGTTCCTCCGCCCCGACCACTGGGTGTTCAATGTCTAAGTCGACCCGGGAGGCCGAGCCGATCCTCGAAGCCCTGTGGGCCTGAGTCAATTCTCGGCCGAGGTCACGCTCAGCCTCCCACTCGTCGTGACCATCACCGGCAAGTCTGCTGGGCATCAGGGCGGATGGCGCTGGGGCCCTCAAGGCCCAAAGAGCTCCACATGACTTCCTCAGAGGCCTCCACCTGGGAGACCGAGGATGAGGCGTCTCTGGACACTCTTCATCGAGATGTCCCATCTGATTCCTCGGTGTCTGAACCTTGAAGGTCCCCACCGGAGGATATGGGATTTCTGGACTTTGTTCGGGATATGTCCAAAGCCTTGGCTTTCTCGACGGAGTCCAAGGAGGATCCTCGAGCCGATGAGCTAGAGATTATCCAGTACAAAGCTCCCCCTCGGGAGACCCTCACGGTGCGCATTCCTCCTATCCTGGAACAACTTATGCTCCACATGTGGGAGATGCCGGCATCGATGCCAGTGATCAGCAAGCAGCTCGACTCGATGTATCGAGTCCTCCGGAGCCCTGGGTTTCAAAAATCACAAATGCCGCACAACTCTATGGTTGTGGAGTCGGCTATGCATTGACTGAAGAGTCAGAGGACTTGCTCCTCGGTGCCCCCCGGCAGGGAGGCCTGCATCTTGGATGTCCTTGGCAGGAAGTATTACCAGGGTGTGATGTTGAATTTTTGGATCCAGGCTTACCAGCTGTACACGGGCATGTACCTGAGAGACCTGGTGAAGGAGCTTGCCGGGTTCTCGGCTGGTCTCTCCAAGGCAGCGCTTCAAGGGTCTGTCCAAAGCTGTCCTTGAATGCTCGAAGTTCATGTCTCGGGCGTCCTATGACAGATTCGAGTTGGTGGCCCGGGTAGCCGTGGTGAGCATTGGTGCATGCCCGCCAAGCTTGGCTACAGTCATCGGACCTCAAACAGTGGGTACAGGACAAGTTGGTTAATGTCCCATGTCGGGGGGAGAACCTCTTCGGCAAACCAATGACTGACAAGGCCGCCAAGCTGGAGACCGAGCTCATGACGAGGACTAGGCTCTCTAAGAAGACCTCTGCCCTTCCCGAAAGAAGGGCTTGGGTAAAAAGCCCTTTTACACGAGGAAGTCCACTGCTTACTGAAACTAAACCCCCTTATCAGGCCTCCCCAGCAAGGGCAGCAGGCCAAGGGACAGGGGCATGGCCCGCGTAAGCAGAAGACTCCCAAGCCCCAGGCTCCAGCTCCGGCCCAGCCTGGAGGGAGCTTTTGACTCCTGCAGCATGGCCCCTCTCCCAACCAGAGCTTGGCAGCCCACAGGAGGTCAGCTCACCCTGTATGCTCACAGGTGGGGAGCTATCACCACCAATTCCTGGGCATTACAGGTGATCAGGGAGGGTTACCTCCTCCATCTAGCCCAAGTGTCGCCACACTACTTCCCGGGAGAGCCTATCAGGTCTCCCCTTCACCGGGACCACCTTCTGAAGGAGTTGGCAGGTCTTCTTAAGGACCAAGCGGTGGAACCGGTGCCCCTCCACCTCAAGAGCAAGGGGTTCTATTCCAGGTACTTCCTCGTGCCAAAGAGGACAGGGGGCCTAAGGCCCATCCTCGACCTGCGCAACCTCAACAAATTCCTGATGAGGGAGAAATTCAAGATACTCTCCCTTGGAACATTGCTGCCTTACCTCTGCCAGGGTGACTGGCTATGCTCCTTGGACTTAAAGGATGTCTGCACACACGTCCTAATCCACCCAAGCCACAGGCAATACCTACGCTTTGTGGTAGGGGGCAATCATTTCCAATACAGAGTTCTTCCCTTGGGTATTCACAAAGTGCCTGGTGGTGGTTGCCAACTTTCTCAGGCTTCAGGGGATCTTCGTCTTCCCCTGTCTCGACGACTGGCTCATCAGGGGCACTACAGCCCCCGAGGTGCAGCAGGCCATGGCGCGCACCACCCAGGTCCTTCAACACTTGAGTTTCATTATCAATTACCCCAAGTCCAGCTTTTGCCCAGCACAAGAGCTGGAATTCATTGGGGGAAGGATCAACACACTTCCTTGGGGAACCTGCTAGGTACTTGTGACCTAGATTGGCCACTGTTGGAAACAGGATACTGGGCTTGATGGACCTTGGTCTGACCCAGTATGGCATATCTTATGTTCTTATATGTTCTTATGCCTGCAGACAGGGTGGGCAGGCTGATGGTGCTAGCCAAAGACATACAGCACTGTCCCTCAGTGCCAGCAAAGCATCTGCTGCACCTCCTTGGGCACATGGCCTTCACATGTGAATTGCGCAGTGGTGCCTTAGGGACCAATGGTCCTAAGCCACAGGACATCTCCAGGACAGATCAGTGTGACCAAGCACCTGGTGCAGTCCCTGACCTGGTGGCTCTTGCCCCGTCACTTATGGGCGGGGATACCCTTCCAGGCTCCTTATCACTCAAGGGTTCTCACCACAGATGCCTCCCTGCTGGGCTGGGGAGCCCATTGCCAGGGATACCGCACCCAGGGCGTTTGGTCCCCAAATGAGAGTGCTCAGCAGATGAATCTATTGGAACTGCGTGCAATCCATTTTGCCCTGAATGCATTTCGGCAGTACCTGGGCCACAGATCTGTCCCTGGTACAGACGGACAACCAGGTTGCCATGTTCTTTGTGAACAAATGGGGGCACGGGGTTCCACACCATCTGTCAGGAAGCCCTGGATCTGTGCTCTTATGCAGTCCGGCACGGCATTCTCCTCAAGGCGGTATACCTTCCGAGCCAGGACAACTGGCTGGCCGACCGACTCAGCAGGATGTTCCAGCCGCAAGAGTGGCAGCTGGACCCTGAAGTAGCCACCGGGCTTTTACAGACTTGGGGGGAACCGGTGATGGACCTGTTTGCTAGCTTGGACAATCACCAGTTGCCCCGCTTTTGCTCAAGGCAGCCACACCCTGCCAGGGTAGCCACCGATAATTTCCTAGTCTCATGGTCGGTTGGTCTTCTGTGTGCTTTTCCACCAATGCCTCTGATCACCAAGACTCTGTTCAAGATTCTTCACGACAGAGCTTCAGTCATCCTGATAGCCCCATGGTGGCCCAGGCGACCGTGGTTTCCACTTCTCCTGCAGCTAGCGGTGGAGGCCCCCATCCTCTTGGGGTCAGCTCCACAGCTCCTTTCCCAGGAGGGGGGCTCTCTTCTGCATCCCAACCTCAGCTCCCTTTCACTGACGGCGTGGCTGCTGAGATGGTGACACTAGCCCCGCTCCTCCTTCCGAAGAACGTGGAGGATGTTTTGCTGGCTTGGTGCAGAGCATCTACCAGACAGGCTTATACCTTTAAGTGGCACAGGTTTGCACTTTGGTGCTCTGAGAGGGGGGGTTGACCCCTTTTCTTGCCCAGTTATTGTGGTGTTATAATACCTTCTCCACCTCTCCAAGACGGGGCTCAAGTCCAACTCCGTCAGAGTGCATCTCAGTGCCCTAGTGGCAAACCACCATCAGATGGACGGGAAGCCCCTCTCAGCTCATCCAGTGGTGTCCCGGTTCCTAAAGGTCCACCCTCCTGCGACCAAATGAGATCTCAATGTAGTGTTGGGGCAGCTCACTCTGCCGCCTTTTGAACTGATGGCTTCACCTTCGTTATCTCTCCTGGAAGGTTGTTTTCCTGGTTGCGCTCACTTCCGCCCGAAGGGTGAGTGAGCTTCAGGCCCTCATGGTGGAGAATCTTTATACCAGGTTCTACAAGAATAGGGTGGTGCTTCGCAGACACTCCAAGTTCCTTCCGAAGGTGGTGTCCTCATTTCACCTCAACCAGGAGGTGGTCCTCCCTATCTTCTTTCCCAGACCGCATACCATTCGGGCAGAGGCGGTCCTCCATACCTTGGACTGTAAGAGGGCCCTGTCCTTCTACATTCAATGTACTCAAGGCCACTGAAAGGCCTCTCGGCTTTTCGTTTCCTATGACCCCCAGTAAGCTGGGGGAGGCGGTGACCAAGCGTATGCTGTCCACATAGTAACATAGTAAATGACGGCAGATAAAGACCGATATGGTCCATCTAGTCTGCCCAGTAAGATGGCAAAAGTAGGTGCACCTGCTACTCTGTGCAGGCCACCCCTCCCTATGTCTTTGTTTAGGGGTGAACCCACGGCTCCATGTAGGACACCCCTGTTTGTTGACAAATTAGATAGTTAAGTGTATTTTTATTTTATGCTATTGCTGTAAACGAGAGCCGCAAGTAGCTGCAATGAAATAGGACCTGCACATAAGGAAAGTAGCACTCCGGTAGCCTGAACACAGAAGGGTTGGAGAGCAGGAGTTGTCTAGACCCCGAAAAGATTCTGGAGTACAGCCTGGCCGAAGGCACTGTCCCATCGGGACTCCCTATCCAGGCAGTAATGCGAACGTATGAACCCAAGACCAGGTGGCGGCCCGACAGATGTCTGCCAGAGGAACAGAGCTCAGATGAGCCACTGATGCTGCCATGGCTCTGACCCTGTGAGCCATGACGTGGCCTTCCAGCGAAGCCAGGGATCCACTGTGTCTGTCCCATGCCATTTTGAATTCCGTCACTGTGTTTGCCCCCACCACTTCCATCGGGAGGGCATTCCAAGCACCCACCACCCTTTCAGTGAAGAAATATTTCCTGACATTGCCTTTCAATTTACCACCTTGCAGCTTCATGTTATGCCCCCTAGTTTTACAGCTTCCCCGTCTTTGGAAGAGGTTTGTTTGTTCTTTATTTCTCTTTACGTATTTAAAGGTCTGAATCATATCTCCCCTGTCCCTCCTCTCCTCCAGAGTGTACATATTTAGGTCTCTTCTCATAAGGCTTCTGGCGAGGCTCCAGATCATTTTGGTCGCCTTCCTCTGAACAGTTTCCAGTCTTTTTACATCCTTTGCAAGATATGGCCTCCAAAACTGAACACAGTATTCCAAGTGAGGCCTCACCAGTGACTAACATACAGTGGCATGAGTACCTCTTCCTTTCTGCTGGTAATCCCTCTTTGTATGCAACCCAACATCCTCCTGGCCTTTGCCACTGGCTTTCTGCACTGTTTTTCCACCTGGGTGGCCCAGGCTTATGAGGAGGCGAGGCTTCGCTGGAAGGCCACGTCATGGCTCACAGGGTCAGAGCCATGACAGCATCAGTGGCTCATCTGAGCTCTGTTCCTCTGGCAGACATCTGTCGGGCCGCCACCTGGTCTTGGGTTCATACGTTCGCATCACTGCCTGGATAGGGAGTCCCGACAGGACAGTGCCTTCAGCCAGGCTGTGCTCCAGAATCTTTTCGGGGTCTAGACAACTCCTGCTCTCCAACCCTTCTGTGTTCAGGCTACCGGAGTGCTACTTTCCTTATGTGCAGGTCCTATTTCATTGCGGCTACTTGCGGCTCTCGTTGAGGGAGCCGTTTCTGTGCCATGGGTTCATGGTAGCCGGTAGCTGGGGAGTCCCATATGTGAGGACTGACTTCTTGCTTGTTCCCGGAAAAAGCATAGTTACTCACCTGTAGCAGGTGTTCTCCGACAGCAGGAATCAGTCCTCACAATCCTCCCTCCTCCCCCTTGGAGTTGCAGTCATACCTTCTTTATTTGTTTTTGCTGTCTTTTAGCTATGTCATTTGACTGAGCAAGATGGCACCCATGGGCGGGAAGGGGACCACGCATGCGTGGTAACAACTCCCAAAGGCTTTCTTTGAAAGCTGGGGATTTGCTCTGCGCGGGCTCCGTCGGCGTCGCCCATATGTGAGGACTGATTCCTGCTGTCCCCTGAGAACACCTGTTACAGGTGAGTAACTGTTTTTTTTACATGTAGTACCAATCTTTTCCCCTTTCTAACTACCCTGTCCTTTTTGAAAAATTATAGCCTGTTATAATTATATCCCAACTATACTATACCACAAAACACCTTCCCAAGAATATCACCAAAAATTCTTACAAAACCTCAGCATAACACTAGTTATATCATAAATTATCCTAATTTAATTAGAGATCTCCAGCGAAAACACCACAAATCACATTAATTCTCTTAACAGGTCTTTTCTCCTCCTCTTTCTTATATTCAAACCGTTTATTAAATCAGACAGATAAGTCTGGGCCGCCTTACAAAGTTGCCCGAGAATAGAACAAGTGAAATACTCTTAATACGACATACGATACAACAAATTCAGTTTTACTTTTCACCCCTATACCTCCCCCCTTTGTTAGTACATTCTACACCTGAGGGGACAACAAACAAACCAGCCTTGGGGTGGGTGGGTGCTCTGACACCAAACCCTGAGGTCCTATCGCACTGTTCAATTATACAGGTAGTAGTGTTTTAATAATCCAAACCCCCTCCCCTCCTCCCTCAAAACAGGTTCCAACACAATTTCAAGTTCACTTTCAGGTTCATTGTGCAGGTGCTTCTCTCCCCCTCCATGCTGCAGAAGGCCAACTTCCCATGGCTCCCCTTCCCAATGTTCACAAGGCTGGTTCCCTTAAAGCGTCAGGAGCTCCTTCTGGGCCAGGGTTATTAACGTATGTATGTATCCCCCCCCCCCCAAGTGCCAGAAAGCTGTCCTGTCTCCCAGAGTGCCCTCTGGATGCCAGCCGCTCCAGAAGCATCAATTGGTGGAAACTATTGCGCCATTCCCAAAAGGATGGGGCCGCATTCTCTCTCCAATGTCAGACTAGGAGCGGTTTCCCCACTATATGGGCTTTACTCGCTAACAGCTTCCAGCGTCCTTTTGAATTGGTGGAGGGGAGTAATCCAGCACCACAAACATTCCCTGTACACAACACCGATTGACCTATCAGTATTTATTTTATTTATTTATTTATTTGTTTTTATATACCACACTATTACAGATCAGTGCGGTTTACATGAAACATAAGAGTGTGTGTTACAAATAACACTTGCAGATAACATAGTGATTAGATTCTATGGTTTACATGGTTTACATCTGAGGTAAAACTAGGAACATATTTACATTACAGGAGTTTACATTACAGGAGTTATAACTAGGAACATATTTACATTACTGGAGCATATTCGCAGTGATGGGCTATCAGCTGATCTACATATTTACATTACTGCCACACATTTACAGTAGTGCGCTGTTAGCTGTTTCGGTTTGTGTGGCTGGTCTAGGGTGGGTGGTTGTACGTTTGTTGGAAGAGAGAAGTCTTCAATGCCTTCCTAAAAGTTGTAAGATCCGGGATAGCGCATATCGTTGGGGGTAGGGCATTCCATTGGGTTGGCGCAAATAGGGAAAAGGCGTGGTTCTTGGTTGACTGGGTACAGGTCCTTACTGTTGAGGGAGTCATGAGAGAGTTTACCATACATGTTCTCCTGGTCCTGGTCTCCGGCGTTCTTTGTATCAGTTCTGAGAGCAAAGTTGCCAACATTGTATGCAGGGCCTTAAAAATGAATAGCATTGGCTTGTAGGTCAGGCGACTTGCTATGGGGAGCCAATAAAGCTGAATTAGAATGGGAGTGATGTGGTCGTATCTGGATGCAGATTGGATTGTGCAGGCAGCTGTGTTCATGGCTAGTTGTAGTGGCTGGAGGATGTGCTTCGGCATACCATGAAAGATGATGTTGGAATAGTCTAGATGAGGGAGGATGAGAGCCTGAGCAACCGAGCGGAAGTCCGAGGTTTCGAGGAGAGGATGTAAGTGCCGGAGGGTTCTTAGTTTGTTGTAGACTGTCTAGGAGATATTTTTTGAGTGTGGGTCTCCCATGACTGGCATTGGTCGATTGTTACTCCCAGATAGCGGACCTCTTGCTTGGTTATGAGGTCGAAGTCTTTCACATTGAGGGAGGACGGTGGGGTAAATGTGGGGTCTTTGGATATGAATAAGACCTCAGTCTTACTGGTGTTGAACTTCAGGTTGTGTCATGAGCCAATCTGAGACTGTTGAAGCATTCAACTATGGACGAGTAGTCCGGCTTGTCAATGATGAATGGAGTGTATAGTAACACATTGTCAGAGTAGATTTTATTTATTTATTTATTACAGGCTCTTATATACTGCTGTATTCAGCATCAACGCGGTTCACAATATAACAGACCAGAACAACAAACTGTTTGGTTTTACAGAGAACAGGTCAGAGAACTTGGATAAAACATGGGGTAGATGTGGTAGAGTAGATTGAATGATAGCACAGATTGGCTGTATGTAGATGTTAAAGAGTAGGGATGAGAGGGAAGATCCTTGGAGGACCCCTTGTGTTTGTTGGAAAGGTCTGGATGCCTGGCTGTCTATTCAGGCTTGTTGTTGTCGGTCAGATAGGTAGGCTTTGAACCAGTATAAGGCTAAGCTTCTTACGCCTTTTTGATAGAGCTGGGTGAGCAAAAGGTTGTGGTTGACAGTGTCGAATGCTGAGGCGATGTCCATAAATATGAGGATAAAGCCTTGTTTTTTTTTCTTATCGAGGCCTGTATGGAGTCTGTCAAGAAGAGTCGTGAGAAGGATTTCCACACCATGCTGTTGTCGAAATCCATGCTGTTGCTGGTCTAGAGGTGAGTAGGAGTCTATGTGGTCCTAGGTCTGTTGGTACACAATCTTTTCTATGATTTTGGTTAGAAAGGGGAGGCTAGAGATGGGTCTGTAGGATTTGATATCTGATGGATCAAGCTTGTAATTTTTGCTCATTGGTCTGATAGCTGCTGTTTTCAATGGGGGTGGAAGGGTGCCTTCAGCTAGTGATATGTTGGCGGTTCTAGCTATGATTGGGCTGAGATAGGTTTTTGTTTGATCCAGAAAGGTGGACAAGGGTCCATTGTGGTATTGATCCCACTAATGACTCTTTCTATTTGATCAGGAGGGTATGGATAGAAGGATTCCAGGGTTGGAGAGGGAGTGCCGCTGGGGTTGTAGGGGTTCTTGGGTAGTTCATGCTTCGCTGGGTTGGTTGTTGGTGATGCGGTTTTACTTTGGAAGTAGGTGGCAAATTCATCTGGGCTTGAAGTGTTTATTGGTTGTTTTGTAGATGGATCTTTTGTGAGTGATTTGACTAGGCTGAAGAGTTTGTGAGGTTTATTAAGAGAGTGCATGAGGGTGTTGGTGTGATGTTCCTTTCTCTTGTTGATCATTCTTCGGTGCTGTTGTAGTTTGTTCAGGTAGGCATCTTTGTCACTGGTCAGTTTGGAGCGTCACCAGCGGCGTTCAAGCTTCCTAAGTTGCACTAGTGATTCACAGAAGTCAGCAGTGAACCATACTGCTGTGTGCTTTTTGTGGGTAGGTTTTGTGGATGGTGGGAGGAGTGTAGCTTTGGAAAGGTGGTTGTTCCAGTTGTCTAGTAGATTGCCCAGGTCATTAGTGTTAGGGTTGAGGTGATGTAATGGGTTAATGAGGAAGGTTTCCTTGTTGAAATGCTTGAATCGGTGGTGCACAGGTGCGCTTGGTGTGGCTTTCCAGGTGCAACAGGGTAATTTGTGGCTTTCCAGGTGCAACAGCATCAAGGAGTAGGGCGGCGCCACAGATTCTTCCTCTAACACTTGGGGTGTGAACAGTTTTGTGTGCCCTATCCAGTCTCGTAGATATTGTAAGTGACAGGCCTGGGCATACCAAAATATATCCGGGATCCCAACACCTTCTTGTCACCAGGGCCCTCGCAGTTGGGCTAGAGAAATGTGAGTCAAGCCACCTCTTCATATGAAATGGTATATTTCCTGCTCAATCCAATGGATGTCTCTACACAACAAATGTATCGGAAGCATCTACAAAACATAGAGCAACTTGGGGGATAGGGTCATTTGAAAGGCTGCCACCCGGACCAGCATCAATAGGGGCAACGGAGTCCACTCCTGCATCTTTAATCGCAGGTGCTCTAACGCTGAAGTACAGTTCAGCCGATAAAGTTTTCTGGGGTCGCTCACTAACCAAATCCCTAAATAGTGAAAGTCTTCATCTGCCCAGCATCAAGGAAACAACTGTCTCCAAGAGTCTCTCGCATTCTACCCAGAACATCAAGCGCTTCCGATTTATCCCAATTTAATCAGAGACCTGACATCTTCCCATAGCATGCACACTTATCTAAGAGTCAGGGTAATGTCACTCGGGGTCTGGTTATATGAACGAGTAGGTCTTCTGCAAAAGCCACCACTTTAAATTCTAAATGTCCGATCTTTACACCAAAAATCCACTCATTGTCTACCAAACTGCATATAAAGGGGTCTAAAGAGAGAAACATAGAAACATGATGACAGAAAAAGACCACATGGCCTATCTAGTCTGTCCTTCCATAACAACAACTACAACAGTCCACTTTTTACCTTTAGAGATCATCTGTGTTGGTCCCATGCTTTTTTGAATTCAGTTACTGTCCTCATCTCTACCACCTCCACTGGGAGACTATTCCATGGATCCACTACTCTTTCTGTAAAGAAATATTTCCGCATATCACTCCTGAATCTATCTCCCTTCACCCTCATCCCATCTCCCCTCGTAGCAGAACTTGCTTTCAATTGAAAGGCTCTCTCCCTGAACATTTATGCCACAGAGGAATTTAAACATCTCAATCATATCACCTCTATCCCGCCTTTCCTCTAAGCTGTACATATTAAGATCCTTAAGTCTGTCCTCATATGCTTTATAATGAAGCACATTAATCATTTTAGTAGCAACCCTCTGCACCAACTCCATCCTGTTCACATCCTTTTGAAGGTGGGGTCTCCAGAATTGCACACCATACTCCAAATGAGGTCGCACCAAAGACTTATACAGAGGCATTATCACCTCCTTTTTTCTGCTAGCCATTCCTCTCCGTATGCACCCAAGCATCCTTCTAGCTTTTGCCATCACCTTTTCTACCTGTTTAGCTACTTTAAGATCATCAGACACAACCACGCCTAGGTCCCGCTCTTCTTTAGTGGACAAAAGTACGTCACCTCATATACTGTATTGCTCCCTTGGATTGCTGCAGCCCAAATGCATGACCTTACATTTTTTAACATTAAATCCCAGCTGCCAAATTCTAGACCATTCTTCAAGCTTAGCTAGATCCCTCCTCATGTTATCTACACCTTCCTGGGTGTCTACTCTATTGCAGATTTTGGTATCATCTGCAAAGAGGCAAACCTTACCCGACAGCCCTTCCGCTATATCACTAACAGAGATGGTAAAAAGAATCGGACCAAGGACAGATCCCTGGGGCACACCACTGGTAACATCCTTCTCCTCAGAGTAGCTCCATTTACTTGTACTCTTTGTTGCCTCCCACCCAACCAATTTCTAACCCAAGCAGTAACTTTAGGGTCCATCCCTAGGGTGCTCAGTTTGTTTATAAGTCGCCTATGAGGAACAGTGTCAAAGGCTTTACTGAAATCTAAATACACCACATCTAGAGCTCTCCTTCGGTCCAACTCCCTGGTCACCCAGTCAAAGAAATCAAAAGAGAACAAATAACAGTGGGGAGAGCGGGCATCCCTGCTACGTGCCTCGTCCTAGTTCAGATGTTTTGGATAAAATCCCATTGACTAAAATGGTGACTGTGGGATTAGAATACAATGTCTGGATTCCCTGCAGAAAGGATGCCCCCAGTCCTTAGCATAGTAGCAGCTGAAACAGGTATTCCCAGCCTACCCTATCAAATGCCTTCTCAGCGTCAAAGCTTATCAGTAGCGGTGACAGTTGCTTCTCGTGTGCCCACTCCAGCAAAGCCACAATTTTCTGGAAGTTATGGGCCACACTTCGTCCCTGCACAAAACCCACTTGTGACCCTTGTATCAGAGTCAGCAGGTGGGTGGCCAATCGATCTGCCAGGATTTTTGCATAGAGTTTTAAATCAAAATTTATTAGGGATATAGGGCGATAGGAACTAGTCAGAGCTGGATCCTTACCCGGTTTAGGGATTAAGGTAATGTATGCTTGGTTATCTCCCCAGACAAAGGTCCCTGCTTGCATGCAGCTACAGTACACTTCTGTCATTGGACCCACTACCAGTTCTTGTATCCGTTTATAGAATTCAGCTGAAAACCCATCAAGGCCTGGCATCTTACAGCACTGTGCCCAAGAGAGGCCTTGAAAGACCTCCTGAGCCATGATGGATGATCCCAGCAATGTAGCTTCTTGGTCAGACAGGTGGGGCAGCGACAACGTTTGAAGGTATGCTTTCAGCCGATCTGGAGAAACCAGCTCCGCAGAGTATAGCTCACAGTAAAATGTCCAAAATAGGTGGGCAATATCAGCATTCTCTTTATATGTTGTTCTATCCATTCCCTCGCGCAAGATAGGGACTGTTCGAGTGGGTCGTGTACCCCAAAGGCACTGTGCCAAGAGAGTCCAGATCTTACCTCTGAGTTGCTAGAGTTGGAATTTATAATACATGAGTGACTTTTTTGTGTATTGATGCAAAACCTGGCCTGTAACTCTGTCACGCTTGTGCTTCTCCAATTGGGCAATGAGCATCTTATCTGCACGCCAATACCACCTGATGCTCAAAGTGCTGTACGCGGGCATTAAGTAGATGTCTCCTTTGCATTGAATAGGAGATATCGCCTCGCAAGACCACCTTCGCAGTTTCCCAATAAAGTTACGAATTTTCATGATGCTGCAAGTTGTAACTGTCATATTTATGCCAACACTCTTTCAGTTATGTTCAAAACTGTTAGCCTTTAAGGAGGTCCAAGGGGAATCGCCATAGCTGCAAGCCTTCGTACTGTTTATACCAATCAAAATTTGTCCATATCAACACATGATCAGATATTTCCACTGGGCCTATCTGGGCTCCCTCAACTTGAGGGAAAAGGTATTCAGACAGGAGTAGGTAGTCTTTTCTTGCACTGGTACTGTGGGCTCTTGATAGATGCGCATAATCTCATTTGAATGGATGTAAAAGTAGCCATAGATCTACCAAATTCAGCTGGTGAGAAAATTGTCATAATATGTGTACACTGTGCTCCGGAGTTCCCATCTCCTGATGCGAGGTGTCGATTAAGGGGTCTAGGAGCCCCATTCAAGTTGCCGCCTACCACAATCTCACTCTCTGGAATCTATTCCAATTTAGTAACCAATAGGACATAAAACACAGCCTCCAGTCCATTTGGGCCATAAATGTTATCGTATAGGGGCCTTCCAGGTCCCCCTATACGATAATATATCAACCGTGACCGTCTGCTATCTTGGTTTTACATACAAAATGTATACGCTTGTGTATTAGGATCACCACCCCTACTTTCTTACCATTCGCCTGAGCGCCAAACACTTGGCCCACCCAGTCTCGTCGCAATTTAGCATGTTCCGAAGCGGACTGGTGCGTTTCCTGAAGGAGGGCTATATCATACTTCTGACACACCAATGCTCTGAGCACTTTATTATGTTTTATTGGGGTGCCCAACCTGCAGACATTCCAGGAGATGACTCTAAACCCTTTTCCTGTACCAATGGTGCCTGAAAAAAAGGCTCTGAGATCTGTGTTTGAGATTCTCCCTCAGTCTAGGGCCTTCCCATCCTGCTGCCATTATATTAGATAGGCTGATGCACCTGCACAGAGTAGGTCACAGTTTAATTCCAAAATATTTCCCCCCACCCCTTTCTTCGCCCCCCAGTCCCACCTGTCAGCAGGATCACAACCTCCATATGTGATTTTTATTTTTTTTTTGCAAACCCCCTACCCATGTCCTGCGATAGACCGTGGTCCCCTCCCCTCTCCCTCCTGCCCCCTGTGGTACACCCTCCCCTTCCCCCCCTCTCTTACTATCCAACACTTGTGAGGACACATCTTAATGTGTCTGAGGTCCCCACCCTCCACCCCTTACTCATTCCCATGTGCTTACCTGTTATTGCCCTCCTATCCCTATCACTCATTCATCATACTTGTATAACTCACCAGTTCGCTCACCTCCTTCCCCATGCACTCATCCCTAGTATATTTGGATCTGTGCCCTTCATGAGTTATAGTGCCTTGGCATCTAGCAGCACTCAGCACTCCATCCTTCTGCATATAATCCCAGAATCGCGCCAGCACTAAACGTGGTCGGTGGTCAGAGGATCTGGATGGGTCCACTTGCTGTGGACCTTCCTCTGTGCCCAAAGGTGTAAGGCCTTGGGAAGCAGAGTTTCTAGTTAGTCCCGCAGGTCTTTATCTTTTATTACATCTGGAATGCCAACAAAACACAAATTGTTTCGCCGGCTTCTGTTCTCCATGTCATCCAGCTTGCTTTCATGTGCGGCAAGCTGTTTGTGCATTTGGGTAATTTCCTGCTCCTGTTTTAGTGTGGCTTCTTCCATTTGGGCTATTCTTAATGCAGCCTCCTGCATTCGGCCACCAAATGTGTCAGTGGCTTTGCTTAAAGAGTCCAATTGGCCAGTGAGAGTGTCAAATTTGGTAGCAAGAGCCCCTATCACCGCAGCCGTCACTTCATTGACCAGTGCGGTTTGCGTTGGGGAGGAAGCTGAAGGAGTCTGTTCCACCATTTTAGTTGTTGTCAGCGCCATTTTCTCTTTATCCCCTACATGTGGATTTCATCCCTTTCTGGTTCTGATTCCTCCTGGCGGGAAAGGCTCTGTCACCAGACGAGTAAGAGGCTCTTCTAGGGGGCTCAGCTCAGTCTAAGGTGGGTGTTTATGGGGTTCAAAGAGGGGGATCCCGGGAGGGAAAACTCACCACATTTGCTGTCTCGGCACATCACGTGACCTCCTTCTCCTCCTCTTAAGAGAATTCGAATTAATATGATCTGTGGTGTTTTCTCTGGAGATCTCTTTAATTAAATTGTATTTATTTATTTATTGCACTTTTCTATACTGTCCCTTCCAGAGATCAGGGGCGATTTACAGATAACCAACTTGTTAAAAATAACAGGTTATGTGAACTTTTTACATAGTGGTTTTACAGCAGAACAAGTTCAGTTAACAGTAACGAGTCCAATCTTTGGAGGCTACATTAGGGTAATTTGTCATATAATTAGTGTTATGCTGAGCTTTTGTAAGAATTTTTGATAATTGTATCCCAGTCATGGTTCTTCATGACCACTATTAAATCCAAGTCGGCCTATTTCATTATGACTTCTAGATCTAGAGTCTTATTTCTCACATTATCAGTATTGAATGAATGAATACAGGATCAAACTCAGAGACAAAGAGAAATAAGGATAGCAAAATCAAAGGCAGAGGAAAAGATGGCTAAAGATGTTAAGTGTGGCAACAAAACTTTCTTCAGGTATATTCGGGAAAGGAAGAAGATCAGAGGTGGACTTGCAGGACTCAAGTGCTGGGAACTCATGGAAAATGATAATGAAAAAGCAAAATTGCTAAACGAATACTTCTGCTCTCTTTTTACTAAAGAAAGTCCTGGAGAAAGGACCACCTGTGACTCCCAAATATACAAATGGGAATGAAGTAGATACCACACCATTCACAGAAGATGAAGTGTTAGAACAACTTGCAAAACTGAAAGTGGACAAGGCCATGAGACCGGATGGGATACATCGCAGGATACTGAAAGAGCTCAGAGAGGTTCTTGCAGGACTGTTAAAGGATGTTTTCAACAGATCCTTGGAAACAGGAGAGGTTCCTCAGGACTTCAGACTGGCTGATGTTGTACCTCTACACAAAAGTGGTGACAGGGAAGAAGTGTCAAACTACAGGCCCGTGAGCCTTACCTCAGTGGCTGGAAAAGTAATGGAGGCGCTCCTGAAAGAGTGAATAGTGAACTTTCTCAAAACCAACAGGTTGCAAGATCCGAGGCAACATGATTTTACCGATGGACGCTCTTGCCAAACATATGTGATTGAGTTCTTTGACTGGGTGACCAGGGAACTAGATCAGGGGCATGCAATGGATGTCATCTACCTGGATTTCAACAAAGCCGTTGATACTGTTCCTCATAGGAGGCTTATCAATAAACTCAGTAGCTTGGGGATGGATCCCGAGATGGTAAATTGGATCAGAAATTGGTTGACTGACAGACAGAAGTTGATGGTAAATGGAGCTCACTTGGATGAAGGGAAGGTGATTAGCGGGGTGCCCCAGGGGTCAGTCCTGGGCCCAGCACTGTTCAATGTATTTGTGAATGATATTGCTGAAGGACCGAATGGAAAAGTCTGTTTCTTTGCAAATGACACAAAAATTTGCAACAGAGTCGACTCCCCCGAGGGAGTGGTTAACATAAGGAAAGATCTGCAAAAGCTGGAAGAATGGTCTAATGCTTGGCAATTAAGATTTAATTCAAAGAAGTGCAGAGTCATGCACTTGGGTAGCAGAAATTCAAGGGAAATGTACGTGATAGGGGCGAGAGGTTGATGTGCACGGATCAGGAGAAAGACCTTGGTGTGATTATTTCTGAAGATCTCAAGGTGGCAAAACAGTGCGACAAGGCGGTGGCAAAAGCCAGGAGGATGTTGGGCTGCATACAAAGAGGAATTACCAGCAGAAAGGAAGAGGTACTTATGCCACTGTACAAGTCACTGGTGAGGTCTCACTTGGAATACTGTGTTCAGTTTTGGAGACCATATCTTGCAAAGGATGTAAAAAGACTGGAAACTGTTCAGAGGAAGGCGATCAAAATGATTTGGAGCCTAAGTCAGAAGCCTTATGAGACTTGAAGACCTAAACATGTATACTTTGGAGGAGAGGAGGGACAGGGGAGATATGATTCAGACCTTTAAATACTTAAAGGGAAATAATGAACAAACAAACTTCTTCCAAAGACGGGGAAGCTGTAAAACTAGAGGGCATAACAGGAAGCTGCAAGGTGGTAAATTGAAAGAGAATGTCAGGAAATACTTTTTCACAGACAGGGTGGTGGATGCTTGGAATGCCCTCCCGATGGAAGTGTTGGGGGCAAACACGGTGACAGAATTCAAAATGGCATGGGACAGACATAGTGGATCCCTTTACAGCAACAGGATAAAATCAAAATAAACTGTGAACCATCTAATTTCTCAACAAATAGGGGTGTCCTACATGGAGTAGTGGGTTCACCCCTAAACAAAGACATGGGGAGGGGTGGCCTGCACAGAGTGGCAGGTGCACCTACTCTTGCCATTGTACTGGGCAGACTAGATGGACCATACTGGTCTTTATCTGCCGTCATTTACTATGTTACCCACTGGGACTTTCTCAGACTCTTGGGTTAAAGGGAACTCTTTGGGAATAACTGATCTCTATAAAAATCTCTGACTATTTTAAAGTTCTATGTTTTTTAAGGTCACACAGGGCACTATTTTAGCAAGCCAGCTTCCATTAAGTGTCTCTCTCTCTCTCCTGCCCGCCCTGACTCCCACCCATCACAGGCATAATCTTAGATTTATGGTCTCTTAAAGCTCTTATAGGGACAGAGGTAATCAAATTCACTTAATTAAGGCCCTGAAATGAATCTTGACATGAACAAAGTCCCTTAAACCTATTAGGTATACTTGTGCTTGTACAACTATACTTAGCAACTTTAAGTAAGTAAACAACTTAAATATCTTAACAAAACCTTAAGACTAAGATGAAGACAGTATTCCAGCAGCGAGATGGGGGCTACCCAGTTTTTTGCCTTGAGTGTCACATATACAATTTTCTCCCAGTTGGTGAGGGGTCTTAACTTATGCATTAGATGCAAGGAGCTCATTGCTCTCAGGGAACGAGTCAGATCTTTGGAGGCTAGAATAGCAGACTTGGAGGAGTCAAGGAAGACAGGTATATAGACGAGACTTTCAGGGATGTAGTACTGAAGTCTGATCTCCAGTCTGGCCATGGAGGAGAGAGGTCATGTGAAAGGAGAGCATCACCTTGGTATTGCAGGAAGTGATCCTGTAGCTAGGACCTGTTCTCAAGGTGATATAAAACTCTCTTGCACTGAGGTTCTAGGTCCTGTACGTGGAATGGGAAGCATTTCAGGGAATGCTACCCTGGAAGTTCTGGATTTCAACTTCCTACCTGAAACCCTAAATTTTGCCTCTAGAACCTCCCTCCGTGGACATATGTCCATGAGGGAAGGGTTAGGATGGCTGTTATAGTTGGCAATTCAATCATTAGGCATGTAGATAGTGGGTGGTTAGTGAATGTGAGGATTGCTTGGTAACATGTCTGCCTGGTGCGAAGGTAACGGACCTCACTTGCCACCTACACAAGGTTTTAGATAGTACTGGAAAGGAGCCTTCTGTCTTGGTACATGTTGGTACCAGTGACATAAGACAGCATGGGAGTGAGGTTCTGGAGCCAAATTTAGGCTTTCAAGTAGGAAGTTGAAATCCAGAACTTCCAGGGTAGCTTCCCATTCCACGTGCAGGACCCAAAAGGCAGGCAGAGCTCCGGAGTCTCTATGTGTGAACAAGATAATGGTGCAAGGATAAGGGTTTTGGATTTGTTAGGAACTGGGCAACATTCTGGGGAAGGGTGGGGCTTTTCTGAAAGGATGGGCTCCACCTTAACTGGGATGGAACCAGGCTGATGGCATTAACCTTAAAAAAGGAGATAGAGCAGCTTTTAAACTAGATAATAGGGGAAATCCGACAGTTGCCCAAGAGCTCATGGTTCAGAAGGATGTATCCTTGAAGGATACTAGCAAAAAAAAGGGAAATTAGAGCACCCTGATAGGTTCCAGCAAAGATAAAAGTAACCCAGATGCCCTTAAGGACAGAGCTGAAAGATTAAAAATTACCCCTATCGACTGCTAACCAGATTAATATGAATAAAATGCAACCCTTAAAATCAGGGGCAGCCCAAGGGGGGGGGGGGGTGCAGGGCCTCATTTGCATAAATATTTGCACAATGTTAAGGTGCACTAACCTTTAGTAAACATGCCTCTTAATGAGTGTTTGGATAAAGAAAGACTACCAGATTTCTACATTACTATACTCCAGTGCCAACTACCAGGCACATTAGGAAGTAGTATACACGTTGACCATTTAGAACCCATAGCAAACCCGCCGTAACATAACAGCACTACCAGGAGTCACAAAGCACCAAACCCTACCTATCAAAAGGCAACACTGCAAATATTAAAACAATACATTTTAGAGAATAACAATACATGACCTACTGGGGAAAGAGAACAAGTGGCAATGTCAAATAGAAACTACATGAACAGAATACCTCAGCTCGGTTACACATGCAGAACATAGACCATCACCAAACAAAGAACAAGGGATCACAATTTAGAAATAGGAAGACAATAATTAAACTGGGAACCCCAAAGTCAAAGTTGGAATGTACAACACTGGAGAAGTAAAACTATAAATTAATTTCCACTTTTACTAAACAAAAATCAAAGAAGTTAGCGATGCACATTTCTCCAGAGCTGACATATTCCAGTTAATAAATTCAAAATAAAGTATTTTTCTACTTTTTGTTGTTTGGGCATTTTATTTTTCAGTTGCAATTGCTCCAGCCACTTTCTTCTGGTTTCTTCGTGTCTTTGGCTAACTCTCCATTGTCTGCTGTCCATTTGTCCTTTCTTCTCTCTTCTATTTTTTTCCCATTCTCTCTCTACATCTGCTTTAACATACTGACCTTCCCCTTTTGCTCTTTGCTCCATTTCTTTCTTTATTTCTTTTTCATCCACTCAAATTTCAGCCTTCTATCCACAATCCCCACTTACTCTCCCAATATAGAAACATAGAAACATGATGACAGAAAAAGACCACAAGGCCCATCTAGTCTGTCCTTCCATAACAACTACAACAATATCCAGCCAATCATAGATTTTTCTTCCCTCCCACACAAAATCTCTTTTCTCCCTCCATCCTCACTCCCCCAGCCCCATCTCCTTCTAGTCCTCCCCCAACATCAGCTCCCTTCTAGTTCCAGCCCCACCCAGCATTTGCTCCCTTCTAGTCCCATTCTCACATCCCCCCCACATCAGCTATTTCCAGTCCTATCCTAGTCACCTATCAGCCCATTTCCAGTCCTATCCTGGGCACCCCTTCAGCCCGTTTCCATTCCTAGCCTCCCCCATAAGCCATTTGCAGTCATATCCCAGCTTCCCATCAGCCATTTCCAGTCCTATCGTAGCCCCCACCCTGAAGAGCCCCGCGCCTGTCTGAGCAGCTTATGAGGGAGCCGAGGATGCCAGAGGCCCCGGCTCACCCCTTCACAGTGCTGGAGTGAAGAGCAGCGTGCTCCTTCACTCGCGCTGTGTTCTCATGAAACCTGCTCAGTGCCAGGAAAGATTGAAGGTCATTTCCTGTTTCCGGGCACTCAGTGGGCTTGACATGAACACAGCGCGAGTGTAGGAGTACGCTGCTCTTCACTCCAGCCATGTGCAGGGGTGAGCTGGGGCCTCTGGTGTCCCCGGCTCCCTCTGAAGGAGACCCTGCAAACCCTGCGCAATTAAGTTTGCGCGGGGCCCTGTGTGAACAACATTCTTGCTCAATAGATGGGCCGGCCCTGATTAAAATGCCTGTATGCAAATGCTAGAAATCTAAAATATAAGATGGAGAGTTAGAATAGAGTATATAGAAACATAGGCCATGTGGCCTTTTTCTGCTGTCATGGTTCTGTCTAGTCTGCCCTTCCAAACCAACCACTACAACAGTCCCCCTTTTCCCTTTAGAGATCCTCTGTGTTTGTCCCATTTTTTTTTGAATTCAGATACTGTCCTCATCTCTACCACCTCCACTGGGAGACTATTCCACAGATCCACCACTCTTTCCATAAAGAAATCTTTCCGCATATTACTCCTGAGTCTATCCCCTTTCACCCTCATCCTATGTCCCCTCGTAGCAGAACTTGCTTTCAATCGAAAGAGGCTCTCCCCCTGTGCATTTATGCCATGGAGGTATTTAAACATCTCATTCATATGACCTCTATCCAGCCTTTCCTCTAAGGTGTACATATTAAGATCCTTAAGTCTGTCCTCATATGCTTTATAATGAAGACCACTAACCATTTTAGTATCCACCTTCTGTATCAACGCCAACATATTTATATCCTTTTGAAGGTGCGGTCTTCAGAATTGCGCACACTACTCCAACTGAGGTTGTACCAAAGACCTATACAGAGGCACTATCATCTCCTTTCTTCTATGCACCCAAGGATCCTTCTAGCTCTCACCATCACCTTTTCTGCCTGTTTAGCTACTTCAAGATCATCAGACACAATTACGTCTAGGTCCCACTCTTCTTTTGTGGACAGAAATACTTCACCCCCTATACTATATCGCTCCCTATATAGATCTAAATGAAAGGTTAGATATAATTGGCATCTCAGAGACCTGGTGGAAGAGCAACCAATGGGACACTGATACTTGGGTACAAACTATATCACAGTCGTAGGGTAACATAGAAACATAGAAACATGATGACAGAAAAAGACCACAAGGCCCATCTAGTCTGTCCTTCCATAACAACAACTACAACAGTCCACTTTTTACCTTTAGAGATCCTCTGTGTTGGTCCCATGCTTTTTTGAATTCAGTTACTGTCCTCCTCTCTACCACCTCCACTGGGAGACTATTCCACGGATCCACTACTCTTTCCGTAAAGAAATATTTCCGCATATCACTCCTGAATCTATCTCCCTTCACCCTCATCCCATGTCCCCTCGTCGCAGAACTTGCTTTCAATTGAAAGAGGCTCTCTCCCTGAACATTTATGCCACGGAGGTATTTAAACATCTCAATCATATCACCTCTATCCCGCCTTTCCTCTAAGATTGCACTCTGTTAGGAAGGGCATTGAGTCACACAGGATTAAAGTTTTGCAGGAAACAAAATACACTGTAGAATCTCTATGGATAGAAATTCCATGTAAAAAGAAAAAGGTGATGGCTGTGGGGGTATACTACCGAGTGCCTGGCCATACTGAACAGATGGATGAGGAAATACTAAAAGAAATCAAGGAACTTAACAAAAGTTGCAACACAGTAATGATGGGTGATTTCAATCCTGGTATTTACTGGGTCAATGTCACTGAAGGACATGCTAGGGAGATTAAAATTTCTAGATGAAATAAATGACTGCTTCTTGGAGCAGCTGGTTCATGAATCGACAAAAGGGGAAGCTATTTTGGACCTAGTCCTTAATGGAATACAGGATCTGGTTCAAGAGATAAGGGTGTTGGGGCCGCTTTTATTTATTTATTTATTTTATTTATTTTATAACTTTTATATACCGCGCTATTTGTTATCAGTGCGGTTTACATACAACAAGGGTGCACAGTCAGAAGTCTGTTCTGTGCTTACATTGTAACAGGAGTTTAAACTTGGAACATACATTGTAACAGGAGCATAAACTTGGAGCAACAGGGGAACTAAAACATATGTACAAAATATAATTAGATTTGGATTGTATATACAGGAGGTCTAAGGCGGGTTCAAGATACTTGTGACAGGGTGCGGTTTGTAGACATTGGCAGGTGGGCGAGTAGAGGTGGGGTGGATGCTTGAGCAAAGTGAAGTAGGAAAATGTGGTGTTTAATTGCCTTACGGAACTGCATAAGGCCTTTGATGGATCTAATTTCAGGTGGAAGTTCGTTCCAACATTTTGGGGCATAGAAGGCGAATGTTCTTTTCTTGGTCGTCTGTGTGCACTTGATGGATTCTTTGGGGATGATCAAGGTATTGTCAGTTACTGATCTTCTGAGTCTGTTTTTCGGGGTGAGGGTGATAAGGTCACTGAGTGTTGTGGGGGCTAGGTTGTTGATGATCTTGAAAATGATGAGAAGGATCTTGTATGTTAACCTGCAGTGAATAGGAAGCCAGTGGAGTTCCTTGAGTATCGGGGTAATATGGTCTGATCTTGTTAAACCACAGAGAACACGCGCGGCCGCATTCATGGCGAGTTGTAGCGGATTAAGGGTGTTCTTGGGGAGTCCATAAAGAGCCACATTTGCGTAATCAAAATGTGGGAGAATGAGGGCCTGGAAGATGGTCCTGAAGTCATTATGAGGTAACATGGGCCTGAGGTGTCTTAGCGTTCTAATTTTATTGTAAACAGCTCTGGTGGTGTTTCGTATGTGCTCCTTAAAGTTGAAATGCTGGTCAAGAGTAATCCCTAAGTAGCGAATGGAAGGTTTGCTAGGGAGTTCCGCATCTCTTACTTTTAGGGAGGATGGAGGTGAGAAATCTTTGTTCCTTGAAATGAAGAGAACTTCCGTCTTCTTGAAGTTTATGCGGAGATTTTGAGATAGTAACCAGTCAGTGATGGCGTTGAAACAATTGATAAGGGTGGAGAAGTCTGGTTGTTTGATTTTGAATGGTGTAAACAGCAGGACGTCGTCTGCATAGATTAGAGTGGAGATATTGAAGGAGCGAATGATGTCGCATATCGGCTGCATGTATACATTGAACAGCAGCGCAGACAAGGAGGAGCCCTGCGGAACACCTTGGTGTTGGCGGAAAGGCGTGGATGTGGTGGAACCAACTCTGACATGCTGCCAACGATCTGATAGATAAGACCTACACCATTCCCAGGCGAGGCCACAGATGCCCTTCTCCTGGAGACGAGTGAGAAGTTGAATGTGATTAACGGAGTCAAATGCGGCAGAGATGTCTAGGAAAATGAGAGCGAAGCCGTTTTCAACCTTGTCCAATCCTCTGTTCAAAGCGTTGGTTAGGGTGGTGAGGAGAGTTTCTACACCGTGAGACTCCCTGAATCCGTGTTGACAGGGGTCGAGAGGTGCCACCTCATCAATGTGGTGTTGAATCTGCCGCTGAACAACCTTCTCTATTATCTTGGACATTATAGGTATACTGGAGATTGGTCGGTAGGAGTCAGTTTTTAGTGGGTCAAGTCTGTTATTCTTCAGAAGTGGTCTTATTGATGTTTGTTTGAGGAATGTGGGGAAACAGCCTGTTTTAAATGAGAGTTTAATGATGTTGATTAGAGTTGGGCTAAGTTCAACTCGCAGAGCTCTGATCCAGTATGCTGGACAGGGATCACTTGGAGCTGTAGATGCGTTGATGATGGCGATGAGGTCTTGGATGTTTTTCTCTGTTGGAGTTGTGAACATTGTGATAGGTGGAATTGAGGTGGGTGCATAGCTAGGAGTGGTTGCTGAAACTGTGTTGGTTATGGAAGTTTTAGATTGGAGGTAGTCCGCATATGATTGGGGGGAGATAGAGTCAAGTTGGGTAGGTGAAGGTTCCTTGGTTAGGGATTTTACCAGGCTGAAGAGGTCTCTAGGTTTGTTTAGAGAGCGGAGAAGGAGTTTGGCATGGTATTCACTCATTCTGAGGTATATGGTTTCACGGTGGAGTTTAAGGCTGGATAGGTATGTTTCTTTGTCGATTTCGGATCGGGATCTTCTCCATTTTCTTTCAAGCTTCCTAAGGGAGAGGAGGGATGACCGAAGATCTGTTGTAAACCACGGGGCTGGATGTCTCCTTCCTTTAGGTCTCTTAGGAGCTAATGATTTGTCTATGGCTGGTAGTTGAGCAAATGTTTTCAGCGTGATGTTCCAATTGGTGATTGCTTCTTCAAGGTTCAGAGGCATTGGATTAAGCTTAGGTAAGGCAAGTTTAACGAACTCATCTTTATCAAGTGTTCTGAAGTGAGAAGTAGGTCTGGATTCTGTACTGGAGTCTTTGGGTGAGAAATGAGTAAGATGGGTGGGTATCTGGAACGTGATTAGCTTGTGGTCTGACCAAGGAATGGGGGTGATCTCCATGTTTAGGTTGGCCTTCTGGTTGATAGCGGATTGGGGAGCAAAAATTAGATCCAGTGGATTTCCTTTAAGATGAGTGGAGGTGTTCACTATTTGCTCAAACCCAAGTGTTTGCATAGCTTCTAGGAAGGCATCTGCTTGGATGGATTGCAGGGAGGGCAGGTTAAAGTCTCCAAGTAGCCAGTTGGGGTTGGCAAGTGATCATAGCATGTTGTTGTTGTTAAGTGCCGTCGAGTCGGAGTCGACTCATGGCGACCCTCTGGATAGCTATCCTAAATTGTGTTCGGTCTTCAGTCAGGCGGCTCATTGTTGACAGACTGGTACCCGTAGCTGCTGTTATTGTAGCGATCCATCTCATTGCTGGCCTTCCTCTTTTGCGTTGACCTTCTATCTTTCCAAGCATGATGTCTTTCTCTAATGATCTCTCTCTTCGCATGATGTGTCCGAAGTATGAAAGTCAAAGTCTTGTCATCTGAGCTTCTAAAGAAAGCTTAGGTTTGATCTCCTCTAGTACCGACTGGTTTGTTCTTCGGGCAGTCCATGGTATACACAGTATTCGCCGCCAGCACCATAATTCAAAGGAATCAATTTTCTTCCTGTCTGTCTTTTTCACTGTCCAGCTTTCACATCCATATGATGTTATGGAAAATACCATGGCTTGAACAAGTCGAATCTTTGTATGGAGAGAGACATCTCTGCTCTTGAGAATCTTATCTAGGTCTTTCATAGCCATTCTGCCAAGAGTAATGCGTCGTCTGATTTCTTGACTGCTTGTTGCTTCTTTATTGATAGTTGATCCAAGTAGGTTAAAGTTGTTCACGATTTCAATTTCTTCTCCTTCAACGATGAACCTGTTGATTATGCCAGTTGTCATGATCTTTGTCTTCTTTACATTAAGGTGCAGGCCCATTTTGAGACTATGTTCTTTGATTGTGAGAAGCAAATGTTTCAGATCATCTTCACTTTCTGCCAGTAATGTGGTATCATCAGCATAGCGAAGGTTGTTGATGAGTCTTCCACCAATCTTCACACCTCTGTTGTCTTCATACAATCCTGCTTCTCTGATGATTTGTTCTGCATATAAATTAAACAGGTAGGGGGAAAGTATGCAGCCTTGTCTTACACCTTTGCTTATTTTAAACCATTCTGTTTCTCCTTGTTCCGTTCGAACTATTGCTTCTTGATCAATGTACAGATTGCGCAAGAGAACAATCAGGTGTTCTGGTATACCCATGCTTCTTAATGTGGCCCAGAGTTTCTCATGGTTTACACAGTCAAAAGCCTTGCTATAGTCGATAAAGCACAAATAGATATCCTTTTGGTATTCTTTAGTCTTTTCAAGGATCCATCTCACATCCGCAATGATGTCTCTCGTTCCTCGCCCTTTCCTGAACCCTGGTTGCACTTCAGGTAGTTCTTGTTCTAGGTATGGCTGTAGTCTCTTTTGAATAATCTTCAGTAGAATCTTGCTGGCATGTGGGATCAGAGCGATTGTGCGATAATTTCCACAGTCAGTTGGATCACCTTTCTTTAGTATTGGTATAAACACAGATCTTTTCCAGTCAGTTGGCCATGATGTTGTCGTCCATATTTCTTGGCAGAGCCTTGTAAGTACAGTAACAGCTGCATCAGATTGCTGCAATACTTCTATGGGAATGCTATCAATGCCTGGTGCTTTGTTCTTTGATAAGGCTTTCAATGCTGCTTCAACTTCTTCTTTCATCACCAATTGTTCCTGATCATAAGGTATAGGTTGAAACGGCTGTTGGTCCACTTGATCTTTATCATATAAAAACTCTGTATATTCCTTCCACCTTTTCTTGATCTTCTCAGCATCATTCAACATAGAACCTTGAGCATCTTGTAACGTTCCAATTCGAGGCTGGAACTTTTTCTTTAACTCTCGCAGCTTTAGGAAAGCCGATCTTGTTCTTCCTCTAATAGTTTCTGCTTCTATTTCCTTGCAAGTGTCATTGTAGTACTTTTCCTTGTCCTGTCTTGCTGCACGTTGGAAATCTCGTTGGAGATCATAGCATAATCACATTTAATTTAATCAATGGAGAGAGGATGGCAAGGAAATCCACAGAACTACTTTAACTTTCAAATGGGATATTATGATAAAATGAGCAGAATCGTTAAGAAAAAACTAAAAGGAGCTGCTGCAAAGGGGGGGGGGGTTGATTCTGATCTCAGCTGGAGGGGATGTGGGCAGGAGGACACCTGCTATCAGATGTGGTGGCGCAGTCCAGTGGTGTGTGAATATTGGGAGATATGCATTGTGTGTATGGAAGAAATTGTGGGACCCTCATTAGGCTAAGACCCTAAAGTGTATCTGTTACATAAATATGATCCAGGGGTGGGGAAGATGTTTTGGGATTTCTTGAAGTATGTTATTGTTGCAGCAAGAGGTGAAATTTGCTCTACATTGGAAAGTGGCCATCCTACAGGATATGTCTGGATTTCATAATCAGCTCCAGAGACTTACAGCTGTTCAGCAAGGGTGGCATAAGTAGGTGGAGGCAACTTGGACACTTTACTGGGATTGGTACAGGAGAGGCTGGGGAGATAGAGAGGGCAGGAAGGTAGCGAATGCCGGGAGGTAGAGAATGCGGGGAGGAGAGGGATGGGAAGCTAGAGAATGTGGGGAGGGTGGGGAGGTAGAGAGGGTGGGGAGGTAGAGAATTTATTTTATTTATTTAACAGGTTTTATACTGCTTTATCATTTCAATCAAAGCGGTTTACATTGTAACTTAAACTTGGTAATGTACATTAAACAGGGATATTTATAACTTGGATTTTTTCTGAGGCAATGGAGGGTTAAGTGACTTGCCCAAGGCCACAAGGAGTGCTAGTGGGAATTGAACCCTGGTCTCTGGGTAGAGAATGCAGAGGTAGAGAATGCAGAGGTAGGGAGGGTGGGGAGGTAGAGAATTCAGAGGTAGAGAATGCAGAGGTAGGGAGGGTGGGGAGGTAGAGAATGGGGCAGTAGGGAGACAGTGGGGAGGAAGGGAGGGCGGGGAGGTAGAGAATGCAGAGGTAGGGGGGGTGGGGAGGTAGAGAATGCAGAGGTAGGGTGGGTGGGGAGGTAGAGAATGCAGAGGTAGGGAGGGTGGGGAGGTAGAGAATGTGGGAAAGTAGGGAGAGGGTGGGGAGGTAGAGAATGGGGGGAAGTCGGGCGAGGGTGGGGAGGTAGAGAATGGGGGAAGTAGGGAGAGAGTGGGGAAGTAGAGAATGGGGGAAGTAGGGAGAGAGTGGGGAGGTAGGGAATGCGGGAAGTAGGGAGAGAGTGGGGAGGTAGGGAATGCGGGAAGTAGGGAGAGAGTGGGGAGGTAGAGAATGCAGAGGTAGGGAAGGCGGGGAGGTAGGGAATGCGGGAAGTAGGGAGAGAGTAGGGAGGGTGGGGAGGTAGAGAATGCAGAGGTACTCTAGCCTTGTACTCTACCAGCAAGTTGTTACACTGTAAATTATTTCACTATACTATACTGTACTAACCAAGTTGTTACACTGTATTCTTGTATCACAATCCACTTTGTTCCACTGAATATTATCTCTCTGTACCACACTAAGTAAGAAATTCAAGCCCCCAAGCAGCTAGGAAATGGAGCTCCTATACACCTTCCTTTTACTGTGCATGTGTATTCTAGCTTCCCCTCACAGACTTAACCTAAACCTGCACTACTTGCTACCGCTACTATACACCCCTATCTACTTTCCCCACCCCCTCCAAATACCCTTCCTGCATCAACACAATCTAATCCCCATTACCATTAATCAACCCACACACATATTACCTCAGAGTCACACTCCTACCAAGCCAAGCAAACCACAAAAGCAGTCTAAAACCAAAGCTAAGAGCAATCGTGGCAACAAATCCTTATTAATGCAAGATAAACCCACATGGCCTTCCCACCCAGCCCATCACACATGTAACATCATCCTTATTAATGCCAGGTCAATAAGGAACAAAACACACATTATCTACAACATTCTAACTGATGAACAACCAGACATCCTATGTATAACGGAAACTTGGCTCATTGACTCTGATCCTGCTATAGTAAACCAAATAAGTAAACCCAGCTACAAACTCCACAACTGCCCGCGCACCAACAAAAGAGGAGGCGGAGTCCTCATAGCAGCCAAAGCCAGCCTGCAACTAACAATCACATCCATGATCACAAACACAGACATTGACCTACTCAAAGTAGAAAACACGGCTTTATCCATCTGCCTAATATACAGACCCCCCTCTCCTCACCACGAAGCGCTAGCCACAGCACTGGAAAACATCACTACCACCCAAAACAAAAAATTCCAAATCATCCTGGGAGGTTGGAACTTAGCATCAATTCCCCCAACCCACTCGAACACCTTCTTTGAAGCCATGGACCAACTAGGCTACCACCAAATAGTAAACAGTGCCACCCATGATAGGGGAAATAACCTGGACATGATTTTCGTACCCACCAATCGTCAACCAAACTTAGAACCACCTAAGTTAAAGATAACCCAAGTCCCATGGTATGATCACCACCAAATCGATCTCAAAATAAAATTGCCGTCCCTACCCAAAAATGCAAAGGAAATGAGAATACCTCGCCCAATCAGGAAGTTCAACAAATTCAACAAAGAACACCTCATAAATACTATTTCATCTCACATAGATCTGGACTACACGGACCTGGATGATCTAACAAACAGATGGAACACGAACATACAAAATGCTTCAAACCCTACATCGAAAACCTCAGGTAATGCAAGCAAGCCCAGCTCTGAACCTGGTACACGGAAACTCTAGCAAGATCGAAGAGAGAACTCCGCAAAATAGAGAGAAAATGGAGACAAACCAAATCCATCGAGCTCAAAACCAAATACATGACCCTTCTTACAAAGTACAAAGATGACGTCAACTCTGCTAAGAGAAACCATCACACTAACATATTAAGTAAAGCGATCAACAGACCGCGGGAGTTATTTGAACTCGTCAAATCTCTTACTAAAACATCTCAAAGCGACAACCTAAACAACTCCATCAAGGCCCAAACATTGGCAAACCACTATGCGAGCAAACTAACTGCCACAAGACCTACACCCTACCATGACTCAACACTACCAACACCACTAAACAACCTTGAGACCAACACAAATCAAGACCAGTTATGAAAACATTTCCACAAAATCGGAGACCAGCAAATTGCAACCATACTCACAAGCATAAACAGCACCACATCCCCACTCGACCCCTGCCCAGCAACCTGGATCAAGGCAGTGAAACAGGACATAGCACCGTACATCTCGCACATATTAAACCTATCACTACAACAAGGATTCATGCCCACTGAGCTAAAGAAATCCGTCATAAGACCTATTCTAAAAAACAGTACACTCAGCAGAGGTGACCCAGCATCCTACCGCCTAATATCGAGCATACCATTCCTAGCAAAGATCATTGAAAAGGCGGTCCTATTACAACTCCAAGACCACCTGAATGACAATGCTCCTCTAGATGACCAGCAATACGGCTTTAGACAACATCATGGGGTCGAAACCCTATTACTAGTTCTACTTAACCTACTCAAGGGCCTGGAAAACAAAAAGAAAATGTATATACTTCTATTCATCGACATCTCAGCTGCCTTTGATACAGTTAACCATCGAACCCTCTTAAACAGAATCAAGTCAATAGGAATATAAGAACATAAGAACATAAGATATGCCATACTGGGTCAGACCAAGGTCCATCAAGCCCAGTATTCTGTTTCCAACAGTGGCCAATCTAGGTCATATGTACCTAGCAGTTTCCCCAAGAGACACAAGTTCCACAATGCTTGTACTGGGTCAAGCATTGATATCTTCGGTCACTTCTTAATAATGGTTTATGGACCTTTCCTCCAGGAACTTGTCCAAACCTTTTTTAAACCCAGTTACATTCACAGCCTTTACTACATCCTCCGGTAACAAATTCCAGAGTTTGATTACACGTTGAGTGAAAAAATATTTTCTTTTATTAGTCTTAAATAGTTTACCCTGTAGCTTCATTGCATGTCCCCTAGTCTTTCTATATTCTGATAAGGTAAACAATCGATCTACGTTTACCCGTTCCACTCCGTTCATTAATTTATAGACTTCTATCATATCTCCCCTCAGCCGTCTCTTTTCCAGGTTAAAGAGCCCTAACCTTTCTAGCCTTTCTTCATAGGAGTATCCTTCCATCTCTTTTACCATTTTGGTGGCTCTTCTCTGTACCTTTTCTAAAATCGCTATATCCTTTTTAAGATACGGCGACCAGAATTGCACACAATATTCAAGGTGCGGTCTCACCATGGAACGATATAGAGGCATTATAATATCTTTTGTTTTATTTTCCATTCCTTTTTTATCATACCTAGCATTCTATTTGCTCTCTTGGCCGCCGCTGCACACTGGGCCGAGGGTTTTAACATGGTATCCACAATGACGCCTAAATCTTTTTCCTGGGTTGTGGTTCCTAATGTGGAACCTTGCATCGTGCAACCATAGTTTGGGTTGTTCTTCCCTAGGTGCATAACCTTGCACTTGTCCACATTAAATTTCATCTTCAATTTTGATGCCCAGTCTTCCAATTTATCAAGATCCTCTTGCAATTTTTCACAATCCTCTTGGGTTTTGACAACTTTAAATAGTTTTGTGTCATCTGCAAATTTGATAACCTCACTCGTTATTCCACTTTCCAGGTCATTTATGAATATGTCAAAAAGAAGCGGACCCAGCACAGATCCCTGGGATACACCACTATTCACCTTTCTCCATTGGGAAAATTGGCCATTTAGCCCTACCCTCTGCTTTCTATCTTTTAACCAGTTCCTGATCCACAATAGTACACTGCCTCCTATCCCATGACTCTTTGTTTTGCTAAAAGTCTCTGATGAGGGACCTTGTCAAAGGCTTTCTGAAAGTCCAGATACACAATATCAACCGACTCACCTTTGTCCACCTGTTTATTCAGTCTTAACAGATTAGTAAGACAAGATCTTCCTTGTCTAAAGCCATGTTAGCTGTCTCCCATTAGGTTGTGACTATCTACATGCTGAGTAATTTTATTCTTTATGATGGTTTCTACCATTTTTCCCGGTACTGACGTCAGGCTCACCGGTCTGTAGTTCCCGGATCACCCCTGGAACCCTTTTTAAAAATTGGTGTTACATTGGCGATCCTCCAATCTTCAGGTATTAGAGATGATTTTAATGATAGTTCACAGATTACTGATAGCAGTTCTGCAATCTCATATTTCAGTTCTTTCAACACCCTTGGATGTATACCATCCGGCCCAGGTGATTTGCTACTCTTCAGTTTATCTAATAGTTGTAAGACATCTTCCCGATGTATCGATATTTCCTTCAATTCTTCCGCACCTTTAAATACCACTTCAGTCATGGGTAACATCCCTACATCTTCCTCAGTAAAGACCGAAGCAAAGAATTCATTCAGTCTCTCCGCTATCACCTTGTCGCCTCTTAGTGCTCCTTTAACCCCTTTATCATCTAATGGACCAACTGACTCTCTCACAGGTTTTTTGCTACGAATGTACTTGAAAGGTCTTTATTTTGCGTTTTTGCTTCTGCAGCAAGCTTCTTCTCAAATTCTCTCTTTGCCTGCCTTATCAATGCCTTGCATTTGACTTGCCAGTGCTTGTGCTGTTTCCAGGTTTCGTCGTTTGGCTCTTTTTTCCATTTCCTGAAAGATGCTTTTTTGGCAACAACAGCCTCTCTGACCTCACCTTTAAACCATGCTGGCAGTTTTTTGGACTTCCTTCCACTTTTCTTAAAGCGTGGAATACAGCTGGTCTGGGCTTCCAAGATAGTATTTTTCAAGAACACCCAAGCTTGATGTACATCTTTAACCTTCGCAACTGCTCCTTTTAGTTTTTTCTTAACTGTTTTCCTCATTTTATCATAGTCTCCCTTTTGAAAGTTAAAAGGTAGTACTGTGGATTTCCTTACTATCCCTCCTCCACTAATTAAATCAAAGGCGATCATGCTATGATCACTATTGCCAAGTGGCCCCAACACCCTTATCTCTTGCACTAGATCTTCTGGTGTTCCACTAAGGACTAGGTCTAATATGGCTTCCCCTCTGGTCGGTTCATGAACCAGCTGCTCCAAGAAGCAGTCATTTATTTCATCTAGGAACTTTATCTCCCTAGCATGTCCTGACGTGACACTGACCCAGTTGATACCGGGGTAATTGAAATCACCCATTATTATTACTGCGCTGTAACTTTTGTTAGCTTCCTTGATTTCTTTGAGCATTTCATCATCCATTTGGCCATTCTGGCCAGGTGCTCGATATCAGGAACCCCACTAAAGTGGCTCACATCATGCATCTCAAACCCAATGCAACAGGTACAATTCAACGGCGAAAAAGCAGAAGCATTCTCTCAAACACAAGGTATACCACAAGGCTCTGCATTCTCAGCACTTCTTTTCAACGTATATATGCAACCACTATGCAAAATATTTACACAGCATAAAATCAACTACCACATTTATGCCGATGATATTATGCTGTACACACAACTTGACACTGACAACCCGGACTACAGCTTATTCGAAACATGTCTTGGCGAGATGCAAAACTGGTTACAACAAAGCAGCATGACAATCAACCACAAGAAAACTGAGGTGATGTATATCTCAAGGAAAGCAAATTTTGACCCACCTCCATCAATAACACTTATCAAACAAAGAAAGAAATAAAATATCTAGGAGTTCCATTTGACTGCGACCTAAAAATGGAAACTCACCTGCGCTAAACCAATAGGGCAGTCTTCTACAAACTGAGAACTCTACAACCCATACGGAATATTATTGATCCCCACGACTTCAGATCCGTTGCTCAAGCACTCATCATGCCACATTTCGACTATTGCAACGCCATTCTTCAAGGACTTCCTAAGAAAACCCTGAACATCCTTCAAATGGCACAAAATGTAGCTGCCAGGATCATCATGAGGAAAAGTCTTACTGAACACATTACACCAGTACTAATTGAGCTACACTGACTCCCCATAGCAGCCGCACAAAATACAAAATACTGACGACCACCTTCAAACTCATCCACAGCATAGCACCATCCTTCCTTGACACCCTAATCAGATTGCAACCATCCAACAGAAACAGGAGAACCATCAATTCCAACACCCTCCACACTCCAACAGATATCAGATCAGTCAAAAAAATCAATAGTAACAGGGCTTTCTCATACACAGCACCGACACTATGGAACCAACTCCCACCCGACCTACGAGCCAGCATTGATCTAGCCGACTTTAGAAAGAAACTAAAAACCCACCTATTTCAAAGTCATTTCAACCTGTACTAAATTCGCATGAGGGGCAACTCACCCACAGCTCCCCAGAAACCTGTAATGTATAAATGTGCATAATGTAAATTATTATCCCCTTAGCTTAGAAGTAGATAATTTTCTGCATGACGTGCTAACCTTTCGAATCTTTATGTACAAATCAAAATTATTCTGTCTTGATTCAACAGCTTTATCCATGTAATCTTCCCCGCTTCTGATCGCTGGAAGGAGCGGTATACAAATGCTTGCTAAATAAATAAAAAATAAGAGGTAGGGAGGGTGGGGAGGTAGAGAATGCAGAGGTAGGGAGGGTGGGGAGGTAGAGAATGCAGAGGTAGGGAGGGCGGGGAGGTAGAGAATGCAGAGGTAGGGAAGAGGGGGAGGTAGAGAATGGGGGACGTAGGGAGTGGGGAGGTAGAGAATGGGGGAAGTAGGGAGAGAGTGGGGAGGTAGGGAGGGTGGGGAGGTAGAGAATGGGGGAAGTAGGGAGAGAGTGGGGAGGTAGGGAATGCGGGAAGTAGGGAGAGAGTGGGGAGGTAGGGAGGGCGGGGCGGTCGAGAATGCAGAGGTAGGGACGGTGGGGAGGTAGAGAATGGGGGAAGTAGGGAGACAGAATGCAGAGGTAGGGAGGGTGGGGAGGTAGAGAATGCAGAGGTAGGGAGGGTGGGGAGGTAGAGAATGCAGAGGTAGGTAGGGTGGGTGGGGAGTTAGAGAATGCAGAGGTAGGGAGGGCGGGGAGGTAGAGAATGCAGAGGTAGGGTGGGCGGGGCGGTAGAGAATGCAGAGGTAGAGAATGCAGAGGTAGGGTGGGCGGGGAGGTAGAGAATTCAGAGATAGAGAATGCAGAGGTAGGGAGGGTGGGGAGGTAGAGAATGCAGAGGTAGGGAGGGTGGGGAGGTAGAGAATGCAGAGATAGTGTGGGGAGGTAGAGAATGCAGAGGTAGTGAGGGCGGGGAGGTAGAGAATGCAGAGGTAGGGAGTGTGGGGAGGTAGAGAATGCAGAGGTAGAGAGGGAGGGGAGGCAGAGAATGCAGAGGTAGGGAGGGCGGGGAGGCAGAGAATGCAGAGGTAGTGAGGGTGGGGAGGCAGAGAATGCAGAGTTAGGGAGGGCGGGGAGGTAGAGAATGCAGAGGTAGGGAGGGCGGGGAGGTAGAGAATGCAGAGGTAGTGTGGGCGGGGAGGTAGAGAATGCAGAGTTAGGGAGGGCGGGGAGGTAGAGAATGCAGAGGTAGGGAGGGTGGGGAGGTAGAGAATGCAGAGGTAGTTTGGGCGGGGAGGTAGAGAATGCAGAGGTAGGGAGGGCGGGGAGGTAGAGAATGCAGAGGTAGAGAATGCAGAATTAGGTGGGTGGGGAGGTAGAGAATGCAGAGGTAGGGAGGGCGGGGAGTTAGAGAATGCAGAGGTAGAGAATGCAGAGGTAGGGTGGGCGGGGAGGTAGAGAATGCAGAGGTAGGGTGGGCGGGGAGGTAGAGAATGCAGAGGTAGGGTGGATGGGGAGGTAGAGAATGCAGAGGTAGGGAGGGCGGGGAGGTAGAGAATGCAGAGGTAGAGAATGCAGAGTTAGGGTGGGTGGGGAGGTAGAGAATGCAGAGGTAGTGAGGGCGGGGAGGCAGAGAATGCAGAGGTAGAGAAGGTGGGGAGGCAGAGAACGCAGAGGTAGAGAATGCAGAGGTAGAGAGGGTGGGGAGGTAGAGAATGCAGAGGTAGGGAGGGCGGGGAGGCAGAGAATGCAGAGGTAGAGAATGCAGAGTTTGGGTGGGGAGGTAGAGAATGCTGAGGTAGAGTGGGTGGGGAGGCAGAGAATGCAGAGGTAGAGAATGCGGAGGTAGGGTGGGTGGGGAGGTAGAGAATGCAGAGGTAGGGTGGGCGGGGAGGCAGAGAATGCAGAGGTAGTGAGGGCGGGGAGGCAGAGAATGCAGAGGTAGGGAGGGCGGGGAGGCAGAGAATGCAGAGGTAGGGAGGGCAGGGAGGCAGAGAATGCAGAGGTAGAGAATGCAGAGGTAGGGAGGGCGGGGAGGTAGGTAGAGAATGGGGGACGAAGGGAGACAGGGGGGAGGTAGGGAGGGCGGGGAGGTAGAGAATGAAAAGGTAGGGAGGGCGGAGAGGTAGAGAATGCAGCGGTAGGGAGGGCGGTGAGGTAGAGTATGCAGAGGTAGGGAGGGCGGAGAGGTAGAGAAAGCAGAGGTAGGGAGGGCGGGGAGGGAGAGTATGCAGAGGTAGGGAGGGCGGGGAGGTAGAGAATGCAGAGGTAGAGACTGCAGAGGTAGGGTGGGTGGGGAGGGTGGGGAGGGAGAGAATGGAGGAAGTAGGGAGAGAGTGGGGAGGTAGGGAGGGTGGGAAGGTAGAGAATGGGGGAATAGGGGGAGAGTGGGGAGGTAGGGAGGGTGGGGAGGTAGAGAATGGGGGAAGTAGAGAGAGAGCGGGGAGGTAGAGAACGGGGGAAGTAGGGATAGAGTGGGGTGGTAGGGAGGGCGGGGAGGTGGAGAATGCAGAGGTAGAGAATGCAGAGGTAGGGAGGCTGGGGAGGTAGAGAATGTGGGGAAGTAGGGAGAGAGTGGGGAGGTAGAGAGAAGGGGGGGAAGTAGGGAGAGAGTGGGGAGGTAGGGAGGGTGGGGAGGTAGAGAATGGGGGAAGTAGGGAGAGAGTGGGGAGGTAGGGAGGGTGGGGAGGTAGAGAATGGGGGAATTAGTGAGAGAGTGGGGAGGTAGGGAGGGTGGGGAGATAGAGAATGGGGGAATTAGTGAGAGAGTGGGGAAGTAGGGGGTGGGGAGGTAGAGAATGGGGGAAGTTGGGAGAGTGGGGAGGTAGGGAGGGTGGGGAGGTATAGAAGGGGGGAAGAAGGGAGAGAGTGGGGAGGTAGGGAGGGCGGGGAGGTAGAGAATGGGGGAAGTAGGGAGGGAGAGAGTGGGGTGAGAGTGGGGAGGTAGGGAGGGCGGGGAGGTAGAGAATGCAGAGGTAGGGAGGGTGGGGAGGTAGAGAATGCAGAGGTAGGGAGGGTGGGGTGGTAGAGAATGGGGGAAGGAGGGAGGGGGGGGAGGTAGAGAATGCAGAGGTATGGAGGGGGGGGAGGTAGAGAATGTGGGTACGTAGGGAGAGAGTGGGGAGGTAGAGAATGGGGGAAGTGGGGTGAGAGTGGGGAGGTAGAGAATGGGGGAAGTTGGGAGAGAGTGGGGAGGTAGAGAATGTGGGGAAGTAGGGAGGGAGTGGGGAGGTAGAGAAGGGGGGAAGTAGGGAGAGAGTGGGGAGGTAGGGAGGGTGGGGAGGTAGAGAATGGGGGAATTAGTGAGAGAGTGGGGAAGTATGGGGAGGGGAGGTAGAGAATGGGGGAAGTTGGTAGAGAGTGGGGAGGTAGGGAGGGTGGGGAGGTAGAGAATGGGGGAAGTAGGGAGAGAGTGGGGAGGTAGGGAGGGTGGGGAGGTAGAGAATGCAGAGGTAGGGAGGGTGGGGTGGTAGAGAATGGGGGAAGTAGGGAGAGGGTGGGGAGGTAGAGAATGCAGAGGTAGGGAGGGTGGGTAGGTAGAGAATGGGGGAAGTAGGGGGAGAGTGGGGAAGTAAGTAGGGCGGGGAGGTAGAGAATGTTGGAAGGTATGCAGAGAGTGGGGAGGTGGGCAGGGCGGGGAGGTAGAGAATGTGGGGAAGTAGGGAGAGGGCAGGGAGGTAGAGAATGTGGGGATGTAGGGAGGGTGGGAAGGTAGAGAATGTGGGGAAGTAGGGAGAGGGCGGGGAGGTAGAGAATGTGGGGAAGTAGGGAGGGTGGGGAGGTAGAGAAGGCAGAGGTAGGGAGGGGGGGGAGGTAGAGAATGCAGAGGTAGGGAGGGTGAGGAGGTAGAGAATGCAGAGGTAGAGAATGCAGAGGTAGGGAGGGTGGGGAGGTAGAGATTGCAGAGGTAGGGAGACAGTGGGGCGGTGGGGAGGTAGAGAATGCAGAGGTAGGGAGGGTGGGGAGGTAGAGAATGCAGAGGTGTAGAGAGGGTGGGGAGGTAGAGAATGCAGAGGTAGAGAGGGTGGGGAGGCAGAGAATGCAGAGGTAGGGAGGGCGGGGAGGCAGAGAATGCAGAGGTAGGGAGGGTGGGGAGGCAGAGAATGCAGAGGTAGGGAGGGCGGGGAGGTAGGGAGGGTGGGGAGGTAGAGAATGCAGAGGTAGGGAGGGTGGGGAGGCTGAGAATGCAGAGGTAGAGAGGGTGGGGAGGCAGAGAATGCAGAGGTAGAGAATGCAGAGGTAGGGAGGGCGGGGAGGTAGAGAATGCAGAGGTAGGGAGGGCAGGGAGGCAGAGAATGCAGAGGTAGGGAGGGCGGGGAGGTAGAGAATGCAGAGGTAGGGAGGGGGGGGAGGGGAGGTAGGGAGGATGGGGAGGTAGAATGCAGAGGTAGGGAGGGGGGGGAGGTAGAGAATGCAGAGGTAGAGAGGGCGGGGAGGAAGAGAATGCAGAGGTAAAGAATTCAGAGGTAGGGAGGGCGGGGAGGTAGAGAATGCAGAGGTAGGGTGGGAGGGGAGGTAGTGAATGCAGAGGTAGGGAGGGTGGGGAGGTAGAGAATGGGGGAAGTAGGGAGAGTGGGGGGAGGTAGGGAATGGGGGAAGTAGGGAGAGATTGGGGAGGTAGGGAGGGTGGGGAGGGAGAGAATGGGGAAGTAGGGAGAGAGTGGGGAGGGAGAGAATGGGGGAAGTGGGGAGAGAGAGTGGGGAGGTAGGGAGGGTGGGGAGGTAGAGAATGGGGGGAAGTGGGGAGAGAGAGTGGGGAGGTAGGGAGGGTGGGGAGGTAAAGAATGGGGAAGTAGGAAGGGAGTGGGGAGGTAGGGAGGGTGGGGAGGTAGAGAATAGGGGAAGTAGGGAGAGAGTGGGGTGGTAGGGAGTGGGGAGGTAGAGAATGGTGGAGGTAGGGAGAGAGTGGGGAGGTAGGGGGGGTGGGGAGGTAGAGAGAATGGGGGAAGTTGGGAGAGAGTGGGGAGGTAGTGAATGGTGGAAGTTGGGAGAGAGTGGGGAGGTAGGGAGGGTGGGGAGGTAGAGAATGGAGGAAGTAGGGAGAGAGTGGGGAGGTAGGGAGGGCGGGGAGGTAGAGAATTCAGAGGTGGGGAGGTAGAGAATGGGGGAAGTAGGGAGAGGGTGGGGAGGTAGAGAATGCAGAGGTAGGGAGGGTGTGGAGGTAGAGAATGGGGGAAGTAGGGGGAGAGTGGGGAGGTAAGGAGGGCGGGGAGGTAGAGAATGTGGGAAGGTAGGGAGAGAGTGCGGAGGTGGGCAGGGCGGGGAGGTAGAGAATGTGGGGAAGTAGGGAGAGGGCGGGGAGGGCGGGGAGGTAGAGAATGTGGGGAAGTAGGGAGGGTGGGGAGGGTAGAGAATGTGGGGAAGTAGGGAGAGGGCGGGGAGGTAGAGAATGTGGGGAAGTAGGGAGGGTGGGGAGGTAGAGAATGTGGGGAAGTAGGGAGAGGGCGGGGAGGTAGAGAATGTGGGGAAGTAGGGAGGGTGGGGAGGTAGAGAATGTGGGGAAGTAGGGAGAGAGTGGGGAGGTAGGGGCGGTGGGGTAGGGATTCCTGGGGAGGTAAGGAGGTTGGGGAGGTAGAGAATGTGGGGAGGTAAGGAGGGTGGAGAGGTAGGGGGTGCTGGGAGGTAGAGAATGTGGGGAGATAGGTAGAGGGCGGGAGGTAGAGAGGGCTGAGAGTTAAGGAGGGCAGAAAGGAGCGGTTGAGGAGGTAGAGAATGCTGAGAGGTAGGGAGGGCAGAAAGGAGCGGTTGAGGAGGTAGAGAATGCTGAGAGTTAAGGAGGGCAGAAAGGAGCGGTTGAGGAGGTAGAGAATGCTGAGAGGTAGGGAGGGCAGGGAGTTAAGGAGAGAGTGGAGGGGGGGTAGGTAGGGTGCGGGTGCAGTGGGGTAGGGATTCCTGGGAAGGTAAGTAGGAAGCGCAGGAGGAGAGATAGGGAGGATGGGGACATAAGGAGGGGAGGACAGGGAGGTACAGAACGTGGGGAGATATGTGCTTTGAGGGAACATGGGATGTGATGTGTTATGCCTCACAACTGTTGTTGAATTAATAAAAATATTAAATTAAAAAAAAAGAAAAAATATCCTCACCAAGTAAGGAATACATTACCACAAACTAAATAGACGTATACTGTATGTAGAGAAAATGAAACTGAAACCTGAAGAGTCCAGACTCTATCAGTGGCATAGCCCAGACTGATTTTTTCATGGGCCTGGGCTTAATTAACATATATGGACACAAAACAGTGCAAATATTGACATTGTTTCTAGTTATTCTCTCATTGGACTGTTCTACTGTCACTGATTGGGTGGCTCTGCTGCAAGGATGGAGGGACCATGACCCACCCTTGCCTACACCAGCTAACGTTTCTAGATGAAACAAACGAGTGCTTCATGGAGCAGCCGCCGCAGTGGCAGAAGCAGCTAGTTGTGTGCATAATTTTTCTTTACGTATAAGGCAGAGTGAGGGGGTTGCCGCTGGGCTTTTTTTGGAGACATGTTTTGCTACTCCCAGAAATTTGCCTCCTGAGGCTGCTGCCTTACTCTACCTCATGACAGAACTGCCCCTGCTCTAAGATATTCCTGTAGCTGCATGTCTTTCCTGACCCTGCCCTCCGCAACTGCTGACCCACATAAAGAACGAGTGGACGCATGTAATGTAAAGTGATTGACTCAGTTAGCAAATGCTTGGTATATGCTAGTTGGGTTCACTCCTCACTAGCCGTTGGGGGTGGGGGAAGTGAGGACTGATTAAGGGACTTTTGTCTTGGTTTACGTTGTCCCTTTTCCCTGTCCTCGCTTCTCTTGCTCACTTCATTGATTTAATTAACTATTTAAAAGTAAACCAGAAGAACCTGCATTGCTCCAGAGGGAATATGAAGTTAAAAGTAAGTGTCTAAGACAGCTACAGATGAAGTTTAGGAACCGGTTTCATTTTGAGTGCAGTGAAGAGAGTGCTTTGGTGTGAGGAAATACAGTAGGCCACATGAATCCTAACACAGCCTGTAGGTGAAACAAGGGGGCCTCACATCTGAGTTTGGTACATAAGCGAAAGTACATTGCGAATAAATATGGGGCAGTCGTTAAGATAAGTGTTCATGGGGGGGTGTTTTTTGGCAATGAATTTGATAAGAGACATTTAACCAGCAATTTGCTTTTGAAAGGTTGCATGTTTTGCATAATAAGCACTGTGAAAGTAAGAAGTGAAGTTTTTATGTGCTGGAATTATTCTGAGCCTTTTGTCTGGCAGCTATCCAGGGCTGCAACTCTGAGGTCTTTTTTCCTTAATTTTTTTGGAAAATTATCCATAAGAATATATTAGGATCTGTACATGTACTAGCAGCAGATTTATTTTTGTTATCCATATTCATGTCAAATCTCATCTCACATAGCTTCTGGCCTCTTTCCTCTGAACTGCTTCAGGTCTGTTTATGCAAAAATGCAATGTGTACCTTCGAGTCAGTCCTGACTCCTGGCGACCCAGAAGCTCCTGGGTTTTCTTGGCAGTGTCACTGGAAGTAGATTGCCAGGCCTTTCTTCCGAGGCAATGGAGGGTTAAGTGACTTGCCCAAGGCCACAAGGAGTGCTAGTGGGAATCGAGCCCTGGTTGCTTGCTTACCAAGCCAGTGTTCTAACCACTAGGCTACTCCTCCACTCCTCAGGTCTGTTTATATCCTTTGCAAAATATGTCTTCAAAAACTGAACATAGTGCTCCAAGTGAGGCCTCACCAATGAGTTGTACAGGGGCACTAATACCTCCTCTTTTCTGCTGGTTATTCCTTTGTATGCAACCCAGCATCCTCCTGACTTTGGCCACCACCTTCTCATGTGGTAGGCGAAGGCCTATGATCCATGGTGTCTGACGTAAGCAGGGAGGCCTAAACAGCTTGACCTGTAAGTGGAGCCTGTGGAGAGGCCCAAAGGAATTACACATTTCCCCAAATGCTGCTATTGTAGAAACGAAACTTAACTGAGCACAATTAGGTATAGCTAAGCAGAATCGAAACTTAGAAAGTAGAGAAAAACAAGTTTAATTGGTACTGATAAGGTGTGCTATGCTTCTGTGAAATTAATTAACTGTGCTTGAAAGAAAAGTTACAGTGCCCTGCTTCCCATCTGCTTAACCTAGCTGAGCGACCTTGGAGGAGAGATGTAACAAGTTAGAGACACTGACCATTGTAATTGGGACTAGAAGGGGGGTGAGCAGGTGCTGGGCCCAAACCAGAGTCCCAATTGGATAGCCATATCAGTACCGGGACCAATAGAAGGTGTACGAGGGGTTACCGGGACCAATGAAAGGTTTGCCTATGTCTAGAATGGGAAAGAAAGCTATAAAAGTTGTTGTTTTACTAGAAATCATTGCTCAGCCATTTTGAATTTGATTCTGCTTGAGTCTTGTGCACAAATAAATGATTTGGACCTTCTGAACAGACTCCTGGTATTATTGGTTTGTATGTGTTCTGCTGCTACATATTCTTGGTGCGTTGGACCGGGAAGGTGTGGTAATAGAGGGTATATAGGGCAATATACCACGACTTTCCGCCTCTACAGGTTTGGATCCTGCCAGGATCGTGCCCTTCCGACGTGGGCTCGCTCCTTGGCGCCGCCGGTCCCTTGCATCAGAGGGAGCTGGCCGGACCTCGGCGGGTGCCGGGCCTGGCTGGAGCCAACACCTCGAACCCGAGAAGAGGGGAGTCCGAGGTCCAACTCATGCACTTGCTCAGGAGTAGTGAGGACCGGATCCGGTGAGTATAGTTTTGATTTTGATATCTAGACAGCTGAGTCAGATCTGCAGCTTGGAACTTGTGATATGAAACTTTGGTAAGAGAGCCTGATCAACTCTCGCAGGCGGTTTAAGTAACCTTGCCGCCGTTTGAAATTTGAATTTGCATTTGGTAAGAGAGCTCTCAAGGCGGTCCGAGTAACCCTGCATGAGTATGCGCGGGGCCAAACCACCGTCTTTTTGATTTTGATTTTGATTTTGTTAGCCTAGTCAGAAGAGACAGGACTGGGCATTTGGGATACGTTGCTAGCATGCTGTGTGATTGAAGTGTGAATGAGAGGTCTGGCAGCACGGACCAAGCGAAGGCGGACCCCTGAGTAGCGCAGTTCCTGACCGGGCGACCGCGTTCAGGTCGCAAAAAGGGGGAAGCAACTGTCGTCTTGTCTTGTTATTTGTTTTCCTTAAATGTTTCTAGGGCCGTGAAGACCCCTCACCCACGGTCCGCCCTCCTTTTCCCTTCTGTTTGTTGTTGCGCACACACATCGAAATGGGAGGGGCAGGGTCTACCGGGAATACTCCGTTAGAATGTATGATCAAGCATTTCAATAAAGATATGTAGGAGATTATGGAGTGGAAATGACTGCCTCACGATTGCAGCTTTTGTGTACTAGGGAATGGCCCGTCATAGACCCCAGCTGGCCCCGAGATGGAACTTTTAACATAGGAATTATTCAGTCAGTCCATCAGAAAGTGCGAATAGCGCACCCCGATCAGTATCCATATATAGATTCCTGGTTAAGCATTTGTGAGAAACCGCCCTCCTGGGCACAGCGCTGTTATGAAGAACAGTGCAGAATAATGTTAGCAGTAACAGCCCCAGTCCAGAACATAGGGAAAGTAACAGACCCAGCCCCGAAAGTAGGGAACAAAGCAGACCCAGTTCAGAGAACAAAGAAAGTCAAGAAACCTAGTCAGAAACCTATCCTTGTGGATCCTGACTCACCAGAAGTTATAATCAGACAGCCTCTAGCTCTGTGCCCCGTAAGGGTACAACTGCGTCCCGCAGCAGCCCTCCGGGACGGGGAGAGTCCACCCCCCCACTAGCCAGACAATCAGCCAGATGAGCCGTTTCAGGAGGAGGCGGATCAATCTGAGTCAGAGACTGAGACCGAAAGCAGACAGGAGTCAGAGCAGGAAGAGGAGGACACATCTTCCCAGACTGAGACAGGCAGTGAGAAATCCATTGGCAGCGTTAAATCAGCAGCTGCAGGCAAGACTCCCCAGACTCGGCGAGTCACAAAGCTGAAAACAGCAGCCCCCGCAGCAGCCCCCCTTAAGGGATCGCAAGGCACTACTAGGAAACAGAAAGCCCGCACAGGAGTATTAGCCCCCCTTCGGCAAGTTCCGGAAGTTCCCGTGAGAGATGCAGATGACCGGATAGTACCGGGACCCCTAAATTTAGTTTATGTGCCTTTCTCCACAACCGACCTGTTAAATTGGAAATTGCATTATGCTTCCTACACTGACAAGCACCAGGAGCTCACAGATTTAATGAACACAATTATGCAAACCCATCAACCTACATGGGCAGATTGTCGTCAGCTCCTGTCAACCTTATTTTCTACTGAGGAGAGGACACGAATTAAGCGAGCAGCCATTGATTGGTTAGCTGACAATCCTTTAGCAGACGGAGGGGTAAATGCAGGAATAGATAACCGTGATGCAGCGCAGAGGGAGTTCCCCAATGAAGACCCCCGGTGGGATCCCAACACTGAAGCAGGATCTAAATCGTTATCACGATTTCGCCAAGGCCTTATGCAGGGTCTGAAAAGGGGGGGCCAGAAGGCTATGAATCTCACCAAGATAAGTGAAGTTATTCAGGGCATAGATGAAAGCCCAGCAGTATTCTATGAAAGATTAGCTGAAGCATACAGAATGTATACTCCCTATGATCCAGATGCACCCGAAAGCCTATGCATGGTGAATTCTGCCTTTGTAAGCCAGTCACAGCCAGACATTAGACGCAAATTACAGAAACTAGAGGGGTTCGCGGGCATGAATGCAACTCAATTACTGGAAGTCGCTCATAAAGTGTTTGTGAATCGTGATAATGAAAGACAGAGAGAAAGTGATCGAAAGATGAAGAAGAAAGCGGATTTTTTGGCTGCAGCCATAGTTGAACAGAAAACGGGAGGTCCCCCTAGTCAAAGGAGCAGAGGAAGAGGGAGGGGGCCGAGGAGAAAACCGGACTCCATTAGGCGCAAATCAGTGCGCTTATTGCAAAGAAGAAGGACATTGGAGGAATGCATGCCCGCGACTCGAAGACAGTCCCCGTGAGGAGGACGAGGATGCCCCTCGGAGAGGGAGAGGCAGGCCCTACAACCGCAGAGGAACCAATCGAGAGCGGTATCAACAAGAACGAACGGAAGCCATACAGGCAGTGGCATCAGCCACCTATGATCTTGAAGAGGTAGTATAGGACAGACCGGGCTCTGAATTCGCATTAGGTCTCCAGGAGCCTATGGTCAGCATACAAATAGGAGACCAATTCATGGACTTTATGGCGATACTGGAGCAGAACACTCTGTAGTAGATAAGCCAATAGCCCCTTTCTCTGCAAGAACAGTTACCATTGTGGGAGCAACTGGTAACAAAGCCACAAAACCTTTTCTTCAGAATTGCATCTGTAATCTGGGAGGCCAGCAAATAAACACACCAATTCCTTTATATGCCTGAGTGCCCAGTGCCACTACTGGGACGAGATATGCTAGCCAAATTGCAGGCCCAAATATCCTTTACTGAGGAAGGAGAAATGCAAATGACAGTAAACTCAAAGCCCTCTGGACTAATGGTTCTTACAGTTCCCCGAGAAGAAGAATGGAGATATTACAGCACCGAACCAGGTACTGAGCCAGTAAAAGACACTTATTTCGAACCAACTCTGAAAAGTATCAATGCCCCTGCTGGAGTATGGGCAGAAGGCAATCCACCGGGCCTGGCCAAACACATAGCTCCAATAATTGTGAATCTAAAACCCAGTGCAGTACCAGTGCACGTCAAGCAGTACCCCCTCCCAAGAGCAGCAATTGAGGGCATCCATCGCCATTTGTTGAGATTACTGGAGTATGGCCTACTTGAAAAATGCCAGTCACCCTGGAATACCCCTCTCTTGCCAGTAAAGAAGCCTGGGACAGGAGACTACCGCCCAGTGCAAGACTTAAGGAGAGTAAATGACGCAGTTGAAACTATACATCCAGTTGTGCCAAATCCCTACACACTCTTAGGACTGATCCCTGCTGAAGCTACCCACTTCACTGTTTTGGATTTGAAAGATGCCGCCTTCTGCATAAGATTAGCCCCTATTAGTCAATTATTGTTTGCCTTTGAATGGGAGGACCCTGTCTCAGGAAGGCGGGGCCAACTCACATGGACACGATTGCCTCAAGGATTCAAGAATTCACCCACCATTTTCAGTGCCGCATTAAACCAAGATCTTTCAAGCTACCCAGTGGCCCCTGAGAAAAGAGTACTCCTCCAATATGTAGATGACCTACTGGTAGCTGCCACATCAGAAAGTGAATGTATACAAGCCACTACTGACCTCTTGCAACTATTGGATGAAGCTGGATACAAAGTTTCCAGAGCAAAAGCACAGCTATGCCAAAAAGAAGTAAAATACTTGGGCTTCCGCCTGACCAAAGGGAGCCGACAATTAGGAAGAGAGAGAAAAGAAGCCGTGTGCAGTATCCCAACCCCCACGACCAGAAAGCAAGTCGGAGCCTTTCTGGGAGCTGCAGGGTACTGCCGGATATGGATACCCAACTTTGCTGGGATTGCTAAGCCACTATATGAAGCCACCAAGGGAGAAGAAAAGTCACCACTGGAGTGGGGACCTGAGCAGGATGCAGCTTTCAGGACCCTGAAGGAAGAGTTGATGTCGTCATCAGCACTTGGATTACCAGACGTCCACAAGCCTTTCCGTTTATTTGTACATGAATTACAAGGAAATGCTCTAGGCATGTTGACTCAGAAGCTAGGACAGTGGGAGAGACCTGTGGCATACCTGTCGAAACAATTGGACACTGTGGCCAAAGGGTGGCCACCATGTTTGAGAGCAGTTGCAGCTACAGCATTATTAGTAAGTGAAGCAGACAAGCTCACCTTAGGACAGAACCTACGTGTCACTGTACCACATGCAGTACTTGCCCTCATGGAACAGAAAGCAAACCATTGGCTCACCAACTCCCGAATGCTGAAATACCAGAGCATGTTGTGTGAGAATCCACAAATACAACTAGAAGTGAGCCATGCCTTGAATCCAGCCACATTGATACCCATCAGTGAAGATCCTCCAGAACATGACTGTATAGAGGTCATGGATACTGTATTCTCAAGTCGACCTGACCTGACAGATGTGCCCTTAGAGAATCCTGATCAGACCTATTTCGTGGATGGAAGCAGTCTCATCCTTGATGGACGACACTGTGCCGGGTATGCAGTAGTCACCCGGGAGGAGGTTGTGAATCATCAGCCCTTGCATCAGGCACATCGGCCCAGAAAGCAGAATTGATAGCACTCACCAGAGCATTAGTGTTGGGTGCAGGACTCTTGTTAAACGTATACACTGACTCGAAGTATGCCTTTACCACTTTGCATGCTCATGGAGCTCTCTATAAAGAACGAGGGCTCATCACCTCAGGAGGCAAATCAGTCAAGTATGGCCCGGAAATACTGATGCTATTAGATGCAGTATGGGCCCCTACACGTGTTGCTGTCATGCACTGTCGAGGACATCAAGCAGGAAAAGGAGAAGTTGCCCAAGGAAACAGATTTGCCGATGCCTCAGCATGCAAAGCTGCCATGACAGGCCAGATATCACCACAAGCGACACCAATACAAGCAGCCTTATTTCCGGTACCTCTCAATTTATGGACACCACGATATACCACCAAAGAATTGGACTACTACTGTAACAGAGAAGAGGGAGTACTGAAAGATGGATGGATTGAGCTGCCACCACCGAGGGCAGTCAACCCCCAGGACGCATAGTAATCCCTGAATCACTGGGACCAGCTTTTGTCAAAGCCTTTCACCAAGCCACGCATTATGGGAAGAGTGCTATGGAAAAAGCACTAAAACCACATTTTTGTATCGCTTTGTTGGGAGCCCTGTCAGCTTCAACAGCCCGCCAGTGTCTAATTTGTGCCAAGAACAATGCCAAACAGGGTCCCACGCCACCTCCCCAAGTTCAGTCTGCAGGTGTTACCCCTATGCACCACCTGCAGATAGACTTCACTGAAATGCCAAAGGCCAATGGATACCGTTACTTGTTAGTACTAGTCTGTACCTTCTCTGGGTGGGTGGAAGCTTTCCCCACCAGGACTGAAAAAGCCCGAGAAGTTACCAAAGTTCTGTTGAGAGAAATTGTCCCCAGATTTGGAATTCCAGCAGTAATAGGGTCAGACAATGGACCCTCCTTTGTGTCTCAAATTACCCAACAGTTAGCAAGAGCCTTACAGATACAATGGAAGTTACACACTGCATACAGACCCCAAAGTTCAGGGAAAGTTGAGCGAATGAATAGAACTTTGAAATCTCAGATGTCCAAGCTATGTCAGGAGACCCACCTGAAGTGGCCCCAGGTTCTCCCAGTAGCATTACTTAGAATACGCTCATCCCCTGTAAAGTCATCCGGGTTTTCCCCATTTGAAGTTATGTATGGCAGGCCTCCACCAATAGTGCAGGGTGTCAAAGGTAGTCTGTCACAGATTGGTTCAGAGATAACCAGACAAGAACTTCTAGCTCTTAGTTCTGTTCTGCAGACTCTTCACACGTGGATACAGGACCAGTTGCCTATCAACTTGACGGAACCCCTGCATCCCTACAAGCCAGGTACCTCGGTGTGGATCAAAGATTGGAAGAAGACACCGCTGGAACCCCATTGGAAGGGACCATACACCGTCATCCTGTCTACCCCAACTGCAGTAAAGGTGGCAGAGATCGAATCCTGGATCCATCACAGCAGAGTCAAGCCAGCAGCAGTTCCGGATCCGGACCAGTGGACAGCAGAGCCACATCCTGACATCCCTTTGCATCTCACCCTGAGGCGGCAACCAGCAGCCTAAAGACACCTCTTGGGCCATCCAAGGCCTACACTAAGGCCTACACTGTTTTGCAGTAACAAGACAAGTCTTTCGAAGAGGATTGTTGTTCCTGATACAAGAGAGAACTTGCTCTCCTTATCTTTGTGTTCTAATATTTGCTCACCTGAGTCATCCCAGAGGACAGTGACATTTCTAGATCTACAGCCCTACTCCTGCCACATTAGCTGGTAGGTCTACGTACGGCAGAAGCTTGAGGATCTCCAATCAACATTGATGCCCGTTGAATTGCTTCATTAGCAAACGGGTCAGCAGAGAACATCGAGGTCAAGGTTTTCCAGCGGAAATCCCAGAGGACTACAATCAACACGAACCTTTGTTTCTATCTTACTTTGGTTGTTTGCATTGGGGGACTTGAACTGAGCCATGCTTTACCCCCATGCACTGCTTGCATTACTTCTACTCGAACTGGGATGAAAGTGACTCAGACTTTGCTTTATCATTCTTACTATACCTGTACTGGTACGGTAAGCCGGTGTATTTATAACACCACTGAACTGAATGTTTGTAATACAGGGACTACTAAAGTTTGCTTTAACCCACATCAGAACCCATCTTATTACACCCTAGAAATAAGGTGGAATGATGCTGATGGAGCTTTGCTTAATGCCACACCCCACTCACTGATCCTACGAAGTCTGCTATGTTGTATTTTGATGCTTGTGATGCCATCAATAGAGATAGTCGTTCCAAGTGTGGTACTTGGGAAAAAGCATATTCTCAAGATCACAAATATATGTGTCCAGAAGGGACTACTGGATGGGGAGAATGTACAGGTAAGCGGGTGTTAGCTAATGTATACAGTAAAGCCCCAGTTGCAGACTACTACTGCCCGAAGTGGGAATGTGTTTTTTACGCAACTTGGAAAACTGGTATGATAGAAAATACTAGAGATAATCGAATGGCTTCCTTAACAAAGCCATATGTGAAAGATATACAAAAGAATTGTAAGAAAGGTGCCTGTAATCCATTAGAATTTCTTGTAGTGAACCCTAGCGCATGGAAACAAGGATATAAATTTGGCTTACGGATTGCAGGAGGTGGGTCAGATCCAGGAACTATAGTATATATAAGACTAAATACCCAGGCTCATCGATCATCAAGGTATCACATACACAACACTTTCTATGAGACTATGCATGTAAATAAGTTTGATATCCCTCATCCCTCTCAGAATTTATTCCTAGAATTGGCCGGAGCTGTGGTATCCAGTCTCCGCATTTCAGATTGTTATTTTTGTGGTGGAACCAAGATGGGTGATCAGTGGCCTTGGGAGGCCCAAGAGTTGAATTACTCAGTAGTTTACAATCAGACAGAGCTACACAAGACTACCAGCGAATGGGTATTAGCACACCCAATAGTTGGACGGTTGTGTTATGCTCGAACTGGACCCCAATTTACCTCTAAAGTAGGACAGCTTGTCTGTCTTAGCCAAAAGTTCTATAATGATACCACAAAACGGACATCTTGGTGGTCAGGAGTTAATGAATCAGAGCCCACCAATCCCTTAGCACGGTTCCCCGAGCTTGCCCCTCTATGGACTAACCTTGACCGACATCATAATTGGCAAGCCCCACCTGGCCTATACTGGATTTGCGGAACCTGAGCATATGCCCGACTCCCTATCTATTGGAAAGGAGCATGTGTCTTAGGAACTATTCGACCCTCTTTCTTTCTGTTGCCCACAGAACATGGTGAACAATTAGGCTACCCAGTTTATTCAAAGAGATCAAAAAGAGCAGCCTTACAGATAGGCAAGTGGGAGAAATGGGATGGTGAAGATTGGCCACCAGAGCGAATTATTACCTATTATGGACCTGCCACTTGGGAGCAAGATGGCATGTGGGGATATCATACCCCAATTTATATGTTGAATAGAATTATACGCCTGCAAGCGGTAGTTGAACTCATCACTAATGAAACTAGCCAAGCACTCACACTTTTAGCTAGACAAAGCACACAAATGCGCACTGCAATCTATCAAAATCGATTAGCACTAGACTACTTATTAGCTGCTGAAGGAGGAGTCTGTGGTAAGTTGAACCTCACAAATTGTTGTCTGAAGATAGATGATAAGGGTCAGGTTGTTGAAGAAATTGCTGAACATATGCGGAAACAAACTTATGTGCCAGTACAGACCTGGCATGGTCTTCAGATACCCAATTGGTTTGCATCTATCTTTTCTGGGTTAGGAGGATTCACTACTTTTGCTATGATAGTACTAATCTTTGTAGCTTTGTTCTTTATGTTACCATGTATAATCCCATGTTGTATGCGATCTATCAACAGTGTTATTGAGAACACCGTGGAGCGGAAGACCGCAACTAAGATTTTGGCCTTATGGCACCCTAATCCTATAGCCAATGGTCGGAACCCGACCCCAGTGTAATTGAGTGATTTAACTCTCACACCTTATTAGTAATAGGGTGAGATTAATCAAAGGGGGGAATGTGGTAGGCGAAGGCCTATGATCCATGGTGTCTGACGTAAGCAGGGAGGCCTAAACAGCTTGACCTGTAAGTGGAGCCTGTGGAGAGGCCCAAAGGAATTACACATTTCCCCAAATGCTGCTATTGTAGAAACAAAACTTAACTGAGCACAATTAGGTATAGCTAAGCAGAATCGAAACTTAGAAAGTAGAGAAAAACAAGTTTAATTGGTACTGATAAGGTGTGCTATGCTTCTGTGAAATTAATTAACTGTGCTGAAAGAAAAGTTACAGTGCCCTGCTTCCCATATGCTTTAACTAGCTGAGCGACCTTGGAGGAGAGATGTAACACGTTAGAGACACTGACCATTGTAATTGGGACTAGAAGGGGGGTGAGCAGGTGCTGGGCCCAAACCAGAGTCCCAATTGGATAGCCATATCAGTACCGGGACCAATAGAAGGTGTACGAGGGGTTACCGGGACCAATGAAAGGTTTGCCTATGTCTAGAATGGGAAAGAAAGCTATAAAAGTTGTTGTTTTACTAGAAATCATTGCTCAGCCATTTTGAATTTGATTCTGCTTGAGTCTTGTGCACAAATAAATGATTTGGACCTTCTGAACAGACTCCTGGTATTATTGGTTTGTATGTGCTCTGCTGCTACACTCACATTGCTTTTCCACCTTTGGACCCTCAGACACTATCACTCTGAGGACTCTCTCTTGGTCCGTACACACCAGCCTCACGTCCTGTACTGCGTGCAGCTCCTTTGGGTTATTGCATCCCAAGTGTATTACTCTGCAATTCTTCATAGTAAATCTTAACTGTGAAAACCATTCTAATAACATTTGTAGATCTTTTCTCATGTTGTTTCCTCCCTTTGTAGGCGGGTTCTTACCTACAAAAGCATCCCTAATATTTACCAAGATTGTCTGAGCACATGGGACCCGTGCACCAGAAGAAAAACAAAAAAAAAAAGAACTCAGATCAGTTTCTTGTCAGCAAAAAATACCTCTTTATTTAAACAAGCAAACTCCATAAGCATAGGAACAAGGTCTGTCTTAGGGATCTGAGGGCGAGCAACATTCTCCCTCCCATCGGGGAAAGAGAAGGCCGCTGCAGCCTCAAGCTCTGTGGCTTGCCTTCTTATATATCCTTCTCCGCAGCAACTCCTGCACTGAGTCTTGTTCTGTGTGCACATATCTGCTATACTTCCTACAAAAAGTTGTAAAGCCGTCTGCACAATTTTTGAACCTTCTGCAAAAAGTCAGAGTGCTGCTTGCAGAAGTTTGCTAAAGCTCTCCAGATGGGACCCCCTCCCTCATGATTATGTCTTAGGGTCTGCAGCTGTATTCCAAGGTCTTCCTTATCTGTGCTGTGGAGCGCATCTCTCCTGCATTCCTTGGGACCCACTTATGGTCTTTTATTTCCCGGCACTGATTGCATTCATTCTTCAGGGCTAGAGAATTTTCTTTTTATTATTTTTCTGTTAATTATTTTCTGGCCTGGCCTGTATTTGCTTTCTGGGCCTAACACCGCATATTCCTATGCAGAGTAAGGTTTCTTCCAGACTGTACTAGGCCACAGACATCTTCTTGTTCATGGATAGCCCACTTGCTCTATCTTCTCGTGCCATTCATGCAGGGTGCTCGTGCAAGCCACAGGCGGCAGGATTACAGTCACCAACAGCACATAAGGCAAAACCTAAGCAGACCTATTCCTAAGCCAGAATATCTCAACATTCTCCAATTTTTCTTTTTCTTTTCTCTTGTGTATGGGCAAAGGTAGGGAACCCCATACTATGGGCCATGGACGGCAACCAGTTGTGACAGAGAGGTATCATTCAAGAGGCAGCAACTCATACTGATCCCTAGATACAATATACAGGGTTTGAGCAAAAGACTTAATCAATGTACATACAAATGCAAACAGGAAAGGAAGTGCACAACACAGAAGAATAGTCATCAATTTGCAAGCAACGATTAGTCAAATTGAATTTACCACATACACCTTCTTCGGCTGCAAGTAAATAATCTAAAGCTAAGCGATTCTGATTAATGGCAGTACACACTGATAAATGGCAGTACACATTTGAGTATGTTGTTTGGCAAGCAATGTAAGCACTTTGCTAGTTTCATTTGTAATAATCTCAACAATAAATGTCCAGGTAAAAGTTCAGTTCAAGGCAGGGTTTGATTGAGAACTTCTATGGAGATGTGGGTTGTGTTGTGAACATGCAGAAGTGAAGCTAATTGTCCATCAGGATGAAGGAGCTCAATAAGTAGCACAAGCACGAGGAAGCACAGGGAAGTTCATGGAGTAGGATTGACAGCAAACATCTGAGTCGTGAAACGGTTCGCATGGAAAGAAAATTATTCAATCAGGTACGACAGCTAGGGACGGCTTTCTTTCAGATGGCTGACGTGTATCCAGGTGTCTGCATCAGTCAATTGAGCAGTAAAAGGGGAATGGTGAGCTGGATACAGACTGTGTAGTTACCACACGATCAGCAATTTCTTGGAGCGCGATCCGAAGCCCTACAAGGTAAATCACAGAGGCTCTGGTCTAACCTCTCCAGTGTAATTAGCCAAATCAAATAGACAATGTGGGAATCACTTATTCAAAAGTAGCCTTAAAGAGGTAAGCCTAAAGCATGGCTTAGAAAAAGAGCAGAAATAGAGCCTGATGCACTAGCTTCCAGGCAGAAAACAAAATGTATGGAGTTGGAAGGAAGAAAAAGGGAGAAAAATGAGAGATAAAAAAAGGCCTAACATCAAGGATAAAAATTAAGTACAACAGCAGTGAAACCCTGATATTCCTGGATACATGATAGCATTAAAACATAATACAGCAGATACCCACCACTCTCCAAAGAGGGAGAGCAGAAGGGGAGAACACACAATACTGTTTGTACTATTCTACATAAATTGCAAACAAGCTTGAACCAGTCCAAAAAATCACACAAAAGTCAGCATTATGCAGTTTCAGTAGGGGTTGCTGTTGTCCACAGGCACAGCCAACATCACTGAAGAGCCAGTTCAATTTTTCATGCTGCATCGGATCTTAAATAACTTCTTATCAGAATGTCTTTCACTCGCTCCACTAATCCAGCTGCCTGAAGTCTACAAGCAGAAACAAAAGAATGTTGTACCCTCCCCCCCCCCCCCCCCCCCCGCTTCTTGGATTGCTGCAATCCCACTTCACCCCTCACAACACTTTTTATGTATATCATACAACTGTATCCTTAGTTGGCACAGCTGCTAAAACAATTGTTAAAAGTAGTATTGTGGGAAACAAATGGTCAACAAGCATAACAGTGTGAATAAACAGTGTCTCTGTCCCACTAATGCAGCACAGAGCTCAACAATGCAAAGTAATTCTCTTGAATTTTACAGTTCGGGGAAACAGTCAAATCAGAATTACAGCCAGCCTTGAAGTTATCTCTAGCAAAATAAACAGTAGGTCTCTTTTCTGACCTTCAAAGCAGCTGAAGAAAAGACAGAGCAGTCGTAAACACTAAGGGTTAAAATAAAACATTGAGAATGTTAAATCCTAAATAAATATAGTTACAGCTCTTTTTTGTTGTTTTCTGTGATTTATGAACAATAATTATGTCCTCTATGAGGTGCTTGCCATAATATATTCCTTTTTTAATTTAAATTTTTTTTTAATAGCACATGCAATCAGAACCAGATATATACATATATATTTCAAAGATAAAATCCAAACACGATTAACTTCTTATTCACTCAGGATTTAAATCATTCTCAAGTTGCAATCTGGTAACTACTGGCTCAGAATGCCCCATTGTTCTGTCAGGGCTCTTAACCTCTACCTTGAAGGTCAAAGGAAAAATGGAAGTAGTTTCCTTAATTTTTCTATCATTCTTGTTTGTATCAGTCAGATTTTAGTAAAGAACTCTAAGCAGTTCTATTCCAGGGACCATAAAAGCTAATTAAGAAGGCATAAATCGTGCAAGTGTCATACAGAGCCAAACCAGGCACCTCCAGAAGGGAAACAGCAGCACTGGCACATACTGCTTTAAAAGCAAAGGAACTTATTTATTGATTTATTTATTTATTTACAGTTCTTATATACCGTGCTATTCAGCATCAGTGCGGTTTACAAACAACAAATTTTGCATCAGAACAAAACTCTTTTACTTACATTATAACAGGATTGGTAACTTGGGGCTGTAACAAGGGTAACTATATACAAACAACAACCGAGGTCATTGTAACTATTTACAATTTATATTGCAAGGTTGGATCGTAATGCAAGAGACCATATCATAAGATCGTTTTGAGTGTGCTTGAGGGTGGGTCTGTTTTGTGTATTGTCAAGAGTTATGTTGTTGGGATGTCAGAGGCTGTGTGAGTGAGTTGAGGTGCAGGAGATGATTGTGTTAGGTTGGAGAGGCCGAAGTGAAGGCAGAATAGATGGTGTTTAAGGGCTTTTCTGAACTGTGAGAGGTCACTGATTGCTCGGATATGAGGTGGGAGATTGTTCCAGCACCTAGGGGCATAGAATGTAAAGGCTCTATTCCTTGTTGTTTGAGTACATTTGGTAGAGTCAAGTGGTATAGTCAGCGTATTGGTAGCTATTGACCTCCTTAGCCTGTTTGTAGTGGTGATGGTCAGGAGAGCAGAGAGGGATAGAGGGGATATCCGATTAATTGCTTTAAATGAAAGGAGTAATGCCTTGTAGGTGATCCTGCATTGTAACGGAAGCCAGTGTAGTTCCATAAGTATGGGCGTGATGTGATCTCTTCTGGATACGCCACAGAGAATGCGGGCTGCTGCAATCATCGCCATCTGTAGTGGATTGAGGGTGCTGTTGGGGAGGCCGTGTAAGATGATGTTGGCATAATCAAAGTGAGGCATTACAAGTGTCTGGAATATTGTTCTGAAGTCATCTGGGGTTAGTAGAGGTCTTAGGTGTCTTAGTGTCCGTATTTTATTATAGATGGACTTGCTGGTGTTCTTTATGTGATTTTTGAAGTTGAGCTGTTGGTCTATTGTGACACTATCAGGTTAATTATTTAATTCACTTGTCTGAATGTAATTGTATCATTCAGCCTCTTCCCTTAAGTAAATAAACTTGCTTGACGTAACTTGGCAAGCAATTCAATTTTGTTTTGTTTTGTTTTGTTTTTCCATTTAAGTTACTAACTTCTATCCTTCCGTCAAACACTTAATTTTTTCTTAACCTTTGTCACATGACACAAATCCACACAGTTTATGAAATATGTAAAGACATCAAAGCATGGAAGATCTTCCCATTCATTCATAACAATTATAACTATCACACATAGAACGGAATCAGGTCCCTAATTTTTTTTTTTTAAACAGTTTCTTCTTTTCTTTCTCGGCTGCAGAATCAGCTACAGTCATGTCCTTCAGCAATTTGATCTTGAATGTGTAAAGTAATTCATTTATCTACCTATAATTTAAAAAGATACATAGAAAGCTATTTGAATAACAATAACTAAAAGCACTTAAATTCAGAAGAAAATGATAACTAGAAAGTTAATGACGGAGGAATAATACTTCACCGAAAGAGTTCTGAGCTTCATCTCCTGTCACACTTCAATTGAAGGAATGCTTTATTTAAACAAACAAGAGAGACTTCTCAATCGGGAGTTTTTCTCTGGGCGATGCGTCCATCCCCAGAAAAAAAATCCCTTGGCAGCCTCTCTCTCTCTCTCTAACTGAAACAAGCACCCATCTTATCCTGCCGCAAACAGCCAGCTGTTGCGCAGACAATTAGCTAGGTGACATATAGGGGCAATTATCCAGTAAACACAGCCAGGACACTGGCCAGGTGGCCGGCAATGTTCAAGGAAAACAACCCTCACACTCCCGTGGCTTCAGAAGTCCAGAACTCCAGAATTACAATTCATGTGTAGTGTTATGTAACAAGACTAGTTCTTTTCAAGTGATCTAATTGTCGCCCTCTCTGGTCTGTGAGCTTCCCTCATAAGGAGAATGTTCCCATTTTTTTTTCTTCAGAACAATCTATTATTAAGAGCTTCAACAGGGGGTTCTGTCTAATGAGGCAATCTTTGGGATTAGGGCCGGACTTAGCTCCTTTTCTTACTATCAAGGGAGGGAGGAGTGGCCTAGTGGTTGGGGCAAGGTACTTCAGGCAGGAAGGTCGGGGGTTCAAATCCCACTAGAGGACAGCAACCTTTGGCCGGAAGGACTGGGGTTTCTAGTCCCACAGGTGCTCCTTGTGGTCTTGGGCAAGCCACTTAACCCTCCATTGCCCATGTTCCCTGTAAGTATTAGTGTATGTGTCTCATATCCCCGCGTGTTAAATGTATCCCCCAATTGTGTTGTGACCGCTTTGATTGAAGGATAAGGCGGTATACAAAACTGTCTAAATAAATAAATAAATACTATCTACCTCTCATTAGATTTGTTATTTTGTTTTTCTGTCGTAAACATTCTCCTAAACTGTCCCTCTTCCTAAAATCTGTAAACCTGGTGTTTTCACTGTTTGGGGACACTGTAATTACAGGCAAGATCCTGTTAATAACTTCGCTTTTACCGATATAAAAATCAAACCTCTTTATTTGCAGAAGATTTGGTAAATTCGCTGGTAACTCCGCCTATTTTACTTTTTTTTTCTGTATTTGTTGTTTCAAAACCTCTTTATGTACAGAGGGACGAAGTTACAAAATCCAGGATTTATACAACCACTCAATCCTTACACTTCGTCCAAACCTGGCCGTCCCTCTCGCGAGAGTACGGAAACGCAGATAAGGACACACAGGCGCTTCGTACTGAAATGTACGTACAGTCTCACGCATACACCAAGCAATCCTGGAGAAAATAAAACGTAATGTCTTGGCAAAACTTCCTTTCCCTAATATTTACAACTAGGTACAAAACACTCTTAAGATTCTCTACATAGCAACACACTATATAAAAGACATATATACAGGTGTGAATTCACTACTCACCCACCGGTTGAAACGGGCAAGTCTTCTGTCCTCGCTGGGTAGGCAGGAAAGCAATACGCACCACTGAAGTTTTCATAGGATCCCAAAGCTCTCATTCGCCCTGTTTTCTCTTCGTCCAGGGAGATGGTTCCTGTTTTCTCGTCGTCCAGGTAGACGGGGACCTGTTTTCTCGTCGTCCAGGTAGACGGGGACCTGTTTTCTCTTCGTCCAGGTAGACGGTACACTCTCTGACCCCAAAAAAAAATGAGCCAGAGAAAACGCTGGGCAATTTAGAATTTAGGAGTTTTGCTTTTTAAAAAAAAAACAAAAACTCGGGAGGCCTGTTCGGGCGCCAATTGTAGGCGGGTTCTTACCTACAAAAGCATCCCTAATATTTACCAAGATTGTCTGAGCACATGGGACCCGTGCACCAGAAGAAAAACCAAAAAAAAAGAACTCATATCACAGTTTCTTGTCAGCAAAAAAAAAAGTAATTAGAACTTACCTGCTAATTAGTGTTCCTGAAGGAACGACAGTCCAGTCCCTTAACATCTGGGTTGCGCAACCCTTCCAGCAGCTTGGAGGCTGAGCCCATCCTTTTGAGGATGGTGTGGTATAAATACTACTGGCACCACCCATAGATCCCAGTAATCTAATGAAAAAGCAGACTTAATGAAATTCCAATTAATAGCCTATGTGAAATAACAACTCCAACCACACACTGAACAAATACTATATATATATATTTTTTTTTTTTTTTGGAAGAGAAGGTTGGGTGGGGAGGAGGGGAGGAGGAGGTTTACCTGAGACTGACCGAGCCCTCCTTCACGCCTGCCCTGCGCCAAGGGGCCCTTCCACTTTGACCTGGCCCTAAATTCGGTCCGCTGATCCTCACTTGTCAACTAGAACCTTGCTCTTATCGCAGAACCGGGTGGGATCAGGGACTGGACTGTCGTTCCTTCAGGAACACTAATTAGCAGGTAAGTTCTAATTACTTTTTCCTTATCGTCACTCCAGTCCAGTCCCTTAACTTCTGGGATGTAACAGCAGTTCAAGCATGAGTGGGATCCGATATGCCGGACCGAAGCACCGCGTGCCCAAACCTCGAGTCAGCTGAACTCTGAACGTCCAGACTGTAGTGTCTGGTAAAGGTATGCAGAGAGGACCAGGCAGCCGCCCTACAAATGTCCAGCGGCGGGACTAAACTATATTCTGCCCAAGAGGTAGCCTGCGCCCGAGTCGAATGAGCGTGCAATCCCCCTGGAACCTGCTTCCCTTGGAGGATATAGGCGGAAGCAATAGCTTCCCTAATCCACCTGGAGATGGAGGCCTTGGCCACTGCCTCCCCCTTGTGTGGCCCTCCAAACTGAATGAACAGCCGTTCGGACTTTCGAAAAGGCGCAGTGCGGGAGAGGTAACGCTTCAAGGCTTTTTGAACGTCCAGGAGGTGCAGCCTGCTGTCCCCCCCTGCTTGTTCCTCCGCTTAAAATGACTGGAGCGTGACTGACTGATTGAGATGAAAGGGGGAGATGACCTTGGGTAGGAAGGAAGGCACTGTTCGTAAGACCACCTTATCCTTGAAGAAGGAAAGAAAGGGGGGCTGGGAGAACAGCACTTGAAGCTCAGAGACCCGTCTGGCTGAACAAATAGCGACCAGAAAAACTGTCTTCAGTGTCAGATCCTTTAGAGAGGCTTCCTTTGCCGGCTCAAAGGGTGCCTTGGTCAAGGCATTCAGCACCAGGTTGTGGTCCCAAGGGGGAATGAACGATCTCTGCTGCGGACGAAGACGCCTCACCGCTCTCAGGAACCTGGCCACATCCGCGTGAGCCCCTAAGGGCTTACCGTGGACCTTACCTCTATAGCAAGAGATGGCTGCCAACTGGACCCGTAAGGAACTGTGCGCTAGACCTTTGTCGAAACCCGCTTGCAAGAATTCCAGGACCTCCGGAATGGAGGTCGAAAGAGGTTTCCTCCGGTGCTCCGTACACCATGCTTCGAAGATGCGCCAAACTCTTACATAGGAGAGACAGGTCGAGCGCTTTCTAGAACTCAACAAGGTCGAGATCACCGATCCCGAATAACCCTGCTTCAGGAGCTGTGCCCTTTCAATAGCCAGGCCGTAAGCGAGAATCGATCCACGTGAGGCATCCGCACCGGACCTTGCCTCAGCAGATCCCTTCTGCAGGGGAGCCGCCAAGGCCGGTCGTCGAGCAACCTTACCAGATCCGCATACCAGGGACGGCGGGGCCAATCCGGAGCTATGAGGATTACCCAACCTCGGTGGGCTTCCACCCGTTGTAGAACCCTTCCGATGAGGGCCCAGGGAGGGAACACATACAGGAGCCCTTCGGACGGCCACTTTTGGGCCAGAGCGTCTAAACCTTCGGACATCCTTTCCTTCCTTCGACTGAAGAATCGACTTGCCTTGGCTGAGGCATACCGCGCCATGAGGTCCATGACTGGTGGACCCCAAAGGGCTACTATCTGGTCGAATACCTCCTGTTCCAGCTCCCACTCCCCGTGGTCTATCTTGAATCTGCTGAGGTAATCGGCTGTGACGTTGTCTGTCCCGGCCACGTGCTGGGCAGAAAGAGCCTCCAACCGGATTTCGGCCCACCGGAACAGGCTGTCCGCTTCCTTTTCCAAGGAGGAACTGCTTGTACCTCCCTGGCGGTTGATGTAAGCCACCGCGGTGACATTGTCGGAGAGGACGCAAATCGCTTTTTGACGAACTAGGGGTTCGAGCGCCCTGAGCGCTAAGGCTACCGCTCGTAATTCCAATCTGTTGATGGACCAGTGCGACTCCATTGAAGTCCAAAATCCCTGGACGAACTGGTCCTTGCAATGGGCCCCCCAGCCTGATAGACTTGCGTCCGTCGTCAGTAGTAACCACTGCGGGGGTTCGAGAGGCATCCCGCAATCCAGGTTCCTTGAGTACCGCCACCACTGGAGGGCCCTCTTGGTTCGAGGGGCACAGGGGAGTTGCATGGACAAAGGATGATGTTGAGGGGACCACCGACGTAACAGGGCCCGCTGCAGAGGCCGCATGTGAGCCCTGGCCCACAGAACTACCTCTATTGCTGCAGCCATGGTTCCCAGCAATTGAAGGTAATGCCAGGCCGACGGGTTTCACCTGTTCAGAAATTGCGACACCAGGATCCTTAGCTCCAATGACCTCTTCTTGGACAGAAACACTTTTCCTCTTCCTGTGTCGAATCTTGCTCCGAGATATTCGATTTCTTGAGAGGGTATCAACCTGCTCTTTGATCGATTGATGACCCACCCCAACTCCTCCAGGACTTCTACCACCCTGGCAGTGGCCGAGCGACTCTCCTCTTCTGACTTTGCCTGGATCAGCCAATCGTCCAGGTAGGGATGTACCATAATGCCCTCCTTTCGCAGGGCTGCCGCCACTACCACCATTATCTTGGTGAAAGTCCGAGGAGCCGTAGCTAGCCCGAAGGGCAGAGCTTGGAATTGAAAATGACCTCTTGGGACCGCGAATCTCAGGAACTGTTGATGAGATCTTCGAACCGGGATATGCAAATAGGCTTCCGTCAAATCCAGGGAGGTCAGGAACTCCCCGCTCCTCACGGCTACAATGACTGACTTTAGGGTTTCCATACGGAAATGAGGCACTTTGAGGCAGCGATTGACTTGCTTTAGATCTAGGATCGGACGAAAGGAACCTTCCTTCTTTGGTACCACAAAGTAAATTGAGTATCGACCGGTGCTGCATTGGTCTGGCGGAACGGGGATCACTGCCCCGAGCACTATGAGTCTTGAAAGTGTGACTTCTATCACCTCCCTTTTTGCCGGAGATCCGCAGGGAGACTGAATGAAGGCTGGAAGAATTTGTTTTGCAAATTCGAGAGCGTAGCCCTCTCGGATCACTTCTAGGACCCATTGATTGGACGTGACCCGGGACCAGGCGGGGAGGAACTGCCTTAGTCGCCCTCCCACCAGCAGTTCGCCCACCCGGACCCCTGTTTTCTCATTGTGGTTTTCTAGGGCCCGCGGAGGAAGAGGAGGCCCCAAAACCTCTCCCCGCTCCCCGAAACCCTCTAAAGTTCTGCCCCCTAGATGGGAAACGGCCTCTAGGGAAGGGGTTCGACCTGGCTGGGCGAAATCTCCGGGGATCCCTAGGCTGGCTCCGAACAGGAGCTAGCGAGCGACCTTGTTTAGGTCTGTCCTCAGGAAGCCTGCCCCCTTTGGATTCGCCAAGGTCCTACACCAGCTTATCCAAGTCTTCCCCAAAAAGTAGCTTGCCCTTAAAGGGAAGACGGCTCAGGCGTGCCTTTGAGGAGGCATCGGCTGCCCAATTACGTAGCCACAAATAACGCCTGGCTGCAACTACCGAGGCCATGTTCTTAGCTAGGCTTCTGATGAGGTCGTACTGGCTATCTGCCAGGTAGGCAGCCCCGGATTCCAACCTAGCCGAAAGAGACTGCGCGCCTTCTGAGGTACCCTCCGCTAGCTGAAGCTGCTGGGACCATCTCAAGCAGGCCCGAGCCACCCAAGCTCCTGACACCGAGGCCTGTAAGGCTAGAGCACTAACATCGAAGGCTTGCTTCAGCAGTGTATCCAATTTTCTATCCTGTGAATCCCTCAGAGCCGCACTACCCTCAACCGGGATAGTTGTCTTCTTTGTCACTGCTGATAGCGCCGCGTCCACCCTGGGCGACTTCAGCAGATCTTTGTCAGCTTCTGGTAATGGGTAGAGACGCGTCATAGAGCGAACTCCCCTCAAGTTTGACTCCGGTTGATCCCACTCCTCCTGGATCATCTGACGTACCACTCTGTGGACAGGAAAGACCTTCTGTGACTTTCTAACGGCTTGGATTAAAGGGTCCTCCGCTTCCTCTTCTGCAGGAGCGTCCGAAGCCACGTTAAGCACCTTGAGGGACTCATTAATTAAAGATGGAAGCTCCTCTCTGCGAAACACTCGCACTATGCGGGATTGGTCCTCCTCCGGGATCTCTCCCTCTTCGAGCTTTTCCTCGCCTTCATCTAATTCCTTGTCCGAGGCCTCCTCTTCCTGGGAGTCATGCGACAGGGACGTGAGAGGCTCCTCGCTCAACAGCCTTGCGCGCTTGAGCGGTACTCCTGAGTCCTGTGTGCTTGTCCTCAATGGCCTGGTCCCCCCGCCTTCCCTCGTCTTGCTCAACTCTCCTGTTGCGTACCCCTGTTTACGGATGCAATAGGCCTTGTGTAGCAAGAGGACAAAATCAGGGGAGAAGAGATCGCAGGGACCCTCTTCCCCACCGTAATTAGAGGGTATGGACAGAGGAGGAACGGGTAAGACCGAGGCCGAAGGAGGAAGGGAACCGGGCCCCTCTTCCTCCACCAGTGGGTCTCCAGACTCCTGGGAAGACTGAGCCATGGACCCCTGGATTTCCTGCTCCACTGAAGCAGCCTCTGCAGCACAACCTCTGCAGATCCCTGTTTCGGAGGCCGTACCCTTCCGAACGCCGCAGGAGGGACACCGAGGCTTGCCAGTCATGACTTTTTAATAAATTTCAAGATAGCAAGCAAACACTTGGGAGTTCAAGGACTTTCCCCTCCCCCAATCGTTAAATCGCAGCCCAGCAAAATTCAAAGGCCCGAACTGAAGTTAAACCAAGTTTAAAAAGGAAAATAACAAATTTAAAATTAAATAGCATTAAATTTCAAATTAAATTCAAACTTAAGCAAACCCAGCGAATTAAACATTTAAAACTTCCCCCTATACTTGCTGTTTGCTGCTCCCGTTGCTGGTTGCTGCTCCCGATGCTGGCTCGCACGTGGAAGGCCGCAGCCACGTGGAGCCTGAAACCGGCAGCCGGCGTCTCTGCCCGCGCCGCCGAACTGCTTAGGAGGCCGCCGACTAAATCAGCGCTGGATGCCTAAACCGGAGGCGTCCCGATGCTCCGACGCGCTAAGAGCTGCCGCGCAAGGCCGCGGGAAGGATTGTAGCGCCGCCTCCAGCGCTCAGCCCGAGGGCTTCGGCGCGAGGCAATGGCAAGCCTACGGGGAAGGAACTTTCCCTCTTCCCAGAAGAGTTGGCAGGCCAAGGACGCGTGAGGAGGCTTCCCCGGTTGTCTCTGCTGCCGCCGGTAAGCCTCCTTCTCCGGGCTGAGAGCTCCGATGCTGGGCAGGATGGAGCGGGGGGGGGGGGGGGGGGAGAAATAAACTTAAAGGAACAGTAAAGGGAACTGTAGAAGTAAAATCTAAAGGATACCAAACACACAAAGCAAATTAAACTAAATGAAACTAAATAAAATTAAATAGAATTTAAATGGAATTTAAATAAAAAGGACTCCAGTAAGCCCTTGGCTTACGGAACCCTCCAGCTGCTTGGAGGCTGAGAATACTGGGATCTATGGGTGGTGCCAGTAGTATTTATACCACACCATCCTCAAAAGGATGGGCTCAGCCTCCAAGCTGCTGGAAGGGTTGCGCAACCCAGAAGTTAAGGGACTGGACTGGAGTGACGATAAGGAACCCTCTTTATTTAAACAAGCAAACTCCATAAGCACAGGAACAAGGTCTGTCTTAGGGATCTGAGGGCGAGCAACATTCTCCCTCCCATCAGGGAAAGAGAAGGCCGCTGCAGCCTCAAGCTCTGTGGCTTGCCTTCTTATATATCCTCCTCTGTAGCAACTCTTGCACTGAGTCTTGTTCTGTGTGCACATATCTGCTATACTTCCTACGAAATGTTGTAAAGCCGTCTGCACAATTTTTGAACCTTCTGCAAAAAGTCAGAGTGCTGCTTGCAGAAGTTTGCTAAAGCTCTCCAAATGGGACCCCCTCCCTCATGATTGTCTTAGGGTCTGCAGCTGTATTCCAAGGTCTTCCTTATCTGTGCTGTGGAGCGCATCTCTCCTGCATTCCTTGGGACCCACTTATGGTCTTTTATTTCCCGGCACTGATTGCATTCATTCTTCAGGGCTAGAGAATTTTCTTTTAATTATTTTTCTGTTAATTATTTTCTGGTCTGGCCTGTATTTGCTTTCTGGGCCTAACACCGCATATTCCTATGCAGAGTAAGGTTTCTTCCAGACTGTACTAGGCCACAGACACCTTCTTGTTCCTGGATAGCCCACTTGCTCTGTCTTCTCGTGCCATTCATGCAGGGTGCTCGTGCAAGCCACAGGCGGCAGGATTACAGTCACCAACAGCACATAAGGCAAAACCTAAGCAGACCTATTCCTAAGCCAGAATATCCCAACACCTTTGAGGTGTCCGCTCTGTTGTAGATCTTTGTATCATCTGCAAAAAGGCAAAACTGGCTCACAAAAACATGAACAGGATTGGTCTATGGGCCAATCTCTGAGGCACTTCACTATCCACCTTTCTTTTGAATGAATTCCATTACTAGAACCAGAGCCATAGCAAAGACTGTGCAAGCAGTGCACCTGCACAGGACACAATCACAGAAAGGGCACAAATATGATCACTGGGCTTCCAGGAAGCTGAAAAAAGAGAGTTACAGCGTGGCTGGGGCGGAAGGGGGCACATTCCTAGTTTGGGTATGGTCCCGACTACAACCTTCAGTTGTCAATCAGTCAGACCGAGAGGGTGGTAGAAAATGGAATGCACTTGAAATACTCTGTTAATCTTATGGCTTTTGGGATTGGGTAGGGACATTTTGGGGGTTATTTTTAAAAGCGCTGTTCACAATTTGGATGTCTGCAGATGTTCACATCACAGAGACATCTCTGGAGGCATTTTAGAAAGCAGGTTTGTGACGGAGGCATCGTTCCTAAGAACTTGGACATCCTGACCCGCTTCTAAAGTTACAGCTGCTCCAGGCAGAACAGGCATCTGAAAGTGCTGGTTTTGTCAGGAAAACATCTGGAAGGTTTGGAGAAGGAGCGACACTATTAGTTCTTGTATTTTACACAATATTAATGAACACTGATGGGGATGGGAACTCCTGTTTCCACTTTGCTGTGCTATGGCACGTCCCCTTATGCTAGTTTGTTTGAGATGGGTATTCCCAATCCAGGTGTCCCTACTAGAGATGTCTATATGGCCGCTCGTGTGCATGTCCAGGTCAGAGATGTCGCTGGTGCTTTTCTACATGTTCTGCCCTAGGAGTCCCTGACTTAACTTAGACTTGTACATAATATAAAATATGAGGGGAATTTTAGAAAGGGTGTCCAACTGAGTGACATATTGCTAGTACTTAGCGCTTTATCTTGTCTTTTAAAGAAATATATGTTGTAGTCAAATTCACCATTTACCTGAGCTAAAACCAAAGATAACTTTATTATTACAGTGACATCATAATTTATAATACATTTTATGAACATGATTCACACTCAAGGAAGCCCTTTCTCAGATAATTCAAAGTGCTAATTAGGAGTTTATACTTGGGGCCTTCTCAATATTAGGGGACTAAGCTAACATAGTAAAATAATGGATGATGGTAGATAAAGACCAACATGGTTCATCCAGTCTGCTGAGTAATGACTTCATGAGTGAAGTGGTTCCTTCCAGCCATGAGTACTGTGATTGGCCCAACCTCCCCCCATTCGGACTGAGCACAAAAGCATTACCTCCACCATGTGGACAAGTGATGGCATGACCCTCTGCTCCCTAGACTTCAATTTTTGTGCTTTGTTCATGTCGGTGGTCCATGGGGAGCATGCCTTGTCGTACAAGTGCTTGAATGTGCCAAACCAGCGATACGCTATTTTCCCCATCGTTTCATAGGAGAAGCAAAGTAGTTATTTCACATCTGTTTTGAGTTGAGGTGCTCCATTCTTGCTTACCATATTCTTGACCTTTAGGGATCCATCTATCTGTACCGTGCTGTGTACTCCTTGTAGCGCTATACAAATCAGTAGTAGTACTAGTTTTTTAGAGCTTTTGAAAAGACTAATTTCTTCTGTAAAACCTTTCAAGTATTTAAAAGACTGTATCATATCTGCTGTAGGGTATACACACATAACACCCCAGTCTCTGTATCATATCTGCTGTAGGGTATACACACATAACACCCCAGTCTCTGTATGATATCTCCTCTGTCCCTCCTCTCCTCTAGGGCATACATACATAAGACCCCCCAGTCTCTGTGTCATATCTCCTCTGTCCCTCCTCTCCTCTAGGGTATACGTACATAAGACCCCCAGTCTCTGTATCATATCTGCCCTGTCCCTCCTCGCCTCTAGGGTATACATACATAAGACCCCCAGTCTCTGTATCATATCTCCTCTGTCCCTCCTCTCCTCTAGGGTATACGTACATAAGACCCCCCAGTCTCTGTATCATATCTGCCCTGTCCCTCCTCTCCTCTAGGGTATACATACATAAGACCCCCCAGTCTCTGTATCATATCTCCTCTGTCCCTCCTCTCCTCTAGGGTATACATACATAAGACCCCTCAGTCTCTGTATCATATCTGCCCTGTCCCTCCTCGCCTCTAGGGTATACATACATAAGACCCCCCAGTCTCTGGATCATATCTGCCCTGTCCCTCCTCTCCTCTAGGGTATACATACATAAGACCCCCAGTCTCTGTATCATATCTCCTCTGTCCCTCCTCTCCTCTAGGGTATACGTACATAAGACCCCCCAGTCTCTGTATCATATCTGCCCTGTCCCTCCTCTCCTCTAGGGTATACATACATAAGACCCCCCAGTCTCTGTATCATATCTCCTCTGTCCCTCCTCTCCTCTAGGGTATACATACATAAGACCCCTCAGTCTCTGTATCATATCTGCCCTGTCCCTCCTCGCCTCTAGGGTATACATACATAAGACCCCCCAGTCTCTGTATCATATCTGCCCTGTCCCTCCTCTCCTCTAGGGTATACGTACATAAGACCCCCCAGTCTCTGTATCATATCTGCCCTGTCCCTCCTCTCCTCTAGGGTATACATACATAAGACCCCCCAGTCTCTGTATCATATCTGCCCTGTCCCTCCTCTCCTCTAGGGTATACGTACATAAGACCCCCCAGTCTCTGTATCATATCTCCTCTGTCCCTCCTCTCCTCTAGGGTATACATACATAAGACCCCCCCAGTCTCTGTATCATATCTGCCCTGTCCCTCCTCTCCTCTAGGGTATACACACCTAACACCCCAGTCTCTGTATCATATCTGCTGTAGGGTATACACACATAACACCCCAGTCTCTGTATCATATCTGCTCTGTCCCTCCTCTCCTCTAGGGTATACATACATAAGACCCCCAGTCTCTGGATCATATCTCCTCTGTCCCTCCTCTCCTCTAGGGTATATGTACATAAGACCCCCCAGTCTCTGTATCATATCTACTCTGTCCCTGCTCTCCTCTAGGGTATATGTACATAAGACCCCCCAGTCTCTGTATCATATCTGCTCTGTCCCTCCTCTCCTCTAGGGTATACGTACATAAGACCCCCAGTCTCTGTATCATATCTACTCTGTCCCTCCTCTCCTCTAGGGTATACGTACATAAGACTCCCAGTCTCTGTATCATATCTACTCTGTCCCTGCTCTCCTCTAGGGTATACGTACATAAGACTCCCAGTCTCTGTATCATATCTACTCTGTCCCTGCTCTCCTCTAGGGTATATGTACATAAGACCCCCCAGTCTCTGTATCATATCTGCTCTGTCCCTCCTCTCCTCTAGGGTATACATACATAAGACCCCCCAGTCTCTGTATCATATCTCCTCTGTCCCCCCTCTCCTCTAGGGTATACGTACATAAGACCCCCAGTCTCTGTATCATATCTACTCTGTTCCTGCTCTCCTCTAGGGTATATGTACATAAGACCCCCAGTCTCTGTATCATATCTGCCCTGTCCCTCCTCGCCTCTAGGGTATACATACATAAGACCCCCCAGTCTCTGGATCATATCTGCCCTGTCCCTCCTCGCCTCTAGGGTATACATACATAAGACCCCCCAGTCTCTGTATCATATCTGCCCTGTCCCTCCTCGCCTCTAGGGTATATGTACATAAGACCCCCAGTCTCTGTATCATATCTGCCCTGTCCCTCCTCGCCTCTAGGGTATACATACATAAGACCCCCCAGTCTCTGGATCATATCTGCCCTGTCCCTCCTCTCCTCTAGGGTATACGTACATAAGACCCCCAGTCTCTGTATCATATCTCCTCTGTCCCTCCTCTCCTCTAGGGTATACATACATAAGACCCCCCAGTCTCTGTATCATATCTCCTCTGTCCCTCCTCTCCTCTAGGGTATACGTACATAAAGACCCCCAGTCTCTGTATCATATCTGCTCTGTCCCTCCTCTCCTCTAGGGTATATGTACATAAGACCCCCCAGTCTCTGTATCATATCTGCTCTGTCCCTCCTTTCCTCTAGGGTATACATACATAAGACCCCCCAGTCTCTACTCATATGTTCTCTGATGGAAAGCTCCTACCATTTTAGTCACTTTCTTCTGTAGGAACTCTAGCCTCTTTTCATCCTTAGTGAGGTAAGACCTCCCAAACTGAACACAGTAATCCAAAGTGGAGTTTTACCTTTGTCCTAGACAGGTGCAGTAGCATCTCCTTCCTGCTGCTTATGCCCCTCTCTGTGAAGCTTAGCATCGTTCTGGGTTTGGCCATCACCTTGTCACAAGTTTTGCCACCTTCAGATCATCAGATCCACTCTCCTCAAGGTCTCTCTCCTGGTCTTCCTCCCCCCCCCCCCCCCCCCCCCCCCCATCGCATGCATCTCCCTTGGGTACCAGCTTCCCAAATGCATCTCTCTGCACTTCTTCATATTACAGGTCAACTGCCAAGTATTTGTAGATCACTTTTTCTTTTATCCACCTCCCAGTGGGATGTCCACTCTGTTGCAGATCTTCATTTCTCTCTGCATATATCTATTTCTAATTTTTGGACACTTATTCTGTATTTGATGAGGATCTATCCGTTTTGTATGCGTGTTGCAGGGAGGGATGTTTCTGTAAATAGAAGTAGCAGCCCAGTTTATTCTGTTTCCCAGTCCATGCCCTCCACCCTGTTCTAGGGCAGGTACCGCACGTGCTGCCTTTTTTTGGGGACAGGAGGCAACAGTTCAGAGCAGAGACAGCAGCAGGTCTGCATCTCTCTGCTCCTGTAACTCACGACTAAGCTCTTGGTAAAGGAAGTGGGGTGATGACAGGGCAGAGGAGAGACACTGACAACAAAAACTAGGAAAGATATAGAGAAGCATTTTATTTTCAGCCTTCTATGTACTAGAAGCAGGATTTCATTTGAAAGTTTAAAGTTCCACTTCACAGGATGTGGTTATTTCATAGTTAATTCATAGTTAATTCATAGTTCATCACGAAAGCAATTTACCATAAGGTCCGGATACTACGTCACCTGCGCCCCCTATTGGACTTTAATGACTACCGAACTATCTTCCAAGCCTTGGTGCTCCCACATCTAGACTTTGCAAATATTATCCTTCATGGCCTCCCTCAGTCAACACTAGGACCTCTTTGCCTTGCAATGAATGCTGCAGCAAGGGTACTTGCAGGTACATCAAGAGCTAAATATATAACCCCAGTCATGATGGATCTCCACTGGCTTCCACTTCAGGCTAGAATCCAGTATAAGTCCCTAGTACTAACATTCAAAGCCCTAAGGAACCAGATCACCTCACCCATCAGCAAACTCATTCAAAGACGGCCGTTCAACAGGATCAGGAGATCTAATCAAGCAAACACTCTAGAGATCCCCAACATTCTAACTAAGTGCAAAAAGGCTACTGCCAATAGAGCCTTCTCCCTATTTGCACCCATGACCTGGAATGCCCTCCCACTGAGCTCCGTTCCATCCCAGACCTATTGTCATTTAGAAAAGCCCTCAAACACCTTTTCCTCATCCATTACCCAGAATCCAATCCCAGAAACAACCACCCATCCTCACATCCTACCCCCTACTCCACCCCACCCAAAATCCAACACCATAAAGAAAATGACTAGCTCTACCACCATATCCCCTCTCTTATTTATTATTGGTACTGATCACACATCTTATTGATTAAACCTCTTATAAATATGTTGAAACCAAGCTATACTATATGTATAATTTCTCACCATACTCCATGAATAATTACTCTGTAATTAGTTACCCCTGTTACCTCCAGGTTATCTCGTCCATGTTCAATGTAAAAACTCAATTGTCGTGTGACATTGCAGTATGTTTTTTGATCAATTGTAAACCGCACTGATTTTAATAGCGCGGTATATAAGAGAAGTAAATAAATAAATAGTTAATTCACTCAACTGCTTCTACCTGGTTTTGATATAAATTTCCTTGCCTATTTATTACCTATTCTCTTATATTTGAGTGTTCCCTCAGTTCATAGAAGATTTACTGACCACGGACACTTAAATTCCTGCCCACCCCTCAGGGTTGCATTGCCTACATAGTTATCATATAAATTGACATCTGTCCTCCAATTAGTTGTAACATCCACCTTTTCTCCTTGTTCTAGAACTGCTTTATAACCATCTTAATCAGCGTGTCGTGTATTCAATGCAATAGCTGTGGGCCTTCATTCTGAGAGCTTTCCCCATATGTCTTAAGTTATCTGCTATGCATAAAGAATTGATTCTATTAAGGGAAGAATTAGCTGCAATTAAAAACAGCTCCTAAATGATATAAATTGAAAAAAATCCACCACAACTCCCACAAAGAATCAAGTAATCCAGGAACAAATGGATCACAGTGGGCTCTCGTAGGTTGCAACCTGTAACGAGACACCCTTGCCATCAAGAGATATCACTGCATAATGCCTTCTCCAGGAACAAGCAGGAAGTCAGTCCTCACATATGGGTGACATTGGTGCCGACGGAGCCCTCGTGCGGAGCAATTCCCCAGCTTTCAGAGAAAGCCTTTGGGATTGCATCGTGCATGCGCGGTCCCCTTCCCACCCAAGGGTGCTACCTTGCTCAGTCTCCCCTTTTCCGTGGAGCCCAACGGACATTGTCCCTAATTCCTTGCGGAAAAAGTGCGTCAAACTTGGAAGAAATTTTGTATCTTCGACCGGTTCGACACCGTTTCCCCTTCCCGCCTTCAGCTCGGTCACCGGTATCGACACCGTTTCCCCTTCCCGCCTTCAGCTCGCTGCACTGGTATCGACACCGTTTCCCCTTCCCGCCTTCAGCTCGGTGCACCGGTATCGACACCGTTTCCCCTTCCCGCCTTCAGCTCGGTCACCGGTATCGACACCGTTTCCCCTTCCCGCCTTCAGCTCGGTACACCGGTATCGACACCGTTTCCCCTTCCTGCCTTCAGCTCGGTACACCGGTATCGAGTCCAGTCAGTTTTTTGCCTTTTTCTCCTTAGAGACTAGCGTTCGCGCTCTTTTTTGTTTTCACTTGCAGCCCAGTCCTTCGACCTTGCAGGGGCCCTTTTTCCCCCGATGTCTGTCAGTGGGTTTAAAAAGTGTGATCGGTGTAAGAAGTTAATGTCCCTCACTGACACACATCACTGCTGTCTCCGATGCCTCGGGCCCAACCATGACCCAAAGGTCTGTGGCCTGTGTGGGAAAATGTCCTCTAAGGCTTCTGCTCCAGGTATTTTCTCATACCAAAGAGAACAGGAGGCCTCAGACCCATCCTCAATCTACGAAACTTAAACAAGTTCCTGGTGAGGGAAAAGTTCAAGATGCTTTCCCTTGGAATGTTGCTGTCTTACCTCCACCAGGGAGATTGGCTATGCTCCTTAGACCTGAAGGATGCCTACACACATCCTCATACACCCAGACCACAGACAATATCTGAGATTTGTAGTGGGAGGAAAACATTTCCAATACAGGGTTATACCCTTTGGCCTAGCCTCTGCTCCCAGAGTGTTTATAAAATGCCTGGCTGTAGTGACGGCCTTCCTCAGAGGTCAGGGAATCTTTGTCTTCCCTTACCTGGATGACTGGCTCATCAGGGGCAAGTCGCCTCCGGAGGCCCAACAGACCACTTCTCGCACTATCAACCTGTTGCAACGTCTAGGCTTTGTCATAAACCACGCAAAGTCTATTTTGCTCCCCACTCAAAACTTAGAGTTCATAGGAGCCAGATTGGACACCCTTCAGGTGAAAGCTTACCTGCCGGAAGACAGGGCACAGAGGCTGCTAGCACTGACACAGGTCTCGGGTTTCAGCGAGACATTTCTTACGCCTCCTTGGCCACATGGCCTCCACGGTACATGTGACACCGAATGCCCGTCTCCACAAGAGAACAGCTCAGTGGTGCCTCAGGGATCAGTGGACACAAGCCACCGGCAGCCTCAGAAACAGGATAACAGTATCCAGACGCCTGGTGGAGTCATTGCAGTGGTGGAGTCAACCACCCAATCTGCTCGAGGGTGTGTCTTTTCAGATTCCCTCGCACACAAGAGTGCTAACTTCAGATGCCTCCTTGCTGGCCTGGGAAGCCCATTGCCAAGGATCATGCACTCAGGGGTTATGGTCTCCTCAGGAGTCTGCACACCAAATCAATCTCTTAGAGGTGCGGAGATTCACCTAGCTCTTCAAGCCTTTTGTCATGTCGTCTCACATCAGTCTGTATTGATACAGACGGACAACCAGGTAGCAATGTTCTACGTGAACAAGCAGGGAGGTACGGGGTCTCGTATCCTATGTCAGGAGACACTGGACCTCTGCTCCTTTGCCATCGGGCAGGGTATGTCTCTCAAAGCAGTGTACCTGCCTGGTCAGGAGAACTGCCTAGCAGACAAACTAAGCAGGATTCTCCAGCCTCTCGAGTGGCAACTGGATCCGGTGGTGGCCCAGTGGATTTTCAACCGCTGGGGACATCCGTCCATGGAACTATTTGTCAGTCTGCAAAATCACCAGCTGCCCAGATTTTGCTCCAGACAGCCACATCCCCTGAGAGTGTTGGCAGATGCTTTCCTGATCTCCTGGTCAGGGGGCCTCATGTATGCGTTTCCTCCCACGCCTCTGGTGGCCTGGACTCTGTTCAAAATCCTTTGGGACAAGGCCTCTGTCATTCTTGTAGCCCCCAGATGGCCAAGACAGCCTTGGTTTCCGCTTCTTCAGCTGGCAGTGGAGACCCCACTTCCACTGGGAACGCAGCCCGACCACCTTTCACAGGAGCAGGGCTCTCTCTTGCACCCCAACCTCAGGGCCCTCAACTTGATGGCATGGCTGCTGAAAGGGTAGTGCTGGCTCCTCTCTTCCTACCTCAGAATGTAGAAGACATGTTGCTGGCCTCAAGGAGGCAGTCCACTAGGGAATCCTATGCTTTCAAGTGGCGTAGATTTGAGGTGTGGTGTAACCAGCACAATGAAAACCCTTTAAGACAAATAAGAGAAAACTATTTAAGACAAATAAGAGAAAATATTTTTTTCACTCAATGTGTAATCAAACTCTGGAATTTGTTACCGGAGGATGTAGTAAAGACTGTTAGTGTAAATGGGTTTAAAAAAGGTTTGGACAAGTTCCTGGAGTAAAGGTCCATAAACCATTATTAAAAAGGGACCCAGGATATCAATGCTTAACCCAATACAAGCATTGTGGAACCTTTGTCTTTTGGGGATACTGCTAGGTATGTATGACCTAGATTGGCCACTGTTGGAAACAGGATACTGGGCTTGATGGACCTTGGTCTGACCCAGTATGGCATATCTTATGTTCTTATGTTCTTTCTCTTGCCTTGTACCAGTGGTGCTGCAGTACCTGCTTCACCTCTTGGAATTAGTTCTCAAGTCTAACTCTGTCAGGGTCCACCTGAGTGCTTTGTCAGCAAACCACTCATCAGTGGAGGGGCAACCTCTTTCGGCTCACCCCTTGGTGTCCAGATTCCTCAGAGGTCTGCTTCTGCTGAAACCCCCAGTTCGTCCTCCGGCAACTGAGTCGGATTTGAATGTGGTCTTGCAGCAGCTTTACTCGCCCACCTTTTGAGCCGATGTCCTCTTGCCATCTGTGCTTCCTCTCCTGGAAGGTGCTCTTCCTGCTGGCACTCACATCAGCAAGACGTGTGAGTGAGCTGCAAGCTCTCGTAACTGATAAACCATACACAAGGTTTTATCTGAATAGGGTGGTCCTCTGCACTCACTCGAAGTTCCTTCCAAAGGTGGTCTCTTCTTTCCACCTCAACCAGAAGGTGATTCTTCCGACCTTCTTTCCCAAGCTGCATTCCAGCCAAGTAGAGGCAGTCCTGCATACCCTGGATTGTAAGAGGGCATTGTCCTTCTACCTGAAGTGTACGAAGGGACATTTAAGGGCTACTCAGCTCTTCATCTCGTATGACCCCAGTACATTGTGAGCTCTGATGAGCAGGGACTGTCTCTCTTCTATGTTTGTACAGCGCTTTGTATGTTGTGGCGCTTTATAAGTCTTTAATAATAATAATAAGCTGGGGTTACCTGTTTCCAAGCGTACGCTGTCCACCTGGGTGGCAGACTGCATTGCCTGGGCGTACAGGGTGGCTGACCTCCCGTTGCAGGGTTGAGTCACGGACATTTGACACGTTATCACTGTTGGTAAGCACTACATCCAGCGTTGAGCTTACCATCAGAAACACTTAATTCTTTTGAGAAGTCACACAAATGAGAAGTACACAATAACAAATCTGCTTAAAGACCTATAAATTCTGCTTTGAATTTCAAATCATTACTGCTATCCTGAACTCTAGGCATAGGTAATTTATCTCCCGAGAATGCTAATTCATTTGCAACAGAAACTCTATGACCTATTGCTACTTCTAAGATTCTTATTACAAGTACAACACTTTCCGTTTCTTGATTCAAACATGCTCTCAATTCTTTGAGCTGGGAGACATTCCAAATATCCAAAATACACAATTCTACTTCCCCTAACTTCTGTTGCTTTTTAAATATTTTCTTTTTCTCTTAGCTCTGCTACACACGTGACCCGCACTTGCTCATCTGGTCAATAGTTACATTTCCTAACACAAACAACTTTTGTTTCAAAACATAAACATTCCTAATGTTTTCATCATGTACCATCCGTTCCCACCATGCAAGCACATTTGCACGGTTTACCTTTAACCGCTAACTCATATCTCAGGCAATGGACCTTATCTACAGAGAAAGTTCCCTCCAAAGGATACTGCAAATTCACATTACCTTTTGTCATTGAATCCCTATGTGCTACGGAATCGATGGCTACATCACCATGCTTCTCACACATACAATAGAAGCATACAATAAGGGCTACCTTTTCTAAACACTAAAGCCCTAGCTCCGTCATGCCATTCATGCATCTGAGAGAGAGCCTGTCTACTTAACAGATTACCCATCACTGGTAATTTTCATAATACTCACAAATCTTCAGGCACCTTCTGCCCTTGCCTTGAATGCAGAGATCTGATCCGAGTCACGGCAAAAACTGAAAGAATACTCTGCACCCCCCCCCCCCCCTCACCTATAACAGATAGGGCTCTTGGGTCACAGAAATCCACACACAAAGCAAGGAGAAGGTTAATTGATCATAATCTTTAGATAATGCACAAATCTTCAAATAATACACAACACACTTGTATTATAAACACAGGACCAAAGCGCTTTGGGAGAGCAAGCTAGGCCTTTGCCTATGTTTACTCTGACATCCTAGCTTTAGGCCACTTTATTTATAGGAAAACATTCCATTACACAGCATAATTTCACTTTATTATTCTACGTCTCACATCACGTATATTCATAATATACATATTCTATTCCACGTCTAGTGTTACGTATATTCATAACATACTTTTCTATAGGCATGCACGTCATAGACAATCATGAAAAGACATACATATATTCTCAGACATGACTATGTAGGCCTTAATTCTAATTAATTCTAACACTGACAGTTTGATATCTCTGACCAGAGACAGCGAGACTGCGAAGCTGGGTAAACAACTTGCTTTTTACTTATCTTTCTAATAACAAGACTAATGTTTGTTATCTAAACCTTTCACCCAATTTCTTCTACAGAATTTTCAAGGATGGTATTAAATAAGGAGCTACAAATGATATTAACTCTTTCTTAGGGACTATAGTAATATAATGTTATACACAGGGCCTGACTGTGTATCCAACCCGGTACAATCAAGCTTTCTTTCAAATTTCTCTTTCCCTCTTTCTAGTTTAACCCACAATGCCTCCTCTCTCCCTTTTAAGCTCTGTAATTCCAAAGCTTTAATAGTAGTTTTTACATATTGTGCCACTCCTCCTCCCCTTCTTCCTACCCTGTCCTTTCTGAATAAACTATAGCCAGGTATAGTTACAGCCCAATCATGGTTTTCTGTGAACCATGTTTCTGTAACTGCCACTAAATCCAAGTCAGCCACTCCCACCAAAGCTTCAACATCAGGGATCTTATTTTCCATGCTACGGGCATTTATACACACTGCTTTCCATATGTTACCCCTTTTACCCATTTCCATAAAGGTATTTAATGTATCACCTACCTGGGGGCTTTCACCTACCTGGGGGCTTTCTTCACCCATCCCCACCGAATCTAGTTTAAAGCCCTCTTCAGTAGATTAGCCAGTCTACTACCAAAGACACGTTGACCTTTCATGGACAGATGGATGCCATCTCTGCTCTGCAATCCTTGAAACAGCATCCCATGGTCTAGGAAACCAAAACGCTCTCTGACACCATCCACGCAGCCATGCATTCATCTCCAGGATGCGAACCTCTCTGCCTTGGCCTTTACCCTCAACAGGGAGGATTGAAGAGAACACCACCTGTGCACCTAACTGCTTCACCCTCTGTCCCAGAGCCATGAAGTCACTTTTGATACGTTCCGAGGGATACCTGGCAGTATAATTTGTTCCAACATGGATTAGCAACATTGGGTAATAGTCAGTGGGCTTGATAAGTCTCGGCAAACTCTCCGTAACATCTTGGATTTTGGCACCAGGCAGACAGCATACCTCTCTGGACATCAAGTCTGTTCGGCAGATGGACGCCTCAGTACCCCTCAGAAGAGAGTCTCCAACCACCACTACCCTTCGCTTCCTTGTGGTCACTGATTCTGCAGCTTTGGGGTACTTGAGCTCTGGTTCTTACGTTTCCAGGGATTCTTTCACCTCCTCCACTTCCAGGGCTGCATAATGGCCCTGGTGACTTTTGTCCAACCATTGACATTCTGTTGGCACCCATCTTCTCCTCTGCTGGAGAGCTTGGTTGCTGCAAGAAGCATCTCATCAATGTACTTCTCACTTTCTTGAATGCTCCTCAGCCTCGCCACCTCCTCTCTGAGATCCTCCACTTGTTTCCTCAGAGCTTCTGCATGCAGGCACCCTGCACATGGAACTGGTCCTTCAACTGGCATTAGGACCTCTGTCTGGACAGAGGCAGAAGCTGTAACGGGGGCAACAGCTTTAGCGATATGATTTTTCCCAACCATTGTTCTGTTCGTGGAGCTTAGGTATCTGTTAAAGCAAAAGAGAGAGATCTACCAAGTACTAGCCAGTTTCCCAGCTGTCCTTTCAGAGAAAAAGCAGTTAAATCTCTTTAATTATATTCAAAATGTGCTGCTCCAAGTCTTTGTGCTTTGTTAAATGGGGAGGTGCCCTATAAAGCAAGACTGCTCACTAGGGGTGGGTGGGAAGGGAGGGAACTAACACCTGATTAGGTATCAGCAGTTCCCAAAGCTGAGAAGGTTACTAGAGTTCAACAACCTACTCTGCTCAAGGAAATTTCTACTAAAGAACCAAAAAGAAAGTAACTTTGCTTTAAAAATATACAAAAACCCTTTTAAGAGCTCCCAGTCAAAGAGCTAGCAATTTAATAAAAATAAACCCTCAAATCCTTACTGTTGTTTGACCTGTAGAGCCCCTGTTAGGAATGCCTCAACCGCGTAGGACTCTGGAGCCTTTTATGCAGGCCTCAGCTGCTCTCAGATAATCAGGCCCACTAACTCCTGATTAGGTGTTAGGAAGGTGATTAGCAGTGTGCCCCAGGGTGAGTGATATTGCTGAAGGTTGAATGAAAAAGTCTGTCTTTTTGAGGATGACATGAAAATTTGCAACAGAGTGGACTCCTCTGAGGGAATGGATAACATGAGGAAAGATCTACAAAAGCTGGAAGAATGGTCTAATGCTTGGCAGTTAAAATTTAATGTGAAGAAGTGAACTGTCCTGCACTTAGGAAGCAGAAATCCAAGGGAATTGTATGCGAAAGAGGGTGAGAGGTTGGTGTGCACAGACCAGGAGAAGGATCTCAGAGTGATTGTTTCTAAGGATCTCAAGGTGGCGAAACAGTGTGACAAGGCAATGGCAAAATCCAGAAGGATGCTGGGTTGCATACAGAGAGGAATTACCAGCAGTAAAGAAGAAGTACGAATGCCACTGTACAAGTCGCTGGTGAGGCTTCACTTGGAATATTGTGTTCGGTTTTGGAGACCGTATCGCACAAACGATATAAAAAGATTGGAAATGGTTCAGAAGAAGGTGACCAAAATGATTTGGAGTCTGCGTCAGAAGATGTATGAGAAGAGACCTGAAGACCTAAATATGTGCACTCTGGAGGAGAGGCAGGACAGGGGAGATATGATTCAGACCTTTAAATACTTAGAGTATTAATGAACAAACAAACCTCTTCCAAAGATGGGGAAGCTGTAAAACTAGAGGGCATAACATGAAGTTGCAAGGGGGTAAACTGAAAGGCAATGTCAGGAAATACTTTTTCACTGAAAGCGTGGTGGATGCTGGCAGGGCCGGCCCGTCCATTGAGCAAGAATGTTTTTTGCACAGGGCCCCGCGTTTCAGGGGGCCCCGCGCAAAGAACATTCTGCTTTTTTTTTATTACATTTAAAAACAAAAACCTGGCTCTAGCTGCTGCCGCGTCCGTCGCAGCAGCGGCAGAATGGCGTGTCCCGCGGGGCCCCTTCTCCTCTTCGAGCCCTCTGCAAGGGCTTTCAGATTCGCGAAGGGAGAGTTGTGCTCCCTCGCGTCTCTGTAAAGCCCGCAGGGGCTAATGGGAAATTTCCCATCAGCCCCTTTAGACGCGAGGGGCTGATAGGAAATTTCCCATTAGCCCCTGCGGGCTTTACAGAGACGCGAGGGAGCACTCTCCCTTCGCGAATCTGAAAGCCCTTGCAGAGGGCTCGACGTGGAGAGGGGGCCCCGCGGGACACGCCATTCTGCCGCTGCTGCGACGGACGCGGCAGCAGCTAGAGCCAGGTTTTTGTTTTTAAATTTGCCGGAAGGGAAGGGGGGGGGGGCTGATGGAGGCTGTCTGGAAATGGGGTGATGGGGGGTTAGGACTGGAAATGTGCAAGGGGGGGGGTTAGGACTGGAAATGTGCAAGGGGGGGTTAGGACTGGAAATGTGCAAGGGGGGGGGGTTAGGACTGGAAATGTGCAAGGGGGGGTTAGGACTGGAAATGGGCTGGGACTGATGGAGGCTGACTTGAAATGGGCTGGGGGGGGATTAGGACTGGAAATGGGCTGGAGGGGGGGTTAGGACTGGAAATGGGCTGGGGCTGAGGGAGGCTGACTGGAAATGGGCTGGGGAGGGGAAAGGACTGCAAATGGGCTGGGGGGGGTTAAGACTGCTAATGGGCTGGGGCTGATGGAGGCTGACTGGAAATGGACTGGGGGGGTTAAGACTGGTAATGGGCTGGGGGGTTAAGACTGGTAATGGGCTGGGGGTTGATGGAGGCTGACTGGAAATGGGGTGATGGGGGGTTAGGACTGGAAATGGGCTGGGGGGGGGTTAAGACTGGTAATGGGCTGTGGGCTGATGGGGGCTGTCTGGAATAGGGTGATGGGGGTTAGGATTGCTAATGGGCTATGGGGGGGGGTTAGGACTGCTACTGGGCGCTGGGGGCGCTAGGACAGGAAAAGGGCTGATGGGGAGGGGTTAGGACTTGAGGTGGGCTGATGTGGTTAGGACTAGTAATGGGCTGTGGGCTGATGGGGGGGGGGTTAGGACTGGCAATGGGCTATGGGGGGCTGACTGGAAATGGGCTGATGGGGTTAAGACTGGAAGTGGGCTGATGGGGGGTTAGGACTGGTAATGGGTTATAGGGGGGGGCTTCTTAAACTGAACATGGGTTGCTGGGGAGCTAGGACTGGTAATGGGTTGGGGGATTGCTATGACTGGAAATGGACTGAGTGGACGGGGAGGCTTGAACTGCAAATAGCTGATGGGGAGGGAGCTTGGAATGGAAATGGGCTGTGAGGGAAGGGAGCTAGAACTGAAAATGGGCTGATGGAGCAGCTAGGATAGGACTGGAAATGGGCTGTTGGGGGGAGCTAAGATTGGAAATGGGCTGTGGTGGGGGCTTGAATTGAAATGGACTCATGGAGGGGCTAGAACTGGAAGTAGGCTCATGGGCAGGGCCGGCCCGTCCATTGAGCAAGAATGTTTTTTGCACAGTGCCCCGCGTTTCAGGGGGCCCCGCGCAAAGAACATTCTGCTTTTTTTTTTATTACATTTAAAAACAAAAACCTGTCTCTAGCTGCTGCCGCTGCTGCGTCCGTCGCAGCAGCGGCAGAATGGCGTGTCCCGCGGGGCCCCTTCTCCTCTTCGAGCCCTCTGCAAGGGCTTTCAGATTCGCGAAGGGAGAGTTGTGCTCCCTCGCGTCTCTGTAAAGCCCGCAGGGGCTAATGGGAAATTTCCCATCAGCCCCTTTAGACGCGAGGGGCTGATGGGAAATTTCCCATTAGCCCCTGCGGGCTTTACAGAGACGCGAGGGAGCACTCTCCCTTCGCGAATCTGAAAGCCCTTGCAGAGGGCTCGACGTGGAGAGGGGGCCCCGCGGGACACGCCATTCTGCCGCTGCTGCGACAGACGCAGCAGCAGCTAGAGCCAGGTTTTTGTTTTTTTTTAAATTTGCCGGAAGGGGGGGGGGGGGGCTGATGGAGGCAGTTTGGAAAAGGGGTGATTGGGGGTTAGGACTGGAAATTTGCAAGGGGGGGGGTTATTAATGGAAATGAGACAAGGGGGGGGGTTAGGACAGGAAAAGTGCAAGGGGGGGGTTAGGACTGGAAAATTGCAAGGGGGAGGTTAGGACAGGAAATGTGCAAGGGGGGTTAGGACTGGAAATGGGCTGGGACTGATGGAGGCTGACTTGAAATGGGCTGGGGGGGGGGATGATTAGGACTGGAAAGGGGCTGGGGCTGATGGAGGCTGACTGGAAATGGGCTGGGGAGGGGTTAGGACTGGAAATGGGCTGGGGGGGGTTAAGACTGCTAATGGGCTGGGGCTGATGGAGGCTGACTGGAAATGGGCTGGGGGGGTTAAGACTGGTAATGGGCTGGGGGGTTAAGACTGGTAATGGGCTGGGGGTTGATGGAGGCTGACTGGAAATGGGGTGATGGGGGGTTAGGACTGGAAATGGGCTGGGGGGGGTTAAGACTGGTAATGGGCTGTGGGCTGATGCCGGCTGTCTGGACATCGGGTGATGGGGGTTAGGATTGCTAATGGGCTATGGGGGGGGTTAGGACTGCTCATGGGCTAGGGGGGCGCTAGGACAGGAAAAGGGCTGATGGGGAGGGGTTAGGACTTGAGGTGGGCTGATGTGGTTAGGACTAGTAATGGGCTGTGGGCTGATGGGGGGGTTAGGACTGGCAATGGGCTATGGGGGGCTGACTGGAAATGGGCTGATGGGGTTAAGACTGGAAGTGGGCTGATGGGGGGTTAGGACTGGTAATGGGTTATAGGGGGGGGCTTAAACTGAAAATGGGTTGATGGGGGGCTAGGACTGGTAATGGGTTGGGGGATTGCTATGACTGGAAATGGACTGAGTGGACGGGGAGGCTTGAACTGCAAATAGCTGATGGGGAGGGAGCTTGGAATGGAAATGGGCTGTGAGGGAAGGGAGCTAGAACTGAAAATGGGCTGATGGAGCAGCTAGGATAGGACTGGAAATGGGCTGTTGGGGGGAGCTAAGATTGGAAATGGGCTGTGGTGGGGGCATGAATTGAAATGGACTCATGGAGGGGCTAGAACTGGAAGTAGGCTCATGGGGGGGCTTGGACTGGAATTGGGCTGAGTGGAGGGGAGCTAGGATTTGACATGGGCTGATGGTGGGCTAGGAAATGACTAGAAATGGGCTGATGGGGGGCTAGGATTGGAAATGAGCTGATGAAGGGACTCAGACTGAAAATGGATGGGGGAGCTAGGACTGGAAATGGGTTGATGGGGGGCTAGGACTGGAAATGGGCTGATGCAGGGACTAGAAGGGAATGGATGCTGGGTGAGACTGGAACTAGAAGGGAGCTGATGTTGGGGGAGGATTAGAATGGGATGGGGCTGGGAGAGTAAAATGGAAAAATATTTTGTGTGGGAGGGATGAAAAATCTACAATTGGCCGGGTATTGGGAGAGTAAGTGGGGATTGAGGATGGAGGGGTAAAATTTGTGTGGATGAAATAAGAATGAGGAAAGAGCAAAAGGATAAAGATTAGTATGTTAAAGCAGATGTAGAGAGAGAGGATGGAAAGAAAACTAGAAGAGAGAATAAAGGACAAATGGACAGCAGACGATGGAGAGTTAGCAGAAAACATGAAGAAACCAGAAGAAAGTGGCTGGAGCAATTGCAACTGAAAAAAAATGCACAAAAGGTAGAAATATATCTCTTTATTTTGAATTTATTAACTGGAATATGAAAGTTCTGGGAAATGTGCATCATTAACGTCTGCGCTTTGTTTGGTACAAGAGGAAATTGATTTATAGTTTTATTTCTACATTGTTGTTGTACATTCCAAGTTTGGCTTTTGGGGTTCCCAGTTTAAATTATTGCCTTCCTGTTTCTAAATTGCGATTCCTTGTTTGGTGATGGTCTATGTTCTGCATGTGTAACTGAGCTGAGGTATTCTGTTTATGTAATTCCTATTTGACATTGCCACTTGTTCTCTTTCCCCAGTATTCTCTGAAATGTACTGGTTTAATATTTGCAGTGTTTCCTTTTGATAGGTAGGGACTGGTGCTTTGTGAGTCCTGGTAATGCTGTCAGGATACAGCGGGTTTGCTATGGGTTCTAAATGGGCAGCGTTTGTAGTAGTTCCTAATGTGCCTGGCGGTTGGCACTGGATTATAGTAATGTAGAAATCTTTTAGTCTTTCTTTATCCATACACTCATTAAGAGACATGTTTACTAAAAGTTAGTGTATGGTAACATTATGCAAATATTTATGCAAATAAGGCCACTTATGCAAATGAGGCCCCGCACCGAGTCTCCGCACATGGCCCCGCACCCCCCTTGGGCCGCCCCTGGATGCTGGGAATGCCCTCCCGATGGAAGTGGTGGGGGCAAATACAGTGACAGAATTCAAAATGGCATGGGACAGACACAGTGGATCCCTTTATAGCAACAGGATAAAATCAAAATAAACATAACTATCTCTTATATCTCAACAAATAGGGGTGACCTACACAGGCGGTGGGTACACCCCTAAACAAAGGCATGGAGAGGAGTGACCTGCACGGAGCGGCAGGTGCACCTATTCTCTAACCACCTTGCTGGGCAGATTAGATGGACCATTACTGTTCTTTATCTGCCATCATATACTATGTTACTACTGATTGATAAAAGTACTATAGTAGCCGTACGCTACTGGAGCAAACTGGATTGTGGATCAATGTAATTATCTATAAGTATGATTCATGAGCTCTTGATGCCACATCATCCAGACATTTGAAGAAGGGACCTAAGTGGATTCAAAGCTCATGGACAATATTTTTAAAACAATTATTAATTATTATTTATTTTAAAACAATTACCACTGTTCCATGTAAAAGTTGTTCAGTTAACTGTAAACCACATTAGGAACCACCACCCAGGAAAAAGATTTAGGCGTCATTGTGGATACCTTGTTAAAACCCTCGGCCCAGTGTGCAGCGGCGGCCAAGAGAGCAAATAGAATGCTAGGTATGATAAGGAAAGGAATGGAAAATAAAACAAAAGATATTATAATGCCTCTATATCGTTCCATGGTGAGACCGCACCTTGAATATTGTGTGCAATTCTGGTCGCCGTATCTTAAAAAGGATATAGCGATTTTAGAAAAGGTTCAGAGAAGAGCCACCAAAATGGTAAAGGGGATGGAAGGCTACTCCTATGAAGAAAGGCTAAAAAGGTTGGGGCTCTTTAGCCTGGAGAAGAGACGGCTGAGGGGAGATATGATAGAAGTCTATAAATTAATGAACGGAGTGGAACGGGTAAACGTAGATCGATTGTTTACCTTATCAGAATATGGAAAGACTAGGGGACATACAATGAAGCTACAGGGTAAACTATTTAAGACTACTATAAGAAAATATTTTTTCACTCAACGTGTAATCAAACTCTGGAATTTGTTACCGGAGGATGTAGTAAAGGCTGTTAGTGTAGCTGGGTTTAAAAAAGGTTTGGACAAGTTCCTGGAGGAAAGGTCCATAAACCATTATTAAGAAGGGACCCAGGATATCAATGCTTGAACCAGTACAAGCATTGTGGAACCTGTGTCCCTTGGGGAAACTGCTAGGTACGTATGACCTAGATTGGCCACTGTTGGAAACAGAATGCTGGGCTTGATGGACCTTGGTCTGACCCAGTATGGCATATCTTATGTTCTTATGTTCACCCTTGATCTCTGGAAGGGGCAGTATAGAAGAAATGTATAAATAAATACAATAAATTATTAAATTGACTCCAATGTAGTTTTCAGTGTTAAGTTGTTAAACGTTCAGTATTTCAAAAATTATTTTTAGTTAATATCTGGCTTATTTAAGTGTCTAATCCACAGGTTCCCGACACTTTGGGATGTATGGACTTTTATTAACCTCCAAAAACTTAGGAACTCCCACATCATCCTCTCCACTCTTCCCGGACCCCTCTGCTGAGCACCAAACTAGCCCTCTTTGTCTCTTTCCCTTCTGCTCTCCACCAGTCTTTCTATCCATCCACCTCCCTCCGTTGCTCCTCACTACCTTTCCTCTCTTATCTCTCCCCTACACCCCTCCTTGGGAACTCCACCAGTCTCTTTCTATCCACCCACTCACCTCCCTTGCTCTTCACTACCCCTTTCCTCTCATCTCTCCCTACACCCCTCCTTGGGAACTCCACCAATCTCTTTCTATCCACCCACCCCACCTCCCTCCATTGCTTCTCACTACCTTTCCTCTCTTATCTCTCCCCACACCCCTCCTTGGGAACTGCACCAGTCTTTTTCTATCCACCCACCCCACCTCCCTTCGTTGCTCCTCACTACCTTTCCTCTCTTATCGCTCCCTACACCCCTCCTTTGGAACTCCACCAGTCTCATTCTATCCACCCCACCTCCCTCCGTTGCTTCTCACTACCTTTCCTCTCTTATCTCTCCCTACACCCCACCTTGGGAACTCTACCAGTCTCTTTCTATCCACTCCACCTTCCTCCATTGCTCCTCACTACCTTTCCTCTCTTATCTCTCCCTACACCCCACCTTGGGAACTCTACCAGTCTCTTTCTATCCACTCCACCTCCCTCCGTTGCTCCTCACTACCTTTCCTCTCTTATCTCTCCCTACACCCCACCTTGGGAACTCTACCAGTCTCTTTCTATCCACTCCACCTCCCTCCGTTGCTTCTCACTACCTTTCCTCTCTTATCTCTCCCCACACCCTTCCTTGGGAACTCCACCAGTCTTTTTCTATCCACCCACCCCACCTCCCTCCGTTGCTCCTCACTACCTTTCCTCTCTTATCTCTCCCTACACCCCTCCTTCGGAACTCCACCAGTTTCATTCTATCCACCCCACCTCCCTCCATTGCTCCTCACTACCTTTCCTCTCTTATCTCTCCCTACACCCCTCCTTGGGAACTCCACCAGTCTCATTCTATCCACTCCACCTTCCTCCATTGCTCCTCACTACCTTTCCTCTCTTATCTCTCCCTACACCCCTCCTTGGGAACCCCACCAGTCTCATTCTATCCACCCCACCTCCCTCCGTTGCTCCTCACCACCTTTCCTCTCTTATCTCTCCCTACACCCCTCCTTGGGAACGCCGCTTTTCTGGCAGATCCCTTCTATCTCTGCCCTTCTCTTCTACTGTCAACATCATACTTTGATCTTTCCACCTTGCTGCTCTTTACGCTTGGAACAAACTGAGTTGATACATCAGGCTTCATCTCTGGCACTTTTCAAATCCAGGCTAAAACTCACCTCTTCAAGGTTGCTTTTTGATCCTGATTTGCTTAGTCTCCTGCTCTCCAGCTGTATTTCCTTACCATTCCCCTAAACATATCCTTGTCCCCATAAGAGATGCCAGACCGGGTCAGACCAAGGTCCATCAAGCCCAGTATCCTGTTTCCAACAGTGGCCAATCTAGGTCACAAGTACCTGGCAGGTTCCCAAAGTCCACAGCTTCCACAATGCTCATTCTGGGGCAAGCAGTGTATTTCACAGATTCTCTTTAATAATGGTTTATGGACCTTTCCTCCAGGAACTTGTCCAAAAATTTTAAAACCCGGCTACACTAACAGCTTTTACTAAATCCTCTGGTAACGAATTCCAGATTTTGATTATGCATTGAGTGAAAAAATATTTACTGTTATTACTCTTATATGGGTTACATTGCAGATTCGTTGAATATCCCCTAGTCTTTCTACATTTACTCATTCTACTCCATTAATTCATAGACCTCTTTCATATCTCCCTCAGCCATCTCTTTTCCGAGTTAAAGAGCCTTAACCTTTTAAGCCTTTCTTCACAGGGGTATCCTCCCATCCCCTATACCATTTTGGTTGCTCTTTTCTGTACCTTCTCTAATTCTGCTATATCCTTTTTAAGATACGGCAACCAGAATTGCATCACAATATTCAAAGTGCAGTCACACCATAGAATGATACAGAGGCATTATAATACTCTTGGTTTTATTCTCCATTCCTTTCCTTATGATTCCTAGTATTCTGTTTGTCTTCTTGGCCTCCGCTGCACATTGGGTGGAGGTTTTCAACGTACGCTCGTATTATCTACGATGATGCCTAAATCTTTTTCCTGATTGGTGGTTCCTAATGTGTAACCTTGCATCGTGTAACCGTAGTTTTTGTCTTTCCTAGGTGCATAACTTTGCACTTGTCCACATTAAATTTCGTTTGCCGTTTGGATGTCTAGTCTTCCAATTTATTAAAGTCCTCTTGCAGTTGTTCACAATCTTCTAGTGTTTTGATAAAATTGGTCATTTAGCTCTCCTCTCTGCTTTCTAGTTTTTAAACAGTTCTTGATCCACAATAATACAATGCTTGCTATTATGCAACTTCTTAATTTCGCCAAGAGTCTCTAGTGAGGGACCTTATCAAAGGCTTTCTGAAAATCCAGATACACTATATTGACTGGCTCATCTTTGTCTACCTGTTTATTCACACCTTCAAAAAAATGTAACAGATTAGCAAGATAAGGCTTTCCTTGGCTAAATCCATGTTGGCTTTCTCTCATTAAACCATGACTATCTACATATTCAGAAATTGTATTCTTTATAATGGTTTCTATTATTTTGCCTGGTAGTAATGTCAGGCTCACCAGTCTGTAGTTTCACGGATTGCCCTGGAACCATTTTTAAAAATTAGTGTTACATTGGCCATTCTCCATTCTTCAGATACTACAGATGATTTTAATGATTTAGTTCATAGATTACTAATAGTAGGTACACAGTCTCATATTTTAATTCTTTCAACATCCTTGTATACCATCTGGTCCAGGTGACTTTTTACTTCTCAGTTTATCAAATAGTTGCAATACATCTTCCCGGTTTACCGATATTTCTTTCAATTTGTCTGATACCCATGCCTGAAATGGTATTTATTTATTTATTTTATTTATTTATTTACATTCTCTTATATACTGCGCTATTCTGCATCAGTGCGGTTTACATTGAACAAACTGAAATTACATTGAACAGGGCATTATAACTTGGAGATAACTATTTTACAGGGAACATGGGCTATGAGGGTTAAGTGGCTTGTCCAAGACCACAAGGAGCACCTGTGAGACTAGAAACCCCAGTCCTTCCGGCCCAAGGTTGCTGTCCTCTAGTGGGATTTGAACCCCCAAAGGTGATGTAACTTCCCTACATCGTCTTTAGTAAAAACCAAACAAAGAATTCATTCAGACTGTGCTATGGCCTTGTCCTCCCTTAGCGCCCCTTTTATCCCTCTATCATCTAATGGTCCAACTGACTCTTGCACACGTTTTTTGCTATGAATGTACTTGAAAACGTTTATTATGCGTTTTTGTTTCCATGGCAAGCTTTTTTCAAATTTTCTCTTTGCCTGCCTTATCAATGCCTTGCATCTAACATGCCAGTGCTTATATTGTTTCTCATTTTCATAATTTGGCTCCTTTTTCCATTTCCTTAAAGATGCTTTTTTGGCTACAACAGCCTTTAACCTCACCTTTAAACTATGCTGGCAGTTTTTTGGCCTGCCTTCTACTTTTCTTAAAGTGTGGAATACAGCTGGTCTGGACTTCAAAGATAATATTTTTAAACAATGCCCATGCTTGATGTAAATCTTTAACCTTTGCAGCTGCTCCTTTTAGTTTCTTCTTAACTATTTTCCTCATTTTATCATAGTCTATCTTTTGAAAGTTAAAAGGGGTAGTACTGTGGATTTCCTTGCCACCCTTCTTCCATTTATGAAATCAAATTTGATCATGCTATGATCACTATTGCCAAGTGGCTCCAACAGCCTTAGCTCTTGCACCAGATCCTGTGTCCCACTAAGGACTAGGTCCAAAATGGCTTCCCCTCAGGTCTGTTCATGAACCAGCTGCTCCAAGAAGCAGTCATTTATTTCATCTAGAAACGTTATCTCCCTAGCATGTCCTGCCATGACACTGACCCAGTAAATACCAGGATAATTGAAATCAACATTATTATTACTGTTTTGTAAGTTTGGTTAGCTTCCCTGATTTCTCTTAGCTTTTCATCATCTATCTGTTCATTCTGGCCAGGTGGTCAATAATACACTGCCCCCCTGTCATCGCCTTCCCCTTTTTACAACAAATTTCTATCCATTAAGATTCTACAGTGTATTTTGTTGCCTGCAAAACTTTAATCTTGTGTGTCTTAATGCCCTCTCTAACATAGAGGGTAACCCCTCCACCAATTTGTTCTACCCTATCATTGCAATATAGTTTGTCTGCAGGTATCACAGTGTCCATTGGTTATCCTCCTTCCACCAGGTCTCTGAGATGCCAATTATATCTAACCTTTCATTTAGTACTATGCATTTTAACTCTCCCATCTTATCTTTTAGAATACTAGCATTTGCATACGGGCATTTTAGAGGTTGCATTTTATTCATATTAATCTGGTTATCAGTTGATGGGGTAATTTGGAATCTTTTAGTTCTATACTTAAGGGCATCTGGGTTACTTTTATCTTTATTGGAACCTCTCTGTTGGGATTCCCTAACTTCCCTCTTTTGCTAGTATCCTTCAAAATACATCCTTCTGAACCATGCGATCTAAGGCGACTGTTGGCTTTCCCCTATTATCTAGTTTAAAAGCTGCTCTCTTTCTCCTTTTGAGAGATTAATGCCAGCAGCCTGGTTCCATCCCATTTAAGGTGGAGCCCATCCCTTCAGAAAAGCCCTTCCCTTCCCCAGAATGTTGCCCAGTTCCTAACAAATCCAAAACCCTCTTCCTCGCACCATCATTTCATCCATGCATTGAGACTCGAGCTCTGCCTGCCTTTTGAGACCTGTGTGTGGAATGGGAAGCATTTCTGAGAATGCTACCCTGGAGGTTTTGGATTTCAATTTCCTACCTAAAAGCCTAAATTTCACCTCTAGAACCTACCTCCCACACTTTTCTGTCATTGGTACCAACATGTACCAAGACAGCAGTCTCCTCCACAGCACTATCTGAAACCTTGTCTAGGTGATGCATTAGATCTGCTACCTTCGCATCAGGCAGGCATGTTACCAGGCGATCCTCACGTCCCCCACTGTTGTGTTGTCTGTCTTGATTAGATTGTAAGCTCTGATGAGCAGGGACTGTCATTTACTTATCTCTGTACAGCACTACATATGTCTTATGGTGCTATAAATAGACCATGTGGTCTTTTTCTGCTATTATGTTTCTATCTAGTCTGCCCTTCCATCATATTGTTAAGTGCCATTGAGTCTGTGTCAACTCATGGCGACCCTCTGGATAGCTGATCTTAACTGTATTCCATCTTCAGTCAGGCAGCTCATTGTTGACAGAGTGGCATCCATAGCTGCTGTTATTATATCGATCCATCTCTTTGCTGGCCTTCCTCTTTTGTGTTGACCTTCTACCTGGCCAAGCATGATGTCTTTCTCTAATGATCTCTCTTCTCAAGATGTGTCCAAAGTATGAAAGTCAGTCTTGTCATCTGAGCTTCTAAAGAAAGCTTAGGTTTGATCTCCTCTAGTACTGATTGGTTTGTTCTTCGGGCAATCCATGGTATACACAGTATTCATTGCCAGCACCATAATTCAAAGGCATCGATTTTCTTCTTGTCTATCTTTTTCCCTGTCCAACTTTTGCATCCTCATGAGTCTGTCTTTCTCTCTTCCTCCTTCCATCCCGTTCCCTGCAGTGTCTGTCTTCCAAATGTGCTGTGCTTCTATTACAGGCCTTGACAAATTTTCTGTGGATTTTGGAGCCAGGCCAAAATCTTAGGGGCCAGTGCTTGTGACCTCCTCGGGCTCCCCCCCCCCCCCCAATGTCGCTCGTGTTCTTGTCTCAATTATTTAATTTATATATTTATTTAAGCATTTTTTATACTGCCTTATCCTTCAATCAAAGCGGTTTACATTGTAACTTAAACTGAGTACATTAAAAGAAGGGTAAATACATTGTAACAAACTTAGAACATTAAAATGAAAAATATAGTAGGAGGGGAAATTGGCAGGCAGGGCAAATCAACATGTTAGAATTTATGTATAGTTTTAGAATTAGATGTTGGCTTGTGGCTGAAATGTAGTAGGCCGGTTTGGTAGTGGGGGGTGCAGAACCTTCCATTTGCTGGGGCTAGGTGACATTCCCAAAGTGTTCTGTGTAGAGGAGTGTTCTCATTTTTTTACAGACGTCCTTAATGTCTACTGAGGTTCACATGTCTTTTGGGAGGGAGTTCCATAAGGCTGGGGCAGAGAGTGAACCAGTGTAGTTGGTTGAGTATGGGGGTGATATGGTCATGTTTGGATGTTCCGGTAATGAGTCGGGCTGCTGTGTTTTGTGCCAATTGGAAGGGGATGTATAGTTTGTTTTGAGAGTCCCTGGTATTTCGAGTTGCAGTAGTCTAGTATTGGGATGACGACTGCTTGACATACTGTGCGTAAATGTTCCTAGCTAAGGACTGGTTTTAGTTTCCTAATGAGTTTCATTCTGTGGTAGGCGTTTGTGGTGGTCTTGTTTATGTGGGACTGTAGGTTTAGGTTTTGGTCCAAGGTATCTCCTAGATATTTTACTTCATTTCTTACTGTTATAGTCTTGTGTAGTAGATTGATTGGGGTTGGGGGGGGGGGGCTTGAATGCAGTGTCTCTTGTGATGTAGAGTGCTTCCGTCTTGCTGTAGTTTACTGTTAGGTGGTTGTTGCTGAGACAGATGATAATATCCTCCATAAATTTGGTTATGGCTGAAAGGTTCAGTTTATGTAGGTTGATTGAGGTGAATACAAAAATATCATTGCAGATGGGCTGTATGTAGAGGTTGAAGAGCAGTGAAGAGACTGAGGTCCTTTGGGTATGCCTTATCATATGGGGAATGGCGTGGACTTATTCGTTCTGCATTTGACTTGCTGTAGTCCGTTACTTAAGTACGATTGAAACCACTTTAATGTGGTGTTGTGTAGGGCAATATTTTGTAGATGTCACAGCATGATAATGTGGGATACGGTATCGAATGCAGATATGTCTATAAATATGAGGGGAATCCGGTTTTGATGTTATCCATGCCCCTGATGATGATGATGATGATGATGAAGAGTGAGGTTAGCAGAATTTCTACATTATGGTTTGGTTTGAACCCATGCTGGTGGGCATCCATTGGAGCATTTTGGTCTGTGGTCTTGTAACTGCTTGAGACCAGTACCTGAGTTCCTATACTGCCACTGCATTGTTAGACAAAAATACAGATAACAGTTATAGCTTCAGGTATTAAGTGTCTGTATGTGTGTGTGGTACAACAGTGATGTGCCTGTCTGCACATGGGATGTGGGTGAGGGGTTCAGGGCTGGGTGCACATGTGTGCATGCTGCAGAGCTGGAGAGGCTGTCTTTGTGGGATGCGAAGGTGAAGTGCATGTGTGAGTGTCTGATATGCGGAGGTAGGGTGCCAGTGTGTGCACGTGTCTGTTGTGTGTAGGTGCGGTGCCCATGTCTGGGGGTAGGGATGGGGTGCTTGTATTATGGGGGGGAAGGGGTGCACCTTTTGACAATGCCTTGCACTCTTTCCTCCCAATCTCTCTCCTGCCGGCTCCTCTCCTTTGTTACCCTTCAGACTCTCCTCCTTTCACTAACCCCTCTAGCACTCCCATCCCCTGCCCTAAAATCTCCTCTCACCATCCTCCTTTTCTAAATAAGCCACTGCCCCTTTAAATTGTCACTGCATTTGCCTCACTTCCTCCTCCTTCCTCCCTACCACAAACACCTATTCTGCTGCAGGCTGCAACTGCGACTTCCCTCTTCTCTTCTGTCTGTGGGCTGCGATGGTGGCCTCCCCCTTCTCTGCTGCCTGCAGAGGATGGGAAGAGAAAAGAGAGGCCATGATCTCAGCCCAGAGGCAAGCTGTCTGCCCTGGGGATCCCATCCCCCATGGGCAGAAGAAAAAAGATCCCCTTCTATCCCCGCAAGCAGGCAAAAGTTCACAATCATTAGGGCAACAAGTTTGGGGGTGGGGAGCAATGCATCCCTCTACCCCTTCCCCCAAACTACGCCTATGACTGACTCTTATAGTAATAGTCTCATGGAACCCACAAGCATCCACAGACCACATGTTGAACCATCAATCTAATTATTAAAGTAATTTCATAAACACAAATATCCAGCTGAACAACGACCCCCCATGCCACCCTCTCCAAACCCTACCATCTGCTCCTAAAATACGACCCTCCATGCCACCCTCCCCAAATCTTACCACCTGCTCCTAAAATACGACCCTCCATGCCACCCTCCCCAAACTCTACCACCTGCTCCTAAAGTAGACTACATAGCTATCATTGGTTTAAATAGTAATTTTATAAACATAAACATCTTCAGCTGAATGACGACCCTCCATGCCACCCTCCCCAAACCCTACCACCTGCTCCTAAAATACGACCCTCCATGCCACCCTCCCCAAACTCTACCACCTGCTCCTAAAGTAGACTACATAGCTATCATTGGTTTAGATAGTAATTTTATAAACACAAACATCTTCAGCTGAATGATGACTCTCCATACCACCCTCCCCAAACCCTACCACTTATTTATTATTTATTACAATCTCTTATATACCGTACTATTTACCATCAGCGCGGTTTACATAAAACAAAGGACCATAACACAAGCTGTTTGGTTTTACATAGAACAGGAAAATCAACTTGGATAACATAGGGAAATATGAACTTGAACAATTAACATATGTACAGTAAGCTTTGTACTAAGGATTAGGATACTATCTTAAAAGGTAGGCTAATGTCGAAAGGTGTAGTTAAGTTGGTGTCTGGCTAATCTAAGCTTTGTACTACGGATTAGGATACTATCTTAGATGGTAGGCTAATATCGAAGAGGCGTACTTAAGTTGGTGTCTGGGTAATCTGGTAGTAATGGAGGAATAGGTGGAATTTTAGTGTTTTTCTGAATTGCGCTAGATCGGTGACAGCGCGGATATCTGGTGGTAATGTGTTCCAACATTTTGGAGCATAGAGACTGAAGGCCCTGTTTGAAGTTGTTAATGTGCATTTAGTTGATGCCTTTGGAATTACTAGAGCGTTTGTGGATGTGAATCTTCTCGTTCGGTTAGGCGGGATGGACTGAATGAGGTCAATTAGTGAAGAGGAAGTGATGCCATTGATGGCTTTGAATGTGAGAAGCAAGGTCTTGAACAAAAGTCTTCCATGTATGGGGAGCCAGTGGAGCTGCATCAGGATAGGCGTTATGTGGTCACTTCTCGATGCTCCAAAGAGGACTGTGGCAGCGGCATTCATGGCAAGTTGCAGTGGATTTAATATAGATTGTGGGAGACCTTGAAGAATGGCATTGGCAAAGTCGAAATGAGGTAAGATTAATGCTTGGTATACTGTCCTGAAGTCATATGGGTCTAATAAGGAGCGAAGATGTCTGAGTGACCGGATTTTGAAGTATATTGCTCTAACAGTATTGGATATATGTAGCTTCATGTCCAGACGTTGATCCAAGGTGACCCCTAAGTATCGAATTGTGGGTTTAGTTTGGAGCTCGGCTTCTTTCACTTTTATTTGGGGTGGCGGGGTGAAGCTCTGGTCTCTCGTGATAAAGAGCACCTCCGTTTTCTTGTGTTGAATACGGAGGTTTTGAGACAGAAGCCACTCGGACACTGCATCAAAACATTCAATTATGGGGGAGAGGTCCATTTGCGCTGTGGAGAATGGCATGTAGAGAAGAATGTCATCAGCGTAAATTAGACAGTCCACCTTGAATGACCTGATGATATTGCAGATGGGCTGTATGTATATATTGAACATGAGTGATGATAAGGACGACCCTTGTGGTACGCCCTGTCTTTGGTGGAAAGGTTCAGATGATGCTGCTCCGGTTTTTACATGTTGCCATCTTCCATCAAGGTATGATCTGCACCAGTCAAGAGCAATGCCATTGATGCCCTTTTCTTTTAGTCGCCCCACTTGCCCCTAAAGTAGACCACATAGTTATTCCCATAGCAGCTGAATATTGCTGCTTTTGTGAACATAAGAAATGCTATACTGGATCAGACTAAAGGTCCATCAAGCCCAGTATCCTGTTTTCAACTTTGGCCAATCCAGGTCACAAGTATCTGTCAGGTTTCCAAAAGGAAGACAGGTTGTAAGTTGCTTACCCCAGGGGTAAACTGGATTTTCACAGTCCATTTTAATAATAGTTTATGGATTTTTTCTTCAGGAACTTTTGAAAACATTTTTTAAACTTAGCTATACTAATAGCTTTTATTACATCCTACGACAAAGAATTCCAGAGTTTGGTAACACATTGAGTGAAAAAATATTTTCTCTGATTTGTATTAAAAGTGCTACATTGTATCTTTGTTGCGCGTCTCCTAGTCTTTCTACGTTTTGAAGGAGTATACAACCAATCCACATTTACCCATTCCACTCCACTCATCATTTTGTAGACCTCTATCATATCTCTCCTTAGCCGTCTCTGTTCCAAGCTGATGGGCTTTAACTTTTTAAGCCTTATATGTAACTGCTATTCATGCAGAATGTAAATGTTAAAATGTAAACTGCTGCTGATCATTGGAAGGAGCGGTATAAAAATAAGTTCAAATAAATAAAAAATAAATAAATAAATAAAAGAAGTGCCATGCGGTCAGGGCTTTCAAGGGATTCACTCATGTGTTGTGCATGCCCCCGTTACAGCTTCTACCTCTCTCCAGACAGAGATCCCAATCCAGTTGAAGGACCTGCATACTGAAGCTCCCAAGAAACAAGTGAAGATGCTCAGAGAAGAGGTGGCAAAGCTGAGGAGCATTAAAGACAGTGAAGTACATTGATGATGCTTGTAACATCCAAGCTGTCCAGCAGAGGTGAGGATGGGAGAATATAGAGTGACGAAGTTTGGACACAAGTTACCAGGGCCTGCAGAATCACCAATCCAACTCCACCAACCCTTGAATTGAAGAACCATTATGCATCCCTAGAAAGGGAAGAGCCAGAGCTCAAGTAAACCAAAGTTGCAGAATCAGTGACCACAAGGAAGTGAAGGATAGTGGTGGTTGATGACTCTTTTCTGAGAGGTAATGAGGCATTCATCTACCGACCAGACTTGATGTCCAGAGAGGTATGCTGTCTGCCAGGAGCCAAAATCCCAGATGTTACGGAGAGTTTGCAGAGATTCATCAAGCCAACTGACTATTACCCGATGTTGCTCATCCATGTCTGCACAAACGATACCAACAAAGGAGAGAGAAGGATGCCTTCTGCAATATTTTGTTGAAAAGTAGCGGAGGACAAGGACCACGGCCAACACAAACACTGACACTCGTTGAGGGAGGTCTTTAGCTAAAGGATTACTGGATCTGCACACATTTGTGTTTTCAAGTGGGAAGACAATTGCGAGATATTAATACTGCTCCGGTCTCCCGGACTGTTTCTATATCCTGTTTGTACATTTATTTTGACCCCTGACAAAGGCCTAGGGCCGAAACTGTTTAGTTGGGTCTTCAATTCCGCACAAATGATGTCCAACCCGGATTATAGCAACACACAAATGTGTCCAACCCGGATTATAGCAACATCTGTCGTTGCCTCACTGAAGCTGAGCTGTGGCTGAAATCAATGAATATGAATATTAATTTTAAAAAAACAGAAGTTTTATTCATAACAAGAAACACAAGCTTCACTCCCCCACTTGAAATCAACATTGGAAAAAACTCTCTCCCAGTCAAAGATGAGATCAAATATTTGGGAGTCACTCTGGATAAGACCCTCAGCCTCACCAAACATATAAAACAATCTGTAAAAACAATATATTTCAAATTAAGGACAATCCAACAACTTAGACCATTGCTAGATAACACTGATTTCAGAACCATAGTACAAACACTTATTACACCACATTTAGACTACTGTAATGGTATTCTTCAAGGGACCTCTAAGAAAAATATTCACACACTTCAATTAGCCCAAAATGTCACCGCAAGGATTATATAAAGCGAAACTTTAAGATCATATATCTCCGATTCTCTACGCTCTCCATTGGTTACCCGTCTCATGCAGAATCATCTACAAGTTCTTAGTCAATACATTTAAGATCTTTAATAATATAGCTCCATCCTTCTTATCTACGCTCATCAACATCCCACATGAAAATAGATCAAGACGAAGAATAAACCTTCACACGTTACAAGTCCCTGATTCTATTCGAAAGACAAGTCAGAAGACAAGCAACACAGCTTTCTCATACTTCGCCCCTACGTTATGGAACAACCTCCCGTCTGAAATCAGAGAAATCAAGGACCTTCAATTATTTAGAAAAAAATCTAAAAACCCATCTATTTACTCTGCACTACAATAACCTCTACATTGAAGATAATCCTAACACAGAGAAAACCACCGATCATCAGTCACTCACTGACCCTACCTAGACAAGGCATAAAATCTTTCCCACACATTCACATTGCTCACCTAGTTAAGCTTACTCTTTGAAAGCAATTACTTGTCGCTAATGTGAATAACTGTAATTTAATGTAATATATCCCATTACTGTTGATATACTGTTGGTAGCCTGTTATCTCATTGTATTTTTTGAGTTACATTTAATAGTTGAATGTTCATTGTTCTAAATCTGTTCTATGTAAAATAATAGTACTCTATTATTAAAGTTTATGTTACCTGTAAACCGCCACTGATCGCTGGAAGTGGCGGTATAGAAAAGATGTATAAATAAAATAAATAAATAAATGATACTGACAGGTATCCCTGCGAGTGTATCAAGAGTGACTTCATGGCTCTGGGATAGAGGGTGAAGCAGATAGGAGCACAGGTGGTGGTATTTTCAATTCTCCCCATTGAGGGTAAAGGCCATGGCAGAGAAGCTCGCATCCTGGAGATGAATGCGTGGAAAGTGTCATTGAGAACATTTTGGTTTCCTGGACAATGGGATGCTGTTAAAAGGGTTGCAGAACAGAGATGGTGTCAATCCTTCTTGGACAGATGGACATGTTTTCAGTAGCAGACTGGCTAATCTATTGAAGAGGGCTTTAAAGTGGATTAATTGTGGATGGGTGAAGAAAGCCCCCAGGTAAGTGAAACATTTTATACCTTTATAAAAATAGGTAAAAGGAAAGCAGTGTATATAAATGTCTGTAGCATGGGAAATAAGATCCCAGATGTTGAGGCTTTAATGGGAGAGGCTGACTTGGATTTACTGGCAGGAACAGAGACATCATTCATGGATAACCATGATTGTGATGTAACTATACCAGGCTATACTTTATTCAGAAAGGACAAGGTAGGAAAAAGGGGAGGAGGAGTGGCACTATATGTAAAAAATATTAAAGCTATGGAAATACATGACTTAAAATGGAGAAAGAAGGCACTGTGGGTTAAACTAGAAAGATTTCTCTTTCCCTCTGTTTGCATTGGAGTGATATACAGACCTCTCTTACAAGGAGAAGAGGTGGAAGGAGAGTTAATTGAAGACATAATTGCTAGGAAAGGGGAAGTGCTACTGATAGGGGACTTCAATATGCCAGATGTTGTTTGGCACATTCCTGCTGCAGTATCATCTAGAAGTAAGGAGATCCTGGATTCTCTACAGGGAGAACTATTCAGGCAATTGGTAACAGACCCCACACGTGAAGGGGCCATACTGGACTTGGTGCTTACCAATGGTGAGAGTGTTTCTGATGATATAGTGAGAGATCATTTTGTATCCAGTGATCACCAGATTGTGTAGCTCAGTATTAGGACTAGGGCTGACAAAATCCATTCAAAAGCAAGTGTCTTAAACTTTAGGAAAACTAACTGCTGAAATCAGATAATACCTCAAGGAGTCGTTAGTGGGATGGGAACAGCTGGGGGATGTAGAAAAACAGTAGACAAAACTGAAAGGGGATATTTTAAGGGCTTCAAACCTTTTTGTTGAAATTGTAAATAAAGATAAAAGGAAAAGGTGTCCGCTATGGTTTTCGAAAGAAGTAGCTGAAAAGGTGAAGAAAAAAAAGGGAGGCCTTCATGAAATTCCAGAGAGAAGAAGACGGGCATCTATGTTTGGAAAAACTTAGAGAAGCTAGCAAAGTAGTCAGGAAAGCAAAAATTCAAAAAGAGGAGGAAAAAGCCAATGCAATAAAATGGGGGGATAAGACATTTTTTAGATATGTTAGTGAGAAGAGGAAGGGCAAAAGTGGTATTGTCAGATTCAAGGGTGAAGGAGAGGAATATGTAGAAGCCAATGAGGATAAAGTGGAATTGCTTAAGAAATATTTCTGTTCTGTGTTCACAGATGAAGAACCAGGAGCAGGACCTCAGAAAACACCCATAAACAGGAACAGAAGCGAGGGGCATCTTGAACAATTTTCAGAAGACTGTGTTTGTGAGAAACTAGCTCAACTTAAAGTAGACAAAGTAATGGGACCGGATGGGATATACCCTAGAATACTGAGGGAACTTGGGGACGTTCTAGCAGCTCCACTGACTGACCTTTTCAATGCCTCTTTGGAGTCAGGGGTGGTGCCAGAGGACTGGAGAGAGGCACATGTGGTCCCTTTACACAAAAGCAGAAGTAAGGACGTGGTTGAAAACTACAGGCCGGTTAGTATAACATCAGTGGTGAGTAAGTTATTGGAAGCGCTGCTGAAAGAGAAAATAGTGAGGTTTCTGGAGTCCAACGGATTACCGGATCCGAGGCAGCATGGATTCACCAGAGGCAGGTCTTGTCAGATAAATCTGATTTCTTTGACCGGGTGACCAGGGAGATGGACTGATGGAGAGCCCTAGATGTGGTATATTTAGATTTCAGTAAAGCCTTTGACACCGTTCTGCCCAGGTGACTTATAAACAGTCTGAGCACCGTAGGGATGGACCCTAAAGTTACTGCTTGGATTAGAATCTGGTTGAGTGGGAGGTGACAAAGGGTACAGGTAAATGGAGCTCACTTTGAGGAGAAGGGTGTTACCAGTGGGATCTGTCCTTGGTCCGATTCTTTTTTTATATCTTTGTTAGTAATATTGCGGAAGGGCTGTCCGGTAAGTTTTGCCTCTTTGTGGATTATACCAAAATCTGCAATTGAGTAGACACACAGGAAGGTGTAGATAATATGAGGAGGGTTTTAGTTAAGCTTGAAGAATGGTTTAGAATTTGGCAGCTGAGATTTAATGTTAAAAAAATGCAAGGTCATGCTTTTGGGCTGCAGCAATCCAAGGGAGCATTATAGTATAGGGGGTGAAGTACTTCTGTCCACAAAAGAAGAGCAGGACCTAAGTGTGATTGTATCTGATGATCTTAAAGTAGCTAAACAGGTAGGAAAGTTGATAGCGAAGGTAGAAAGCTCCTCCCAGAAGAGACGGCATCTGTCGCTGCACTCTGTCATGGTGGTTATCAGTTCTCCCACATGACTCGTCCCATTGGCCGTGGTGGTGGTGTTGGGCTTCTGCTTTCTCTTTCCTCCCAATTCCAAACCCTCCTGCTGCCTCAGTTTCACTTCTTTTTCTCCTTTGAAGGTCCACTCCATCTGCCATTTCACTCTACTACCTCTCGGGGTAGCTCTTATTTATCGACCTCCTGACAAATCTACCTCTACCTTTCTCACTGTGACTTGTGGCTTTCCTTATTACTGGATTCCTCTTCCCCCACTCTTAATCTCGGGGATTTTACATTCATGTTGATAACCCCTTGCATCCTTATGCTTTAAAGTTCCTTTCCCTTACCTCCTCATTGAACCTCCAGCTTTGCTGTACTGCCTCCACTCACCAGCATGATCACTGCCTTGACATTGTATTTTTCTCTAATTGCTCACCCTCAGAGTTCTGTACCTAAGTTCTTCCCTTATCTGACCATCACCTGCTAAGCTTATGGTTTATGGTTTATTCATTTGATAAAAACCACCTTTCTATAATAATCAAGGCGGTGTACAGTAAAAAAAATACATAAAATTTGGCCGAAGCCGGGAAAAAGGAAAAGAAATGTACAAATTTATAAAATAGGAAAGAAAGAGTAAAGAAAACAGAGACAAGACAGGACACAAGAGGCAAACTTACTGTACTGAGAGAGGGGGAATTCATACAAAAGGAGAGGGGATGTTGAATGCAAGGGAAAATAGGTGGGTCTTGAGGTTGTGTTTAAAAGTTGACATACTGTGATTCCAGGCGAAGAGAGGAAGGGAGAGAATTCCAGAGAGCGGGACCAGCAAAGTAGAAGGCGGAGAGACGAGTGAGCTGTAAGCGGGCACGAGCAGGGGAAGGGAGGGCAAGGCGATTAAGGTGAAAAGAGCGGGGAGTGTACCTAGGAGAATGAAAAGATAAAAGGTCAGCTAAGTAAGGAGGGGTACCAGTGTGAAAAACTTTGTGCAATAAGATTAACAGCTTAAATTGGGAACGAAAAGGAACAGGCAACCAGTGAAGATGGAGAAGTATAGGAGTGACATGATCGCGAAGAGAAGAGTGGGTGACAAGACGTGCAGCAGTGTTTTGTATACGTTGAAGCCGGGATACCTGATATTGAGGAAGACCAAGGAACAGGGAATTAGAAAAGTCAACGCGAGACATTACCAGAAATAAAACCAAAGTGATCAGGGCTGAGGAAGAAAGGAAAGGGCGAATTGAGCGAATTTGTCGAAGAAAAAAGAATGAGGTTTTAGTGATATGGGAAATGTGTGTAGAGAAGGAAAGATCAGAGTCAAAGTGAACACCCAAATACCCACTCTTCAGCACCCGCCACCTCAACCTTGTCCTGTCTCCTCCAACCTATTTACAAATCTTCATGCTATTGATCCTTTGGTTCCCTCCTCCACTATTTCATCATCTCTTTCCTCCACTATGTCATCTGAGTCTGTTGATGAGACAGTAGCTTCCTATAATGCTGCACTCTCCTCTGCTTTGGATGATCTCGCTTCTACCATGCCATGACCTGTGAGGCGCATTGCACCCCAGCCCTCGCTTTCATCCACTATCTGCTATCTACTTTCCTGTCCCCGTTCAGCTGAGCATGCTTGGCTCAAATCCCATTCCCTTACAGACTTTCTACACTTCAGATTCATGCTTGTTTCTTTCCAGTCAGCCATAGCTCTTGCCAAACAAGACTATTATGTCCATCAGACTAACTCTCTTGCCTCTGACCCTCGCCATCTGTTTATTACCCTCAACTCCCTCCTCAAGGTGCCTCTGCCTCCGACCTTTCCCTCCCTTTCTGCCCAAACCCTTGCTGACTATTTCCATGACAAAATCCACAAGATCACCCTCTAATTTCCTACAGTCAGCTACTTCCCCTCTTCACTCTCAACTTTCCCCCTCTACCTCTGCTACGCTCTCTTCCTTGTGAGCTCTGAAGAGGAAAATGCACATATTCTTTCTTCCTCTAAACTCACCACCTGCTCTCTGATCCTATCCCCACCTGTCTCCTAAGCCCCAGCTCATCCATTGTTGTCCTTTCCATCTCTCATATTCTCAATCTGTCGCTGCCCACTGCAACTGTCCCTGCAGCCTACAAGCATGCTGTGGTCACACCTCTCCTCTTGATCCTACCTGTCCTTCTCATTATCGACCCATCTCCCTCCTCGCCGTTTCTAAACAACTTGAACATGCGTTTCACTGCTGCTGCTGCCTTGATTTTCTCTCCTCTCATGCCCTCCTGGGGATCCTTTACAATATGACTTAAGACTAATAAGAGAAAATATTTTTTCACTCAACGTGTAATCAAACTCTGGAATTTGTTACTTGAGGATGTAGTAAAGGCTGTTAGTGTAGCTGGGTTTAAAAAAGGTTTGGACAAGTTCCTGGAGGAAAGGTCCATAAACCATTATTAAAAGGGACCCGGGATATCGCTGCTTGACCCAGTACAAGCATTGTGGAACATGTGTCTTTTGGGGAAACTGTTAGGTACTTATGACCTAGATTGGCCACTGTTGGAAACAGGATACTGGGCTTGATGGACCTTGGTCTGACCCAGTATGGCATGTGTTATGTTCTTATGATTTTTGTCCTTTACACTCTACTGAAACGGCTCTTGCCAAAGTCTCCAGTGACTTGTTCCTGGCATAATCCAAAAGCCTTTATTCTGTCCTCATCCTTTTTGACCTCTCTGCTGCTTTTGAAACTGTTGATCACAACCTTCTCCTTGATACCCTGTCCTTGCTTGATTTTAAGGGCTCTGTACTGTCCTGGTTTTCCTCTTATTTCTCCCATCGCTCTTTCAGTGTTTGTTCTGGTGGATCCTCCTCTGCTGCTATCCCTCTCTCAGTTGGTGTACCCCAAGGATCTGTCTTGGGTCCACTTCTTTTCTCTCTCTATAACCAGTCCCTTGGTGTGCTTATCTCTTTCCGTGGCTTTCAGTACCACTTTATGCTGATGACTCCTAGATCTTCCTCTTTACACCTGAAATCTCTCCAGCAATCCAGACCCGGATCTCTGCCTGCCTTTCTGACATTGCTGCTTGGATGTCTTACAGTCGCTTGAAACTGAATATGCCCAAAACTGAGCTGCTTTGTTTTCCCTCTAAAACCTCCTCTCCTCTTCCTCCTTTCTCAGTCTCTGTGGATAATTCTCTATTCCTCCTTGTTTCCTCGGCTCGCAGCCTTGGGTGTCCTCTTTGACTTCTCTCTCTCCTTATCCACACACATCCATCTGATAGCCAGGACCTGCCGTTTCTTTCTCTATAACAATAAAATCCACCCATTCATTACTGAACACACTGCTAAGACTCCTTAATCACTTGCCATGACTACTGTAACCTACTCCCTGCTGGTCTCCCTTTGAATCATCTCTCTCCCCTTCAATCTGTTCAACACTCTGCTGCGCGACTAACCTTCCGCCAGCCTCATAATGCTCATATTACTCCTCTTCTCAAGTCACTTCATTGGCTCCCTATCTGTTTCCACATCCAGTTCAAACTTCTCCTGCTGACCTATAAGTGCATTCACTCTGCAGCTCCTCACTACCTTTCCTCTGTTATCTCTCCCTACACCCTCACCCCCTCGGGAACTCCGCTCTTCTGGCAAATTGCTTCTATCAGTGCCCTTCTCTTTTATTGCTAACTTCAGATTTTGTTCCTTTCACCTTGCTGCACCTTATACCTGGAACAAACTACCTGAGTCTGTACGTCAGGCGTCTTCTCTGACCCTTTTCAAAGCAAGGCTGAAAACTCACCTCTTCGCTGCCGCTTTCGGATCTTGACTCACCTGATCTCCTTGTGTTTCTTTACATTCCCCCTAGATGTATCCCTGTCTACACCCACTGTGTTCTCTGTCTTGACTAGATTGTAAGCTCTGTTGAACAGGGACTGTCTCTTATATGTTTGTGCAGCACTGCATTGTAGTAGTAGGGTTGTTCTTTTCTAGGTGCATAACTTTGCACTTATCCACATTAAATTTCATCTGCCATTTGAACGTCCAGTCTTCCAATTTATCAAGGTCCTCTTGGCAATTTTTCACAATTCTCTTGGGTTTTAACAACTTTGAATAATTTTGTGTCATCTGCAAATTTGATTACCTCACTCGTTATTCCCATTTCCATTTCCAGGTAATTTACAAATATGTTAAAAAGCAGTAGACCCAATACAGATCCCGGAGTACTCCACTATTCACCTTTCTCCATTGGAAAAATTAGTCATTTTAGTCCTACCATCTGCTTTCTATCTTTTAACCAGTTCCTGATTCACAATAGTACACTGCCTCCTATCCCATGAGTGACTTTAATTTTGCCAAAAGTCTCTCATGAGGGACCTTGTCAAAGGCTTACTGAAAATCTAGATACACAATATCAACCGACTCACCTTTGTCCACCTGTTTATTCACACCTTCAAAAAAACCCATAACAGATTAGTAAGACAAGACCTTCCTTGGCTAAAGCCATGTTGGCTGTCTCCCATTAAGCCATGACTATGTACATGTTCAGTAATTTTGTTCTTTATGATGTTTTCTACCATTTTTCCTGGAATCAGGAAATCAGGCTCACTGATCTGTAGTTTCCCGGATCACCCCTGGAACCTTTTTTAAAAATTGGTGTTTCATTGGCGATCCTCCAATCTTCAGATATTACAGATGATTTTAATGATCGTTCACAGATTACTAATAGTAGGTCTGTAATCTCATATTTCAGTTCTTTCAGCACCCTTGGATGTATACCATCCAGCCCAGGTGATTTGCTACTCTTCAGTTTATCTAATAGTTGTAATACATCTTCCCGATGTATCAATATTTCCTTCAATTCTTCCGCAGTATCACCTTTAAATACCACTTCAGTCATGGGTAACATCCCTACATCTTCCTCAGTAAAGACTAAAGCAAAGAATTCATTCAGTCTTTCCGCTGTGGCCTTGCCCCCTCTTAGTGCCCCTTTTACCCTCTATCATCTAATGGTCCAACTGACTCATGGGTTTTTGGTACGAATGTACTTGAAAAAGTTTTTATTATGCATTTTTGCTTCAGCAGCAGGCTATTTATTCAAATTCTCTCTTAGCCTACATTATCAATGCCTTGCATTTAACTTCAAGAAAGAAAAACCCCCAACAAAGTAGGAAAAATACCCCTTTAACAATATCTTTTTGTCGGAGCAATCATTCAAAAGGAGGAGGAATCAAAACCTTCCCCTCGCCGTGAATGCTCCTTTTATTCATTTCAAAAAGCAGTGTAACTAATTTAAAACACTTAACTATCTGAGCTTTATCACGAGCTTAAAAATACTACAGAATCAGTGATGAACGACGTGGCACGTTTCAGGTCAGAAATACCTTGACCCTGCATCAGGTTGCTGACAAGTCCTGCAGTAATGAAAGCTTCAATGTCCACAAACAGGGCATTCAATTTCTTTATAAGAACCGGCGTGTGACATAGATGTTAACAAAATACCAACGTTCCAATAATTTACTCGCCACCAAGGTTAAACTAACCGGCCTGCAGTTTTCAACCACATCCTTACTTCCACTTTTGTGTAAAGGGACCACATGAGCCTCTCTCCACCCCTTTGGCACCACTCCCGACTCCGAGGCATTGAAAAGGTCAGTCAGTGGAGCTGCTAGAACGTCCCCAAGTTCCTTCAGTATTCTTGGATGTATCTCATCTGGTCCCATCGCTTTGTACACTTTTAGTTTAGCTAATTCCTCATGAACACAGTCCTCTGAAAATTGTTTGAAATGCCCCTCGCTTTTGTTCTTATTTGTGGGTGTTGTCTGAGGTCCTGCTCTCGGCCCTTCATCTGTGAACACAGAACAGAAATATTTGTTAAGCAATTCCGCTTTATTCTTATCAGCTTCTACATATTTATTTATTTAAATCTTTTCTATACCGCACTCTTTAGAATCAGTGCGGTTTACAAGTAACATTGGTTTGTACAGTGCAGGCTGAAACATGCATTGAACTTTACATAGAGCAGGTATTGCAACTTGGGTTTCAACAGGGGGTAACTATATACAAACTGAGCAATTGTCGCGAATATGTTTATGGCGACATGACATGCTCTGACAACTATTTACAGGTTGAACAAATATTTACAGGTTGGACAGTTGTATTGATGGATGTGGTTCGTCAACATGACGTGAATTTGCTGGTGGTGTCGTCATGGTGGGTGGAGGGTATGCTGGGTTGTGATGTATTGCTGATGTGGGAGTAATGTTGAAGGAAAAGATGGTGCTTTAGTGCTTTCCTAAATTTCGCGAGGTCAGTAATAGCTTGGATAGTGGTTGGGAGGGCATTCCAGAGTGTAGGTGTGTAGAATTCAAAGGCTCTGTTGTCACCTGGGAGCATTTTGTTATTGTGTTGGGGATTCCGAGTGTGTTAGCAGCAAATGTCCTTCTGGATCTGTTTGGAGGGGTGTGGTGGATGAGGTCCGTGAGGGAGGTGGAGGATAGTTTGTTGATGGCTTTGAAGGTCAGCAGTAATACTTTGAAGGTGAGCCTGCAGTGGACCAGAAGCCAGTGGAGGTGTTTCAAGATTGGAGTTATGTGATCTCTTCTGGAGGCTCCGTGCAGGATGCAGGCAGCGGCGTTCATTGCTAGTTGTAGTGGGTTCAGTGGGTTCTTAGGGAGTACATGCAGAATGGCGTTGGCATATTCCTCCCCTTCATCCTGTTCTCGGGATGAAAATGTTTCAAGCATGGCCTTTCTAAAATCGTGTTTTAGAACTGGCTGCAGATTGCACATTTTTCTGGTGTGACACCCAGTGGCTATAAGTATAGTCCTACATATACTTACTGCCTGTGTCCCACCCTGACTATCCAGGCACAACTTGTTTTTCTTTTTTCCTGCTCCTATAGCCACTTACCCCTTAGACTGTAAGCCCTCTGGTGACGGGGAAATACCTGCTGTACCTTAATGAAACACATCATAACCATCTTAAACGTAACGTGGCGAAGACAGCAGCGATGTGGTTTACGGGAGGGTCTAGATCTTCGAGCTTAGTTCTTTTACTGTTTGATGTACCCATATAGTTACAGTCTTATTTAAAATATCTGGAGAAACAAGTCACTGGTGTTTGTAAGAGCTCATGTTTCACCCTTCGGCAACTTTGAGTTTCGTGTCCTTTCTTGGATGTTGCTGCACTAAAAACCATTGATCTCCGGGAACAGCAGGAATGAGTCTTCACATATGGGTATCGTCGGTACCGACGAAGCCCACACGGGAACGCTCCCCAGCATCCAATAGGAACGCTTTTGGGAGCGTGCATCCACGCATGCGCGCTGCCTTCCCGCCTATCTACCTCCCTCTCTTCAGTTCTTCGTTTTCTGCGGAGCCGACAGGACGTGAACCCTGTCACCGCAGAAAATTCTACTTTTATTTCTTATTTTTTGTGGTCGCGCCTGCCTTCGTTCGACGCCCAGCAGTACCACCGGTGCTTTTTCTTTCTTTCTTTAAAAACAAAACAAAACACAGAACTTGTGCTTTTTCAGTCAGGGGTTTGCCCCTGCTTGCTGCTTGGCGCCATTTTGGCCACTAGGCCTCTTCTTTCAGCATGGAGAAACCAACTACTGGTTTCAAAAAATGTTCGAAGTGTGCCAGCACAATTTCTGTCACAGACACCCATGACTGGTGTCTTAAATGTTTAGGTCCTGACCATTGCCCAGCGGAGTGTCTCTCCTGCAGGAAGCTGACTAAAAGAAGTCTTCAGAATCGAGCAAATCAACTCATTGCCCTGTTTGCATCAGAGACAATGTCAGTAGCATCAGTGTCCTCCAGGGCCTCTACTTCTTCCCAGGGATCTCAGGTAACTAAAGTCTAAATCAAGCTGGTCCTCGATAGGTAGATCTCCCTCTAAGTATTGAGATGCCTCTGGCGTTGCCCTCGAGGATCCTGCACCGGCAAAACAGCCCCGGCGGGAGTCTTCGGGCTCCAAAGCACTATCGGGGCTCCAGGATGTTCTCGAGACATAAGAACATAACATAAGATATGCCATACTGGGTCAGACCAAGGTCCATCAAGCCCAGTATCCTGTTTCCAACAGTGGCCATTCTAGGTCATACGTACCTAGCAGTTTCTCCAAAAGACACAGGTTCCACAATGCTTGTACTGGGTCAAGCATTGATATCCTGGGTCCCTTCTTAATAATGGTTTATGGACTTTTCCTCCAGGAACTTGTCCAAACCTTTTTTAAACCCAGCTACACTAACAGCCTTTACTACATCCTCCGGTAACAAATTCCAGAGTTTGATTACACGTTGAGTGAAAAAATATTTACTTTTATTAGTCTTAAATAGTTTACCCTGTAGCTTCATTGCATGTCCCCTAGTCTGTCTGTATTCTGATAACGTAAACAATCGATCTACGTTTACCTGTTCCACTCCGTTCATTAATTTATAGACTTCTATCATATCTCCCCTCAGCCGTCTCTTTTCCAGGTTGAAAAGCCCTAACCTTTTAAGCCTTTCTTCATAGGAGTATCCTTCCATCCCCTTTACCATTTTGGTGGCTCTTCTCTGTACCTTTTCTAATAACGCTATATCCTTTTTAAGATACGGCGACCAGAATTGCACACAATATTCAAGATGCGGTCTCACCATGGAACGATATAGAGGCATTATAATATCTTTTGTTATAATGGACGTTCCTGTTCCACGCTCGGGGGTTGTGGCCGCTTCCATCGGTACCGACACCCCGGCATCGGAAATGGTAATGGATAAAAGACTCCATGCCATTGAATGTAGTCTAGCGAATCTTTTGGCTACTTCAGTACCGCTAAAGTCGCTGCAGACCGTTCCACAGGCACCGATATCGCTGTCGGTACCAGTGCCGGTACCATCGGTACCTGCTTTGGCAGGCTTACTTCCCCCGATGCTGAGTTTGGAATCACTCTCAAGCGTGGGGGATCAGGTACCGACTCGCTTCAGTACCAACCTTGAGCGGTACCGAAGACAACTTTTGAAGGAGAACCCGGTGCTTCCTCCCTTTGAGTCTTCCGATTCCAATGACTCAGATGACTCCACCGGTACCAGAGCTGAACTTTTACAAGATTCAACTCTTTCTCCTCGACGTAGGATGTCTCCTCCTGAGGACATGTCTTTTCACGATTTTGTGCGTGATATGGTAAGGGCTCTTGCCATTGCAGTGGTTCCTGAAAAGGAGCCTAGGGCAGAAGAATTAAGAATTCTACAATATCCCTTGGCTCCAAAGGAAGCAGCTATGCTCCCTATACATCAGATCTTGCATGATCTAATGTTATGGATGTGGGGAAACTCCTTTAACATTAACCCCACATTCTAAATGCCTTGACACTATGTATAGAGTGCCACCTTGTCCAGGTTTTCAAAAGACTCAACTACCACACCACTCTATGGTGGTGGAGTCTGCCATGAGACAGATTAAGAGTACAAAGAGACACTCTTCTAATCCACCAGGTCGTGAATCTAGAACACTGGATGGTTTTGGGCATAGATGTTTTCAGGCCTCCATGCTTTCAGCAAGGATTAGTTCCTATATTTTATACATGGGAATGTTTCTTGAGGAGGTTACAAAAAAGTTAGAGCTTTTGAACCCCTTCCTTCAAGATGATAAAAGAGCAGACCATTTAACACTAGTCAAACATGCTCAGAATGTCTCTAAGTTCATGAATCGTGCTACCTTTGACCGTTTTGAATGCATTAGCAGGACCTCTGCTATAGCTATAGGAGCACGACGAATTGCCTGGCTCCAAGCTTCTGACTTGGAGGAATGGGTGCAGAAAAAGCTGGGAAATATTCCTTGCACTGGAGAAAATCTTTTTGGCAAGGATTGGCAATCTAAGGCTAATCAGTTGGACACTGATAATGCCACTTTGAATAGATTGTCAAAGATTTCTGTTAACCCAGCTAAGAAAAAGTCCTTTAAGAAAACTTTTTTCTCTAAGAAGAAAAAGTTCTATCCATCTTCCACCCAACAGGCATATGTTCCCCAAAAAGGGCCACAACAGACAAGACAAAGAAAACCCAAACCCCAACCGGCTCAGCAGACTCGGCCTCCTCAGGGTTTTTGACTTTTGTCCAGAGAACTTACTCATTCTTCCTGTGTTAGGCCCAGAACCTCTAAACATTCCGGGCCGTATCTGCTACTTTGCCAACAGATGGCAACAAATCACATCAGAGGCCTGGACTTTGTCCATAGTGAGTCTGGGGTACAAGCTTCGTTTCCTCAGCTCACCACCACCCACACTGGTAAAACAGTTCAACTCTCAACCTCTAGGCATAGACCTCTTGCTACAAGAAGTCTCCACTCTTCTAGCTCAAGGAGCTATAGAAGAGGTTCCTTTATGCCAACAAGGTACAGGGTTTTATTCACCCTATTTTCTCATTCCAAAAAAAACCAAGGGGTTTAAGACCAATCCTAGATCTCAGAGAGCTGAACAAATATCTAGTCCGAGAGAAGTTCAAAATGCTTTCCCTCGGCTCTCTTCTGCCATACCTTCACAGGCAAGATTGGCTATGTTCTCTAGATTTAAAAGACACCTACATGCATATCCTTATTCATGTAGATCACAGGAAATTCCTTCGGTTCCTGGTCCAGGGAAGACATTTCCAGTACAGAGTCCTTCCCTTTGGGCTGGCCTCGGCTCCAAGGGTTTTCACAAAATGCATGTCAGTAATAGCAGCATTCATGAGGACCCTGGGGATTTTTGTCTTCCCTTACTTGGACGATTGGCTCATCCGAGCACAGTCATCTCAAGAAGCTCATCAGGCCCTGTTAGGAGCAAAACAAATACTCCAGTATTTGGGATTAGTCATAAATCATCCAAAGTCTCAGCTCGCCCCATCTCAGACCTTCGAGTTTATAGGTGCTCGCTTGGACACACAGCTTGCAAGGGCTTTCCTGCCCCAACCGTGCTGTCTGCGAATCATCGAGCTAGCATCTCAAGCAGCGCTGCAGACCTTCCTCACTGCTCGACAGATGCTTCGCCTACTAGGTCACATGGCATCGACCGTCCATGTAATACCTTATGCTCGTCTTCACATGAGAGCGGCCCAGTGGACCTTGGCTTCCCAGTGGTCCCAGGCCTCAGGAAGCCTTTCAGACAAGATCAGGGTTACCACATGCCTGGTTCTGTCTCTCCGTTGGTGGCAATCTCTGGAAAACCTTTCAATAGGTGCTCCTTTCCAGCAGCCAAACCTCAGGCTATCCTCACAACAGATGCCTCCAAGATGGGTTGGGGAGCCCACTTGGACAGTCTATCAACGCAGGGCCTTTGGTCTTCACAGGAGGCTCTTCTTCATATAAACCTCCTAGAACTCAGAACCATCTCCAATGCTATTAGAGTCTTTTGCACCCAGCTCATAAACAAAACAGTTCTGGTGCAAACAGACAATCAAGTAGCCATGTTTATCTCAACAAACAAGGTGGAACAGGCTCCCTGCATCTATGCAACGAAGCTCTGCAACTATGGGCCTTTGCCAGAGAGCATCGGATTCATCTGCGGGCAGTCTATCTTCCAGGCGTTCAAAACGTTTGGGCAGACAGACTCAGTCGAGTACTCCTGCCACACGAGTGGTCACTCCACTCTTATCTTGCTCGAGTTTTTCGTGTCTGGGGAATACCAGACAGAGACCTCTTTGCAAGTCCACAGAATGCCAAACTTCCCCGGTTTTGTTCCAGACTTCCAGCACAGAACTGTCAAGCCAAGGATGCATTCCTACTTCACTGGGGTCAGGATTACCTATATGCATTTCCGCCAATCCCTCTAATCCCGAAAACCTTATTCAAACTCCAGAGGGACAAGGGAATTCAAAAAAGCATGGGACCAACACAGAGGATCTCTAAAGGTAAAAAGTGGACTGTTGTAGTTGTTGATATGGAAGGACAGACTAGATAGGCCATGTGGTCTTTTTCTGTCATCATGTTTCTATGTTTCTATGTTTCTACTCATAGCGCCTTCCTGGCCGAGGCAAACATGGTATCCTCTTCTCTTGCAACTCTCTCAATCCACCCCTCTGGAGTTAGGGAGTGCTCCAGATCTTCTGTCCCAGGACAACGGATCTCTACTCTGCACCCCAGTCCCCAGATCTCAAGACCTGGTTACTCAAGGCCTAGACTTTCAAGATCTAGACCTGTCTCAACAAGTGAAGGACATTCTTCTGGCCTCCAGGAAACCTCCACAAGACGTTCTTATGCTTTTAAGTGGAAAAGGTTTTCTTCCTGGTGTAATCAGAGAGGACTTAATCCCTCTTTGGTACCAGTAGACTCTCTTCTAGAGTATCTCCTTCATTTGTCGGCTTCTGGTCTTCAGACCAATTCTGTTAGAGTCCATCTTAGTACTATTGCTGCATCTCATAAGCTCTTAGATGGACAACCAATTTCCTCTCATCCACTTATTTCTAGATTTATGAGAGGACTTCTAAGAAAACCTCCCATTAAACCACCTCCGGTGGCATGGGATCTTAACCTTGTTCTAGGTGTGCTCATGGAACCATCTTTTGAGCCTTTGGCTACTTCGGATCTAAAGTTTCTTTCATGGAAAGTTGTTTTCCTGATTGCCATCACTTCTGCTAGACGCATTAGTGAACTTCAGGCTTTAATGGCTGATCCGCCTTATACAAGGTTTCATCATGATAAGGTGGTTCTTAGGACCCATCCTTATTTTCTTCCAAAGGTGGTTTCACATTTTCATCTAAACCAGTCAGTTTATCTTCCCATTTTCTTTCCTAGGCCTCATTCCTCCTCTGCGGAATGGAAACTTCATACTTTCGACTGTAAAAGAGCTTTAGCTTTTTATCTCCAAAGGACCCAGCCTCACAGAAAGTCAAAAGAACATAAGAACATAAGATATGCCATACTGGGTCAGACCAAGGTCCATCAATTTATTTATTTATTTATTTAGCTGCATTTATATACCGCTTTTCACTGGGTCAAAGTGGTGTTACATATAGGGGTGGGGAGATTAAGTACGAGGGTAGGGCCAACACCGAGGAGGCAACATTAATGATTTTGGGGTAGGACAGACTTTAGACATAGACAGGTTAGTATAGCTTTGAGTCAGAGGTTCACTGTGGGCTGGATCAGGGGTTTGTGGGTTTTTCGGTGGGATTCGTGTTGAAGCATTCCTGGAAAAGAATGGTTTTTAGCTGTTTTCTGAAAGATGGTAGGTTGGTATTGTTTCTGAGACAGCTCGGTAGTGAGTTCCATAAGGATGGAGCGTAAAGTTCAAAGGCTCGATTGCAGGTCCGTTGCGAGCATTTGGTTCTTTTGTGAGGGACGGTAAGGGAAACGCTGTTTGCAACAAGTGGCCAATCTAGGTCATACGTACCTAGCAGTTTCCCCAAAAGACACAGGTTCTGCAATGCTTGTACTAGGTCAAGCATTTGATATCCTGGGTCCCTTCTTAATAATGGTTTATGGACCTTTCCTACAGGAACTTGTCCAAGCCTTTTTTAAACCCAGCTACACTAACAGCCTTTACTACATCCTCCGGTAACAAATTTCAGAGTTTGATTACACGTTGAGTGAAAAAATATTTTCTTTTATTAGTCTAAAATAGTTTACCCTGTAGCTTCATTGCATGTCCCCTAGTCTTTCTATATTCTGATAACGTAAACAGTCTATCTACGTTTACTCGTTCCACTCCGTTCATTAATTTATAGACTTCTATCATATCTCCCCTCAGGCGTCACTTTTCCAGGTTAAAGAGCCCTAACCTTTTTAGCCTTTCTTCATAGCAGTATCCTTCCATCCCCTTTACCATTTTGGTGGCTCTTCTCTGAACCTTTTCTAATAACACTATATCCTTTTTAAGATACGGCAACCAGAATTGCACACAATATTCAAGGTGCGTTCTCACCATGGAACACTATAGAGGCATTATAATATCTTTTGTTTTATTTTCCATTCCTTTCCTTATGATACCTAGCATTCTATTTGCTCTCTTGGCTGCCGCTGCACACTGGGCCGAGGGTTTTAACATGTTATCCACAATGACGCCTAAATCTTTTTCCTGGGTGGTGGTTCCTAATGTGGAACCTTGCATCGTTTAACCATAGTTTGGGTTATTCTTCCCTAGGTGCATAACTTTGCACTTGTCCACATTAAATTTCATCTGCCATTTTGATGCCCAGTCTTCCAATTTATCAAGATCCTCTTGCAATTTTCCACAATCCTCTTGGGTTTTAACAACTTTAAATAGTTTTGTGTCATCTGAAAATTTGATAACCTCACTCATTATTCTACTTTCCAGGTCATTTATGAATATGAAAAAAAAGCAGCGGACCCAGCACAGATCCCTGGGGTATTTATTTATTATTTATTATTTATTACATGCTCTTATATACCGCACTATTTGAGATCAGCGCGGTTTACAATATACCAGAACAAACAGGTTGTTTGGTTTTACATATAACAGGAACAAGAACTTGGATAAAAACAAGGGGGAAAATGCTGAACTGAACTATTTACATATGTAATTACATGTATATACAGCAGTATTATTCTTAGATTGGGATGGGTCATGTGGAACAGGTGTTCAAAAGGAGATGGGAGGTACACCACTATTCACCTTTCTCCATTGGGAAAATTGGCCATTTAGCCCAACCCTCTGCTTTCTATCTTTTAACCAGTTCCTGATCCACAGTAGTACACTGCCTCCTATCCCATGACTCTTTAGTTTTGCCAAAAGTCTCTAATGAGGGACCTTGTCAAAGGCTTTCTGAAAGTCCAGATACACTATATAAACCAACTCACCTTTGTCCACTTGTTTATTCACACTTTCCAAAAAACATAACAGATTAGTAAGACAAGAGCTTCCTTGTCTAAAGCCATGTTGGCTGTCTCCCATTAGGCCATGACTATCTACATGCTGAGTAATTTTATTCTTTATGATGGTTTCTACCATTTTTCCCGATACTGACATGAGGCTCACCGGTCTGTAGTTTCCTGGATCACCCCTTGAACCCTTTTTAAAAATTGGTGTTACATTGGCGATCTGCCAATCTTCAGGTATTAGAGATGATTTTAATGATAGTTCACAGATTACTAATAGCAGGTCTGCAGTCTCATATTTCAGTTCTTTCAACACCCTTGGATGTATACCATCCGGCCCAGGTGATTTGCTACTCTTCAGTTTATCTAATAGTTGTAATACATCTTCCCGATGTATCAATATTTCCTTCAATTCTTCCGCACCTTTAAATACCACTTCAATCATGGGTAACATCCCTACATCTTCCTCAGTAAAGACCGAAGCAAAGAATTCATTCAGTCTCTCCGCTATCGCCTTGTCGCCTCTTAGTGCCCCTTTAAGTCCTCTATCATCTAATGGTCCAACTGACTCTCTCACAGGTTTTTTGCTACGAATGTACTTGAAAAAATCTTTATTTTGCGTTTTTGCTTCCGCAGCAAGCTTCTTCTCAAATTCTCCCTTTGCCTTCTTTATCAATGCCTTGCATTTGACCTGCCAGTGCTTGTGCTGTTTCCAGGTTTCATCGTTTGGCTCTTTTTTCCATTTCCTGAAAGATGCATTTTTGGCAACAGCAGCCTCTCTGACCTCACCTTTAAACCATGCTGGCAGTTTTTTGGACTTCCTTCCCCTTTTCTTAAAGCATGGAATACAGCTGGTCTGGGCTTCCAAGATAGTATTTTTCACCAACACCCAAGCTTGATTTAAGTCTTTAACCTTTGCAACTGCTCCTTTTAGTTTTTTCTTAACTATTTTCCTCATTTTTATTTTATTTATTTTATTTACAGTTTCTTTTATACTGCGCTATTCGACATCAGTGTGGTTTACAGTGAACATAAAACCACACGTCTCAATTAATTGATCAGTGCTTACAATGAACAGGTAAAATAAACTTGGAAATACATTAAACAGGTTTCTTGAACAGTGAAACATGATAACTATGTACAAAGCAACCTAATGCAGCTGTATGTAGGTTTATGTGAAACTAGGTACATTTCTCTTGGTGAGAGGAGGTGCAAAGTGAGATTACGGATCTACAGATTAAGAATGTGAAGTGCATGGGTTTAAGGTGTTGGCCTGGGGTGTGGTGGTGGGTTGGTATGAGGGGGTATCCAAAACATCGTAGTGCTGCAGAAATAGGTGATGCTTCAGTGCCTTCCTGAACTGGGAGAGGTCACTGATGGTTCTGATGCCTGATGGTAAAGCATTCCAGCATGATGGTGCAAAGTAGGAAAAGGCTCTGGATCTAGTGGCTTGAGAGCACTTCGTGATTGCCTTCGGTAATACGAGAGAGTTGGATGCGGTCGATCTCCTTGCTTGATTAGGGGGTGTAATTGATATCAGGTCAGTGATAGCAGTCGCAGAGTATTTATTGATCGCTTTATGAGTCATAGTTAGGATCTTGAAAGAGATCCTAGATTGTATAGGCAGCCAATGTAACTGTTTCAGTATTGGAGTGATGTGAGTTCTCTTAGGGGCTCCATGAAGGATTCTTGCAGCTGAGTTCATTGCAAGTTGTAAGGGGTTAATCGTGCTCTTTGGTAGGCCATGTAGTATCGCATTGGCTTAGTCAAGGTGAGGTATTATTAGGGCCTGAACGGAAGTGATCTGGCTCTAGCAGCTGACGCAGATGACGAAGGGTCCGGATTTTGTGGTAGACAGATTTTGCTACGTTGCCGATATGAACCTTCATATTGAGCTGTTGATCGAGCGTAACTCCCAGGTATCTCACTGTGGTCTTGCAGAGGAGTTCTGCGTCACGCACCTTGATGGACATTGGTGGAGTAAATGCAGGGTTCCTGGTGACGAAGAGGACTTCTGTCTTTTATCATAGTCTTCCTTTTGAAAGTTAAAAGGTAGTACTGTGGTCCGCTACCTTCGCACCAGGCAGGCATGTTACCAGGCGATCCTCACGTCCACCAGCCACCCAGCTATTTACATGCCTAATTATCGAATCACCAACTATAACGGCTGTCCTAACCCTTCCCTCATGGGCACATGGCCCTGGAGAAACTTCCTCGGTGCGATAGGGTTTTACATCACCTGGAGGACAGGTCCTAGTTAGACCTGCCTCACCAGGGTGATGCTGTCCTGTCACATGACCTCTCTTCTCCATGGCAACAGGGATGCTGCCAGACTGGAGGTGGGACTTCAAGACTATATCCCTGTAGGTCTCGTCTATGTACCTCTCTGTCTTTCTTATGTTTTCCAAGTCTTCTACTCTTGCCTCTAGAGAACGGACTCGTTCCCTGAGAGCAAAGAGCTCCTTGCACCTAGTGCACACGTAAGACCTCTCACCAACTGGGAGAAAATCATACATGTGACACTCAATGCAAAAGACTGGAAAGCCCCCATCCCGCTGCTGGACTGCTGTCTGCATCTTAGTTTTAAGTTTTTGTTTAGATCTTTAAGTTCTTTACTTACTAAGGTTTGCTATGGATATTTATACCAATAAAACTGTACCTAATACGTTTAATATACCTTGTTCACCTGAAGCTTAATTAATCTCAGGTCCTTAGTGTATGACTGATTTGGGTAACAAGCTTCACCTGAGAGCACCTCCTGTCTTTTAAGATGTGTAAGTACCTATAAAGCTACGATTATCCCAGGGGTGGGAGGGAGGGAGGGAAATAACACTTATTAAAAGAGGGCTGCTACACAGTACCCTGTCCTGTGCTGCTAAGGTAAGCTATATTCTTATTTGATTTAAAGTATAGCTCTTTGCTGTTGCTAGGCTCTAACTTATTATGAAATTTAAACTACAAGCTCTCTGCTGGGTTCTAAATTTAACCAGAAAGCTCTCTTCTGTGTTTTAAATTTAAACTAAAAGTACTTTGCTGATGCTAGGCCCTGAGTGACTATTAAATTTAAACTACAGCTCTCTGCTGGGTTCCAGATTTAACCAGAAAGCTCTCTTCTGTGTTTTAAATTTAAACTAAAAGTACTTTGCTGATACTAGGCCCTGAGTGACTATTAAATTTAAACTACAAGCTCTCTGCTGGTTATGAAATGTAACCAGAAAGTTCTCTTCTGCTACTAGGCCCTGACTGATTTAACAAAAAATAGTGGGTTCACAGATTAAATAGCTTTAATAGAAAGAATTCCTTTCAGAAAATTCCCAGAAGTATATACTCAAAATTGCAGATCTCTCTCCAGAAGTAACAGTCCCTTTTTCTAGTCCTTCAAGACTGAGGATCACAGAGCTCTGGTTGAGCTACTTATGCCTGTGCTGCTGAGGTAAGCTGTGACCAACTTCCTGGATGATTAACAGTCTTCTCAGCTTTTTGTGACTTTTGACTCTAGCCATTTAGGACTTCCTGTCACTGAAAGAACCCTCTCTAAATGGATTACAGATTGTATTTCCTATACATATCAAAGTAAAGGAATACCTCTTGAAGGCCATGTCACAGCTCATAATGTCAGAGCCATGGCAGCCTCAACAGCTAACCTTCGATCTGTGGCTATTGATGAAATCTGCAAAGCAGCAACTTGGGCCTCAGTACATACTTTCACTGTCCATTATTGTCTAGACAAGGACTCCCGCTGGGATGCCTTGTTTGGTCAAGCTGTTCTACAACACCTTTTCCACTCATAGTTCAACTCCTGCCCTCCATCATTTGGATGCCTGAGGTCCCTGGGGGAAGCATGGCCCACCTACATAGATTTGGTACATACTGGGTCTTCCCTAGGCATCTTTCAGCTCGGGAGTCCCCATATGTGAAGACTCATTCCTGCTTGTTCCTGGAGATAGCGTAGTTACTCACCTGTAACAGGTGATCTCCGGGAACAGCAGGAATAAGTCTTCACAACCCACCCGCCTCCCCTAGGAGTTGTCTTTCTCTCTCTCTTTCTCTATTTTTATCTACTTCTCTCCTTCGGTCTCAGCTTTAAACTCAACTGAAGAGAGGGAGGTAGATAGGCGGGAAGGCAGCGTGCATGCGTGGATGCACGCTCCCAAAAGCGTTCCTAATGGACGCTGGGGAGCGTTCCCGCGCGAGCTCCGTCGCTACCGATGATACCCATATGTGAAGACTTATTCCTGCTGTTCCCAGAGATCACCTGCTACAGGTAAGTAACTACGCTTTCTCAGTTATGTCATATGCAGGTTAGAGTATTGTAATGAAATCTATGCTGGTCTTTTGGTTGCAATCCTTAAATGACTGCAGACTGTGCAGAATGCAGCAGTTTGGATTTTGACCAATGCCTCCAAGTTTGACTGTGTAACGCAGTCGCTCTATTAGCAGGAACGGCTGCCTGAGGTATATTGCATTGAGTACTGATGCACAAGGATCTCTATCCTGGTTCCCCTGCTTATCTTACTTATGAGATAACAGTAGACACTGACTAGAACACTTCATTCCATTCATGATAAAAAAATTACACATTCTCTCTGCATCCCAGGTGAGACGGTAAAGAACCCAGTCATCTGTTTGTTTGTTTTTTAACCAATTTTGTGGAATGCATTACTGGGGCAGCTGCGGCTAAAGGCCTCTGAAAAGCTATTTGTTTGGTATAGCTTTCAGTTTGTAATGATGGTGTTCGTTCAGTCTCTGGAGCTTTCACAACTGAGTTTAGTCTTAAGTGTAAGGCGGCTTCATTATTTGTATCTTTTTACTTTTTAAAATCTGTGTTAACTATCCTGTTTTTATTTTGGTTCTTTTCTTCTTTTTGCAATTTTGATTGTATATCACCTTGCTGTGCCTACTAAAGGCGGCATATGAAATACAATAAACCATAAACCTTTAACTACTATTGAAAAGAGGTGAGCTAAATCCAAACAATAATAAATAAAAATATACAGGTAATGTCTAAGTGTTTAGAGTGATTTTTGCCAGCAATACCTGTTAAGTGCATTGAAAATCAGTGGCCAGCAGACTTCCATTTTTACCAGTCCTGTAAATAGATAAGTCCTTCGGAATATTAGGTCCAAAGCATTTTTTAATGCATGTAACACAATAACATAATAAAGGAGGGCAGAAAAAATCCCAGTGTGGCTGATCAAGTCTGCCCAGTAAAGAGGTTCCGTGCAGGTCACCACTTCCCTATTTATTTTATTTATTTATTTGAGATTTTTTTTTAAGTGCCTTATCAAGTAATCAAAGTGAACACAACTATTACAAGAAACACAGTTAACAAGATAACAATATAATAAGGAAAAGTTAAATTACAAGCAAAAAGCATCAAGACTCTTTACAGAGTGCAACGAGAACGCAACAAGTTGATTCAGGTACCTACCCAATGTAAGCAACTCTTGCAGTCGACACCTCCTACGCTATACTGACCTGGTGTCCACAACTAAATGTAAATAGTTCAATGAATGTTATCGAGTTCAGCTGGTTACACTGTACATATGTTACTTATGTTGATTATTATTTTGATGTAAATGTTATGTTTGTAAACCGCTTTGATTGCCTGATAAACTCCTTAAAATAAAAATAAAATAAACATCTTCGCTCAGGAGAGCTACTTAATTAACTGCAAATTTATTTACATAGTAGCACGCATCTTTACAGACACTCCAAGAACTGAGCACATCACCCCCGTCTTACAGCAGCTGCACTGGCTCCCAATGATGGCCAGAGCAAAGTTTAAGACAATCCTGATCATCTTTAAAATCATCCACCATCTCTCGGCAGATGCACTCCAAGATATCATAACAAGGGATATCAGCAATAGACCAAGAAGGCCCAATAATGACAACATGATCGGCACACCTGCAGGATATCACAAGACTAAAACAAACTACTTCAAGTAGAGCTGCTTCACTACTGGCATCCACACTTTGAAACTCCCTCCCAACGAGCCTGAGGGCATTAAATGACATCATAGACTTCCACAAGGCCCTTAAAACCCTGCTCTTTACAGAAACCTATGAAAAGACAGACAACAGTCTCCACCCGAAAGGTAATGCAACTACCTCTGCCAACTCCGATACCCATTCATCCCAACTAGACATACGAGTTTATTTATTTATTTTATTTGCAAAACTTTTATATACCGCTGCTTCCCAAGATCAGTGGTGGTTTACATCAAACAATGTCAAAAAGGTACATAGAACAATGTGCAACTATAGAATTATAACAGATACATAGAATTGTAAATAACTATATACAGGTAAGATATCAACTTTGGAAGTATTTACAACTTACTACATATTTTTACATTTATACAAATTTAAAGAGGCAACTTATGTTCAATTATAGAAATTATAAGTGAAACATGTTTGAAAGGGTGTATTCAGTCTGTGTTATGGTGGTCAAATTTGAAAGGGTGAATTTCAGTCTGTGTTATGGAGGAAGGGAGGCCATGTCCAAGTCACTATCTATATTGAAGTAGTGTTGCGTGAACAGATATGTTTTTAGGTCTCTACGGAACTTTTGTAGATCCTTTATCTCTCTTAGTTGATCTGGGAGGTTGTTCCATAAGGTTGGTGCTATAAATGAGAAGGCGCTATTGCTTGTTGTGTGTTTTGTCCTTCTTATTACGTCAGGCACTAAAATGGTATTAAGGTTACTTCTTCTAATACTGTTATCTAGAAGGCTATGAATCAGTGTGGATAGGTATGACGGGGCAATCTTATTTATTAATTTGAAGGTGGTCAATATACTTTTATATTAAATCCTGCGAGAAACGGGTAGCCAATGTAGTGAGAATAGTATTGGAGTAATGTGGTCATTTAGCTTAGCTTTGGAAATTATTCTTGCAGTGACGTTTTGGGCCATTTGAAGGATTTTTAAATTCTTCTTTGTTACGCCTTGTAGAATGCCATTACAATAGTCAAAGTGGGGGTTATTAAGGCTTGTGTAATGGTTCTAAAATCATCATTTTCTAAAAGTGGCCTCAGTTGTTGAATGGAACGAAGCTTGAAATAGATTGTTTTGGTAATTTTCTTAATGTGTGTGGTGAAACTATGACCTAGATTGGCCACTGTTGGAAACAGAATACTGGGCTTGATGGACCTTGGTCTGACCCAGTATGGCATATCTTATGAGTCTTTTCAAGTGTGACACCTAGGTATTTAATCTCTTCTTTAACTGGGAGGGTAAAATTCAGGAGTTTGATGTCTGTTGGCGGTTTAAAATTCGTGTTTCTTGATCTAAATAATACTTCCGTTTTTTTGAAGTTAATGTCATATTGTTTGATCGAAGGCATTTTTCAGCTTCCATGAGGCAGGTTGCTAATTTGTTGTAGTTGGGATCATGTATGTTGATTGAGGAGAACAACATAATGTCGTCCGCATATATGTGGTAATTTATCTTATATTTTTGAAAAATGGTGCATATTGGCTGCAGGTAAAGGTTAAATAAAAGGGCAGATAGTGCGGAGCCTTGCGGTATTCCTTGTTCTTGAGGAAATAGACGTGAAGAAGTTTGGTTAACTTGTACATATTGTGAACAGTCAGATATATATGATTTAAACCATTCAAGAGTCATTTCCTGTAAACCTATTTGGCTGAGTCTTGAAATGAGTATATTATGATTTACACTGTCAAATGCCACGGATATATCAAGGAATACAAGGATGAAGGCTTGTTTTGTGTTGTCTAATCCCTTAATGAGGGTATCGAGAAGGGCGAGTAGTAAGGTTTCGATGCCGTGGAAAGGGCGAAACCCATATTGGTGATCATCAAGGGGAGTGGATGTTGAAGTTAGACAACTTTTTCGATGACTTTGGTCAGGAAAGGAATACTTGCAATCGGTCGATATGATGATGGGTCATTTTCATTTAGGGTCTTATTTTTCAAAACCGGGAGCATTGCAGAGAATTTAAGTTCCTTAGGTAATACACCTTGCAGAAGGGATTTGTTTACTATATCTAAAATAAAGGGGGCAGGTTCTTGTTTTGTTGTCTTAATCCAAGATACTGGACAAGGTTCAAGAATGGATGTGGTTGTGTTAAGTTTAGATATTATATTGAGCAATTGTTTCTTATCAATAAGCTGGAAGGATTTCCATGCATTGCTATTATTTGTTGTATTTGGGAAGGAGTCAGGTATTGGTATTCGAGATAGTTTAAGTTTGCTAGCAAAATAGTTTGCTAGATCTTGAGGGTTAATAGAGACTAGGTGGGAGTTAGGAGTAGGGGCTTTAGATAAGGATTTTACCATTTCAAATAGTTCTCTTGGGCGATTAATAGCTTTAGATAGGATTGATGTATGATATTGTTTTTTGGCGTTGTTAGTTGCTGATCTGTATGCATTAAGAGCTGAAAAGTATAGATTCCAGAGTTCATTGTATAATGTTAAGTACCCTCATGTTAAATGTAACCCTCCAATTGTGATGTGACCACTTTAATTGTAGGATAAGGTGGTATACAAATCTGTCTAAATAAATAAAATAAATAGAAATTTTTACATAGTCAAAATAAAGTTATGTGTGTGACAGGGGAGTAGTGGTATTCTGGAGATGTAGCCATTGTTAAGACGCTTAAGTGGGGACTAGTGCATCAGATTTGTTGTTGTTAAGTGCCGTCGAGTCTGAGTCGACTCATGGCGACCCTCTGGATAGCTATCCTAAATTGTGTTCGATCTTCAGTCAGGCGGCTTATTGTTGACAGACTGGTACCCGTAGCTGCTGTTATTGTATCGATCCATCTCATTGCTGGCCTTCCTCTTTTGCGCTGACCTTCTATCTTGCCAAGCATGATGTCTTTCTCTAATGATCTCTCTCTCCGCATGATGTGTCCAAAGTATGAAAGTCGAAGTCTTGTCATCTGAGCTTCTAAAGAAAGCTTAGGTTCACTGTTCCCTCTAAGCTGTGCGCGTGTGCGCGCGCACACACCTTGCCGAGTGAGCACACATACTTTACAACAGAGCGCACAAAAATTACAGTTCTGATTCTGATAGAAAACAACACAGACGTTCTTAAAATTGAAAAGTTTTGTATTTATGTTTTTTACAAGTTCTACAATATTTTCTAGTGCAATCAATGTGGTGTACATACTGTATTCTGACGTGTAGTCAAATTTTAAAGTATATAACTCCGAGTGTCGTTTTGTGGCGCACAAAAATTTAACCTTCCTTCAAAAGCTGCACAGCTGATATTTTATGCGCACACAGCCTACAGAAAATTAGAGGGAACATTGCTTAGGTTTGATCTCCTCTAGTACAGACTGGTTTGTTCTTCGGTCAGTCCATGGTATACACAGTATTCGCCGCCAGCACCATAATTCAAAGGCATCAATTTTCTTCCTGTCTATCTTTTTCACTGTCCAGCTTTCACATCCATATGATGTTTTTGAAAATACCATGGCTTGAACAAGTCGAATCTTTGTATGGAGAGAGACATCTCTGCTCTTGAGAATCTTATCTAGGTCTTTCATAGCCATTCTGCCAAGAGCAATGCTCCAGCCCAATTGGGGCTGTGGGAGGACACAGCGGCTCACATTAAAGGTGCCGCCGGCAGGAGAGAGCCCACAGAAACACCAGCAGCCATCTTCAAAGGCTCCCCGGTCGGGGTAGAGCACAGGGCAGTCATCGTTTTCCCGCTCCTGCACTCCAGCCCAATCGGGGCTGTGGGAGGACACAGCGGCTCACATTAAAGGTGCCGCCGGCAGGAGAGAGCCCACAGAAACACCAGCAGCCATCTTCAAAGGCTCCCCGGTCGGGGTAGAGCACAGGGCAGTCATCGTTTTCCCGCTCCTGCACTCCAGCCCAATCGGGGCTGTGGGAGGACACAGCGGCTCACATTAAAGGTGCCGCCGGCAGGCGCACCTGCGCCTTGCGGGCCCGCGCCTGAGGGCCTCGCAAGAGGGCCCTTTGGCGAGGCCCTTAGGCGGGGCACGTCAGGCGGGAAACAAACTTCAAACTACCGAATAATCAGCAATTGTAGCACCAGAACCACAAACGTCACTACACGGCAGATGTCGACAAGACCAGCTCACTAGAAAAGAGACTTATTCTCCCATGTGTCCCTACGGTCGCTAATATTGGACTCTGGGTCTCCTGTTTGCAATTCACAATTGGCTGTTGCGTTCATGAAACAACAGCTCAGGTACTTTATACTGTGTCAATGATGTTTGTTACCTGCTGTAGCATACATGAAGTAAATATGTATCAACAGTGTAACGTTTACCATAGCCGATTAGACTAAAGAGTGGTACAGCACGCTCCTTTACTGGGTGCTCATATAATACACTTATATATTATACCGTTCCCATATCAGTATTTCATGTGGTTTAGCATGTTATAAACATATATATTTTATTCAAAGCAGATTTCTCTATCACTAACATTGATGAGCACGTAATATTTATATGCAATAGTGTAATAAATAGACCTGCACTGTATTTGAACAGTCATCAAGGAGTTGTCACCAAATATCTTTAACCATTCTTGTAACACTGTACTTTGCCAAAACCCACACCTAGGAGAGAACTTTCACACCGATGACAAAAGTGACTGAAACAATATCAGCCTGATTAAAACTATTCTTAGCTAAATGCCACACCAAGCCCCTCCCCTAACACAAACTCCTGCTTCACCTAACTGGCCCAGAAGGCTTCAAAATGGAGCATACAATCATCTCTTTAATGAGCCTTTTCCTGCTCCTCATAATCTGGCCACCCAGCTCACTAGCCCTTCTTACATCACAGAATCACATCCCTATAGTTTCGACTGGTGGGAGAAAATGGTCAGGTGACTTCTACCACAATTCCCATGAGTCTATCTATCCTCATCGTCACCACCTACTGCACATCCCATTACAGCACTCTTCGAAGGTCAAGCAAGGTAAAAACCTCTTCCCTAGCGGTCTGAAGTGTGCACTCATTAACGTTCGTTCACTTCGTAAAAAGTGGCCGGCAATCACTGAAACAATAACGTCCCATAAACTAGACATCATCATGGTCACTGAGACCTGGCTCTCCAGGGAAGACAACACCATTCTCAATCAACTACTTCCATCCGATTTTGTTGCCTTCACCAGCCATAGGCAGAACAAGAGAGGAGGAGGAGCTGTTATAATCACCAGAACTGAGCTCCAGTTCAAAATGGTCGAATCCAACAGCATTAACAATCTGGAAACCGTATCAATCTCCAATAACACATGTTCTATAAACCTACTCTACAGAGCACCAACTGCGGATCCAGATAACCTATCCACCATCATAAACATAGCATCCAACACGCAGGGTCCATATAAACCTAATTGGATCTTAGGTGACTTTAATCTCCCATCCTTACAGGACAATCAAGCATCCACATTTATAGAAGCTCTAGACATCCTGGGGTACACTCAACTGGTGCAGAAACCGACTCACGCAAAAGGTAACATTCTGGACCTCATTTTCGCCCCGCAAGCAGTTCTGGAACAACCAAAAATATCATGCTATCATTGACATCAGTACCATGGTCAGACCATAAGCTCATCACTTTTCAGATGCCTACCCTGCGGCCACAAAGACCCCAACAGGATGCAAGCAAGACCTCTAAACCAACGACCAGAGGTTTCCACCCTTTTAACAGAGAACGCATCCTCGCTGAAACAGACAAGCTCTTTAACAAGACTTCCCTAGACCTAGAGGAGCTGATCACCTCCTGGAATAACAGTCTCAGCACAATCGCAATCCGTTCACCAACAAACAAGGCCCCAAAGAAAAGACCATCTACCCCATGGTTCACAGCCGACCTGAAGGCTTCCCTAACCCTTCTACGGAGGCTTGAAAAACGCTGGAGGAAATCACGCACCAGTAGTGACCAAGCAGCATACATCCAACACCTACATACACATCGCAAAGCCATCACAGACAAGATGAAGCAACACCACACAGACACCTTGAAACGGTCATTGAATAAGCCGCATGACCTGTTCAACTTAGTTAAATCTCTTGCCAAAGAACCCACCCCTGAGCAACTTGGCGGCATTAACCCGCAGGACTATGCCATCTTTATGCAATCCAAAATGTGCAAGACCGACAAGATAGTAATTCCCGGCCCCCTCGGCGAACAAGAGGACCCAGCATCCCTAACTTCCTTTTCTACCCCTTCAAAGAAAATTATCGAAGACACCATTTCAGCCCTAAACACCACCACTGCACACACAGATCCGTGTCCAGCATTTTGGATAAAAGAGTTGCGCAGTGACCTCGCTCCAATCATAGCCAACATGATAAGACTATCCTTTAGCACTGGGTCATTCCCCTCCACTCTCAAGCAGACCTCCGTTAGACCTCTATTAAAGAACGCCAAGCTAGACCCCCAGAAATGGAGTCGTACAGGCCAATATCCAGCATCCCGATGCTTGCAAAAATCATTGAAAGATAGTGTACAGGCAACTACAAGATCATATCGACACCAACGCCCCACTGGATCCATCCCAACATGGATTCAGAGAGTCACATGGAGTTGAAACACTACTTACAACTCTCTTCAACATTGTAATCTCAGGCGTTGACAACATACGACATGGTTTTGCACTCATCTTTTTAGATATAGCAGCGGCTTTCGACTCTGCCACGAGATTCTCATATACCGGCTAAGAGAAAAAGGCATCAGCGGATCAGTACTAGAGTGGTGCAGATCTTACCTGTCTGGAAGATGGCAACATGTTTGATCAGACGGGGCCACATCCGAACCATTTCCTCAAACTCAAGGAGTGCCTCAAGGATCCTCCCTATCATCCTTGATGTTCAACATATACATCCAACCCATCTGCAACATCATTAGATCGTTCAACGTGAGCTGTATGTTATATGCTGACGACGTACTGTTATACATGCCAATTTCACTTGACTGCCCAGACCTTACCCCTCTGACTGCATGCTTCAACACCATATCCGATTGGCTACTATCACAAAATTTAAGAATTCAACACAAGAAAACTGAGGTGCTTTTCATCTCGAGAAACCCCAATTTCACACCACCCAGTTGTTTGAAGGTAAATAATGCCGAGCTACAAGTGAAATCAACTATACGTTACCTTGGGGTGACGTTGGACCAACATCTCGACATGAAGCAACACATAGCGAACACTGTTAGAGCGATCTACTTTAAAATCAGATCCCTCAGACACTTACGTCCGTTACTCGAACCAGATGATTTCTGCACCATTTACCAAGCCCTCATCATTCCTCATTTTGATTATTCAAACGCCATCCTACAAGGACTCCCCCGAGCAACCTTAAACCCCCTGCAACTGGCCATGAACAGCGCAGCGCGGATACTATTCGGAGCCTCCAGAAGAGAACATATCACACCCCTCCTGAAACAGCTGCACTGGCTCCCCATTCAAGCCAGGATCAGTTTTAAGAACTTGTTGATGACGTTCAAAGCTATCAAGGGGCTCTCCTCCCCCTCTGTCCGACTTCATACAACCACTTGCCCCCAGCAGATTAAGAAGAACCGCAGAGACCAATATGTTATCTATACCGAAAGAAACGACCAACTGCACCAAAACAACATCCAACCGAGCCTTTAGTCTCTGCGCCCCAAGTCTATGGAACACCCTACCACCACACATCAGAGCAATCCCCAACCTGAGCCAGTTCAGGAAGGCCCTGAAACATTTCCTCTTTATCAAATATCTCACTTACAGCCCTGAACCCCAGCCACTCTCGTATAGATCGTCCCCAAAAATGTAAAACACCAAATAGGATCCTTTCCCATTGAACTTCTTATGTATATAGTTTATCTTTGTTCTCCAAGTTCCATTCCCTGTTCAATGTAATGACCAGACATATGTATATTGTCGGATGTTTTTGTTCTATGTAAACCGCGCTGATTGCAAATAGTGCGGTATATAAGAATTGTAAATAAATAAATAAAAAATAAATGCATCGTCTGATTTCTTGACTGCTTGTTGCTTCTTTATTGATAGTTGATCCAAGTAGGTTAAAGTTATTCACGATTTCAATTTCTTCTCCTTCGACGATGAACCTGTTGATTATGCCAGTTGTCATGATCTTTGTCTTCTTTACATTAAGGTGCAGGCCCATTTTGAGACTGTTCTTTGATTGTGAGAAGCAAATGTTTCAGATCATCTTCACTTTCCGCCAGTAATGTGGTATCATCAGCATAGCGAAGGATGTTGTTGAGTCTTCCACCAATCTTCACACCTCTGTTGTCTTCATACAATCCTGCTTCTCTGATGATTTGTTCTGCATATAAATTAAACAGGTAGGGGGAAAGTATGCAGCCTTGTCTTACACCTTGGCTTATTTTAAACCATTCTGTTTCTCCTTGTTCTGTTCGAACTGTTGCTTCTTGATCAATGTACAGATTGTGCAAGAGAACGATCAGGTGTTCTGGTATACCCATGCTTTTTAATGTGGCCCAGAGTTTCTCATGGTTTACACAGTCAAAAGCTTTGCTATAGTCGATAAAGCACAAATACCTTTTGGTATTCTTTAGTCTTTTCAAGGATCCATCTCACATCCGCAATGATGTCTCTCGTTCCTCGCCCTTTTCTGAACCCTGCTTGCACTTCAGGTAGTTCTTGTTCCAGGTATGATTGTAGTCTCTTTTGAATAATCTTCAGTAGAATCTTGCTGGCATGTGGGATCAGAGCGATTGTGCGATAATTTCCAGTCAGTTGGATCACCTTTCTTTAGTATTGGTATAAACACAGATCTTTTCCAGTCAGTTGGCCATGATGCTGTCTTCCATATTTCTTGGCAGAGCCTTGTAAGTATGGTAACAGCTGCATTAGATTGCTGTAATACTTCTATGGGAATGCAATCAATGCCTGGTGCTTTGTTCTTTGATAAGGCTTTCAATGCTGCTTCAACTTCTTCTTTCATCACCAATGGTTCCAGATCATAAGGTACAGGTTGAAACAGCTGTTGGTCCACTTGATCTTTATCATATAAAAACTCCGTATATTCCTTCCATCTTTTCTTGATCTTCTCAGCATCATTCAACATAGAACCTTGAGCATCTTGTAACATTCCAATTCGAGGCTGGAACTTTTTCTTTAACTCTCGTAGCTTTAGGAAAGCTGATCTTGTTCTTCCTCTAATAGTTTCTGCTTCTATTTCCTTGCATGCGTCATTGTAGTACTTTTCCTTGTCCTGTCTTGCTGCACGTTGGAAATCTCTGTTGAGTTCTGTGATTGTCTTTCTTTCTCCTCTGGCTTTAGCTTCTCTGTGTTTCTGGGCAATTTTCAGAGTTTCTTCCGTCATCCGTTTTGGCCGTTTTTTCTTTTTTACCTTTTGTAGAGACTTATCGCTTTCTTCCAACACAACCTTCTTGATGTCATTCCATAACTCTTCTGGAAATCTATCATTTGTATCTAGAGCAGCAAATCGATTTTGCAGGCAGTCTTTAAATTCCAGTGGTATATTCTCAAGGTCATATTTTGCTGCATTCATGAGTGGTTTGCTCTTTTTCAGCTTTAGCTTGAGTTTGCATACTAGTAGTTGATGATCTGTACCACAGTCAGCTCCAGGTTTTGTCTTTGTTGATGTTATAGAGCTTTTCCATCGTTGACTTCCACAGATGTAGTCAATTTGATTTTTATACAATCCATTGGGTGAAGTCCATGTGTACAGTCGCCGCTTGTGTTGCTGGAAGAAGGTGTTCGAGATGAATAGATCGTTGGTCTTGCAGAATTCTATCAGTCTTTCTCCAGCTTCATTTCTGTTGCCAAGTCCATATTTTCCAACTACTTTGTCTTCTTCTTTGTTGCCAACCTTTGCGTTCCAATCACCCATGACTATCAGGATATCCTGTTTGCATGTTCTGTCAATTTCAGCTTGTACTTGTTCATAGAACTCTTCAATTTCATTCTCTTCTGCAGCTGTTGTTGGGGCATATACTTGAATTATAGTTGTGTTGATAGGCATTCCTCGTAGACGAATAGAGATTAAGCGTTCGCTGACTGCATTGTATTTCATTACAGTTCTTGCAAGTTTCTTCTTTATTATAAATGCAACATAAATTATAACATTTATTATAAATGTCTTTCATTTCCAGCATAGTAGACCATGTGATCATCCGATGCAAAGTGCCCGATGCCAGTCCATTTCAGTTCGCTGACACCCAACAGATCAAGTTGTACACGTTCCATTTCATTCTTGACCACCTCCAACTTCCCTTGGTTCATGCTTCGTACGTTCCAAGTTCCAATGTGTAAGACATCTTTACAGCTTCTGACTCTCATTTCATGCGCAGCTACATCAGCAGTCAGACGTCCCGAGGGCTTTGATCCAACCACATCATAAATAGCTCTTCCCCAGTAGCTAGTTGAGTGCCTTCCAACCTGGGGGTCTCATCTTCCAGCACTACAGCACAATTTGTTTTGTTGTAACTATCCATTGGGTTTTCATGGCAAGATACAGAAGTAGATTGCCGGGCCTTTCTTCCGCGCAGTTTAAGTTTGGTGGTGTTGCCGTTGTCACAGAAATGTGATCCTCCTCCGTCAACACTATCCCATTCTGCTGCTGCCCAGATGGGTGGTTTGTCTTGGTCTGGCATCTCAGCTGAGACCTGTCCATCTTGGGAGACCCTGCCAGTAGTTAAACTACCGATAGTTTAGCTCTCAGCATCACTGATGCACACAAGCCCTCACAGCACGACAAGCTGCAAACCAAGTGAGGGGTGCATCAGATTATGTAGAGTCAATATTTGCTTCATCTGGTTGATTACCAAAGTATTCTGTGAAAAGAAATATCTTGATTTGCTTACAGAAGGGTAGAAAGGTCCTTTATACTTCCTAGTCTGTCAGGGAGAGTGTTCCAGAGAATTGGCAAGTAAAATGAAAAGGCTCTATTGCTTCTTAAGCGGTAAGCTTTCCAAAGGTCTGTAGGGATTGCTAAGGAGTTCTGTGTGCATCCCCTCCTTTGTCTGTTGTTAGGATTCTTGTGTATTAGAGAGCTTAGGTAGGATAGAGATACGTTATGCAACAGTTTAAAGGTGATCATTAGGAATTTGTATTTAATTCTACTTAGGATAGGTAGCCAGTGTAACTACTGTAATATGGGGGTGATATGCTCAGACTTAGGTACCCTCTGAGTTATACGTGCAGCCATGTTTTGGGCCATCTGGAGATGATTCAGTGTTTGTTTTAGCAGGCCCTGCAGGATACTATTACAATAGTCAAAATGAGGGCATACCATAGTCTGAAGTACTGAGCAGAAATCATAAGCTGATAGAGGAGGTCTTAGATGTTGAATCATCCTTATCTTGATATGTGAGGACAAGCTGAAATGTCCATGCCTTTAGTATCCTTTGCCAGAATGATCTGTGGCCAGGGTTGCCCACTGCCGCCCTCTCAGGTATGTGCAGTGATGGCATCGAAGCGCCAGAGTTATCTTTAGCTCTGCTACTGCAGTGCTATTTGTGCTTCCATCCTCTTCTGATTCCACTTCTATCCCCATGCAAAGAGGGTGTGGATCGAAGAGGGGGGAAGAAGCCCACTGAAGGTTGCTTCGGTGCCACTACTCTGTCCCGGAGAGAGCAGCAGCGGTGGTGGTGGCAATCGGAGCTGGGGCTGGAGCTGGGTGGGGGGGGGGAGGGGGTGTGCGCAATGGTTGAGGTTCACCTAGGGCGCTTCATATCCTTGCACCGGCTCTGGTGCAGACATTTTTTCATTTTGTTATCTTATTTGCAAAAAATCGTTTTGAAAAATCATTTGATTTATGGAGCCCTTCTTTTTTCAGTGGTGGGATGCAGCCCATGAAAAGCACTGACAGAGCATTACGACTCTTCTCTTTTGAGTTTTGTGGTATCTCCAGGAACAAGCAGGAATGAGTCTTCACATATGGGTACGTCGGTACCGACGGAGTCTGCGCGGGAACGCTCCCCAGCGTCCAATCAGAACGCTTTTGGAAGCATCCCAACACGCCGGCGTGCTGCCTTCCCGCCTTTTCCAACTGCCTCTCCTCAGTTTTCGTTTTTCCATGGAGCCGACAGGACATCCTTCTGTCACAGCAGAAAATTCTTCTTTTATTTTTTAGTTTTCTTGTGGTCGCGGCTGCCTTCTCCGACGCCACCGGTACTGCCGGTGTTTCTTTTCTTTTTTTCTTCAATTTATTCCTGTTAGGGAATAACTTTTTCCCTCCTAGTGCCTGACGGGGTTTTCCTGGCCTTCTAGGCCTACCCCTTTTTTCCTCATGGAAACGCCAGCCACTATTCCTAAGAAATGTTCAAACTGTGGCGGTAAAAAACTTATTTTAGACACTCATAATTGGTGTCTATCCTGCAATAGTATTGTGGAAAGAAGTCTTCAGCATCGAGTTCCCCTCGATACGCGGTTCCCATCCAACTTCAGGGCACCGACCACCTCTTCTTCTACACGGGATCAGATAACCCAAAAACAGTCTTTTAAGACTAGCCAGTCCTCAAGTGGTAGATCTCATGCATAGCATAGAGATGCCTCTGGCCTTGCCCTCGAGAACACAATTACAAACTAATCATTCACTCTCTAGAATCTTTAACTTTAGATTTAATGTACCAAATCGCCTTCGGTCTCAGATAAACGGTATAGGTTTGACACTTATTTATGGGTAATGTAGCTCTCCCCTCTAGTGTCCGTTCACATCAATGACCTTAGGCAGATATGGTTCTAATTTTTTAAAGTTTATGTATTGCTCATTTTTTATGAATATCTTTTTGTTTTTCCTTAAAAACTTTAAATAATACCACCATTCAACTTATCTTGTGCTGAATGGCGTTAGCCAAAAGCCCCTTTCCATTTGCAAGAAAACCCCGACGCCTCAATCTTCTAAGCGCTCCGGCGTTTCTCCTCCTGGGTTCATCAAGGGGATAAATGCAATGCGTCTTTCAGGGACCTTTTAAGTAATCTTGTCTTCAGTGTTCTTCCAAGTTAGCGTAAATGATTTTCCGGGTCCATAATCCCTTGTCGATTCAAAACTCTCATTGTAACTCCTGAACTGAAACTCAGAGGACCTCGAGAACACAATGGCTTTAAAACCCCGGTGGGAGTCTTCAGCCTCCAAAGCCTGTGTGGGGTTTCAGGTTGTTCCTGAGGTTCACACCTCACAGAACATACCTGAGCCATGCTCGGCGGTGGCATCCGCTTCGAGCGGTACCAATACCCCGGCGTTGGCAATGTTGTTGGATGAAACATTCCTCACCAAGGATCGTAGTCTGGCGTCCTCGGTACCTACGGGGCCGTTGGATTCGCTGCAGACCGACCTTCCAGTATCGGTATCGATCCCGGTACCGGTACTAGTACCGACGTCGGTACCCTCCAGATGTGCATCGATAGACTCGCTTCCTTCGATGCCGAGTCTGGAATCGATCTCCAGTCTGGAGAACTGGGTACCGACTCGCCTGGGTACCGACACCAGACGGTACCAAAGGCACGGTTCCAATGGTCCATGTTCAGCATCGACAGTTCTTTCGATACCGTTAGAGTCGTCACCGGCTGGCCGCCTTCCACCGGTATTGGATACGGTACCGCAGTCTGTACCGGTATCCTTTTTACCATCGTTGTCGGTACCTTCCATGCTTCTTTCATCTGGCTCGCTTCCCTCGATACCGAGTCTGGAATCGATTCCTGGCATGAACGATATGCTACCGACTGTTGCTGGTCCCGACCTCCTACGGTACCGGCAACCATCCTCTAAGGATCCCATACTCCACCATTCAGGATCTTATATTCCTATAAAGTTGGATAGATCCCTGGGTGCCAATGCTAGTTCTTCAACAGATCTAGCCTGTCCAAAAGGATTTCCCTCTGGGGATTTTTCTTTTCAAGCTTTTCTGCTGGATATGGCAAAATCACTTGCCATTTCTATACCTGGACAGGATCCTACACAAGGGAATACAGAATCCCTGTATATTCCTGGGAGAGCAAAGGAGAAAATCATGCTTCCTTTGCATCATTCCTTGCAGGATCTCCTTCTATGAATGTGGGAAGCTCCTTGAACGGTACCCCCACCTTCTAGGGCAACTGATCTTCTATATCAGGTGCCCCCCTCTCCAGGTTTTCAAAGGACTCAACTTCCTCATCATTCCATTGTTGTAGAATCAGCAATAAGGCGGGTTAAGAGTACTAAAAAGCACTCTTCTTATCCGCCAGGTCGTGAGTCTAAGACTTTAGATGCCTTTGGATGCCAAACCTTCCAGGCATCCATGTTTTCAGCAAGAATTCTCTCATATATTTTCTATATGGGTTTATCTCTTGAAGAGGTCACAAAGAAATTACTGTTTTTGACTCCTTTTCTTCAAGAGCCCAGAAGTGCAGACTATTCCTTACTGGTTAGTCATGCTCAAAATATCTCTAGGTTCCTTACTCGTGCTTCCCTAGACTCCTTTGAGTCTGTTAGCAGAATTTCTGCTATTGCTATAGGGGCACGACGTAAAGCCTGGCTCCAAGTTTCAGACTTGGACAAATGGGCACAAGAAAGACTGGGAAATACTCCTTGCACTGGAGAAAATCTTTTTAAAAAGGAGTCTTTACTCCAAGTTGCTCAGTTAACCACTGACATTCCTGTTTCCAGAGGCTGTTCTACGCCTTCCTCTTTCACAGTTGGTAGGAAATGTCCTACCAAACTTTCTTTCCCTAGGGGGGAAAAAGTTTTATCCATCTTCTGCCCATCATACAGATGTTCCCAAACAGGGGAAACATCGACCTGGTCTGAAGAAACCACAACCTCAACAGGATCAGCAAACCCAGCAATCGCAGGGTTTCAAATAGATCATCATTACCCCTCTTGGTTGGTGGTTAGAGTTGCAGTCTGCTTCTTTTCACTTGAAGCATCTGCACTAATTTCTTCCTAACTTTTCCTGGATCTCTCTTCACGAGACATCCTTTCTTTTACTCTAAGAGTCTTTATGATGATCATGCCCATACTTAACAGGTTTCTCTTCCTCTTTGGGGAAAAGAGAAGTGACAACCCATACACCCTCAGAAGTATGCCAATTTCATACAATCTAAAGCTATCAGAACAACAACCTCCTCACCCCAAAGTCCTCCGACATCACACACCTCCTCATCCCAAAGTCCACTACAGCAACAAGGACAAAATTTCCCTCTCTTTCAGCTCCCCTCATCACTCCTTCAACTTTCCCCTCCCTCTGCAAAATGCGTTGAAGACATTATCGTCAAAATGAATACTACCACAGCACCTAACGACCCCTGCCCAGCACACTGGATAAGAGCTATGCGATCCGACTTTAGCCCTGTCATAGCAGAAATTATAAAGATGTCATTCTCAACAGGCACCTTCCCATCAGCACTAAAGCAGACCTCCATAAGACCGCTGCTAAAGAACAATCAACTAGACCCAACAAAAGAAGAATCATACCGCCCGATAGCTAGTATACCACTGCTATCCAAAATAATTGAGAAAGTAACCAATAATCAGATACAACAACACATAGACACCTCCTCCCCCCTTGATCCCAGTCAGCACGGATTTAGGGAATCTCACGGAGTAGAGACACTATTGACCACATTAACCAACACACTCATCAGTGGACTAGACGACATTAACAAGGGCTTCGCACTAATATTCCTCGACATATCTGCAGCATTTGACTCGGTTGACCATGAAATACTACTAACCCGCCTATATGACAAGGGAATCCACGGCCTAGCATGGAAATGGTGCAAATCATACCTGGAAGACCGCTTGCAACACGTCCGGACTATTACAGGCACATCAGAACCTTTCCAGCTAAAACAAGGAGTTCCACAAGGCTCATCCCTATCGGCACTCCTATTTAACATTTACATGCAGCCCCTGTGCGATATCACTCGATCCTTTGGCATTTCCTCACTGATCTACACAGATGATGTTCTACTATTCACTCCATTCAATGTCAAGCTCCCAGATTACACATCTTTAGTAGATTGCTTTAATGCAATAGCAGACTGGTTACTCACGCAGAATATGCGAATAAACTACAAAAAAACCGAAGTACTGATTGTCACGAAAAACAGAGAATTCGCACCTCCGGAGACCCTAAGAGTACGAGATGCACACCTCCCAATCAAGCCCTCCATAAGATACCTTGGAGTGATACTGGACTATCGCCTAGATTTTAAAGAACATATCAACCGCACCGTGAAAACCATTTATTTCAAGATAAAGACCCTACGCCATCTAAAAAATATGCTTGACCCAGACAGCTTCAGAACTATATTCCAAGCCATAGTCACACCTCACTTCGACTATGCGAATATAATACTCCATGGTCTCCCAAAGAACTCACTAAATACATTACAACTAGCCATGAATGCCGCAGCCCGGGTATTATACGGTGCTTCAAAGAGCGATCACATAACACCCATCCTAATGGAGCTCCACTGGCTCCCTATATACTGCAGAATAACATATAAAGCCCTTATCTTGACCTTTAAAGCAATAAATTCTATAGCTCCATCATCAATTTCGAAACTCCTCCATCACACTCCCAACACCAGATCTAGGAGGTCAGCAGCGGCAAATACCCTAACTACACCACATGAGGCCACAAAATACAAACGATCAACAACAGACAGGGCTTTCGCGTACTACGCACCCAGATGTTGGAACAACCTACCTCCCAACATTAGAGCTATTACTGACCTCAAACAATTTAGAAAAGCCATAAAGCATCACCTCTTCATTCTACATTTCCAAAGCACATCATCAACCCTCTAACACTTTCAGATAAAGTGTAACCGCCCTATTTAAGATGATGAAAAGAAACTCTATCCCGTGTATATAGGTCCTATACATGCTACAAATATGTACATAGTTTCCCTAAGTTATAATCCCAGTTGTATATTTCCTGTTATATGTAAGCTCACCACAGTCTGTTGATTGAAATGAGTATTCCTGTTTAATGTAAACCGCGCTGATGAAAAAGAGTGCGGTATAGAAGAAATACAAATAAAATAAATAAATAAAATAAACAACTATCAATAAGACATTTTTTCCCTGTACTGGCATGTATCATCTTACCTTTCAGAGACTTACTGCATAGTCAGTCTCCTTCAACTCTGTCTTACCTCCCTCTTACTACAACATTCGGTTTGTAAGAGTGGCTCTATTACACTGGTAAGCACCTATGGTTCTCTACCTATTCCACAGGGGGATTCTCCCTTCCAGAGTTGTCTCCCCCTGCTATTACCTTAGGGCAGCTCATCAGACAATGGGAAGTCTTACCACTCCTACTATGTCTGTTTCTTTTTCCCAATCTAAGAAAGGAGGGGAAAAGAAATTTTCTTCCGCTGCCCTGGTAGTTGCTGCAGATGCAGCAATTCCTAGTGGTTAAGCCACTGGTTCTGTTCACCACACAACCAGGGTTTCCCCTCCCCTAGCAATCCTTCTAGCCTCAGTGCTAAACCCCAAACAGGTTTTAACCTTGTTTGGAAACCCTATTATCACAGACTGGTTGGTTAACTTCTATTCTCTGCCCCTTGTCCTTGGCAGAATAGTTTGTTACCCACTGGCTTTAAACAGCCAGTTTTTTCTTCTCACCAACCTGCAGCATGTTCTTCAACTCTACAGAGTAGCTTTGCACTATGGGCCCTTGCTAGAGAGCATTAATATTCTGCCTAGCAGATAACCCCAGATGGTTAGGAAGGGTTCCCCCAGTCATGTTCCCATGACTGGTAGATGTTCCCTACCCTTACCATCTCATCTAAAATCTCTTTTGAGACATAAGACACAGGCCTTTCATCATGTGAAAACCTAAAGAATGGCCAATTCCCTGGCTTGGCCCATATCTCCTTTGGACTTCTCGCCAGAGATAGTTTTCTTTCAGTGGCAGCTCAAGGACGCCTGATACCCATCTTGCCCTTATAGGCAGGTCACTATGGTATCTTATTCCACTGGCGCCCTCCATCCAATCACCATACTGCAGTTCTGGAGAGATCTGGACTTGCTGCCTGCAGACTGAAGTTATCCTCTGCATTTTTCACGTAGGCCATCCTGGTTATTCAAGAGCTTGAATTCTCAAAGGAATCTAGACTCCTTCTTGTCAGGGAGACCATTCCTCTGACTCTGTCAGTCATAACCAGGGAAAGAAGATTCTCTATGCATCTATTCAAGCAGGTATCACCCTTCTTGCTCTTAGATGAATCTTTCTCTCTCCCCATATTCCTAGGGGTATCTAGTTCTATAGGCATCTCTCCATCCACATACCTGGAGACATGTGTCTATATGCCTACATATTCATATATATATATATGTATGTGTGTATCTTCTGCCCATACATATCTCTCTAGATATATATGCATATATACCCTATAGGTGTATATATTTAGGAATATATATATATATATATATAGTGAGATATATCTTTTAGGTAGATATGTATCCACATACTTATCTATCTGTCTGTTTAGGTTCAGATATCCGTACATTCCTATATGATCCTGACAGATGGGCACTACCCCTATCAATGCTGTGCCAGCATACTTAGGGTTCTACACATATAGCCACTTCCTGTGGTAATTAACAAACTCTTTCCTTACCATAACCTTTCAGGTTTAGGTACCTCTGAAGCTCTCCATGTACCTTTTTCTTTCCTAATTGACCCCATTTAGGAAAGACATTGTGGAACTTCAGTTAATCTAAAGCTTAGCGCTTCCTAAGTCTGTCCTTACTTTCTTATCAGATACAGGGGTCTCCATAACCTTTCTCTCCTACATGGACTAATTCCATTGCCAGTCCAGATGGGTCAGACTCATTTTTCTGTTGGTCCTAGGATTGTACTGTTCTTGGACACAAACAGCTTAAGCTTTGTCTAATAGTACCTTCTGCGTCTTCTGCTGAAGCCCTACTCCTTATACTACCCGTTTCCCCTGGGGCTATTTCTCACCCTGGAGGGTTCTGACCTCCACTTGTTTTTTCTACTTCTATTACCTCTACTTCTCAGTGAGGTACTCCTTGAGGTTTTTCACTGGCTCTTCTAACAGATCCATATGAACCTCAGTAGACTTTGCAATGCCAACAAGGGAGGCCAATATTACAATATTTTACTACTAAATGCCCTCTATATAGGGTCTTCCTCTATAGAAGTCCTGTTCTAGTCCAGCTGTTCCACAGCACCTTTTCTGTATTCAACTCCTACCCTCCATCCCCAGGATGCCTGAGGTTCTGAGGAGTAGCATGGCTCTTTCTAGATTCGCAACATGCTAGGACTCCCTCTGGGCATCTCAGCTTGGGAGTCCCCATATGTGAAGACTCATTCCTGCTTGTTCCTGGAGATAGCACAGTTACTTACCTGTAAGAGGTGATCTCTGGGAACAGCAGGAATAAGTCTTCACAACCCACCCACCTCCCCTAGGAGTTGCATTTCTCTATCTCTATCTTTCCCTTCCTTGCTCTCTCTCTCTCTCTCTTTGCCTCAGCTTTAAAACTTAACTGAGGAGAGGCAGTTGGGAAAGGCGGGAAGGCAGCAGCAGGCGTGTTGGGATGCTTCCGAAAGCGTTCTGATTGGACGCTGGGAAGCGTTCCTGCGCAGACTCCTTCGGTACCGATGTACCCATATGTGAAGACTTATTCCTGCTGTTCCCAGAGATCACCTGTTACAGGTAAGTAACTGTGCTTTCCCCTCACCTGTGGAATACCACAAATTTCTCATCTTTCGTCATTCTTACTCAATGTTTAGTTATTACCACTAGTCAAGTGGCTTGAACATTTGAGCTTGCAGCAGATGTCCAGGTGGTGGCTTATGTTTCAGAATATCGAAGAAAATGGTAGATGAATGCATGTTTGGCAGCCGTTTTGAAATGGCTTTGTCAACATCAGTGAATTCTTAATTTATGCTATGTGACTGTCTAGGAAAAATCATCAGAGTGCAGCAATACTAGGGGACTGTCCAGCACAGAAATCTGCTCTCTAACCAGTTTAGGTGTGATACTTGATGACAATCTGGACATGGGGGTTGAAGGTCAGCAAAGTAGAGCATTCTTGTCCAGGGCTATAGCAAGGGCTATGCAATCAGTGTAGTCATACAAGGCACTAGTATGGAAGGGGCGCCAATAACATCACTGGGCTTGACAAGAGCGAGTTCTTGCATGTGTCTAGATGGGAGGGCGCCAGGTTCACAGGTTGCAGAGGACACATTCCTAGCTCTGGTTGGTCCTGGTCTTGTCTCTTCGGACAGTGATTTCTGCTTAATGTACTTTTTATACTAGCAAGCTGGATGACTGCAATGCCTTGCTATTAGGGTTACCTAAGGTGACTTTTCAAAGATCACAATCGTTATGTTGCCTGCCTAATAATAGCAGGATAATAAATACCCTTTCTTATGCTTTACATTGGCTTTCAGTGGAAGCCGGGTCTAAATTCAAAATTTGCTGCCTCCTGTTTCAGGCTCTGCATAAAGGGGATGTGCTGTATTAGGCTCGTTACTTGTAGAAATATGTCCCAACTCATTCACTGGGGTCATCCCAGAACAGATTGTTGTGATTTCCTTTCTTGGGGGAGATTCATTGAGTTCATTTTCTTACTTTGCACTGTCTCTATGGAATTTGTGGCCCCAAGATTTCCAAGCTACGGGGTTTAAGAAGCGTGTTAAAGTTCGCTGCTTCAGTTCTTTCTAGCTGGGATGGTCAGGCCTACAGTCATCTTGGGGAATTTTAGGAACGATTTCCAAAACAGCCAATATTCAAATGTCATGGTAGTCAGCTGTGGTGCTTAAATTATCAGCAGAATTTTCAGCAGAAGTTGAGTGACGCTAACCAGATAAATGGTGACCTTAATTGCTTAGCGGAAATTTTCAGCCATTACTTACCCAGCTTCCAGCTTAGGGAAATCTTTCCAAGTGGCCTAAGTTGGCCAGATCGGTGCACCTGGAAATCCTGTTAACCAGATAGTCGCCATTTATCCGCTCAGAACCAGTACTTTTCTTGCTCCACCCACACACTGGTGTCTGGAGCTACTGAGCGTAGTATCTGGAGATTGCGGTCTGCCCCTTTAGCCCGCTGGTCTCCCGTTGGCTAACTGCCTAATGTCTTTGAATATCAGCAGCTTTATTAATAGTTTGGTTTTATTTATTTTTTTAGAAAGGTGCTTATATTTTTGGAATGTTTATTAAACAATTTCTAGCAAATGGTTGTAGAAAATGGGGCTGCACAGTTTATTATTATTGTTTGTGATTATTAGTTTATTATTATTGTTTGTGATTGATTTTGCATAATCCGCCTTATGTTGGTGCTCAGATGGTCTGTGCGAGCAGTAATTGGATTATTTTCTTTTTTACTGTCCATAGATTCCTGTCTTTACCACCCCGGGGTTCCTCTATTCCATGATACCTTAAAGGTAAGAGATGAAGGTTTGCTGATGTGATCAAATCTCTTCACTGTGAAATCATAATGAACATTAATTTCCCTTTCTCTTCTGCTTGTCTCCAGGGCTGGTCATGTTGCCATAAGCGAAGCACAGACTTCTCTGAATTCCTGAGCATTAAGGTAGAGGCTGCGTCTCGTGGTGTTACTGTCAGCGCCTTTGGCTCTTAGCAGTGACTTGGGGTCTCTCTTACCAAAGCCCATTGGCCAGTTAATGTGCCACAGCTGCCAGACAGGACACTAACGCACGAGTGTGTCTGCCATCACATGTTCATCGGTGACAGCAGGATGGAGCGGGGAGTGGGTGGCAAGCACATTGCTACTAGTGTCAGGGCAATTGTCGCACGCTCTTCAGCTAATGACCCCTTTATGGGACACTAACGAGCGAGTGTGTCTGCCATCGCATGTTCATTGGCGACAGCAGGATGGAGCGGGGAGTGGGTGGCGAGCACATTACTACTAGTGTCAGGGCAATTGTCGCACGCTCTTCACCTAATGATTCCTTTATGGGATACTAACGAGCGAGTGTGTCTGCCATCACATGTTCATCGGTGACAGCAGGATGGAGCGGGGAGTGGGTGGCGAGCACATTACTACTAGTGTCAGGGCAATTGTCGCACGCTCTTCAGCTAATGACCCCTTTATGGGACACTAACGAGCGAGTGTGTCTGCCATCGCATGTTCATCGGCGACAGCAGGATGCAGCGGGGAGTGGGTGGCGAGCACATTACTATTAGGGTCAGGGCAATTGTCGCACGCTCTTCAGCTAATGACCCCTTTATAGGACACTAACGAGCGAGTGTGTCTGCCATCGCATGTTCATCGGCGACAGCAGGATGGAGCAGGGAGTGGGTGGCGAGCACATTACTACTAGTGTCAGGTCAATTGTCGCACGCTCTTCACCTAATGATTCCTTTATGGGACACTAACGAGCGAGTGTGTCTGCCATCACATGTTCATTGGCGACAGCAGGATGGAGCGGGGAGTGGGTGGCGAGCACATTACTATTAGGGTCAGGGCAATTGTCGCACGCTCGTCAGCTAATGACCCCTTTATAGGACACTAACGAGCGAGTGTGTCTGCCATCGCATGTTCATTGGCGACAGCAGGATGGAGCAGGGAGTGGGTGGCGAGCACATTACTATTAGGGTCAGGGCAATTGTCGCACGCTCTTCACCTAATGATTCCTTTATGGGACACTAACGAGCGAGTGTGTCTGCCATCACATGTTCATTGGCGACAGCAGGATGGAGCGGGGAGTGGGTGGCGAGCACATTACTATTAGGGTCAGGGCAATTGTCGCACGCTCTTCAGCTAATGACCCCTTTATGGGACACTAACGAGCGAGTGTGTCTGCCATCGCATGTTCATTGGCGACAGCAGGATGGAGCAGGGAGTGGGTGGCGAGCACATTACTATTAGGGTCAGGGCAATTGTCGCACGCTCTTCAGCTAATGACCCCTTTATGGGACACTAACGAGTGAGTGTGTATGCCATCACATGTTCATCGGCGACAGCAGGATGCAGCGGGGAGTGGGTGGCGAGCACATTACTATTAGGGTCAGGGCAATTGTCGCACGCTCTTCAGCTAATGACCCCTTTATAGGACACTAACGAGCGAGTGTGTCTGCCATCGCATGTTCATCGGCGACAGCAGGATGGAGCAGGGAGTGGGTGGCGAGCACATTACTACTAGTGTCAGGTCAATTGTCGCACGCTCTTCAGCTAATGACTCCTTTATGGGACACTAACGAGCAAGTGTGTCTGCCATCACATGTTCATCGGCGACAGCAGGATGCAGCGGGGAGTGGGTGGTGAGCACATTACTATTAGGGTCAGGGCAATTGTCGCACGCTCTTCAGCTAATGACCCCTTTATGGGACACTAACGAGTGAGTGTGTCTGCCATCGCATATTCATTGGCGACAGCAGGATGCAGCGGGGAGTGAGTGGTGAGCACATTACTACTAGTGTCAGGGCAATTGTCGCACGCTCTTCAGCTAATGACCCCTTTATAGGACACTAACGAGCGAGTGTGTCTGCCATCGCATGTTCATCGGCGACAGCAGGATGGAGCAGGGAGTGGGTGGCGAGCACATTACTACTAGTGTCAGGTCAATTGTCGCACGCTCTTCAGCTAATGACTCCTTTATGGGACACTAACGAGCAAGTGTGTCTGCCATCACATGTTCATCGGCGACAGCAGGATGCAGCGGGGAGTGGGTGGTGAGCACATTACTATTAGGGTCAGGGCAATTGTCGCACGCTCTTCAGCTAATGACCCCTTTATGGGACACTAACGAGCGAGTGTGTCTGCCATCGCATATTCATTGGCGACAGCAGGATGCAGCGGGGAGTGAGTGGTGAGCACATTACTACTAGTGTCAGGGCAATTGTCGCACGCTCTTCACCTAATGATTCCTTTATGGGATACTAACGAGTGAATGTGTCTGCCATCACATGTTCATCGGCGACAGCAGGATGGAGCAGGGAGTGGGTGGCGAGCACATCGTGTGGACAGGACACGATCCTAGCTGGTCAACTCAAAACCGGGCTATTAGTAGACTGGAAGCGCAGCCCCTACAAAGTATACTGATGCTGTAGACAACTATTACTTGCTAACCCAGATCAAGACTGGCAACCGCTGAACTGACTTATATCTTAAAAAACTGAATACTAGCTACTCTGAATAGATCACTGCTACGTATATTGTGTTACCTATAACCAGGCACTGTTAAGGGCTGTTTGCTTACTGTTACGTAACTCCCTGTTACATGTGCTAACTACTCAAATGTACTTATTTAGCACCCTTACAAACATACTGAGGACCCATTCTCACCCTGATACTATTACCAGCTGATACTGTTAACTATTACATGCTGATGCTATACTACTGTAACTATTACATGTCATATTGTATCTATTACATGCTGCTGCTGTTCTACTGTGTGCTGAGACAATAACACTTACCACTGTAACAAGTTTACCTACTGATACCACAACCGGTACATCTGTCCTAAGATTAGCATTAGATACTAAGCAAATTGTATTGCACTGTTACACACCCACACCTAAACATGCATCTACTAAAACTGGTATTAGGGATCAGCCTGATCACCCTAATCTCAATTTACACAACAGAAGCAAACATCTACCAATCTACCCCACTTATATGTGGCCCAATATACATCCTCTATGCCATCCATACCCCTCATGAACCCCCTCCCTCAACCTACCTCACTACCAATATAGGACCATCACTCATGACCTATCAAGGGCACACAGGCAGAAAACACGCGGGAGCACCGAAGCGCAACAAGCCAAAATCAAAAAGGCAACGGATGCTGAAACCCCGCCGACCCCTTGCTCAACAAAACCTTGCGCAATCAGAGCCTTCAGTGATCTGTAGCATCACCCTCATAAACGCCCGATCAATTTTTAATTTAATTTAATTAACAGGTTTTTCTATACCGCTTCTTCCATTGATCAGATGCGGTTTACATATAACAACAATTAACAGAGCAGGCTGTTTTACATATAACAGTAGTAACTTGAAGGCTACATTTACAAATTAACAGTTAACAATTAACAATTAACAATTAGAGAACTATTTACATTTGTACAGGATTAAACTATATACAGGGTTATTTGTTGTTCAGTTTTCAATAGCTTATTTTATTGCCACAGTACCTTTTCCCTTATCTTAATATGTATCAGCTATGGTAGAGTTATCCTTTATCAAGCTGGGCGGTGCTGGGTGAGTTTGCTTCGGGACCATAGTGCAGTGTGAATAGATGAGTTTTGAGTCTTTTTCTAAACTCCATGATTTCAGGTAATTGTCGTAGTTCTATTGGAATTGCGTTCCACAATGTGGGGGCTGCGTGGGAGAATGCTTTTTTGTTAGTGGATTTTTTAGCCTTAATGAATTCTTTTGGTATTGTTAGTTTATTTAGCTGGTCTCTCCTTTGGGGATTATGGGTGGGTTCTGTCTTGATGAGGTTGTTTATTGTCCATGGTGCGGTTTTATTTATGCCTTTGTAGGTGGTTAAGAGAGTTTTGTATTCTATTCTGCTTTGAATTGGGAGCCAGTGTAAATATTCTAAAATTGGGGTGATGTGTTGGAAAGGTGGGGCCTTCGTAATGGTCCTTGCTGCCGCGTTTTGTGCTAATTGTAGTTTTTTTACGGTTTGCTTAGTTACACCAAGTAGGATTTGATTTGCGAAGTCGAAATGGGGGGTTATGATAGCTTGTATTACTCGTTGAAAATCCTGTAAGAGCATTAGGGGGCGGAGTTGCTTTAATATTTTCAGTTTAAAGTGGACTTTTTTGTTATATTTCTTACGTGAGTATCCATGTTAAGGTGTCTGTCCAGAATAACTCCCAGATAACGTATTTCATCTTTCAGTATGATGTTGTTATTCTGCAATGTTATATGTGCTGGGGGAGTGAAAGTTGTGCTTTTTGTTACTATTAAAGCTTCTGTTTTTGCGTGGTTAATGTAGAGGTTTTTTTCACTTAGCCAGGTGGTTATTTCATTGAGGCATTCATTAATTAGTTGTATGGGAACGTTAGGTATTTTGAATGGGACATACATCATAATGTCATCCGCGTATAGGTGATAGAGGACATTAAATTTTTAAAGATATTACAAATAGGTTTTAAGTAGATATTAAATAGTAACGCTGATAATGCTGATCCTTGTGGGAGGCCTATTTCTTGATTGTATGTTTCAGAAGTGAGGTTACCGATTTGAACCGTTTGAGTTCGGTCTGTTAGGTAAGAGGTGAACCATTTTAGAACTGTCGATTTTATACCTATTTGCCTAAGGTTATTAATCATTGTTGCATGGTGTACACTGTCAAAGGCTGCGGAGACATCAATGAATATAAGTAGGAAAGCATGTTTTGAGTTGTCTATTCCTCTGACAAGCGTGTCAAATAGAACTGTTAGGAGTGATTCAACGCCATGTCTTGGGCGGAATCCATACTGTTGTTCATCAAGAGGGGCTGAGCTGTCAATATACTCTTGAGTTTGGAGTTGTACTGCTTTTTCAATTAATTTGGCCATAAACGGGGTACTTGATATGGGTCTGTAGGATTTAGGTGATGATTTGTCAAGGGTGGAGTTTTTTAGGATTGGGCGGATCTGTGCGTGTTTTAGTGTAGGGGGTAGGTATCCATTTTTTAGTGAAAGATTTATTATTGGGAGTATGAATTGGGATAGTATGTCTAGGGAATTCTTTATCCAGTTCACTGGACACGGGTCAAGTAGAGATGTGGTTGTGTTGATATTGTTGATTAGGTTTTTGAGCTCGACTTTGGTGAGGGGTTGGAATTCGGACCATTCGTCTGTGTTAATTATATGAGAAGTATTTACTGGTGTTGGTAGTAAGGGGTGAGATGTTGTTTTGTTCTTGTAGTGATTTGCCAATGTCTGAGGCGTAATGTCCGTGATTTCATTGCTGGAGTTGTGAATGTTATTAGTCAGTTTTTGTACTATTGAGAAAAGTTCTCTGGGTCTATTTATTGCGTTATTTAGTATAGTGGTATGATAATTTTTCTTGGCCTTGTTTATTGCGTCTTTGTACTTATTAAGGAGCGTAAGGTATATATCTTTTGTGATTGTGTCTTTATTTTTCCTCCATTTACATTCGGCTTTCCTTAATTTCTTTTTCAGTAGTTTTAGCTCCTTGTTGTACCATGGGGTTTGATTAGCCTTGGATTGTGTGTTTTTCTTAGTTATTTGTTTTTTCGCTGCTGCATTATTAATAGTTTTGTGCCAGTTGGTTACTGCATCATCTAGGTCTAGTGGAGAGGTAGACAAGTTAGGAATTATGAGGTCAAGGAATTCTTCTTCATTGTATTTATTGAATCTTGAGGTTGGTGCATTATTTTGAGTTTGTTTAGCTGGTGTTTTGTTTATTGTGATACTAAAGTTTATGATGTAATGGTCTGACCATGGAATCGGTGTGCAACCTAGGGAGGTGGGGTCATAATGCTGGTAGAGTATATTTGGTAAGAAAACCAAGTCAAGGATACTACCTTTTCCATGTGTGCTGGTGTTTATTATTTGGTGCATATCCATATCAATTGTAGATTCTAGAAAGAAAGAGGCGGATGAGGCTGGTAAGGATGGGAGGTTAAAGTCACCAAGCATTAGAATTGGGTATTGATCAGTTGATGAACTTAGAAGGTCGATTAATGGGTCCAAATTTTCTGCTTGTTGGTCTGGTGGTCTGTAAATTAAGCAGATTGTTATGTTGTCGATTTTCACAAGGATGGTATCTATGTTGCTAGGAAGGGTGGATGTTAGTTTTTTAGCTTTTAGATCCTTTTTTAACATTATTAGAACTCCACCACCTTTTTTGTGAGTTCTATGTGTGTAGAATGTGTCATAGTTACTGTTGCTTAGTTGATTCAAGTAGACGCTGTCTGTGTCTGATAGCCATGTCTCAGTTATACATAGTATATCTGGGTTATGATTGTCTAATAGTTCTGTGAATATAGGTAACTTATTTTTCATTGATCTGGCATTGACTAGTATTATTGATTTTGATTCAAGCTTTTTGTATGGCGTCGGGTTTGATAATTTAGTGGGTGAGGAATATTTTATATGGATTAATCTGTGGCTGCTCATTTTGGGGTGTTGTGCTGTGTGTGTATGCCATGATGAGGGGTTGTTTCTAGTTAGACTGTGTATGATGGGGATGTTTTTGATGTTGTTGTATTGTAGGCTATGGGCAAGGGTTATTAGCATTGCTATCGTGATGCTAAGAAATATGATTTTTCTATTATGGGAGTTAAATGGTTGCATTTTTGCTGAAATATTATATTGAATATTATACTATCAACAGTAAACTAATAAAATCTATGTAAATGTAGGTACAGTTGCATAGGTTGGAAACAGTAGAAAGGGTAAATTCTATGTAATGGTCGTTACATTTGAAACTACTGGTAACAATATAAGATATTTTCAATGGATATGCAGGTATTGCTATTGAAACTGGCAACAGTATAAATAACGTTTCAATGGAAAAGCAGTTACAGCTGGCAATGCAGACAACAGTATCACAATAGTTTCAATGGTTATGCAATTACAGCTGGCAAAACTGTTAACATTGAATGGGTACTTTCAGTGTAATGCAGGTGCTGTTTAGGATTAGTGGCAACATTAAAGCTCCTGGGAGCAACCAAGGTTTAGTTGCTGAGTAAGTGCAGGAGCAGATGTGATTGTAGTAACAGGGAATGGTTGTAGTACCCGTTTCAACTTGCAAAAAGTGACAGGATAGATATTAGAATTGAAATTCTTATACTTGCTGTGGGGTATAGGATCTGATGTTTAGAAATATGTACTTCGTTTCAGTCCTGGTGTTCTATTTCTTTTGTTATGTTGCTAGCGTCGTCGTTGTGAATTCTTTCTCATTGATTTGTAGCCTGGATATTGATCTTTAGAGTGTCCCGGAGTTTAATTCTGTGATTTTAGTAGTGCTGAGATCGGTTTTGTAGTAGACTGTAGCACTGCCGTTTGTATTCTATGTTTTTGTTCTTATAGCGTGTACTTTCGCCTCAGTTCTCGCCTAAGGGCCACGCCAAAGGGCCCTCTGGCGAGGCCCTCAGGCGCGGGCCCGCTTGCTGGCGCGAGCTTTTAAATACCTTTTCGTTGCGCCCCGAATGGGCGGGTTGATTCCGGCTGTTCCTCCTGCCTCTGGATGCTCGATCCCCGGGTTGGGGAGAGCAGATGAAGGTGGTGGGAGGACAAAGGACCACGCGCTTGCTGGCGCGAGCTTTTAAAGTCCTTTTCGTTGCGCCCCGAATGGGCGGGTTGATTCCGGCTGTTCCTCCTGCCTCTGGATGCTCGATCCCCGGGTTGGGGAGAGCAGATGAAGGTGGTGGGAGGACAAAGGACCACGCGCTTGCTGGTGCGAGCTTTTAAAGTCCTTTTCGTTGCGCCCCGAATGGGCGGGTTGATTCCGGCTGTTCCTCCTGCCTCTGGATGCTCGATCCCCGGGTTGGGGAGAGCAGATGAAGGTGGTGGGAGGACAAAGGACCACGCGCTTGCTGGCGCGAGCTTTTAAAGTCCTTTTCGTTGCGCCCCGAATGGGCGGGTTGATTCCGGCTGTTCCTCCTGCCTCTGGATGCTCGATCCCGTGGATGGGGAGAGCCGCTGAAGGGGGTGGGCGGACAACGGCCCCCGCGCTTGCTGGCGCGAGCTTTTAAAGTCCTTTTCGTTGCGCCCCGAATGGGCGGGTTGATTCCGGCTGTTCCTCCTGCCTCTGGATGCTCGATCCCCGGGTTGGGGAGAGCAGATGAAGGTGGTGGGAGGACAATCAGAAACAAGACCCACATTATCTTTGACTTAATCAAAGATGAACAAGCTGACATCCTCTGCATAACAGAAACCTGGATAACAAACACCGACACTGCCTTACTGAACCAGATAGACAGACCAGGCTACAACCTGTACAACTGTCCACGTTCCAACAAAAGAGGTGGAGGAGTGATCATAATTGCCAGATCACACTTGAAACTCTCATGCACGTCCCTGGACTCAAACCCGGATATAGACCTGATCAAAGTGGAGAACTCAGCAATATCCATCTGCCTAATATACAGGTCCCCCTCACCGAATCATGAAGGACTTGCTGCAGCGTTGGAAAACATATCCTCAACACAGCCAAGGAAATTCCAAATCATCCTCGGTGACCTAAACCTAGCATCAACATCAGAGGTGCACGCCAACACATTCCTCGAAGCTATGTCACAACTTGGGTATCACCAAATAATAAAGGAGCCGACACACGAAAAGGGACATACACTGGACATGGTCTTTGCTCCCAAAAACAAGACACCCAACCATGTTGAACCCCTGATTAAAATCAAAGCAATACCCTGGTCTGACCATCACCAAATAGACCTACGGATGAAACTCCCATTGGCACCAAAGAATGCGGAAGCCCAACGTGAAACCCGTCAGCAGAGATCTTTCAATAAGCTTGAACTGGATAATCTCACGAGTAACATCAAAGCGCACATCGATTTGGAGTCTACAGACCTCGATGCCCTAACAAATAGCTGGAATGAAGGGATCCAGGCATCAGCAAACCCGAAATGGAAAAACACAGCAAGCACAGACAAACAAAGGTCAGAGACCTGGTACACGACTGCGCTGTCCAAAAGGAAGAGGGAACTAAGAAGGTGTGAAAAAAAGTGGAGACGCAACAAAACTTCGGAACTCAGAGCTGAATACCTCAACACCCTCAAAAAATACAAAGACGAGGTAGATGATGCAAAAAGGAAACACCACAACAACCTGTTGAATAAAGCCATCAATAAACCACGGGAACTATTTCGAATAGTGAAAACACTAACCAAAACGAACCAACCAGAACAGCAGAGCGATACCATTCAGCCCCAAACACTAGCTAACCACTACGCAAGCAAGCTGATCACAACTGCAACCACGCTATCTTTGGCCAAACCCAACTTGACAACTGTAGAGAAGCATGAACAGACGTGGAACGAATTCTGCAAAATTGACGATAAGCAAGCAGTGGAAATAATAACCAGCATAAATACCACCACCTCACTGCTTGATCCATGCCCAGCTACCTGGATTAAAGCGGCAAAAAAGGACATTGGCCACCAAGTCGCTCACATTGTGAACCAATCACTGTCCCAAGGAATCATGCCTAACCAGCTCAAAAAGTCTATAATAAGACCAATACTAAAAAACAACTCGCTAAACAAAGAAGATCCATCTTCCTACCGTCCAATCTCCAGCATATCGTTTTTAGCAAAAATCATTGAAAAAGCAGCCCTCATCCAACTGCAAGAACACCTTGAAGACAACGAAATATTGGACAAACAGCAATACGGATTCAGAAAAAATCATGGGGTCGAAACCCTGCTTTTAGCCCTGTTCAACAACCTCCTCAAGGGGCTGGAAGACAGGAAGAAAATGTTTATCCTCATTTTCATCGACATATCCGCTGCATTTGACACTGTCCATCACTTAACCCTCCTGAACAAGCTGGAATCAATTGGAATTTTAGGAACCGCCTTGAAATGGTTCTCCTCCTATATAACGGGCAGAAAGCCACAGGTCCAGTTCAACGGAGAGAAAGCTGAACCGTTCATCCAAACACAAGGCATTCCTCAGGGTTCGGCACTCTCGGCGCTACTTTTTAACATTTACATTAACATTTTAACATTTCACTCAGTGAAATATTCAGGAAATATGGCATAAACTACCACATATACGCAGACGATATCATGCTGTACACCCAACTAGAGACCATCGACCCGAACTACGCCCAGCTGGAAACCTGCATGGGAGAGATGTCGGGATGGCTACAACAAAATAACATGTCGATTAATCATAAGAAGACCGAAGTAATGTTTATATCAAATACCTTGGGCTTCGAACCACCTCCAACAATCACATTGTGCAACAATACATACAATACTAAGAAAGAAATAAAATATCTGGGAGTCACAATTGATAACAAACTGAAAATGGAAAAAACACCTCAACCACACCAACAACGCCATCTTCCACAAGCTTAAAGTGCTACGACCCCTGCGGAACATACTAGATCCGTGCGATTTCCGATCAGTTGCTCAGGCTCTCATCATGCCCCACCTGGACTACTGCAACGCCATCTTGCAGGGGCTACCAAGGAAAACAACCAACATACTACAGATGGCCCAACACGTAGCAGCAAGGATCATCATGAGAACTCGTGTCACCGAACATATCACACCTGTATTGATGGAACTACACTGGCTTCCAGTCGTTGCAAGGATTCAATACAAAACATTGGTAACTACATTCAAGTTAATCCACAACCTGGCCCCCTCATTCCTCTCCACCCTGATCTCCATGCAACCTACAACCAGAAGCAGGAGAACCATTAACTCAGACACACTAAGAGTTCCAAACAGCTTTAGGCACGTAAAGCTCAGTACTAGTCGCAGAGCGTTCTCCTTATCTGCCCCCACGTTATGGAACCAGCTCCCACACGAGCTGAGAGAAATTAAAGACATAAGCAACTTCAGAAAACAACTGAAAACGCACCTGTTCAATTGTCATTATACCAGATGAAAATCCAAAAGGACAAAAGAAATTGAATTGCTGTATGTACAAATGTAAATAGATGGTGGTTAGTACCTGTGTAAATGTATGATAATAGCTAAGGTCTTTATATGGACCCGCATATGTGTGCTGTGTATTCCCCCTGATCTCTCTATCTAATCCCCAAATAATTCTGTCTGTAATTTATGACAAATCCCGTACTTGTAATCAAACCGCTTCTGATCGCTGGAAGGAGCGGTATATAAGTCCTTACTAAATAAAATAAAATAAATAAAATTACTATTAGGGTCAGGGCAATTGTCGCACGCTCTTCAGATAATGACCCCTTTATGGGACACTAACGAGCGAGTGTGTCTGCCATCGCATGTTCATTGGCGACAGCAGGATGCAGCGGGGAGTGAGTGGTGAGCACATTACTACTAGTGTCAGGGCAATTGTCGCACGCTCTTCAGCTAATGACCCCTTTATGGGACACTAACGAGCGAGTGTGTCTGCCATCGCATGTTCATTGGCGACAGCAGGATGCAGCGGGGAGTGAGTGGTGAGCACATTACTACTAGTGTCAGGGCAATTGTCGCACGCTCTTCAGCTAATGACCCCTTTATGGGACACTAACGAGCGAGTGTGTCTGCCATCGCATGTTCATTGGCGACAGCAGGATGGAGCGGGGAGTGGGTGGCGAGCACATTACTACTAGTGTCAGGGCAATTGTCGCACGCTCTTCAGCTAATGACCCCTTTATGGGACACTAACGAGCGAGTGTGTCTGCCATCGCATGTTCATTGGCGACAGCAGGATGCAGCGGGGAGTGAGTGGTGAGCACATTACTACTAGTGTCGGGGCAATTGTCGCACGCTCTTCAGCTAATGACCCCTTTATGGGACACTAATGAGCGAGTGTGTCTGCCATCGCATGTTCATTGGCGACAGCAGGATGCAGCGGGGAGTGAGTGGTGAGCACATTACTACTAGTGTCAGGGCAATTGTCGCACGCTCTTCACCTAATGATTCCTTTATGGGATACTAACGAGTGAGTGTGTCTGCCATCGCATGTTCATCGGCGACAGCAGGATGGAGCAGGGGAGTGAGTGGTGAGCACATTACTATTAGTGTCGGGGCAATTGTCGCATGCTTTTCATCTAATGATTCCTTTATGGGAGTCGTTAACTGAACCTGCCTTACTGGAGCGCACATTTGAGTGGCCCATCACATTTTAGCTGTGAGGAACATACTGGTCACACCTTGGACAGCCAACGTGGAGGCTTTGCAATGAATTTGCATTTGTTTGGCGCATTAATCACAAATCCTTTGCGAGCTTTTGGTCTTCCAGTTTTAGAAGTGAACATCTGGCCCTCTCCTCCTGCTCCCTGAATCACAGCACCCCCTCGCTCTCTTTCTTCATACATGCGGCACGGTGATGTAGCCGTTCAAGGACAGCAGAAGGTGATAGAAACTGAGGATTCCTTCATGCAAATTCATTTTGATAACAATTTATAGATGGGACTTAACCTCTTTTCCCATTTACCTCTTCTGCTCTCACTGCTGAGTGGGGCGAGTGGGGCAAACAGGATCAACTTTCAAAATGATTCAAGCGGCTAAAGTATTTTGTCCATATTAATCAACTGTTTGAAAATGGCCCAACTTCAGAGCTGCCAAACAGTTGCGCATTGCTTCTCAGTGTGTTCTTTCAGCCACAGTGAGGGGGCGTGTTCTCAGCATGCGTTTACAGTAGGTTACGAGAGGGGGGTGGTACGTGTGCAGAGTGGATTTTCAAACCATTTCACTTACTTTTCAAACGACACTTCACCAGCAGAAGCAACAGGTGTAGATGACTTGCGGGCTTTCTACTCATGCTACCTTTCAACACAAAAATACAACACTAACAGCACAAAACACAAAAATAAATAAAGAGAAAACTGAAAAAATATATCTAAAGTGGTTATTAGGCTAACTTAATAAGAGTATAAGATATGCCACACTGGGTCAGACCACATGCCCATTACCACCAGTATCCTCTTTTCAACAGCGGCCAATCCAGGTCACAAGTACTTGTCAGGTTCCTGGAAAGGCAGGCAGATTGCATGCTGCTCATCCTGGGGCAAGCTGTGGACTTCCCTGGTCATCTTTAATAATAGTTTATAGACTTTTCCTTCAGGAACTTGTCCAAAGCTTTTTTTAAGCCTAGATACACTAACAGATTTTACTACATCCTCCAGCAATAAGTTCCAAAGACGAAATATACTATATTTACTCAAATGTAATGTGTACCTTTTCTGGCCAAAAAGAGGCTTTAAGTTCAGGGTGCGCATTGCATTCGAGGGCGCCTTAGATTGGGGGGCAAACTGCTCTACACCGGCCCGGCACCAGCGACTTCGGCAACGGTGGCTATAAAAACGGCTTCAGTAATGGCAGGAATTGTGCTGGCAGCCTCGGTAATGGCGGCAACGGCAAGGGCACTGATCGCTGCTGCTGCTGAGACTTCTCTCACCTTGGTGGCGCTGAAGATGAGCAGGAGACACGAGTGAGGGAGAAGAGGAGACTTCTGCAGCACCGGTTAAAAGGAAAAGCCAAATGAAACCTGTGAGAGGCTGGAAACTCCTTCTGCAGCAGCGACCAAGGACGTGATGTCAGAGGGGGCTGGTGCTTGCAGCACCCCGCCCCCTCTGACATCACTTCCTCGGGTGCTGCTGCAGAAGGAGTTCCAAGCTTCTCAAGGTTTCGTTTGGCTTTTCCTTTTAACCGGCGCTGCAGAAGTCTCCTGTCGTGTCTCCTGCTCATCTTCGGCACCACCGAGGTGAGAGGTCGCCATTGCCGCCATTACCGAGGCTGCCAGCACAATTCCTGCCATTACTGAAGCCGTTTTTGTAGCCTCCGTTGCCGAAGCCGCCGGTGTAGAGCAGTTTGCTGCCGCCATGCTGCTGCCGTAGCCACCCTTGCTGTTCCCGAAATCACCTTTGCCACGCAAAACAGCACTAAGGGGGGGGTGTGGGGGCGAAGCAGCACTAAGGGGGGGTGCGGGGGCGAAGCAGCACTAAGGGGGGTGCGGGGGGTGCAGCAGCACTAAGGAGGGGTGCGGGGGCGAAGCAGCACTAAGGGGGGGTGCGGGGGGTGCAGCAGCACTAAGGAGGGGTGCGGGGGCGAAGCAGCACTAAGGGGGGTACAGGGGCACAGCAGCACTAAGGGGGGGTGCGGGGGCGCAGCAGCACTAAAGGGGGTGCGGGGGGAGGCGCAGCAGCACTAAGGGGGGGGGCGCGCACTACAATTGCCAGCAAACATTTTTTTTAACTTTCAAGCCGTTCATAATAGGGGTGCGCATAACATTCGATGGCGCATTAGACTCGAGTAAATACGGGTATATTGAGAGAAAAATATTTTCTCGTATCTGTTTTAAATACATTGTTTTGTAGCTTCATTGCATGTCCCTGTCCTTCTGCTTTTTGAAGCATGGACAATTTTGCCTCTTATTTCCAGAGAAAGACAAATCTGACTATACAGCTCCCTGATAAGATTGATGAATGACATACCTTACAAGAATCCCCATCTACTGCTGACACACTGATACCTACTCTTGATTCCTTCTACCCATACTCTGCTGAACAAATATAAAACATCAGCACAATCAACTCCTTAACTTCCCCAGCTGACCCTTGCCCAGCTTTCTGGATTAAGCAAGCAAGATCCAACCTGAGTGCAGTCATCTCAAGAATAATACACCTCTCATTTTTCACAGGCACTCTTCCAGTGTCCCTCAAATCTGTCTCTATCAGACCTCTGCTAAAAAAAACAACAAATCAAACCCATCAGACATCAACTCTTACAGACCAATTTCCAGCCTACCCTTCTTATCCAAGATCTTAGAAAAGATTATCCAGCAACAGGTCCAGGAAAGCACAGTTACTTACCTGTAACAGGTGATCTCCGGAACAGCAGGAATTAGTCTTCACATGTGGGAGACGTCGCCGACGGAGCCCGCACAGGAATGCTCCCCAGCATCCAATCAGAAGCCTTTGGGAGCATCCCTCGCGCCTGCGCGGTGGCTTCCCGCCCTTCCTACTGCCTCTCCCCAGTTGAGTTTCATAGCTGAGCCAGAAGGAGAGAAGAGGAAGGAAATAGAGACATACAACTCCTAGGGGAGGTGGGCGGGTTGTGAAGACTAATTCCTGCTGTTCCGGAGATCACCTGTTACAGGTAAGTAACTGTGCTATCTCCAGGAACAAGCAGGAATGAGTCTTCACATGTGGGGACTCCCTAGCTGAGGGTGCCCGGGGAGATCCCATAAGCGCAGCCCAGGACAGGATGAAATGTCCCCAACCTGGATCCCCGGCATCCCCTGAGGGATGGAGGGTAGGAGTTGAGAAGAGAGGAACAGCAAAACCCAAAGACTACAGGGAGAGTAGTCTTTAGAATGCATGTGAAGTATCATTAAGTATTTAATGAGCTAGAACCATGTAGAGCTTACCTACTGGGTTGTAGGAAGTAGAACTGAGATGAAGGTACTGTAGACGCAGCAGCGAGGTCTTCAGGGGAACTTCACAGCAGCGAGGAGGAAGTTCCAAATCCGGCAGGGCAGGAGACCCAGGTGTCAACTGGAGCAGAAGAACGGCAGGTCTTCAAGGAAGCTTTATGCGAAAAGCTGAGCGCTCCCTTAGGAGCAGAGTCCATAACCCTGAGGACTAAGAGTAGAAGACTGGCCGATCTGGATAGCCCAGTCCGGAGGAGAACAGGGTGTACCCCGGAACCGAAGGAGTACACTGTCTTCCCTAGCTGAAAGGGATAGGGAGACAAGGGTCTGAACCTCAAGAAGGAGGTGCATAACGAAAAATAGAAGCTGTTGACTTCACAGCAGGGAGTGGAGTATAACCAGTCCCAGGACCGAGCCATAAGGAAATAGGCAAGTGGACTGGCCGGACCTCTGAAGGGGTGGGGGGGGAATAGTCGGTAGAACACAGGTGCCGTGGGCATCTCCCAATATGCGCCTACCGACACAGATAATATCTAAGATATATCTAGGTAAGTTGGGCATAGAGAACGCCCACCCAGGTACTAACACATGTATGCCGAGGACCCACATACATGAGCATAACACTGATAAGCGGACCTGCCACTGATCCACAGAAAATGCCCACCTGGGGAGGTGGCGGAAAAGATCCATCAAGGGATCTATTCCTGTGGAGCAGGGGCAGATCAGCGAAACCAACCGCACGGTAGCGTGAAGGACAGAGGATAATATCAGTCCGGTAAGAGTACATCAGGGGTACCTCAGGCCCTAGATGTGTTCCCTGGGCATTCACGCAAGAAAAAACTCGCCCCCCGCACTAAACGGGAGACAAGAGGGTATAGTCATCGATAAGCATTGGAGTGACTATAGCAGGGGGTTCTCCTGCCTGAACAGGGAGAACAGACAAGGGGACGGAGCTGGTCCGGCCTTATCGAGGAATTGTACAGGACATGCTGCGAAGGATAGCAGCAAAGGTCTACACTGGGAGAAGAATTTCGGTATGGTATCAAATCAGCAGGGGGACCCTGGAAGAGAAGGGTTCGGGGGACGTACCTAAGGGTAAGTCAGTTGAAGGATAGGATGTCCATGGGCCATAATTATCATGGAATAGAGGTGATCTCCCTCTCCCAAAGGAAGGAGAATACCTTAACCCCTGGACAAGCATCCGAACCAGTTGCCCTACTGACCGAATCCCAGTGTAGAGCTAGAAACTTAAACTTCTGGTAAGAGAAGTTAATTGTAAGCCGCCGCATACAGGAGCCTAAAGCTGCTTGGTATGAGTATCCTGGCGCGGGCCCGAGAACGTCAGACCAGAGTGAGACGTCCCTTGCTTGGGCGCGCCTGGCGGGTGGGCGGAAGGATGAAATTTCCTCTTCCTAGGGAAGGAAGGTCTAGTAGGACATTTTCCACCCCCGGGGGGGAGAGAGGACTTAGGATGGCTTCTAATGCTAGGAGGGTTAGCGAAGCACTGAGCAACCTGACGTAAGGCTTCGCTATTGAAGAGGTGGTCTCCAGCACACGGAGAATTACCCAAATTATGTTGCACCCGTCTACACAAGTCTGACGCCTGCAACCATGCTGTACGACGTGCTCTAATGGCAATAGCAGAGGATCTGCTGACAGACAGGAAGGAGTCTAGAGAAGCACGAGAAAGGAACCCAGAGATATTCCTGCAATGATAAAGAAGCAAGGAATATTCAGAGGCCTTAGTTGCAGACAAAAAGGGAGACAAAAGAGATAATCTCTCGGTGACCTCCCGGAGTGTCAGGCTCATATAAAAAAGATATGAAATAATTCTGGAAGCCAACATGGACGTTTGGAAGGTTTGACGCCCCAGGGTATCTAGCGTTTTAGAGGCACGACCTGGGGGGCGAGAAGAATGCTTCTTCTTGCTTCCAACCTTCCTCAGCGCTGATTCCACCACGATGGAATGATGTGGGAGCTGGTGCTGCTGAAAACCCGGGGAGGGGGGCACCCGATACAGAGCATGCATGGCTGTAGACTGTGCAGGAACCCTCAAAGGCGACCGCCAAGCCCCCAGCAGAAGATCCTGCAGGGAAGGATGTATAGGAAGCATTACGGCTGCCTGTTCCGCAGGACCTGGACTTAGGGACGGACCCGGAATAGGAATGGCAAGCAAGTCCGCCATGTCAAGGAGAAAATCCTGAAAAGACGGCTCTCCCAGGGGGGCTATGCCGGGGAGAGGCGAAGGCGGGAGGGGCCGCCTGGGCACCAAAAGACCTATCGGACTGACACCCGCTGGGCAGAGAAGGGTAGCAACAGTCCCGGATCGGGGCAGTCAGCACGGCATCGTCGGTTCCTGGAATTGATTCCAAGCTAGGCATCGAAGGAGTCGATGGCACCGATGGAACCGCAGGAATCGGCCTCGGCCCCGACCCCGGGGACGGCACTGCCCCCGGCGATTGAAGCGGTTCCGAGGCAACCGGAGAGCAGAGGTTAGAAATCTCTGCACTGTGTCGCAGGGAGGGACAGGGGCCGGTCCCGAAACGTGCCGTAGCCAAGCCTTCGAGGCTGGATACCGATTCGAGGCTGGGCATCGAACCGAATGAGGAGATCGACTCCCTCCTAGAGGGCCCTGGCGGCGGTGGTGGCGCCGGCAATGCCGATCCCGGGGAGCAAATCGGAACCGCGTCGATCGGTGCCGTAGGCATCGAGGGCCCCCGAGAACGAAGCTCGGTAAAGGGGGAGACACCTGACACCGGCATCGATGCCGAGCGGTAGGCACCGCCAGATGCCGGGACCCCTCTCGAGCCAGTCTTACCCCGAGGAGAATCCTTCCGGGGCATACGACCCGCCCCCGAGGGTACCCAGGTAACCCGACGACGAGCCCCTGAGGGGAGTGAAACGCACAACCCCGGCGCCTCTTGGCACTGGAACCAACCCCATGGCTGGACGGGACGATGGGAAACCAGGCTGGATCGAAGCGATCGAAGTCACCGGGGCCCCCCTTCTAGCGATGAGCGGGAGCACTCGACGTCCGTGTCGATGCCTGGGGATCGCCCGTCCAGGACAGATCGATAGACCCCAAAGGTACCGGGGGAGTCAGGCGGCGATCCCTGGTGACGAGTGGAGCACTCGACCCCCATGCCGACGCCGGGAAAGCAGTGCCGCTGAAATCCGGTACCGCACCCGCGCAGGGCTGGGATGCAGGCAAGCCAGTCTGGGTCGAAGCGATCGGCCCCGAAGGTACCAAGGACACCAGATGACGATCCCCGGCAGAGAGTGGGACACTCGATGCCGATGCCGAGGAATCGGTACCGCCCGAAGCGGGTACCACCTCCGCGCATGGCAGGGGTGAAGGAACGCCAGACTGGGTCGAGTCGATTGGCCCCGGAGGTGCCGAGGACAGCAGCTGACATTCCCCGGTGAGGAGCGGAACGCTCGACACTGACGCCGATGCCGGGGGGGTCGGTACTGCCCGAAGTGGATACCATCCCCGCGCATGGCTGTGATGTAGGGAAGCCAGACTGGGTAGAGCTGATCGGCCCCGGAGGTGCCGAGGACACCAGCTGACGATCCCTGGCGAAGAGTGGGACACTCGACGCCGGCGCCGATGCCGGGGAATCGGCACCGCTCGAAGCGGATACCACCCTCGAGCATGGCTCGGGAATGCTCTGTGAGGAGTGAACCCCAGGAACAACCCGAAACCCCTCGGATGCTTTGGAGCCCGAAGACTCCCGCCGGGTTTATTTGCCAAGGAGGGCTTGAGGGGTCGGCCGGAGCCGTCGTCATGCCGTGCATGAGACTCGCCCCTCAAGACTTGGCTAGTCTTAACAGACTGTTGTGTGGTTACCTGATCCTGGAGAGAAGAGAAAACCGATGACCACACCTTAGGGGGAAAGACGTCATCGAGGGACACCCGAAAAAGGGAAGGTCTTCTCCCGATACTGAAGCCCGGAGAACCGGGGAGAAAAGGGTCAGGGCCCAAACATGAGAGGCACCAGGCATTGGAGTCTAAGTGAAAAACTAGGTCTCCACAGTGAGGGCACTTCTGAGGGGAAGAAGGCTCCATACTGTGAAGCCTGGTAGGCCTCAAAATGACCAGAGGGAAAAGGGTTCCCTCGAGGTGACTAAAAGAAGAAAAGAAGAAAAGAAAAAGAAAAAAGGGCACCGGTGGTGCCGTTGTCGGCGGGAAAAAGCCGCGACCACAGGAAACAAGAAAAGAAAGAAAAGTTTCTGCGGTGGCAGGAGGTACGTCCTGCCTGCTCCGCGGAAAAACAAAAACTGGGGAGAGGCAGTAGGAAGGGCGGGAAGCCACCGCGCAGGCGCGAGGGATGCTCCCAAAGGCTTCTGATTGGATGCTGGGGAGCATTCCCGTGCGGGCTCCGTCGGCGACGTCTCCCACATGTGAAGACTCATTCCTGCTTGTTCCTGGAGATCACATCAACTCTCATGCCCCTCTTGACCCACAGCAACATGGATTCCGCCAGCAGCATGGGGTCTAAACTCTGCTTGTAACCCTCCTTGATAAGCTCTGTACTGGCTTAGATAAGAAGAGGCAAGGTTTCATCTTGATCTTCATGGACATTGCCTCTGCCTTTGATTCCGTCAGCCACAACCTTCTCCTTAGCCACCTACAACAAAAGGGCATACAGAACTCTGCCCTCAACTGGTTTAGGTCATACTTAACGGGTCGCCAGCAACAGGTCCGATTGGGAACAGTCCTCAAGCACCTTCCAGCAAACACAAGAAGTTCCTCAAGGCTCGTTACTCTCAGCCTTGCTTTTCACCGTCTACATACAGCCAATCTGTACAATAATCAGGTCGTTCAACATTCTATATCACATTTATGCAGATGATGTCCTACTCTACACCCCATTCTCTCTTGACAACCCTGACTTCTCAATCATCACAGAATGCTTCAATGCTGTCACTGATTGGCTTGCTATACATAACTTGAAGATTAATTTCAAGAAGACAGAAGTCTTATTCATAACCAAAGACCAATCTTTTACCCCACCATCCTCCCTGCGGGTGAGAGATGTTGAACTCATGACCAAGCCAGAGGTTCGCTACCTGGGAATAACGTTAGACCAACATTTGTCCATGGCTGCACATATCCATAGTGTTATCAGAAGATAAGGACTCTGTCATATATGCCCACTCCTCGAACCTTGATGAGGCTATTCTATGCATCTACCACTCTTTCCAGAAAGAAATATTTCTTCAGATTATTCCTGAAACTGTTTCATTTCAACTTTGTTGATTTCATGGAAGACATGGGCTTCCACCAAATAGTAAAACAGCCTAAACATGCAAAAGGTAACATACTAGACCTGATATTTGTTCCTAAAGCTCTTATCTTACACCCTTACTTCACTTACCCCTCCACCACGCAGGTCCCCTGGTCGGACCACTACATCCTAAGATCCAACTTCCCATTACACATCTCCCCCAAAAGCACCCACATGCTCAACCCATCAAAACCCACATTTTAAAAAATTTGATAAAGACACCTTTCTAGCAGAAGTCACACCTGAACTCGACAGCCCAATACAGAACTTAGGTGACACCATAAAGAATTGGACCACTATAATCAGTAATGCTGCAAAACCATTCAGCCCTAATGAAAAATCCTTCAAAAAGCCATCTGAACAATGGTACACCTTAGACTTACGTAACATGAAGAAAACACTCAGAAAGCTCGAGAAGAAATGGAGAGTCTCCAAACCCCAAGAAAACAAAGAACTCTTCAACTCAGCATTAAGTAACTACAAGGAAGCTATCCATAATGCAAAGAGAGAACACCACTCTTCCCTACTACAAAAGGCCATCAATCGTCCTAGGGAACATTTTGAATTAGTAAAGATGCTATCCAAGACCCACACCAGCCAGTCAAATCCCAATCCCATCGAACCTCAAGCTATAGCAAATCACCTGGCCGCTAAGTTTAAAAACAAAAACAACACACCTGTACTCATCTGTAATGACTCCCAAACTTTCACAAGTAAATGGTCCGTATTGTATCATATAAAGCAAAACAACTGCTTGAAACAATAGCCAAGATCAATACTATTACATCACACCTAGACCTATGTCCAGTCTCCTGGATAAAGGCAACCAAAGCTGAACTAGCCCCTACTATTCTTAACATCGTCAACCACTCCCTCTCACGAGGTATCATGCTGGATTCACTTAAAATATCCATCATTCGTCGTTTACTTAAAAACATATCCCTCAACAAGGAAGACCCTACATCATATCGCCCTATATCAAGTATTCCATTCTTAGCAAAAATAATAGAAAAATTAGTTCAGATAAAACTACAAGACTTCATAGACCTTAATGCTCCTCTTGACATCCACCAATATGGTTTCTGCCCCTATCAAGGCATTGAAACACTCCTTTTAGTGTTATTTGATTCTCTAGTCTGTGGTCTGGAAAATCTCAATTAGGCCTTCATCATGGTTTTTCTAGATATCTCCTGTGCGTTTGATAGCATTGACCACTCCATCCTGCTGACCAGACTGGCAAGCTTAGGCATCTCTGGAACAACATTAAACTGGTTCAAATCACACATATCTAACCGTCACCAATGTGTGAAAATTAACCAAGAAGCATCTGCAACATTCCCCCAAGAAAAGGGTATTCTCCAAGGTTCTGCCCTTTCAGCATTACTATTTAATCTTTGCATCCAACCTATTTGCACAATCTTCAGAAAATACATTAAATATCTTATTTATGCCGATGATATAATGGTATATGTGATATAATGGTATATAATGGTATATGTGATATAATGGTATATGTGATATAATGGTATATAATGGTATATATGATATAATGGTATATAATGGTATATAATGGTATATAATGGTATATGTGATATAATGGTATATGTGATATAATGGTATATAATGGTATATATGATATAATGGTATATGTGATATAATGGTATATAATGGTATATATGATATAATGGTATATATGATATAATGGTATATGTGATATAATGGTATATAATGGTATATGTGATATAATGGTATATGTGATATAATGGTATATAATGGTATATAATGGTATATGTGATATAATGGTATATATGATATAATGGTATATAATGGTATATAATGGTATATATGATATAATGGTATATGTGATATAATGGTATATATGATATAATGTGATATAATGGTATATGTGATATAATGGTATATAATGGTATATGTGATATAATGGTATATATGATATAATGGTATATAATGGTATATGTGATATAATGGTATATGTGATATAATGGTATCTGCTCCATCTGACATCAAAAATCCCCAATAAACTGACATCACTGACTGCATAACTGAAGCAGAATCATGGCTAAATGGCTTTAAACGAGATTTGTTGGGGTGGGTGAAGAAAGCCCCCAGGTGAGTGATACGTTCAATAGCTTTATGGAAATGGGCGCAGAAGGCACAAGACACAAGTTAAGGTTTTTTGTCTTTCACTTAAAGTTGGGTACAGATGGACACGTGGCATGAAAATTAAAAAACATGAGAAAAAACACAGGAAGGTTGTTGATGTAGCCAGTGCGCTATAGCTTTATTCAATAAGCATTCATTAAGCGCGGCACTTGGTCTGAAACCTCCTGCAGTAGTTGTATATTCTATTAGAATCCAGGTTCCTGTTTCTGTGGAGTTCAGTGATCGACAGAAGAAATATCATGAATATATCTACAGATGATCAGTAATGTTTAGTTGAAAGAATTTTTCTACCACTAAAGTTATAGTTTTAAGTGGAGTGTTTTTTCTATTATTAAGATTACAGTACGCTCCGGATAGACCGGCTCTCCTATTTTTGTTATGGAAATGGGTGACAGGGGTAACATATGGAAAGCAGTGTGTATAAATGCCCGTAGCATGGGAAATAAGATCCCTGATGATAAAGCTTTAGTGGCGGTTACAGAAACATGGTTCACAGAAAACCATGACTGGGATGTAACTATACCTGGCTATACTTTATTCAGAAAGGACAGGGGAGGAAGAAGGGGCGGAGGAGTGGTACTATATGTAAAAACTACTATTAAAGCTTTGGAATTACAGAGCTTAAAAGGGAGAGAGGAGGCATTGTGGGTTAAACTAGAAAGAGGGAAAGAGAAATCTATTTGCATTGGTGTGATATACAGACCTCCCTCACAAGAGGAAGAGGTGGACAGAGAGTTAATTGAAGACATACGCAGCATTGCTAGGAAAGGGGAAGTGCTACTGATAGGAGATTTCAATATGCCAGATGTTGATTGGAACATTCCTGCTGCAGTATCATCTAGAAGTAAGGGGATCCTGGATTCTCTACAGGGAGAACTATTCAGGCAATTGGTAACAGACCCCACATGTAAAGGGGCCATACTGGACTTGGTGCTTACCTATGGTGAAAGTGTTTCTGATTATTTATTTTTATTTATTTATTTAGACAGTTTTGTATACCGCCTTATCCTTCAATCAAAGCGGTCACAACACAATTGGGGAATACATTTAACACGCAGGGATATGAGACACATACACTAATACTTACAGGGAACATGGGCGATGGAGGGTTAAGTGGCTTGCCCAAGACCACAAGGAGCATCTGTGGGACTAGAAACCCCAGTCCTTCCGGCCCAAGGTTGCTGTCCTCTAGTGGGATTTGAACCCCCGACCTTCCGGCCTGAAGTACCTTGCCCCAACCACTCCTCCCCTACCACTAGGCTACTCATTTTGCATCCAGTGATCACCAGATGGTGTGGTTCAGTATTAGGACTAGGGCTGTTAGAATCCATTCAAAGGTGAGGGTTTTAGACTTTAGGAAGACTAGCTTTGCCAAGATGGGCCAATGCAATAAAATGGGGGGATAAGACATTTTTCAGATATGTTAGAAGAGGAAGGGCAAAAATGGTATTGTCAGACTCAAGGGTGAAGGGGAGGCATATGTAGAAGCTGATGAGGATAAAGCGGAATTGCTTAACAAAAATTTCTGTTCTGTGTTCACAGATGAAGAACCAGGAGCAGGACCTCAGAAAACACCCACAAACAGGAACAGAAGCGAGGGACATCTTGAACAATTTTCAGAAGACTGTGTTCGTGAGAAACTAGCTCAACTTAACGTAGACAAAGCGATGGGACCGGATGGGATACACCCTAGAATACTGAGGGAATGTGGTGACGTTCTAGCAACTCCACTGACTGACCTTTTCAATGCTTCGTTAGAGTCTGGAGTGGTGCCAAAGGACTGGAGAGAGGCTCATGTGGTGCCTTTACACAAAAGCCGGAAGTAAGGATGTGGTTGAAAACTACAGGCCGGTTAGTTTAACTTTGGTGGTGAGTAAATTATTGGAAACGCTGCTGAAAGAGAAAATAGTGAGGTTTCTGGAGTCCAGCTAATTACAGGATCCGAGGCAGCATGGATTCACCAGAGGCAGGTCTTTTCAGACAAATCTGATTGATTTCTTTGACTCTGTGACCAGGGAGTTGGACCGAGGGAGAGCTCTAGATGTGGTGTATTTAGATTTCAGTAAAGCCTTTGACACTGTTCCTCACAGGTGACTTATAAACAAACTGAGCACCCTAGGGATGGACCCTAAAGTTACTGCTTGGTTTAGAAATTGGTTGGGTGGGAGGCGACAAAGGGTACAGGTAAATGGAGCTCACTTTGAGGAGAAGGATGTTACCAGTGGTGTGCCCAGGGGATCTGTCCTTGGTCCGATTCTTTTTAACATGTTTGTTAGTGATATAGCGGAAGGGCTGTCGGGTAAGGTTTGCCTCTTTGCGGATGATACCAAAATCTGCAATAGACACCCAGGAAGGTGTAGATAACATGAGGAGGGATCTAGCTAAGCTTGAAGAATGGTCTAGAATTTGGCTGCTGGGATTTAATGTTAAAAAATGTAAGGTCATGCATTTGGGCTGCAGCAATCCAAGGGAGCAATATAGTATAGGGGGTGAAGTACTTATGTCCACTAAAGAAGAGCGGGACCTAGGCATGCTTGTGTCTGATGATCTTAAAGTAACTAAACAGGTAGAAAAGGCGACGGCAAAAGCTAGAAGGATGCTTGGTTGCATACGGAGAGGAATGGCTAGTAGAAAAAAGGAGATGATAGTGCCTCTGTATAAGTCTTTGGTGCAACCTCATTTGGAGTATAGTGTGCAATTCTGGAGACCGCACCTTCAAAAGGATGTGAACAGGATGGAGTCGGTGCAGAGGGTGGCTACTAAAATGGTTAGTGGTCTTCATTATAAAGCATATGAGGACAGACTTAAGGATCTTAATATGTACACCTTAGAGGAAAGGCGGATAGAGGTAATATGATTCAGATGTTTAAATACCTCCATGGCATAAATGTTCAGGGAGAGAGCCTCTTTCAATTGAAAGCAAGTTCTGCTACGAGGGGACATGGGTTGAGGGTGAAGGGAGATAGATTCAGGAGTGATATGCGGAAATATTTCTTTACGGAAAGAGTGGTGGATCTGTGGAATAGTCTCCCAGGGGAGGTGGTGGAGATGAGTACAGTAACTGAATTTAAAAAAGCATGGGACAAACACAGAGGATCTCTGAAGGCAAAAAGGGGACTGTTGTAATTGTTGATATGGAAGGACAGACTAGATAGGCCATGTGGTCTTTTTCTGTCGTCATATTTCTATGTTTCTATGTTTCTAAATGCAAACAATATGCAAATAAATTTTAAGAAAACAGAAATCTTTTTCACAACTAGAAACCAGAATTTTACGCCCCCTTCTTCCTTCAAACTCCATAATATTGAACTGCCAGTCAAACAGGAAGTAAAGTACCTAGGCGTCATTATCGATACAGCACTCACAATGACTGCCCAAGTCAAACAAACAGCTAGGACAATATTCTTTAAATTAAAAACTATACAACACCTCAGACCGATCCTTGTCACTCATGACTGCAGAACAGTAGTCCAGGCCTTGATTACTCCTCACCTGGACTACTGTAACAGTCTGTTTCAGGACCTACCTAAAAAGACAATCCACCCACTGCAACTTTTATTTATTTATTTATTTATTTATTACAAGCTCTTATATACCGCTCTATTCAGCATCAGCGCGGTTCACAATATAACAACAGACCAGAACAACAAACTGTTTGGTTTTACAGAGAACAAGGTCAGAGAACTTGGATAAAACTTGGATAAAACTTGGATAAAACTTGGATAAAACTTGCACAAAATGTAACGGCTAGGATTATTACCAAAGCAAAACTTACTGATCACATCACACCATTTCTCTATAATCTCCATTGGCTCCCCATCACTTCCAGAGTAAGATACAAAATGTTAGTCACAACTTTTAAACTACACAATAGCATCTCCTCTCCTTTTTATCTACTTTAATCCAGCTTCAGTCTGATGTCAGATTGAGAAGAGCGTGTACAAAGGACCATTTTGTCTCCCTCTCTGTTCTATGGCCCCTATTCCTGTATTCTGGGGCAGGCGGCCCGCTAAACCCATCAGTCAACGTTTCCGTTGTAGCACTAACCTACGTTTATGCCCCCTTTCATCGTCTTCCTCCTCCCCCTCCTCTGTCCTCCACAGTCCTTCCCAGACTTCCTTTTCTATTGGCCTCCTTAACTGTAGGTCTCTTCGGAATAAATCTCTTCTTCTTCAAGATCTTGTTCTCAGATCCCCTCCTGGAATCACCCTCCTCACGGAGACCTGGCTCCATGATGGTGAGGATGCTCTCCTTGCACGCTGTCTCCCCCCTGGCTTCTCAGCAGCCTCCGTTCCCCGCCTTGGGCGGTCCGGTGGCAGCGTGGCTGCCATTCTTCACCCCTCTCTATCTTATACATCAATTTCCTCCCCGTCGCTGCACTATGCTGAAGCTCTTCTACTTCGCCTTCATACCTCTCCTTCTATCCACTTACTTCTTATCTACTCCCCTCCCGCCCTTCGCCCTCAATTGTGGGATGCCCTTCTGTTAACAATCACTGACGTTTCCTTAGCTTTTCCCCATTTAATCATAGCGGGTGACTTCAATCTTCATATGGATTCCCCCTCTTCATCGAGAGAGCTTTCTTTTCTCTCTTTCCTCCAGGATCTCTCCCTAACCCAGCATGTTACCATCCCCACTCATCAAGCCGGTCACACCCTTGATTTGTTCTTGTCCTCTGCTTCTTCTTCCTTCACCTTATCAGTTCCGACTGCCACGTCTCTTCCATGGACAGACCATTTTTTTCTTACCCTGTCCTGCTCTCTCTCTGGGGTCTCATCTGCTACTACTTCAGTTTCTCCCACGCCATCATCCCCAGTGCCTCTATCCTGGGCTCTTACCCCTTTCACCTTACAAAGATTCCCCCCGGCTTCTGAGCTTCTGCCCAATGATGTCTCACTTCTCTCACCTAACTCTCAAGCTGCTTCTTGGTTCTCTTCCCTTTCTGTCACACTAGACCTTTTAGCCCCTTCACGTCCTCGCCCTTCCCGTTGGCATCCCTCTCATCCCTGGTTCCATGGTGGTCTTCGGCTCCTACGTACACACCTTCGAAGGGCCGAGCGACTCTGGCGCAAGGATCCTTCCCCCACCAACCTGTCTATTTTCAAATCTCACCACTCTTTCTACCGCACTCAACTTCACTCTGCTAAACGTGACTTCTTTTCTAATGCCATCTCGCAGGCTCCCAACCAAACCCGTCATCTGTATTCCACCCTCCGCTCTCTCACCTCTCTACACACCCCTACATCAACTACTACTACCCATTCTTCTCCTTCCCCATCGCAACTGGCTTCTTTCTTTATCTCAAAGGTCGTTTCCCTGAGGGACTCTTTGCCCTCATGTCCCGCTCCTGTCTCTTCCCCCCCTCCTCTTCCCTCGCCACCGCCTGTCTCTCAGCTTTCTCATTTCTGGGCTACTTTCTCACCCATTACTGCACCCGAACTTCATCATCTTATCTCCTCCTCTCGAAAGACCTCTTGCTCGCTTGATCCTATTCCCTCCTCTTGGCTCCTCCCTCCCTCCCTGGGTGCCCTCCCTTTCATCTTCACTATGTTCAACTCTAGTCTTTCCACTGGGACTTTTCCTAACTCCTGGAAGCATGCATTGGTCCGTCCCATCCTGAAGAATCCCTCCCTTGACCCTTCTCTTCCGTCCAACTATCGTCCCGTTTCTAATCTTCCTTTTCTGTCTAAGCTTCTGGAGAAGCTTGTTTTTGCACAACTTTCTCATCACCTTGATTCTATCAATTTTCTCCACCCCCGTCAATCAGGTTTACGCCCTGGGCACAGCGTCGACACCGTTCTTTTGGCTTTCACTAATGCACTGCATGTAGCTCACGATCAAGGTGATATCTCGGTGGCGGTTGCCTTGGACCTTTCAGCGGCATTCGACTTAGTCGATCACTCTCTTCTTCTTCACCGGCTTCGGGAAGCTGGTCTTTGTAGCACTGTTCATCACTGGTTCCACTCTTTTCTCTCCTCTCGCTCCTGCACAGTCCTTCCCTCCTCATCTGCTTCTTCCCCTTCTGATCCACAGCACCTCCCTTGCGAGGTTCCGCAGGGTTCCGTTCTTGCCCCCCTTCTCTTCAATCTTTTTCTTGCCCCTCTCGCTCTCCTTATCCAGCAGTCAGGTATCTCAGCTTTCTTTTATGCCGATGATATTCTCCTACTCCACCATACTTCTCCTTCCTGCCCCGATCTCTGAATTCCTGCCTTTCCTCTGTTGCTAGCTGGCTTACCACCAACTGTCTCCATCTCAATCTTACTAAGACTCTTGCTATTTGGTTTACTCATGGTGCTCCCCCCCCCCCCCACACTCTAGCCCCCTCTTTTTCCAATTCCCTGGTACCACTGGTTTCCACTTTTCGGTATCTAGGTGTTCACTTTGATTCAGATCTCTCCTTTTGTTCTCACATTTCCCATATTACCAAAATCTTTCTTTTTTCTCCGGCAAATCCGCTCCATCCGCCCTTTCCTTTCTCCTTCTGCTCTGTCCACACTAGTGTTGTCTTTAGTTATGTCACGGGTGGATTTTTCCAATGCACTATTTCTCGGTCTTCCCAAAAACCAGGCTCTTAGGCTTCAAAGAATACAGAACACCGCCGCACGTCTTGTCACACATTCCACTCTTCGGGATCATGTCACTCCCTTACTTTTCCACCTTCACTGGTTGCCAGTTCCATTTCGTTCTCAGTTTAAGTTATTGACCCTGCTTCACAAGGCTTATCACACCGGTACTCCATCTTATCTGGCCGACCTTCTATCCTTCCATTCCCCTCGGTACACTCCCCGCTCTTTCCACCTTAACCGTCTCGCCCTTCCCTCCCCCTCTCGTGCCCATCTCCAGTCCACACGTCTTTCCGCATTTTACTTTGCTGGTCCTGCACATTGGAATTCCCTCCCCTCTTCCCTCCGCCTGGAACCACAATTCGCAGTCTTCAAACTAAACCTCAAAACCCATTTCTTCTCCCTGGCATTCAATATCCCCTCCCCTTTTGTATGAGTCTACTCCCGCTGTACTTATTTGCCTTTTGTGTCCTGTCCTGTGCCTCTTGCACTTTAGCCTTCTGTCCTTTTTAATTTTGTATATTTCTTTTCCTTTCTGGCTTTGGTCAAAGCTTTTATGTATTATGCTTTACGTTCTATGTAATTTATGTATTTTATTATTGTACACCGCTTTGATTGTTTCAGAAAGCGGTTTTTATCAAATGATTAAACCTTAAACCTTAAACCTTAACCTCTTAGCCTTGCCCCCGTCAGTAAGGAAAACAAGAAAGCCACCAGCAACAGAGCCTTCAGATATTCTGCTCCGACCCTCTGCAACTCCCTACCAGACTCCATTAGATCAACCAAGGACTTGCAAGCATTTTGTAAACTCCTAAAAACCCTACTTTTCTCAGAATATGGCGTCTAATCAGATAGATGCCAAGCATCCCCCGGTCAAGGCTGTACATCTGCGATCTGAAGGAACAACCTGTATATAGTTCGACAACCTGTAAATAGCTGTCAGCCGATCCAGGCACCTGCAACCTGATCGCTCAGCCTGTTAGTCCCAAGTTACCCTTGTTAGTCCCAAGTTGTAACACCTGTTCACTGTAAGGACAGCGCAGGTTCTGCCAGCACTGTACAAATTTTGTTGACTGTAAACCGCACTGATTCTAAAAAAAGCGCGGTATAAAAAAGACAAATAAATAAATAACTCATCCATCTCACCGACACCGCCTTCTACTTCTCTAATTACTACCCCACTCCCTGATATGTATACGCCCCATATCTTACACTGTCCGCAACATTTGACACTTTGTTTGCAATATATCATGTAACTAACACAACCAGAACAAGAGCTGTCTTAGGAAAAAACCTGTCCACACAGACATAAGACTTCCTGTATATAGTTAAACCCTACCTAGTACATTCCTAAACTCCCAAATCAGTATTCCTGCCCTCAAACCAAGTTTTATGTAAAAAGTTTATTTTCTGTTCTATGTAAAAAGTTTACTTCTGTTCCATGTAACATGTTTTTGGTTTCTCGTAAATCGCCCCGATCTCTGGAAGGGGCAGTATAGAAATGTAACAAATAAATAAATAAAATAAATAGTTAAGACGCAGCTACTACAGTACAACTGTATGATGGCCTAGCTGACCTGTACATAGTTTGCTGTATTATAGTTTAAAATGTTCCCTGTAACCAAGTTTCTGTAACTTTTGTTCAATGTTTACTACTCTAATAGATAAGAAAACTTAAATAAGTATAAGCTCCTTTGTTTGAACTGTGTATAGTTACCCTGTTACTTCCAAGTTACTATCCCTGTTACAATGTAAGCAAAAGATCGTGTTTCTAATGCAAAATGTTGTTATTATGTGAACCGCACTGATACTAAATAGCGCGGTATATAAGAATTTGTAATAAATAAATAATAAATAAATAAATAATAAATGTAAACCGCCCCTGATCGTTGGAAGGGGCGGTATATAAGAGCCAATAAATAAATAATTAAACTTCAACCTAGAGCTGTTTTTCAATTGAAAGAGGCTCTCCTCCTGTGCATTTGTGCCAGGAGGTATTTAAATGTCTGTATCACATCTCCCATCTCCCACCTTTCCTCCAAAGTATACATAATGAGATCTTTAAGTCTGTCCCCATATGCTTTATGATGAAGACCACTGACCATTTTGGTAGCTGCCCTCTGCTTAGACTCCATGCTGTTTATATCCTTTTGAAGGTGCGGTCTCCTGTACTGCACACAATACTCCAAATGAGGTCTCGCCAAAGAATTATACAGAAGCTCTATCACCACCACCTTTCTACTGGCCTCTCCCTATGCACCCAAGCATCCTTCTGGCTTTTGCTGTTGCCTTTTCTGGTTGTCGAGCCACCTTAAGATCATCAGAAACAATGACGCCCAGGTCCCGCTCTCCTTTTGTGGACACAAGTACTTCATCCCCTACACTGTGCCGCTCTCTTGGATTTTTGCAGCTCGAATGCAAGATCCTGCATATTTTTAGTGTTAAATCTCAGCTGCCAAATTCTCGACCATTCTTTGTTAGCTAGATCCCTCCTCATGTTATCTATTTTTTCCTGGGTGTCTACTGAAGATTTTGGTGGTACCAGCAGAGAGGCAAACCTTACCCAACAGCCCTTTTGCAATATTGCTAACAAAAATGTTAAAAAGAATCGGACCAAGGACAGATCCCTGAAGTACACCACTGGTAACCACCTCCTCCTCAGAGTGAGCTCCATTTAACTGCACCCTTTGTTGCCTCCCACTCAACCAATTTCTAACCCTATCAGTCACTTTAAGGTCCATCATTCCATTTATTTATATGTTACCTGATTAGCTGCTTGCACCCTCATGCATAAGTTGGTGTTGAGCATCAGATGGGGTGGAGGTTTAGGTAAGCGCTGAGGGACTGTTTGAAGCCATGGCTGCTGCTGAAGGTCCTGAAGAGCGGCTAGCAATGACAATGATCATATTTATTTTGTAACTCTGACAATTTTCAAAGCAAACACCACCAGTCCTTTCATTTTCAGAACAAGTTTAAAGCTTGCGGGTAAAAAGCCTATTTAGGTGACAATATTCAGATGATTTATCTGGTTAATTCCAAGAGTTGACAGATGAATTATAGAGTTTAAACTTCCTGGACTTGTCTGGTTAAAATTTATGCAGTTATGTTACTGAGTGGTGGGGGTAAGTCAAGTGCATGGCCCAAAGATACAGGAATAGTGCTGGTATTCAGCCAGACTGCACATGCTGGAAGTCTAACTCAACCAGATAAAGATATTGGGGGAATAGTCATAGTGGTTTAACCGGTTAGCAGACATGGAAATCTTTAATACTGCGGAATATCCCTAGTTTGTGCCGCTGTATGTCCTGTCGTGAAGTGCTTGACATCTGCACATTCTGGGGGTGGAATGGAGGCAGCACTAGAGTTAACATTAGCAATATTCAGGAAAAGTCCCCATGTATGGCTGATGTCATCTGGCAAAGCCCCATGTGGGAGTATTCCCAACTCTTTCTAGAAGCTCTACTGCACATGCATGTACCTTCCTGCCCGCCACCGCCACCACAGCACCATCTTGAACTCTGTCCAGCTGAGAATAAACTCCTAGGGAAGGTGGGTGGGTTGTGAGGACTTTTCCTACTGTCTGCGGAGAACACCCTGCTTATAGGTGAGTAACTACATTTTCTTCATAGACAAGCAGGTAAAAAGTCCTCACATATGCGACTTCTAGCTACAGGCTATCTTGAACAAAAGAAATAGGGGACAAATAGAGGCAATGAAACTATTTTTGTTGGCAACAGGCCTTTTAAAGTTTTATCCTTTTTCCTTTTTCTTTTCTTAAGGTAACCTGAACTGAAAAAAAGGGGCCTAGGTGGGATGGAGATAGATTCTACTTCCTGAACAGATTCCTAAGTACTGATTGGCCGAAACTGCCGTTGCGTCAGAAATCCCCCTCCAGACAGTAACAAGACATGAAAGTATGAACCAAAGTCCATGTTGCAGCCTTTCAAATCTCTTCCATAATGACAGATTGCAAATGGGCCACCGACACAGCCATGACTCTGACATTATGAGCCGTGACATAACCCTCAAGACTCAGGCCTGCCTGGGCATAAATGAAAGAGGTACAGTCTGCAAGCTAAATTGACAAGGTGTGTATGGAGATGGCAACCCCCAGTCTGTTGAGGACAAAAGAAACAAAAAGCTGGATGGACATCTTTGTTCTTTGTTCACCCCATGTTGAAAGCTAAGGCTTGACTGCAGTCCAACATGTGTAGCGTGAGTTCCCCTTTGTGAGAAAGGAGGTTTGCGAAGAATGCTGGGATGATGGACTGGCTAAGATGAAACTCTGTAACCACCTTGGGAAGAAATTTGGGATGAGTACGAAGGACCACTCTCTTGTGATGAAATTTTGTGTAAGGTGGATGAACTACTAAGGCTTGAAGCTCGCTTACTCTGAGCACTGAAGTAACCGCCACCAGAAATAACACTTTCCAGATCAAGAATTTCAGGTAGTGAGCAACTTCAAAAGGAGCTTTCATCAGCTGTGCCAGAATCACATTGAGGTCCCAAGACACCGTGGGTGGCTTATAAGGAAGTTTTAATAGTAGTAAGCCTGTACGAGATAGGTTTACCTTTTACTCCTTGGTGATATGCTCCAATTGCACTAAGGTGAACCCTTATGGAGTTGGACAAGTGTTTGTATGGGACAGGCAAATGGATCTAGGGAGCATTCCTCACACCAAACAGCAAACTTCTTCCATTTGCATGTATGGGACTTTCTTGTTAACAGCCCTCCTGGAAGCCAAAAGGACATTGGTAACACCGACTAGCAGATCAAGTTCAGCCAATGTCAGCCTCTCAACAACCAAGCCGTGAGGGCTAGGGACAGTGTTGGGGTGCAACATCATGCCGACCTCCTGTGATATCAGATCCGGTGCCTGTCCAAGTCCAATTGGTTGCTGAATGAAAAGTTCCAGAAGCAGAGGGAATCATGGTTGCTGGGGCCAATAAGGGGTGATGAAAATCATCATACCTGTTTATTTTGAACTTAAGGGCTAGTCTTAGCAATGAGAGGTATTGGAGGATATGCATATAGAAGTTCCCCTCTCCCAATATAGGAGGAAAGCATCAGAGGCTAGTTTGCTGTGTGACCTCACTCTGGAGCAGAGCTGATCTACCTGGGCATTCTTAGGTGTCACAAAAAGATCTATTGAGGGAGTGCCCCACTCCTGACAGATATGATCTGCAACCTCCCTGTCCAGGGGTCAATTCATGAGGCTGAAGGATTAGACTCAGCCTGTCTTTCAGAGGGTTGTCTTCATCAAGCAGGTAAGTGGCTCTCATGTCATTCCAGTGAGAGATGGTGAAATTCCACAACCAACACAGAAGGTACGACATTATTCCTCCCTGTTTGTTGAGGTAAAACATTGCTACTTGATTGTCTATTTGAATTAGAACAATTTGATTGGATATTTATCTTTGAAAGCCCTTAGAGTGTTCACAAAAGCTCTTATTTCCAAGAACTTGATCTGATGGAGACTTTCTTGAAGGGACCAGGTACCTTGAGTGTTGAACCCATCAAGATCTCCCGTACTATTGCTGTCAGTCTGGATATTCTGTCATGCGGGAGGAAGGCTCTAACCTGGGTCATGCTGAGCAGAGCTTCGTTGAATTCCAATTGTTTTTGTGGGATGGAGGTGGGATTTTGGGTAATTTATTACGAACCCTACTAGTTCTAGCACCCAAATGGTCAGCAGTGTTGATTCACAAACTTCTTCTTGAGTGGCATCATCCAGATAGAGGAGGACACGCACTCAGTCTATATAGAAACACTGCTATCATAGCAAGACGGTTTGTAAATAAGCGAGGAGCTGACGTGAGGTCAAAAAGCAGAATGCAATACTGGATGTGCTGCTGTCTTTCTACAAACCTTAAATTATTTCTGCGAGTGGGAATATGCATCCTTTAGGTCCAGAGAGCATAGCCCTTCTTCTTTATGAAGATAAAGGAGTAGGGTGCCTAGAGAAATCATTCTGAACTTTTCTCTGACCAGATATTTATTCAGATCTCGTAGGTATAGAATGGGACGGAATCCCCCTGTGTTTTGTGATCAGGAAATACCTGGAATAAAATCCTTACCCTTCTTGTTCTGGTGGCATGTGTGTGATCACTAGATTCCTTTTAAGTGTGGTGACTTTTTGTAGAAATAGTTCCTGATGCTGAGGGTTTAAGAATTGAACCCTCGAAGGGCAACATGGAGGAAGATTGAGTAGATGTAATTTGTAGCCGCTTTGGATAATTTGTAAGACCCAACTGTCTGAGGTTATAAGGGGCCACCTTTGGGCAAATAGAGTGAGCCTCCCTCCACTGTGGCTACACTCTACAGAAACCAGTTAAAATCCTGCTCCAGGTTTTGGCTGAGAAGCCGGTTGGTCCTTCTGAGGCTTCTCTCTCTTTGTTAGAGCTCAAGGAGTCTGATTTGATTGGGGATTGAGGGTAGTAGGTCTCTTTCTTGTTGCCACTCTGAAACCACCTGCAGTAGGCCAGCTCAGATGTGCTCCTTGAGAGGTTTTGAAGGGTGATGTGCTGCTTTTCTTTGAAGCCAGTCTTCTCTTTGACTGTATCTCAAAAGAGATTTTCTCCTTAGCATAGTAGGTCAGAAAGGTTGTCTTGTACAGATTGTTGAAGGTCTAAAACCTGGAGCCAGGTGAGTCAGGGTGCCAGTACCCAGGGCCGACCCATCCATTGTGTGGGAATGTTGTTCGCACAGGACCCTGCGCTTCAGAGGGCCCTGTGCCAACATGCTGCACATGGTCTTCGGCTCCCAAATTCTGATTGTTTTCAGGGCCAGCTTCAGAAGTTGCTGGGGAGGGGCAAGGCCCCATCTCACCTCTGTACAGCCGTCAGACCTAAGAGGGGGGGTTTTCTTCACTGAGTCTGGTGGTTGTGTTCTCGTGGAGCTTAAAAGGCATTTCCTTTTCCTGGCACTCAGCAGGCTCCACGAGAACACAGCCACCGGACTCAGAGAAGGAAAACCCCACTCTTCAGTCCAGTGACTGCACAGAGGTGAGTTGGGGCATAGACCCTCCCTGGCTCACTATGAAGCCAGCCAGACAGGTGTGGGGCTTTTGGGAGGGGGGGGGACTAGGACTGAAAATGGGCTGATGGAGGGGCTAGGATAGGACTGGAATTGGCTTCTGGGGGGACTAAGTTTGGAAATTAGATGCTAGGGACTAATACAGGTCTGCGACTAAAAAGCTGTTTGATTATTTTCATCTAATTTCCATGTATTTTGGTGTGCTGAAAACAAATAAAATATTGAAAAAAATCCTAGTCGTCATGATTTGCCACAACATGCAAAATTGTCTTCAAATTTATCAAATTTTTTCAAATTACTATCAATTCAAATTACTATTAATTAATTCACATACGTGCATTTAAGATATAAAATGCCAAAAAAAACTTAAAGGGGTTGTCTGAGTTATGTAAAAAAAAATATAGCACTGTAAATCTGATGGTCAGCAATATATACTGTCATGAGGCTGGTACTAATAAAGATGCAGAGTTGAAAAGAAACTCTGTTTTTCACAGAGCTCTAGATGTGCAATTACTTCAAAGCACAGCTAGAGGGGCAGGAGTGATTCTACAAAGGCTAATGAGGCTAGGAGAGCTAACCAAGTTGCACCTGGAAATGAGCCTGGGAGATTCAAAGGGAAGATCCCTTTATAAACGGAAGCTTAATGCTAGCACAGCAGAAGGAAAAGGGGAAGCAGGAAGAACAGGAGAAGCAGAAGGAGAAGGAACAAGGAGTACGGCTGAAGTAGGAAGGAGAGACCTGAAGGAAAGAATCCTCCTTGAGCAAGCCCAAAAGGACAGAATTCACGGAGGTAGAGTTCAGAGGGGCCAAGCTACGAGAGCCGCTGTTCAGAGGGAGTCTGCTAAGGAAAGCAGTCAGGCTGGAGGGTATGCCACTCCCTGCTTAAGCAACGTTCCTTAGTCCAAAGCTGAGAGACATACACAGAGAGCCAGGCTTGGAGGAAAGCCTGCAGGCATTGGAGTATGCTGAATAAGCTTTACCAGGTACCCGAAGGGAAGGAGTTTCTAACAAAGCTACTTTGTCACTGAAGCATAGAGCTGGAGAATCCGCACCAAGTTTTACTAAGCTTTCAGGAAGTCCAGCACTGCCCAGAAGCTACTGACAGAAAACCTGTTGTCACAGAGACGTTCATGAGAGAGAAGGCTCCAGAGCTTCAAGCTACAGAAACTCTAGGTATGGAAGTTTTATTCCTGCTGAAGATAGCTTAACTCCTAAAAGCACTGCTAAAACTAAAACTCACCTTATAAGAAGAGGAAAGAAACCAGAGTGGTTTGAAGAACTACCAAAAGACTTTAAAGCCCAGTCTTATTGGAGGCAAGATACCAGAGACAGTCCATATAAACCTGTAACTGCCAGGGACAGCGTGTGCTCTGAGGGGGAAAGTAGCGAAGCAGAATTTATGGAAATAGAAGACGCAAATACTATTCCCATTCCTCAGGAAGAAGCTATGGATTGTAGTTTGTGTATGGCTTCTAGCCTAGAATCCATAGCAACCTTGTAAATAAGAAGTCTTGTTTAAATTGCTTTGCCCTGGAATGAATTGAATTCCTCCCTTTAACCCTTTCAACTAATTGTGAAGATATTAACAATTGGTTTTACCTGCTTATTACTGGAACCTTTATGAACAAAGGACATTCTTTGATTTCTAGTGTCTTAATGAACCCTTGCACAGAGGGGAAATAAAAGCCTTTTTTCCCTACACTCGTGGCTTAATTATTGAGTTCTCACAAGGAGCTGAAATACCTAAGACCAATCTCCATTTTTGGCCTTAAAATACCCCACGCTCCTTGAAAATAAATATGTTGTACAGCATGCCCTTACTGCCATTGGCCACTAGGGGATGCCGGCACGACAATACATAAGCTAAGCAAGTTTTAAGTCCGTGCTTCTAATGGTAGAAGGGGTTAATCTTTCCTGAAGAATCCAGTGGGAGGGAGACACAGGGCAGATAGCAGCAGCTCCGGTCAGTGCAGGGGGGCGTGGCCAGCACTGTGACGTCTCGTGTACAGACACAGAGCTGCTCTCTCCTGCATGCCACACTTGTTCATGAATCATCATCAGGTTCTTGGTTCTAGGCTGTTCACACTTTTTCATCGCAATTCGTGTTAACTCGTCATTCTTCAACCATTATGTTATGGCTCCGCGAAAGTGTATTAATTCGCCAGACAGTTTCTGTTTCATCTGTGGTGAATATACAGTGTTGAAGCATGTGATAAGGAAGCTTATAATGCTCAGGGAGTAATGACAAAAGAGGAGAATTTACTCTGATTAAGGGACCTGTGCTGGCAGGTTATAGAAATAAGACAGCTTGTTTCCCTAAAAGACTACATGTTCCAGAATGCACCAGTATGCAGAAAGTCCCTAGGGGAGCTAGAGTGGAAAAGCATGAGTCTAATCAGAGAAAGCATTATGTCATCCCTAATCAAACAGCCTCTAGGAGTGAGCTTAATCCACAACACCTGAAGAATGCAAGGGAGGAGTTGCAATCTAAGCCCTTTAAAACTAGAGGGGAATCTTCAGGAAGGCAGAAGGGGGTGGATAAACAGACGGAGAAAGAGCCAGGAGAGGAGGAACAGAAGCAGGAGGAACAGAAGGAACAACCTGAACCTGAAGGAACAAGGACAAGGAAGCAAACTGTCCAAGAGTGGAGCTCAGAGAAGTACGTATGCCTGGAGAGATTCCTGGGGGAAACAACCTTCAGAGGACTGGAGAAAGCCAGAGGTCTGGAGATCCACAGCCAGGGACCCTCAAGCAGCACCTAAGAAGAGGTCTGTTGCAGCTAAGGAGAAAGGGAACCCAAATACTTCTTGGAGGACGTCTGGAGAAAAGATCCTGAGGTCCAGAGATACCAACTGGAGGACAGGACATAGAAGCTCTATTGCATACTGGCCAGAATACCTGAGGAAGCAGCCTAATGCTTGCCTGGATTCAGGTATGAACTGTGAACGTTTCTCTAGCTTTGAGCAATGCAAACAGCAGGGAAACAGTTTCTCTCCGTATAGAGATCAGTTCATAAAACCCTCTGAGCCAGACAGTGAAAGTGAATCTATGCAATTTCAGGAGCAAGGTTTAATACCTGATGAAGAGAATGTTTATATGGACTGTTCTTTGAGTAGGTTGTTAGTTTAGAAAACTCCTCCAAATAAGAGTAAACATCAAAAGGAAGCATTCTAAATACTAACTTCCCATAAAGTTTTGTTGGAAAGAAAAAGCTTTTGGGAAAGTTTGCACGTGTGCTGAAAACAAGCTACTGATTGCAGCTAATTGTCACCTGTTGGTGGAGCAGAGCACAGCACAAGCCGTGCACACGTGGGATTTAAAAGTTCTTTTCTGTGTGGAGAAAGAGAGCTATATTTTTGTAAAAAGAAGTTTTCCTTTTTGGTTTGTTTCCACCTCAGCACTGCTAAGGAGTTTATTAGCAGTGGCTGTAAGAAAGTTTTTCTGTTCCATAAAGGACTTTGATACTTATTTATTTTATTTATTTATTTATTTAGTACACACTTATATACCGCCACTTCCAGCGATCAGTAGCGGTTTGATTACATCTTTGGGAGTTGTCAAATCAAGACAGAAAAGTTGGGGCAAATATATACATAGATTTGGGGGTAAGGCACAGCACAGCACACAGAATTAATGTCTTAGAGATTGGACTATACATATTTACATTTTTACATTTATACATATAACATTACAACCGAGCATGATTCATTGATTCCTTTGCTTCATCTATATCTCACTGAGAATCACAACAGATTGTAGTGTCTTTGGAATAGATGAGTTTTTAGTTCCTTCCTGAAAGCACTAAAGTCCTTGATTGATCGCAGCTCGTATGGTAGTTGATTCCAGATGATTTACATGATTTAGTTGATTTACATAAGCTTTTCAGTTGCCTTGTTTATATTGAATAAACCCTGGAGAAGTTATCTGGATGGTGTTACCAAGTATATCTGTGTGTGGAATATTCACTCCATAAATAAACTCTAATTTTGCCTTACACTCGACCAACTACAAGTTTCTTCATTTATTTAAAAGGCAAGCTTTGTGTGAATGGACTTCAGTAACCACAATCCTTTGCAAGACAGTTAATTTACATACTTGCCAAGATGGTGGTACCTTCATAACAAGCACCCCCTTTTACAAGCAACAGTAGAATATTACAGACTTTGTGAAAAAAGTATACTTTGCATACTTTGGACTAAAAATTGGAGATCAAGATAAAGTCTGGACGCCTCATAAAGTGTGCAAACGGTGTGTGGAGGACCTCCGAAACTGGTTCAAGGGTAAGAAAAAATCTTTCCGTTATGGGATTCCTATGGTATGGCGAGAGCAAAAGAACCATAGTGACGACTGTTACTTTTTTTCATGCGATGTGAAAGGGTTTACTTCCAAATGGAAGCATTCCATTTCATACCCCAATCTTCACTCAGCAATTCGTCCCATCCCCCATGACACAGATATACCAGTACCCAAGCCCCCTGCTACCTTGGAAAAGATACCTAGCTCCGATGAAGGTGAAGTCATACCTGAACCAGATGGCGAATCAAATTCTGACTTTGAAGATGATACAAGACCAAAATTGTTTTCTCAGGAGAAGATGAATGATTTGGTAAGAGACTTGAATCTTCCCAAAGATGCCGCTGAGTTACTCAGACCAAGGCTGAAAAGCAGGAATTTATTGTTGCCAGGAGTGTCATCTTCATGGTTCAGACATCGTGAAAAGGAGTTTGTTCCTTACTTCGCCCAGGAAAACAAGTTGGTTTATTGCATCGATGTCGAAGGTCTGATGGGTCAATTTAAAATCCAATATGATTCACAGCAATGGCGTCTTTTTATAGATTCTTCAAAAAGAAGTCTCAAAGCAGTTTTACTCCACAACGGGTTTTTACGCTTCCATACCTGTAGGTCATTCTGTACACTTGAAGGAAACCTACGAGAACTTGGAATTGGTTCTTCGTAAACTTAAATATGAAGACCATGGTTGGCAAGTGTGTGGGGACTTGAAGGCAGGGCCGGCCCATCCATTGAGCAAGAATGTTTTTTGCACAGGGCCCCGCGTTTCAGGGGGCCCCGCGCAAAGAACATTCTGCTTTTTTTTTTTTTAAATTAAATTTAAAAAAAAAACTGTCTCTGGCTGCTGCCGCTGCCGCGTCCGTCGCAGCAGCGGCAGAATGGAGTGTCCCGCGGGGCCCCCTCTCCTCGTTGAGCCCTCTGCAAGGGCTTTCAGATTCGCGAAGGGAGAGTGCTCCCTCGCATCTCTGTAAAGCCCTCAGGGGCTAATGGGAAATTTCCCATCAGCCCCTCGCGTCTAAAGGGGCAGATGGGAAATTTCCCATTAGCCCCTGCGGGCTTTACAGAGACGCGAGGGAGCACTCTCCCTTCGCGAATCTGAAAGCCCTTGCAGAGGGCTCAACGAGGAGAGGGGGCCCCGCGGGACACTCCATTCTGCCGCTGCTGCGACGGACGCGGCAGCGGCAGCAGCTAGAGCCAGGTTTTTTTTTTTTTAATTTGCCAGAAGAGAAGGGAAGGGAAAGGGGGGGGGGGGTTAAGACTGGTAATGGGCTGGGGGGCTGATGGAGGCTGTCTGGAAATGGGGTGATGGGGGGTTAGGACTGGAAATGTGCTGGGGGGGGTTAGGACTGGAAATGTGCTGGGGGGGTTAGGACTGAAAATGTGCTTGGGGGGTGGGGTTAGGACTTGAAATGTGCTTGGGGGGGGTTAGGACTGGAAATGGGCTTGGGGGGTGGGGTTAGTACTGGAAATGTGCTTGGGGGGGGTTAGGACTGGAAATGTGCTTGGGGGGGTTAGGACTGGAAATGTGCTGGGGGGGGTGTTAGGACTGGAAATGTGCTGGGGGGGGTTAGGACTGCTAATGGGCTGGGGCTGATGGAGGCTGACTGGAAATGGGGTGGGGGGGGTTAGGACTGGAAATGGGCTAGGGGGGGTTAGGACAGGAAATGGGCTGGGGGGGGTTAGGACGAAATGGGCTGGGGGGGTTAGGACTGGAAATGTGCTGGGGGGGGTTAGGACTGCTAATGGGCTGGGGCTGATGGAGGCTGACTGGAAATGGGCTAGGGGGGGTTAGGACTGGAAATGGGCTGGGGGGGGGTTAAGACTGCTAATGGGCTGAGGCTGATGGAGGCTGACTGGAAAAGGGCTGGGGGGGTTCGGACTGGAAATGTGCTGTGGGGGGTTAGGACTGGAAATGTGCTTGGGGGGGTTAGGACTGGAAATGTGCTGGGGGGGGGTTAGGACTGCTAATGGGCTGGGGCTGATGGAGGCTGACTGGAAATGGGGTGAGGGGGGGTTAGGACTGGAAATGGGCTGGGGGGGTTAGGACTGGAAATGGGCTGGGGGGGTTAGGACTGGAAATGTGCTGGGGGGGGGTTAGGACTGCTAATGGGCTGGGGCTGATGGAGGCTGACTGGAAATGGGCTAGGGGGGGTTAGGACTGGAAATGGGCTGGGGGGGGTTAAGACTGCTAATGGGCTGGGGCTGATGGAGGCTGACTGGAAATGGGCTGGGGGGGTTAAGACTGGTAATGGGCTGTGGGCTGATGGGGGCTGTCTGGAAATAGGGTGATGGGGGTTAGGATTGCTAATGGGCTATGGGGGGGTTAGGACTGCTAATGGGCTATGGGGGCGCTAGGACAGGAAATGGACTGATGGGGAGGGGTTAGGACTTGAGGTGGGCTGATGTGGTTAGGACTGGTAATGGGCTGTGGGCTGATGGGGGGGTTAGGACTGGCAATGGGCTATGGGGGGCTGACTGGAAATGGGCTGATGGGGTTAAGACTGGAAGTGGGCTGATGGGGGGGTTAGGACTGGTAATGGGTTATAGGGGGGCTTAAACTGAAAATGGGTTGATGGGGGGCTAGGACTGGTAATGGGTTGGGGGATTGCTATGACTGGAAATGGACTGAGTGGACGGGGAGGCTTGAACTGCAAATAGCTGATGGGGAGGGAGCTTGGAATGGAAATGGGCTGTGAGGGAAGGGAGCTAGGACTGAAAATGGGCTGATGGAGCAGCTAGGATAGGACTGGAAATGGGCTGTTGGGGGGAGCTAAGATTGGAAATGGGCTGTGGTGGGGGCTTGAATTGAAATGGACTCATGGAGGGGCTAGAACTGGAAGTAGGCTCATGGGGGGGCTTGGACTGGAATTGGGCTGAGTGGAGGGGAGCTAGGATTTGACATGGGCTGATGGTGGGGCTAGGAAATGACTAGAAATGGGCTGATGGGGGGGCTAGGATTGGAAATGAGCTGATGAAGGGACTCAGACTGAAAATGGATGGGGGAGCTAGGACTGGAAATGGGTTGATGGGGGGCTAGGACTGGAAATGGGCTGATGCAGGGACTAGAAGGGAATGGATGCTGGGTGAGACTGGAACTAGAAGGGAGCTGATGTTGGGGGAGGTTTAGAATGGGATGGGGCTGGGAGAGTAAAATGGAGAGGGGAAAAATATTTTGTGTGGGAGGGATGAAAAATCTACAATTGGCCGGGTATTGGGAGAGTAAGTGGGGATTGAGGATGGAGGGGTAAAATTTGTGTGGATGAAATAAGAATGAGGAAAGAGCAAAAGGAGAAAGATTAGTATGTTAAAGCAGATGTAGAGAGAGAGGATGGAAAGAAAACTAGAAGAGAGAAGAAAGGACAAATGGACAGCAGATGATGGAGAGTTAGCAGAAAACATGAAGAAACCAGAAGAAAGTGGCTGGAGCAATTGCAACTGAAAAAAAATGCACAAAAGGTAGAAAGATATCTCTTTATTTTGAATTTATTAACTGGAATATGAAAGCTCTGGGAAATGTGCATCATTAACGTCTGCGCTTTGTTTGGTACAAGAGGAAATTGATTTATAGTTTTATTTCTACAGTGTTGTTGTACATTCCAAGTTTGGCTTTTGGGGTTCCCAGTTTAATTATTGCCTTCCTGTTTCTAAATTGCGATTCCTTGTTTGGTGATGGTCTATGTTCTGCATGTGTAACTGAGCTGAGGTATTCTGTTTATGTAATTCCTATTTGACATTGCCACTTGTTCTCTTTCCCCAGTATTCTCTGAAATGTACTGGTTTAATATTTGCAGTGTTTCCTTTTGATAGATAGGGTCTGGTGCTTTGTGAGTCCTGGTAATGCTGTCAGGATATAGCGGGTTTGCTATGGGTTCTAAATGGGCAGCGTTTGTAGTAGTTCCTAATGTGCCTGGCGGTTGGCACTGGATTATAGTAATGTAGAAATCTTTTAGTCTTTCTTTATCCATACACTCATTAAGAGACATGTTTACTAAAAGTTAGTGAATGGTAACATTATGCAAATATTTATGCAAATAAGACCACTTATGCAAATGAGGCCCCGCACCGAGTCTCCGCACATGGCCCCGCACCCCCCTTGGGCCGCCCCTGCTTGAAGGTCTTGTGCATGCTGCTCGGGCAACAAGCTGGGTATACCAAATATCCTTGTTTTCTGTGTCTATGGGACAGTCGAGACCGACAAAATCACTGGATCAAGAAGAGTTGGCAGCCGAGGGTGCTAACAGTCGGTGAAAAAAATATTCTCTGAGAAACTCTGGTATCTTCCCATAAAGTTTTTCTACCAGCTCTCCACATAAAATTAGGATTGATGAAGCAATTCGTAAAATCACTTCCAAAGAGATGGAGAATGCTTCAAATACTTGGTCACCAAGTTTCCAGGCCTGTCGGAGGCAAAATTGAAGGAAGGTGTGTTCGTCGGACCAGACATTAGAAGGCTTACAGTTGATCAAGAGTTTGTCAATACCATGATGGATCCTCAAAAAGAAGGGTGGATTGCATTTAAAGAAGTTGTACAGAAATTTTTAGGCAATAACAAAGATCCTCACTACAAAAATATCGTCGGACGAATGCTGAAAGCATTTCAAGCTTTAGGTTGCCTGATGAGTTTGAAAGTGCATTTCCTCCAGTCCCACCTTGACTACTTTCCTGAAAATTTGGGAGCTGTGAGTGAGGAACAAGGTGAACGATTCCACCAAGACATTAAAGAGATGGAAAGGAGATACCAGGGAAAATGGAGCTTTACAATGATGGCAGACTACTGTTGGATGCTTCAGAGAGACATTCCAGATGCTACTCACAAGCGTAAATGCACCAAGAGGAGCCTCACAAGGAAGAAGAATCGAGTTTAGTGTGTGTAGGTGAGCTCATTTCAGTTCAAAAAAGGATTTTCATGAAAATATTGTAATAAAACTTTAATTTTATAAGTCTATTTCCATTTATTTTGAGGTATTGCCTTAATTAACATAGTTACCTAAATTGTCAGGAAACGTGATGTCCTATGACAAAATGGAGGTCATTTTCGGATTCAGCGCACCAAAAAACATAAAGATTACGTGGAATAACCAAAACAGCTCTCGAAAAAAAATTTGTAAGACCCAACTGTCTGAGGTTATAAGGGGCCACCTTTGGGCAAATAGAGTGAGCCTCCCTCCAACAGGGTGTCCTCCACTGTGGCTACACTCTGCAGATAATGGCTGATGAAGGGCTAGGATAGAACTAGAAATAGCTGGTGGGAGGGCTAGGACTGGAAATGGGCTGATGGGGGGCTAGGATAGCACTTGAAAGGGCTGATGGGGATCTAGGATAGGACTGGAAATGGCTGCCTGGGGGACTAGGATTAGATATGGGCTGTTGGGGGGAACTAGGACTAGAAATGAGCTGATGGTGGGGGCTTGACTAGAAATAGGCTGATTGAGCGGGCTTGGATTGCAAATGGGCTGATGGGGGGAGCCTAGGATAGGACTGGAAAGGGCTGATGGGGGACTAGGACTGGAAATGGGAGATTGGGAGGGCTTGACTGGAAATGGGCTGATGGGGGGCTTGGACTAGAAATGGCTGATGGGGCTCAGATAGGACTTGAAAGGGCTGATGGGGGGATTAGGACTGGAAATGGGCTGATTGGGGGGGTTCGGATAGCACTTGAAAGGGCTGATGGGGGGCTTGGACTGGAAATGAGCTGATTGGGAGGGCTTGGACTGGAAATGGGCTGATTTGGGGCTAGGATAGAACTGGAAATTGGCTGATGGGGGAGCTAAAACTGGAAATGGGCATTTGGAGGGCTAAGGTTTGAAATGGGCTGATGGGGAGCTAGGATAGGACTGGAAATGGGCTGATTGTGGGGGGTTTGGACTAGAGATGGGCTGATGGGAGGGCTAGGACTGGAAATGGGCTGATGATGAGGTGAGGATAGGACTGAAAAGGACTGATAGGGGGCTAGGACTGGAAAGGGCTGATGGGGGGCTTGGACTGGGGCTGATGGGGGGCTAGGATTGGAAATGGTCGATGCAGGGGGATGGGAGAATGGGACTAGAAGGAAGTGGATGCTGCATGGGGCTGGAACTAAAAGGGAACTGATATTGGGGGAAGACTAGAAGGGGTTGGAGCTGGGGGAGTGAGGATGGAGGGAAGAAAAATCTACGATTGGCCAGGTATTGGGGGAGTGTAAGTGGGGATTGAGGATAGGGAGGGGTAAAATTGAGGGGGATTGAGGATGGAGAGGGATTGAGGATTGGGAGGGGAGTGTAAGTGGGGATTGAGAAGGGGTAAAATTTGAGTGGATGAAAAGGAATAAAGAAAGAAATGGAGGAAAGAGCAAAAGGGGAAAGATCAGTATGTTAAAGCAGATGTAGAGAGAAAATGGTAAAAACTAGAAGAGAGAAGAAAGGACAAATGGACAGCAGACAATGGAGAGATAGCAGAAGACATGAAGAAAACAGAAGAAAGTGACTGGGGCTGTTGTGACGGAAAAATAAAATACCCAAACAACAAAAAGGTAGAAAAATACTATTTTATTTTGAATTTATTAACTGGAATATGTCCGCTCTGGGAAATGTGCATTGCTAAAATCTTTGCATTTTTTTTTAGTTCAAGAGGAAATTAATTTATAATTTTATTTCTGCAGTGTTGTACATTCCAAATTTCATTTTTGGTGGTTCCCAGTTTAATTATTGTCTTCCTATTTCTAAATTGTGATCCCTTGTTCTTTGTTTGGTGATGGTCTATGTTCTGCATGTATAATTGAGCTGCAGTATTCTGTTCATATAGTTTCTATGTGACAGTGCCACTTGTTCTCTTTCCCCAGAATGAGATGTTTTGTTATTCTCTGAGGTGTATTGGTTTAATATTTGCAGTGTTGTCTTTTGATAGGTAGGGTTTGGTGCTTTGTGAGTCCTGGTGGTGCTGTTACGATAAGGTGGGTTGCTAAATGAGCAGGTTTATAGTACTTCCTGGGCTTCTGGCAGTTGGCACTGGAGTATAGTAATGCAGAAATCTGGTAGTCTTTCTTTATCCTCACTGCCCCTGCAAATGGTATTCAGACGCTCAATAAGAGGCATGTTTAAAAGTTAGTGCATATTCACAAATGTTAATGTGTGCTAAGTGCAGGAACACCCATTTATTTCTATTGGCGCAGTGGCAGTTAACACACATTAATATTTAATAAACATGCCCCTAAGAGAAGCTTGTGAAGGGCTCCTTTGAAAGACGCCTAAAATTTTAGTTGGCAACATATACATTTTAAAATAAAATAAATTAAATTTATGCAAATGAGGTCCCACAATGAGTCTCCGCACCACTCTTGAGTCACCCCTGCCAGTATCTACCACAGAAGCTCTCAATACCTTATCAAAGATCTCATATGTCACTCAGCAGTCTTTACTGTGTTTCACCAGGGAATGATGATATTCCAATCTCTCTGGAGGAAGAAACTGGGACAGATCATCTAGGCCACATATGATGTCTTTCAAGACAATGCCCATGTAGAGCCGGTAAGAAGCCATAAGCATGGAACTCTGAAAAACTCTCCTCCCAAAAGAGTCTAATGTCGGAGCCTTTCTCCCTGCAGGCGCCGAGGAGTGTGTCTTAGAGCGTTTGAATCTTTTGAGGGCAGATTCGACCACCAACGAATGGTGAGGAGGCTGAGGCTTCAGAATTCTGTAGATAGTCTATCTTTCTACTTACAGGGGTACAGAGGGGGCGGGTCTCCCACATTCTCATCTGCACTCCACTGAAAGATGCAGTGCATGGGCATTGTAACCACTTTCTTGGGGTCGAAGGAGTACTGGAGGATCTCTAAGTTTTCTGCCCTGGGCTCATCCTTGGTCTCCAAAGAACACGTCATGTCCTCAAGAGGTGACTTTTGTATCTGACGAGGAGGAAAAGGTCAGAAGGGAATTCTGGGGACCTGTTTTCCGACAGGGCCTCGGACTTCCCTCTTTGGTGACCCAGCCTTCTGACTTGGAGAGGAAGTCAAAGTACTTCTGAGTCTTGGCCTGTTCAACTCTTCTGCCCTTTGGGAAACTGGTGCTCCTTCAGGAGTGTCAATGCACAGTAACTTTCTAGGAATCAGGGCTGTATCAGACTAAACAATGATATCGGCCGGGCAGGCTCTGGTGTTGGAGCCCTTTGTTGCTCTGATGCTGTTGCCTCTCCTACGGGCACTCTATGCTTTTCAAAGATAAGCTGGACTGCTGTAAGAACCGGTGCAGCAGACATCGAGACACTGACTTGCTGCATGGTAAATGGCGGCATGATCCTTTCCTCAATAGCCTTCAGAAGGCATTTCTCCAAGTCTGCCATCTCCAAAGGCTGTGTGCTACAGCAGCATCAACCAATGGTCCTGGAACCGGAGAGGGTTTATTGGCTTGAAAATGTGAACCATTATCTGACAGGATTTGTGTAGGGTCACCAAAACGTGGAATAATATGTTCCAGCAAAGCCTTTAACACGTCTGCTGCTGCTTCCTGCTTCTACCCATTGGGAATAGGGGCATACTAAAACTAACAGATATCTTTTCCCTTAAAACGGTTTCTGCATATCTGTGAAATCAATGTGCCAATGCATGAATGGATGTTGTGGTCGAGGGATAGCTCCAATAGGTTTAACCCCACCCTTTTGTGCAGAGTTGGAAAAACAAACCTGGTAACTACCATTTACTGTTTGAATAAACTTTCTCATATCAGGACACCCACAGTGGTTACTCAATAGAGCAAATATGCTGGTTACACCGCTGTGGTCAGTATAATTCATTAAAGTAGCCCCGAATAGACTACAGCAGGAAAGTATAGGCATCAATGTAAATAAACTGTAGAAGGTTACCCCTAGTTATATCCAAGTTTTAATCCCTATTCACTGTAAATACTATGCGGTCCGACTGCATGGTATAAGATTTTGTTTGATGTACACCGCACTGATATGAATAGCGCAGTATAGAAGAAAAGTTAAATAAGTAAATAAAATGTATCGGTGCGCTGGCTGCTATGCATCCACTACCTGATGGGTGCGCCCCTTCTGCGTCCCACACCCTGCCAGCGCAGCACCTTATTTTGGAGTACATCCATCTGGAATTCGTCCAGTTTATAGTGTTGACACTGGCTACGGGTGGTGCTACTACCGGGGGTCTGTATACCCTTGTACTAGCACTGTAATGCGTGACGGATACAATCCCTCTTCCCTATTCTGGGCTGTTTGGCCATCTACAGGATTATATGCTGACACAGGATCTGTTGCTTCCGTGCTCAGGGTCCCTTCCTCTATTCCTTCTCTTGTCTGTTGCCACAGATCAAAATGTTGCAGATGTTCTTGTAGAGATTTGTCTCTCTTAGTGTCTCCCATTCTATTTAACAGCCCTAGCAAAGCGTGCGCGGTTCCAGAGAGCCGGTTACTGACCAGGTAAAGCTAGCATCTCTAGAAGCCCCCTTAAGCCTTTTGTCACTAAAACACTGTATTGACTTTTTCAGCAGTGGAAACTTTCCTATGGCTAAATCTACTGAGGAAGATATACTTTCTATCTAACAATAAATACAAAGATAATAAAGAACAATACTTCTTATCACGTCAGAAGTCTTCTGCAGGAATCCAAAGGGTTCAAACTTTCCCTCTCACCTGTACCTCCGACTAGTGGGCACGGGAGAACCTTTCAATGGCGTTGGGATAAGTCACCAAAATGTTCAGGGCTTTTCTTTCTGTTATAGTGCTGCATCTACCGCCGCAGCATTAAATGTCTTAGCATATAAAATGTTTGTCTTTCACAACAGTACTACTACTATTCATCACTTGTAAAGCGCCACGCACACAGTGCTGTACAGCTGACCTACAAGAGGTAGCCGACATACAAGAGATAGTCCCTGCCCGTCAGAGTCAAGCTCATCGGAGCTCACAATCTAGTTAGAACAAAACATAAGTTAGAACAGTATAGAGCATTAGTCAGTTCTGCGCAAGGTAGAGCATTAGTCAGATCTCCAGGAACAAGCAGGAATGTAGTCACCACATATGGGGGGTATCATAGGCACCGACGGAGCCTGCGCAGAAACGCTCCCCAGCATCCAATTAGAATGCTTTTGGGAGCATCCCACAGTGCCTGCGTGCTGCCTTCCCGCCTTTCACAACTGCCTCTCTCCATTTCTTCTTTTTCCGTGGAGCCAGCAGGTCGTGTTCCTGTCACCGCAGAAGAATTTTCTTTTTCTTTATTTCTTTTTGTGGTCGCGTCTGCCTTCTTTGACGCTCTACCGGTACCACCGGTCTTTCTTTTCCTATTTCAAAAAATATATATATATATTTCTTTTTCTATTTTCTTCAGGTGCACCCGCCTTTTTGGGCCTTAGGCCCAAAAACTTCCTTAACATGGAAAAACCTGCTTCAGGTTTTAAAAAGTGCACCAAGTGTGGCGGTACCATTTCCGTCACCGACACCCATGAATGGTGTTTAAAATGTTTAGGTCCTGACCACTCCATCACGGATTGTGTGTCCTGTGCCATGATGTCTAAAAGAGGTCGGCAGAACCGAGCGGCAAAGCTCAGTACCCTGTTTCCCTCTGATGCAGCTTCGGTGGCATCGACGTCTTCCAGGGCTGCTTCTTCCTCCCGTGGATCTCAGGTAACTAAACATAAATCCAGCCGGTCCTCGAAGGGTAGATCTCCTTCTAAGCATCGAGATGCCTCTGGCGTTGCCCTCGAGGATTCTGCACAGACAAAATTACCCTGATGATATTCTATAAAAATCCAAAATTCTTTAACGTCGCCGGTGGAAGCGGGGAGCACCCTGAACGCTCTCAAAAACCCGCTGACTATGATATCATCCAACAGCAACTAATCATGATTCAGTCCAACGTACGTACGGTCCCATCGCTGTGTCTACTTTAAGTTGAGCTAGTTTCTCACGAAAACAGTCTTCTGAAAATTGTTCAAGATACCCCCTCGTTCTGTTCCTCTTTGTGGGTGCTTTCTGGGTGGGTGCAGTATTATTCAGCGTTGATACAGGACCAGAAAAGAATAATTGGGTTCCAAACGCAGTACTGTGTTCATTTATTTAACTGCGCTGATACACCATTGGCTTTGATAACCTGTGGATTTCATCGGGCAGCTGACAGTGTTTTTGGACAAAAGTGTCAGAACATAGCATTATTGATGAGTATTTCTATTACTTTATGATGGCATATTGTGATTTAGCACTGAATGTGTGCAATATTCACGATTAATTTTGGTTGTGATTTTAAAAGATATTTATTAAAAGGGAAGTTACGCTTCAAGAGAGGGTCACCTCCCGTGGCAAAAACTTCCAACAAAAAAGTTTTTTCAGTAGGTTTTGGTTACTTTAAGTTACCACCCTATAGGATTATTAGTTTAGTTATTAGTTAGGGTGAGAGGGTAGTGTGATAGATTAAAGGACTGGAGAGAGGCACATGTGGTCCCTTGACACAAAAGCGGAAGTAAGAATTTGGTTGAAAACTGCAGGCCGGTTAGTTTAACTTCGGTAGTGAGTAAATTATTGGAAGCGCTACTGTAAGAGAAAATAGTGAGGTTTCTGGAGTCCAGCGGATTACAGGATCAGAGGCAGCATGGATTCACCAGAGGCAGGTCTTGTCAGACAAATCTGATTGATTTCTTTGACTGGGTGACCAGGGAGTTGGACCGAGGGAGAGCCCTAGATGTGGTGTATTTAGATTTCAGTAAAGCCTTTGACACCATTCCACACAGGTGACTTATAAACAAACTGAGTACCCTAGGGATGGACCCTAAAGTTACTGCTTGGGTTAGAAATTGGTTGGGTGGGACGTGACAAAAGGTACAGGTAAATGGAGCTCACTCTGAGGAGAAGGATGTTACCAGTGGTGTGCCCAGGGATCTGTCCTTGGTCCTATTCTTTTTAACATCTTTGTTAGTGATATTGCTGAAAGGAAATATTTGTTAAACTAGTGCACTTTCCTCATCAGCCTCTAAATACTTCTCCACTGCACCTTACGTTTTATAACGCAACTCTTATACTTTCTCCTCTCACTAAATACTTAAAACAAAGGTTTACCCATATGTTTTGCCATATTGGTTATTTTTTATTCGATTAGCTTCTTTGCTTTCCTATTTTAATAGCTTCCCTTAGCTTCTCTAGATATTGCTGTTTGTATTCCTCTTTCTGTGATCTCTTATAGTTTCTGAAGACCACCCTCTTTTTCCTTACCCTTTCAGCTACCTCTTTTGAAAACCATAGCGGGCTCCTTTTCCTCTTGCTATTAGTAAAGTAGACTGGGAAATCCACTGCGTACCCCGGGATAAACGGCACAGTCTGTTTTCCTTTTGGGAATCTGTCAGGTACTTGTGATCTGGATTGGCCACTGATAGGATACTGGACTTGATGGATGTTGGTCTGACCCAGTGCGGCATATCTGATGCAATTTCATAGTGGGTTTTATAGAATAGGCACATTTTAAAAATATTTTTATGGGCTCCTAGTTGTGAAATTAGCTCCCAGATGTCGTTTGTTTTGTATTCTTTGTTCGGTCATTGTGTCCATCTTGCTCTAAGTGTAAAATTGTTCAGTATTTGCCTGGCTTTCTCTGCCTGTTTGTGTATTTGTCAGTGTGTCTGGACTGAGTGCGTAAGTGCATACTGCATCTGTCTCGTCTTTCATTTTCTTTTTCAGTTGACATTCATGGTTTGACTCTGACTCTCTTTCCAGGGCTGCACAAAGGGTCATCACAGCAGTCAGAAGCCACTGGAGCTCCTTAAATCAGAAGTTACCAGCATTAAGGAGTCACCAGATCAATTAGGGCTCAAATGGGGCCCAGAACGTATCGTCCAAGGGCCAAAGTCAGCAGAGAAACTGCAGCAGGAAAGACCGAGGTGAGTCGGGAAAAGGGGAAAGACTCTTGTGCAGAGATACCGCCCAGTCCACACTCTCCACCTCCATCTCAGGAAAAGGGGAAAGACTTCCAGTGCAGAGATCCCGCCCAGCCCACACTCTCCACCTCCATCTTTCACTGTTCTCCGTATTTCTTCTCAGTAGCTTCTTGCATTCCTGTCCTTTCCCTCATTAGTCCACACTCCCCTCCTGACAGATCCAGCACTAATTTGGACCTTCTCCACTGGCTCCCCATCAACTCATGCATCAAATATAAAACAGTACTAGACATCTTTAAAATCAAACACACAATCTCTCGGCAAACAGCCTGTAAACACTCATCTCTACTGATTCTTGCACCAGACCCAGAAGGAGGCACACCTCTGACACCATCTCTACCCCCCGTGCCTTCACGAAAGTAAGCATACAACATCTCGAAGAGCTCTATCTCTGGCCGCCCCTGCCCTATGGAACTCCTTCCTGGATCACCTAAGAAACACGGAAGATATCAAAGACTTTCAAAACTATTTTGGGTACAAACTATATCGTAAAGATATAGCTGATCAAATAGGTGGAGGGGTTGCGCTCTATGTTAGAGAGGGCATTGCGTCAGAAAGGATTAAAGTTTTGCAGGAAACAAAATTTGTTGTAGAATGTCTATGGATTAAAATTCTATGTAAAAAGGGGAAGGCGATGGCAGTGGGGGGTGTACTATCGACCGCCTGGCCAGAATGAACAAATGGATGATGAAATGCTCAAAGAAATCAAGGAAGATAACAAATGTTACAGCGCAGTAATAATAATGGGTGATTTCAATTACCCCGGTATTGACTGGGTCAGTGTCACGGCAGGACATACTAGGGAGATAAAGTTCCTAGATGAAATAAATGACTGCTTCTTGGAGCATCTGGTTCATGAATCGACCAGAGGGGAAGCCATATTGGACCTAGTCCTTAGTGGAACACCAGATCTGGTGCAAGAGATAAAGGTGTTGGGGCCACTTGGCAATAGTGATCATAGCATGATCGCGTTTGATTTAATTAGTGGAGGAGGGATAGTAAGGAAATCCAGAGTACTACCTTTTAACTTTCGAAAGGGAGACTATGATAAAATGAGGAAAATAGTTAAAAAAAAAAACAAAAAAAACAAGGACGTCACGGAGCTGATGGCCACGTTCTAGCCAGGCTCTGTCCGATCCCCGACTTAGAGCTTGCTTTAACGGTACCCCGATGGAGACACTGGAGAGCAAACAGACCCCAGCAAGTGGGTTAGCTGCCTGGAAAAAACTGGCAGGGTTCAAATCGGCGTTTGCGCACCGCGAGGACAAGGGGCAGCACAAAGACGAAGAGGGTGCTGCTGGTGGCGACAGCGAGAGCTCGGTGGAGGAGTGTGGGGAGAGAGAGCAGCCGATGGACGGAGTGGAATTGAGAGGCTGGCTTACCGAGTTTAAGAGGGAGATTCAAGGTGATCTTAAGGAGATGCGAAAGGACTTAAAAGATACGCTGAGTACCCTTCAGCAGGATCTGACTGCGGTGGGGCAGCGCATTGAGGAGCTTGAAGGCCACGTGGAGGCACAGGATTGCCTGCAGCAGGAGCTGGTGGTAGAGCAACGCCAACTGCAGGAATTACAGGAGGATATGCAGGATAAAATGGAGGAAATGGAGGACCGAGCAAGGCGCAACAACCTGCGGATAAGGGGGGTACCAGAAACGGAGAAATTTAAAGACTGTTCAAATGGTGCAACAACTTTGCCAGCATGTCCTTCGTCTGGGAAGCAGTGGCGGAGAGCACGTGGAGGCGACTGGAGTGGAAAGGGCGCATCGCAGTACGGGCCCCAGGCGGGATAACCAAGTAAGGGATGTGATTGCTTGTTTGAGCAGCTTCCCTATTAAAGACAGTGTGTTGTCTGTGGCCCGGAGATATGGGCGTATAGCTTGGGAAGCCTGCAAGATTGAGATCTTCAATAATTTGTCTAAAGGGACCCTGGAAAAGCGGAGAAGTCTAAAGGAGGTGACTGCCTACCTAAGGGGACAGGGACTGAGATACCGCTGGTTGTTCCCCTTTGGGTTGCTGATGACAGCGAATGGCGTGTCCCGCAGAGTGAAAGGAGTTGAGGAGGCGTGGAAGGCGCTGCAGGAGCTGGGCTGCGAACATCTCCCGCGGACTCAGGAGAGCGAACGGAGACTGCATCCTAGAGAGGAGAGGCACAAAGGGCACCGTCTGACCCAGTGGCAAAGAGTATCCGAGCAGGGGAAACGGCTGAAGAGACTGTCGATGGAGATGAATGGCTTGGCGCAGCCTGGGACTTCCTGATTGGTGGGGGGATGGGTCTGATGGCTACAAAGGTTGGTGGGGGGTTATATCAGGGATGCACAGCTCTGTGGTAGTGAGGGGGGGAGCTATGTACCGGGGATGTTTTTGGTTGGAGTGTGGTGGGGTCTGTTGGGTTTTGCGGGATGGATGTCTGGGGGATGGTATGGGGGATGATGTCTGGGTAGGACATGACACACTTGGAAGGCATTGATGGGGGGGGACGGGGGGAAGGTGGGAGGGGGGTGGGGGGGTTTGATTGGACGGGTTGGGGGAGGCGGGGGGATTATGGGAGGGTTGGAGGAGGTAGCCACATGGGGAGGCTTGGTGGGGGGAAGGAGTGGGCGGTTTATGTCACATAATGCTGCGGATTGGCTCTCTCAATGTGTGAGGCTTGAATTCGCCATATAAGAGATCCCAATTATTCAGGGAAATACAGCGGAATGCCTGGGAGGTCATTTTAGTGCAAAAGACACACCTAAAGGGGGGCGAGGTGGGTAGATTGCGGCATCCGGGATATCTGGAGCAATTTTTCTCGTGTTCTAAGGGAGGGGAAAAGAGGGGGGGTAGCTATACTGTTGAAATCCAGGACAGGGATACAGGTACAGGAGTGTTTTCGGGATGGGGAGGGGAGGGTGGTGGGGATAAAGGGGTGTTTGGGTAATGAGGAAATAACTATCGTGTCGGTGTATGGCCCGAATGGGGGACAAGGGAGTTTTTGGAAAGATACACTCCGGTTGTTGGTGCATGAAGTAGTGGGGAAGTTGCTCATGGGGGGGATTTTAATGTGACAATACAGGATGGGTTAGATAGATGTCCAAGAGGGTGGGAGGGGACAGAACAGGAAAGGCTTAAAGCGAGTGATGGAACAGTTTAATTTGGTGGATGCGTGGAGGTTGAGAAACCCTCTTAGCAAAGAGTTTACTTTTTATTCTGCATCCCACAACAGTTGGAGCCGAATTGATATGATCTTAGTAGATACGCACTGGATGTTGGATCTGGTGGAGGGGGAGATTATCCCGATAGTGTGGTCCGATCATAGTGCGGTGCAGGTGGAGCTTAGGGGTCGGCGACATTTGGGGACTAAGTTTTGGCGGTTGAATGAAAGCTTGCTGAAGCGGCAGGAGGTGAGAGAGGATATCAAGAAGGCGATACAGGAGTACATGGCTTTCAATGATCAGGGGCAGGTTCGAGATGTGATATTATGGGAGGGCCTGAAGGCATATATAAGGGGGCGGTTTATTAAGTGGGGAGCTCGACTGAAAAAGGAGCGGGGGCTGAAGGAGGAGGGGCTCCGACGGTCTTTGAGGGACCTCGAGCGGTCATATCGGGATTCGGGATCGACGAGAGCCCGGGTGGAATTGGAAAAGGTCAGGGGGGAATTACAGGCTTTACAAACAGATCAGATAGCCTTTGAAATGAATCAAGTGAAACAAATTTACTATGAGTTTGGGAATAGGGCGGGACGGCTACTGGCCCGTAAGTTGCAGCAGCGGAAGGGGGCCTCGCTGATACACCAAATAAAACGTCAGGATGGGGTGGTTGTGGTGGAGGAGCAGGAGGTGAGGGAATGTTTTGTGCGGTATTACCAGGATCTGTACAAAAGGCAGGAGGGGGTGGGAGGAGATCTCATTAGTGGGTATTTAGCGGGTCTGGAACTACCTCGCTTGGGGGAGGCAGAACGAGATATGTTGGATAAAGATATGTCCAGGGAGGAGGTTAGGAATGTGGTGAGGGGGTTGGTAGGGGGGAAGGCCCCAGGTTTAGATGGGTTACCGGGGAGTTTCTATAAGAGGTTTTGGGGGGAGATTGGGGATTTGATGGTACGAGTCTTTAATGGCCTGATAGAGGAGGGGGGGGGGAGTTGCGGCCTAGTATGCTGACGGCAGGGATCACTATTCTGTTGAAGCCAGGGAAGGATCCCCTGGAGTGCATCTCTTACCGTCCCATTTCCCTGCTTAATGTAGATGTTAAAATTCTGGCAAAGGTGCTAGCGGATAGATTGGCCCCCCTAATGCCCAGGCTGGTTATGGCGGATCAGACTGGATTTATTACAGGGAGACAGATGGCAGATAATATCAAGAGGGTCGTTGAAGTCATCGGGGCAGCTAGGGAGGGGAAGGGTGAGTGCCTTGTGATGTCTATCGATGCCGAGAAGGCATTTGACAGGGTGCATTGGGAGTTTTTGTGGCAGGTGGTGGACAAGATAGGGTGTGGGTCGAACTTTGTGAATTGGATACGGGGGTTATATAGAGGACCCCGGGTGCGAGTGAAAGTGAATGGCAGTTACTCGACAGATTTTGAATTAGAAAGAGGGACGACGCAGGGGTGTCCCTTATCACCATTGCTTTTTACTTTGATGGTGGAACCACTAGCACAGCGGGTTCGGATGAATGAGGAAATCAGGGGGGTGCAGACGGGGGCGCTGGAACATAAAATCTTGCTTTATGCTGATGATATTCTTTTGTATATTACTAATCCGCAAGGGGTATTGCCTGCTATTATGGAGGAGTTGGAGCAGTTCGAGGGTGTTTTGGGTTTTCGAATGAATGTGGGTAAGACAGAGGTGTTAAATATTTCTGTTGCTCCGCCGGGTATCCTGTTGTTGAAACAGAGATATCCGTTTAAGTGGGTTAAGAGATCACTACGCTATTTAGGTGTACAGATCCCGGTCTGCTATGATGATTTATATCAAGTGAACTATCCCAGGGTTCTGGGGGAACTGTCCAGAGATCTGGATTGTTGGGTAAATTCAGAAGTGTCATGGTTGGGTCGGATTGCGGGGGTCAAAATGAATATCCTGCCGAGGATACTGTATCTGTTCCAGGCGCTCCCGGTAAAGGTGCCCGATGGGGCCCTGTGCGCCTTACAACGGAAAGTCTTCCAATACATTTGGAAGAGGAAACCCCAGCGGATTGCCAGAATGGTTATGTATGCCCCAAAGGAGGAGGGAGGGCTCGGGGTGCCCAATCTACGGGATTACTATTGTGCGGCACAGCTGCGGCATGTGTTGGATTGGCGAGGGAAAGGGGGGATCAAGCTTGGGGTGGCTGTGGAGGAAACATATGTACGGGGTGGAAGCTTGGCAGCATGGTTGTGGGCTTCACGGCAAGACAGGAAAGAGCTGGGGAGGGGTTCCCCGGGTATGAGACAGGTAGCGGAGGTGTGGGATGGAGTACGGGCGCAGGAACGCATGGGAAGGGAGGGGTTCTCGCTGGCCATGCCTTGGGGGGGGGGGTGCTATGAGAAATGGAGGCGTAAGGGGTTGGTGTGCTTCTTTCAGTTAATGGATGGGGAGGATATTATGAGCTTTGCTGAGGCCCAGGAGGTGTATGGCTTAGTGGAGAAGGATCGTTTCACGTATGGGCAGGTGGTATCCTTCATTGTGCGGCTCCGGCGTAAGGGTAGCTTAGTGAGGGACCTCTCGGATATCGAAGCGATATGGGTGGGGAAGGAGGGGTCACGAGGGATGATTTCTGCCCTTTATAAGGGGCTTCGGAGGGGGCCGGGGGGTCGGTTTCGGTACATGAGGGAATGGGAGCGAGATCTAGGGGTGACTCCCGGGGATGGAAGCAGATCTGGGATCAGATTAAGAAGGCTCCCTGGTCTAGTAGCATACGGGAAAATAGCTATAAAGTGATGTTTCGATGGTACTACACCCCTGTACGTTTGCACCGGATGTTCCCGGCAGTTGCGGCAGCCTGTTGGAGGCAGTGCGGGGAGGTTGGTACTTTCTGGCATATTTGGTGGGGTTGTGTCAGGATACAAGCATTTTGGGCTGAGGTTACGGGGTGGGTGCGGGAGAAGTTGGGTGTGGAGAATGAGGTGGCGCCGGAGACCTTCTTACTTTCTTGGTGGAGAGATGGGCGGGGACAAGGGGGAAGGGAGGTGGTGGCTTGTCTCTGTGCAGCAAGATGTGTGGTGGCAGCCGCTTGGAAGCAGAGGGATGCCCCAGGGTTGGGGGACTTTGAGCGGAGAGCGCGACACATAGTGCTGATGGAGCGGCTTATGGCGGCGAGGAGAGAGAAGGGGGGACAATTTGAAGCTCGATGGGGAAAGTTGTGGCAGGCGTTACGGTAAGGGGGAGTGGGGGGCGCTGCGGGAGGGGGATGGGGTAGACGGGGGTGGGAGGGGGGGGTTAGCTTTAGTGGGGGATGGGGGGACCGGGTTAGTGGTGATGCTCATTGTTATTGATCTGCTGCATTTGGGGGGGGTTTGGGGGTGGGGGGCGGACAATTCTGATGTCGATATTTTTCTGTTTGGTTGATGTGAATGCCATTGGGGATATTGTTATCCAGGTGGGGCGATGGTTGTATAGTCCTACTGTGTATACTTTTGAAAATTACTAATAAAGGCTTTAAAACTAAAAATAAAAAACCTAAAAGGAGCAGTTGAAAAGGTTAAAGACTTACATCAAGCTTGAGTGTTGTTGAAAAATACTATCTTCGAAGCCCAGAACAGCTGTATTGCACGCTTTAAGAAAAGTGGAAGGAAGTCCAAAAAACTGCCAGCATGGTTTAAAGGTGAGGTCAGAGAGGCTGTTGTTGCCAAAAAAGCATCTTTCAGGAAATGGAAAAAGAGCCAAACGATGAAACTTGGAAATAGCACAAGCACTGGCAAGTTAAATGCAAGGCATTGATAAGGCAGGCAAAGGGACAATTTGAGAATAAGCTTGCTGCGGAAGCAAAATCGCATAATAAAGACTTTTTCAAGTACATTCATAGCAAAAAAAAACCTGTGAGAGAGTCAGTTGGTCCATTAGATGATAAAGGGGTTAAAGGGGCACTAAGAGGCGACAAGGCGATAGCGGAGAGACTGAATGAATTCTTTGCTTCGGTCTTTACAGAGCAAGATGTTATCTCCAAGTTACCGACCCTGTTATAATGTAAGCAAAGGATTGTTCTAATGCGAAAATTTGTTATCTGTGAACCGCGCTGATACCAAAGAGCGCGGTATATAAGAACTGTAAATAAAGATATAGGGATGTTACCCATGACTGAAGTGGTATTTAAAGGTGTTGAAGAATTGAAGGAAATATCGATACATCCGGAAGATGTATTACAACTATTAGATAAACTGAAGAGTAGCAAATCACCTGGGCCGGATGATATATATCCAACGGTGTTGAAAGAACTGAAATATGAGATTGCAGACTTGCTATTAGTAATTTGTGAACTATCATTAAAATCATCTGTAATACCTGAAGATTGAAGGATAGCGAACGTAACACCAATTTTTAAAAAGGGTTCCAGGGGTGATCCGGGAAACTACAGACCGGTGAGCCTGACATCAGTACCAGGAAAAATGGTAGAAACCATCATAAAGAATGAAATTGCTGAACATGTAGATAGTCATGGCTTAATGGGAGACAGCCAACATGGCTTTAGACAAGGGAAGATCTTGTCTTACTAATCTGTTATGTTTTTCTGAAGGTGTGAATAAACAGGTAGACAAAGGTGAGTCGGTTGATATAGTGTATCTGGACTTTCAGAAAGCCTTTGACAAGGTCCCTCCTCAGAGAATTTTGGCAAAACTAAAGAGTCATGGACAGGAGGCAGTATACTATTGTGGATCAGGAACTGGTTAAAAGATAGAAAGCAGAGGTTAGGGCTAATAAATGGCCAATTTTCCCAATGGAGAAAGATGAATAGTGGTGTACCCCAGGGATCTGTGCTGGGTCCGCTGCTTTTTGACATATTCATAAATGACCTGGAAAAGGGAATAACTAGTAAGGTTATCAAATTTGCAGATGACACAAAATTATTTAAAGTTGTTAAAACCCAAGAGGATTGTGGAAAATTGCAAGAGGATCTTGATAAATTGGAAGACTGGGCATTAAAATGGCAGATGAAATTTAATGTGGACAAGTGCAAAGTTATGCACCTAGGGAAGAACAACCCAAACTATGGTTACACGATGCAAGGTTCCACATTAGGAACCACCACCCAGGAAAAAGATTTAGGCGTCATTGTGGATAACATGTTAAAACCCTCAGCCCAGGGCGGATGAGCTGGACGCTCTGTCGGACGTGTTTTAGCTTGCTCCGGTTTTGGCTGTGCAAATGGGGAGAAAGAGAAAGCAACGTGCTGAGAAACCCCCTGTAACCTCTACTCCTACCGTTGCTTCGTCTCAGTCGGTGATTCCGGGCTTTTTCCCTCCGATGGCAGCTGTTGTGGCTTCGGCGGATCAGTCGAGGAATTCAACTGATCTGAGCAACGGGGTTGATTTGAGCCCCCAACAGGACTTGCCGCCGCAACCCGGAAGAGATTTGGAGGTCGGTTTGCCTGTGGGTTTGGCCCCGGAAGACGGGAGCTTGCCCGCAGTGGGGGGTGCTGCCTCGATCCAGAAGGAGAGTTCTCCCGCTGCTCTGCCTGTTGGAGGAGGGTTGTTAGAGCAGGCAGTAGTTAGCGGTGAGTTAGAGCTCATAGATTTGGGCTCCTCTTTGCCTCTGGCTTCTTCCGTGTTACAGGCTTTGGAAAGACCGGCAAGGGTGACAATGGAGAGCTTGTAGGATGCCATATCCTCCCTTCAACAGACCCTTCTTCCTGTTGTGGCTGTTCTCTCTAAGGAATTGTCTCAGTTGAAGCTGCAGAGTGCGGTCGAAAGTTCGAGAGTAGATGGACACGATGTGAGTCTCTCGCGATTGGAAACCCAGGCTGAGGAGTTGCATGACCTGGGGGCTTCCCAGGCCAAAAGCAGTTTGATTATAGCAAGACGTCTGGAATTCCTGGATAATCAAGCGAGAAGGAATAATCTGCGCCTGCTGAATTTCCCTAGATCTCCTTTGTTGGATTCCAAGGAGCTGGTTCGCAAGTATCTCACTGAGATTCTCCTTATGCCTTCTGAAAATTTGCCTCCTATTGTCCGTGCCCAGTATGTCTCTATTTCTTCTTCAGAAGTGCTTAGTGGGAGAGTCCCGGTGGAGACTGGGGGGCCGCTTCAGATGGACCTCACAGGTTTTCTGGAGAGCTCGTTAGATGTGGTAACCAGTAGAGCCACCTTACTGGTGTCCTTTGCTTTCGAATCTGATCGGAACTCTGTTTTGCGGTTGTATTTTCTTAAAATGAATGCTTCTCAATTTATGGGTTCTAAGATATTGATATTCCCAGATTTGGCAAGGGATACCCAGAAGAGGAGGAGAGAGTTTCTGGCCTTGCGCCAGCGCTCTCTTGCCTTGGGGGCACAGTTTAAATTGAAATATCCGTGTAAATGTGTAATAGTTTACAATTCTAAGCAGTTTCTTTTCTTTGAACCCATGCAATTAAGATTGTTTCTAGAGGGTAAAGAGAGGGTTGGGATGGATCCAGCACCGGCTGCCACACTTAACAACTAAGCTCTGGATGTCCATTTTAGGGTATCTTTTGGCTGTTACTTTATATAATTTGTTTCTTTTTTCTTGGAACCTTATAGAGGGTATTTGTTGTGGTCTATACCAAGTTTATATGATTTCTTTGATGTTTTTTATTGCCTTTGGATGTATTGCCTTATTCGCTGTATGCTTAGTTTATTCTTGGTGTATATGAGTAAAGTTAATAAAGATAAAACAACAACCCTCAACCCAGTGTGCAGCGGCGGCCAAGAGAGCAAATAGAATACTAGGTATCATAAGGAAAGGAATGGAAAATATAACAAAGGATATTATAATGCCTCTATATCGTTCCATGGTGAGACCGCACCTTGAATATTGTGTGCAATTCTGGTTGCCGTATCTTAAAAAGGATATAGCATTATTAGAAAAGGTTCACAGAAGAGCCACCAAAATGGTAAAGGGGATGGAAGGATACTCCTATGAAGAAAGGCTAAAAAGGTTAGGGCTCTTTAACCTGGAAAAGAGACGGCTGAGGGGAGATATGATAGAAGTCTATAAATTAATGAACGGAGTGGAACGGGTAAACGTAGATCGATTGTTTACATTATAAGAATATAGAAAGACTAGGGGACATGCAATGAAGCTACAGGGTAAACTATTTAAGACTAATAAAAGAAAATATTTTTTCACTCAACGTGTAATCAAACTCTGGAATTTGTTACCGGAGGATGTAGTAAAGGCTATTATTGTAGCTTGGTTTAGATAAAGTCTGGACAAGTTCCTTAAGGAAAGGTCCATAAACTATTATTAAGAAGGGGCCCTGGATATCAATGCATGACCCAATACAAGCATTGTGGAACCTGTGTCTTTTGGGGAACTGCTAGGTACGTATGACCTATATTGGCCACTGTTGGAAACAGGATACTGGGCTTGATGGACCTTGGTCTGATCCAGTATGGCATATCTTATGTTCTTATGAAAAATTCTCAAAACCACACTACATAGAACACCTGAATGACCTTGGCCACAGGACTCATTATACCCACTCCCTCACTGATGACAATTTATAACCTCCCACAAGACTCATTATACTAGATCCTCAATTGCCCCTGCCCTCCTGTTCCCCCTTCCTCCCCCTCTCAATTTTCCACTCGGCTCCCTCATTGATTCAATATTTTCTACCTGTAAATAGCTCAAGTTGTATATAGCGCACCTTGTAAATAGCTATGCTTTCTGACTACATTGTATAAATTCCCAGTGCTGACCACCTTCATGCCCCCCTGCCCTTGTTTATTGTAACAATCTTAGTTGTATTGTAAATAGTTTTGATTTTTGGAAAAGGCAGTATAAAAATCCTTTTAAATAAATGAATTTCTCTCACGCCCTGATCTTCATTTCCATTGGCTTGACAGTGTGCTCAGCCTTCAGGACACGTGTTCACTCCTATCTCATCCTCAGTGAAACCAGGGTTCAGATTACACGTATTGCTCCTTGTGACCTTCGAGAAATCAATGCCAAACTGGTCCATCACGCCCAGTATCCTGTTGCCAATAATGGCCAATCTAGGTCACAAGTAGCTGGCAGGATTCTGGAAGACACAGATTCCACGATACTTGTCCCCAGGGGTAAGCAGTGGTTTTCTTCCGGCCTACCTGAATAATGGTTTACTGACTTTTCTTCCAGGAATTTCCCCAAATGCTTTTTAATCCCAGCTACACTAACAGCTTTTACCCTATTCTCCAGCAAAGAGTTCCAATTAAGCATTAAGTTTAATTAAGCATTGAGAGAAAATTATTTTCCACTCAGGATTTTATAGACCTCTCTCATGAGGCGAGGGAGGCTGTTACAGCTAAAAAAACACTTCATTCAAAAAATAGAAAAAGGGATTTGAATAAAGAAAACAGGAAACAGCATAAGCTCTGGAAAGTTAGATGCAAAACATTGATAAGGCAGGAAAAGAGAACACTTGAAAAGAAGTATACTGTGGAAGTAGAAACCCACAATAAGACCTTTCAGATACATTTAAAGCAAAAAGCCTGGGGAGGAGCCCATTGGACCAATGATAGAGGGGTAAAATGCACTAAGGAAGGACAAGGCCATAATGGAGAACCTAAGGCCGTGTATTCAGCCCGTTCTAGTCAGCATTTTCAAAGTGCCTGGCTGCTTTCGGCAAAAATGAATCTGGATATTCTGATCCAAATATCCAAATATCCTCCAGCAATGATATTCAGCCACTCTCCAGAAAGCTGAGCTACATAAAGCTAAGACTGAGGGAGAGCCCGGGATATAGTGAACTTAGATTTCTGTAAAGCCTTTGACACCATTCCACACAAGTGACTTATAAATAAATTGAGCACCCTAAGGATGGACTGTAAAGTGACTGCTTGGGTTAGAAATTGGCTGAGTGGAAGGCGACAAAGAGTACAGGTAAATGGAGCTCACTCTGAGGAGAAGGAGGTTCCAGTGGTGGGTCCCGGGGATCTGTCCTTCGTCTGATTCTTTTTAACATTTGTGTAAGTCATAATGCGGAAGGGCTCTTTTTGGTTGATACAAAAATCTACAATATGGTCAGAGCCAATGCAAGGAGATGAGGCATCCTAGGCAAACCTCATCCTTTGTGCCCCTCCCCTCCAGCACCCATTACCACCGCTTCCACCCCTCTCTGAACATGCAGTGGCAACAATGGCTGCAAACAGCCCTGCAGCGCATACCTTGAAACTTTGGCACTGCAGAACTGCTTGCTTTCTCTCTCTCTGACGCTTGATGCGGGCTTCCTGTTTGCATCAGGAAGTTGTCATCAGGAAGTCTGAGGGGACGGAAACAAACAGCCTTACTGCTCCAAAGTTTCAAAGTAAGTACCGCAGGGCTGTTTGCGGCCATTGTATGATCCATTATTATTGAACTTGCTGCCTTCTGAGCTCTGTTCAATAAAAGAATCTTCTGACTTTAGAAAGAAGTTGAAGAGACTACTCTTCTCAGAACATTTTGGACCAACCACCTAATAGTCTCTCCAATACACTAGCAGACGGTCCTATATAATACACGCCCTAAGCAGCATGTGACTGAACACATTCAAGTTGCAGTTCCTCTCCCTTTTGCTGGATCTGATCCTATAATCTCAGCGTGTAACATCAAACTTGAAATTTAAGAAGATTATACCATAGTTTGCTCATAGCATTACAATGTATTATAGTATGATGATCCAGTCCAATGTAACATAGTTGCTGTTATCCTAACAAAGTATTATAGTTTGTACAATATATCATAGCTTCTTGACCCAGTTCAATGTAATGTACTAAGTTCAATGTATTGACCTCTCTCTTCCATGTATAACGTTCAGTTAATTGTAAACTGCTCTTATAACCCTGAAAGGCAGTATAAAAAAAATTGTTAAATAAATTGCTGCCACTGCAGGTCCTGAGCTGAGGACCAGCACTCTGGGCACCTGCCTAGTTTGTCTAACGGTAGCACTGACCCTGAATACGGTAGACACCCAGGAAGGAGTGGATAACATGAGGAGGGATCTAGCTAAGCTTGAAGAATGGTCTAGAATTTGGCAGCTGAGATTTAATGCTAAAAAAATGTAGGGGATTGCCCTTTCAGGCCCCATGGCACGATGCGGTGCTGACGACGAACGCTTCCCTGTTAGAGTGGGGAGCCCATTGCGGGTCCCTCTGCATGCAGGGGCAATGGCTACCTGAGGAGTCTCAGCAGCTGATAAACGTGCTCGAGCTCCGGGCCATCCGGTGGGCCTTGAGGGCCTTAGAGGATCACCTCATTGGGAAGTCAGTTTTAGTACAGACCGACAACCGTGTAGCTATGTTCTACATCAACAAGGAGGGAGGCACGGGATCGCGCTCCCTCTGTCGGGAAGCGGTCCTTATCTGTTCTTTTGCTGCCTGATGGAGGATATCCCTCAGGGCTGCGTATCTCCCGGGTCAGAAGAATGGCCTGGCAGGCAGGCTCAGCAGGATCCTCCGCCCCCACGAATGGCGGCTGGATCCCAGAGTAGCAAGCTGGCTGTTTCTACACTGGGGGACGCTGGCAATAGACCTCTTTGCCAGTCCCCAGAACACGCAGCTTCCTCGCTTTTGTGGCCAGTGCCGCACCTGGGCAGGGAGGGCCCTGATGCATTTCTCCTGGACTGGTCCTCCAGTCTCCTATATACATTCCCTCCTTTCCCCCTCATTGCAAGGACTCTGTTCAACGGGTCAAGGCCTCATTAATTTTCATGGCTCCCTCATAGCCCTGGCAGCCTTGGTTCCCAGTCCTGCTCTGGTTGTCAACAGAGCCTCCAGTCCCCCTGGGCTCTGCCAGGGGCCTCTTAACAAAGGAGGAGGGTCGGGTGCTACACCCAAACCTAACCTCCCTATCCCTCTTGGCCTGGCGGCTGAATGGGTCTCCCTAGCCTCTCTGGCCCTTCCGGAGGAGATCGAGGAAATCCTCCTTGCCTAGAGGAAGGACTCCACTAGGTGGGCTTACGCCTTTAAGTGGAAACGCTTCTCTGTCTGGTGCTCGGAGCACCAGATCGACCCCTTCTCGTGTCCGGTTCGATGGGTTCTCCAGTATCTCCTCCACCTCTTGAGGGGAGGACTGAAGTCAAACTCTGTCAGAGTTCATGCCATCTTGGCCAATCATCTCCTTATCAAGGGAGAGCCTCTCTCAGGGCAGCCGTTGGTCTCCCGCTTCATGCGGGGCCTTCTACTATCCAAGATGCCCATCTGTCCCCCTCCGGCGGAGTGGGACAAACATGGTACTCGCGCAGCTCACTCGCCCACCTTTCGAACCAATAGCGACGTGTTCGCTCCAACACTTATCCTGGAAGGTGGCCTTCTGGTGGCGCTGACCTCGGCCCGCCGAGTCAGTGAGCCCCAGGCCCTCATGACTGGTGCCCCTTACAACAGATTTTATTGGAACAGGGTGGTCCTCCTTACCAACACTAAATTCCTACCCAAGGTAGTTTCAGACTTCCATCTCAACCAAGAGATAGTGCTGCCGACGTTCTTCCCAAGGCCTCACGCCGATCCGGGTTCGGCAGCTCTCCACACCCTCGACTGAAAACGGGCCCTCGCCTGCTGTTTACAGTGTACTCAGACTCATCGCAAGTCTGACAGACTCTTCGTGACTTACAATCCCAATAGACAGGGGCAAGCCTTCACCAAGCGCACCCTCTTGATTTGGGTAGCGGACTGCATTGCTTTTGCCCATGCGAAGGCGGGCGTCCCTCTGGATTGTTGAGTCACCGCACATGGGGTCTGAACCAAAGTGGCCTCGCTGCGCTCGGTGCCCCTGTTGGAATCTGCCGGGCATCGACCTGGTCTTCCACAAATACCTTCACTGCCCACTACTGCCTGGAGAGGGAGTCCTGCCGGGACAGTGCCTTCGGCCAGGCTGTTCTCCGTAATCTGTTCGGGATATAAGCAACTCCTGCTGTCCGACCCTTAAGAACATAAGAACATAAGATATGCCATACTGGGTCAGACCAAGGTCCATCAAGCCTAGTATCCTGTTTCCAACAGTGGCAAATCTAGGTCATACGTACCTAGCAGTTTCCCCAAAAGACACAGGTTCTGTAATGCTTGTATTAGGTCAAGCATTGATATCCTGGGTCCCTTCTTAATAATGGTTTATGGACCTTTCCTCCAGGAACTTGTCCAAACCTTTTTTAAACCCAGCTACACTAACAGCCTTTACTACATCCTCCGGTAACAAATTCCAGAGTTTGATTACACGTTGAGTGAAAAAATATTTTCTTTTATTAGTCTTAAATCGTTTACCCTGTAGCTTCATTGCATGTCCCTTAGTCTTCCTATATTCCGATAACGTAAACAGTCGATCTACGTTTACCCGTTCCACTCCGTTCATTCATTTATAGACGTCTATCATATCTCCCCTCAGCCGTCTCTTTTCCAGGTTAAAGAGCCCTAACCTTTTTAGCCTTTCTTCATAGGAGTATCCTTCCATCCCCTTTACCATTTTGGTGGCTCTTCTCTGAACCTTTTCTAATAACGCTATATCCTTTTTAAGATACAGCGACCAGAATTGCACACAATATTCAAGGTGCGGTCTCACCATGGAACGGTATAGAGGCATTATAATATCTTTAGTTTTATTTTCCATTCCTTTCCTTATGATACCTAGCATTCTATTTGTTCTCTTGGCTGCCGCTGCACACTGGGCCGAGGGTTTTGACATGTTATCCACAATGACGCCTAAATCTTTTTCCTGGGTGGTGGTTCCTAATGTGGAACCTTGCATCGTGTAGCCATAGTTTGGGTTGTTCTTCCCTAGGTGCATAACTTTGCACTTCTCCACATTAAATTTCATCTGCCATTTTGATGCCCAGTCTTCCAATTTATCAAGATCCTCTTGCAATTTTCCACAATCCTCTTGGGTTTTAACAACTTTAAATAGTTTTGTGTCATCTGCAAATTTGATAACCTCACTCGTTATTCCACTTTCCAGGTCATTTATGAATATGTCAAAAAGCAGCGGACCCAGCACAGATCCCTGGGGTACACCACTATTCCCCTTTCTCCATTGGGAAAATTGGCCATTTAGCCCAACCCTCTGCTTTCTATCTTTTAACCAGTTTCTGATCCACAGTAGTACACTGCCTCCTATCCCATGACTCTTTAGTTTTGCCAGAAGTCTCTGATGAGGGACCTTGTCAAAGGCTTTCTGAAAGTCCAGATACACTATATCAACCGACTCACCTTTGTCCACCTGTTTATTCACACTTTAAAAAAAACATAACAGATTAGTAAGACAAGATCTTCCTTGTCTAAAGCCATGTTGGCTGTCTCCCATTAGACCATGACTATCTACATGCTGAGTAATTTTATTCTTTATGATGGTTTCTACCATTTTTCCTGGTACTGACGTGAGGCTCACCAGTCTAGTTTCCCGGATCACCCTTCGAACCCTTTTTAAAAATTGGTGTTACATTGGCGATCCGCCAATCTTCAGGTATTAGAGATGATTTTAATGATAGTTCACAGATTACTAATAGCAGGTCTGCAATCTCATATTTATGGGAGGTGTGGCCTAGTGGTTGGGGCAAGGTACCTCAGGCCGGAAGGTCAGGGGTTCAAATCCCACTAGAGGACAGCAACCTTGGGCCAGAAGGACTGGGGTTTCTAGTCCCACAGGTGCTCCTTGTGGTCTTGTGCAAGCCACTTAACCCTCCATAGCCCATGTTCCCTGTAAGTATTAGCGTATGTGTCTCATATCCCCTCATGTTAAATGTATCACCCAATTGCGTTGTGACCACTTTGATTGAAGGATAAGGTGGTATACAAAACTGTCTAAATAAATAAATAAAATTTCAGTTCTTTCAACACCCTTGGATGTATACCATCAGGCCCAGGTGATTTGCTTCTCTTCAGTTTATCTAATAGTTGTAATACATCTTCCCGATGTATCGATATTTCCTTCAATTCTTCCGCACCTTTAAATACCACTTCAGTCATGGGTAACATCCCTACATCTTTATTTACAGTTCTTATATACCGCACTCTTTGGTATCAGCGCGGTTCACAGATAACAAATTTTCGCATTGGAACAATCCTTTGCTTACATTATAACAGGGTCGGTAACTTGGAGATAACATCTTGCTCTATAAAGACCGAAGCAAAGAATTCATTCAGTCTCTCCGCTATCGCCTTGTCGCCTCTTAGTGCCCCTTTAACTCCTCTATCATCTAATGGTCCAACTGACTCTCTCACAGGTTTTTTGCTACGAATGTAGTTGAAAAAATCTTTATTTTGCGTTTTTGCTTCCGCAGCAAGCTTCTTCTCAAATTCTCTCTTTGCCTTCTTTATCAATGCCTTGCATTTGACCTGCCAGTGCTTGTGCTGTTTCCAGGTTTCATCGTTTGGCTCTTTTTTCCATTTCCTAAAAGATGCTTTCTTGGCAACAACAGCCTCTCTGACCTCACCTTTAAACCATGCTGGCAGTTTTTTGGACTTCCTTCCACTTTTCTTAAAGCGTGGAATACAGCTGTTCTGGGCTTCCAAGATAGTATTTTTCAACAACACCCAAGCTTGATGTAAGTCTTTAACCTTTTCAACTGCTCCTTTTAGTTTTTTCTTAACTATTTTCCGCATTTTATCATAGTCTCCCTTTCGAAAGTTAAAAGGTAGTACTGTGGATTTCCTTACTATCCCTCCTCCACTAATTAAATCAAAGGCGATCATGCTATGATCACTATTGCCAAGTGGCCCCAACACCCTTATCTCTTGCACTAGATCTGGTGTTCTACTAAGGACTAGGTCTAATATGGCTTCCCCTCTTGTCGGTTCATGGACCAGCTTCTCCAAGAAGCAGTCATTTATGTCATCTAGGAACTTTATCTCCCTAGCATGTCCTGCCATGACACTGACCCAGTCGATACCGGGGTAATTGAAATCGCCCATTATTATTACCGCGCTGTAACTTTTGTTAGCTTCCTTGATTTCTTTGAGCATTTCATCATCCATTTGTTCATTCTGGCCAGGCGGTCGATAGTACACCCCCACTGCCATCACCTTCCACTTTTTACATGGAATTTCAATCCATAGAGATTCTACAGCAAATTTTGTTTCCTGCTACACAGTACCCTGTCCTGTGCTGCTGAGGTAAGCTCTATTCTTATTTGATTTAAATTATAGTTCTTTGCTGCTGCCAGGCTCTAACTTATTATGAAATTTAAACTATAAGCTCTCTGCTGGGTATGAAATGTAACCAGAAAGTTCTCTTCTGTGTTTTAAATTTAAACTTAAACTGCTGCTACTAGGCCCTGACTGATTTAACAAAAAATAGTGGGTTCACAGATTAAATAGCTTTAATAGAAAGAATTCCTTTCAGAAAATTCCCAGAAGTATATACTCACAATTGCAGATCTCGCTCCAGAAGTAACAGTCCCTTTTTTCTAGTCCTTCAAGAGTGAGGATCACAGAGCTCTGGTTGAGCTATTTATGCCTGTGCTGCTGAGGTAAGCTGTGACCAACTTCCTGGATGATTAACAGTCCTTGCTTGGATAGAAGGAGTCTTTTGAACTGCCACCTGGTGTTAGCACCTATTGAAAAAGTTTCACAGATCTCTTGCCCCCTAGGTAGAAGGCCTCTTTGTAAAGGTCTCTAGAAGACTTTATTTGCTGCTCATAGAGTACTGACCCTGTTTTGCCTTTTGTGCTAATCTATATTCTTATTTGATTTAAATTATAGCTCTTTGCTGCTGCTAGGCTCTAACTTATTATGAAATTTAAACTACAAGCTCTCTGCTGGGTTCTAAATTTAACCAGAAAGAATTATTAAATTCAATCCTGTCTTACCCATGAAATCCAGGTTAAACCTGTGCGTTTTCAGTAGCAACTTAAATTTTTTTTCAAGGAAGATGCCATTTGAATCAGTGGTGGGAAAGCATTCCAGAGACTGGAGGCCAGAAAGTAGAAGGCAGCATGCTGGGATGCCTCCAAGCGTGCATGGGATACTGGAGGAATGATGAAGAGACTGGTATTCTGGGACCGTAAAAAGTTGGAGGGACAGTGGGGGGGGGGGGCTATTATTCAGGATAGGTAGTGAGGGAGATTGAAATAGTATACCTTATGAGCTATAGTGAGGATCTTTAATTCAAAATGATAGGGAAGGGAAAGCCAGTGGCACCTATAGTGCAGCAGAGTAACATGGTCAAATTTGGTGGCATTTTTCAATAAACGGATGGCTTATTCTGAATAAGTTGTAATTTTTTGAGGTGTTTGGAATGGAGGCCACAGTAGACCAAATTGCAGTAGTTGAGACATGAGTGTACTAAGGCATGGAGCAGAATATGCAGGGACTGAGAAGAGAGAGAGGGTTTTTCTGACCTGATTTGACGTAAAGAAAAGAAGGCAGAGCGAACAGTTGAAGCAACCTGCAAATCAAAGCACAGTTACATAGTAACATAGTAAATGATGGCAGATAAAGACCAGTATGGTCCATCTAGTCTGCTCAGTATGATGGCAAGAGTAGGTGCACCTGCTGCTCTGTGCAGGCCACCCCTCCCCATGTCTTTGTTTAGGGGTGAACCCACCGCTCCGTGTAGGACACCCCTATTTGTTGAGAAATTAGATGGTTCCGTTTATTTTGATTTTATTCTGTTGCTGTAAAGGGATCCACTGTGTCTGTCCCATGCCATTTTGAATTCCGTCACTGTGTTTGCCCCCACCACTTCCATCGGGAGGGCATTCCAAGCATCCACCACCCTTTCTGTGAAAAAGTATTTCCTGACATTGCCTTTCAATTTACCACCTTGCAGCTTCCTGTTATGCCCTGTAGTTTTATGCCTTCCCCGTCTTTGGAAGAGGTTTGCTTGTTCATTATTTCCCTTTAAGTATTTACAGGTCTGAATCATATCTCCCCTGTCCCTCCTCTCCTCCAAAGTGTACATGGTTAGGTCTTCAAGTCTCTTCTCATAAGGCTTCTGACGCAGGCACCAAATCATTTTGGTCGCCTTCCTCTGAACAGTTTCCAGTCTTTTTATATCCTTTGCAAGATATGGTCTTCAAAACTGAACACAGTATTACAAGTGAGGCTTCACCAGTGACTTGTACAATGGCATAAGTACCTCTTCCTTTCTGCTGGTAATTCCTCTTTGTATGTAGCCCAACATCCTCCTGGCTTTTGCCACCGCCTTGTCACACTGTTTTGCCACCTTGAGATCTTCAGAAATAATCACACCAAGGTCTTTCTCCTGATCCGTGCACACCAACCTCTCATCCCCTATCGTGTACATTTCCCTTGGACTTCTGCTACCCAAGTGCATAACTCTGCACTTTTTTGCATTAAATCTTAATTGCCAAGCCAGTTGCCAGTTAGGGATCAATAATAACTCCTGTTTATTTACGAATATGTTAAGCAATGGGCTCGACACGGACCTCAGGAGTACTCCACTATTAACTTTTCTCCATTGAGAAAATTGGCAATTTAGTCCTACTTTGTTTTCTTTTAACCAGTTCCTGATACATACTAGGACACTGCCTCCTACCTCATGATGTTTTAATTTCCCCAAGAGTCTCTCATGAAGGGGCTTAGCCAAATGCTTTCTGAAAATCCAGATACACTAGATAAACTAACTCATCTTTATCTACCTGTTCACACCTTAAAAGAATTTCAGTCATTTAATTTAATAATATAATTTATAATCCACTTTTATTATCATATGATGTACAAAGCAGAGAACAGATACATTTATTTTTTATTATTTTATTTGTGAATTCTTCTATACCTCCCCTTTCTGTGATCAAGGGTGGTTTATAATCAAACAAACCAAAATACATAAAACTCATAGCAACAGTGATACATTTAACTAACAGTGAACTATTTATATGAGCAGTATTTATCATATTCATTCAATTAAAATATATAAAAAAACAAAGCATCACTATTTGGAAAAACAGAGAAGCTAGGAAAGTAGTCAGGAAAGCAAAGATCCAAATAGAATTAAAAATAGTCAGTGCAGTAAAATGGGGGGACAAGACATTTTTCAGGTATGTTAGTGAGAGGAGGATGTGCAAAAGTGGTATTGTCAGACTCGAGGGTGAAGTAGAGGAATATGTAGAAGCTGATGAGGATAAAATGGAATTCATTAACAAATATTTTTGTTGTGTGTTCACAGATGAAGTGCCAGGAGCAGGACCTAAGAAAACACCCACAAATAGGAACAGAAGTGAAGGGGATCTTGATTTCAGAAGAGGAACTAGCTAAACTAAAAGTGGACAAAGCAATGGGGAAAAATGGGATACATCCCGACAGGGCCGTACCGATCGTGAAATGTGCCCTGTGTGACTGGCACATCGGGCATGCCCCCCCCCCCCCGCACTTCCATCTAGCCACTTTATGGGGGTGGGAGAGAAGAGGCACGCACCCTATGTGCAAGTTGCCGGCACGCTAAGCAGGTCTGGTCCCTCCCGGAGGCTTAAGGGGTGCATTTCGGCTGTCTGCCATTGCCTGCCGCTGCTGAGAGAAGAAAAAGTGGCGGCAGCAGGCAACGGTAGACAGTCGACATGCGCCCCTTAAACCTTTGCGCCCTGTGCAGCTGCACCGCTCGCACAAGGCTAGGTACGGTCCTGCATCCCAAAGTATTGAAGGAATTTGGAGAAGTTCTAGTGGCTCCACTGTCTGACCTTTCCAATGCTTCTTTAGAGTCAGGCGTGGTCCCAAAGGACTGGAGAAAGGCGCATGTGGTCCCTATACACAAAAGTGGAAGTAAGGATGAGATTGAGAACTACAGGCTGACCTCTGTGGTGAGTAAATTAATGGAAAAGCTGCTAAAACAGAGGATAGTGACATTTCTGGAATCCAATGGATTGAAGGATCCAGGGTAACATGGGTTTGCTAGAAGCAGGTTTTCTGAGACAAATCTGATTGATTTCTTTGACTGGATGACCAGAGAATTGGTCTGAGGGAGAGACCTAGATGTGGTGTATTTAGATTTCAGTAAAGCTTTTAACACCATTCCGCACAAGTGACATACAAAATAATTGAACACCCTAGGAATGGACCTAAAGTGACTGACTGGGTTAGAAATTGGTTGAGTGGGAGTCAACAGAGGGTACAGGTAAATGGAGCTCACTCTGAGGAGAAGGTTACCAGTGGTGTGCTGCAGGGATCTGTCCTTGGTCCGATTCTTTTTAACATTTTTGTTAGTGATATTGCAGAAGGGCTGTTGAGTAAGGTTTGCCTCTTTGTGGATGATACCAAAATCTGCAATAAAGTAGACATCCAGGAAGGAGTAGATAACATCAGGAGGGATATAGCGAATCATGAAGAATGCTTGACAATTTGGCAGCTGAGGTTTAACGCTAAAAAATGCAAAGTCCGACTTCCGGTTTAGCCACGGCAAGGGTGAGACGCGTGTGAGAGAGCTCCCCGGCCCGTACCTAGATTATATGGGAATTGAGCGGTCCCAATCAGGCAAGCTGCAGGAAATAAAATGCCCAAAGTGGTTAAGATGAAACCGGGCTCAACAATAAAGGAGCTGTATGCGGCGAAAGCAGACGGAGAGAAAAAGGGAGTGAGCAGTGTGCGAGTGCAGCCCGTGCCGGTATCCCTGAGCGGCTCAGAGGAGTCACAGGAGGAGGAGGGGGAGCAGGAGAACCAGGCCAATCTTGAGGCAGTTCTGAAAGAGATTCGGGAGTCTAAGGAGAACATAACATAAGAACATAAGATATGCCATACTGGGTCAGACCAAGGTCCATCAAGCCCAGTATTCTGTTTCCAACAGTGGCCAATCTAGGTCATATGTACCTAGCAGTTTCCCCAAGAGACACAAGTTCCATAATGCTTGTACTGGGTCAAGCATTGATATCTTCGGTCACTTCTTAATAATGGTTTATGGACCTTTCCTCCAGGAACTTGTCCAAACCTTTTTTAAACCCAGCTACACTAACAGCCTTTACTACATCCTCCGGTAACAAATTCCAGAGTTTGATTACACGTTGAGTGAAAAAATATTTTCTTTTATTAGTCTTAAATAGTTTACCCTGTAGCTTCATTGCATGTCCCCTAGTCTTTCTATATTCTGATAACGTAAACAATCGATCTACGTTTACCCGTTCCACTCCGTTCATTAATTATAGACTTCTATCATATCTCCCCTCAGCCGTCTCTTTTCCAGGTTAAAGAGCCCTAACCTTTTTAGCCTTTCTTCATAGGAGTATCCTTCCATCCCCTTTACCATTTTGGTGGCTCTTCTCTGAACCTTTTCTAAAATCGCTATATCCTTTTTAAGATACGGCGACCAGAATTGCACACAATATTCAAGGTGCGGTCTCACCATGGAACGATATAGAGGCATTATAATATCTTTTGTTTTATTTTCCATTCCTTTCCTTATCATACCTAGCATTCTATTTGCTCTCTTGGCCGCCGCTGCACACTGGGCCGAGGGTTTTAACATGGTATCCACAATGACGCCTAAATCTTTTTCCTGGGTGGTGGTTCCTAATGTGGAACCTTGCATCGTGTAACCATAGTTTGTGTTGTTCTTCCCTAGGTGCATAACCTTGCACTTGTCCACATTAAATTTCATCTGCCATTTTGATGCCCAGTCTTCCAATTTATCAAGATCCTCTTGCAATTTTTCACAATCCTCTTGGGTTTTAACAACTTTAAATAGTTTTGTGTCATCTGCAAATTTGATTTGAGGAGATAGTGGAGCGCGTCTGTAACTGCCTGGAGGAAAAATTTGCGGTAATGGGACAGCGACTGGACGAAGTGGAGAGCAGGGTGAGTCAGACGGAAGATGAGCAGGCGTCTACTCACCGCGTGGTGAGCTCTCTGCAGCAGCAGATTAGTTGGTTACACGCCATTTGGTTACACGCCAGAGGACATGGAAAACAAGGAGCGACGATCCAACCTTAGAATCTTCGGGGTGCCCGAGGGGGTAGAAGGGGAGGACACCATTAAGTTTGTGGTGGAGTTGCTGACAACATGTTTCCCGAACCCCCATCGATGCCGCTGTACGAGATAGAGAGGGCCCACAGATAGTTGAGGCCTAAGCCTGATAAATCGGCGAAGCCACGTGCTCTCATAGTGAAACTGCTGCGCTTCCAGGATAGAGAGCATGTGATTCAGGCAGCGAGGAGGTCAAAAAGTGTGCGGTTCAGAGACTGGACAGTATATGTCTTCCCGGACTTGGCCTCTGAAACTGTGAAGAGAAGGAGAGATCTGCTGAAACTGAGGGATCATCTGGCAAAGAAGGGGATACAGATTGCGATTTGGTATCCGGCCAGGATTACAATGATGGTGAACGGTGTGAGGAAGTTCTTTAACTCGAGAGAACAGTTGGAGAAATTCTTGAAGATAGACGGGGACGGCGACGGAGAGGCAGATGACCCCCGAGAGGGCCAAGAGCCGGGACTTGGAGGTGGAGCAGGAATCGGGGGTGTAGGCCCCGGGAGAGTGAGAGGCTGGAAGCCGGACTGCATGAGAGACATTGGAGGGGGACAGCTGGGAGGGTTGGTGGAAGAGGAGGGGGAGAGGGCATAATGGAAGGGAATTGCAGGGGGAGGTTGGGAGAAGAGGAATGGTTCAAAGGTCTGAGAATGTGTGGGGGGGGGGCGAGGAGCAACAGGGTGAAAGGCTAATGGAGGTCGAAAATCAACAAAAGTGTGGAGTGGGGGGGAGGTGAAGCATGTAAGTTGGAAGGGTGTGTTCATGTTTGAAAGTGGTTTTTTTTGTGCTCTTATGTGCCTGTGCTGTTTACGATTTTAGGGGGGTGGGCGGGGAGAGGGTAATGGCAGGAAATGAGAAATGGCTGTAGAGGGGGGTTATAAGGTTGCATCCTTCAATGTCCGGGGGATTAATAGCCCGATAAAGCGGAAGAGGATCCTTATACTGCTGAACAAGCACAGGGTGGACGTTGCTATGCTGCAAGAGACTCATCTGATTAAGGAGGAGCAGGAGAAATTAAAAGCCCAGGGTTTTGAACAGGTGTTTGGGACACCGTATAACTCAAAGAAACGAGGGGTAGTGATCCTGGTGCACAAGAGGGTGAGGTTTGTGCCCTATAAATCGGGGGGGGGGGGGGGAATGCCTAGGGGTAGAGTGGTGTGGGTGGTGGGGAGGGTGGATCAGATGGAAGTGGCACTACTGAACTTATATGCTCCAAACGGGCAGAAGGGAGTTTTCTTTAACAGGGCGGTGCGGGAGTTTGAGGAGCAGGCTAAGGGGGATTGGATCATTGGGGGGGATATGAATTGCGTGGTAGGCCCACAGGATAGGTCTAAATATCAGAAGGGAAAGCATGGGTGGGAGGGGAAGGAGTTGCGGAAGTGTATGGAGACTTTTGATCTGGTGGATATTTGGAGGTGGGAGAACCCGGGGGGGGGCAGGGGTATACGTGTTATACACCTAGATTGGGTATATATTCTAGGATTGATATGTTTTTAGGGAAGTGGGGGCAATTGGGAGTCCTGGGTAACGTTGAACTGTGTCCGGTCCTGTTATCAGATCACAGGATGATTACGGGGATGTGGTTGCCAAAGGGGAGGGAGCAGAGAGGGGGAGGGTGGAGGGGGAATGCTCTCTTGCAGTTGGAGGAAGGGAAGGTTAAGATTAAAAAGGCGTGGAAGGAGTACTTGGCCTGGAATGATAATGGGGAGGTATTGGATGCCATGGTGTGGGACGGAGGGAAGGCGTATATGAGAGGGATATTGATACAATTGGGGAGTCAAAGGAAAAAGGAGCGAGAGGAAGAGAGGCGGAGGTTGATGAGAGACCTGGGTAGAGGCGCAGGGAGAGCACAGTCGGACAGGATCAAAGGGCGCCAAACAGCGGACAACGCGTATAAGAGTGCAGATTAATGCTCTGGATATGGAGGAATTGGAGAGGCTGATGAGAGCTTCCAAGAGGAATTTTATGGAGGGAGGGAATAAAGCGGGCAAGCTGCTGGCGAGACAGGTACAGAAAAGGAGAGCGAGCAGGATTGTGAAGGAGATACAGCGGGAGGAGGGGGGGGGGAAAGTCGTGGACAACCCAGGTATCTGTCAGGAGTTTCGGCAGTTTTATGAGCGGTTGTATACAGAGCAGGAAGGGGTCAGTACGGAGAAAATAAGGGCGTATTTGGAAGGGATCTCCATCCCGAGGGTTGGGGAGGAGAAGGTGAGGTGGTTAGGCAGGCCGGTAGAGGAGATATTGAGGGAAATCAAGAGGCTCCCAAAGGGTAAGGCCACGGGGGAGGATGGATTTCAAGCGGAATACTACCAGGCGATACGGGGGGAGGTCGCACCCTTCATGGCATGGCTTTTTACGGGCTTCTTGCGGGGGGGGGGGGGGGAATCTGCCGACTACGATGACGCAGGCCAACATTGTGGTACTTCCTAAGGAAGGTAAGGCGCTGGATAGGTGCGAAAATTATAGGCCCATAGCTCTGATAAATTGCAACGTCAAATTATATGCTAAGATACTGGCGAGTAGATTGGAGGGGATTCTGCCAGACTTGATTTATCCTGATCAGACAGGCTTTATCAAGGGAAGGGTGATAATGGATAATGTAAGGAGGGCGGTGGGACTTCTCCACGCTGTTAGGACGACCCAGACACCAACGGTCTGTGTGGCCTTGGACGCGGAGAAGGCGTTCAACAGGGTGGAGTGGGAGTTTTTGTTCGCGATGATGGACAGAATGGGGTTGGGAGCAGACTACATACAGGGGGTGAGGCCACTGTATAGACACCCGGTGGCGCGAATTTTGGTGAATGGGCAGGGCTCGGAGTGGTTTGATTTGCATAGAGGAACAAGACAGGGTTGCCTGATGTCCCCTATGCTATTTGCGATAGTGATTGAGGCGTTGGCCATACGGATTAGGGCTCGGCAGGAGATTACACCGGTCAAGATAGGGCAGGGGGAGCACAAAATATTTATGTACGCAGATGACACCCTGATATTCATGACCAAGCCGGAAGAATCTCTCCCGGTTCTGGTAGAAGAGTTGGAAGCCTTTCCCGCGGTATCGGGGTTCAAGGTGAATATGTCCAAAACGGAAGCAATGGCTTTGGGGGGAGTATGAAAGGAGGGAATCGAGAACTTCCCTTTCAAGTGGGCAGAAGGTAGTATTAAGTATTTGGGGGTCTGAATCTCGGAGGACTCGGGGAGGTTATTTGAGATGAATTACAGGCCGCTGATGGGACAGGTCAGTGCAGAGCTGGAGGGGTGGAAATCCTTGCAGCTGAGTTGGATGGGTCAGATAGAGGTTATTAAGATGAGCGTGGTCCCAAAGTTTTTGTTTCTGTTTGCACAGCTGCCCATACAGATTCCGGGGAGCACCCTTAGGAAATGGGAAGATACCCTGGGGCGGTTTGTCTGGGGAGGGAAGAGGGCACGGATCAAAATTAGTAGGCTCCAGATGTCCAAAGCCCGGGGGGGGGGTGTGGTTCCCGCCCCTGCGGTGGTGCTATCAGGCATGTGTATTAAGAGCCTGGAGAGATCACCATCACAGAGGGGAGAAGGCGGCGTGGGTGGCACTGGAGAGGACATTAATGGGGTCCCAGTCCTTGGTTCATTGGTTGGGGGAAGGGGGGGATAGGCGGACAGGGATGCGGGGGAGGGAGCACCCTTTTATTGCCGCTATGTTGGGAATGAGTAAGCAGGGTTTGGTAAAGGGATGGTTTCCAAGTCCTCTGACGACTTCGGCCAGGGTGAGGGACTACTTTCCCTTTGAAAAGACGGAGTGGCTGCAGAGGGGGAGGTGAGAGGGAGAGGGTTGCCTGGAACGATTGGCGGACTTTTTAGAGCAGGGAGTGGTCTGTTCCCATAATGAGCTGGAGCGGAAAGCTCAAGGTAGAATCCCTTTCTATCAGTATTTTCAAATTCGACACTTTCTTAACTCGGGGGAGAATAGGCGCCTGTTAACGCGGCCCAGCACTCCAATAGAAATTGCACTTTATCAGGGGAGCAAAGATAGGGGCATTATCTCAAGGGTGTATAAGGTGCTGCTGAGCGAGGAGGAGGATAAGGCTCAGGGGGGCCACAGGGAACGGTGGCATAAGTGGCTGGGAGTGGACATTGGGGAGGAAAGGTGGAGGAAGATTCATGAAGCTATATATAAGGTTACAGCAGTGTCCTCGTGGAGACAGACACAATTACAAATTGTTCATGGGGTATATATTGCTCCTGTTAGGTTGTCTCTTGCAGGAAGGCAACACTCTGCGATGTGTTGGAGGGGGTGTGGGGAAATAGGGACTTTTCTCCACATGTGGTGGGGGTGTCGGGTTCTCCAAAGGTTTTGGGGGGTAACATAAGAACATAAGATATGCCATACTGGGTCAGACCAAGGTCCATCAAACCCAGTATTCTGTTTCCAACAGTGGCCAATCTAGGTCATACGTACCTAGCAGTTTCCCCAAGGGACACAGGTTCCACAATGCTTGTATTGGTTCAAGCATTGATATCCTGGGTCCCTTCTTAATAATGGTTTATGGACCTTTTCTCCAGGAACTTGTCCAAACCTTTTTTAAACCCAGCTACACTAACAGTCTTTACTACATCTTCCGGTAACAAATTCCAGAGTTTGATTACACGTTGAGTGAAAAAATATTTTCTTTTATTAGTCTTAAATAGTTTACCCTGTAGTTTCATTGCATGTCCCCTAGTCTTTCTATATTCTGATAAGGTAAACAATTGATCTACGTTTACCCGTTCCACTCCGTTCATTCATTTATAGACTTCTATCATATCTCCCCTCAGCCGTCTCTTTTCCAGGTTAAAGAGCCCTAACCTTTTTAGCCTTTCTTCATAGGAGTATCCTTCCATCCCCTTTACCATTTTGGTGGCTCTTCTCTGAACCTTTTCTAAAATCGCTATATCCTTTTTAAGATACGGCGACCAGAATTGCACATAATATTCAAGGTGCGGTCTCACCATGGAACGATATAGAGGCATTATAATATCTTTTGTTTTATTTTCCATTCCTTTCCTTATCATACCTAGCATTCTATTTGCTCTCTTGGCAGCCGCTGCACACTGGGCCAAGGGTTTTAACATGGTATCCACAATGACGCCTAAATCTTTTTCCTGGGTGGTGGTTCCTAATGTGGAACCTTGCATCGTGTAACCATAGTTTGGGTTGTTCTTCCCTAGGTGCATAACCTTGCACTTGTCCACATTAAATTTCATCTGCCATTTTGATGCCCAGTCTTGCAATTTATCAAGATCCTCTTGCAATTTTCCACAATCCTCTTGGGTTTTAACAACTTTAAATAGTTTTGTGTCATCTGCAAATTTGATAACCTCACTCGTTATTCCACTTTCCAGGTCATTTATGAATATGTCAAAAAGCAGCGGACCCAGCACAGATCCTTGGGGTACACCACTATTCACCTTTCTCCATTGGGAAAATTGGCCATTTAGCCCTACCCTCTGCTTTCTATCTTTTAACCAGTTCCTGATCCACAATAGTACACTGCCTCCTATCCCATGACTCTTTAGTTTTGCCAAAAGTCTCTGATGAGGGACCTTGTCAAAGGCTTTCTGAAAGTCCAGATACACAATATCAACCGACTCACCTTTGTCCACCTGATTATTCACTCCTTCAAAAAAAAATAACAGATTAGTAAGACAAGATCTTCCTTGTCTAAAGCCATGTTGGCTGTCTCCCATTAGGTCATGACTATCTTCATGCTGAGTAATGTTATTCTTTATGATGGTTTCTACAGTGCAGAAGGGAATTCCCGGAGGACACGGGGGGGCAAGGCACAGGAGAGGGATCTTATTGGGAGGGGGGGACCAGGAGGGCGGGGGAAGGTGGGAAGCGTTACTAGCGGAAAAGCTTAGGTTGGCAGCGAGAGTGGCTGTTGCCTGGAAATGGAAGTCAGGGGGGGACCCACAGAGGATGACTGGTATAGGAAGATCGAGGAGGCAGTTAGGTTTGACCGGTTAACGTATAGGTTGAGGGGCAAGGAATGGGTATTTCATAAGATATGGGATCCATATTTGAAAGGACTTAGGGGTGTGTGGTTGGCGGGGAGGACCAGCTGGGGGAGGGACAGGAGTACAGGCTCAGGGTAGTAAAGGCACCTAGCAGCAGACACAAAGTTATCTGTACAAAGTTATCTGTTTAACGGTTGCTGTTAAATGTTTAAGGTGGTGGGCGTGAGGATGTATATATTATAGGTTGTAAGTGAAGGTGAAGGGGAGTATAAAAGAGGGGGGAAGTCACAGTAGGGGACATGAGGGGAGGGGGGTGGCCTATGCAGGGAATGTAAACTGAAGTGATTGTGACAGTATATGGAAATGTGTGTAACCAGCTACCCTGTCTTCCACAACATTTAATAAAATAAAGTTCTAAAAAAAAATAAAAAATGCAAAAGTCCTGCATTTGGGCTGCAAAAATCCAAGAGAGTGGTACAGTATAGGAGGTGAAGTACTTCTGTCCACGAAAGAAGAGCAGGACCCCTGGGCATGATTGTTTCAGATGATCTTAATGTGGCTAAACAGGTAGAAAAGGTGTTGCCGAAAGCCAGAAGGATGCTTGGGTGCATAGGGAGAGGAAGAAGGAGGTGAATAGTGCCTCTGTATCAGTGGTGAGGCCTCATTTGGAGTGTTGTGTGTAATTCAGGAGACCACACCTTCAAAAGGATATAATCAGGATGGAGTCCGTGCAGAGGGTGATTACCAAAATGGTCAGTGGGCTTTGTCATAAGGCATATGGGGTCAGACTTAAAGATCTCAGTATGTATACTTTGGAGGAAAGGTGGGTGAGAGGAGATATGATAGAGATTTAAATAGCTCTGTGGCATAAGTGCAAGACAGGAGAGCCTCTTTCAATTGAAAGAAAGCTCTGCATGAGGAGGCATAGGATGAAGGTGAAAGGGGATAGGAGTAATATGGCAAAATATTTCTTTATGATAGATGCGTGGGACAGTCTCCCAGTGGAGGTAGTAGAGACCAGGGCAGTATCTGACTTCAAGAAATCATGGGGACCAAAACAGAAGATCTCTAAAGGAAAAAAGGGACTATAGTAGTTGGAATGGAGGAGCAGACTGGATGGACCATATGGTCTTTCTGCCATCATGTTTCTATACATAAAATCTTCTAAAATGCTTTCCATTTCAAGCACCCAAACTGAATCTCATTCTCTAAATTCTGTAAAATACTTCCCAAATAACTAGATCTTCAGTTCTCTGCAAAATTGCAGATAACTAGTTATATCCCTTAAGAAAAGCCATGAGCAGACTACGTTGCAAATACACAATGTGAAGAGCATCATCGTGCCCTTGTGGTCAGATGAATGGGTCGTATTCTTTGAATGGCTTTAAATGCCAAACATCGACCTTCATATATAACAAAGGTGTGGCCCTATCTCTGCAAGCACTAAGAGTGATCCATTTTCACTGCCAGGTTTTGAATACATTGTAATCTACACATCCATTTCTTTGAGATCCCCAGATAAGACTGCGTTACAGTAAATACTGTCATCTGGACCATGCACAGACATCTTGGACCCTTAGCAAAGATCTCAGTGGCTTAATTAGTTATAATTTATACCAAACTTTCTTAGAGCATTATGCCACATTCTCAACTTGCTCCAAGGCTGTGATCTTCCTGTAGCAACCCATCCGCATCGCTGGAAATCTATTAATTTAATGTCCTACAGGACGATCCTATTCCCTACGTGGGGAGATGCTGGGCGATAGCTGCTCATTGGCATTGAATTTATTTACATTCTCTTATATACTGCGCTATTCTGCATCAGTGCGGTTTACATTGAACAAACTGAAATTACATTAAACAGGGCATTATAACTTGGAAATAACTATTTTACAGGGAACATGGGCTATGGAGGGTTAAGTGGCTTGCCCAAGACCACAAGGAGCACCTGTGGGACTAGAAACCCCAGTCCTTCCGGCCCAAGGTTGCTGTCCTCTAGTGGGATTTGAACCCCTGACCTTCCGGCCTGAAGTACCTTGCCCCAACCACTAGGCTACTCCTCCACTCCACTGAATATCCGCATCGCTGGAAATCTATTAATTTAATGTCCTACAGGATGATCCTATTCCCTACGTGGGGAAATGCTGGACGATAGCTGTTCATTGCCATTGAATATCCAGTTTGTCCACTTAGCACTTTTGCAATCCAGCTAGTGGCAATATTCAGCAGCTAGACGGATTGCAAAACCACCTAAAATTAAGACAGCTTTTCACCTCTCCTAACTTTAGGTGTTCTAGCTAGCTGATTAGTGGCTCAATATCACCTCTGACTGGCTAGCTCGTAGTGCCCTACCCCCCCTCCCTGTCCATGGAGGGCCACGTCACTGAGGGAGGGGATAACATGAGGAAAGATCTACAAAAGCTGGAAGAATGGTCTAATGCTTGGCAGTTAAGATTTAATGTGAAGAAGGGCTGTGTCATGCACTTGGGAAGCAGAAATCCAAGGGAATTTCATGCAATAGGGGGCGAGAGGTTGGCGTGCACGGACCAGGAGAAGGACCTCGCAGTGATTGTTTCTGAGGATCTCAAGGTAGCGAAACTGTGTGACAAGGTGGTGGCCAAAGCCAGAAGGATGCTGGGTTGCATACAGAGAGGAATTACCAGCAGAAAGGAAGAGGTACTAATGCCACTGTACAAGTCACTGGTGAGGCCTCACTTGAAATATTGGGACTGGTGAGGGAACTCACCTGTTTCTCTGCAGGCCTCGGTGTGGAACCTCTTCAGCGGTTCAAGTCACTAGCCTTGGCAGTCAAGAAGTGCTCAAAGTTCCTGTCTCGAGCACCATATGATACCTTTGAATCCTCAGCCAGAGTTGGCCACTGCAGACATCGGGCCTGATGCCAGGAATGCTAATTCTTCCGTTAGTAGAGTCAATTCTTTATGTATAGCAGCTAATTTGAGGCATATAGGGCAAGCTCTTATGTTCCAAATGATTCTTCTCAGAATGAAAGCACTACAGTTATTGCATTGAATACACGACATTCTGACTCCACCTACAACAGATGTGACTCTTGTTCTTCTCAGGAAAACCTGTGAGGCCTCTCCTTCACCAAACTCTGCTACTCACCAAGCTTGCAGGCCTCCTTATGGACAAAGTGGTGGAGCCAGTGCCCAAACATCTCTGGGGCAAAGGTTTCTATTCCAGATATTTCCTCATTCCCAAGCAGACGGGGCCTCAGGCCCATCCTGGACCTACGGGACTTGAACAGATTTCTGGTGAGGGAGAAGTTCAAGATGCTTTCCCTTGGAACACTGCTGCTTCTCCTCTAGCAGGGAGACTGGCTATTCTCCTTAGACCTGAAGGATCCTTATACACACATCCTGATCCATCCCACCCACTGACAATACCTCTGGCTCATGGTGAGAGGAGGTCACTACCAATACAGGGTGTTACCATTCAGACTGGTGTCGTCGCCAAAGGTCTTCACCAAGTGCCTAGCGGTGGTTGCAGCCCACCTTGGTCTCCAAGGGGCTTTTGTCTTTCCCTACCTGCATGACTTGCTTATAAGGGGAGGCACAACTGCAGAGGTGCACCACGCTTCCAAGCACACCATCCATGTCCTGCAGTGTCTGGGGGTTCATCATCAACTATCCCAAGTTCCACTTCTCTCCTGCACAGTGCCTGGAGTTCATAGGGGCTCAGCTGAACACCCTCCAGGCCAAGGCCTTCCTCCCTCTGGAAAGGACAGAGCACCTCAGGGTGCTAGCTGCAGAAGTGCAACACCGCCAGTCAGTGCCGCTCACCTTCTCCTCTGCCTCCTGGGCCACATGGCCTCCACGCCCGCCTGCATATGAAGGCAGCTCAGTGATGTCTCCACTCCTAGTAGACACAAGCCACGATCAGGCTTTGAGACAGGGTAAAAGTGACCCACCAACTGGCGGACTCCCTCGACTGGTGGCAGATCTCTGGCCACCTTTAGGCCGGAATGCCCTTCCAGACACCCACTCCCCAGAGGGTCCTCACTTCGGACACCTCCCTGCGAGGATGCAGAGCTCATTATGAGGACCTCTGCACCCAAGGCATGTAGTCCGAGAAGCAGGGCCGGATTTACCTTGAGTGAGGCCCTACGCCAACAAAAATTGTGGACCCCCAGAAAAAATAAAAACGAGATCAACTTACCAAAACAGAAATGGCAATAGATGTATAGAATTGCCTGACATAAAGAGGCAATAGGGACAAAATCAGCATCGGAATTCAAGAAATACATTAAAAAAGACATATTCCAGTTAATAAATTCAAAATAAAAAGTATTTTTCTACCTTCTGTTTGGGCATTTTTTCAGTTGCAATTGCTCCAGTCACTTTCTTCTGGTATCTTCGTGTCTTCTGCTAGCTATCCATTTGTCCTTTCTTCTCTTTTAGATGTTTTCCATTCTCTCTCTATTTCTGCTTTAACATACTGATTGTTTCCCTTTTGCTCTTTCCCCCAATTCTTATTCCTTTATCATCCATTTAAATTTCACCCTTCCATTTTCAAGCCCCTCTTACTCTCCCAATACCCAGCCCATCATAGACTTTTCTTCCACACAAAATATTTTTCCCCTCTCCATTCTCATTCCCCATCCATTCTAGTCCTCCCCCAAAATCAGTTCCCTTATAGTTCTAGACCCACCCAGCATCTACTCCCTTCTAGTCCCATTCTCCCATGCCCCACATCAGCCCATTTCCAGTCCTATTCTAGCTCTTCATCAGCCCATTTCCAGTGCTAGCCGTCACATCACAGGCCATTTCCAGTCCTAGCCCCCCCCCCCCATCACAGCCTATTTCCAGTCCTAGCCCCCACCATCACATCCCATTTGCAGTCCGAGTCCCCCTGCACCATCACAGCCCATTTGCAGTCCTAGTTCCCCCCCCCCACCATCACAGCCCATTTGCAGTCCAAGTTACCCCCCCCATAGCCCTTTTCCGGTCCAGGCCCCCCCCCCATCACAACCCATTTCCAGTCCAAGTCCCCCCCATAGCCCTTTTACAGTTCAGGTCCCCCCCCCATCACATCCCATTTATTTCCAGTCCAAGTGCCCCCCCCCCCCATAGCCGTTTTTCGGTCCTGGTCCCCCCCCCTTCACAACCCATTTCCAGTCAAAGTCCCCCCCATAGCCCTTTTACAGTTCAGGTCCCCCCCCCCCATCACAGCCCATTTCTTTCCAGTCCAAGTCGTCCCCCCCATAGCCCTTTTCCGGTCCAGGTCCCCCCCCCATCACAACACATTTCCAGTCCAAGTCCCCCCCCCCCATAGCCCTTTTACAGTTCAGGTTCCCCCCCCCATATCACAGCCCATTTCTTACCAGTCCAATTCCCCCCCCCCCCCCTACCCATTTTCCGGTCCAGGTCCCCCCCCCCCCATCACAGCCCATGCAGTCCTTGGCTCCCCCGACCAGCACCACGGCTGTCTGAGAGGCTTCAGAGGGAGCCGGGTAAGCTCGCGCGAGGCCCCGGCTCCCTCTGTACAGCCGCCAGCGTGAAGAGCCTTTTCCTTCACGCTGGCGGCTGTATCTGTGAAGCCGCGAATGCTGGGAAAGGTTAAAGGGCATTGCCTTTAACCTTTCCCAGCAATCGCGGCTTTACAGATACAGCCGCCAGCGTGAAGGAAAAGGCTCTTCACGTTGGCGGCTGTACAGAGGGAGCCGGGGCCTCGCGCGAGCTTACCCTGCTCCCTCTGAAGCCCTGCGGTGTGTGGGCCCTTGCCAGCTGTGGGCCCTACGCCATGGCGTACATGGCGTATAGGTAAATCCGGCCCTGCCGAGAAGGAGTGCTTGTTGCAGATCAGTCCCCTGGAGCTCTGGGTGATATCTCTGGCCCTTCCAGCCTTTTGCCACTGGTTGCAGCACCAGTTGGTGCTGGTACAGATGGACAACCAAGTTGCAATATTCTATGTCAAAAAACAAGGAGGCATAAGATTGTACTCCCTCTGCCAGAAGGCATGGGATCGTACTCCCTCTGCCAGGAGGCGGAAGCCCTCTCCTCATATGCAACATGCAACAGGTTGCTCCTGTGGGCGGTCTATCTACCGGGCCTGGACAACACTGGCGGACAGGCTGAGCAGAGTCCCTTCAGCCACACGAGTGGCGCCTAGACCCCAGAGTGGTTTCCCGGCTTTTCCAACTCTGGGTCGTCCCCCCTAGTGGACCTGTTCGCCAGCCCAGACAACACACAGTTGCCCTTCTTCTGCTCCTGCCAGCTGCACCCAATCCGGGTGATGGCGGATACGTTCCTCATCCCATGGACGGAAGGCCTCCTTTACACCTTCCTGCCAACACTGCTGTTTGCCAAGACCCTCCTCAAGGTCCAGCATGACAGGTTATCACTGATTCTGGTAGCCCCCTGGTGTCCAGACAGCCCTGGTTCCCACTGCTTCTTTGTTTGTCAGCGGCACCCCTGATACACGTGGGCTGCACCCCAGGACTACTCTCACAGAAGGAGGGTTCTCTCCTGAATGCCAGCCTGGGGTCCCTGTCGCTCGCAGCATGGCTGCTGAAAGGGTAGCACTGACTCCCTTCAACCTCCCACATGACACAGAGGAGGTCCTTCTGGCCTCCCGCAAGGCCTCCATAAGAAGGGTGTATGCCTTCAAATTGCATCAATTTTCAGTGTGGTGCACTGAGATAGGCAAGCCCTTTCTCCTGCTTGGTGCAACTAGTGCTCCAGTACCTACTCCACCTGTCACAGGTGGGACTGAAGTCCAACTCACTCAGAGTACACCTGAGTGCTATTGCGTCATACCAGCATGCTGTCGCAGGCAAGCACCTCTCGGCCCAGCCCCTTATCTCTCGTTTCCTGTGTGGCCTTAGGCTGTCCAAGTCCCCTGTCCACCCACCAACGGTGGAGTGGGATCTCAATGTGGTGCTCTCACAGCTCACTAAGCCGCCATTTGAGCCCCTGGCCAGCTGCAGTACCTCTCCTGGAAGGTTGTCTTTCTCGTGGCACTCACATCTGCTCGCAGGGTCAGTGAGCTACAGGCTCGGCAGAGTCGCCCTACATGAGGTTCTACAAGAACAGGGTGGTGCTCCGCACACACCCCAAGTTTCTGCCAAAGGTGGTGTCCCCCTTCCACCTCAGTCAGGAGGTGGTGCTCCCCACTACCTGCCTAAGGCCTCATGCCGGCAAGGCAGAGACTGTTCTCCATACTCTGGATTGTAAAAGGGCACTGTCCTTCTATCTGCAACGGACTCAGAGCTACCTCAAAGAACCTCAGTTCTTTGTCTCCTATGACCCTAATTGAATGGGGCTTCCAGTAACTAAGCAAACTCTGTCCACTTGGGTGGCAGACTGCATTGCCCTTGCATATGAGCAGGCCGGGATCTCACTAGACCACTGGGTCACGGCGCACCATGTCAGAGCCATGGCTACCTCTGTAGCTAATCTGCATTTCATATCTGTTATGGAAATCCGCCGGGCCACCACCTTGTCAGTCCATACCTTCACAACTCACTACTGCCTGGAGAGGGAGTCCCAACGGGACAGCGCCTTTGGCTAGGCCCTTCTCTGTAATCTCTTTGGGGTGTAGGCAACTCCTGTCCTCTGACCCTTCTGCGTTCAGGCTACCGGAGTGATGGTTTTCTGCTGGACACTTGGGTCTTGCAAGAGTATCTCAGTTGGGACTCAGCTACTGCTGCTCACGGTTTACCCTTTGCAGGTCGCCGTGGCATTTTTTTACAGGTTCTCAGTAGCCTGTAGCTGGGGAGGCTTACTTTGTGCTTGTTCCCAGAGAAAGCGTAGCTACTCACCTGTAACAGATGTTCTCTGGGGACAGCAGGAATCAATCCTCACAACCCTTCCTCTCCCTGTGGAGTTGCTTCTTTACCATATTTTAATTTTTGCCGTCTTAGATATGTCATTAGACTGAGGTAAGATGGCACACTTGGGCAAAAAGGGGACCATGCATGCATGGTGCATCTCCCAAAGGCTTTCTTTGAAAGCTGGGGCGATGCTGCTGCGCGGGCTCAGTCGGCACTAACGTCACACATGTGAGGACTGATTCCTGCTGCCCCAGAGAACACCTGCTATAGGCGAGTAACTACGCTTTCACTCATAAGAACATAAGATATGCCATACTGGGTCAGACCAAGGTCCATCAAGCCCAGTATCCTGTTCCAACAGTGGCCAATCTAGGTCATACGTACCTAGCAGTTTCCCCAAAAGACACAGGTTCCACAATGCTTGGACTGGGTCAAGCATTGATATCCAGGGTCCCTTCTTAATAATGGTTTATGGACCTTTCCTCCAGGAACTTGTCCAAACCTTTTTTAAACCCAGCTACACTAACAGCCTTTACTACATCCTCAGGTAACAAATTCCAGAGTTTGATTACACGTTGAGTGAAAAAATATTTTCTTTTATTAGTCTTAAATAGTTTACCCTGTAGCTTCATTGCATGTCCCCTAGTCTTCCTATATTCTGATAACGTAAACAGGCGATCTACGTTTACCCGTTCCACTCCGTTCATTAATTTATAGACTTCTATCATATCTCCCCTCAGCCGTCTCTTTTCCAGGTTAAAGAGCCCTAACCTTTTTAGCCTTGCTTCATAGGAGTATCCTTCCATCCCCTTTACCATTTTGGTGGCTCTTCTCTGAACCTTTTCTAATAACGCTATATCCTTTTTAAGATACGGCGACCAGAATTGCACACAATATTCAAGGTGCGGTCTCACCATGGAACAATACAGAGGCATTATAATATCTTTTGTTTTATTTTCCATTCCTTTTCTTATGATACCTAGCATTCTTTTTGCTCTCTTGGCTGCCGCTGCACACTGGGACGAGGGTTTTAACATGTTATCCACAATGACGCCTAAATCTTTTTCCTGGGTGGTGGTTCCTAATGTGGAACCTTGCATCGTGTAACCATAGTTTGGGTTGTTCTTCCCTAGGTGCATAACTCCACTCACTATTTTATAGACCTCTATCATATCTCTCCTCAGCCATCTTTATTTCCAAGATCAGCACATATTGCCCCTCTCTTAAGCCAGTTACAATGGCTGCTCATTGCTGTATGTGTACAATATAAGGTGTTGCTTCTTGTCTTTAAAATTATTTACAGTATTACAGCTGACAGTCTTGAGTTACAAGTTGTTAAAATATACATCAGTTCCCCCTATGCATGTTTGCGTAGAAAATACTGTCCTCCTCCTCTCATTATGTAATTATAGGACCTCATGGACCAGAGCATTTACACATTATACTCCGAAATTGTGGAATTCCTTACCTAATGAATTAAAGGTAGTTATGGAGTTACTAGGTTTTTGTAAAAATCTAAAGACTCGCTTATTTACTAAATATTTCGGCGTGATCTAAGAATATAATTGTAGGGAAAGTATGCAGCCTTGTTGTACAGTTTTGCCAATTTTAAACCATTCTGTTTCTCCTTCTTCTGTTCGAACTGTTACTTCTTGATCAATGTAAAGGTTGTGCAAGAGAACAATCAGGTGTTCTGGTATACCCATGCTTCTTAATGTGGCCCAGAGCTTCTCATGGTTTACACAGTCAAAAGCCTTGCTGTAGTCAATACAGGATGAAGGGGTGAAATTTGAGTGGATGAAAAAGAAATAAAGAAAGAGATGGAGGAAAGAGCAAAAGGGGAACGATCAGTATGTTAAAGCAGATGTAGAGACAGTCTTGGCAGTTATCCTTTTGGTATTCTTTAGTTTTTTGAAGGATCCATCTCACATCCGCGATGATGTCTCTCGTTCCTCGCCCTTTGCTGAACCCTGCTTGCACTGCGGGCAGTTCTCGTTCCAGGTATGGTTGTAGTCTTCACTCAGGTGCGGCCCAAGGGTGATGCAGGACCATGTGCGGAGACTCATTGTGGGGCCTCATTTGCATATCCACTGGATCTAATTTGCATATCCACTGGATCTCATTTACACAAATTTAATTTATAAATCATCATACCCTACCTATCAAAAGGCAACACTGCAAATATTAAACCAATATATCTCAGAGAATACCAATATATCTCCTACTGGGGAAAGAGAACAAGTGGGACTGTCAAATAGAAACTACATGAACATAATACCTCAGCTCGGTTACACATGCAGAACATAGACTGACACCAAACAAAGAACAAGGGATCACAATTTAGAAATAGGAAGACAATAATTAAACTGGGAACCTCAAAAGCCAAACTTGACATATACAACACTGGATAATTAAAACTATACATTAATTTCCTATTGTACTAAACAAAGCACAGATGTTAATGATGCACATTTCCCAGAGCTGACATATTCCAGTTAATAAATGAGCTTGTGTATGAGGTGTATGAGTTGCCTCTTTGTAGATTTAATCCAGGATGCGGGGCATGGGTCTGATGATGAGCTGGTGATGTTGAGGGATGTAATTATGTGTTCTGTTTGTTGGCAGCTTGGTTTGTGAAACTCATTCCAGGTAGTTGTTGTAGATGTATCCGGGTTGGGGGGGGGGGGTTCACTGGTTGTTGTTTTTTTTGTTATTAGATGGTTTGCGAATACTTATGGGTGTATTTCTGCATCAGTTTGTTGCGCTGTATCTTTTATCAGTGTCCTTGCTGTTTCAAACAGTTCACAAGGTTTGTTGGCCGATTTCATTATGCGGTTGGTGTAGACTTGTTTGGCTTTATTATGTTATAGTCATGTTGTTTTTGCCTGTATTGTGCAAAAGTGGTGGTGGATTTTGTCCATTGTCTCTCCAGTTGTCATAGTGTTTGTTTTGTTTGCTTGATCTCAGAAGAGTACCATGGGGCTGAGGCTTTTCATGTGTTTTGGTGGGCCTTGCTTGGGGCTACTGCAGCAACAAGGATGGTTCTTTTCCAGTTTTCAATGTTCATGTCCAGGTCAGGTAAGTCGTGGTTCAGGTTTGGGGTTATTTCTTCCAAGAACCTTTCCTTGTGAAAGCTCTTAAATCTGCTTTCTGTATGTTGTGGTGTTGTGGTATCAGTGGTCTTTTTCAGACGCATCTTGAAAGCTATGAGGTGGTGGTCTGACCATGGTATAGGCATGATTGATGGAGGAGTTGTGAGGTTTTGATGAGTCATTGTCCTTGGAATGAATATGAGACTAGGCATTGTTCCTAGTTGATGGGTTGGTATGGTGATGATTTGATTAAATTGAAACGACTCCATTGCCCCCATCTTTGTTGCTTGCTGAACTTAGATTGAAATCGCCCAGAGCTATGAGAGGTTTGTTTAGTGTATTCTGGTTGCAATCTGTCTCCAGCATGGAGGATAACTCATCAAAGTTGGCGTTGGGAGCTCTATGCGTGAGGCATATGGTGATATATTTGTTGTCTATTGTGATTATGTTTGTGTTGTGTGTGATGACTGCGGCTGTGAGTTTGAATTTGTAGTGGTTTCTAGTGAGAATCAGGACACTTTCACCTCTCTTGTGTGTTCTGTGGCAGTGGAAGGCAGTGTAGTTTGCAGGTGTGATCTGGTTGATGATGGCTTGGTCTGTGTCTTTGAGACAGGTTTCCGTGATGCAAAGGATGTCTATTTTGCTTGAATGAAGGTAGTCTGTGATTGTGTTGATTTTGTTTCTAACTGATCTGGTGTTGATGAGAGTGCATGTGGTGGGAGTATCTAGTATAGGGTTGTTGTGTGCAGATGTAGCTGTGGATTGGGGTATAATTTGTATAATTCTGTGTGCTTTGCGGGTGTGATGTTTGATGGGAGTGCTGCCATAAGCTGATTTAGTGTGTGTGTGTGTGTGTGTGTGTGTGTGTGTGAGAGAGAGAGTATAGGGAGCATCAGTATGTGTGAGGGTGTGGTGCTTGCCCCTGTGTATAGGAATATGCAGTGAGCAGTTGCTAGGAGTAGTAGAGCAATGGAACTGTGTAGCTTCATGGTTGTGTTATGGGTTAGAAGAGGAGGTTGGTTTGGGTAAAGGTATTGGTAGAAGTTTTCTGGTGGGGTTTGAGGACAAGGGTTTGTTTTTTTTTTCAGTTTAGTGTGAAGAGAATTTTGCAGTGCTTACCCGGAGCCCTTTGGATTAAGACAGCATTATATCTTTTCAGATGTGGACTTGCATGCTGAGGTTATCTTCAGGAGATTTGTGGTGTAGGTTAGAGCCCATGATGCTGGGGATGTTTCACTGCCTAATGCTCTGTTGTGTGGCAAGTAGTTTTTCGCTTTCAGTCCCCCCCTAAGGGCCACTCCAAGGAGCCCTCTGGCGAGGCCCTCAGATGCGGGCGTGCCCGATGGTGCCTTCCTTTTGTAGTTGTGCAGGCTGTGTCCCTGATTGGGATGGTGAATAGGAGGAATTATGTCCTCCCGCTTGCAGTCCTGATCCGATTGGGAGTCGGTGAAGAGGAGCCACATGCCCAATGGCACCTTCCTTTTGTAGATGTGCAGAATTGTGATAAATGGAACATATAAATTAATTAATTTTAATATTTGGGTAAGCTATATACATTGAAGTATTAACAAAAGATTGAATTCACATTGTAGAGGGTATGGATTATGTGGTCCTAAGGTTCCATTGGTTAGGTGGGTTTATGGTACATTAGCTCAGACTGTAGATACTGTGGGTGCATTATAGTATTCTTGAAACAGATTCGTTTTCAGCTTCTTCTGGAATTCTCAGTGGTCAGTGCATCCTCGTAGACCAGGTGGTAGTGAATTCCATATGTTTGGGTTGAAGAGAGAGAATGTACGCTTGCAAGTATTTTGATTGGCCTTGGCTTTTTAAGTAGGAATGGATAGGAATGGATAGTTCACTATTGTTATTTGTTAATTGCTATTTGTTAACTGTAATTACCTAACTTTAAACTTGTTATATGTAAAAACAGATCACCCTGTTTAATGTTGTTATATGGAAACCGCACCTGATCAAATGGAAGGAGCGGTATATAAATAACCTGTTAATTAATTTTAAATTAAATTAAATTAATTAAATTAATAGGAGATTAACCGAGGTGTGTCTGCGAAGTCTGTCATTCTTAGGTTGTAAGAGCAGAGGATAGAGGCAATCGACTGATTCTTTGTGTATGACCTTGAATGTTGTGGTGAGAGCTTTGTATTTTATTCTTGCTGCGACAGGGAGCAGTGGAGTTCCATTAGTACTGGAGTGATGTGCATTCGATGAGAAGTTCCTTGGATTATAATTGCTGCAGTGTTCTGCATCATCTTAAGTGGGAGTAGAGCATTCTTGGGAAGGCCATGATAGATACTATTGCAGTAGTCTAGGATAGGTGTAATTATAGCCTGGCATATGGTCTGAAATGGCTCCGGTGTTAAGAGGGGACAAAGGTTCGTAAGTGTTTTTAGCTTATGGTATACAAATCTGACTGCTTTATTTGGGCTTGAAAATGTAGTCTTTGGTCTATTATTAGGCCTAGATATTTGATTTCGGATTCCATTCTTATAGTTAAATTGTCGAGTTTTAGTACTTGTGGAGAGAAGAATGGAGAGTTGGGGAGTATGAAATTGTGGTCATTAACATTAATTGCTGATTGTTCATAATGAAGGGCATATATACTGATATTTTTTGAGTAGCAAATCAAACAAATATTAAATATTAAAGAATTGGTTGAGAATAAAAGCCAATGTTTTCTATAAAAGTAGTTATTTCTGGATCAATGATGCCTGTAAAAGAGCAGAACATATGAAAGATGTGCATTATTAGCTGATAACGACTGAGGTCCTATTTCTCCTTTTATTTTTAAATTTCTTTCTAAAGATTGTTTTGTGAGGGCTTGTGAAATATATCTGGAATATCCAGGGTTGGCCCGTCCGTTGTGCGAGAATGCTGTTCGCACAGGGCCCCACGCTTCAGGGGACCCCACGCCAACAACATCCCACACATGCTACTCAGCACTTGGCAGGGTTGGCTTTAGAGAAAGCCTGAGAGGCCCAGGCTCACCTCTGTACAGCTGCTGAAGTGAAGAGCACTGTTTATCTTCACTTCGGCATCTAGTAGAGGCCGCTGACACGCTGAAGGTCAAAGGGAATTTCCTGTTTCTTGGCACTCAGCGCATCGGTAGCCTATACTAGAACACAGCTGCCAAAGTGAAGAAAAATGGTGCTCTTCACTTCGGCGGCTGTCAGAGCTAAGCCAGGGCCTCTCCTGCTTCCTCTAAAGCCAGTCGAACAGTCGCGGGGCTCTTTGGTGGGGGGGGGGGTCTAGGACTGGAAGTAGCTGATGGAGGGCTAGGGTTGGAAATGGGCTGAGTGGAGTGGGGCTTGGACTGTAAATGGGATGATGGAGGGCTAGAATAGAACTGGAAATTGACTGATGGAAGGGCTAGGATTGGAAATGAGCTGATAGGGGGGCTAGGATAGGACTGGAAATGACTGAGGGAGGGGGAGCTAGGATTGGAAATAGGCTGATGGAGGGGCTAGAATAGGACTGGAAATAGCGGGGGAACTAGGACTGGAAATGGGCTGATGGGGGGCTAGGATAGGACTAGAAATGGTCTGATGGGGGGCTAGGATTAGAAATGGGCTGATGGGGGGCTTGGACTGCAAATGGGCTGATGGGGGGGCTAGGATAGGACTGGAAAAGGCTGATGGGGTCTAGGATAGGACTGGAAATGGCTGATGGGGGTCTAGGATTTGAAATGGGCTCAGTGGGGGGCTTAGACTGGAAATGAGCTGATGGGGGGCTAGGATAGGACTAGAAATGGCTGATCGGGGGCTAGGATTAGAAATGGGCTGAGTGGGGGGGGCTTGGACTGGAAATGGGCTGATAGGGGGCTAGGAGAGGACTGGAAATAGCTGATGGGGAAGCTAGGATTGGAAATGGGCTGATAGGGGGCTAGGATAGGACTGGAAATGGGCTGATGGAGGGGGCTAGGAGTGGAAATATAATTGATGGGGGGGGCTAGAACTGGAAATGGGCTGATGGAGGGGTTTGGACTGGAAATGGGCTGATGGGGGGACTAGGATAGGACTAAAAAATAGCTGGGGGGAACTAGGATTGGAAATGGGCTGATGGAGGGGGCTGGGACTGCAGATGGGAGCTAGGATAGGACTGGAAATGGCTGATGGGGGAGCTACAACTGGAAATAGGCTGATGGGCTAGGATAGGACTGGAAATGGGCTGATAGGGGGCTAGGATAGAACAGGAAATAGCTGATGGGGAAGCTAGGACTGGAAATGGGCTTATGGGGGGCTAGGATAGGACTAGAAATGGTTGATCGGGGCTAGGATTAGAAATGGGCTGAGTGGGGGGGCTAGGATTGGAAATGGGCTGATAGAGGTGGCTAGGATAGGACTGGAAATGGGCTGATGGAGGGGCTAGTAGTGGAAATGGACAGATTAGGGGCTAGGACTGGAACTGGACTGATGGGGCTAGGATAGGACTGGAAATGACTGATGGGGGAGCTAGGACTGGAAATGGGCTGATGGGGGCTGATGGGGGGGTTTGGACTGGAAATAGGCTGATGGGGGGACTAGGATAGGACTGCAAAGGGCTGATGGGGGTAAGGATTGGAAATAGGCTGATGGAGGGGGCTGGGACTGCAAAGGGCTGATGGGGGCTAGCATAGGACTGTAAATGGCTGATGGGGGAGCTACAACTGAAAATGGGCTGATGGGGGTCTAGGATAGGACTGGAAAAGGATGATGGGGAGCTAGGATGGGACTGGAAATAGGTTGATGGAGGGCCAAGGAGTGGAAATGGACTGATTAGGGGCTAGGACTGGAAATGGATTGATGGGGGGCTAGGATAGGACTGGAAATTTATTTATTTCTCTTATATACGGCGCTCCTCAACATCAGTGCGGTTTACATGGAACATTTATGTTTTACGGTGGGTTAACTGTAAAAATACAGATAATAGGTAGCTCAACTTGGATAGTCAAAAATTAACTATTTACACATATTTAAACATAGTAGTATTTACATAATATGACTGATGACTGATGGAGCTAGTACTGAAATGACTGATGGGGGGGCTAGTACTGAAAATGGGCTGATGGGGGGACTAAGATTGGAAATGGGCTGATAGGGGGGGCTAGGATAGCACTGGAAATAACTGATGGGAGAGATAGGACTGGAAATGGGCTGATGGGGGGGCTTGGACTGGAAATGGGCTGATGGGAGGGCTAGGATAGGACTGGAAATGGCTGATGGGGAGCTACGACTGGAAATGGGCTGATGGGGGGCTAGGATAGGACTGGAAATGGCTGATGGAGGGGTCTTGGACTATAAATGGGCTGCTAGGGGACTAAGGCTGGCAATGGGCTGATAGGGGACTAAGATTGGAAATGTGCTGATGGGGGAGCTTGGACTGGAAATGGACTGATGGGGGGGCTAGGATAAGGACTGCAAATGTCCGATGGGGGAGCTAGGACTGGAAATGGTCTGATGGGGGCTAGGACAGGACTGTAAATGGCTGAGGGGGGAGTTAGGTCTGGAAAGGGCTGATGGGGGCTAGGATTAGAAATGGGCTGACATGGTGGGCTTGGACTTGAAATGGATTGATGGGGGGGCTAGGATTGGAAATAAGCTGATGGGGGGCTTGGACTGCAAAGGGCTGATGAGGGCTAGGATTGGACTGGAAATGGCTGATGGGGGCTAGTTTAGGACTGGAAAGAGCTGATAAGGGGGGGCTAGGATTGGAAATGGGCTTATGGGGGGATAGAATAGGACTGGAAATGGCTGATTGGGGGCTAGGATTGGAAGTGGACTGATGTGGGGGCTAGACCTGGAAATGGGCTGATGCAGGGGGGATGGGAGAATGGGTCCTGAAGGGAGCAGATGTTGGGTGGGGCTGGAACTAGAAGGGAGCTGATGTTGAGGGAGGACTATATGGGGATGGGTCTTGGGGAGCGAGGATGGAGGGGGAAAATATATTTAGTGTGGGTGGGAAGGAAAATCTACAGTTGGCCAGGTATTGGGGGTGTAAGTGGGGATTGAGGATGGAGGGTTGAAGTTTGAGTGGATGAAAAATGAATAAAGAAAGAGATGGAGGAAAGAGCAAAAGGGGAAGATCAGTATGTTAAAGCAGATGTAGAGAGAGAATGGGAAAACTAGTAGAGAGATAAAAGGACAAATGGACAGCAGATGATGGAGAGTTAGCAGAAGACACAAAGAAACCAGAAGAAAGTGGCTGGAGCAATTGCAACTGACAAATAAAATGCACAAACAACAAAAGGTAGAAAAATACTGTTTTATTTTGGTTTTCGAAAGAAGTAGCTGAAAAAGTGAAGAAAAAGAGGGAGGCCTTCGTGAAATACAAGAGATCACAGAGAGAGGAAGGCAGGCATCTGTATTTGGCAAAACTTAGAGAAGCTAGCAAAGTAGTCAAGAAGGCAATGATTCAAAAGGAGGAGGATATAGCCAATGCAATAAAATGGGGGGATAAGACATTTTTCAGATATATTAGTGAGAAGAGGAAGGGCAAGAGTGGTATTGTCAGACTCAAGGGTGCAGAGGAGGAATATGTAGAAGCTGATAAGGATAAAGCGCAATTGCTTAACAAATATTTTTGTTCTGTGTTTAAAGATGAAGCACCAGGAGCAGGACATCAGAAAACACCCACAAATAGGAACAGAAGCGAGGGACATCTTGAACAATTTTCAGAAGACTGTGTTTGTGAGAAACTAGCTCAACTTAAAGTAGACAAAGCGATGGGACCGGATGGGATACACCCTAGAATACTGAGGGAACTTGGGGACGTTCTAGCAACTCCACTGACTGACCTTTTCAATGCCTCGTTAGTCGGGAGTGGTGCCGAAGGACTGGAGAGAGGCTCATGTGGTGCCTTTACACAAAAGCGGAAGTAAGGATGTGGTTGAAAACTACAGGCCGGTTAGTTTAACTTCGGTGGTGAGTAAATTATTGGAAACGCTGCTGAAAGAGAAAATAGTGAGGTTTCTGGAGTCCAGCGGATTACAGGATCCGAGGCAGCATGGATTCACCAGAGGCAGGTGTTGTCAGACAAATCTGATTAATTTCTTTGACTGGGTGACCAGGGAGTTGGACCGAGGGAGAGCTCTAGATGTGGTGTATTTAGATTTCAGTAAAGCCTTTGACACTGTTCCTCACAGGTGACTTATAAACAAACTGAGCACCCTAGGGATGGACCCTAAAGTTACTGCTTGGGTTAGAAATTGGTTGGGTGGGAGGCGACAAAGAGTACAGGTAAATGGAGCTCACTCTGAGGAGAAGGATGTTACCAGTGGTGTGCCCCAGGGATCTGTCCTTGGTCCTATTCTTTTTAACAACTTTGTTAGTGATATAGCAGAAGGGCTGTTCGGTAAGGTTTGCCTCTTTGCGGATAATACCAAAATCTGCAATAGAGTAGACACCCAGGAAGGTGTAGATAACATGAGGAGGGATCTAGCTAAGCTTGAAGAATGGTCTAGAATTTGGCAGCTGGGATTTAATGTTAAAAAATCTAAGGTCATGCATTGGGCTGCAGCAATCCAAGGGAGCAATATAGTATAGGGGGTGAAGTACTTTTGTCCACTAAAGAAGAGCGGGACCTAGGCGTGGTTGTGTCTGATGATCTTAAAGTAGCTAAACAGGTAGAAAAGGCGACGGCAAAAGCTAGAAGGATGCTTGGGTGCATACGGAGAGGAATGGCTAGCAGAAAAAAGGAGGTGATAATGCCTCTCTATAAGTCTTTGTTGCGACCTCTTTTGGAGTATAGTGTGCAATTCTGGAGACCGCACCTTCAAAAGGATGTGAACAGGATGGAGTCGGTGCAGAGGGTGGCTACTAAAATGATTAGTGGTCTTCATTATAAAGCATATGAGGACAGACTGAAGGATCTTAATATGTACACCTTAGAGGAAAGGCGGGATAGAGGTGATATGATTGAGATGTTTAAATACCTCCATTAAATATAACAAAAAGGGAAATACATCCACATCAAACGCTGTTTGGGAGAAATTACTTTAATTTTGTTATCTTAACTGTATCAAATTTCTACCAGATGGTCTCAGAACTCTCAAGCTTCAATCCCAAAGACTCAAAGGTCAAACTGAAAGGGATAGAAATCAGATAACATCAACGACCACCAACGGTAGTTAACATTGATCAAGTTAAATAACCTGCTCTATATAAAAAATAATGTGCCACTTTGCTCGCTTTATTAAAGATTTCTTTCTTATCTTGACCGTTGCACTGAAGCAGGTATAAAACTTTCTTCTTAATACTGTTAAGAACACAACACTCCCAAAACAGACTCTTAAACTGATCCGTATTCCACACACATCCCGACGCCTCCCCCCCAGCGCCTTTGGAGCGTTTCTCCTAAACGGCTTCTTCAGGGGATTGATTCAGGGAATGTCCTGGGATCTTCTGATGCGCAGCGTCTTTTTGCTTAGCTTTCAATGTATGGTGAAAGACTGGAAGCAGCTAAGGTTCTGTGAGGTTTGGCGTGGGCAGCAGTTTTTTGTGATCCCAGGACATTCCCTGAATCAATCCCCTGAAGAACCCGTTTAGGAGAAACGCTCCAAAGGCGCTGTGGGGGAGGCGTCGGGATGTGTGTGGAATATGGATCAGTTTAAGAGTCTGTTTTGGGAGTGTTGTGTTCTTAACAGTATTAAGAAGAAAGTTTTATACCTGCTTCAGTGCAACGGTCAAGATAAGAAAGAAATCTTTAATAAAGCGAGCAAAGTGGCACATTATTTTTTATATAGAGCAGGTTATTTAACTTGATCAATGTTAACTACCGTTGGTGGTCGTTGATGTTATCTGGTTTCTATCCCTTTCAGTTTGACCTTTGAGTCTTTGGGATTGAAGCTTGAGAGTTCTGAGACCATCTGGTAGAAATTTGATACAGTTAAGATAACAAAATTAAAGTAATTTCTCCCAAACAGCGTTTGATGTGGATGTATTTCCCTTTTTGTTATATTTAACGCAGAATTTTTTGATTGTTTTATATAAGCGTTAATGAACTGACCATTAGATACGTAAATACCTCCATGGCATAAATGTTCAGGGAGAGAGCCTCTTTCAATTGAAAGCAAGTTCTGCTACGAGGGGACATGGGATGAGGGTGAAGGGAGATAGATTCAGGAGTGATATGCGGAAATATTTCTTTACGGAAAGAGTAGTGGATCCGTGGAATAGTCTCCCAGTGGAGGTGTTAGAGATGAGGACAGTAACTGAATTCAAAAAAGCATGGGACCAACACAGAGGATCTCTAAAGGTAAAAAGTGGACTGTTGTAGTTGTTGTTATGGAAGGACAGACTAGATGGGCCTTGTGGTCTTTTTCTGTCATCATGTTTCTATGTTTCTGTTAACTGGAATATGTTAGCACTGGGAAATGTGCATTGCTAACGTCTTTGCTTTTTGTTTAGTACAAGAGGAAATTAATTTATAGTTTTATTTCTCCAGTAGTGTTGTTGTTGTTAAGTGCCGTCGAGTCTGAGTCGACTCATGGCGACCCTCTGGATAGCTATCCTAAATTGTGTTCGGTTAATTATTGGAAAGTAGTGTTAGAGGAGAAGAAAACAAAACTATAGCTGCAGAAAAAAAGAGCTTTCCCTAATCCTGTTCTGCAGTACGGCTACAAAAATAACTTTTCTGTTGTGTTCCTGATTAAGTTTCGTAGCTGTACTGCATAAGGGGATTAGGCAAATCTTTTTTTTTCTTTGTTTTTCTCCTGCTGTAATTTTTTTCTTCTTCTTCTCTAACCTTCAGGTTCATAGAGGAAGGCAAGCTCTTTGAAGTCACAGCACTCGGGTGTTAGGGTCCAGCAGTGGAGTGTTATATAAAAGTCTACATTGTCTCGCAAGTACTGCCAGTCCTAGAGGTCTCCACTGCCAGCAAGGTGAATCTGTGGCTCTAGATACAAATTCTCTGCCTGAGAGTTCTTAAAAGGGGCTTAAAAGTTTAATTGATAAATCAATGGGTAATGCAGCAGAAAAAGTCATCTATTAAAAATAAAAATAGCCCCTTTTAAGAACTCTCAGGCAGAGAATTTGTATCTAGAGTCACAGATTCACCTTGCTTGTAATGGAGAACTCTCTAGGACTGGCAGGCGTAATCTGAAGAAATATTTCTTTATGGAAAGGTTGGTGAATGCATGAAATAGCCTTCCACAGAAGGTGGTAGAGACGAGCACTGTATCTAAATTCAAGAAAGCATGGGACAAATACAGAAGATCTGAGGGAGAGGAAGGGACCAGAGAGCTTAATAGTTCTTATGAGTGGTCAAACTGGTCTTTATCATCGTCTTCTATGTTTCTATGCCTTGAGGAATAGGTGAATGTCGGGGTGAGTGAGAGAAGGGATATAGGAGTGGGCCGAATGCTGAGTGATGATGGTTCATCTGCGATGGTGATTGAGGGCAGAAGGAGGCTGAGGGTAGGATGTGGGAAGTAGGCTGATGGTTGGGCATTGAAAGAACAGGGCTTGTAGGAACACTGGGAACCTTGAAGGGTGCAGGAGAGACTGGGTAGGAAGAAGGATTTAAGGGTGAACTGACTAAAGGGGGAAGGTTAACTGATAATCTTCAAACTGAAGGGAGGGAGAAACGGGCTTTTTTGCTGAAGATGGAGAGAGAAATATTTATTTGGGAGACTGGGGCAGGGGGAAGCATGGACAGTTCTAATCTCTCTTGCTTGTTTGCCTCCTATCTAGTTCAGAGGAACCAAAGCAGAGCTTGGTGAAGAAAGTTTCTCAGACACTGGTACAGACCCTGGAGAAAATGGAGCTAGTTTCAGAGGAGAAGTCCTCCGAAGAAGGTAACGTCACATGGAGAAATGGAAGTATGTTAGGGGTTATTCTGTAGCTATAGCTTGTTGACTGGGCATCAAGGCTGCTGGGAGCTCTGAAGGTAAGTTTCTTAGAACAGCAAAGTAGCATACGTTCCCCCCCCCCCCCCCCCGAGAACTAAGCACAGGAAATACCAGGCAATCCACAGTGAAATGCTTTATTCCCACAACTATATCTAGAATCGGGACTGTACCAAATTAGAAATGCACCTGTGGGACTTGTGAAGCTGACACCCCCCTGCTGCCCCCGCCATATGCAGCAGCATGCTGGAGGCCTAGTGATGATGATAGTGCCCTGTGCAGCCCCACCACTCACACAGCCCTTGCTTCAGCTCTGCCTGGAATCGTCATGCAGGAAACTTAGAGCTGGTCTGAAGGTATTCCTCTTTGATGGGCTTTTGAGGACTGACAACTGGCTGGGCAGGGTGTCAGGGAGTAGCTGACTGCACCTGGGTAGATAACCTTCTCTTAATTCCTCTCTTGATTCTTTCCAACCCAATGATAGTTTAAAAAAATTGTATCTGGCAGCCTCTTTGATGTCATGGAGGTGAGAGGTCACGTGGCAGGAGAGCATCACCCTGCTATGGCAGGAAGAGATCCTGTAGCTAGGACCTGTCCTCCATGTGATGTAATACTCTTTGCATCAAGGAGGTTTCTCCAGGGCCATGTGCCCATGAGGGAAGGGTTAGGACGGCCGTTATAGTTGACGATTCGATTATTAAGCATGTAGATAAGTGAGTGACTAGTGGATGTGAGGATCGCCTGGTTACCTGTCTGCCTGGTACGAAGGTAGGGGACCTCATGACCACCTAGAGAAGGTTTTAGATAGTGCTGGGGAGGAACCTGTTGTCTTTGTACATGTTAGTACCAATGATACAGGAAAATGTAGGAGGGAGGTTCTGGAAGACAAATTTAGGCTTTTAAGTAAAAAGTTGAAATCCAGAATTTTCAAGGTCGCAGTCTCTGACATGCTTCCCGTTCCACATGCAGGACCCAAAAAGCAGGCAGAGCTCGAGTCTCAACGTGTGGATGAGACGATTGTGCAAGGAAGAGGGTTTTGGATTTGTTAGGAACTGGGCAACATTCTGGGGAAGGGAGGGGCTTTTCCAAAGGAATGGGCTCCACCTTAACTGGAATAGAAACAGGCTGTTGACATTAACCTTTTAAAAAGGAGATAGAGCAGCTTTTAAACTAGATAATGGAGGAAAGCTGACAGTTGCCCAAGAGCGCATAGTTTGAAATGATGCATCTTTGAAGGATACTAACAACCCAGGGAAGTCAGGGCATTCCAAGAGAGATATTCCAATAAAGGCAAAAGTAACCAGGATGCCTTTAAGTAAAAATCTGAGTTGAAAAATTCTAAATTAACCCTGACATCAAACAGCCAGACTTTTAAACTGAGCAAAGAACAAATTTTGAAATGACTATATGAAAATTCTAGAAGTCTGAAAAATAACATGGGAGAGTTAAAATATGCAGCAATGAATGAAAGGTTAGATATAATTGGCATCTCAGAGACCTGCCATCCTGGAGCTGCTATTCCTGGAGCACTACGGACCGAACACACAATGAGCGCTACAACCATGGACCAATCTTACCTGCACCCTCCCTACACTTACCCTGTATATAGCTCATGCTGTAAATAGCGCACACTAATCAACCCACACACACACACACACTTTCATTGTACATGATGCACACACTGAACACAAGCACCACTCCCACTGATTGTTTGCTGTGTAACCGCCTTGATTGAAGGATAAGGCGGGATAGAAATACCACTAAATAAATAAATAAATAAATAAAATCCACCTGGACAGAATGAACAGACAGATGATGAAATGCTAACAGAAATTAGGGAAGCCAGCAAAGTTTACAATACAGTAATAGAGAGATTTCAATTACCCTGGTACTGACTGGGTCAATGTCACACCAGGACATGCTAGGGAGATAAAGCTTCTAGATGAAGTGATTGCTTCATGGAGCAGCTGGTTCAGGAACTGACATGTGGGAAGCTCTTTTAGACCTAGTCCTCAGTGAAAGCAGCATCTAGTGCGAATGGTAACCGTTTTGGGGCTGCTTGGCAATAGTGATCATAACATGATCACATTTGATTTAATAAATGGAGGGAGGATAGCAAGGAAATTCACTGCGCTTGCATTTAACTTTAAAAAAGGAGGAAAATGCTTAAGAAAAAACTAAAAGGAGAAACTGCAAATGTTAAGAGTTTACATAAGGCCTGGACCTTATTTAAAAATACTATCTTGGAATCGCAGAGTTAAAAAAGGTTGAAGGAAGGACAAATAATTTATTTTATTTTATTTAGCTGTATTTATATCCCGCTTTTCAACGGGTCAAAGCGGTCAATTGGGGGATACATTTAACACGAGGGGATATGAGACACATATGCTAATACTTACAGGGAACATGGGCAATGGAGGGTTAAGTGGCTTGCCCAAGGCCACAAGGAGTGCCTACAGGACTAGAAATCCCAGTCTCTCTGGCCTGAGATTGCTGTCTCCAGGTGGGACTTGAACCCCCGCGCCTCCGGCCTGAAGTACCTTGTCTTAACCACTAGACCACTCCTCCCTAGACAACATGGCTTAAAGGTGAGTTCAGAGAGGCTGTTCCAGCTAAGACGGAATCTTTCTGAAAATGGAAAAAGGACCCAAATGATGAAAACAAGAAACGGCAAATTACCTCAGGCCGGAGGGCCAGGGGTTCAAATCCCATTAGAGGACAGCAACCTTGGGACGGAAGGACTGGTGTTCCTAGTCCCACAAGTGCTCCTTGTGGCCTGAGCAAGCCACTTAACCCTCCATTGCCTCAGGTACAAAAAATGTAGATTGTGAGCCTTTCGGGGACAAGGGAGTGGAGGAGTGGCCTAGTGGTTGGGGCAAGGTACTTCAGGCCGGAAGGTCGGGGGTTCAAATCCCACTAGAGGACAGCAACCTTGGGCCAGAAGACTGGGGTTTCTAGTCCCACAGGTGCTCCTTGTGGTCTTGGGCAAGCCACTTAACCCTCCATAGCCCATGTTCCCTGTAAAATAGTTATCTCTAAGTTATAATGCCCTGTTCAATGTAATTTCAGTTTGTTCAATGTAAACCACACTGATGCAGAGTAGCACGGTATATAAGAGAATGTAAATAAAATAAATAAATAAATCTGCCATTTGAACGTCCTATCTTCCAATTTATCAAGGTTCTCTTGCTATTTTTCACAATCCTTTTGGGTTTTAACAACTTTGAATAATTTTGTCTCATCTGCAAATTTGACTACCTCACTCATTATATAAAATAAATAAGGGAAATATATATATATATATATATATATATATATATATAAAATACCTGAATGTACACCGCTTTGACCCGGTGAAAAGCAGTGTAGAAGCTTAGCTAAAAAAATAAATAAAAGGGATCAAGAATGTCTGTCCTGAGGGGCAAGATGGTGGTCACAAGGAACTGCCGCGGTGAAGGTGCTCTCCACTAATCTCTCGTTTGGCCTGGATTCGTGGCTCCAGTGAGGTGATGGGGAGTGAAAAAGCAAGCAAGCCAGCTTACCTTCAGGCTTGGCTGAGAACACTCTTTCTGGCCAAAAGACGGTGGAATGTGGCTTTTCTTCAACCGTGGCTGGAGTGGCATCTTCAGTGTGGTTGTTGGAGGTAATGCCTACTGCTCTGTGCACATTCAGGATATGGCTTTCCCCGGAGCAGCAAGCCCCGCCCCCCGGCCATGACCCGGATGTGCAGAGAATGTCTTCGGAGTGCTCCCCAGCGGACTGCCGACGAGCTCGCCAGTGAGTGGGAGTGACAAGGGCTCCAGAGCTGTGAAATCTTCTCTTCCTTTTTCTGCTGCTGCAGTATTAAGCAATGGAGGTTCAGCAGGTTCGACTCATAGTAACATAGTAAGTGACGGCAGATAAAGACCAGCATGGTCCATCTAGTCTGCCCAGCAAGATGGCAAGAGTAGGTGCACCTGTCGCTCTGTGTAGGCCACCCCTCCCCATGTTTTTGTTTAGGGGTGAACCCACCACTCCATGTAGGACACCCTTATTTGTTGAGACGCTAGATAGTTCAGAAGTTAGATGGTACCATTTATTTTGCTTTTATCCTGTTGCTGTAAAGGGATCCACTGTGTTTGTCCCATGCCGTTTTGAATTCCATCACCGTGTTTGCCCCCACCACTTCCATCGGGAGGGCATTCCAAGCATCCACCACCCTTTCAGTGAAGAAATATTTCCTGACATTGCCTTTCAATTTACCACCTTGCAGCTTCATGTTATGCCCCCTAGTTTTACAGCTTCCCCGTCTTTGGAAGAGGTTTGTTTGTTCATCATTTCTCTTTAAGTATTTAAAGGTCTGAATCATATCTCCCCTGTCCCTCCTCTCCTCCAAAGTGTACATATTTAGGTCTTCAAGTCTCTTCTCATAAGGCTTCTGACGCAGGCTCCAAATCATTTTGGTCGCCTTTCTCTGAACAGTTTCCAGTCTTTTTACATCTTTTGCAAGATATGATCTCCAAAACTGAACATAGTATTCCAAGTGAGGCCTCACCAGTGACTTGTATAGTGGCATAAGTACCTCTTCCTTTCTGCTGGTAATCCCTCTTTGAATGCAGCCCAACATCCTCCTGGCTTTTGCCGCCGCCTTGTCGCACTGTTTTGCCACCTTGAGATCATCAGAGATAATCACACCAAGGTCTTTCTCCTGAACCGTGCATACCAACCTCTCACCCCCTATCATGTACTTTTCCCTTGGATTTCTGCTACCCAAGTGCATGACACTGCACTTTTTCACATTAAATCGTAGTTGCCAAGCATTAGACCAGTCTTCCAGCTTTTGTAGATCTTTCCTCATGTTAACCACTCCCTCGGGGGAGTCCACTCTGTTGCAAATTTTTGTGTCATCTGCAAAAAGACAGACTCTTCCATTCAGTCCTTCAGCAATATCACTCACAAATATATTGAACAGTGCCGGGCCCAGGACCGAACCCTGAGGCACCCCGCTAATCACCTTCCTCTCATCCGAGTGAGCTCCATGTACCATCACCTTCTGTTGTCTGTCAGTCAACCAATTTCTAATCCAGTTTACTATCTTGGGACCCATCCCCAAGCTACTGAGTTTGACAAGCCTCCTATGAGGAACAGTATCAAAGGCTTTGCTGAAATCCAGATAGATGACATCCATTGCATGCCCCAGATCTAGTTCCTTGGTCACCCAATCAAAGAACTCAATCAGATTTGTTTGGCAAGACCGTCCTTCGGTAAAACCATGTTGCCTTGGATCTTGCAACCTGTTGGTTTTGAGAAAGTTCACTATTCGCTCTTTCAGGAACGCCTCCATTACTTTTCCTGCCACCGAGGTAAGGCTCACGGGCCTGTAATTTGACACTTCTTACCTGTCACCACTTTTGTGTAGAGGTACAACATTAGCCATTCTCCAGTCCTGAGGAACGACTCCTGTTTCCAAGGATCTGTTGAAGACATCCTTTAACGGTCCTGCCAGAACCTCTCTGAGCTCTTTCAGTATCCTGGGATGTATCCCATCTGGTCCCATGGCTTTGTCCACTTTCAGTTTAGCAAGTTGTTCTAACACCTCATCTTCTGTGAATGGTGTGGTATCTACTTCAGTCCTATTTTTATATTTGGGAGTCACAGCTGGTCCATCTCCAGGATCTTCGTTAGTAAAAACAGAGCAGAAGTTCAGCGGTGAACAGTGGAGGTAGCCTAACTCTGGTGTTTGAGGGTTTGGTTAAACCTGCTCAAATTACATTGGAAGTGCTATGAGATGCTGTGGCAACCATGAACACCTCCCTAATGACTGTTGTGGGGATAGTGAGTACTGAACTTTATCTTTAAAAGCTGCTTTTGCTGAGGCTTCTTGGAACCAGGACAAACAAGCTGCTCAGTTAGCTAATATGGAAGCAGAGTTGAGTCAACTTAGAGGGCTGTGTGCTGCCCATATAAAGGACAAGTCTTTGCTCACTAGAAAGGCAGAATATTTGGAAAACCAAGTCCGCAGAAATAATTTGCGACTGTTGAATTTTCCTAAATCTCCTCTTGTGTCTGCGTCTGAGATGGTGCGCAAGTATTTCCAGGAAGTACTTAAACTTCGTGGGGATAAGTTTCCCCCAATCACTAGAGCTCAGTAGTTCTCCTTGGGACCAGGCCTCATGGTTCTGCTTCAGGGTGTCAACCTCAGGGTCCTGGGCACCTGACTGCGTTCCTAGAGGATTCCCTTGAGGTGGTTACTAAGCAAACCACCTTGCCTGTGAACCTGGCCTTGGAACAGGATATATCTATAATTTTTCGTTCGTTCTTCAGGAATTTTGGTGTATCTTATCTAGGCTCTAAGTGCATATTTTTCCTGATCTAAACATAAGAACATAAGATATGCCATACTGAGTCAGACCAAGGTCCATCAAGCCCAGTATCCTGTTTGCAACAGTGGCCAATCCAGGGCACAAGTACCTAGCAGTTTCCCCAGAAGACACACAGGTTCCATAATGCTTGTATTGGGGCAAGCAGTGGATTACCCAGGTCCTTTTTAATAATGGTTTATGGACCTTTCCTCCACGAACTTGTCCAAACCTTTTTTAAACCTGGCTACACTAACAGCTTTTACTACATCCTCTGGTAACAAATTCCAGAGTTTTATTACACGTTGAGTGAAAAAATATTTTCTCTTATTAGTCTTAAACGGGTTACACTGTAGCTTCATTACATGTCTCCTAGTCTTTCTACTTTTTGATGGAATAAACAATTGATCTACGTTTACCCGTATCACTCCATTCACTAATTTATAGATCTTTATCATATCTTCCCTCAGCCGTCTCTTTTCCAGGTTGAAAAGCCCTAACCTTTTAAGCCTCTCCTACCATTTTGGTGGCTCTAATCTGTACCTTTTCTAATTCCACTATATCCTTTTTAAGATACAGCGACCAGAATTGCACACAATATTCAAGGTGCAATTGCACCATGGAACGATACAGAGGCATTATAATATCCTTTGTTTTATTCTCCATCCCTTTCCTTATGATACCTAGCAATCTATTTGCTCTCTTGGCCGCCGTTGCGCACTGGACGGAGGGTTTCAACATGTTATCCACGATGACGCCTAAATCTTTTTCCTAGGTGGTGATTCCTAATGTGGAATCTTGCATCGTGTAACAGAAGTTTGGATTGTTCATTCCTAGGTGCATAACTTTGCACTTGTCCATATTAAATTTCATCTGGAGTGGAGGAGTGGCCTAGTGGTTGGGGCAAGGTACTTCAGGCCGGAAGGTCGGGGGTTCAAATCCCACTAGAGGACGGCAACCTTGGGCCGGAAGGACTGGGGTTTCTAGTCCCGCAGGTGCTCCTTGTGGTCTTGGGCAAGCCACTTAACCCTCCATAGCCCATGTTCCCTGTAAAATAGTTATCTCCAAGTTATAATGCCCTGCTCAATGTAATTTTAGTTTGTTCAATGTAAACCGCACTGATGCAGAATAGCGCGGTATATAAGAGAATGTAAATAAAATAAAATAAATAAATAGATAAATAAATCTGCCTTTTGAACGTCCTATCTTCCAATTTATCAAGGTTCTCTTGATATTTTTCACAATCCTTTTGGGTTTTAACAACTTTGAATAATTTTGTCTCATCTGCAAATTTGACTACCTCACTCATTATTCCCATTTCCAGGTCATTTACAAATATGTTAAAAAGCAGCAGACCCAGCACAGATCCCTTGGGTACTCCACTATTCACCTTTCTCCATTGGGAAAACTGGCCATTCAGTCCTACCCTCTACTTTCTGTCTTTTAACCAGTTCCTAATCCACAATAGTACACTGCCTCCTATCCTATGACTTTTTAGTTTCGCCAAGAGTTTCTCATGAGGGACCTTGTCAAAAGCTTTCTGAAAATCCAGATACACTATATCGACCGGCTCACCCTTGTCTACCTGTTTATTCACACCTTCAAAACAATATAACGGATTTGGAAAGAATGTCTGAGGTTTCGCCTTTAACTTCATGGACATCCAGGGGCGGCCCAAGGGGGGTGCGGGGCCATGTGCGGAGGCTCGGTGCGGGGTCTCATTTGCATAAATATTTGCGTAATGTTACCATACACTAACTTTTAGTAAACGTGACTCTTAATGAGTGTATGGATAAAGAAAGACTAAAAGATTTCTACATTACTGTAATCCAGTACCAATCGCCAGGCACATTAGGAACTACTACAAACACTGCCCATTTAAAACCCATAGCAAACCTGCCGTATCCTAACAGCACTACCAGGACTCACAAAGCACCAGACCCTACCTATCAGAAGGCAACACTGCAAATATTAAACCAATACATTTCAGAGAATAACAATACATGACCTACTGGGGAAAGAGAACAAGTGACAATGTCAAATAGGAATTACATAAACAGAATACCCTCAGCTCAGTTACACATGCAGAACATAGACCATCACCAAACAAGGAATCACAATTTAGAAACAGGAAGACAATAATTAAACTGGGAACCCCAAAAGCCAAACTTGGAATGTACAACAACACTGTAGAAATAAAACTATAAATTAATTTCCTCTTGTACTAAACAAAGCGCAGATGTTAATGATGCACGTTTCCCAGAGCTAACATATTCCAGTTAATAAATTCAAAATAAAGATATCTTTCTACCTTTTGTGCATTTTTTTTCAGTTACAATTGCTCCAGCCACTTTCTTCTGGTTTCTTTTTGTCTTCTGCTAACTCTCCATCATCTGCTGTCCATTTGTCCTTTCTTCTCTCTTCTAGTTTCTTTCCATTCTCTCTCTACGTCTGCTTTAACATACTAATCTTTCTCCTTTTGCTCTTTCCTCATTCCTATTTCATCCACTCAAATTTTACCCCTCCATCCTCAATCCCCACTTACTCTCCCAATACCCGGCCAATTGTAGATTTTTCTTCTCTCCCACACAAAATATTTTCTCCAGGACCAAGCAGGAAGTCAGTCCTCACATATGGGTGACGTCAGCGCCGACGGAGCCCCCGTGCGGAGCATTTCCCCAGCTTTCAAAGAAAGCCTTTGCGAACGCAGCGCACCTGCGCGGTCCCCTTCCTACCCAAGGGTGCCATCTTGCTCAGTCTTTCTTTTTCCGCGGAGCCCGATGGACGTGAGTTTGTGTCATCCGGGAAAAGTTGATTTTTTTTCTGCGATTTTCACTGTCTTATCCGGTTGGACGCCGGTTCCCCTTCCCTTCTGGGCTCGGTACACCGGCATCGAGTTTGAAGTTTTGATTTTCAGTTTTTGTCCTTTGTGACTAGCGTTTGCGCTCTTATTGTGTTTTCACTGGCAGCCCGGTCTTTTGACCTTGCAGGGGCCCTTTTTCCCCCGATGGCTGCCAGCGGGTTCAAAAAGTGTGATCGGTGCAAGAAACTTATGTCTCTCACCGACACACATGACTGCTGCCTCTGATGCCTTGGGCCCGACCATGACCCGCTGGCCTGTGGCTCGTGCAGCAAAATGTCGTCAAAGGTGCTTTGGAGCCGTCAGCATCAACGTCAGATGCCTCGACATCTTGGGAGTCCGACCCCGAGTGCCGTCGGGGTTCCTCTGAAAGGGAGTCCCCCACCTGGGAGCACAGAAGAAAGAAAAAGCTTATGAGGGCGCCGTCGGTGGAGGCTCCTGGTTCCTCGAGGGCCAGGTCACGTAGCCCTGACCACCGTCCCGGGCTCTCGGAGTCGGAGAGGCCTTCCTAGCTACCTCGTGTGGAGCCGGAGTCCCTTAGTCACGTAAGTGCACTTGTCCTCGTGGACTCTCCTCCGGGGGAGCCAACGTCGGGCCCGATGCCATCGGGGCCCGAGTCGGGGGCTGCTGAGTCTCCTGAGCTTGGACTCAGGTTGACGCCCTTGGAGAGCAGCTTGGCTGCCTTCATGGAACAGCAGCGGGTGCTGATCGCCGGTCTGACCGGTGCATCTACCCCGACCACCGGACCTTGACATCTAAGTCGACCCCGGAGACTGAGCCGATCCTTGAGTCGATGAAGTCTCCAGTTGATCCTCGGTCAAGGTCCCCCTCGACCTCCTGTGCGGGGCCGAGGTCGTCGACGCCGATACCCTGGGGGTCGGGGCGGGTGGCACCGAGGCCCACATGGCCGGAGCCGCTCAATTCCTCCTCGGAGGAGTCGGAGTGGGAGACCGGAGGACGAGGAATCCCCGGACACCTTCCGGACCCGGTGCGTCCCTTCAGACTCACCGGAGTCCAAGCCTCAGACTCACCGGAGTCCAAGCCTCAGAGACAGTCCCCCCCAGAGGATACCCGATTCTTGGACTTCGTGAGGGATATGGCCAAAGCCTTGGCCTTCCCTGCGGACGCTGAGGAGGAGCCTCGAGCCGAGGAGCTCGATGCCGTCCAGTATGATTTTCCTCCGAAGGAAGCCTTTACTGTACCGGTTCCTCTGATGCTGGAACGGCTGCTCTTCCGTATGTGGGAGGCACCAGTCTCGACGCCGGTTCTTAGCAAACAGGTCGATTCTATTTATCGAGTCCGTAAGAGCCCTGTGTTCCAAAAGACACAGCTACCGCACCACTCCATGGGTTGTGGAATCGGCCATGCACCATCTGAAGAGTCAGAAGATGCACAGCTTGGTGTCCTCTGGCCGGGAGGCCTGGAACCTGGTGCCCTCGGTAGAAAGTGCTTCCAGGGCTTTATGCTATCTTGCCGTGTCCAGACCTACCAGCTGTACATGGGCATGTACCTACGAGACCTGGCAAACCTTTGCAGAGGTTCAAGGCTTTGTCAACAGGGATTCAAGAGTGCTCAAAGTTTATTGCTCGAGCACCCTATGATGGCTTCGAGGCTTTGGCCCGGGTAGCCTCGGCCAGCATCTGTGCACGCCGTCAGGCCTGGCTACAATCATCAGACCTGGAGCCATGGGTGCAGGACAAGTTGGTCGATATCCCCTGCCGAGGTGAAAACCTTTTCGGTAAGCCCATGACTGAAAAGGCTGCGGAAATCGAGACTGAGACTCTCACCAGGAAGACTTCTGCCCCTTCTCAGAAAAAGAAGGGCTCGGGCAAGAAGCCCTTTTTCCCAAGGAAGGGTGCTGCCTACAAATCCTACCATCAATACCAGGCCTCTCCAGCTCCCCAACAGGGCCAGCAGGCCAAGGGGCAGGGGCATGGGCCCCGTAGGCAGAAGACCCCCAAGCCGCCAGCTCTGGCTCCTGCACAGCAGGGAGCGGGGTTTTGACTCCCACAGCATAGCCTCTTCTCCACAGCTGGCTCCACTCAGCACAGGAGGTCAGCTGACCCTGTACGCCTACAGGTGGCCAGCCATCACAGGGGATACCTGGGTTCTCAGCATAGTTCAGAAGGGCTACTTGCTCCGCTTCCACCAGATACCCCCCTCCTATTTTCCAGGGGAGCCTCCAAGACTCCCTCTGCACAGAAATCTCCTCCTTCAGGAGTTGGCAAGTCCTTCTAAAGGAAAAGACAGTGGAACCGGTGCCCCACCACCTGGAAGGGCAAGGCTTCTACTCCAGGTACTTCTTGGTACCAAAAAGGACAGGAGGCCTCCAGCCTATCCTAGACTTGTGAAACTTAAACAGGTTTCTGGAGAGGGAAAAGTTCAAGCTGCTTACCCTTGGGATACTGCTGCCATACCTCCAGCAGGGAGATTGGCTATGCTCCTTGGATCTAAAGGATTTTTATACTCACATCCTCATCCATCCAGACCACAGACAATATCTCAGATTTGTGGTGGGAGGAAACCATTTCCAGTACAGAGTACGTCCCTTTGGCCTAACTTCCGCCCCCAGGGTTTTCACCAAATGCCTGGCGGTGGTGGCGGCCTATCTCAGGAATCAGGGAATTTTCGTCTTCCCATATCTGGACGACTGGCTCATCAGAGGTCAGTCTCTCCAGGAGGCCAGACAAGCCACTCTTCGCACTGTCTCTTTTCTTCAGCATCTGGGCTTTGTCATAAACTACGCAAAGTCCACTTTGCTCCCCTCTCAGAACCTAGAGTTTATAGGGGCAAGATTAGACACCCTGCAGGCAAGAGCTTACTTGCCCGAGGACAGGGCCCACAGACTGAGGGACTTGGCTAACCAGTTCCAAAGCAAGTCTCAGGTCTCCGCCAGGCACTTCCTGCAGCTCCTGAGCCACATGGCATCCATGGTACATGTGACTCCGAATGCCCATCTGCACATGCGGGTGGCTCAGTGGTGCCTCAGAGCTCAGTGGGCACAGGCCACAGGCGACCTCCGAGACAGAGTAAAGGTGTCCAAACCACTTTTGGACTCCTTGCAGTGGTGGCTACATCTCCTAAACCTTCTCAGGGGGGTACCTTTTCAGGCCCCAGCACACACCAGGGTGCTGACAACCGATGCTTCCTTAAAGGGCTGGGGGTGCACATTGCCAGGGCACGTGCACTCAAGGCCTCTGGTCTCCTCGGGAGGCCACACAGCAGATCAATCTTTTGGAGCTGCGAGCAATCCGCTTGGCTCTCCAGACTTTCTCATGCCCTCTCTCACCAGTCTGTCTTAGTTCAGACAGACAATCAGGTAGCAATGTTCTATGTAAACAAGCAAGGGGGCACAGGGTCCAGACTCCTATGTCAGGAGGTGCAGGCCCTTTGCTTCTTTGCAGTCAGACAAGGCATGTTTCTCAAAGCAGTTTATCTACCTGATCAGGAGAACTTCTTGGCAGACAAACTAAGCAGGATTCTTCAGCCTCACGAATGGCAGTTGAATCCACTGGTGGTCCAGCAGATCTTTCTACGATGGGGACTTCCATCAATCGATCTCTTTGCAAGTCCACTGAACTGGCAGTTGCCCAGGTTTTGCTCCCAGACCGCCTCATCCCCTGAGAATGGCAGCAGATGCGTTTCTGATCTCTTGGTCTACGGGCCTCCTGTATGCGTTTCCTCCCATGCCCCTGGTGGCCCGAACTCTGTTCAAGATTCTACGGGACAAGACCTCGGTGATTCAGGTAGCCCCCAGATGGCTGAGGCAACCGTGGTTTCCACTTCTTCTGCAGTTGGCGGTGGAAACTCCATTCCCTCTGGGGTTGCAACCTGATCTCCTGTCTCAGGATCAGGGTTCCCTTCTGCACCCCAATCTCAGATCCCTCAATCTGATGGCCTGGCTGCTGAAAGGATAGTGCTAGCTCCCTTGCTTCTACCTAGGGAAGTTGAGGTGGTCTTGGCCTCTAGGAGGCAGTCCACCAGAAAGTCCTATGCCCTCAAGTGGCGTAGGTTCTAAATATGGTGTGCTCAGCGCAATGAAGATCCTTTCTCCTGCCTTGTGCCAGTAGTACTACAATACCTACTTCACCTGTCAGACCTAGGCCTTAAGTCCAACTCTGTTCGGGTCCACCTCAGTGCTCTATCAGCACACAACTCACCGGTGGAGGGTCAGTCTCTGTCGGTTCACCCCTTGGTGTCCCGCCTCCTCAGAGGCCTGCTTCTGCTCAAGCCTCCGATTCGTCCACCAGCCACTGAGTGGGATTTGAATGTGGTCTTGCAGCAACTTACTCGCCCATCGTTTGAGCCGATGGCTACTTGCCATTTACGCTTCCTTTCTTGGAAAGCGCTCTTCCTGGTAGCTCTCACCTCGGCCAGATGTGTGAGTGAGCTTCAAGCTCTGGTTTCTGATAGACCATACACACGGTTCTATAGGAACAGGGTGGTCCTACGGACCCATCCGAAGTTCCTTCCAAAAGTTGTCTCCTCCTTCCATCTCAACCAGGAGGTGGTTTTTCCGACATTCTTTCCCAGGCCGCATACCAGCCGGGCTGAAACAGTCTTGCATACCCTGGACTGTAAGAGGGCATTGTCCTTTTACATAGAAAGTACGCGGGGGCACCGAAGGGCTACTCAGCTCTTCATCTCCTTTGACCCTAATAAACTGGGGTTGCCTGTCTCCAAGCATACGTTGTCCACTTGGGTAGCAGATTGTATCGCCTGGGCATACAAGGCAGCTGGCCTCTCCTTGCAGGGTCGCATCATGGCCCACCGTGTCAGGGCGAAAGCCGCGTCAGTAGCTCATCTCCGCTCTGTTCCGTTGGCAGACATCTGCTGGGCTGCTACTTGGTCTTCAAGCCAGACTTTTGCAGCCCACTACTGCCTTGAGAGAGATTCCCGGAGTGACAGTGCTTTCGGACAGGCGGTACTCTGTAATCTCTTTGAGGTTTAGGCAACTCCTACCCTCCGGCCCTTGTGTTGGGCTACAGTATGGGGGCGTTCTTAGAGGATATTCTTATCACGAATGCTGAGGCTCTTAAGAGGGAGCCATTTTTTCAGCTTTGGGTTCCCAGTAGCCTAGAGCTGGGGAGTCCCATATGTGAGGACTGACTTCCTGCTTGGTCCTGGAGAAAGAGTGGTTACTCACCTGTAACAGGTGTTCTCCAGGAGCAGCAGGAATCAGTCCTCACGACCCTCCCTCCTCCCCTGGAGTTGCAGTCATATACCTTATTTTGTTTTTTGCTGTCTTTTAGCTATGTCATCAGACTGAGCAAGATGGCACCCTTGGGCGGGAAGGGGACTGCACAGGCTCGCTGCATTCCCAAAGGCTGAAAGCTGGGGAAATTCTCCGCATGGGGGCTCCGTCGGTGCCGACATCACCCATATGTGAGGGCTGATTCCTGCTACTCCTGGAGAACACCTGTTACAGGTGAGTAACTACTCTTTCCCCTCTCCATTTCACTCTCCCAGCCCCATCCCATTCTAATCCTTCCCCAACATCAGCTCCCTGCTAGTTCCAGCCCCACCCAGCATCCGCTCCCTTCTAGTCCCCGCATCAACCCCTGTTATCCAAGTTTATACCCCTGTTCGATGTAAAACCAAACAAAATGTGTGTTTTGGTCACTTTATTATACTGTAAACCGCGCTGATGCCGAATAGTGCGGTATATAAGCAACTGTAATAAATAATAAATAAAGAAAAAATCAGCCCATTTCCAGTCCTAGCCCCCCATCAGCCCATTTCCAGTCCTAGCCCCCCATCAGCCCATTTCCAGTCCTATCCTAGCCCCACCATCAGCCCATTTCCAGTCTTTGCTCCCCCATCCATTTCCAGTCCTATCCAAGTCTCTCCATCAGCTCATTTCCAATCCCAGTCCCCCATCAGCCCATTTTTAGTCTTTTTCCTAGCCCCACCATCAGCCCATGTCAAATCCAAGCTCCCCCTGAGCCTACTTCCAGTTCTAGCCCCTCCATGAGTCCATTTTAATCAAAGCCCCCACCACAGCCCATTTCCAATCTTAGCACCCCCCAACAGCCCATTTCCAGTCCTATCCTAGCCCCTCCATCAGCCCATTTCCTTTCCTAGCTCCCTCCCCTCACAGCCCTTCCATTCCAGGACCCCTCCCCATCAGCTATTTGCAGTTCAAGCCCTCCCCTTCCACTCAGCCCATTTCCATTCCAAGCCCCCCTCCCCATCAACTATTTGCAGTTCAAGCCCCCCCTTCCACTCAGCCCATTTCCATTCCAAGCCCCTATCCCCATCAGCTATTTGCAGTTCAAGCCCCCTCTTCCACTCAGCCCATTACCAGTCTTAGCAACCCCCCAGCCCATTACCAGTCCTAGCCCCCCCAGCCCATTACCAGTCCTAAACCCCCCCAGCCCATTACCAGTCCTAAGCCCCCCATCAGCCCACCTCCAGTCTTAGCGCCCCATAGCCCATTACCAGTCCTAACCCCCCCATCAACCCACTTCCAGTCCTTACCCCATCACTCCATTTTCAGTCTTAGCCCCCCCCCCCCCATAGCCCATTACCAGTCCTAACCCCTTCCCCCCCCATCAGCCCAGGTAAATTAAAAAATAAAAAATAAAAGCTAACTGCTGCTGCTGCCGTTGCCGCTGTGGCAGCGGCAGAATCAAGTGTCCCACGCGCCCCCCCCCCCCTGCCTGGCAGAGCCCTCCCTGAATCACTCCCCTCCGCGCCGGCTTTCAGAGCCGCAAAGAGAGAGTTTCTCTCTCGCGGCTCTGTTAAGCCCACTGGCGCTGATGGGAAACAGGCATTTCCCGTTTCCCATCAGCCCTGGCGGGCTTAACAGAGCCACAAGAGGGAAACTCTCCCTTCACGGCTCTGAAAGCCGGCGCCGAGGGGAGTGATTCAGGGAGGGCTCTGCCGGGCAGGCGGGGGGGGGGGGGGCCGCGGGACACTTGATTCTGCTGCTGCCATGGCGGCAGTGGCAGCAGCAGCAGCCAGTTTTTTTTGGGGGGGGGGTTTATTTACCGGCGGTCTTTAAATGCAGAATGTTGTTTGCACGGGGCCCCCTGAAACGTGGGGCCCTGTGCAAACAACATTCTTGCTCAATGGATGGGCCGGCCCTGTGGATATCAAGAACTTTTACCTGAACTCCTTTCTCAGGAAGAAAGTACCTTACTAAAATAGGGCACACTTAAATGCTTCCATGTTTGAGAATCACAAAAAATTGTTTAAAGACTTGTTTCAGAAAGGTCTCTCTTGAGGGCATCGATAGAGTTGGGTTTGAAAACATTACAGATGATTGCTTCCATTTTGGTTTGCGCACAAGAGTATTTTTCATCAAAACATTTTTTCAACAACTTTGAAGTAAGTCTGATGACTGAAAAGAATGGTTGTGGACAACACAGAGATAAGCCCATGTACCCTTAATTGTAGTCAGTGACTGAGTTTTCTCATCAAAAGTTTGACTTTTAAAAAAAGAAGTCACAGTTCTACTTGAAGAAGCACTTCCATCTGCTGTCTTGTGTTTGTCTGTCCTTAGGTGCTGAACAATGTCTCCCTTTCCTGCATGTGCAATTGAAAAGAAAGACTGGCATTTGTTACAATACACCGTGCTATCACCAGAATGTTTCTTAATTAACGGGTATTCATTTTGTAGTTGTTCATTAACAGTTTCTTTTGGGCATTTTAAAATGAAAATAAAGTCTAAAGATGAAATAGAAACCTGCATCCTAGGCTAAAAACCTACACAGATGACAGAAACAACAAAATCAGCTGACCACTGATCTTGATACTGATGTTTGCCCAAGGATCATGGGCACCAGCTCTGTGGGTGCTGAGCATGCCAATATTTTCTCCTGTAGGTCTGTATATCTGTAGCAAAACCCCCCACCATACACCAGAGCTGCAGGACAAGGGAGAAGGAAGGTTTCTGTATCCTAGCTACTGCCCCACCTCCCCCTGCTCCCTATTGGCTGGCTTAATTTTATTTATCTATTTATTTCACATTCTTATATACTCACTTATCCGCCAATCAAGGCGATTTACAATGAACAGAACTTAAACATTACATCGAACATGGTTAACATTGTACAACATAACAGCATATATATATGTGTGTATATATATATATGTGTGTGTGTGTATGTGTGTGTATATATATATATATATATATATATATATATATAGAGAGAGAGAGAGAGAGAGAGAGAGAGAGATAGATAGATAGATAGATATAGATATGTATATTAAAAAATAGTGAATACTGAGTAACAGCAATAAACTATTTATAGTGTAACTGGCATGAGGTCATGTGGGTATATCAATGATTGACTGATATCAGGGTAGATGGGTATTAAAAAGTATTAGAAAGCAGAGTTGTTAAAACCCATGAGGATTGTGGAAAATTGCAAGAGGATCTTGATAAATTGGAAGACTGGGCATCAAAATGGCAGATGAAATTTAATGTGGACAAGTGCAAAGTTATGCACCTAGGGAAGAACAACCCAAACTATGGTTACACGATGCAAGATTCCACATTAGGACTGATGCAAAGTTATGCACCTAGGGAAACCCCCCCCCCCCCAAACTATGGTTACACGATGCAAGGTTCCACATTAGGACTGATGCAAAGTTATGCACCTAGGGAAGAACAACCCAAACTATGGTTACACGATGCAAGATTCCACATTAGGACTGATGCAAAGTTATGCACCTAGGGAAACCCCCCCCCCCCCCAAACTATGGTTACACGATGCAAGGTTCCACATTAAGAACCACCACCCCGCAAAAAGATTTAGGTGTCATCGTGGATAACATGTTAAAACCCTCCGCCCAGTATGCAGCGGCGGCCAGGAGAGCAAATAGAATGCTAGGTATCATAAGGAAAGGAATGGAAAATAAAACAAAGGATATTATAATGCCTCTGTATCGTTCCATGGTGTGACTGCACCTTGAATATTGTGTGCAATTCTGGTCGCTGTATCTTAAAAGGATATAGCGTTATTTGAAAAGGTACAGAAAAGAGCCACCAAAATGGTAACGGGGATGGAAGGATACCCCTATGAAGAGAGGCTGAAAAGGTTAGGGCTCTTCAACCTTGAAAAGAGATGACTGAGGGGAGATATGATAGAGGTCTATAAATTAACGAATAGAGTGGAACGGGTAAACGTAGATCAATTGTTTACGCCATCAAAATCTAGAAAGACTAGGGGGCATGCAATGAAGCTATTTTAGACTAATAAGAGAAAATATTTTTTCACTCAACGTGTCATCAAACTCTGGAATTTGTTAGTGAAGGATGTAGTAAAAGCTGTTAGTGTAGCCGAGTTTAAAAAAGGTTTGTACGAGTTCCTGGAGGAAAGGTCCATATTTCATTATTAAAGTGGACTAGGGATATCCACTGCTTGCCCCAATACAAGCATTGTGGAACCTGTGTCTTTTGGGGAAACTGCTAGGTACTTATGACCTAGATTGGCCACTGTTGGAAAGAGGATACTGGGCTTGATGGACCTTTGTCTGACCCTGTAGGACATATCTTATGTTCTTATGTTGGGGATTTGGGCATGGTCAGAAAATGTTTTACAGTCTGGTATTAAATTATCCTTTGTTAGGAAATTAGATATTCTGAGTGGAGCTGACCATAGTGTTCCTTGAATATTAGTAATAATCTTTTTTCTGAAGACTGAAAGATCTTTTATTTCTCTTATACCTCTCCACCCCTGCACATTCTCCTCTTTTACTCCCCACCAGCACTACGCTCTCCTCTCTGGGATTCTCTCCTCTTGACTATCTCTGATCTCTCATTACACTATCCACATCTTTTAATTGCAGGTGATTTCAATCTACATCTTGACTCCCCCTCTTCCTCCAGGGAGCGTTCTTTCATCACCTTCCTTCAGGATCTGTCCCTCAAGCAACATATTATCCATCCAACCCACTGTGCAGGTCATACACTTGACCTCATCATTTCCCACTCTAACTCCATCTTCCAGCTCAGTGACTTCCGTACAATCCCCCTTCCCTGGAATGATCACTACTGCCTTGTATTTCGCTGCCTTGTTCCATCCTCTGCCCTACTCTCCTCCGCAGGTTCCCCCTCCGTTCCTCCTCCTATATGGGTGCGCCTTAAACGTCGTATTACTCCCCTAACTCTTCAAAAATTCCCATCCACTGATTCTCTTCTCCCTGCTACATTCCCTTCTCGCTCACCTAACTCGCAGGTCTCTTGTTGGAATTCCTCCCTCTCCACAGCTCTAGACCGAATAGCTCCTTTATATCCCTGCCATTGTCGTCCCCGTCCCTCTCAACCTTGGTTCCATCCTGACCTTCGCCTTCTCCGTTCTCACGTACATCGAGCGGAACGGCGATGGCAGAAATCCTGTTCCCCTTCTTCACTACAGTCCTTCAAACAGCACCACTCTCACTACTGGTCTCAGGTCCATCTTGCCAAGCAAACCTACTTCTCTGACACAATCACCACTGCCCCTAACCAGACACGTTGTCTTTATTTTGTCCTTAAATCCCTCACATCCCTCCAAGATTCATCCCTTCAATCACTCCCAGTCCTTTACAGCTGGCATCCTTCTTCAATTCTAAAATTTTGAATCTTCGGGCATCCCTTCCGTATTGTCCTCCTTTGATATCTTCCCCCTCCCTCTCCTCCTCCTACCCCCTCTCTCTCCCATACCTGGGATTCCTTCCACCCACTTACCACCTCTGAGATCATTAAGTCAATCTCTTCCTCGAATAAAACCACCTCCTCTCTTGGTTCCTCCCTCCCTCCCTTGCTTTGCCTCCTCTCTCCCTCCCTTGCTTTGCCTCCTCTTATCCTTACCATGATTAACACAAGTCTCTCTACTGGTACTGTCCCACACCCTTGGAAGCATGCACTCATGCGTCCTATCCTCAAGAACGCCTCCCTGGACCCTCTTACTCCTGCTCACTACCGTCCTGTTTTTCACCTTCCCTTTCTCTCTAAAACACTAGAAAAAGCAGTCTTCGCACAACTCTCTCATCACTTGGATACTATCAATTTTTTGCACCCTCGACAGTCAGGCTTTCGACCAGGTCACAGTGTGGAGACGGTACTTCAGGAGTTTTCAACCCAGTCCTCTGGGAACCCTAGGCCAGTCAGGTTTTCAGGATTCCCAGAATGAATATGCATGAGAAAGATTTGCATGTTCTGCCTTCATTGTATACAAATCTATCTTATCTATCTATCATATTCATTGTGGGAATCCTGAAAACCTGACTGGCCTAGGGTTCCTCAAGGACTGGATTGAAAACTTCTGGCCTTTCTAAATGAATTGCATGTTGCACATGACCAGGGTGACATTTCGGTGGCGGTATCTCTTGACCTTTCGGCAGCGTTTGACCTTGTAGATCACTCTCTTCTGCTCTCTCGTCTTTGTGATGCTGGCCTTTGTGGTATTGTCTATCGCTGGTTTCATTCCTATCTTTCTTCTCGGTCCTACTCCGTCCTTTCTCACTCCTCCTCGACCCCCTCTTCTGCTCCTGTCCCTCTACACTGTGGTGTCCCACAAGGCTCTGTCCTTGCGCCTCTCCTATTTAATATGTTCCTTGCACCCCTAGCCCTTCTCATTCAGCAATCAGGGATCACAGCTTTCTATTACACAGTAGATCTTTTTCTTCTCCATGACACTTCTCTTCAGCCTGATTTTTCCCCGCTCAACTCGTGTCTTTTCTTTGTCGCAAACTGGCTTTCCACAAACTGTCTACACTTAAATCTCTCCAAAACTGTTGCTATCTGGTTCCCCCACAGTAGTCCCTGTCCACAACTGGCTCCATCCTTCGCTGGATCCTCTATCCCACTTGTATCATGTTTTCATTATCTTGGTGTTCTTCATGATTCTAACTTTTCCTTCCATGAGCACATCTCCCACGTTACCAAAACTTCCTTTTTCTACCTCCGTCAGATTTGAGCTGTTCACCCTTTCCTCACCACCCTGGTACTTGCCCTTGTTTCTCGCCTTGATTTCTGTAATTCTGTCCTTTCCGGTATCCCTCAATCTCAGCTTCACAGACTCCAATGCATTCAGAATACAGCTGCCCATTTACTCACTCACTTCTCCCGCTTTGATCACGTCACTCCTCTGTTTTTGCACCTTCACTGGCTACTGGTATCCACTATAAGCTCCTTACCCTTGTCCACCAGGTTCTTTACACCCACACCCCTCAATATTTATCTGACCTCATCCAATCACATACTCCCAGTCGTGCTCTCTGATCAATTCATGTGAACCTCCTTCATCTCCCCTCTCCTCCTCCAGCCCACCTGCACGCCACTCGCTCCTCTGCTTTTTTCTTCATTGGTCCAGCACTTTGGAATTCACTCCCTTCATCTCTCCACCTAGAACAGAACACCTGTACCTTTAAAGCACGCTTCAAGACTCACCTTTTCTCCTCAGCCTTTGACCCCCCTACCCCTCCTGTGTGACCTTCCCTCATGCCCCTTCTGTTTCTGTTTCTTTAGTCTGGTATGTATGGTCTACTACGTACTGTCCTATTTATATTGTAATTTCCTTTACTTTTCCTTGGCCCTTGGCCATGCTGTTGAATTTACTGTAATTGTACACCGCTTTGTTATTATATTGAAGAGAGGTATATCAAGTTTAATAAACATAAGGGAATTCCACAACATTGGGGCATAATATGAAAATGCCCTATTGCTTGTTGTTTTGTTTGTTTTTTGGAAGTTAGGTGGTGTGGATAGGGAATTTTGAATACATCCCCTTCTCTGTCTGGTGTCTGTGGTTTTGGATATTAGAGTGATAAGGTGAGATGTCATGTATTAACTTAAATATGACGACCAGGTTCTCATATTTACTTCTACTGGCAAAAGGGAGCAAGAGCAAACTGTGTAAGATTGGTGTGATGTGGTCTGAACCAGATGCTTGCATTATTACACGTGCTACTGTGTTTTGTGCAAGCCGGAGGTGTGTTAGGGTGTGCTTTGATAGGCCTTGTAATATGCTATTACAGTAGTCTAAATGTGGATTTACCATTGCCTGGATAACTGTTCTGAGATCTGATGGTTCTAGCAGGCGTCTTAATCGTTGTAGCGTCTTAATCTTTCTATAAATGGCTTGGGTGGATTTATTTATGTGGTTATAATGTTCAGTGATTTATCTAGGATAATTCCCAGATATTTTCTCTCCTCCTTCACTGCAACTGCTGTTTCTCCAAGGTGTATATGTGGAGGTGGGGTGAATTCTTTGTTTCTGGTTATAAACATGGCTTCTGTTTTCTTGAGGTTTATCGTAAGGTTGTTAGATAGGAGCCATTGAGAGGCTTCCTGATAACATGCCATGATTTGCTCTAGGTTAACCTTTGTGGTATTAGTTGGAAGGTACATCATTTAATTTAATTTAATTTAAATTTAATTTAATTAACAGTTTCTTATATACCGCACCTTCCAGTGATCAAGTGCGGTTTACATAGAGCAACATGGAACAGGCCAATGGCTGTTTTTACAGTGAACATCTTAAAACTATAACAACTCATTACATGAAACAACTGGGAACTATGTACAGAGATCAACCTTAGAACTATTTACAGTTGTAAGTAAGTCGTATATGAATCATAATGATCATGATATCGTTGGTGTATATATGGTAGAGAACTTTATGCTTTTGAAAAATGTTGCAGATTGGTTGGAGGTAGATATTGAATAAAAGGGCAGATAGTGCAGATCCCCGGGGATTCCTTGGTTTTGACTAAAGTGTTGTGATGTTACTTGGCCAATTTTTACCTGTTGGGTGCGATCCCTTAGGTATGAAGTGAACCAGGTTAGGGCATACCACAGATTCCAATTTGTTACAATCTTCTTAAAAGTATATTATGGCTAATTGAATCAAAAGCTGAAGCAATATCTAGGAATATCATTATGAAGGCATTTTGGGATTTTTCATTCCCTTTGATGAGTGTATCGAATAATGTTATGATAAGGGTTTTGACCCCATGATGTGTTCTGAAACCATACTGCTGTGGACGAAGTGGAGTATTTGAGTCTAGGTGGACCTTTAGTTGGTTTTGGACTATTTTTTCTATTATCTTTGCTCCTCCTACCTCTTCTTTTCCTGCCATTCCTCCCCTTTCTCATCACTGGTCCACCTTTGAGCCCATTACCTCAGACACTCTCTCTAAGGTTTTCACTTCCACCCGAAAGACCTCTTGTCCGGCCGATCCCATCCCCTCTTCCTGGTTGCTGGAACCTTCTCTTGCACTGTCCCCTCTTATTCTATCGCTTTTCAACTCCAGTCTCTCTTCTGGCACTTTTCCCTCCCCGTGGAAGCATGCTACTGTCTGTCCTATCCTTAAAAAGAGTTCTCTAGACCCTTCCTCCCCCTCCAATTGGCGTCCTATATCTAATCTCCCTTTTCTCTCTAAGCTCTTGGAAAAATTGGTCTTTTCTCAGCTCTCCTCTCACCTCGAGGTTTCTCTCACTCTCCATCCACGTCAATCAGGTTTCCGTCCAGGCCATAGCACTGAATCTGTTCTTCTCTCCCTCCTCAACGACTTGCACTCTGCTCATGATTGTGGTCTACTTTCTCTTGCTGTTTCTCTAGATCTCTCGGCTGCTTTCGACCTGGTTGATCACCGCACTTTGCTATCTCGCCTTCAGGATGCGGGTCTTTCTGGTTTGGCTCTTCGTTGGTTTCACTCTTTTTTGTTCAGTCGCACTTTCTCAGTTCACACTGGTTCAGAGTCCTCTCCCTCTACACCCCTTCCCTGTGGTGTTCCTCAAGGTTCTGTTCTTGCCCCTCTTCTCTTTAATGTATTCCTGGCCCCGCTTGCCCTCCTTGTCCAGCAACACGGTGTTTCTGCCTATTACTACGCGGATGATATCTTTCTCCTCTATCACACTGATTCTGTTGCACCCGATATCACTGCCTTCAATATCTGTCTCTCCTCTGTAGCCTCCTGGCTCTCAACTAACTTTCTTCACATTAATCTCTCGAAAACTTCGGCCATATGGTTCACTTTCGGTAATCCCACTCCTACCCTCACTCCCTTATTTTCCTCTTCACCCATCCCCACCATCTCTTCCCTGCGGTACTTGGGTGTGATTCTTGATTCCTCCCTTTCCTTTAAAGAACATATCTCCTCAGTTGTCCAACGTTCCTTCTTTTCCTTAAAACAACTCCGTGCCGTACGTCCTTTTCTTACTATTTCTTCCATGACTACTCTCATTATCTCCCTTGTTATGTCTCGTTTCATTTTTCATTTCATTTATTTAGGCTTGATATACCGCCCAAGACCGAAGTATCAGGGCGGTGTACAATAAAAGGCAGCTGCGGAAAAACAAAGAGAGAAAGGAACGCCATTGGATAATAGGAAAGAATAAGAGAGAGAAAGAGAGAAAAATAGGATAGAGTCTACAGAGCTAAACACAGGAACATGGGGAGGGAAAGAGGACAGGGGGTGGGAGTTGAATATGGTGTGAGGGACAGAAGTTGAATGGCAGTTGAATGTAACGTAAGGGACATGAGTTGGCATGCTGACTGCATATCAGGGAGAGGCCTGTAGGCCTGTAGGTCTCGAATGTTGTAATGTTTGTCTTGCTGGTCTCCCCCAATCCCAACTTTGTCGCCTTCAACGTGTTCAAAATGCTGCTGTTCGTGTCCTTTCCCATGCTTCACGGTTCGATCATGTCACCCCTCTGTTAATACATTTTCATTGGCTTCCTATTGTCTTTCGTGTTCAGTTTAAAATTCTTATTTTTGTTCACAGGGTGATCCATTCAGGTATCCCCCTGTATCTTGCCAGCCAGGTCCACCTTCTTACCCCTCATCATCCTCTCCGCTCTATTCACGCTAACCGTATGTTTCTACCCTCCCCCTCCCAAGCGCACCTAGAATCTACTCGGTCTTCCGCTTTCTTTTTTCTTGGTCCAAGGCTTTGGAACTCCCTTCCCCCCTCTCTACGTCTAGAAACCTCCTACCCGTCCTTAAAAGCTAACCTCAAAACCCATCTCTTCTGTTCTGCCTTTAACCTTCCTTTCCCGGCCCCATCTTCCCCCCCCCCCCCTCTAGGCCTATGACAGCATATCCCTACCCCTGTCTTACATTATTCTGGAGTGGAGGAGTCGCCTAGTGGTTGGGGCAAGGTACTTCAGGCCGGAAGGTCGGGGGTTCAAATCCCACTAGAGGACAGCAACCTTGGGACGGAAGGACTGGGGTTTCTAGTCCCACAGGTGCTCCTTGTGGTCATGGGCAAGCCACTTAACCCTCCATAGCCCATGTTCCCTGTAAAATAGTTATCTCCAAGTTATAATGCCCTGTTCAATGTAATTTCAGTTTGTTCAATGTAAACCGCACTGATGCAGAATAGCGCGGTATATAAGAGAATGTAAATAAATAAATAAATAAATAAATATTCTCTATGTTGTTGCCATCCCCTTCTCTTTTCCCTTTTGTTACCCATCTTTACCCCCCAATCTGTTTCTCTGTTTCTATCCCTTTTTTCTTTGATTTTATGGAGTTCCCTTTCTGGCTCTCTTTCGCGGCTCTCTCTCTTTTTAACATCTTTTTTAAAATTGATTTTATGTATTGTGAACCGCCCAGATGCTAACTGTATTGGGCGGTATATAAAGTTTTAATAAACATCAGGGCCGGATTTACCTATACGCCATGTACGCCATGGCGTAGGGCCCACAGCCGGCAGGGGCCCACAAAAAAAGAACCAGTTAATTTTTTTTAAACACAATTTAAAAAAAAAACCTGGTGGCTGCCGCCGCGGGGCCCCCTCTGCTGCCGCGGGGCCCCCTCTGCTGCCGCGGGGCCCCCTCTGCTGCCGCGGGGGCCCCGTCTACAAGCTGAAGCCGTCGGGTCGGGTCGGGTCTCTCCCTCCCTCCCTCGCTGCAGGCTGCGAGAGACGCGAAGATAGAGCGTCTCCTCGCGTCTGTGTTAAGCCCGCAGGGGCTGATGGGATTTCCCATCAGCCCCTGCGGGCTTAACACAGACGCGAGGAGACGCTCTCCCTTCGCGTCTCTCGCAGCCTGCAGCGAGCGAGGGAGGGAGGGAGGGAGAGAGACCCGACCCGACGGCTTCAGCTTGTAGACGGGGCCCCCGCGGCAGCAGAGGGGGCCCCGCGGCGGCAGCCACCAGGTTTTTTTTAAAAATTAAAGTTTACTTTAGGCCGGGGGGGGGTAGGACTGGTAATGGGCTATGGGGGGGGTAGGACTGGTAATGGGCTATGGGGGGGGGGGGGGAGGACTGGTAATGGGCTATTGGGGGGGCTGGGGCTGGAAATGGACTGGGGGGGGTAGGGCTGGTAATGGGCTATGGGGGGGGTAGGACTGGTAATGGGCTATTGGGGGGCTGGGGCTGGAAATGGGCTGGGCTGGGCTGGGCTGGGTTGGGGGGGTTAAGGCTAGAGGTGGGCTGATGGGGTTAGGACTGGTAATGGACTGTGGGCTGTTGGGGGGGCTTAGAACTGGCAATGGGCTTTGGGGGGGTTAAGACTGGTAATGGGCTGTGGGCTGATGGGGGCTGTCTGGTAATGGGCTATGGGGGGGGCTAGGACTGGAAATGGGCTGGGGGGTTAAGACTGGAGGTGGGCTGATGGGGTTAGGACTGGTAATGGGCTGTTGGGGGGGTTAGAACTGGTAATGGGCTTTGGGGGGGTTAAGACTGGTAATGGGCTGTGGGCTGATGGGGGTTGTCTGGTAATGGGCTATGGGGGGCTAGGACTGGAAATGGGCTGGGGGTTTAAAACTGGAGGTGGGATGATGGGGTTAGGACTGGTAATGGGCTGTGGGCTGATGGGGGGTAGGACTGGCAATGGGCTATGGGGGGCTGACTGGAAATGGGTGATGGGGTTAGGACTGGAAGTGGGCTGATGGGGGGTTAGGACTGGTAATGGGTTATAGGGGGGGCTTAAACTGAAAATGGGGTGATGGGGGGTTAAGGACTGAAAATGGGGTGATGGGGGGCTAGGACTGGTATTGGGTTGGGGGGTTGCTAGGACTGGAAATGGGCTGATGGATGGCTAGGACTGGAAATGGGCTGATGCAGGGACTAGAAGGGAATGGATGCTGGGTGAGGCTGGAACTAGAAGGGAGCTGATGTTGGGGGAGGATTAGAATGGGATGGGGCTGTAAGAGTAAAATGGAGAAGGGAAAAATATTTTGTGTGGGAGGGATAAAAAAATCTACAATTGGCCGGGTATTGGGAGAGTAAGTGGGGATTGAGGATGGAGGGGTAAAATTTGAGTGGATGAAATAGGAATGAGGAAAGAGCAAAAGGAGAAAGATTAGTATGTTAAAGCAGATGTAGAGAGAGAATGGAAAAAAATCTAGAAGAGAGAAGAAAGGACAAATGGACAGCAGACGATGGAGAGTTAGCAGAAGACACGAAGAAACCAGAAGAAAGTGGCTGGAGCAATTGCAGCTGAAAAAAATGCACAAAAGGTAGAAAAATATCTCTTTATTTTGAATTTATTAATTGGAATATGTCAGCTCTGGTAAATGTGCATCATTAACGTCTGCGCTTTGTTTAGTACAAGAGCAAATTAATGTATAGTTTTATTTCTACAGTGTTGTACATTCCAAGTTTGGCTTTTGGGATTCCCAGTTTAATTATTGTCTTCCTGTTTCTAAATTGTGATTCCTTGTTTGGTGATGGTCTATGTTCTGCATGTGTAACTGAGCTGAGGTGTTCTGTTTATATAATTCCTATTTGACATTGCCACTTGTTCTCTTTCCCCAGTAGGTCATGTATTGTTGTTCTCTGAAATGTATTGGTTTAATATTTGCAGTGTTGCCTTTTGATTGGTAGAGTATGGTGCTTTGTGAGTCCTGGTAGTGCTGTTAGGATACGGCGGGTTTACTATGGGCAGTGTTTGTAGTAGTTCCTAATGTGTCTGGCAGTTGGCACTGGATTATAGTAATGTAGAAATCTTTTAGTCTTTCTTTATCCATACACTCATTAAGAGGCACGTTTACTAAAAGTTAGTATATGGTAACATTATGCAAATATTTATGCAAATGATGCCCCTTATGCAAATGAGGTCCGCACCCCCCTTGGGCCGCCCCTGCTGGGGGCCCACAATTTTTGTTGGCGTAGGGCCTCACTCAAGGTAAATCCGGCCCTGATAAACATAAACAAGTATGGTAGGCTCAATATTGGTCTATAGGAGCTTGGATGGAGTTTGTCCAGTACGTTTTATTTTAGTATTGGGTGTATAGATGCCTGTTTAAGAGATGCCCCTCACTTCTTTTCCTGTTTGTGGGTATTTTCTGAGGTCCTGAGGTCCTACTCCTATGAAGAAAGGCTAAAAAGGTTAGGGCTCTTTAACCTGGAAAAGAGACGGCTGAGGGGAAATTTGATAGAAGTCTATAAATTAATGAACGGAGTGGAACGGGTAAACGTAGATCGATTGTTTACGTTATCAGAATATAGAAAGACTAGGGGACATGCAATGAAGCTACAGGGTAAACTATTTAAAACTAATAAAAGAAAATATTTCTTCACTGTGGAATTTGTTACCGGAGGATGTAGTAAAGGCTGTTAGTGTAGCTGGGTTTAAAAAAGGTTTGGACAAGTTCCTGGAGGAAAGGTCCATAAACCATTATTAAGAAGGGACCCAGGATATCAATGCTTGACCCAGTACAAGCATTGCGGAACCTGTGTCTTTTGGGGAAACTGCTAGGTACGTATGACCTAGATTGGCCACTGTTGGAAAGAGGATACTGGATTTTATGGACCTTTGTCTGACCCTGTAGGACATATCTTATGTTCTTATGTTGGGGATTTGCCCTTTAAATATTCCTTTTCAGTTTTGCCCACTGTTTTTCTGTATCCCCCAGCTGTTCCCATCCCGCTAACGACTCTAAGGTATTGGCCCATCTTGGCAAAGTTAGTTTTCCTAAAGTCTAAGACCCTCGCTTTTGAATGGATTTTTCACAGTCCTAGTCCTAATACTGAACCACACCATCTGGTGATTACTAGATGCAAAATGATCTCCCACTATAACATCAAAAACACTTTCACCATTTGTAAGCACCAAGGCCAGTATGGCCCCTTCACGAGTGGATTCTGTTACCAGTTGCCTGAATAGTTCTCCTGGTGCCGAAAATCCTGCCTGCTGTCAATTTACCCAAACTAAGATTTGTTAGTACGGGAAAGCCAGAGAGGCGACTGGTTCTTGCCTGGGGCTGTGGTGCACTAGACTCATTTAAGTCCTGTGCAATGGACAAAGAAAGATCTAAACATCAGCCCCCTGAAAATCAGCAATTTTCAATAATAGATGGATCTCAAACTGATCTCCAGTAAAAGTCATCTCATGGCCTCTGGAGTTAGTTAAAGGGAAAAACCTATTCAGTATTTGAAATAAGTTATGCTGGAGTTTCCATTGCAAAAAAAAAAAAAGGCAATGTGTACCTTTGAGTCTATGCTGACTCCTGGCGACCCCTGGGTATTCTTGGCATTGTGACCGTAAGTAGACTGCCAGGCCTTTCTTTCAATATAGATAAACCCCTCTCCAGTGAATCCAATTACATCAAAAACAAACAGCCATGTTACTGTGCAACTGTGCAAAAACGCCGTGGTAGGATGCTGCCACACTGACCCAGAGTGAGTATGCTCGCCATTGGACAACGAATTGTTTATCGTCCTATGTAGTATATATTCTGCAGTGTCCATGTGATTTATTACATGTGGGCAGGACGATTCGCCCTATTAAAAAGAGATTAGCGGAACATGCGTCTCGTATATGTCAATAGCTTTTGACAGCATCGATAGTTGAACACTGCGTGACTTGCTATCATGTATTTGAGGACCTGCATTGGACAATCATAGATCAAGTTCCTCCTGACCCACACGGAGGAGACAGGACGTTTAGGCTTCAATGGTTGGAGCAGCGGTGGATATTTAATTTGAATACCGTGCATCCCAATGGACTTAATCGTGAAATTGACTGGGCCAGTCTTCTGTGAATGTTGGATGACATCATGAGATTGAGTTTGTCAAGTCTAACCAATGAGATTTGGGATTCCCCTGTGAGTGGGGCATTCCCTGTTTCTATTGGCAGGTTCTCCTTTGAAGTGTAATGGTTCAGCCAATTAGATTTAAATGAAGTCATCATGTGAGCCGCGGGACGGCGTTTTTGCACAGTTGTTGTTGTTGTTGTTAAATGCCGTCGAGTCGGAGTCGACTCATGGCGACCCTCTGGATAGCTATCCTAAATTGTGTTCAGTCTTCAGTCAGGCGGCTCATTGTTGACAGACTGGTACCCGTAGCTGCTGTTATTGTATCGATCCATCTCATTGCTGGCCTTCCTCTTTTGCGCTGACCTTCTATCTTGCCAAGCATGATGTCTTTCTCTAATGATCTCTCTCTCCGCATGATGTGTCCAAAGTATGAAAGTCGAAGTCTTGTCATCTGAGCTTCTAAAGAAAGCTTAGGTTTGATCTCCTCTAGTACAGACTGGTTTGTTCTTCGAGCAGTCCATGGTATACACAGGATTCGCCGCCAGCACCATAATTCAAAGGCATCAATTTTCTTCCTGTCTATCTTTTTCACCGTCCAGCTTTCACATCCATATGATGTTATTGAAAATACCATGGCTTGAACAAGTCGAATCTTTGTATGGAGAGAGACATCTCTGCTCTTCAGAATCTTATCTAGGTCTGTCATAGCCATTCTGCCCAGAGCAATGCGTCGTCTGATTTCTTGACTGCTTGTTGCTTCTTTATTGATAGTTGATCCAAGTAGGTTAAAATTATTCACGATTTCAATTTCTTCTCCTTCGACGATGAACCTGTTGATTATGATGTTGTCATGATCTTTGTCTTCTTTACATTAAGGTGCAGGCCCATTTTGAGACTATGTTCTTTGATTGTGAGAAGCAAATGTTTCAGATCATTTATTTATTTTATTTTATTTTAGCTGTATTTATATCCCACTTTTCACCGGGTCAAAGCGGTCAATTGGGACATACATTTAACACGAGGGGATATGACACACATACGCTAATACTTACAGGGAATATGAGCAATGGAGGGTTAAGTGGCTTATCCAAGACCACAAGGAGTGCCTATAGGACTAGAAATCCCAGTCCCTCTGGCCTGAGATTGCTGTCCCCAGGTGGGACTTGAACCCCCGGCCCTCCGGCCTGAAGTACCTTGTCCTAACCACTAGGCCACTCCTCCACCTCATCTTCACTTTCCGCCAGTAATGTGGTGGTATCAGCATAGCGAAAGTTGTTGATGAGTCTTCCACCAATCTTCACACCTCTGTTGTCTTCATACAATCCTGCTTCTCTGATGATTTGTTCTGCATATAAATTAAACAGGTAGGGGGAAAGTATGCAGCCTTGTCTTACACCTTTGCTTATTTTAAACCATTCTGTTTCTCCTTGTTCTGTTCAAACTGTTGCTTCTTGATCAATGTACAGATTGTGCAAGAGTACAGTCAGGTGTTCTGGTATACCCATGCTTCTTAATGTGGTCCAGAGTTTCTCATGGTTTGCACAGTCAAAAGCCTTGCTATAGTCTATAAAGCACAAATAGATATCCTTTTGGTATTCTTTAGTCTTTTCAAGGATCCATCTCACATCTGCAATGATGTCTCTCGTTCCTTGCCCTTTCCTGAACCCTGCTTGCACTTCAGGTAGTTCTTGTTCCAGGTATGGTTGTAGTCTCTTTTGAATAATCTTCAGTAGAATCTTGCTGGCATGTGGGATCAGAGCGATTGTGCGATAATTTCCACAGTCAGTTGGATCACCTTTCTTTAGTATTGGTATAAATACAGATATTTTCCAGTCAGTTGGCCATGATGTTGTCTTCCATATTTCTTGGCAGAGCCTTGTAAGTACGGTAACAGCTGCATCAGATTGTTGTAATACTTCAATTGATTCTTTTGAATTATGGTGCTGGCGGCGAATACTGTGTATACCATGGACTGCCCGAAGAACAAACCAGTCGGTACTAGAGGAGATCAAACCTAAGCTTTCCTTAGAAGCTCAGATGACAAGACTTCGACTTTCATACTTTGGACACATCATGCGAAGAGAGAGATCATTAGAGAAAGACATCATGCTTGGCAAGATAGAAGGCCAACGCAAAAGAAGAAGGCCTGCAATGAGATGGATCGATACAATAACAGCAGCTACGGGTACCAGTCTGTCAATAATGAGCCGCCTGACTCAAGACCGAACACAATTTAGGATAGCTATCCAGAGGGTCGCCATGAGTCGACTCCGACTCAACGGCTCTTAACAACAATTTCTAACAACATTTCATCGTCTGTTCATTCCATCCCAGAGGACAGTATTAAACCCCTACCACTATTATCTTCCCCTTCCCCGTCATCTTGAACAGTTTTATGTAGTTAACACATGGAGGGGGATATTCCAAGGCATTTACATGAACGCATTTACTGCCGCTGCTGCAGTCCCTGACGCGCACTGGTTAGCATTGGTGTGTTGCAGAGCAGAGGCGCCACCTATCACTAACCAGACAGTGGCAGTATTGAGCCATATAGGAAACCCTGGCCTAACGTTTGCTACATATCACTAATCAAGTAGCGGCTCAATATCGCTGCTGCCAGTTAACGATTGGCAAATGCAGCCAATCAAGATATTCACTGCCGGGGCTGGATAATACCTCTGTATTTAATATCCAGGTATAATGGTCACACAGCAGCTGGCTGCTTTAGCAGTGCTCACCACGGTGCGGAATATCTGGCCCAGACATTTAAAATAAAATACTATTGATCCAATATTCTTTCATAGCATTAAAGACTATTGGGCTATGGGATGGCACCAGGCACTCAGATTTCTGTGGGATTCAGTAAGTCAAGGCAGGAGATCACAGTATGCATTGGGGTTTAAGTTAGGATCCTTTGGTGCAAGGAGCTGGGAGTGAACAACAGTGAACCGATCTCTCCATTCAGGTATTTTTGGTGCTACTTCCACTATTGAAGACCGGGTGCTTGGACCTTTGGCCTGACCCAGCATGGTGTTTCTGTTTTGTGTTTGATTCCTGGCACACCTTGATGCACCAGTATCTCATCTCTGTAAATTCTCATTGGTTACAGCAGAAGTCTCCTCACACAAGCTGCTTGGTACCAGATGTAAGAACGCAGGATGTAAAGAGGTGAGTCAGGCTGTAACATCCCTGTGCCTACCTAACCCTAAGCATGTATCCGATAATGTATTTAAAATATCAGTGCACTGTAAAGACCATCTTTAATTTCTCTGTCCTACCCGTCTGTTAGAGATTTCCATTTTAAATTCTCTTTGGATAAATCTCTCATATAATGCTGTTTATGAGTGGAATCTGTTACCTTCTGATATTAAATTGACATCTAATTACAGGCAGAGAGGGGGTGACCCTCACAGAGCGGCAGGTCACAACCACTCTAGCCACCTTACTGGGCAGAATAGATGGACCATACTGGGCAGAATAGATGGACCACACTGGGCAGAATAGATGGACCATACTGGGCAGAATAGATGGACCATACTGGGCAGAATAGATGGACCACACTGGGCAGAATAGATGGACCATACTGGGCAGAATAGATGGACCACACTGGGCAGAATAGATGGACCATACTGGGCAGAATAGATGGACCACACTGGGCAGAATAGATGGACCATACTGGGCAGAATAGATGGACCACACTGGGCAGAATAGATGGGCCACACTGGGCAGAATAGATGGACCATACTGGGCAGAATAGATGGGCCACACTGGGCAGAATAGATGGACCATACTGGGCAGAATAGATGGACCATACTGGGCAGAATAGATGGGCCACACTGGGCAGAATAGATGGACCATACTGGGCAGAATAGATGGACCACACTGGGCAGAATAGATGGACCACACTGGGCAGAATAGATGGACCATACTGGGCAGAATAGATGGGCCACACTGGGCAGAATAGATGGACCACACTGGGCAGAATAGATGGACCATACTGGGCAGAATAGATGGACCACACTGGGCAGAATAGATGGACCATACTGGGCAGAATAGATGGGCCACACTGGGCAGAATAGATGGACCTTACTGGGCAGAATAGATGGACCACACTGGGCAGAATAGATGGACCACACCGGTTTTATCTGCCGTCACACAGTGCGTTACCTCTGATACATTGACGAGCATTAAACAGTAATTTGAGAAATATCTGGTATCTGGGAGTCAATGATTTTGTTTTTAGTTGTTTTGCTTAGTTCATTTTCTTTTCTTTTATAAAAGAAAATATTTTATTTGTTTAATTTTTATATACCGCTCTCTCTCCGTGTCAGAACGCTTTGCAATTAGCATTAAAATTGGTTAAGCGGTTAGAACATGTAGGTTAGGAAAACAAGGGAAGGGGGGAGCTACGGACTGCGCTGACATCTCTTCCTCTTTAAGCTTCCCAGTTAATCTTCCTTGTTCAGTGGAAGATTCCAGTTTGTTTAATGTAAAGCGCTTTGAATCTATAAGGTGGTATAGAAAACATGTTAAATAAATGAAATAAATCTGTATTGCTAGAACAATCGTTTGTGAGTTGTGTTTCCAAAAGAGCTGCTGAACATGTTATGCTTATAATTGTAAATAGGAATATGAGACCAATAGTCAAAAGAAAAGGTGAGCTCCTAAATTTGTGCCGTTTTCAGCCACACTTCCAGCGTCCCGTGTAGGAGCTTAACACTGATGCCCCTAAGCGTAGGTCTGTCATTCATATGCCTAACTAGGTGTCTCGCACTGAAAAGCAGTGCTAAACTTTCACCTTCTTTTCCCCTCCCTAAATCCATCCCCATTGACACCCACTATTTATGACCCTAAATTTAGGAGTTTTGTAAAATTTTAAGAAAATATTTAGGCACTCAGCCCTAGTAAATTTTCAGAGATGCCAGTTGAGGAGCCTAAATCCTCTATCGGGCTCGTGGCTTTTTGTATGTTCTGATGGTTTTAATAGTGTACCGTGGAATTATATTCCCTTTCTTATTGTACTTGCCTGTTCTGATAGTATAATCGTGTAATCCGCTTTGAAATTGTTTGAATAAGAGCAGAATATAAGAAGTGGAATTAAATTAAAGATAGACAGATTTTCTCTCACAGGTTTATCGAGGATTCGAATCTGAGACTGAGGCCTGTGTATTTCACCCTGGTGTTCCTGTCTTCCATGAGGGGTAAGATATGCACGGTCATCCATCATCTGAACCATCCTATGCTCACTTCCTTAATTCTGTACGTTCAGACATCTAGGAGGTCATTTTATGAAGGAGGATTTGAGCAAAAAGGCCTTTCCTATATGTGTAAATTGCTTTCCTAATGTGGTAGGCTATGGCCTGTAAACTAGGCCTAGGCCCCAACCCCACATGAGAGTAGTGCTGAGAAGAACCAGTCTGAGAAACTGCTTTAGACTGCTTTTTTACTGCTCTTTGAAAAGCCTGTATAATTCCTTTATTAATTCCTCTATGCTGATGATAGACATGTTCCTGCATTCTCTGAGCTAGAAATGGCCTTGAAGTAGAAATGTATCTATATCTAAGACTGTGCCTTTGTTAGAATGGTCTGAGAAGGGGGGAACCAGAAGCTAGGCCCAGAGAGGGTCCCCGAATGGACAGGTGCAAGGGGCGTTGGGACCAATAGAACGTTTGCCTGTATCAAACTGTAAAAATTGTATATAAGGAATGTGCTTCTGTCCTCCATTGCTCAGTCCTTTTTGGATGCTTTCTTGTCTGAGCCTGTGCACAATAAATTGGCTTGGAACGTGCAATTGACTCCTGGTTTTATTCATTGCGTGCACTCCGCTGCTACACTAACATCACACGAAAAAGTACACACAGTGACGAGAAGCCGTCTAGTTTTATGTAATCTGGGGCAGGATTTGGGTGGAGGGTGCACACTTGCAACTTGTACATGAATTTTGTATAATAAATGCATCCACACATGCTTTAAGCAGTACCATTTCAGCCTGTTCCTGCACAGATGAAATATCCACAGTGCTCAAGTAGATTCTGCCAGTGCTCCGTTCACATCACACCCCCATACGTACTTTCATGCCTGACGTAATTTTATAAGACACTTTTTACATGCATCTATCACCAGATTTCAGACTTACTGCATCAGGGTCTAACAGATGGCTCTCCTGATGTGATACATCAGTGAAATCGCACACTCTGAAGTTATGCAGCAATGAAAAATTAAAGTCCCTATTGCCAGATGTAGTCATTGGTTTTAAGTTCCTGGAATAGCAATCGTCCCTAGAGTCTCCCTTCTCCGAGGACAGGCAGGAGAGTAAGTCCTCACCAGGGGATGATGTCATATGACCGCATCAGCGCAGGAAAACTTCTCCTAGCTTTAATGCTCGGAAGACCTTTAAACTGTACATCCTGTGCTACATTACCTCACTTCTGGCTTTTCTGTGGAGCAAATGAGATGAGTTCTCCTCTTGGTCCCCTGATTTCTTCTTTAGTGAGTATTTTTCAAGTCTTTCCTCTTAAATTCTCTAGTTAGGGTTTTCAGATTATATTTTCCTGTCTCCATCATTATCAACAGTTCCAGTGCTCCTGGGTGGCTTGGTCAGGGCTAATTTTGATTTTATTTTGTTTAGGCTATAATTTCTGATTTATCCCAGAAGACCCTCAGTGGCTTCACAAATGCTGTAGTGTGACACGGGCATATCAGGAGCTGATACTTGTAATTGACTCTTGCAGTACCGAGGCCCAAATCCCAAAACCTTAAGGTGTTCTAAGTAATGGCTTATGACAGAGAGAGTCCTGTGGCTGCGAAAAGCACAGGGAAACCTAAGTCTAATCCACATTTAGTGGCATCGGAGGCACTAGATCCGAAGGGTCCAGGGGATACAGGCAACATTGAAGAGATATCAATCTCCCTCAGCATTGAGCATCAACAGACTCCATCAGGATTTGGGCATCAATCAACTCCTGTCAAAAAAGGTGAAAATTTTGCATCTTCGGCATTGAAGGATACGAGCGCCATGGTTCCAGTGGAGGCAAGAAAACATCAGGCTCAGTCCTTGTTGGAGCATGATGCTTGGAGCAGGGAGAAAATGGCCATCACCATGAAAAAGACCAGTCGGTGTCCTCCACATTGCATAAAGTGTAGTCTCAAGTGGATCATGTTTACTAAACTGTAGTTGCCTTTAGCAGCTATCGTGGAGAAATAGCTGCAAAAGGGCTGCAGTTAAGCATTGGCGGTATCTACAGGAGGCATTCCCAGCTTTCCCCCTGCAGATACCTTGGTAGTTTGGGATTTGCCATGGAGACCCAACATATCTGCATTGGCAGGTAGCGTGGGAAGTCCCGTGGTGCCTTCCGACACAGGTATCGAAAGTCTGTGAGATAAATCCAAGAGGGAAGACAGGGAGTGATTAGGTGGACAGAACTCTTACCAGTTCTGTACCCCCCAATTGCAGCTGATTCCCCCCCCCAAATGCACAGATTGTCCCCCTCAAACAACACTGTCGGTGCCACAATCGCAAATGTTCCATTGTTGGCAAAAATTATGGAAACAGCAGTTTCTATTCATTTACAAGATTATTTGTGGAATTTTAATATTTTAGATTCAATGTAGTCAGGCTTTCAAAGTGGTTATTGTACAGAAACTTTGCTAATGTCACTGAGCTCGGAGCTAAGGAAGATAGAGGGGGTGAAGCATTTTTGAAGCAATTAGATTTAGTGTCTCCATTTGATATAGTAGACCATGACCTAGTTTTAGCTGGATTGAGTGATATTGGCATTAACAGAAGAGTGCCGACTTGGTTTATCTCCTTCTTAAAAAATCATACTTCTAGGGTTAGAAGGAAGGCAGAGATTTCCACAGCTTAGTCCACAAAATGTGGGGTCCATCAGGGATCCCCACCATCACCTATTTTATTCTAGGTTTATTTGAGTTCTTTCGGTGTGGTACTGAAGCTATCTTTTCATGCTTTATTTACAATATACAAATTACTATTCCTTTGTGTTCTTCACTGAACACAACTGAACACAACCTATACAGAGTCAGTTGGACAATTAGATGATAGAGGGGTAAAAGGGGCACTAAGAGGGGACAAGGCCATAGCAGAGAGACTGAATGAATTCTTTGCTTTGGCCTTTACTGAAGAAGATGTAGGGATGTTACCCATGACTGAAGTGGTATTTAAAGGTAATACTGCGGAAGAATTGAAAGAAATATCGATATACCAGGAAGATGTATTACAACTATTTGATAAACTGAAGAGTAGCAAATCACCTGGACCAGATGGTATACATCCAAGGGTGTTGAAAGAACTGAAATATGAGATTGCAGCCTGCTATTAGTAATTTGTAAACTATCATTAAAATCATCTGTAATACCTGAAGATTGGAGGATGGCCAATGTAACACCAATTTTTAAAAAGGATTTCAGGGGTGATCTGGGAAACTACAGACCGGTGAGCCTGACGTCAGTACTGGGAAAAATAGTAGAAATCATCATAAAGAACAAAATTACTGATCATGTAGATAGTCGTGGTTTAATGGGAGACAGCCAACATGGCTTTAGACAAGGAAGATCTTGTCTTACTAATCTAATGTTTGTTTGAAGGTGTGAATAAACAGGTAGACAAAGGTGAGTTGGTTGATATAGTGTATCTGGACTTTCAGAAAGCCTTTGACAAGGTCCCTCATGAGAGACTTCTGGCAGAACTAAAAAGTCATGGGATAGGAGGCAGTGTACTACTGTGGAACAGGAACTGGTTAAAAGATAGAAAGCAGAGGGTAATGGCCCATTTTCCCAATGGAGAAAGGTGAATAGTGGAGTACCCCAGGGATTTGTGCTGGGTCTGCTGCTTTTTAACATATTCATAAATGACCTGGAAATGGGAATAACGAGTGAGTTTATCAAATTTGCAGATGAGACAAAACTATTTAAAGTTATTAAAACCCATGAGGAATGTGGAAAATTGCAAGAGGATCTTGATAAACTGGAAGACTGGGAATCCAAATGGCAGATGAAATTTAATTTGGACAAGTGCAAAGTTATGCACCTTGGAAAGAACAACCCAAACTATGGTTACACAATGCAAGGTTCCACATTAGGAACCATCACCCAGGAAAAAAATGTAGGCGTCATCGTGGATAACATGTTGAAATCCTCTGCCCAGTGTGCTGCGGCGGCCAAGAGAGCAAATAGAATGCTAGGTATCATAAGGAAAGGAATGGAAACTAAAACAAAAAATATTATAATGCCTCTGTATCATTCCATGCTGCAACCACACCTTGAATATTGTGTACAGTACATACTAGGTCAGGGGCAGCCGGGGGAACTCCTGAGATGTTGGTTGGGAGGAGGCCCTGATGTTGGCATGCACATTGGCCCCTGATTCATGCTTGGGGCAACTAAATTATTTTGTTCAAGACATAAATTCCCTTTATAAAATGGAGGATCCACATCTGCGTGGTGGGCCCTGCCCATACCATTCCTACTCTCTGCCACCGCCATTCCCCCTAGCTGGGTTGTTGTTGCTAAGTGCTGTTGAGTCTGTGTCAACTCATGGCAACTCTCTGGATAGTTGTCCTAAACTGTGTTCAGTCTTGTCAGGTGGCTCATTATTGACAGAGTGGCACCCATAGCTGCTGCCGCTGTATCGATCCATCTCATTGCTGGCCTTCCTCTTTCGCATTGACCTTCTACCTTGCCAAGCATGATGTCTTTCTCTAATGATCTCTCTCTTTGCATGATGTGTCCAAAGTACGAAAGCAGAAGTCTTGTCATCTGAGCTTCTAATATCAGAGAGTGCCATCTCCACAAAAGAAGAACTAATCCTCGGAGACTTCAACCTCCCAACACTCCAGGACAAATATGCCGAAGCCTTCATCAATGCCATGGAAGCAGTGAACTTAACCCAGATCATACACGAACCAACACATGAAAAAGGAAACACACTTGACCTCATATTCCTGAACTCCCAAAATGCCACCTCATACAAAAACCCAGAGATCACATATGTACCATGGTCAGACCACTATCTCATCAGCATCTCCCTCATCTACCAGCACACCAGCGTCAAAGAAAACAAACAACGTACAAGAAGATTTAAACCATTCATCAAAGAGGATTTCCTGGCGCAAATACTACCTAAACTCCAAACAAGCTCCACCAACGTCGATGACCTAATCCACAACTGGAATACTACGATCTCCTCTGCATCTTGTGCAATGGCAAACTGCACCAAAACCAGACCTACCTCAACAAAAGCCCAATGGTTCACCCCCAACCTATGAAGACTAAAGACCCAACTCAGAAGAGCAGAGAGAAAATGGAGAAAGACAAAAAAAGAGGAAGATAAAGTAAAATACATCAGTGAACTAGACGCTTACCACACAGAAACCGATAAAGCAAAAAGGACCTACCACTCGAAGATCATAAACACCTCAATAAACAAACCACGTGAGCTTTTCGAAATTGTCAAGAAGCTAACAAAAGCACCCAACCACTCCAACCAGCCACCAAACATCCTGCCAGAACTACTAGCACGCCAATACAAGCAGCTTCAACAACCTCAAATTCCGCAACCGACTGCAGAGGGAGGAGGAGGACAATCAGTGGGACACTTTGATACCTGGATACAAACTATATCGTAATGATAGAGCTGATCAAATTGGTGGAGGGGTTGCGCTCTATGTTAGAGAGGGCATTGAGTCAGAAAGGATTAAAGTTTTGCAGGAAACAAAATTTGCTGTAGAATCTCTATGGATTGAAATTCCATGTAAAAAGGGGAAGGCGATGGCAGCGGGGGTGTACTATCGACTGCCTGGCCAGAATGAACAAATGGATGATGAAATGCTCAAAGAAATCAAGGAAGCTAACAAACGTTATAGCGCAGTAATAATAATGGGTGATTTCAATTACCCCGTTATCGACTGGGTCAGTGTCACGGCAGGACATGCTAGGGAGATAAAGTTCCTAGATGACATAAATGACTGCTTCTTGCAGCAGCTGGTTCATGAACCGACCAGAGGGTAAGCCATATTAGACCTAGTCCTTAGTGGAACACCAGATCTAGTGCAAGAGATAAGGGTGTTGGGGCCACTTGGCAATAGTGATCATAGCATGATCACCTTTGATTTAATTAGTGGAGGAGGGATAGTAAGGAAATCCACAGTACTACCTTTTAACTTTCGAAAGGGAGAGACTATGATAAAATGAGGAAAAATAGTTAAGAAAAGACTAAAAGGAGCAGTTGCAAAGGTTAAAGACTTACATCAAGCTTGGGTGGTGTTGAAAAATACTATCTTGGAAGCCCAGACCAGCTGTATTCCACGCTTTAAGAAAAGTGGAAGGAAGTCCAAAAAACTGCCAGCATAGTTTAAAAGGGAGGTCAGAGAGGCTGCTGATGCCAAAAAAGCATCTTTCAGGAAATGGAAAAAAGAGCCAAACGACGAAACCTGGAAACAGCACAAGCACTGGCAAGTCAAATGCAAGGCATTGATAAAGCAGGCAAAGGGAGAATTTGAGAAGAAGCTTGCTGTGGAAGCAAAAATGTGAAATAAAGATTTTTTCAAGTACGTTTGTAGCAAAAAACCTGTGAGAGACTCAGTTGGTCCATTAGATGATAGAGGAGTTACAGGGGCACTAAGAGGCGACAAGGCGATAGTGGAGAGACTGAATGAATTCTTTGCTTCTGTCTTTACTGAGGAAGATGTAGGGATGTTACCCATGACTGAAGTGGTATTTAAAGGTGCGGAAGAATTGAAGGAAATATCGATACATCGGGAAGATGCATTACAACTATTAGATAAACTGAAGTGTAGCAAATCACCTGGGCCGGATGGTATACATCCAAGGGTGTTGAAAGAACTGAAATATGAGATTGCAGACCTGCTATTAGTAATCTGTGAATTTTCATTAAAATCATCTGTAATACATGAAGATTGGAGGATCGCCAATGTAACGCCAATTTTTAAAAAGGGTTCCAGAGGTGATCCGGGAAACTACAGACCGGTGAGCCTCACGTCAGTACCGGGAAAAATGGTAGAAACCATCATAAAGAATAAAATTACTCAGCATGTAGATAGTCATGGCCTAATGGGAGACAGCCAACATGGTTTTAGACGATGAAGAGCTTGTCTTACTAATCTATTATGTTTTTTTGAAAGTGTGAATAAACAGGTGGACAAAAGTGAGTCGGTTGATATAGTGTATCTGTACTTTCAGAAAGCCTTTGACAAGGTCCCTCATCAGAGACTTTTGGCAAAACTAAAGAGTTATGGGATAGGAGGCAGTGTACTACTGTGGATCAAGAACTGGTTAAAAGATAGAAAGCAGATTGTTGGGCTAAATGGCCAATTTTCCCAATGGAGAAAAGTGAATAGTGGTGTACCCCAGGGATCTGTGCTGGTCCGCTGCTTTTTGACATATTCATAAATGACCTGGAAAGTGGAATAATGAGTGAGGTTATCAAATTTCCAGATGACACAAAACTATTTAAAGTTGTTAAAACCCAAGAGGATTGTGGAAAATTGCAAGAGGATCTTGATAAATTGGAAGACTGGGCATCAAAATGGCAGATGAAATTTAATGTGGACAAGTGCAAAGTTATGCACCTAGGGAAGAACAACCCAAACTATGGTTACACGATGCAAGGTTCCACATTAGGAACCACCACCCAGGAAAAAGATTTAGGCGTCATTGTGGATACCATGTTAAAACCCTCGGCCCAGTGTGCAGCAGCAGCCAAGAGAGCAAATAGAATGCTAGGTGTCATAAGGAAAGGAATGGAAAATAAAACAAAAGCTATTATAATGCCTCTGTATCATTCCATGGTGAGACCGCACCTTGAATATTGTGTGCAATTCTGGTCGCCATATCTTAAAAAGGATATAGCGTTATTAGAAAAGGTTCAGAGAAGAGCCACCAAAATGGTAAAGGGGATGGAAGGATACTCCTATGAAGAAAGACTAAAAAGGTTAGGGCTCTTTAACCTGGAAAAGAGACGGCCGAGGGGAGATATGATAGACGTCTATAAATTAATGAACGGAGTGGAACGGGTAAACGTAGATCGATTGTTTACGTTATCAGAATATAGAAAGACTAGGGGACATGCAATGAAGCTACAGGGTAAACTATTTATTTATTTATTTTTATTTTATTTATTTAGAAGGATTTAATATATCGCCTTATCGTTAAATCAAGGCGGTGTGGCACATCAATCAAAATCAATAATAAAGTGTGGTTTGTAGCATGCAGTGTGAGAACTGAGAAGTGTAGTGTGTGGGGCTGTGCGTTAGATTATATCGGTGAACTATTTATATAATGAGCTATATACATATATACAAAATGGGGCTGTTTGAGAGGCGTGCTAGGATTGAGATTCTGTAATGTCTTGGAGGTAGGATCGTGATCCTGTAATGTTTTGAGGTAGAAAATGTATGTGAGGTCCTTGAAATGTACTGTAAATAGATCAGTCTTAAGACGTTTTCTGAAGTCCTTGAGGTTCTTGGTTGATCTTATGTGGTCTGGGAGAGAGTTCTATATAGCGGGTGCTGCCAGGGAGAGTGCCCTCCTTGATGTGGCCAGCCTTGTTTTAGCAAATTCTTTTGGTGTTCTGATGGTGTCTGAGGTTCCTTTTCTTCTTGGTCTCCTGTTGTCATCGGTTTTTATGAGATGGCGTAGGCTGTCTGCTGTTTGTTGTGTATTATTTTAAATATGTGTAGAAGTACTTTGAATTGTATTCAGGAGCTGATTGGGAGCCAGTGTAGGTGATACAGTATGGGGGTGATGTGATCGTGAATTGTGTGATCTGTCGTGAGTCGTGCGGCTGTGTTTTGTGCTAGCTATAGTGGTTTTATTGTCTTTTTAGGTAGTCCTTGGTAGATGTGATTACAATAGTCTAGGGTTGGAGTGATGATGGCTTGACAGACTGTTCGGAAGTGTTCATGGGCGAGGATGGGTTTGAGCCTTCTGACTGTCCTCATTTTGATGTAAGCGCTCTTTGTTATTTTTGCAATGTGGGACTGGAGGTTGAGGTCCTTGTCGAGCGTTACTCCCAGGTATTTTATTTCTTGTCTTACCGGTATGATGGTGTTGTTTAGGTTGATGGTGGCCGATGGTGAGAATGTCCGGTTTCTTGTAATGAATAGAGCTTCGGTTTTGTTGTAATTTATTGATAGGTTGTTTTCTTGCAGCCAGGTTGCCATTTGTTGGAAGAAGTTGGCTATGTTGGAGTAGTCTGGAGTAGTAAAACTAATAAAAGAAAATATTTCTTCACTCAATGTGTAATCAAACTCTGGAATTTATCGGAGGATGTAGTAAAGGCTGTTAGTGTAGCTGGGTTTAAAAAAGGTTTTGGCAAGTTCCTGGAGGAAAGGTCCATAAACCATTATTAAGAAGGGACCCAGGATATCAATGCTTGACTTCAGTACAAGCATTGCAAAACCTGTGTCTTTTGGGGAAACTGCTAGGTACGTATGACCTAGATTGGCCACTGTTGGAAACAGGATACTGGGCTTGATGGACCTTGGTCTGACCCAGTATGGCATATCTTATGTTCTTATGAGACAACAACCTGTCCTACTTCCATAGACACAGACTGGAGCACATTCGACACAATCACCAAAGAAAAAATAGAATCCACCATCTCCTGCCTAAACACTGCCACCTCTCCACTAGATCCATGCCCTACTGAATGGATAAAGAAATCCAAGGAGGACATAAGCACGCCCCTAACCCACATTGTTAATGAATCCCTCAGACAAGGACACATGCCAGACATCCTCAAAACCTCCATCATCCGCCCAACCCTTAAAAAACACTACTTAGACCCCTTGACCCCGCCTCCTTCAGGCCTATAGCAAGTCTTCCATTCACTACCAAAATCATTGAGAAGATAGTTCAACAACTACTTCAAGACCACCTGGATACCAACAACATTGTTTCCGTCCATTCCACGGAGTTGAGACCCTCATGACATCACTAATGAACACCCTCATCAACGGCACACAGACCAAGCACTCTGGCTACGCTATGATCTTCCTGGACATATCCGCTGCCTTTGTCATCATCTCCCACAACATCCTCCTACACATACTCCAAGAAATTGGCATCAACAATGTCGTACTTCAGTGGTTCCACTCCTACCTGACCAATAGACAACAACTGATCCACACAAGCATAGCAACCTCCCCTCTTTCAGCAACACCACGGAGTGCCCCAAGGATCCACACTATCCGCCATGCTCTTTAACATCTACCTGCAACCACTCTGCTCAATTATATGTGCCCATAACATCAACTACCACATCTACGCAGATGACATAATGCTCTATGGATCGATCACAACCACCAACCCAACAAACGATCAACTAACAGACTGCTTCATAGAAGTCTCCAGCTGGCTACAAAAGAACAACCTATCCATCAACCTAAAAAAAACAGAAGCCCTCATAGTAACCAAGGATCCAAACTTGATACCACCACCACACCTCAACTTAGGAACCACACAAATACAAATACAACCACACATAAAATACTTAGGAATCATCATAGACCAAGCGCTCACACTCAAGCAACAGATCAAAAAGACTACCGGAATAATATTCCACAAAGCAAAAACAGTACAACGCCTCAGGCCTCTCCTTGATCCACAGGACTTCAGGACAGTCATGCAAGCAATGACGCTCCTCCACCTGGACTACTGCAACATAATCTATCACGGACTACCTGCCACCCATACCAACCCACTACGAGCTGCCTTAAATACCACAGCAAGAATTATCCAGAAAGCAAAAAAACAAGATCACATCAACCCAGTCCTGAGAGAACTGCACATACTCCCTCTCGAAGCAAGAATCAAATACAAATCAGCCCTACTTATCCACAAAGCCCTCTATCAAACGCAGATCTCCCAGCTCCGAACTTTACTGCACCAACCCACCCACAACAGAACAACCAGACAAACCACCAGCAACACCCTCACCATCCCCCATGAACGAACTAAATACAATCAACGGACCTGCAACAGAGCCTTCAAACTATACGTGCCATCCCTCTGGAACTCCCTACCAAGTCAAATCAGAAACAACGGAGATCCTTCAACATTCAGAAAACAACTAAAAACCATCCTGTTCCAGGAATACCTTGGACCAGAAACAAACATCCACCACTGACACCCTCTCCAGACCCTTTAACATACCCACAGATCTACCTATTAAGAGACCGATGTCCATTGTTTAAGTCCTTAATGTCTGTCTAGATCATTAATGTTGGCCTCCCCAGTGACAGCCCCCCACCCTAAGAATTGATTACCGTCCCCCCCCCCCCTTTTTGTTAAACCACTTTGACCTGGTGAAAAGCGTGACATAAATACAGTTAAAGAAAGAAAGAAAGAAAGCTTAGGTTTGATTTCCTCTAGTACTGACTGGTTTGTTCTTCAGGCAGTCCATGGTATACACAGTATTTGTCACCAGTACCATAATGCAAAGGCATCAATTTTCTTCCTGTCTATCTTTCTCATTGTCCAACTTTCGCATCTATAAGATGTTACTCAAAATATCATGGCTTGGGCAAGTTGAATCTTTATATGGAGAGAGACATCTCTGCTCTTGAGAATCTTGTCTAGGTCCTTCATAGCCATTCTGCCAAGAGCAATGTGTCATCTGATTTTTTTACTGATTGTTGTTTCTTGATTGATTATTGATCCAAACAGGTTAAAGTTGTCAACTAATTCAATTTCTTCTCCACCAATGATTAACTTATTGATTTTGCCAGTTGTCAGTATCATCATCTTTAGATTAAGGTGCAGGCCTATTTTAAGACTATGTTCCTTAACTTCTGTTATTTTTTTTTTATATTTTTTTTAGTGCCATCAAGTCAGTGTTGACTCATAGCGACCCAGCTACCTCTGGGTTTTCTTGGCAATGTATCACTGGAAGTAGATTGCCAGACTTTTCTTCCAAGGCAATGGAGGGTAAAGTCACTTGCCCAAAGTCACAAGGAGTGCCAGTGGGAATCGAACCCTTGATCTTCTGGGTACTAGGCAGTTGCTCTAACCACTAGGCTACTCCTCCACTTCTGTTATACTAATATCTTACAATAGTGTAGGTCGTAGTCTTGGAGGGTTTTGGTTGCCCAAAAAGGTAAAAATTGCTGAACACCCTCACTTTATACTTTAAGGCTCAATCCAATACTCAACATTCTTTCAAGCGAGAAAATATTTTTTTTGGTTTTTTATATTTTTCTATAAAATAATCAATCGATGTACAAATGAGTATATATAAATGAAGTAAATACGTGAATGAACCCCTGGTCTCAGACTGTTACGGCAAGGTTCCTGCACCACAGTAGCGCTGGTAGACTTATGCCGATATATTGCATCAATGACCAGTTTTATTTGAGGGTTCCTATATGGATTTTCCTTAATAGCATATTACGAGAAGTAGAGAGATTGTGCTTATCTTAAAGTGGAGACAAACTGCCCCAACGCCACCTGTTTGGTTCCCAATGTGCGTTTCGGATTCTTCATCAGGGGGTGGGTTTGTCAGCGTATCTCTATTTTAATTCGTAGAAATGTCAGAAAATCACAGAGAAAAAGTGCAGCCGTTTCAACTATGGCGAATTCTTCTCCTACTGCTCTAGGATGCCGCGCGCGCGTCCTAGAGCAGTAGGAGAAGAATTCGCCATAGTTGAAACGGCTGCACTTTTTCTCTGTGTTTTTCTGACATTTCTACGAATTAAAATAGAGATACGCTGACAAACCCACCCCCTGATGAAGAATCCGAAACGCACATTGGGAACCAAACAGGTGGCGTTGGGGCAGTTTGTCTCCACTTTAAGATGAGCACAATCTCTCTACTTCTCGTAATATGCTATTAAGGAAAATCCATATAGGAACCCTCAAATAAAACTGGTCATTGATGCAATATATCGGCATAAGTCTACCAGCGCTACTGTGGTGCAGGAACCTTGCCGTAACAGTCTGAGACCAGGGGTTCATTCACGTATTTACTTCATTTATATATACTCATTTGTACATCGATTGATTATTTTATAGAAAAATATAAAAAACCAAAAAAATATTTTCATACTAATATCTTAAACAAACACTAGATAAATGTCTTTATAGTGTGTCTAAGTGGAGCTTCTCTTTTTCCAGATCTCTCAGAGAAGTGTCCGTCACAAATTATATCACTGTTCTGTACCCATAGTTTGTTGTTCACTACTGGTGGTAGGGGCTGGAAATATATCTTTGCTGTGTATCCACAAAGTGCCGTTATCAAGCTGAACAGCGGTTGGAGTTACAGCTGTAACAGTATGTGGTCCAGAGTAGTTAGGATGGTACCACTTGTCCCTCACTTGGATCCGGCGGTAGACAAGATCACAGAATTCAAAAGCATTTATTTATTATTTATTTAACATTTCTTATATACCGCCTTTCATGATATCAAGGCGGTTTACATTGAACAAACTGAAATTACATTGAACAGGGCATTATAACTTGGAGATAACTTTATTACAGGGAACATGGGCAATGGAGGGTTAAGTGGCTTGCCCAAGACCACAAGGATTACCTATGGGAGCATATGGGACTAACGCTGTTGGTGGTACTCGGGAAGCCAACTTCTGTTGAATCAAGGATACACTGGTCTGAAGTCCTGTATGAAAAGCAGAAAACAAGTCGGGCAGATTTTGGGTACCTGAATTCATAACTTGGCACATGCTCCTTCTTCTAGTTATGATTTCATGAGGAGTTAGACCTAACTGCTTGATAGTATTATTTCTCAACAGATACAGGCAAAGAGGTAATGCTTGCAGCCAGGTCTGGCCACTCCCAATCATTAGCTTTCTTAACTGTGTTTTAATAAGACCATTGCACCTTTCTACAAGGCCATTTGAGGTTGGAGAATACAGCAACATAACGCCATCTAATGGGCAATTTTTCAGAAAACTCTTTGACTAATTGATTCTTAAAATGGGACCCATTATCTGATAAGATTTGGGCAGGGATCCCATACCGGGGAATTATGTGTTCCATTAATACTTTTAGGACTTCAGCAGCGATCTCTTTCTTAAATGGAAATGCTTCAACCCATTTTGAGTAAGGACAAACCAGAACCAATAGGTATCGTCTGCCCTGACATTTCACCTGCATATCAGTGAAATCAATGTGCCAATGCAGAAAAGGTCCTTGTGGTCTTGGTATTGCGCCCCACTTGGTTTAAGACGTGCATGGGGAGTGCTAGTGATACAGGTGTGGCAGCCACTAACTACTGCCTGAACCAACTTACGCATATCAGGACACCACAATGTATCCCCAAGATGAGAGACCAGGGCTGTCACACTGCAGTGATCTGCATAATGCAGCATAGTTGACAAATTTATCAAAGCGGCAGAGGTTTGGACAAGTTCCCGGAGGAAAGGTCCATAAACCATTATTAAGAAGGGACCCAGGATATCAATGCTTGACCCAGTACAAGCATTGTGGAACTTGTGTCTCTTGGGGAAACTGCTAGGTACATATGACCTAGATTGGCCACTGTTGGAAACAGGATACTGGGCTTGATGGACCTTGGTCTGACCCAGTATGGCATATCTTATGTTCTTATGTGAGTCACTGTGGTCTCCCTTGAGGTTGCCACTGGGGAAACCTGCTCTGAGGACCCTGATAGGTATTGGGTGGCCCTTGTGGTTTTGCTGATCCTTGGGCTGGGGGGCTGTCCCCTTCTGCCATAGTTCCAGCAACCAAGGGTGCTTCTCTGAAAATGCTGTGACTGAGGTGGTCCTGCCCGTCCCCCTTTCCAAGTACCCCCACTGTTTGGTCCTGTCTGGTTCCAAGCCTGAGCATATAAACCAAAATTCCCTCAGGGGTCATCTTCAATGTCATACTGTTCCAAATCTCTAATAATTTCATTTTTTCTGTTTTATAATGGCCCTAAGTTTTTTTGCTTTCCTGCCTCATGCTGCTTTTCTGTTTTATTTAAACCTTCCCTTTCTTTTTCCTTCTCATTGTCCTTCTCTTTAACCTTACTTTTATCAAGATCCTCCTGCAACTCTCTCAGTTGTAATGCCATTAATTTTGTCTGCAAACTTTTCATATCCTTCTCTGGTTTTACCTGTTCTTCTTCAGCTAATTTGACAAAGTGGTGTATATGTGACTGCCGTCTTGCCCAGGGCTCATCTTCTAACCCCACAATCGTGTCAAGTCTTGATTGAACTGATTTAGGCAAAGTATTGCTAAGTGTTTGGAAGAATAGGGGCAGGAAACCTGGGTCAGAATAAACCATCCCAGTCTGGGTTTCCCACAAATCTTGAAATCGGGCAATATATGCACTAATATCTTCTCCTATCTTAAAACGCATTTTCAGTAGTGGCCCTAAATTCTTCTGGGTGGGGTATAGTTCTTTTATAGCATTCCAAACTCTGGGTCGGTGCTCATTAAACTCAGACCCATCATATCGTGTTTCTGCTACAGTAACTTGGAGTAAATTAGCCCTGGCAAAAACTTGATTTGTTGCATGAGTTCCCAGGAGTTTTGCTAATAGTGCTTTAACATCCCCTAGCCCTAAGGTATACCCTGCCGTAACCCGCTCAAACTTTTGAATCCAGGAAGCCCCCCCTCTACTAAGAGGAGGTAAGGCATTAGCTATATTATCCACATCAGTAAAATTCCAAGGGACATATCGAATAGTTCATCCTGTTGAATGCAAGTTTTTCTTCATATTTTTCCCGTACCCCCAACCCTGTCTTCATGTAATCTAAATCCCATTGTGGGTCTCCCGCTCCCCCATGAATGCAAAGTCTAGCAGTATTCAAATGTGCAGTGTCAAGTGCCCCCTCGGGAGGCCATTGCAACATTTGCGGCTGGTTCTCTAATTTCCAGCCATACATATTGTCATTCCATTGGTCGATGAAGTAATGATTTCCCTCACCCTTAGCTACTATTTCCTTAGGCATCAGTGAGGTTCCAGCCTGACTGTTATTTCTTGCAATCCCAATGTTCGTTTTACTACTTCACCTGTTTTCATCGCTGGATCTCAGAGTCCAGTCTTTCTTGAGCTGAGTTTAACTTGTCCCACTCCTCTTTCACCCTGTCCATCTCCTTTTTGTTATTCTGTTCCCACCTCTCCAGTTCTGACTTCCGCTCCTCCCAATATTTAACTTGTGACTCTTCTAATTTCTTTTGTTCTTGTTCTTTACATTTATCCTGTTCTTCCTTCTCCTTAACTTTCTCTTCCCACTCAGCCTGCTGATTTTCTAGGCTTATTCTAAATTGTTCCTCTTGTTCTTGACGAGCCCTTTTCCATTCCTTGGAACTGGCTTCTAACTCTGTTTTCCATTGTGCCAATTCATTCTCACAAATTGGCTGCTTATAATATTCCAATTTAACTGTCCCTGATATTTCTGCCCACTCTTATTTATTTATTTATTTGAAAGACTTTTATATACCACCACTTCCCAAAATCAGGGGCGGTTTACAAAGAACAAAGGTGAAAATACATGGAATGCTATGCAACATTTCAACTATATACATAAAACAGTATAAATATTAGTAACTATTTACAATTTATATTTAAAAACTTTGGAATATATACAATATGTGACATCGAACTATGTGAAGAATTGGACAATGTTAAATTGAATGTGAGTAGTTATGTAGTGTTGCTAGATTGTGCTATGGGGGGTGGGAGTCCAGAGCCGAGTAATGGCAGTAATGCTGAGTGAATAGGAATGTTTTTAGTTCTTTAAGGAACGTTTGGAGATCTTTTATCTCCCTATATCCTCACACTCTTCTTTCTCTCTCCCTATATCCTCACACTCTTCTTTCTCTCCCTATATCCTCACACTCTTCTTTCTCTCCCTATATCCTCACACTCTTCTTTCTCTCCCTATATCCTCACACTCCTCTTCTTTCTCTCCCTATATCCTCACACTCTTCTTTCTCTCTCCCTATATCCTCACACTCTTCTTTCTCTCTCCCTATATCCTCACATTCTTCTTTTATCTCCCTATATCCTCACACTCTTCTTTCCTCCCTATATCCTCACACTCTTCTTTTATCTCCCTATATCCTCACACTCTTCTTTTCTCTCCCCTATATCCTCACACTCTTCTTTCTCTCTCCCTATATCCTCACACAATTCTTTTATCCCCCTATATCCTCACACCCTTCTTTTATCTCCCTATATCCTCACACTCTTCTTTCTCTCTCCCTATATCCTCTCTCTCTCCCTATATCCTCACACTCTTCTTTCTCTCCCCCTATATCCTCACACCCTTCTTTCTCTCTGCCTATATCCTCACACTCTTCTTTCTCTCTCCCTATATCCTCACACTCTTCTTTCTCTCCCTATATCCTCACACTCTTCTTTATCCCCCTATATTCTCACACTCTTCTTTTATCCCCTATATCCTCACATTCTTCTTTTATCTCCCTATATCCTCAAACTCTTTTTTCTCTCCCTATATCCTCACACTCTTCTTTCTCTCCCTATATCCTCACACTCTTCTTTCCTCCCTATATACTCACACTCTTCTTTCTCTCTCCCTATATCCTCACACTCTTCTTTCTCTCCCTATATCCTCACACTCTTCTTTTATCCCCCTATATCCTCACACCCTTCTTTTATCTCCCTATATCCTCACACTCTTCTTTCTCTCCCTATATCCTCACACTCCTCTTCTTTCTCTCCCTATATCCTCACACTCTTCTTTCTCTCTCCCTATATCCTCACACTCTTCTTTCTCTCCCTATATCCTCACACTCTTCTTTTATCCCCCTATATCCTCACACTCTTCTTTTATCTCCCTATATCCTCACTCTTCTTTCTCTCCCCCTATATCCTCACATTCTTCTTTTATCTCCCTATATCCTCACACTCTTCTTTTATCCCCCTATATCCTCACACTCTTCTTTATCTCCCCATATATCCTCACACTCTTCTTTCTCTCCCCCTATATCCTCACACTCTTCTTTCTCTCCCTATATCCTCACACTCTTCTTTCTCTCCCTATATCCTCACACTCTTCTTTTATCTCCCTATATCCTCACACTCTTCTTTTATCCCCTATATCCTCACACTCTTCTTTTATCTCCCTATATCCTCACACTCTTCTTTCTCTCCCTATATCCTCACACTCTTCTTTTATCCCCCTATATCTTCACACTCTTCTTTCTCTCCCTATATCCTCACTCTTCTTTCTCTCTCCCTATATCCTCACACTCTTCTTTCTCTCCCTATATCTTCACACTCTTCTTTTATCCCCCTATATCTTCACACTCTTCTTTCATCTCCCTATATCCTCACACTCTTCTTTCTCTCCCTCTATCCTCACACTCTTCTTTCTCTCTCCCTATATCCTGTCATCAGCCCCCCCTGGTGGCCACTGGCTGTAAGGGTAGGTTGAGCATATTATTATTTTCTGGGAGTAGAGGACTCTTTGAAGGCCAAGGGTATCTTGGTCTTTGTAGTCCTGCTCCTTATGTGAATAAATTGTGTATGCCAAGTAGAGGGTAAATAAGGTTTTTATTTCCTTTTTAATGCAAAAGGTTCACTGAGCTACAGAAATTCAGAAAGTCCTTCTTTTCAGGCTTCCAGCACAACATAAGTAAAGAGGTAAACTGTTACAAACTTCACAGTTGCTTGTAGGATTTAACCCAGGATTCTTTCAAAGTTTAGAGCAAAACAAAGGAGTGAACATTCCTTTTTCATTCAGCACAAACATGAGTATTCTCAAAACAATGTCTGTATAACTCACAGTTCAGGGAGTGATTCAAAACTGCCCGCAATACAAATGGAGCAATCCATTAATTCGTCTTGAGATAAGGGAATAGGGTCCTCAAGCGCTACCTGCATGGGCTCTGGGTCATTGTTATCTACCTCTGAATTGGAGCTTTCCCTGTTTCTGTTCCCTTGTTTCCAGTAAGGCTGTTCTAGGGCTCTCAAATAAGCATGGCTTGTTCCTATGCCGTTACGTCCTGGCTTATAAAACTCTGGCCTGCTTCTTTTCCTTTCAAACTGGATATCTGCTTTACAAGAGCTTTTAGGAGCTGAGCTTCTCTTTATGAATAAAGTGTCACCATACCTTGGCTTCCTGTAGCCGGTATAACTGGAGTATTCCTTCTCAGGCACTTCTCTCAGGACACAGTCTCTTTGGCAGACTTTCTCTTGGAAGCTTCTGTGCACTGCTTGACCTTTCTGTAGCCTGGGAAAACCTGGTGAGGAATCCAGACTTCCTTGCGTCCTGGTATAGGTAACTCTGCTATCAGTACCTTAACTTTTGGAGCCTTTCAATCCTGTTTCAGGGTCTTCTGGTGAGCGTAGGCCTCTCTCCAGGTATGGCTCTCTCCTTCTGAGCTCTTTACCTCTGAGGTCTCCTGGTACCAAGTCTTTCTCCGGACTGACTCTCCACGGCCCGTCTTTCTCTCTGGCTCTTTCTGCTCCTCTTCCAGCTCCCGCTGTCCTTGTCGTGCTGCTTGTCTTGGCTGCACTGCTTGACCTGGCTGGGCTGCTGTTCCTGGCTGTCTCAGCTCCCCTTCTCCTCCTTCTCCACCCTGCTCTTGCACTAGCTTTCTGCTTATAAAGGCATTACACGTTTGAGTTCCCCGGGCTACTTTTCAGGTGCAGCTGATTAACTTCTGCAGAATCATCAGCCGGGTGTGTTAACTCAGCCTCTGTAAGTTTTCGCCTGCTCCCTCTAGCTGCGCTGCAGGGCAATTGCATCTTCTGCACATCATTTGTTTTGTGAAAGACAGCGTTTTTTCCTAAGTCTTCACTTTCATTAGCATCCGCTCTATGACAATCCTCACACTCTTCTTTCTCTCTCCCTATATCCTCACACTCTTCTTTCTCTCTCCCTATATCCTCACACTCTTCTTTCTCTCCCCTATATCCTCACACTCTTCTTTCTCTCCCCCTATATCCTCACACTCTTCTTTCTCTCCCCCTATATCCTCACACTCTTCTTTCTCTCCCCTATATCCTCACACTCTTCTTTCTCTCCCCCTATATCCTCACACTCTTCTTTCTCTCTCCCTATATCCTCACACTCTTCTTTCTCTCCCCTATATCCTCACACTCTTCTTTTATCTCCCTATATCCTCACACTCTTCTTTTATCCCCCTATATCCTCACACTCTTCTTTTATCCCCCTATATCCTCACACTCTTCTTTCTCTCCCTGTATCCTCACACTCTTCTTTCTCTCTCCCTATATCCTCACACTCTTCTTTCTCTCTCCCTATATCCTCCCACTCTTCTTTTATCTCCCTATATCCTCACACTCTTCTTTCTCTCCCCCTATATCCTCACACTCTTCTTTCTCTCTCCCTATATCCTCACACTCTTCTTTCTCTCCCTATATCCTCACACTCTTCTTTCTCTCTCCCTATATCCTCACACTCTTCTTTCTCTCTCCCTATATCCTCACACGCTGCCCTCATCTCAGGATCTTCTGTCGGGCCTGGAAGCATTTGGTCATAAAATCTCCTTTCAGGTGAGATCTCCTTTTTGTTGCTGTGGAGGGTCCCCTTGGATTGTTTAGGTTCCTTATCTATAGGAATAGGGTCTTGGTATCCTATAGCTGCAACTGCAGTTAAGGTAGGATATAGTCCTGTTTCTCCCAGATTATGTGTGGGGTTATAAGGAGGTGGCTCCTTGCCACATTCTCTTGCAACCTCCACCCATAATGTGACATGTTGTAAGTGTTCCACTAATTTCTGTCCTGTTTTGTTCTCTATCTTAGTTTGCAAGTCATGTAGAGAATGTGGGTCTAGGGTACTGCTTGCTGGCCAGGCAAAAGCGGAGTCCCGTAGCACCCAGTTATGCCACTTCTTGCAGAACTGTTGTAAAGTTTTAGCAGCGAGTGGATATCCGTTAATAACTTTCTGTAATGCAGTCTGCTCTTGTACATCCATTTTTCTAGTGTCAGAATCAGTTTCTTTTGTCTTTTTCTTAAACATCCTAACTAGTCTACAATATATGAGGGAGGAGTGGCCTAGTGGTTGGGGCAAGGTACTTCAGGCCGGAAGGTCGGGGGTTCAAATCCCACTAGAGGACAGCAACCTTGGGCCGGAAGACTGGGGTTTCTAGTCCCGCAGGTGCTCCTTGTGGTCTTGGGCAAGCCACTTAACCCTCCATTGCCCATGTTCCCTGTAAGTATTAGTGTATGTGTCTCATATCCCCTCGTGTTAAATGTATCCCCCAACCGCTTTGACCCGGTGAAAAGCGGGATATAAATGCAGCTAAATAAAAAAAATAAAAAATATCCTACTTATGCACAATTTTCTACTAATAACTATATACCTATGCAAAGTGAAAAACAACAATATATATATAAGAAAAAGTCTCTTACCCTCTCGAAGTTTCTTCTGCAGGAATTCAAAATCACGCTTACCTCCTTCTTGACCTGTGCTTCGTCCAGCGAACACAGGAGAACACTTCCCGGTGACGTCACTGTGCTGTGATGTCACCGTGATCAGTCAGGGTCACCAAGATGTTGGGGTTTTCGTGGGCTTCCCCTACGATTATTTGGGGAATTTTCTATTTTTGTTATTGTAGCTGCTTGTGTTCACCCCAACATATATACAGGACCCACCTTAAACAAATTGCTCGTGCCACCGTAAGAGCATGGAAACTTTTTATTTATTTTGCCAGGTCTATAACATCACAAGCTTCGCTTTTTAAATGATAAGGTACAAATTTCAATATCAATACATAGCATCAATACATCTATAACAAGCAAAGCACCTGACTTAAGCGTAAAGGGTCCTGAGACAGAGACAGCATCACTCCAGTTGAGATAGCACAGTTACTTACCTGTAACAGGTGATCTCTGGGAACAGCAGGAATAAGTCTTCAAATATGGGTACGTCGGTACCGACGGAGCCTGCACGGGAATGCTCCCCAGCATCCAATCAGAAAGCTTTTGGGAGCATCCCTCGCGCCTGCGCACTGACTTCCCGCCTTTTCCACTGTCTCTCCTCAGTTGAGTTTCATAGCTGAGACAAAAGGAGAGAAAGAGGAAGGAAGATAGATAGATACAAATCCTAGGGGAGGTGGGTGGGTTGTGAAGACTAATTCCTGCTGTTCCCAGAGATCACCTGTTACAGGTAAGTAACTGTGCTATCTCCAGGAACAAGCAGGAATGAGTCTTCACATATGGGGACTCCCTAGCTATAGATGCCAGGGGGAGATCCCATAAAATGCATGTTCCTGGATCAAGAGTGCATTTCCCACACAGGAATCTCCGGCATCCCATGAGGGAATGGAGGGTAGGAGTTGAGAATAGAAGAGCTGTAAGGAAAACAGCAAACCCAAGGACTACAGAAGAGGAGTCCATGGCATGTATGATAAGTACCATTAAAATTATAATATGGAGCTTACCTACTGGACTGTAGGAAGTAGAAAGCGGGATGGAGTCTACTGGATATGCAGTAGCGGAATCCTCAAGGTGACCTCACAGCAGTGAAGGTGAAGGTCCAGACCTGGAATTAGCAGGTGATCCAGGTGTCAACTGAGGTAGGATTAGAACGGCAGGTCTTCAATGGAAAGCTTCATGGGAAAAAGCAGAAAACTCTTTTAGGTACAGAGTCATTAACACTGAGGACTAAAAGAAGAAGACTGACCGATTTGGACAACTAGCCCAGTCCTGGAGGGAAGAAGGGGTATGGAAAAAAGCCCATATTCCCAAGGAGAAGAATGTGTACTCAAAACAATGAAGATGTACACTGTCTTTCCTAGCTGATGAGAAATAGGAAAGATATTGAAGCTTGAATCTTCAAGGATAGGGAGACCTAGAGCAAAGCGGAAGCTGTTATCACCACAGGTTGTGTGCATAACAGTCCCCATATACTAAGGAACAGTATGAAAAAAGGGAGCTCACTGTCTGTAACCTCTAAGAAGGTACAAATTGCTATAGCGTAGACAGTGAGGAGATAGTATGTAATACATATCGATCTATAAAAAGTCTCCCAACAGATACATACATATATATATATAGGGAGCTATATATACCTATATAGATGTGTATATCTAGATATTCAGAAATATGTATCAACATATATATATATATATATATATAGGCATAAATTATGCACACACAGCTTACAGACATATGTATGTAGAGTCATATATAGAGATATTTACATACATGACAATAAGTCTGAAGATACACTAAGCCCCATAAGAACATTCACATGGGGAATATGAAGGGAAAAAATTCACCTAATAATAAGAGGGTGAAACCCACTTGACAGATTTATAGAGAATCTATTTCCGTGGGCTAAAAGGATGCAGGAATGAAATCCAGCAAAAATAACCAGGATGGTTGCGTGAAAAACAGAGGAGAATATCAGTCTGTAAAGAGCAAGGCGGGAGTCCTTTAGAACTCTGACATGGCAGATGTACAGAAACGCATAGAGAAGATACCAGGAGGACCCACTGGAGGGACATAGGGGTATCATGCGGTACTAGTAGCCTTGGATATTCATGCAGAAAAGCTTATATTCTGTATTATAACAGGAGACAAGAGGGTGTGGAGAACCCTCACAGTCATGGGAATGATTTATAAGCTTTTTTCTACTGTATAGAATAGCCCTCAGAGACAAGTTCAATGCTCTGTAGCAAGGGCCCATAGTAGAAAGCTCCTCTGAAGATTGCAGAGTGCATTGTGCAGGAGAATTATGAGATAAAACTGACTGAAGTCAGGTATGTTGCCACATCCTAGGAAAAGGAGATGGCCAAAAAGAAGATGATGTGAGAAGCCTAAAGTGAGTAGGAATATCCAAGATAGATGAGGATTAGCTTGGAATCACTACTGAGGCTAGACAAAAATTGTGGAAGATGGACTGGCACTTGTGGAAAAGTACCAGTGGTTCAAACACCGGAACTCCTGCATGCACAGAAGCTGAAAAGACAGCAGAGAGGATCTTCCTGTGCAAAACAGAGAGGAACAGACAAAGGGAGAGGAGATATTCCTGTCCCTGTCTGATGAGTTATCTTGAGAATGTATTCAAGAAAACTAAAAAGGTCTACACTGAAATGAAAGGCTAGAGAAGCTTTTCAGTATGGTACCACTCAGTCAGGGAAATCCTGGATGAGAGGGTAGAGAAAACAGGTAATTGGAGGGTGACTTACCCATATGGCGAGTCAGCTGAGGGAAAAAATGTTCATGTTGGGCCAGAAACTATCATGGGATAGTTGTAACCTCCCTTCTTAATAGTAAGAAGAGGAGAATTCTGTAACCCATGGACAAGAATATCCTGACAGCTTAGCATACTGAAAAAGGAAAAACCAGTGTAGCTTTAAGAAAAAACAGTGAACAAACTTCTGTTAAGAAGAAGTTAACTGTAGATTGTAACCTTCAGAACCTATGGTTGCTGGGTATGTTGAGACTGGCTAGAGTTTGGAAACTTCAGACTTGGACGAGGTGTCCCTTGCTTGGGCACCTCTGGATGATGGGCAGGAGAAGAGTGAAACCTTCTTTTCTTAGGGAAAGAAGGCTTGGTAGGACATTTCCTACCTCCTGGGGAAGAAGAAGGCTTAGCATGGTCTCCAGTCAGTGGAGCAATGAGCAACCTGACGTAAAGCCTCCTTATTGAAGAGATTTTCTCCAGTACAAGGAGAATTACCCAGTGTATGTTGTGCCCATCTGCTCAAGTCAGAAGCTTGGAGCCAGACTCTACGATGTGCTCCAATGGCAATAGCAGAGGATCTGCTAAAAGACTCAAAAGAGTCTAGAGAAGCACGAGAAAGAAACCAAGAGATATTCCGGCTATGACTAAGAAGCAAGGAATAGTCAGCAGCCTTAGGCTCTGACAAAAAAGGAGTCAAGAGATAATTTCTTTGTGACCTCCTGGAGTGTTAGACTCATATAAAATATATAAGAAATAATTCTTGATGCCAGCATTGGAAGGTATGACGTCCAAAGGCATCGAGTGCTCTAGAAGCACGACCTGGCGGATAAGAAGAATGCTTCTTCTTGCTTTTTACCTTCCTCATTGCTGATTCCACTACAATGGAATGATGGGGAAGTTGATTCTTTTGAAACCCTGGAGAGGGGGGGCACCTGATACAGAACATTAGTTGCTGTAGAAGGTGAGGGAACCCTTAAAGGTGATTCCCATATTCTCAGAAGAAGATCCTGCAAAGAATGATGTAAAGGAAGCATTATATTTCCCTTTTCTGCAGGAGAGCCTTGGTTAAGATTACAGCCAGGGATAGGAATAGCAAGAAAGGTTGCCATGTCAAGGAGAAATTTCTGAAAAGAAGGATCTCCAATGGGAACCATCCTTGGGAAGGCTAAGGTTGAAGATGCAGCCTGAGCACCAGAGGATGTACTGGTCTGGTGCAGAAAAAGAACCTTACTAGATGGATAACAATACTGGCAGTCATGATTTGAGGCAGTCAGTACTTCATCGTCCATGCCAGGTATCGATTCCAAACTAGGCATAGAAAGGATCGATGGTACCGATGTAACTGCAGGAATCGACATCGATACCGGTAATGGCATCGAGGCCGTCATCGGAGGCTGCTCAAGCGGTACCGAGGTAACCAGAGAGTCTTGGTGAGTATCCTCAGTACTGCATATCCGGAAACAATAAGGGTCTGTTCCAAGGCGCGTCGGTACCCAGTCATCTAGACTAGATATCGATTCCAGACCCGGCATCGAAGGGAGCGAGTCTATTGATGCATGTCTAGAGTGCACCGACGTCGGTGGTGGTACCGGCGATGCTAATACAGGGAAGTCACTCTGGGTCATATCGATCGGTCCTGAAGGTACCGAGGACGCCAGATGATGATCCCTGGTGAAGAGTGGAACACTCGACACCGGTGCCGATGCCGGGGTATCGGTACCGCTCGAAGCGGATACCACCCCCGAGCATGGCTTGGATACAGGAAAGTCAATCTGGAACATATCGATCGGTTCCGAAGGTACCAAGGATGCCAGATGACGATCCCTGGTGAAGAGTGGAACACTCGAGACCGGTGCCGATGCCGGGGTATTGGTACCGCTCGAAGCGGATACCAACCCCGAGCATGGCTTGGATACAGGAAAGTCAATCTGGAACATATCGATCGGTCCCGAAGGTACCGAGGATGCCAGATGACGATCCCTGGTGAAGAGTGGAACACTCGACACCGGTGCCGATGCCGGGGTATTGGTACCGCTCAAAGCGGATACCACCACCAAGCATGGCTTAGAAACAGGAAAGTCAATCTGGAACGTATCGATCGGTCCCGAAGGTACCGAGGACGCCAGATGACGATCCCTGGTGAAGAGTGGAACACTCGACACTGGTGCCGATGCCGAGGTATCGGTACCGCTCGAAGCGGATACCACCCCCGAGTACGGCTCAGGTATGTTCTGTGAGGGGTGAGCCCCAGGAACAACCTGAAACCCCTGAAATTTATTTTATTTTATTTTATTTAGCAAGCATTTGTAGCCCGCTCCTTCCAGCGATCAGAAGCGGGTAGGATTACTATTGTGAAACTGCCGAATCAAGGCAGGTACAAATTTTGTTTACATACAGATTGTCAGAAAAGCACATCATACAGAGTTAACACTTCTTAGCTATGGGGGAGTTCATTTACATATATACATAAATACATATATACAGGATAATCTTCTTGGACTGTCGAATCAAGGCAGGTACAAATTTTGCTTACATACAGATTGTCAGAAAAGCACATCATACAGAGTTAACACTTCTTAGCTATGGGGGAGTTCATTTACAGATATACATAAATACATATATACAGGATAATCTTCTTGGACACAGTGGTCAGGGGCTGCTCCATCTGTGGGTTTAGTTCAGGTTGAAATGTGATTGGAAAATGTGCGTTTTGAGTTTCTTTCTGAAGTCTAGAAGGTCATTGCTAGCTCGTAGTTCTGGTGGGAGTTGGTTCCACAGTGTTGGCGCCACATATGAGAAAGCCCTGTGGCTGGTGTTAGTTTTGGCAGATCTTATATCTGTTGGAGTGTGAAGGATGTTGGAATTGTGGGTTCTTCTGTTTCGGGTAGGAGGTTGCAATCTTACTAGGTTGTTGAGGAAGGAAGGTGCTAAGTTGTGGATGAGTTTGAAGGTGGTTGTTAGTATTTTGTATTTTGTGCGAGCTGTTATGGGTAGCCAGTGTAATTGAATTAGCACTGGTGTGATGTGGTCACTTAGATTTTTCTTCATTATGACCCTGGCAGCTACATTTTGTGCCATTTGTAATATGTTTAGGGTTTTTTTAGGTAAACCTTGTAGGATGGCGTTGCAGTAGTCAAAATGTGGCATGATGAGTGCTTGGGCCACTGTTCTGAAGTCTTGGGGATCAATAATATTCCGAATGGGTTGGAGCACTCTAAGCTTGTGGAAAACTGCTCTGTTGGTCTTTCGGAGGTGTTTTTCCATCTTTAGGTCACAGGCAAATGTGACTCCTAGATACTTTATTTCTTTTTTTGTTTGGTAAGTGTTGTTACATAGTGTTATTGATGTGGGAGGGTCAAAATTCGGTTCTTTGGAGATATACATTACTTCGGTTTTTTTGTGATTAATTGACATGCTACTTTGTTGTAACCAGTCTTGCATCTCTCCGATACATGTCTCCAGTGGGTTGTAGTCTGGGTTTTTAGTGTCTAGTTGTGTGTATAGCATGATATCATCGGCATAGATGTGGTAATTAATTTTGTGCCGTGAGAAAATTTTGCATAGTGGCTGCATATATATGTTAAACAGAAGTGCTGAGAGAGCAGAGCCTTGGGGGATTCCCTGTGTTTGTGAGAAAGATTCTGCTTTTTCTCCGTTGAATTGAACCTGTTGTGTTCGATTTGAGATGTAGGATGAGAACCATTTTAGTGGGGTTCCTGTTATTCCTATTGATTTTATCCTATTTATGAGGTTTCCATGATTAACTGTATCAAAGGCAGCTGAGATGTCAATGAATACAAGAATGTACATTTTCTTTTTGTTTTCAAGGCCCTTTAGGAGGTTGTTAAGTAGAACTAGTAACAGGGTTTCAACTCCATGATGTTGCCTGAAGCCATATTGCTGGTCATCAAGAGGAGCACTGTCAGTCAGATGGTCTTGGAGTTGTAGAAGGACCGTTTTTTCTATGATCTTTGCCAGGAATGAGATACTTGATATGGGACGGTAGGAGGCTGGGTCTTCTCCGTTGAGTGTAGTGTTTTTTAGGATTGGTCTAATGACTGATTTCTTTAGTTCTGAGGGCATGATTCCTTGTTGTAGGGATAGGTTAACTATGTGTGCTATGTGAGGTGCTATGTCTTGTTTCACTGCCTTGATCCAGGATGCAGGACAGGGATCTAGTGGGGAGGTGGTGCTTTTCAGGCTTGTGACAATGGCTGTGATTTGCTGGGTTCCTATTTTGTGGAAGTGCTCCCATAACTGGTTTTGCGTTGTGTTGTTCTCACTTCTTATTTGTGGTGTTGGTGGGGGGGGGGGAGGACCAGGGGCCGTCAGTTTGGTCGCGTAGTGGTTTGCCAGTGTTTGGACCTTGATGGATTTGTTGAGGTTGGCATTTTGGTCGGTTTTGGTTAGTGATTTGACTAGTTCAAATAACTCTCGTGGGCGATTGATTGCCTTGTTTAGGATGTTGGTGTGATGTAATTTTTTTGCATTGTTCACGTCGTCTTTGTATTTTGCGAGATGGGCCATGTATTTAGTTTTGAGATCGGAGGATTTGGTTTGTCTCCATTTTCTCTCTATTTTACGGAGCTCCCTTTTTGATTTTATTAGAGTTCCTGTGTACCAGGGTTCCGAGTTGATCTTATGTGGGTTTGATGTGTGTTTCAAAGTTGGGTTAGATGTATTTTGGATGTGTGTGTTCCATCTGTTAGTTAGTTCGTCTAGGTCTGTGGAATCTAGGTTTATGTGGGATGCAATGGTGCTTATGAGGTGTTCCTCGTTGAGTTTGCTGAATTTCCTAATGGGGTTGGTCATTCTCATCTCCTTTGAGTTTTTGGGTTGGCACTGTAGTTTAAGTTTACAGTTGATTTGGTGGTGGTCTGACCATGGTACTTGAGTTATGTTTATTATAGGTGGTTCATTGCTTTGTTGTGGATTTCTGGGTATGAAAATCATATCTAGGATGTTTCCTCTATCGTGTGTGGGGTTGCTTATTATTTGTTGGAAACCCAATTGGTCGATGGCTTCATAGAAGGAGTCCGTGTGGGACGGAGGAATTGATGCTAGGTTCAAATCTCCGAGGATGATCTGGAATTTTTTGCTTTGTGTGGATGTGATGGTTTCTAGTGCTGTGGCTAGTGTTTCGTGCTGTGGTGAGGGAGGTCGATAGATTAGGCAGATGGATAATGCCATGCTCTCGACTTTAAGTAGGTCAAGATCGGGATTTGTGACCGTAGATGTGGTTGTGAGTTGAAGGCTGGTTTTGGCTGCTATAAGGACTCCGCCTCCTCTTCTGTTGATGCGTGGGCAGTTGTATAGTTGGTATCCGGGCTTCTGTATTTGATTCATTGTTGCAGAGTCTGAGTCAGTGAGCCATGTTTCTGTTATGCATAGGATATCTGGTTGTTCGTCAGTTAGAATGTTGTGGATAATATGCGTTTTATTCCTTATTGACCTAGCATTAATAAGGATAATGTTACATGTGTGATGTTCTTGGTGTGTGGTTCGTGTGAGTTGTATTTGAGATCCAATAGTGTTCTTTGCTTTGGTTTTAGGGTGTTTTTGAGATTTGTTCCCTTTGATATGGGTGTGTCGTTGGGGTAATTTACTTGGTGTTTGTGTGGTGGTGATAGGATTTAAGTTGTATTGATGCAGGATGGGTAATGGAGGGGGGGGTGGAGAAGGTAGATTGGTGTATATAGTAGAGGAATGCAGTATTGTGAGTGTGGGATGGTTCTATATGAAGATGTTAGTATACACATGCACAAAATCAGGAAGGTGTGAGCAGGCTCCATTTTATGTCTGCCAGAAATATTTGGATTTTGGATTCGAGTGGCGCAGTGTGGGGTGAAGTCAAGGCAGCTGGCCTAGAGATGTGTTAGTGTAGGCCGACAAGATAGTTGTTGGGTACCAACAGTCTAGCAGGGATAGATGGGTTGGGGTACAGCGTTTCTTATTACTTTAACAAAATAGGGATACAGTCCTAACGTTCCTTATCACTCAGTATAAACAGATACAGTATTGTGCGATACAGTCCTATCGTTACCTATCACTCAGTATAAACAGATACAGTATTGTGCGATACAGTCTTAAGGTTATTGCAAGAAGGTTATTGGGTTACTGCATTGAAATGTAACAACTTGCTGGTTAGAGATACTTGGTTTCATTTAGCTCTAAATAAACAGTAGTAGCCTTTAGAGTTGGTAGGGGTTTACAATGTAACAGCTGGCTTGAGGAGAACAGGGCTTGTGACAGTGGGGAATTTACACATTATATATACAGAGGTATGTTGGCTCCTACTTGGGGGGGGGGGTTAGGCCAGGGTTGCACAGTGGTCTTTTGCATCAGGAGGTAGATAAGTCCAGTAATTGATTACCTGGGTGATATCGTTGTAGTTGAAAGCTCTTGATGTCGAATTTTGGTCCAGCTATGGGAATCTCGTGGAGCGTGGTGGTCGGGACTGGCGAGCTCAGACCCGGCCTGGGGAGCTCAAGCCGTCAGTCATTTGATTGCTGCACTTTCGTTTTCTGTCCGTTATCGGAGTTTTGGTCATGTGAGTCAGGCTTCTTGATACTTGCAGCCTTGTTGCGGTTCAGTGGATGATGTTTCAACTGCGCCTAATCTCCACCGCCTAAGGGCCACCGCCAAAGGGCCCTCTGGCGAGGCCCTCAGGCGCGGGCCCGCAAGGCGCGGGCGCGCCCTGTAGGGACGCCGCTTTTATGCGGTTCTGCCTGCGTGCGTGTGAGCCTCCCACTGCCCGGATTGGGCAGGAGTGTGTGGAGGGAGGGCTCCCACTGCCCGGATTGGGCAGGAGTGTGTGGAGGGAAGGCTCTCACTGCCCGGATTGGGCAGGAGTGTGTGGAGGGAAGGCTCCCACTGCCCGGATTGGGCAGGAGTGTGTGGAGGGAGGGCTCCCACTGCCCGGATTGGGCAGGAGTGTGTGGAGGGAAGGCTCTCACTGCCCGGATTGGGCAGGAGTGTGTGGAGGGAAGGCTCCCACTGCCCGGATTGGGCAGGAGTGTGTGGAGGGAGGGCTCCCACTGCCCGGATTGGGCAGGAGTGTGTGGAGGGAAGGCTCCCACTGCCCGGATTGGGCAGGAGTGTGTGGAGGGAGGGCTCCCACTGCCCGGATTGGGCAGGAGTGTGTGGAGGGAGGGCTCCCACTGCCCGGATAGGGCAGGAGTGTGTGGAGGGAGGGCTCCCACTGCCCGGATAGGGCAGGAGTGTGTGGAGGGAAAGGCTCCCACTGCCCGGATAGTGCAGGAGCTTCACCAAGGCGGTTGGAGGGCTAGCGATGCTCAGCAGCTCCCACGAAGTAGGGACGCCGCTTTTATGCGGTTCTGCCTGCATGCGTGTGAGCCTCCCACTGCCCGGATTGGGCAGGAGTGTGTGGAGGGAGGGCTCCCACTGCCCGGATTGGGCAGGAGTGTGTGGAGGGAAGGCTCTCACTGCCCGGATTGGGCAGGAGTGTGTGGAGGGAAGGCTCCCACTGCCCGGATTGGGCAGGAGTGTGTGGAGGGAGGGCTCCCACTGCCCGGATTGGGCAGGAGTGTGTGGAGGGAAGGCTCTCACTGCCCGGATTGGGCAGGAGTGTGTGGAGGGAAGGCTCCCACTGCCCGGATTGGGCAGGAGTGTGTGGAGGGAGGGCTCCCACTGCCCGGATTGGGCAGGAGTGTGTGGAGGGAAGGCTCCCACTGCCCGGATTGGGCAGGAGTGTGTGGAGGGAGGGCTCCCACTGCCCGGATTGGGCAGGAGTGTGTGGAGGGAGGGCTCCCACTGCCCGGATAGGGCAGGAGTGTGTGGAGGGAGGGCTCCCACTGCCCGGATTGGGCAGGAGTGTGTGGAGGGAAGGCTCCCACTGCCCGGATTGGGCAGGAGTGTGTGGAGGGAGGGCTCCCACTGCCCGGATTGGGCAGGAGTGTGTGGAGGGAAGGCTCTCACTGCCCGGATTGGGCAGGAGTGTGTGGAGGGAAGGCTCCCACTGCCCGGATTGGGCAGGAGTGTGTGGAGGGAGGGCTCCCACTGCCCGGATTGGGCAGGAGTGTGTGGAGGGAAGGCTCTCACTGCCCGGATTGGGCAGGAGTGTGTGGAGGGAGGGCTCCCACTGCCCGGATTGGGCAGGAGTGTGTGGAGGGAGGGCTCCCACTGCCCAGATAGGGCAGGAGTGTGTGGAGGGAGGGCTCCCACTGCCCGGATAGGGCAGGAGTGTGTGGAGGGAAAGGCTCCCACTGCCCGGATAGGGCAGGAGCTTCACCAAGGCGGTTGGAGGGCTAGCGATGCTCAGCAGCTCCCACGAAGTAGGGACGCCGCTTTTATGCGGTTCTGCCTGCATGCGTGTAAGCCTCCCACTGCCCGGATTGGGCAGGAGTGTGTGGAGGGAGGGCTCCCACTGCCCGGATTGGGCAGGAGTGTGTGGAGGGAAGGCTCTCACTGCCCGGATTGGGCAGGAGTGTGTGGAGGGAAGGCTCCCACTGCCCGGATTGGGCAGGAGTGTGTGGAGGGAGGGCTCCCACTGCCCGGATTGGGCAGAAGTGTGTGGAGGGAAGGCTCTCACTGCCCGGATTGGAAATGCTTTGGAGCCCGAAGACTCCCGCCGGGGTTTTAATGCCAATGGGGTCTTGAGGGCAAGGCCGGAGCCGTCAACATGCGTGGCATGAGACCTACCACTCAAGGATTGGCAAGTCTTAACAGACTGTTTGTGGGTTACCTGATCCTGTAGAGAAGATAAACCCGGTGCCCTCACTGCAGGAGGGAAAACGGTATCGAGGGAAACTCGAAAGAGGGAAGGTCTTCTCTCAGTATTGCAGCCTGATAGTTCAGGGGAAAAAGGGTCAGGACCCAAACAGGTTAGACACCAGAGATTGGAGTCTAAAAAGAAAACTGTTTCCACAGTGAAGGCACTTCTTAGGAGAAGAAGGCTCCATGATGGAGAGGCCTTGTAGGCCCAAAAAAGTTAAGACAGAAACAGGGAAAAATCTCTCTGAGTTTAAGAAAAAAGAAAAGAAAAAACCACCGGCGGTACCGGTGTCGGCGGGAAAAACAGCCGCGACCACAAGAAAACAAGAAATGAAGTATTTAAAGAAAAAGGTTTCTGCGGTGACAGGAGGACGTCCTGCTGGCTCCGCGGAAAAACGAAAACTGAGGAGAGACAGTGGAAAAGGCGGGAAGTCACCACGCAGTCGTTGAGGGATGCTCCCAAAAGCTTTCTGATTGGATGCTGGGGAGCATTCCCGTGCAGGCTCCGTCGGTACCGACGTACCCATATGTGAAGACTCATTCCTGCTTGTTCCTGGAGATCAGCTGGTGTCTGTCTCCCCATCAGAGTTCCTCTCCTATGTTTATATTCATTTTTAGGCTTAAATTGCTGATAAGCAGATTTCCTTTCTTTCATATTCCCTATTTTTCAAGCAAATCTGCTCCTTAATCTTTTGCCCTCTTGCCCTCTGCTTTCCCTTGTGGCATCCTGTCTCCCCATTCTCATGGCAGTCCTCTTCGCCTTGTGCTAGCCATGTTTCCTGCAGATTAACTTTAGATAGTGATGTTGATTAAGTTCTTCTTTCTTGTTTTGTTCCCCTTTGTTCTTTCGAGGGGCCCAGGTGGCAGTTTTCAATAGTTGTGTAGTTTTCAGAGCCTCTCATTGTGTCAGCTCTGTGATTTCAGGATGTTAGCTTATTTCATAGCTCAAACTTGCTAATTCTGCATTTCCAGGGTGAAAAGGGTCAGCAGGCTATTTCTTATTTAAGCCTGAAGCTGTAGACGTTAGCACAAGATGGATCCAACCTGAGAGAAGGGTACCTGAAGGGGGATTCATTTTCCCCTTCACTTCAAAAAGCAAATGTTTCATATCGTCTTGATTTTCATCCAGTATTGTGGTATCAGGATAGCAAAGGTGGTTGGTGGGAGACTCATCAGTCTTCAGGCCTTGATTGTCTTCATAGAGCCCTGCTTCTCTGATGATTTGTTCTGCATACAATTTAAACAGGTAGAGCCCGATTCCATCCCCGACGTCCAGGCCATCTGTGCGCCTGGTCGGAACCGGCCGCACAGAGGAAGTCGTGATTCTGATCCCGCGGGGCATGTCTTGTGCCACGGGATCAGAATCACGAACAGGCCTGTACGTGCAGGCTGGGACCCCAATTCCACCCGGCTTGCAAATACAGCCCTTGCCCAACTAACTCAGTCAGGGCTTTTCAGTGGAGTCGCGGCACCGTGGCGTCCAGTTGCCATGGTTCTGTAGCTCCATTGAAAAGCCACAATCCCTGGCCGCCAGTTGTCAAAGTGCTTTCTCCACAGCCTAACCCCTGATCTGGCCTCCCAGGGACAGGGTTGGGCTGCGGGGAATGTCCTCTGCCCCCTGCCGCCCCTTCCCAGTCCTGAGCTTGCTGTTCCTCCCGCATTGGGGAACTTATTTTATTTATTTATTTATTTAGACGGATTTAGTATACCGCTGTATCGTTAAATGAAAGCAGTTTAGCACATCAGTCGAGGTAATTGTGTGGTCAGCAGCATGCAGTGGGAGATCAAGAAGAGTGATGTGGGGTGCAGAGTGCTAGATTTTATCAGTGAGCTATATACAAAGTGAGCAATATACATATATTATTATTTATTATTATTTATTTGTGTGCTTTTCTATACCGCCCCAGATTAGAGCCATTTGTAAAGGTGATCTAAGATCCGGGCCTGTATAGCGTTGTATTTACTGCACATAGCAGTCAGTTCAGGTGATGTCCTTGTAGTATTCTGTAAATAGAGGTTTTAAGTAGTTTTCTGAAGTCCTTTAGGTCTTTGGTTGATCTTAGGTGGTCGGGGAGAGAGTTCCATAGTGCGGGCGCTGCCAGAGAAAGTGCCCTTCTTGATGTGGCCTGATTTGTTTTGGCAAATTCCTTTGGTGTGCTGATGGTGTCCGAGGTTCCTTTTCTTCTTGGTCTTGTGCTGAGGAATAAGTGCCCCATACAACGAGCAGGGAGGTTAGGGTCGGGAGGGGGAATGAATAGCCACAGAACGAGCCTAGTAGGGGGGAAGTATACAGCCTTGTTGTACACCATTGCTGATTTTAAACTTTCTGTTTCTCCTTGTTTCATTTGAACTGTTGCTTCTTAATCAATGTAAAAGTTGTGCAAGAGAACTATCAGGTGTTCTGGTATAGCTGTGCTTCTTAATGTGGCCTAGAGTTTCTCATAGTTTACACAGTCAAAAGCCTTGCTGTAGTAAATAAAATACATATGGATATCCTTTTGGTATTCTTTTGCCTTTTCAAGGATCCATTTCACATCCGAGATGATGTCTCTTGTTCCTCGCCCTTTCCTGAACCCTGAACATAAGATATGCCATACTGGGTCAGACCAAGGTCCATCAAGCCCAGTATCCTGTTTCCAACAGTGGCCAATCTAGGTCATACGTACCTAGCAGTTTCCCCAAAAGACACAGGTTCCGCAATGCTTGTACTGGGTCAAGCATTGATATCCTCGGTCCCTTCTTAATAATGGTTTATGGACCTTTCCTCCAGGAACTTGTCCAAACCTTTTTTAAACCCAGCTACACTAACAGCCTTTACTACATCCTCCGGTAACAAATTCCAAAGTTTGATTACACATTGAGTGAAAAAATATTTTCTTTTATTAGTCTTAAATAGTTTACCCTGTAGCCTAATTGCATGTCCCCTAGTCTTTCTATATTCTGATAACGTAAAGAGTCGATCTACGTTGGCTCTTCTCTGAACCTTTTCTAATAACTCTATATCCTTTTTAAGATACGGCAACCAGAATTGCACACAATATTCAAGGTGCGGTCTCACCATGGAACGGTATAGAGGCATTATAATATCTTTTGTTTTATTTTCCATTCCTTTCCTTATCATACATAGCATTCTATTTGCTCTCTTGGCTGCCGCTGCACACTGGGCCGAGGGTTTTAACATGGTATCCACAATGACGCCTAAATCCTTTTCCTGGGTGGTGGTTCCTAATGTGGAACTTTGCATCGTGTAACCATAGTTTTGGTTGTTCTTCCCTAGGTGCATAACTTTGCACTTGTCCACGTTAAATTTCATCTACCATTTGGATGCCCAGTCTTGCAATTTATCAAGATCCTCTTGCAATTTTCCACAATCCTCTTGGGTTTTAACAACTTTAAATAGTTTTGTGTCATCTGCAAATTTGATAACCTCACTCGTTATTCCACTTTCCAGGTTATTTATGAATATGTCAAAAAGCAGCGGACCCAGCACAGATCCCTGGGGTACACCACTATTCACCTTTCTCCACTGGGAAAAATGGCCATTTAGCCCAACCCTCTGCTTTCTATCTTTTAACCAGTTCCTGATCCACAGTAGTACATTGCCTCCTATCCCATGACTCTTTAGTTTTGCCAAAAGTCTCTGATGAGGGACCTTGTTAAAGGCTTTCTGAAAGTCCAGATACACTATATCAACCGACTCACCTTTGTCCACCGGTTTATTCACACTTTCAAAAAAACATAACAGATTAGTAAGAAAAGATCTTCCTTGCCTAAAGCCATGTTGGCTGTCTCCCATTAGACCATGACTATCTACATGCTGAGTAATTTTATTCTTTATGATGGTTTCTACCATTTTTCCCGGTACTGACGTGAGGCTCACCGGTCTGTAGTTTCCCGAATCACCCCTCGAACCCTTTTTAAAAATTAGTGTTACATTGGCGATCCGCCAATCTTCAGGTATTAGAGATGATTTTAATGATAGTTCACAGATTACTAATAGCAGGTCTGCAATCTCATATTTCAGTTCTTTCAACACCCTTGGATGTATACCATCTGGCCCAGGTGATTTGCTACTCTTCAGTTTATCTAATAGTTGTAATACATCTTCCCGATGTATCGATATTTCCTTCAATTCTTCCGCACCTTTAAATACCACTTCACTCATGGGTAACATCCCTACATCTTCCTCAGTAAAGACCAAAGCAAAGAATTCATTGTCTCTCCGCTATCGCCTTGTCGCCTCTTAGTGCCCCTTTAACTTCTCTATCATCTAATGGTCTAACTGACTCTCTCACAGGTTTTTTGCTACGAATGTACTTGAAAAAAATCTTTATTTCGCATTTTTGCTTCTGCAGCAAGCTTCTCATCAAATTCTCCCTTTGCCTTCTTTATCAATGCCTTGCATTTGACCTGCCAGTGCTTGTGCTATTTCCAGGTTTCATCGTTTGGCTCTTTTTTCCATTTCCTGAAAGATGCTTTTTTGGCAACAACAGCCTCTCTGACCTCATCTTTAAACCATGCTGGCAGTTTTTTGGACTTCCTTCCACTTTTCTTAAAGCGTGGAATACAGCTGGTCTGGGCTTCCAAGATAGTATTTTTCAACAACACCCAAGCTTGATGTAAGTTTTTAACCTTTGCAACTGCTCCTTTTAGTTTTTTCTTAACTATTTTCCTCATTTTATCATAGTCTCCCTTTCGAAAGTTAAAAGGTAGTACTGTGGATTTCCTTACTATCCCTCTTCCACTAATTAAATCAAAGGTGATCATGCTATGATCACTATTGCCAAGTAGCCCCAACACCCTTATCTCTTGCACTAGATCTGGTGTTCCACTAAGGACTAGGTCTAATATGGCTTCCCCTCTGGTCGGTTCATGAACCAGCTGCTCCAAGAAGCAGTCATTTATGTCATCTAGGAACTTTATCTCCCCAGCATGTCCTGCTGTGACACTGACCCTGCTGAATGATTTTGAGTAGAATCTTGCTGGCATGTGGGATCAGAGCGATTGTGCGTTAATTTCCACAGTCCGTTGGATCACCTTTAGTCACTACTGGAATAAACACAGATCTTTTCCAGTCAGTTGGCCATGATGTTGTCTTCCCAATTTCCTGGCAGAGCCTTGTAAGTATGGTAACAGCTACTTCAGATTGCTGTAATACTTCTATGGGAATGCTATCCATGCCTGGTGCTTTGTTCTTTGATATGGCTTTCAATGTTGCTTTGACTTCTTAGTTCATCACCAATGGTTCCGGAACATAATGTACAGGTTGAAAGGGCTGTTGGTCCACTTGATCTTCATGATATAATAACTCTGTATATTCTTCCCACCTTCTCTTGATCTTCTCAGCATCATTCAACATGGATCCTTGAGCATCTTGTAGCATTCCAATTTGAGGCTGGGATTTTCTCTCTAACTCTCGTAGCTTTAGGAAAACTGATCTTGTTCTTCCTCTAAGTTTCTGATTCTGTTTCTTTGCATGTGTCATTGTATTACTTCTCCTTGTCTCATCTTGCCTCATGGTGGACATTTCTGAGTTCTGTGATTGCCTCTCTTTCTCCTCTGGCTTTGGTTTCTCTGCGTTTCTGAGCAATTTTCAGTTTCTTCGGTCATCTATTTTGGCCATTTTTGCTTTTTCACCTTCTGTAGAGACTTCTCACTTTCTTCAAGCTCAACTTTCTTGATGCCATCACGTAACTTTTATTTGTATATAAAGCAGCAATATATTTTGCAGGCAGTCTTTAAATTCCAATGGTATATTCTCACAGTTATATTTTGCTACATTCATGAATGGCTTGTTCTTTTTCAACTTTAGCTTGAGTTTACATACTATTAGTTGGTGATCTGCACCACAATCAGCTCCAGGTTTTATCTTTGGTGATGTTATTGAGCTTTTCTGTCGTTGACTTCCACAGATGTAGTCAATTTGATTTTCGTACAATCTGTTGGGTGATGCCTATGTGTGCAGTTGCCATTTAATTTACTGGAAGAAAGTGTTTGAAATGAATAGATCATTGGTCTTGCTAATGACGCCTAATGCTTTTCCTGAGAGGTGATTCCTAGTGATACCTTGCATTGTGTAACTATAGTTTGGCTTGTTCTTCCTTAAATGCATCATTTTGCACTTGTCCACATTCAATTTAGTCAGTCATTTGGATGCCCTGTCTCCCAATTTCTCAAGAACCTCTTGCAGTTTTTCACAATCCTCTTGTGAGTTAACAACTTTAAATAATTTTGTATCATTTGCAGATATGATTACCTCACTCATTCCCATTTCCAGCAGCCTTTTAGAGAGTAAAGATGGTGAAAGCTTGGAGGGGTGGGAGTAGGCGTATCGGATGCATTAGAATATAACATAAGGACATAAGCTATGCCCATGTGTCCATCTAGCCCAGTGGCCAATCCAGGTCACAAGTACCTATGAGGTTCCCAAAAAGTATCCAGATCACTGGAGGGGGGGGGGCATGACAATGGAGGGGGCCCCTCATTAGAACTTTCACCACTGCTTTCAGATTCCCAAAAAAGTACACAGATTCCATGCTATTTGTCCAATGGATAAGCAGTGGATTTCCCTGGTCCTCTTTAATAGTAATTTATAGACTTTTCCTCCAGGAACTTGTCCAAACCTCTTTTAAATCCAGCTACACTAACAGCTTTTATTACATCCTCTGGTAACAAATTCCAGAATTTGATTACATGTTGAGTGAAAAATATTTTCTCCTATTAGTCTTAAATGTGTTACATTGTAGCTTCATTGCATGTCCCCTAGTCTTTCTAGTTTTTGAAAGAGTAAACAACTGATCTACATTTACCCTTTCCATTCCATTATTTTATTGACCTCTATCATATCTCCCCTCAGTCTTTTCTTTGCCAAGTTGAAGAACTCTAACCTTTTAAGCCTTTTCCCATGGTGGTAGATAGGGGCATTGGAGGTGTCAGGAGCTATAAGAGGAGGTCAAGATCCAAGGGCAGGCATTTATAACAGGTTGGGGGTGGATTGCAGGAAGGTGGGAGACCATCCTTTAGATCTACCCCTGCATCAGGCAGTTATGCATGCCTCAGCAGGTGTAAATAATGTCTTCTACAGTATTTGCCAGAAAGACGTGGATTGCCTATATGAAATGGAAAATCCATGTCTATATTGCAGGCCCGCCCAAACTAGTCCCTCTTCCCGCTGTCACCAAACCTTCAGGATTTTAAGATTGTGGTTAACATCCCTTTTCTGAAATGGGATTTACACAGGTAAATGCTGTTTTTAAGACAGGGGGAGGGGCTTCTAAAATAACCCTCTTGGGATTTATTAAATGCTGACTGCAGCATTCAAAAGAAATCTGATGTTTAGCACTACTAGTGACCGGCGTTGGTGTCCCAATAGTAACAATATTCGATCCACTTTCTGGAAAAAGTTAGGACATATATATTGTTTGCATGTGACCTTTAGATTGCAATTGAAAAATTATTTTGATATATTTTTTTTAATTTTTCAATTGAAATGTTTACAGTTGAAAATGTTTTATGTACAGTATCATGTATAGATCTTTTTGGAATGTTTCTTGGTGTTATACATATATGCAGTATGTGGGGTGTAACGAGAGTAGAGGCTAATAACCAACTCTTTCCTTGCTTCTTAGCATGAAGTACTGGAGTTGTTGCGTTATTAAAACAACCGACTTCAATGCATTCTTGGAAGAAAAGGGCTGCAGCACCGCAGAACATACCTGGATAAAGAAAGAGGTAACGGGAAGAGCAGCTGCTCAGCCACTGGCCACTGCCCTTCTGCACATTTCTGATGCCACATCACTAATATTGTCTATTTTTCCTAGGATAAGAAACAAGTGTCCTGCCGTCAGGATTGGCATCAAACCAGTGGGCAGGTGGTAATAACAATTTATGCCAAGAACCCTCTAGCAGAACTGAGCAGTGTCCAGGCCAATCGAACAAGGGTAAGTGATGTCTAACATATTCATCATTAATCATGAGAAGCAGGCACACTCACACTCACATACACATACAGTCACACTCAATACACAGACACACTCACATACACATACAGTCACACTCAATACACAGACACACTCACATACACATACAGTCACACTCGCACACCCACTGACATGTACACACAGTCCCACTTGCACACACAAATGCTCTCATACACATAGACAGTCACTCACACAAATACTCACATACACACTCACAAACATAGAGATATAGCACACCAGAGTATGGTGTATCATGCCGCATCATCAGCTAATGCAAACAAAGTGCAGATAGCATGCCATTTTTCTATGCTATCTGCATTTTGCATGTTTAGATGATGGGGGAGGAGGGATCAGGGCGGGGAGAAGGCATGGAAACACGAGACAGCCAACTCGTGAGCAATTGTTGCATGCTGCCTGACCAAATTGTCAATAGAGTGGTTGTAGATAATGCCACTTCCAGAGGTGGTGTTAGATACCAGCCAAACTATGGGGATCAGCACCGCTGAGCTGCATGCAAGCACTGTAGCAGCAACAGCAGCACCCAGCCCCTCTCCATGGGCCCCTAGCAAGGCCAATCTACCCCCCCCCCCCCCCCCGACAAGGCCATTATCCCCCCAGGCTCCTCCAAGACCATAGAAGCTGATCTCCCCTCACAGCCCCTTCTAAGACCACAGGAGCTGATCCCCCCCCCCAAGACTGCAGGAGCTGATCCCCCCCCCATCACAGCCCCCTCCCCACTGCCCACAACCAACCCTGGTCCTTACTGGGGCATCCCTGATGGGCTTGTGTTGAAATAAACAGAAGCAGTCCACCTCTGCTTCTGCCCCAGTGCTGTTGTCATTCAAAATGACGCTGGAGGTGAGGTCAGGGAGACTGTTGTAACCAGAAAAGCATCTTTCAGGAAATGGAAAAAGGAGCCAAATGATGAAAATGGGAAACATAACACTGGCAAGTTAGATGCAAGGCATTGATAAGGCAGGCAAAGAAAGGATTTGGAAAAAAGCTTGCCGTGGAAACAAAAACGCATAATAAAAACTTTAAGTACATTTGTAACAAAAACCCTGAGAGAGAGTCAGTTGAACCATTAGATGATAGAAGGGTAAAAGGGGCACTAAGGGGAAGGACAAGGCCATAGCGGAGAGACTGAATGAATTCTTTGCTTTGATCTTTACTGAAGAAGATTTAGGGAAGCTACCCATGCCTCAAATGGTATTTGAAGGTGATGTGTATTAGAAGAATTGAAAGAAATAATGATAAACCAGAAAGATGTATTACAGCTATTTGATCAACTAAAGAGTAGCAAATCACCTGGACCAGATGGCATATATAAAAGGGTGTTGAAAGAACTGAAAATATGAGATTGCAGACCTTTGGTGATCTGTAAACTATCATTAAAATCAACTGTAGTACCTGAAGACTGGAGATTGGCCAATGTAACACCAATTTTTTATAAAGCATTCCAGGGGTGATCCGGGAAACTACAGGCTGGTGAGCCTGATGTCAGTACCATATATTAATGTCCAATTTCTTAGAATGAAGATATAATAGCCATTCAATCAAAAAACTTCATTCCATATGCACCAAACAGGGAAACTGAATCACATTCGGAGGGGGAGAAAAGGATCTCGGTACTATGGGCCATCATGTCTCGGCTATCAATCCAGGCCTGAAACTGGCACATTAATATCAGGGATCCTAAAAAAAACTCCCCCACTATATCAACGAGCATATAACCTCGCAAAAATATCTCAATGCTGTAAACTCGGCACCTCACTGCTATAAACTCAGCACACTCGTCTTGCAGTTTATCAAATCACACTTATCTTATGCCAAATGCTATTTGTATGAGCATGAACAACCCAGCTGGACCCTGAAGGCATTTTGCAATTGCTTCGTCAGTGGTCAATTTTCTCTATCACGTTGAAAATCCACATCAATCACACAATCGGCAGGATTTATAGAAACTGCAAGAACCAAAAAGAAAACATTAAAATTGCCCTTAATAATAGTGTAACCTAACCACTTTTACATACCACACTCTGTTTCACCCAAAAAACAATCCATTCCTCAAGTGCTAAAATCACATATACTCAGACACAGTACCTACCAATGAGCTCTTCTTAACTCTAATCAACAGTAGACCAAAAGCCACCACTTTCAATTATACCATTACAAAGACTCACCAGCAGGGACATTCTGCTCAAACTGCCCCTACTATCAGAAGGACCCACCCACCCACATCTGCAGCTTAAAGAGACCCAACAACCAACCACAATTGCTCACCTTAGACAAGCACGTGCAGAGACCAGTCGTATCCATCAGACCCCTGAAACATCCGCCCATGCATTAAAACACATTAGTTCACACAACATAGCACACCTCAAATAAAATATCTAACCCCATACTGTGCCAGCTCTCACAGCTGTGTCTTAGTATGAACTGCCACACAGTATGATAGAATATGTTATGCTTCATTATGATCAAATGTTTGCTGTGCACTATCTCCCCTCCCTAATCGAAATGTATATACTCTAATTACCGGCCGGTACAGCCAACGCCCCCATGTATAGCAACCGCTGCTGATCACTGGAAGCAGCGGGATACAAATGTACATTAAATAAATAAATAAATAAAATAAAATTTGATTTATTTATTTAACAGGATTTCTATACCCCCTTTTCCTTAAATCAAGGTGGTTTACATTCAAACTCTAACCGTTTACATTGTAACAAGGCGGTTTACATTGAACTCAAGCTGTTTACGTTATAACATAGTATAGAGCAGTGATGGCTAACCTTTTTGAGCCCGAGTGCCCAAACTGCCGCACAAAACCAAAGAATTTCCTCAAAGTGCCAGCACGTCATTTGCATAAGTGGTCTTATTTGCATAAATATTTGCATAATGTTACCATACACTAACTTTTAGTAAACATGTCTCTTAATGAGTGTATGGATAAAGAAAGACTAAAAGATTTCTACATTACTATAATCCAGTGCCAACCGCCAGGCACATTAGGAACTACTACAAACGCTGCCCATTTAGAACCCATAGCAAACCCGCCGTATCCTGACAGCATTACCAGGACTCACAAAGCACCATACCCTACCTATCAAAAGGCAACACTGCAAATATTAAACCAATACATTTCAGAGAATACTGGGGAAAGAGAACAAGTGGCAACGTCAAATAGGAATTTCCTCTTGTACCAAACAAAGCGCAGATGTTAATGATGCACATTTCCCAGAGCTGACATATTCCAGTTAATAAATTCAAAATAAAGAGATATCTTTCTACCTTTTGTGCACTTTTTTTTCAGTTGCAATTGGTCCAGCCACCTTCTTCTGGTTTCTTCATGTTTTCTGCTAACTCTCCATCGTCTGCTGTCCATTTGTCCTTTCTTCTCTCTTCTAGTTTTTTTTTTTCCATTCTCTCTCTCTCTACATCTGCTTTAACATACTAATCTTTCTCCTTTTGCTCTTTCCTCATTCCTATTTCATCCACACAAACTTTACCCCTCCATCCTCAATCCCCAATTACTCTCCCAATACCTGGCCAATTGTAGATTTTTCATCCCTCCTACACAAAATATTTTTCCCCTCTCCATTTTACTCTCCCAGCCCCATCCCATTCTAATCCTCCCCCAACATCAGCTCCCTTCTAGTTCCAGTCTCACCCAGCATCCATTCCCTTCTAGTCCCTGCATCAGCCCATTTCCAGTCCAAGTCCCTTCATCAGCTCATTTTCAATCCTAGCCCCCCCATCAGCCCATTTCTACTCATTTCCTAGTCCCACCATCAGCCCATGTCAAATCATAGCTCCCCTCCACTCAGCCCAATTCCAGTCCAAGCCCCCCCATGAGCCTACTTCCAGTTCTAGCCCCTCCATGAGTCCATTTCAATTCAAGCCCCCACCACAGCCCATTTCCAATCTTAGCTCCCCCCAACAGCCCATTTCCAGTCCTATCCTAGCTTTTCCATCAGCCCATTTTCAGTCCTAGCTCCCTTCCCTCACAGCCCATTTCCATTCCAAGCCCCCTCCCCATCAGCTATTTGCAGTTCAAGCCTCCCCTTCCACTCAGCCCATTTCCAGTCCTAGCAACACCCCAACCCATTACCAGTCCTAGCCCCCCGTCAATCAACTTCCAGTCCTAACCCCCATCACCCCATTTTCAGTTTAAGCCCCCCCCTATAACCCTTTACCAGTCCTAACCCCCCATCAGCCCATTTCCAGTCAGCCCCCCATAGCCCATTGCCAGTCCTAAACCCCCCCATCAGCCCACAGCCCATTACCAGTCCTAACCACATCAGCCCACCTCAAGTCCTAACCCCTCCCCATCAGCCCATTTCCTGTCCTAGCCCCCCCCATAACCCATTATCAGTCCTACACCCCCATCAGCCCACTACCAGTCTTAACCCCCCCATAGCCCATTACCAGTCCTAACCCCCCCCATCAGCCCACTACCAGTCTTAACCCCCCCCATAGCCCATTACCAGTCCTAACCCCCCCATCACCCCATTTCCAGACAGCCCTCATCAGCTCATAGCCCATTGCCAGCCCTCATCAGCCCACAGCCCATTGCTAGTCTTAACTCCCCCCCATAGCCCACTGCGTCTTAACCCCCCTCCCCAGCCCACTGCCAGTCTTAACCCCCCCTCCCTAGCCCATTGCCAGTCTCAACCCCCTCCCTCCCTAGCCCATTGCCAGTCTCAACCCCCCTCCCCCCCTCCCTAGCCCATTGCCTGTCTTAACCTCCCTCCCTCCCTAGCCCATTGCCAGTCTCAACCCCCTCCCTCCCTCCCTAGCCCATTGCCAGTCTCAACCCCCCTCCCTCCCTAGCCCATTGCCAGTCTTAGCCCCCCTCCCTCCCTCCCTCCCTAGCCCATTGCCAGTCTTAACCCCCCTCTCTCCCACCCGAGCCCATTGCCAGTCATAACCCCCCTCCCTCGGCTCATGGCAATAAAAAAAAAAAAAAAAGCTGCCCGCTGCCGCCGCGGCGGCATGGAGTGTCCCGCGGGGCTCCCTCTGCCCGGCGGGACTCGCCCGGCGCTGCTCCGCCCCACTCAGCCGGCTTGCAGAGACGCGAAGGGAGAGAGTCTCCCTCGCGTCTCTCTTAAGCCCGCAGGGGCAGATGGGAAATTTCCCATCAGCTCCTGCGGGCTTAACAGAGACGCGAGGGAGACTCTCCCTTCGCGTCTCTGCAAGCCGGCAGAGAGGGGCTGAGCAGCGCCGGGAGAGTCCCGCCGGGCAGAGGGAGCCCCGCGGGACACTCCATGCCGCCGCGGCGGCAGCGGGCAGCTTTTTTTTTTTTTTTTAATGTGCGACCTTCCCGCGTGCCAGCTGCAAGGCCTTCGCGTGCCACAGCTGGCACGCGTGCCATAGGTTCGCCATCGCTGGTATAGAGGGTGAGGTCGTACAGCATGCAGGAGTTTTACAAACATCAAAGCATTAACAGTATATTAGCATAACCTAGTTACAAGTTGGGGTCATGTTCATATAAGGTTGTTCATTAGTCAGTGTCCTATGATGGTAATGGTGGACAGGCAGTGATGCTCTATGTGATATTTCCAAAATGTTCTATATACAGGAGTGTCTTTGACTTTCTCTTGAATTCATTGGTGTCCCTCGTATTTCTAATATTCTCTGGGAGGGAGTTCCATAAGTTTGATGCGTATAGTGATAGTGCCCTGTTGGATGTGGTCTGTTTGGTTTTGGATATTCATTTGGCATAACTATTATGTTTTTACAGTTCTCTTCGGGCAGCTTTCAGGGTGCCTTTTTATCAGATCCTGGAGCGACTCAGCTGATCCATTTTGTAGTATTTTAAATATATGAATTTGTGCCTTGAATCTGGCACAACTCCTTATCATAGCCAGTGTATTTCGGCTAGTTATCGGTAGTATATGTTCGCGTTTAGTTCTTCCAGAGATAATGCGGGCAGCCGTGTTCTGGACCATCTGCAGTGGGTGAATCGTATGTGCTGATGGGCCTTCGCATAGTGAATCGCAGTAGTCCAACACCAATGTGATTAGGGCTTGTAGAACCATGCGGAAGTCATTTTGGTTTAGGAGAGGCTTCAATTTCCGGATGATTTTCAGTTTATGGTATGCATTCTGTGTTCTGTTAATTTCAGACTATAGGTTTAGGTTCTGATCTAGGATGACCACTAGGTATTTGGTTTCACTTTTGAAGATACCTTTCTGTTCCTTAGGGCTATCGTGTTAGGAGGCGTGGTTCTTGTTTCTTGTTATGATGAGAGCTTCTGTTTTAACATAGTTTATGCTGAGGTTATATGCAGTGAGCCATGTGGAGATTTCTGTGAGACATCCTCTTATGTTTGTGTAGTATTTTGTAGTGAATCTTGTGTTTGTTGATGATATCGCAAATTGAATGAATGTAGAGGTTGAAAAATAGCAAAGATATGGCTGTCCCCTGTGGGACTCCCTGCTTTATTGCAAAGGGAGAGTATGTGTCTCGCCCGCATCTGATATACTGTTGTCTGTTCTCCAAGTATGATCGTAACCATTTCAATGTATTATTGTATAGGCCTATCTCCTGTAGACGTCTCACCTTGCTGCTCCTTATGCCTGGAACAAACTGCCTGAGTGTGTATGTCAGGCGCCTTCTCTGGCCCTTTTCAAATCCAGGCTGAAAACTCACCTCTTCGCTGCTGCTTTCGGATCTTGACTCACCTGATCTCCTTGTGTTTCCTTACCATTCCCCCTAGATGTATCCCTGTCTACACCTACTGTTGCCTGCCTTGACTAGATTGTATGCTCTGATGAGCAGGGACTGTCTCTTACATGTCTGTGCAGCGCTGCATACGTCTTGTAGCGCTATACAAGTACTCAGTAGTAGTAGTAGTAATCAAAAGTATGGTTTGTGATAGAATCAAGGGTAGATGATATGTCGAGGAAAATTAGTATAAAGCCCCTTTTTATATTGCCTGTTCCTCTGATGATGTGTTCAGAGAGTGCTGTTAATAGTGTTTCCACACCGTGGTTAGACTTGAATCCATGTTGAAGTGGATCTAGGGGTGCGTGTGTGTTGATGTGGATCTAGGGTGCATGTGTGTTGATGTGGATCTAGGGGCGCGTGTGTGTTGATGTGTATCTAGGGTGCATGTGTGATGTGGATCTAGGGGTGCATGTGTGTTGATGTGGATCTAGGGTGCATGTGTGTTGAAGTGGATCTAGGGGCGCGTGTGTGTTGATGTGGATTTAGGGGTGCGTGTGTGTTGATGTGGATCTAGGGGTGCGTGTGTGTTGATGTGGATCTCGGGGCGCGTGTGTGTTGATGTGGATCTAGGGTGCATGTGTGATGTGGATCTAGGGGTGCATGTGTGTTGATGTGGATATAGGGTGCATGTGTGTTGATGTGGATCTAGGGGTGCATGTGTGTTGATGTGGATCTAGGGTGCATGTGTGATGTGGATCTAGGGGTGCATGTGTGTTGATGTGGATCTAGGGTGCATGTGTGTTGAAGTGGATCTAGGGGCGCTTGTGTGTTGATGCGGATCTAGGGGCGCATGTGTGTTGATGTGGATCTAGGGGCGCGTGTGTGTTGTGGATCTAGGGGTGCGTGTGTGTTGATGTGGATCTAGGGGCACGTGTGTGTTGATGTGGATCTAGGGGCGCGTGTGTGTTGATGTGGATCTAGGGGCGCGTGTGTGTTGATGTGGATCTAGGGGTGCATGTGTGTTGATGTGGATCTAGGGTGCATGTGTGATGTGGATCTAGGGGCGCGTGTGTGTTGATGTGGATCTAGGGGCGCGTGTGTGTTGTGGATCTAGGGGCGCGTGTGTGTTGTGGATCTAGGGGCGTTTGTGTGTTGATGCGGATCTAGGGGTGCATGTGTGATGTGGATCTAGGGTGCATGTGTGTTGAAGTGGATCTAGGGGCGCGTGTGTGTTGATGCGGATCTAGGGGCGCGTGTGTGTTGATGTGGATCTAGGGGCGCGTGTGTGTTGATGTGGATCTAGGGGCGCGTGTGTGTTGTGGATCTAGGGGCGCGTGTGTGTTGATGTGGATCTAGGGGTGCGTGTGTGTTGATGTGATCCTACAGTTGTATCTGTACTGTCTTTTCAATGATTTTTGTCATGAAAGGTAAACTTGAAAACCGGTCAGTACGCTGCATGGTTTGCCTTGTCCAGTTTCAGGCTTCTTAGGATGAGTCTGATTGATGCTAGTTTAAGGGTTGCAGGCATTTGCCCATATGAGGGATGTGTGTATAATTTTGTGAATGAAAGGGATGAGCTCTTCTTTGACTGACTTTATCCATGCAACTGGACAGGGATCGCTGAGTGATGTTGTATTCAGAGTAGTTATTGAGTGTGTTACTTGTTTGATTGTTGGTATAGTAAATTTGCCCCATGTTCCAGTGGGTCCCTGTTGGTTTTCAGGGTTCATTGATGATGGTCTTTTTTTTTTTATATGCTTTATTTAAATTCCACCAGAAAACAACAATAAAACAGCAAACAACAGCAGCCCGGGGGGGTGTACTCTTATCCCCCCAGGGCGCGACAAAAAGAAATACAACAGGTGGTTTATTACATTTTATCCCAACCCAATACCTCCCCCCCACCCTTCCCTACCACCCCCCCCCACCCACCCCGAGGACAGTGTAAAAGTCAGACATACCACAGCAGCAGCAACTACAATGCCATCATGCAAATACCTCAGGTCCCCAGCTGAAGGATCTCATTGCGACTACGAGCCCCGAGCTGTTGGATATAGGGTTCCCAAATGGACATAAATATCGCCCAGCACTTGACACTGCCCCGCGCCATCCAGCGCTCCGCTAACATCAAATGGTGGAAACTGTTCCGCCACTCCGCAAAGGTAGGCGGTTGGTGATCCCTCCACAGGCGGAGTATCGGCCCCTTCCCCACCAGACAAGCCTACCGCATTAAGAGCCTTTCCCCTCGCTTGGCTGGGCAGGGAGGTCCCATTAGGTCCAGCACCACAAAGAAGCCAGTCCATCTCAGTTGCATCTGCAGTAACCTACTCAGAAAGGCTCCTATCTTAGCCCAATAGGAACGCAATCGCCGACATCCCCACCACATATGCAGTAGAGTGGCCAAGGGCTCGGAGCAACGAGGGCAGCTACCGTCCGTCGGCAGGCAGCTGCGAAAAGCCCTCCGCGGAGAGAAATAAGCTCTGGTCACACATTTAAACTGAACTTCTCTCCAGCGAGACCCCTGTACAACATGTACGATCCGTTTCAAAGCCGTTCCAACCAATCCCGGGCCAACTTCCCCCCCCAACTCAGCCTCCCAAGCCACCTCAACCCCCCTATAATCAGGGCGTGCCCGAAAACTGTCCAGGCGAAGTTTCAACGCAGAGATCGAGGGCGAGCAGTCTTCTCCCAAGCCAAAAAACTCTAAGATTTTGGCGGATCGTTCGATTTGCAGTGCTCCCCGCGGTAGAGAGGCGACATAGTGAGAGGCCTGCATGTATGCGAAACAGTGCCTAGTAGGCAGGTCATATTCCCGACTCAGCGTCTGAAAGGACTTACATTCCCCCAGAGAATCCATCAAATGCCCCACCTGTCGTATGCCTCGCAACCCCCAATCCCGAAAGGTCACCGTCTCCGAGCCGGGAGGAAAATTGATGTTCCCTTGGAGGGGCAACCAGCTGGAGACCCTCCACGATTCGTTCCAATACTTATTAAGCTGTTGCCAGGTCCGTTTAACAGAGTCCACCAATGCACTCCGCAGTATACCCCCAGGTAGCTGACACTTCGGTTCATGAAGGACCCCCAACAAGGTAAATGGGTGGACTAAGCTCTCCTCCAACGCCCTGGGCGTATATACTTCGGTACCCCCCAGCCAGTCCCCCAGGTGTCGAGCCTGACAGGCCAGGCCGTACAACTTCAAGTCCGGCAACCCCATTCCCCCTTGACGCCACGGCCCCAATAACCGGACCCAGGGGATGCGCGCCCGTTTCCCTTTCCACAGGAACGCTTTAATAGAGGTCTCCAGCCGACGAAGATCCCGACCCAGCAGCCAGACGGGGAGAGTCTGCAACCAGTATAAAAGCCGCGGTAGGATAATCATTTGTATAGCCGCTATACGCCCAGGAAGCGACAGAGGTAGCGATTCCCATGCCTTTAATTGTGTGAACAGGCGTTTCGAGAAACGATCAAAGTTACAAGCATATAACGTCTGGGGGCGCCGGGGCAACACGATGCCCAAGTACACAAATTCATCGTCCGCCCATCGAAGAGGGAACTCCCCCCCCCAATCGTTACGTAGAAGCCCCAAGACATCCAGGGCCTCCGACTTGTCCCTATTGATGCGGAGCCCAGTGAAGGTCCCGAATCGCGTGAATTCACCCAGAAGGGCCTGCAAGGAAGCACCCGGGCGGGACAGGTGTACCAGCAAATCGTCGGCAAAGGCTGAAACGGTAAACTCCTGTTGGCCCACCCGCACCCCCCGGATCCCCTCCGAGTCCTCGATAACGCGAATCAAGGGGTCCAAGGAAAGGACAAACAACAAGGGGGAGAGAGGGCAACCCTGTCGCGTGCCCCTCTCCAACGCGAAGGCGTCGGAGAGCACTCCATTGCACAGAATACCCGCCGTTGGAGAGATATATAAGCTCTGCACTAAGCGACAAAAATCAGTGCCCAGACCATAATGCGGCAGAAGGGTCCAGAGATATTGCCAGTCGACCCTATCAAAGGCCTTCTCTGCATCGAAACTAATGAGAAGCGAAGCCTGTTGCCGGGAATGGACCCATTCCAAAGAGGCCAAGATTTTCCGGAGGTTCCGAACCGCGTATCGTCCTCTCACAAACCCTACCTGTGCTTCATGAACTAGGTGTCCCAGCACACCCGCCAAGCGGGCAGCCAACACCTTCGCTAATAATTTTAAATCAAAGTTCAGGAGGGAGATAGGGCGGTAGGAGGCCGCCGATAGTGGGTCCTTACCTGGTTTTGGAATCAGGATGATGTGGGCATGGTTTTGCCCCCTCATTGATGATGGTCTTCTGTCTGGCTGTGTGCTCTGCTGCTTCTTCATTACGTGGTCTGCTATTGTTTGTGGATGTATATCGAGGTAGTCTTCCTGTGAGGGTTCATTCGTCAGTGTGTGGACTCTTCCGAAGAGTTCTCTCGGTTTCTTCGTGGCCTTCATGATCAGGTTTGTGTTGTATTCTTATTTACATCTTGTGATTATGTTATTGTATTCTTGTTGCATAGTTCTGTATTCTTGTAGTACAACTTGGTCCTTTGTATGTCTCCATTTTCTCTCCAGTCTTCTGAGGTTCCTCTTGGCCTTTCTGATTTCATTAGAGTACCAGGGTGTGTGTTTTCTCTTTTGTGCTCTGTTGTGGGTGGTTCTGCTGCCTCTGTGATAGAGTGGTTCCAGTTCTCCATTATATTTTCAAGGTCAGTGTAGGCATGGTCCAATTTGGGTAAAATGTCCTTCAAGAATTGTTCTTTATTAAAGCCCCTGAATCTCCTTCCATTGTGTTGTACCTAGGTGAGATTAGTCGGGGTGGAGACTGTTATATGGAAGGTTATTAAATAATGATCTGACCAGTGGACTGGTGTAATAATTGATAGGGTTATGTGACTTGTCAACACCTTCACTCACTCCCCAACCTTGTGGGTTAAGGAGGGAAAGGGCTTGTGTAGTTGTGGGGGCCCAAATGAATAATATGGGTGACAAGAAATTTATTTTTTTTCAAAAGGATGTTTATTTTCCCCGCTCCGTGAGGCACACAGAAACAGAAAAGTCATTAACTCAGGATTCTGCAAACAGAGGGTTTTCCAATAAAGTGCTTTAACAAAACTTCTTCAGTAGAAAACACATTGCTTCATGTGTCTTTCTCCTGGTCATATACAGGTGAGTGGATATAAAGTATAATGATTCCCTTGAACAGTTAACTCACAGTCCAGCATACAGTTTATGCACAATAGCCTTTTCTTGCAATTACCCAATCACAGTCCTGGTGGGTAAATTTCAGCAATTCTGGCTCAACAATAAACAGAATTAAATTCAGGAATAATCACTCAAGCTTTGGCTTCCTTAGGCTTATCAATCAGTCCTATCGAGCAGTCCATCGGCTGATTGATTTCTCTCATCGGCAAAGGGACGTGGGGTAAAATCCTTTCTTCAGGATTGTTCCCTGCTTGAATATTGGCTGGTAATAAAATGTCTCTTTTATTCAATAGTTTTCTCAGCTCAGTTAGGAGGTATTCTGCTTGGCTGCTAGCAGGGGTTAGGGGCAAAGCTTGCTGTTGTTTAAACAGCTGATTAACAGGCTGTAATGAGGCAGCAGGGCTTTCCCTTATTAAACATCCTGGTCCCGAGGTGGAGATTCCCTGCCCCCACTGCTCTCTGCTATCGAGTGGAGGAATCTCACATCTGTTGGTAGCAGTCCTAGCTTTTAGCACAGCTTCAAAAGTAGGTCCTCCTAAACCTGGATAGTTTAATCTATCTGTAAACCCTTTTGCTGTGTTTATCTCGTCAGCTTCTCTATTAAGCACAGGAATTACAGGCTGAGTAAAAGTTGGTTTACAGGGAGAGCTTTCAGGGTAAAATAAACTCCCTTTATATTCCCTGAAACTGTCCTGTCCTCTGCACACAGGATTCTCTCTTTTTGGTTTATAAAAGTTTGCATAAGGATTAAGAACAGCAGATACCTTGTGTTGAGAGTGCTCAGGAATTATCCTGCCAGCATATCTTTCTCTCCATGGAAGGAAATTGCTTCTCAGAAACGTGAGCTTTTCTCCTGCTGAGGAATTAGCTTCCTTCCTGGTGCAGCTGGGCAGAGGTTGTGAAGTCAGGTCACAGGGTTCTGCAGTCAGAGGAACTTCCTGCCTTCCCAGTAGCTTCTGCTTACTCTCTCGTGGGTAAAAAGGAACTTCCTTTCTCCAACCACTTGCAGCATTCACTCCTTCATTCCTTTTCCATACGCTCTCAAATGGTCCTGTTTCTGCATTCGTTCTAGTGTTTCTCCTTCTTCTTCCACTCTCTCTCTCTCTCTCACTGTGTTCCCTCTCTTTGTTTAAGAAGGGACCCTTGCTCTGGGAAACCCGCCTCCTCCTAGGGCGTGCCCAATCCATGGGTTCACTTCTCTCCTCCTTTGAGGTGAACTGATTGGCTGCCTGCAGGCTATGCTGAGAGTGTGAATCTCTTCTTTTGCCTGCAGTACCGGACTCTACCAGGGGGTCACTATCGGTCTCCATGGCTTCGGTGCTTGGCACTGCGTCACAGATCCCCCCCCTTAAGATATCACGGGCTGCTCCATGGGAACCTGGACAGCACAGGATACGACTTAGAGCATCTGCGTTTTGGTGAAGTTTTCCCGCACGGTGCTCTACCTGGAAGTCAAAAGCCTGAAGTGCGAGGAACCAGCGTGTAAGTCGTGCATTGTGGTTGTGCATCTGGTTCAACCACTTCAGGGGTGCGTGGTCAGTGATCAAAATAAATTTTCTTCCCATCAAATAGAAGCGCAGCGTATCAACCGCCCACTTGATGGCTAAACATTCCCTTTCGATGGTCGAATAATTTCTTTCTGGCGGTGTTAGCCTCCTGCTCAGAAACAATACCGGGTGTTCCACCCCTTCATGCTGCTGTGAGAGGACCGCTCCGAGACCCGTATCGGAAGCGTCTGTCTGTACGATAAACTTCTTGGTGAAGTCCACTCCTTTTAACACAGGGGCTTCACAGAGCTGTTTCTTCAGGAGGTTGAACATTCTTTCCGCTTCAGCACTCCATGTCACTTTATTGGGGGCATTCTTTTTTAACAACTCCGTTAAGGGGGCAGTTTTCTCGGAAAAATGGGGGATGAACCTCCGATAGTAGCCCACAAGCCCCAAAAAGCTGCGCAATTGCTTTTTATTAATGGGTTGTGGGAATGCCTGCACACTGGCAATCTTGCTCAGAAGAGGTTTCACCATCCCTCTACCAACCACATGGCCCAGGTATTTTACCTCTTGTCCCCCAAAGAGGCACTTCGCTGGGTTTAAGGTAAGGCCGGCCTTGCGAATCGACAGGAGGACTGCTTCAATTCTCTGGAGATGCTGGGTCCAGGTCTCACTGTGGATCACCACGTCATCCATGTAGGCCACGGCATATGCGTGGTGAGGCCGTAGGACCATGTCCATGAGACGCTGGCACGTTGCTGCGGCGCCGTGGAGTCCAAAAGGCATCCTTCGAAATTGGTACAGGCCAATGGGAGTGCTAAAGGCCGTCTTTTGCTTTGCATCTCTCGTGAGGGGAACCTGCCAATAACCTTTTGACATGTCCAAGGTTGTGAGGAACTTGGCCTGTCCCAGACGGTCAAGTAGCTCCTCGATCCGCGGCATTGGGTATGAATCAAAGCGGGAGATCATATTCACCTTCCGGAAGTCTATACAGAAGCGGATCGACCCGTCCAGCTTCGGCACCATGACTATAGGACTGTTCCAAGGGCTCCGTGATTCTTCGATGACCCCCATGGCGAGCATCTCCTTCACTTGCCGGATTACTTCCAGCTTCTTGGCCTCCGGAAGCCTGTAAGGCCGTTGCCTGACTACTTCACCGGGGGTTGTCTCTATATCATGGGCTATTAATTGGGTCTTCCCTGGTAGGGAGGTGAGGACATCTTTATATCTTGATAAGACTTGCCTCAACTCCTGTTGTTGGGCCCAAGAGAGTCCTTCATCCAAACGAGGTTCCGGGTTGGCGTGGCAGTCGGTCAGCTGGGGTCCGAGGTCCTCCTCCTCTAGGTCCTCCCTCTCTACTGCAGCCACTAATCCTTGCAGGCTATTTGTCCCTGTGGACCCGAAGCCCTGCGTTCCTCGCATGGTCGTGGACAAAGCGGGTACCTCTTCCAACGGGGGAATCCCAATTCGCTCACAGATGAGCTGGGCTATACGGTCTCCAGTTCTTACTTGGAAGTTGGCCTTTCCAAAATTAAAAAGTAGCACTTTTAATGACCCTCGGTAGTCCGGGTCTATCACACCGGCACCTATATCAATAAAATGTTTCAGTGCCAAACCCGACCTTGGAGCCAGCCGGCCATAACACCCCGGCGGCAGCTCTATCTGCAGGGCTGTATCTATTAGGGTCTTTCCGCCCGCAGGAACCATTACATCTTCCGCACTGGCGAGATCCAATCCTGCGGCGTTTGGCGTAGCCCTCTTAGGCGGTTGAGCACTGGGGGTTGTCTTACAGTACTTAAGCACAAACCGGGGTTTCTCCGGGGTGCCATCTTTCCGCATATTGTCCCCTTTTTCCTTTTTGACCTGGGGCATTAAAGGTCGAAGTAGGGAGTTTACTTTTTGTGTGGCTAGAGCCTGCACTTCCCCAGGGTCCTCCTCCCCATGGGAACTCTCCCTTTCCTTTATCCCCTGTACTAAACCTTGATGAAATTGGGGCCAATCTTTTCCCAGGATCATGGAGTGCGGAAGGTGGGGAACAACAGCCAGTGGAATCTCTCTCTGGGCCCCTAAGCCTGCTATTTGGAGGTTATAAACGGGGTAAGAAGAGGTTCCCCCATGGACACACCTTCTCTTTACCTCCTCTATGGGATGTAGTGTTTCTGGGGCTTCTTTAGCTTCAATGGCCTTCCAGAATTCCTCCGAAATCATGCTGAGTTCAGCACCCGAATCCAACAAAGCTTGAGTGGTTATGCCCTGGATGGCTACTGCTAACAGGAAACCTGGCCTGTCTTCTATATAGGTGTCAGCCACCAAAGCATTCTTTACCAAGCAATGTTTCTGTATATGGCCTATCTGCCCACATTTAAAACATCTCATCCTACTTACAGACTCTTTCCTGCTAGGCCTGGATATTTTTATTGGATCCTCTAGGACTCTGCGCCGCCTTTCTGATCCGCTGCTGCTGTATTCAGAGAATGGGCTACTAGATGTCTGAGCCATTAACTCTGCTTCCATATATCTTTCAGCAAGAGCGACTGCTTCCTGCGGATTCTTGCAGTTCTGCAGGATCAGGAAGGTGCGTATTTCCCGTGGCATTGCTTCCATATACTGTTCTAAGATTAAGTCGTCTAAAATAGACTCTACCGATCTCCCTTCCGGAGTCAACCATTTAAACAGTAAGGCTTTTATACGGTAATAAAGAGATTTGGGAGTTTCACCCAACCCGAGTCTCACACTCCTTAGGCGCTTATGATACAGGAGTGGGGTGAGGCCCAATCTCTCCCGAATGGCTTTCTTTAGCTCTTCAAAATTCCCAGCTAGGTCTGGTGGCATGGCTCTATAAGCTGCTCTAGCCTCCCCTGTAAGGGATGCAGCTAGCCTTAAGGCCCAATGTTCCTTTGGCCATAGACTCAGGCGTGCCACCCTTTCGAAACTTTCTAGATAGTCATCTATATCGTCCTGATTAGACCAAGGTCCAAAGTTAAAGAGAGTCCCTGCTGGCACATTCACAGCAGACATGTTATCTCTTAAGGAACCTGTCTCCGGCGGTTGCACAGTGTCCATCTTCTTCTCCTTTACCAGTTCTTCTAGAAGGGTGAGAAGAGGCTGTTGCTGCTCTTTAAGTGATGCGTTGGCTCTCTGCTGAGCTTCCAGCGCTAAATCAGCTTGACGTTCGAATTGGGTCGCCATCCACTGGATAATGTCCTTCGGCTCCACCGTCATCCTTGATGTTCACTGCAACTGAAACAGAGAGAAAAAAAACAGGGACCCAAGTGCGGTATCTCTAGCACTCTCTGGGCTTTCCTCCAGAAATAAACCTGTTTTCCCTTTTTTTTTTTTTTTTCTTCCTAGCTATCCCTAGGGGTCACCCTCTGCCTAGGTATCCACACCACCCCAGGGTGTGCACCCGTTACCTGGCTCAGGTGAAAGTTAAGCACTTCAGGAATATGGCTCCTGCAGCCCTCTGCACTCCCTCCGTCTCTGCTGGGCCTTGTCAGCTCTTCAGCCGGGGTCCAGTTGGTGATGAGGTCTCTGCAGCTCCTGAAGGTGGCTCTTCTGCGCCTGCGCTGAAATCCTCTTGATCTACGCCACTTGTCAACACCTTCACTCACTCCCCAACCTTGTGGGTTAAGGAGGGAAAGGGCTTGTGTAGTTGTGGGGGCCCAAATGAATAATATGGGTGACAAGAAATTTATTTTTTTCAAAAGGATGTTTATTTTCCCCGCTCCGTGAGGCACACAGAAACAGAAAAGTCATTAACTCAGGATTCTGCAAACAGAGGGTTTTCCAATAAAGTGCTTTAACAAAACTTCTTCAGTAGAAAACACATTGCTTCATGTGTCTTTCTCCTGGTCATATACAGGTGAGTGGATATAAAGTATAATGATTCCCTTGAACAGTTAACTCACAGTCCAGCATACAGTTTATGCACAATAGCCTTTTCTTGCAATTACCCAATCACAGTCCTGGTGGGTAAATTTCAGCAATTCTGGCTCAACAATAAACAGAATTAAATTCAGGAATAATCACTCAAGCTTTGGCTTCCTTAGGCTTATCAATCAGTCCTATCGAGCAGTCCATCGGCTGATTGATTTCTCTCATCGGCAAAGGGACGTGGGGTAAAATCCTTTCTTCAGGATTGTTCCCTGCTTGAATATTGGCTGGTAATAAAATGTCTCTTTTATTCAATAGTTTTCTCAGCTCAGTTAGGAGGTATTCTGCTTGGCTGCTAGCAGGGGTTAGGGGCAAAGCTTGCTGTTGTTTAAACAGCTGATTAACAGGCTGTAATGAGGCAGCAGGGCTTTCCCTTATTAAACATCCTGGTCCCGAGGTGGAGATTCCCTGCCCCCACTGCTCTCTGCTATCGAGTGGAGGAATCTCACATCTGTTGGTAGCAGTCCTAGCTTTTAGCACAGCTTCAAAAGTAGGTCCTCCTAAATCTGGATAGTTTAATCTATCTGTAAACCCTTTTGCTGTGTTTATCTCGTCAGCTTCTCTATTAAGCACAGGAATTACAGGCTGAGTAAAAGTTGGTTTACAGGGAGAGCTTTCAGGGTAAAATAAACTCCCTTTATATTCCCTGAAACTGTCCTGTCCTCTGCACACAGGATTCTCTCTTTTTGGTTTATAAAAGTTTGCATAAGGATTAAGAACAGCAGATACCTTGTGTTGAGAGTGCTCAGGAATTATCCTGCCAGCATATCTTTCTCTCCATGGAAGGAAATTGCTTCTCAGAAACGTGAGCTTTTCTCCTGCTGAGGAATTAGCTTCCTTCCTGGTGCAGCTGGGCAGAGGTTGTGAAGTCAGGTCACAGGGTTCTGCAGTCAGAGGAACTTCCTGCCTTCCCAGTAGCTTCTGCTTACTCTCTCGTGGGTAAAAAGGAACTTCCTTTCTCCAACCACTTGCAGCATTCACTCCTTCATTCCTTTTCCATACGCTCTCAAATGGTCCTGTTTCTGCATTCGTTCTAGTGTTTCTCCTTCTTCTTCCACTCTCTCTCTCTCTCTCACTGTGTTCCCTCTCTTTGTTTAAGAAGGGACCCTTGCTCTGGGAAACCCGCCTCCTCCTAGGGCGTGCCCAATCCATGGGTTCACTTCTCTCCTCCTCTGAGGTGAACTGATTGGCTGCCTGCAGGCTATGCTGAGAGTGTGAATCTCTTCTTTTGCCTGCAGTACCGGACTCTACCAGGGGGTCACTATCGGTCTCCATGGCTTCGGTGCTTGGCACTGCGTCACAGACTGCACTCAATTAGCGTTGAGGGGGGTGAAGACGAGGTCTGGGTGGAGTCATACCTGTGTGTGGGGGCGTGTATTAATTACATGAAGTTCATGGCCTCCATGGCTCTGAGGAATGACTTGGCCTCTTTTTGAGATGCTGAATTGAGATTGAAGTCCCCAAGGGTCAGCATGGGTTTGTGTGGTAAAGTGAATGTTCATACTGATTCCAGGATTGATGAGAGCTCTTCTACTTTGGAGTTAGGAGCTCTGTAGGTGAGGCAAAGCATGATGTATTTGTTAGTGATTATTATGGTTGGAGGAAGAGGTTAAATAATAAGGAAGATAAGGCAGACCCCTTGTGGGACTCTTTGATGTGTATATGTGGTATTTATTTAGCTAGATTTGTATACCACCTTATCCTTCAATCAAAGTGGTGGGGGGGACAAGGTACTATATATTTAACATAGGAGACAAAACATACATATATTCTGGGGGATTACCCCAGGAGGGATGATGGTGCTAGATGCTTCTTATTGTATGTATATGTATGTATGTATGTGTGTATATATATATATATATATATATATATATTGTGACAATGAGAGCTGTGCTGAGCCGATGGAAACAGAGGAAAATAGTGAATATGCCTTTAAGACAAGAGACAGGCAGGGTTTTCACAGGGCTAGAACTACAGCCAAGCAAAATAAGCACGTGCTTGCTGAGGCTAAGACACACCCATGCCCTAGCGTAGGTGCGGGCTTAGACTCTAATGACAACCACCTGTGCAGAGATAAGGGTGTGGTAGCTAGGAAGCAGCTTTTTAAGCCTGCTTCAGTGCAGAGAGAGGAGAGAGAGGAAGGAGGAAGGAGCGAAAGAAGGAACAGGAGAGAAGGGAGACCTGGGAAGCTTAACTCCACGTGGGAGAACAGTTCCAGCCACAGAGGAAGCAATCCTTGTCTGAAAGGTACGCTTGAACCAGAGACCAGCAGATGGGTAGCTGGGAAGGTTGCTGACGAGGTGGAACTAAGTGCAGTGCAAAGTGTTCAAGAGCCAGTTCACAGAACCCAAGCTGCCAGAAGGTGGGTGAACATAGTTACAAACAGAGGTGACCAGAACCCAGCCAGCGGCAGAGAAGCAGAGCGGAACACAGGTGAAGCATTAAAGCAGTTTTTCCGGGGAAAGAAACCCCACTCCCAAGATACAACCATTTCTTACCAGGGACAGCAGCCCTGGAAAGAAATCCTGAAGTTTCTACAAAGTAGTAAGTTGGAAGGAATTATTGAGAACCCAGAAAGAGACAAACAATTTGCAAGGCAGGAGGGCATGCAAATTGATTCTTTTGATCCAGATTCTGTTTGTGATGAATCTCCAATGGATTGTTCTTTATGCAAGAGAGAAGCTTAAAAGTTGCTAGAAAAGGACTGTGAAAAGAAGTTTTTAAGAACCATCTTTCACCTGGCCAGGAGAATGCTAGGAGCTTCCATTAAGGTAGAAGAACCTTGCTAAAGCCAGCATTTGATAAGTAAAGCAGAATTTGGATAAATGACAAGAATTTACCTGTGCTGAATGAATGGAAAAGAAGCTGTAATACATGTGCTGAAATGTTTGCTGAAAACAGCTGCCGTGATTAAAAGTGTTTTCAGTTCTGCAGTTCCAGTTGTACTTGTGTTTCCTGTAAGCTTTTCATTTGGAGAATGATCCTTTTTGCCTGCATTTGAATTTAATGCGTGGAAAGAAACCCAAAATAAAATTCTTGTTTTGCCTTAACAAACCCCGGTGGTCACATACTACTTTGTCTTTAAGTAAATGATAAAGAACTACAAGTCCCAGGATTCCCTGCTGGAGAAAAAGTTACAAATCGTTATTTAAGGATAAATATGGCAGCCCTTTGCCTGTAAGCCTCTGGCCCAGGCAGGGGGTCATGACTATAGATATATTAGACTTTTTAGATCCCATTTTGACTTGACTTGTAGTTGTCTGTTCATAAGGTATGATTTGAACCAGCTTAGAGTGGCCCAATGAATGTAGGCATCAAATGAGTAGATCATGAGGAATGGAATCAAAGGCTGATATGATGTCAAGAAAGATAAGGACAAAATCTGAATTAGGTTTGTCTAGGCCAGGGGTCTCAAACTCAAATTGCTTTGCGGGCCAAATGAGGACTTGTAAAGTAACCCGGGGGCCGCATAAGACGTGGGCCTCATTTGCATAAATATTTGCATAATGTTACCATACACTAACTTTTAGTAAACATGCCTCTTTAATGAGTATGGATAAAGAAAGACTAAAAGATTTAGAAACAGGAAGACAATAATTAAACTGGGAACCCCAAAAGCCAAACTTGGAATGTACAACAACACTGTAGAAATAAAACTATAAATTAATTTTCTCTTGTACTAAACAAAGCGCAAACATTAATGATGCACATTTCCCAGAGCTGACATATTCCAGTTAATAAATTCAAAATAAAGAGATATTTTTCTACCTTTTGTGCATTTTTTTCAGTTGCAATTGTTCCAGCCACTTTCTTCTGGTTTCTTCATGTCTTCTGCTAACTCTCCATTGTCTGCTGTCCATTTGCCCTTTCTTCTCTCCTAGTTTTTTTTCCATTCTCTCTCTACATCTGCTTTAACATACTAATCTTTCTCCTTTTTCTCTTTCCTCATTCCTATTTCATCCACTCAAATTTTACCCCTCCATCCTCAATCCCCACTTACTCTCCCAATACCTGGCCAATTGTAGATTTGTCTTCTCTCCCAGACAAAATATTTTTCCCCTCTCCATTTCACTTTCCCAGCTCCATCCCATTCTAATCCTCCCCCAACATCAGCTCCCTTCTAGTTCCAGCCCCACCCAGCATCCGCTCCCTTCTAGTCCCTGCATCAGCCCATTTCCAATCCTAGCCCCCCATCACCCCATTTTCAGTCTTACCCCCCCCCATAGCCCATTACCAGTCCTAGTCCCCCCCATAGCCCACTTGCAGTCTTATCCCCCATCACCCCATTTTCAGTCTTACCTCCCCTCATAGGCCATTACCAGTCCTAACCCCCCAATCAGCCCACCTCCAGTCCTAACCCCCCAATCAGCCCACCTCCAGTCCTAACCCCCATCTGCCCATTTCCAGTCCTAGCCCCCCTCTCCATCAGCCATTTGCAGTTCAAGCCCCCTTCCACTCAGCCCATTTCCAGTCCTAGCAACCCCCCCAGCACATTACCAGTCCTAGACCCCCCATAGCCCATTACCAGTCATAACCCCCCCTGCCAATAGCCCACTTCCAGCCCTAACCCCCATTACCCCATTTCAGTCAGCCCCTCCATAGCTCATTACCAGTCCTAACTCCCCCCATCAGCCCACCTCCAGTCCTTCCTAACCCCCACCTGCCCATTTCCAGTCCTAGTCCCCACCATAGCCCATTTCCAGTCATAACCCCCCCCCTGCCAATAGCCCATTTCCAGTCCTACACCCCCCCTGCCAATAGCCCATTTCCAGTCATAACCCCCCCCTGCCAATAGCCCATTTCCAGTCATAACCCCCCCTGCCAATAGCCCATTTCCAGTCATAACCCCCCCCCCAATAGCCCATTTCCAGTCATACCCCCCCCTGCCAATAGCCCATTTCCAGTCATAACCCCCCCTGCCAATAGCCCATTTCCAGTCATACCCCCCCCAGGTAAATAAAAAACAACCTGGCTTCTGCTGCTGGCTTCTGCTGCAGCAGAAAATCAGCTGTCCCGCGGCCCCTTTCCCTCTGCGCGAGAGCCCTGAGTGTGCTTCCTCTGCGGCATGCTTTTTAAGCCGCGAAGAGAGTATTTCCCTCTCGCGCGGCTTAAGCCTATTCACTTTTCAAGCCTCGCGAGAGGGAAATACTCCCTTCGCGGCTTGAAAAGCACGCCGCAGAGGAAGCACATTCAGGGCTCTCGCGCAGAGGGGAACGGGCCGCAGGACAGAGCAGCAGAAGCCAGTTTTTTATTTTTTTTAAATTGACCGTCGATTCTGCCGTTGCCACGGCAGCAACGGCAGCAGCAGAAGCCGTCGCGGGCCGCACAACCTTCTCCCGCGGGCCGCGTGTTTGAGACCCCTGGTCTAGGCCTTTTATGACATTATCAGTTAAAGCTGCCAAAAGGGTTTCTACTCCATGCTGGGGTCTGAAGCCGTATTTTTGTGGGTCAAGTGGGAAGTGGATATCTATATGGTTCTGTAGTTGTATTAACACGATTTTTGCTATTACCTTTGCCAAGAAGAGTAGGCTGGCAATAGGTTGGTATGCACTTTGGTTGTGCTAGGTCTGATGCAGTGCCTTTCTTGACTGTGCGGATGGATGTCATTTTTAGCTCATGTGGTATATAGCGATAGGTTAGTGATTTTAAGTATTGCTGTTATTAATTCCTTTCGAGCAGCCTTAATCCAGCTAACCGGGCAAGGATCCAGAGGGCAAGTGGTGGCTAGATTGTAAGCTCCAATGAGCATGACTCTGACGGGCAGGGACTGTCTCTTGTATATTGGCTACCTCTTGTAGGTCAGCTGTACAGCGCCATGTGCATGGTGCTATACAAGTGCTAAATAGTAGTAGTAGTAGTATTGATTCCTAAAATAATTTATTCCAGGTGCTCAGTAGACATAGGTGGAAAAGATGCCCAGGTTTCTTGAGGTGCTGCAAAAGTGAGAAATTGGTGTGGCATTGAGGAATGTATTTGTTGGCCTTGAGGTCATGCTAAGGTTTGAAAATAGTCTGCCAGTGTTTGTGGAGTTATATCTAATTCTTCTTTCTGTTGGAGGGATCCTTTTGCTAGTGCTGGGGCAGTTTAAGGAGGACTGTAGTTTAGTAAAGTAGTAATTCTTTACTTCATACATTGCTGCTTGATATGCACAAAGACTAGCCATTTAAGTGTAGTAATTGTCCTGCAGTTTAGAATGTCTCCATTTTCTCTCCTGGATTCTGAGGTTGTGCTTCATTGTTTTTAACTGAGTGTTGTACCATGCTGCTGTATTACGTCTTTGGTGGACCATGGGTGATTGTGGCATTATAACTGAGTGTTGTACCATGCTGCTGTATTACGTCTTTGGTGGACCATGGGTGATTGTGGCATTATAACCGAGTGTTGTACCATGCTGCTGTTATGGCATTATAACCGAGTGTTGTACCATGCTGCTGTATTACGTCTTTGGTGGACCATGGGTGATTGTGGCATTATAACTGAGTGTTGTACCATGCTGCTGTATTACGTCTTTGGTGGACCATGGGTGATTGTGGCATTATAACCGAGTGTTGTACCATGCTGCTGTTATGGCATTATAACCGAGTGTTGTACCATGCTGCTGTATTACGTCTTTGGTGGACCATGGGTGATTGTGGCATTATAACGGAGTGTTGTACCATGCTGCTGCATTACGTCTTTGGTGGACCATGGGTGATTGTGGCATTATAGCCAATGGTCCCGCTAGCCTACGCTGGGTCTGCCGCCAACATTCCTGTTGGCGGGGAGGGGGGGTGCAGAGCGATCGATGCTCTGCCCCCCTCCCACACCTGCAGGAATGCCGGCGGCAGACCACACACGCTGCAGCACCCTCGCAATGTTCACGTTAATCTGCGCAGGGTCTGCCGCCGGCATTTCTGCCGGTGGGGGGAGGCGGAGCATCAATCGCTCTGCACCCCCTCCCCACCGGCAGGAATGTTGGTGGTGGACCCAGCACAGGTTAGCGGGAACATTGATTATAGCTGCGCACTAATGGCATTGTTCCAAATTTGAATGAGTGAATCAAGATCATCAGTAGCACATTGTAGGCTAGGTAAGATCTTGTTTAGAAATTGTTCCTTTTCTAGGTGGTAGAATCTGCGAGTAATATGTATTATATGGGGCTGAAGTTGGATAAGTGTTTCAGGAAAAATGTGGAAGCTGATAATTTTGTGGTCCGATCAGGGGGTGTTGAAAAAGTATTGCACTGAAGGAGGAGCTTTGGTACAAATAGTAGGTCCAGTATGTTACCTCTGTTGTGGGTGGGTTGATGGTTTCTGGGCTTCTCTAGCATTTGTAAAAGCTGCTGAAGTCCTAGCTGGAACCACAATGAGATTATGGTCACCCAAAGGCAAAAAGGGGTTAGTGGAGGAATTATGGTTACATATTAGCTCTAATATGAGGTCCAAATCATCTGGGCTTGCCGTGGGAGATCTATAAATGAGACCCAGAAACAAGAAACTGATGAGCATCCACCAGAAACCAATTGCTCATACCAAAGGCAATGACTAACCTGCAACAGAGCGCCCTCTCTCAATGCACCAACGCTTTGGAACTCGTTACCGGAAGCTATAAGAGCCACCGTGGACTTCCAGGATTTCCACAAAGCGATAAAAACATTTCTATTCATGGAACACTATCTTACACCCCTAGTCTCCAACCACACCACATTCCCTACCCCTTTCCCCTACCAATACTCTAACATAACCCTATGGTGTAACCATAAGGTACTAATTTCCATTGTATAATACCGTGTTTCCCCGAAAATAAGACCGGGTCTTATATTAATTTTTGCTCCAAAAGATGCACTAGGGCTTATTTTCGGGGTAGGGCTTATTTTTTTTTAACTTCAATTCCTAGCAGTTGTGGGCTTAAACAGACTAGAATAATTTTATAAAACCAGGCAACTGGCTTGAATGGCAACAAGTGGGGCAGAGGGTGTTTAAAGGGAGGCCAAGGAGTTTACTCGGTGGGAACAAGCGTCGGGTAAATATGTCACTCACCCCACTGTAGGAACTCGGATACGTATTTTTCTCGTCGCAAAGGGGAATTGCCGCATTCTATGTACAGACAAACCAAGATATCCAGGAGGGTCTCCACGCTCAAAGAATTCTCATTCCTCTGGGGTCCATCCAGGAGCAACTGCTCCAACTTCTTCAGCCGCACCTTCGCTGACATTTTCCACAGCAGTAAGGGGGGGAAAAATTCCTCCGACTGGACTTAAAACGCCGAAAGGTTGAGACACCTCCTCCGGAAAAAAAAAATCCCAGGGTAAGCAGTCGAGAATGAAACTCTATCCGCCGGGAGCAGCGGCGTTAGAGCGCCCTAGGCCGACCTTTGGCTCTAGTTCCCAACGGCAGCGCAGCTCTCAGGCCCAGCCGGTCCATCGAACACTTACTTCTCCAGCCTCTCCCTACCTCAAGAACACACACAGGCAGCCCTCCTCCATGATCTGCACTAGGGCTTATTTTCAGGGTAGGGCTTATATTACGGTAAGCACAGAAAAACGTGCTAGGGCTTATTTTCAGGGTAGGTCTTACTTTCGGGGAAACACGGGTAGTACTGTATAATAATTCACCTGAGTTTCTATACGTTATATGTATATTTCTCCAAGTTAATTACCCCTGTTCATTGTAAAGTTGTTGGAGTTGTAATGTAAACCACCCTGAATGGAAGATGGGGTGGTATAAAAGACCTGTTCAATAAATATATAAATGTGTCTAACCCCTTGTTCGTGTAACTAGTGAAAAGCTTAAAGTTGAGACTTTTCCTAATGAGGATGAGAACACCACCACCCCTGTGCTTAGTTCTTGGGCAACTGAATAGGCTATAGTTAGGTGCTGCCAGCTGGTTCATTAGTACATTATCTGAATCAGTAAACCAGGATTCCATTATACAAAGAATATCAAAATGATTATTGGCGAGGTAATCAACGAGTACTTGAAGTTTATTTCTTGCTGAGCAAGCATTGAGTAATCAGCACGTTAGTTGAGAAACTCTGGAAAAGGGTTCTTGAGAGAGAGGAGTTGCTACAGGTGGTGATATTTTGATCTTAATGAGACGCCGACACAATCTCTATTTGCCTCTGGTATGGGTGTAGGTTGTTACAGGAAGTGGGTGAGAGCGAATAATGTGAAAATGAGTAGGGGAAAGTGATATGACAGTTCATAGAAGTGAGGAAAGGAAGAGGAGGGCGAGTATAATGCTAATGGAGGTCATTGGGGAGGTAGTAAGTAGGTAGGTAATTAGTATGGGTTAAGTTGAAGGTGATTTAGGAGGTCTAGTGCGGACGGTTTCTTTGTATAATTGTGGTCCCCGCCTAAGTGCCATGTCAAAGGGCTCTCTGGCAAGGCCTACAAGGCATGGACGCGCCTGGCTGCAGTGATGTACACAACCACTGCATGCCGACACTCCCGCACTACCTACTTGATTGGTTTGCAGTGAAATCCGCTTTGATTCAAGGATAAAGCAGAATATAAATACTTTTAAATAAATAAATAAAAATAAAATAAAGGGCTTTGATTGTGTTGATAGACTGGAGGCACTGCTGTAGCTAGGAAAGCAGGCCCTTCACTCTGTTGCCGATGATCGGGCAGTCGAAATGACACTGCGTACCCTTGTAATGCTTTACCAATGATAAGTAGTAGTGTAGTCATAGTTCGTTTATTTATTTAGATATACTTGTATACCACCTTATCCTACAATCAAAGTGGTTATATTACATCACAATTGGGTTACATTCAACATATGGGTACTTTACAACATTTAACATGAGGGTGTTTAGGTTATTCTTCCCTAAGTGCATAACTTTGCACGTGTCCAGATTAAATTTCATCTGCCATTTGGATGCCCAGTCTCCCAATTTATCAAGGTCCTCTTATAATTTTTTACAATCCTCTTGTGTTTTAACAACTTTTAATAATTTTGTGTCATCTTTAAATTTGATGACTTCACTCGTTGTTCCCATTTCTAGGTCATTTATAAATATGTTAAAAAGCAGCGGACCCAGCACAGATCCCTGGGGTACTCCACTATTTACTTTTCTCCATTGATACAATTGGTCATTTAGCCCTACCCTCTGGTTTTTATGTTTTAACCAGTTCCTGATCCACAATAGTACACTGCCTCCTATCCCATGACTTTAATTTCCTCAAGAGTCTCTCATAAAGGACTTTGTCAGAGGTTTCTGAAAATCAAGATAACTGACTCACTTTATCTACCTGTTTATTCACACCTTCAAAAAAATCAAAGAGATTAGTAAGGCAAGATTTTCCTTGGCTAAATCCATGTTGGCTTTCTGCCGTTAAACCATGACTATCTACATGTTCAGTAATTTTGTTTTTTATAATGGTTTATACCATTTTGCCTGGTACTGACATTAGGCTCACTGGTCTATAGTTTCCAGGTTCATCCATGAAATCCTTTTTAAAAATTGGCGTTACAATGTTCACTCTCTAATCTTCGAGTACTACAAATGATTTTAATGATAGGCCACAGAATACTTATAGTAGTTCTGCAATCTCATATTTCAGTTCTTTCAGCACCCTATGATGTATGCCATCTGGTCCAAGTGATTTGCTACTCTTTAGTTTCTCATATACTATTACTACTACTAATAATAATAATCATTTGTAGCTGTATTACATCGTCCCAGTTTATCGAGATTTGTTTCAATTCCTCTGATATATCACCTTTAAATATCATTTCTGGCATAGGTAACATTCTTACATTTTCTTCAGTAAAGATTGAAGCAAAAAATTAATTCAGTCTCTCCGCTATGGCCTTGTCCTCTCTTAGTGAACCTTTTACCCCTCCACCATCTAATGGTCAAAGTGACTCCCTCACAGGTGTTTTGCTATGAATGTACTTGAAAAAGTTTTAATTATGCGCAGTCAGGCAAGAGGGCAGCCATTCTTTATTACCCTTCCCCCCACCTCTCGTATTGACCCATAATGACAACCTGAACGCTTCTTTGTATTAACATTGCCACTTGTTTATTGTTAATTCTTGGCCGCAGCATCCCTAATTTGCATGCATATCTAATCTTAATTAGTCATATACAACTCAGATATCATTGTACAATCAACAAGCATCTCAACTTAATAATTCTACTTAACAATTCGACTCAATAATTCCATTGCAACAGTTCAACTTTATACATCCATTATACTCTCCACCAGGTTCGCGAGGAGACCCACAGCCTTGGGGTGTGGAGCCATCTGAAGCCCCGCCCCCTTTATTTTAACGTTAATGAACCTCTCATAACATGTCACTCAGGTAAGGCACGCTGTAAGAAACACGCCTTACTCTTGCTGCACCAGGGTCCATCTCCCAGTTCTGATGCTATCCCATATGAGGTCAGTTCGGAGCCGTTCGTGTCTGCGTCCGTGCCGTGCCATGCCCTTTTCTCCCTCCTCCCTGCACCATTTAAGTGCGGAGGACGTGTGGAGGGTGGCATGGCCTATCGCCCTGTTCGGGGGAGGACAATTTGCTCCGGGCTGCTCCCCTTTTATCCCTAAACTGACTGTGAGTCCCCCTTTTTGCATCACTGCCCACTGACAGCAACTCCTCGCTTGTCAACGGACCTCCCATCTATCCCTAGCTGCGGCCAAGTCTTGACCTACTCCATAACATTTCGACTGTGTCCTGTAACATAGAGAGAAATATATCCATCCCTATATCAGAGAGGTGTACCCCGTCTGAGTGATACAGCCCCTGGCATCTTTCTTCAATGAGTTCATGCCTCATGCAGTCTCCCCTGATGGCTTCTATGAATCGCATCATCCATTGGTTGACCTTCTGACGGGTCTTTATGATGGCCCGATGGGAGCACTCACCCCTCCACACTCTGTGCGGTATGATGCAGGACCAGGCAAGGTGGGTTCCTGGGAACATATCTAGGAGCATTAACATATCCCCTTGCATCTTCCTGGCCAAATCCACGCTGCAAGTCAATATGTCCCCCGCACCATCATCTTATGTAGGAGCGTGGGCACCAACTGGTCCCACAGCATACTGTGCAGCCCCATCCATACAATCGATACTTCAGAGGGGTTCATTCCTAGATTAAGTCCCAGAGGTCGATCTCTGGTCCTCCTCTGTGCCCATAAGAACATAAGAAATGCTGTACTGGGTCAGACCAAGGTCCATCAAGCCCAGTATCCTGTTTCCAACATTGGCCAATCTAGGTCATACGTACCTAGCAGTTTCCCCAAAAGACACAGGTTCCACAATGCTTGTACTGGGTCAAGCAGTGGATATCCCAGGTCCTTTTTAATAATGGTTTATGGACCTTTCCTCAAGGAACTTGTCCAAATCTTTTTTAAACCCAGCTACACTAACAGCCTTTACTACATCCTCTGGTAACAAATTCCAGAGTTTGATTACATGTTGAGTGAAAAAAAAATTCTCTTATTAGTCAAATAGGTTACCCTGTAGCTTCATTGCATGTCCCCTAGTCTTTCCATATTCTGATGACAAACAATTGATCTATGTTTACCTGTTCCACTCCATCCATTAATTTATAGACTTCTATCATATCTCCCTTCAGCCGTCTCTTTTCCAGGTTAAAGAGCCCTAACCTTTTTAGCCTTTCTTCATAGGCGTATCCTTCCATCCCCTTTACCATTTTGGTGGCTCTTCTCTATACCTTTTCTAATAACGCTATATAATTTTTAAGATATGGCGACCAGAATTGCACACAATATTCAAGGTGCGGTCTCACCATGGAACAATATAGAGGCATTATAATATCTTGTTTTATTTTCCATTCCTTTCCTTATGATACCTAGCATTCTATTTGCTCTCTTGGCCGCCGCTGCACACTGGGGCGAGGGTTTTAATATGTTATCCACAATGACACCTAAATCTTTTTCCTGGGTGGTGGTTCCTAATGTGGAACCTTGCATCGTGTAACCATAGTTTGCGTTGTTCTTCCCTAGGTGCATAACTTTGCACTTGTCCATGTTAAATTTCATCTGCCATTTGGATGCCCAGTCTTGCAATTTATCAAGATCCTCTTGCAATTTTCCACAATCCTCTTGGGTTTTAACAACTTTAAATAGTTTTGTATCATTTGCAAATTTGATAACCTCACTCGTTATTCCCTTTTCCAGGTCATTTATGAATATGTCAAAAAGCAGGGGACCCAGCACAGATCCCTGGGGTACACCACTGTTCACCTTTCTCCATTGGGAAAATTGGCCATTTAGCCCTACCATCTGCTTTCTATCTTTTAACCAGTTCCTGATCCACAATAGTACACTGCCTCCTATCCCATGACTCTTTAGTTTTGCCAAAAGTCTCTGATGAGGGACCTTGTCAAAGGCTTTCTGAAAGTCCAGATACACAATATCAACTGACTCACCTTTGTCCACCTGTTTATTCACACCTTCAAAAAAACATAATAGATTAGTTAAGACAAGATCTTCCTTGTCTAAAGCCATGTTGGCTGTCTCCCATTAAGCTATGACTATTTACATGTTCAGTAATTTTGTTCTTTATGATTGTTTCTACCATTCTTCCCAGTACTGACGTCAGGCTCACCGGTATGTAGTTTCCCGTATCACCCCTGGAACCCTTTCTAAAAATTGGCGTTCCATTGGCCATCCTCCAATCTACAGGTATTACAGATGATTTTAATGATAGTTCACAGATTACTAATAGCAGGTCAGCAATCTCAAATTTCAGTTCTTTCAACACCCTTGGATGTATACCATCCGGTCCAGGTGATTTGTTACTCTTCAGTTTATCAAATAGTTGTAATACATTTTCCTGGTGCATCAATATTTTTTTCAATTCTTCCACAGTATCACCTTTAAATGCCACTTCAGTCATGGGTAACATCCCTACATCTTCCTCAGTAAAGACCGAAGCAAAGAATTCATTCAGTCTCAGCAAGCGAAATGCCGATTCTATGTCCACCTTCGCCAGATATGCCTGTGTGCCCATTCCCTGCGCCAGTGTTATAGCCTTATCCACCGACTCATATTGCACCGAACAAAAAGCGTATCAGTATGATCATTAACCGAGTCACAGTCAGGGTAGGACACATTATGGATCAATCAAAATTTACTCGGGTCTTTTTTGGGCACTATGTCCAGTGGGGACACAATTAGATCCACAAAAGGTGGTTTGGTGAAGGGACCAGCTATCCTTTCCATCCCAATCTCTTTGGCGAGCTTGTCCTTCACCACCATAAAGTGTTGACGAACTGATGGGGAGTCACGCATCGGAGGCCAAAGAGCTCCACTGGCCTTTGCAGAAGGAATGCGAAAACCCTGCGAGAACCCTTCCGCAGTGCTGCGGGCTTTGTCTTGATTCGGATAAGCCCGCAGCCATGAGCCGCATATTCTCAAGGTTGATGGGTGACAGCGCCACCGCTATCATTCCCATGGAAGATGGGTGTAGCCCTATGTAATTTCATGTCCTTATTGAACCGACATTACATAACTGGATGCCCTGCCCCACATCCGGAGCATACATGCCGGAACTTACAGGGATTAAGAACATAAGAACATAAGATATGCCATACTGGGTCAGACCAAGGTCCATCAAGCCCAGTATTCTGTTTCCAACAGTGGCCAATCTAGATCATATGTACCTAGCAGTTTCCCCAAGAGACACAAGTTCCACAATGCTTGTACTGGGTCAAGCATTGATATCTTCGGTCACTTCTTAATAATGGTTTATGGACCTTTCCTCCAGGAACTTGTCCAAACCTTTCTTAAACCCAGCTACACTAACAGCCTTTACTACATCCTCCGGCAGGTACAACGGCGGTATAACATCCGAGCCCAGGACTTCTATGGCTACCTGCAGGTGCGGCATTATTTAACCTCGATAAGTGTGAGGGTAGGGGGTTGGACGGCCTCTGGCTCTCCTCGTTTCATCCTGGGGAAGTTAGAGGAGCGTTTGCCAGGGGAGGAGATTTGTCGACGGGTGCTCCGGCCCTCGGGAGGGGATGTGTTACTTGTTGACCTTGCGTGTAGGTGGCGGGGAGATGGAGTGGACGAGATGACGGCGGACATTTTGCGGGTAGCGTTTGAGGGGATCCCGAAATGCCCGAGGTGGGTTTATCTCCAAGAAATGCAGTATAAGTTCCTGTGGAGAGCCTATGCTAGTGATAAATGGGCCTCGCAGGCTGGGGTGCGGCCTAATGCTATATGCGCGTGGTGTGATCGGGCAGTTGGGACCTTGCTCCATAAATTTTGGGGCTGCCCGAAGGTGCGCGACCTATGGGTGTGAGTCTGTGCTAAACTGCGGCGGTGGACTGGGTCGGAGTGTGCCATACAGAGAGAGGTATGCCTTTTCCATAATTGGGCTTTAGGTTTTGTTCAACTCCCGTATTGGCGTAGAGCGCTATTTGAACGTGGCTTTCTGCTGGTCAAGCGGGCATTGCTAAGTCGCTGGATATCTTCCTCACCCCCCTTTTTGGAGATGTGGGAGCAGTCTATGTTTGACTTGATGACTATGGAGAAGATGACCGCACAACAAAAGGGAGGTAAGAGTTGGGAAGAGTTTTGGGAATTGTGGTCTCCTGTGCTCTCTCAGCTGTCATCAAAGGAGCGGGGAGTGGTGCTCAATGTTGGTGGCTGAGGTTCATGGACGTGCGGTACCCGTTATGCTTTGGGGAGCTTCCTGCCACGACGATGTAGCCATTACCGAAGTGCTGTCCTGTTGTAGCATGAGTCAGATTTAGGTAGCTTATCTGCCAGAGCGGCTCTTGTTCTTTCTTTCTTTCTTCCTTTCTTTCTTTCTTTTTCTCTTAGGTGGGAGCTCTTCGCCCTGTTTCGGGTGCTGACGGCGGGGAGAGTTAGCCTGAGGCTCTACATTGTGCCTCTTGGTGGGTTTGTGAAGTGAGAGGAATCATCCATGCTGTGGGGGGAGGGGAGGGTGGGGGGGTGGGGGGTGGATATGTTGGGGGTTTATTAGTTCTAGTATTGGTTGTGTATATATGTTGCTGTTATGCAAAGCTGTATTGTTTGTTTTTGAAAAATTTCCAATAAAAATGATGTGAAATACTACATCCTCCGGTAACAAATTCCAGAGTTTGATTACACGTTGAGTGAAAAAATATTTTCTTTTATTAGTCTTAAATAGTTTACCCTGTAGCTTCATTGCATGTCCCCTAGTCTTTCTATATTCTGATAACGTAAACAATCGATCTACGTTTACCCGTTCCACTCCGTTCATTAATTTATAGACTTCTATCATATCTCCCCTCAGCCGTCTCTTTTCCAGGTTAAAGAGCCCTAACCTTTTTATCCTTTCCTCATAGGAGTATCCTTCCATCCCCTTTACCATTTTGGTGGCTCTTCTCTGAACCTTTTCTAAAATCGCTATATCCTTTTTAAGATACGGCGACCAGAATTGCACACAATATTCAAGGTGCGGTCTCACCATGGAACGATATAGAGGCATTATAATATCTTTTGTTTTATTTTCCATTCCTTTCCTTATCATACCTAGCATTCTATTTGCTCTCTTGGCTGCCGCTGCACACTGGGCCGAGGGTTTTAACATGGTATCCACAATGACGCCTAAATCTTTTTCCTGGGTGGTGGTTCCTAATGTGGAACCTTGCATCATGTAACCATAGTTTGGGTTGTTCTTCCCTAGGTGCATAACCTTGCACTTGTCCACATTAAATTTCATCTGCCATTTTGATGCCCAGTCTTCCAATTTAACAAGATCCTCTTGCAATTTTTCACAATCCTCTTGGGTTTTAACAACTTTAAATAGTTTTGTTTCATCTGCAAATTTGATAACCTCACTCGTTATTCTACTTTCCAGGTCATTTATGAATATGTCAAAAAGCAGCGGACCCAGCACAGATCCCTGGGGTACACCACTATTCACCTTTCTCCATTGGGAAAATTGGCCATTTAGCCCTACCCTCTGCTTTCTACATTTAACCAGTTCCTGATCCACAATAGTACACTGCCTCCTATCCCATGACTCTTTAGTTTTGCCAAAAGTCTCTGATGAGGGACCTTGTCAAAGGCTTTCTGAAAGTCCAGATACACAATATCAACCGACTCACCTTTGTCCACCTGTTTATTCACTCCTTCAAAAAAACATAATAGATTAGTAAGACAAGATCTTCCTTGTCTAAAGCCATGTTGGCTGTCTCCCATTAGGTCGTGACTATCTACATGCTGAGTAATTTTATTCTTTATGATGGTTTCTACCATTTTTCCCGGTACTGACGTCAGGCTCACCGGTCTGTAGTTTCCCGGATCACCCCTGGAACCCTTTTTAAAAATTGGTGTTACATTGGCGATCCTCCAATCTTCAGGTATTAGAGATGATTTTAATGATAGTTCACAGATTACTAATAGCAGGTCTGCAATCTCATATTTCAGTTCTTTCAACACCCTGGATGTATACCATCCGGCCCAGGTGATTTGCTACTCTTCAGTTTATCTAATAGTTGTAAGACATCTTCCCGATGTATCGATATTTCCTTCAATTCTTCCGCACCTTTAAATACCACTTCAGTCATGGATAACATCCCTACATCTTCCTCAGTAAAGACCGAAGCAAAGAATTCATTCAGTCTCTCCGCTATCGCCTTGTCGCCTCTTAGTGCTCCTTTAACCCCTTTATCATCTAATGGACCAACTGACTCTCTCACAGGTTTTTTGCTACGAATGTACTTGAAAAGGTCTTTATTTCGTGTTTTTGCTTCCGCAGCAAGCTTCTTCTCAAATTCTCTCTTTGCCTGCCTTATCAATGCCTTGCATTTGACTTGCCAGTGCTTGTGCTGTTTCCAGGTTTCGTCATTTGGCTCTTTTTTCCATTTTCTGAAAGATGCTTTTCTGGCAACAACAGCCTCTCTGACCTCACCTTTAAACCATGCTGGCAGTTTTTTGGACTTCCTTCCACTTTTCTTAAAGCGTGGAATACAGCTGGTCTGGGCTTCCAAGATAGTATTTTTCAACAACATCCAAGCTTGATGTACATCTTTAACCTTTGCAACTGCTCCTTTTAGTTTTTTCTTAACTGTTTTCCTCATTTTATCATAGTCTCCCTTTCGAAAGTTAAAGGGTAGTACTGTGGATTTCCTTACTATCCCTCCTCCACTAATTAAATCAAAGGCAATCATGCTATGATCACTATTGCCAAGTGGCCCCAACACCCTTATCTCTTGCACTAGATCTGGTGTTCCACTAAGGACTTAGGTCTAATATGGCTTCCCCTCTGGTCGGTTCATGAACCAGCTGCTCCAAGAAGCAGTCATTTATTTCATCTAGGAACTTTATCTCCCTAGCATGTCCTGCTGTGACACTGACCCAGTTGATACCGGGGTAGTTGAAATCACCCATTATTATTACTGCACTGTAACTTTTGCTAGCTTCCTTGATTTCTTTGAGCATTTCATCATCCATTTGTTCATTCTGGCCAGGCGGACGATAGTACACCCCCACTGCCATCGCCTTCCCCTTTTTACATGGAATTTCAATACATAGAGATTCTACAGCAAATTTTGTTTCTTGCAAAACTTTAATCCTTTCTGACTCAATGCCCTCTCTAACATAGAGCGCAACCCCTCCACCAATTTGATCAGCTCTATCATTACGATATAGTTTGTACCCAGGTATCACAGTGTCCCACTGGTTGTCCTCCTTCCACCATGTCTCTGATATTCCAATCATATCTAACCTCTCGTTTAGTGCTATATATTCTAACTCTCCCATCTTGTTTTTTAGACTTCTAGCATTTGCATACAAGCATTTTAGAGACTGTATTTTATTCATATTAATTTGGCTATTGGTAGACATGGGTAATTTGGGATCTTTAAGCTCTGTCTGCTCCATACTCGAGGGCATTTGGGCTACTTTACTCTTTTTTGGAACCTCTCTGCTTTTTGTAGTATCCTTCAAGGATACATTCTTCCGAACCATGCGCTCTTGGGCGACTGTCGGCTTTCCCCTATTATCTAGTTTAAAAGCTGCTCTATCTCCTTTTTAAAGGTTAATGCCAGCAGCCTGGTTCCATCCCGGTTAAGGTGAAGCCCATCCCTTCGGAAGAGCCCCTCCTTTCCCCAGAATGTTCCCCAGTTCCTAACAAATCCAAACCCCTCATCTCTGCACCATTGTCTCATCCACGCATTGAGACTCCGGAGCGCTGACTGCCTTTTGGGTCCTGCGCGTGGAACGGGAAGCATTTCGGAGAATGCTACCCTGGAAGTTCTGGATTTCAACTTCCTACCTAAAAGCCTAAATTTAGCTTCCAGAACCTCCCTACCACATTTTCCTATGTCATTGGTACCGACATGTACCAAGAAAGCAGACTCCTCCCCAGCACTATCTAAGACATTATCTAGGTGGCGCGTGAGGTCTGCTACCTTCGCACCAGGCAGGCATGTTACCAGGCGATCCTCACGTCCACCAGCCACCCAGCTATCTACATGCCTAATGATCGAATCACCAACTATAACTGCTGTCCTAACCCTTCCCTCATGGGCACTTGGCCCTGGAGAAACCTCCTCGGTGCGAGAGGGGTTTACATCACCTGGAGGACAGGTCCTAGTTACAGGATCACTTCCTGCCACACCAGGGTGATGCTCTCCTGTCACGTGACCTCTCTCCTCCATGGCAACAGGGATTCTGCCAGATTGGAGGTGGGACTTCAGGACTATATACTACATGTGCATTGTCCATTGTTATATTGGCGACAGGATCGCCTCCCGGCATGTCAATCCTGCGGGCCTCGGGGGATATGTCTGTTCAGATGGCCACCCATTAAAGGGGAAAAATGGCTGGTATCCGCTGTCACGCAGTTTCAGCCTGTTCTGCACCACCTCGTCTAAACATAGGTCGATGATCCAATGTTGCCAGGTCAAGGTGCGGTCTACCGCTAGACGCCTCCAGAAACTGAGGTCATAATTCAGCCATGCCCATCCTCCAAAATGCCTATGCAGGCGTGCGATCAAGTCAAGGTGCCTGATCAGGAAAGGGCTGAGTTCAGGCTCCTTCTACATCACCACACACACACATATATATATATAAAAAGCCGAGACCCAGTTGTTTATTGTCTTAGCTATTTTGGACTTTTGCTGCTTGTTCCCTGTCCTTTTCCCCTTCCCCTTATTCCCTTTATCCTTGCCCTCTTGATCCCTGATGAGTAATGCAAATGTATCTATGAATTCATTTTTTCAAATCTTCTATTTTGTCGTCTTCGACGCTTCATGTGCCAAAGTTGAAACCCCACAATGCATGTCTGCGCCATCTGTGGCAGTGTGAGCTCCAGTGGCTGTGATGAACTTGCCCCTAACTCTACTGGTGCGGTCCTGTCCTCGCTCGCACTTGCGAACCCCAGCCAGGCCCTGTCCACTGAATTTTTCTTCTTACCTTTAAACTTTTTAAAAGCCTTCTCCATGAATTGAACAAAGGTAAGGTCCCTCTTGCTGTTCGATGAGGAGCTTTCCGACGCTGTTGTGTATCTACTTTGCACCTCCGACCTATGCCCTGACTTACCTCAGTTGTGCTGTCGTGTCGGTGTGCGCCGCGTGTTGCTCCGCCCGTTGTGAGCGCTGTCGCCATCGGAGTCATCAGCCGCACTCGGAGGGGGGGCTCGAGCCGTTGATGGACAGCCCTTGGGCCAAGCTGATCCACCTGCTCCCTGAGTTCCCGTATTGGCTCCTTCATTTTGCTGCTCGTGCTCTGTGGTCTTCGTTGCTTCTGTCATCCGCTGGCTGCGCCATGTGGTAGCTGCAGCCTTGTCCTCTTTCCTTTAACTGCAGCCCAGGGTGTCGTGCGAGCCTCTGTGATCCTGCTCCTGCCGGCGACTGAAGCCTGCCTGGTAGGGCCTCATCGACTTTCGACTGCATGCCGTTGTCCCCGCATCACTCCCTTGTCCCCGCTGTTCTTATGAGGCATGTCTGCAAGAAAATGCTAGAGAGATGCAAAACGGTCATTTACTGCTCACCATTGTCCTTATACCCCAGTTACGTCCAGTCCAATAGGGCCAAACACATCCTCGTCTCCTATGCAGTTGTCAAGTCACTACATATGATGCCTGTTCATCACAGTATCTCTTTACCAACTCTTTGCCTTCATGTTTGTTTATTTTATTATTATTACTTCCCCTACCACAACATTTCTTTAGTAACCTCAAATTTGCATATATACGCACCTTCTCAAATTATTACCTGCTAGATATACATTCATATAGATTTACACCACCATTTTCTTTTCTTTTTTTTTTAAATCTTCTTTAGTGCCCGGTATGCCCCTACCAACTTTGCTTCCAATTTGTAATGCAATTCCTCTGCTTTAATCCATCCGGGGCAACTAAACCAACATTTAAATACTTTCATCTCTACAACTTCTGAGAAACAGAAATTAGGTGCAGTATTTCTTTGTCCACATGATGGCAGCACATCCCCACATAAGGATAAACCCAACTAAAGCTTCCATGCGACAGGCAAACTGAGACTCCACGTGGTGCGACCATGTGCCACTCGCGCCCAGTTTCCAGTATACACACGCACCGTTCTGTCCCCTGCTTCTGCCCCGCCAGACCACATAAGAAGGGGGGGTGGGAGGCCCCTTCCCTCTGCACTTCTTTTTTTTTTAATTGCTTTTGCCATGTGCCGCTTTCCCATCTGCCGCAGCAGGGAACCAGCAGAGGAGCAAGCGTGTTACCGCAATTGTGGGCCTTCCTGAAGCTGCCCTCCCCACCGGCTCCTGGGGCCTGAAACCCTGCCTGCTTCGGATGGGGGGGATGATGACCCTCCAGTTGCGATAGCCGCGCTCGCCTGCTCGAGCCCCTGCCGGTCCGGGTGAGGAACTGCGGAAGCTGCTGGTAAGTCGCACCAACTCACTCCACGTGCTTTCTTCTGTCGCTTTCAGCAGCCGTATCCTCTCGTCTGAGGAGCAAGAGGGCAATCCTGGTGCCGCAGGCCTCCCTTAACCCCTTCCCTCTGTCTGCCTGCATCCCACAACAGCTATTTGCTGCCGTAAGAAACACTTTTGCTGCCAATGCAAGCTTTTTTTCAAATTTTCTCTTTGCGCCTGATCAGTGCCTGATCAATGGCTTGCATTTAACTTGCCAGTACTTGTGTGGTTTTCCTGTTTTTGTCATCTGTCTCTTTTTCCCATTTTCTGAAGATTCTTTCTTGGCTATAAGCTTCTCTGACCTCACCCTTAGACCATGCTGGCTGTTTGGCCTTCCTTCCACCGGAATCCATCTGCTCTGGAGGAAACAACAGAGAGCAGAAAACCTGCACAAACAGCAGGTACGTGGACAAGGGTTCAAGGCGTTCTTATTAATTCCGAAGCAACCCCAACACGTTTCAGCCAAAGACCGCCTTCAGGGGGGAAACCTCAAAAATAGACAAAATATGACAAATCAGAAAAGACATTCAAAAGAATCAAAAATACATAAAAGTTAAAACATTAATAATAAAATTAAAAACATAAGTAACATTTATATTTATTAAATAAATAAATATGAATAATAAAAACAATTAAAATCATACTCATGAGTTTAAATAAATAAGTAAAAGACTGTCGTCAATCAATAATAAAAAAAAACATATGAACAAGGCATGCAAAAGAAATTTATGACAAGAAACAAAGGTAAAACTTAAAAACTCGTACCAAAAAAGAGTGCATAAACATTAAAAGAGACAGAATAGCAAAAAGGGAGAGGAGAACCAAAGGAAGTATCATATGTAAGGACCAATAAATTTCTATTAATGAATGAGAGGGGCAGAATAAGTCGCTTATGAGGGCCATCCAGTACCTGGTGTTCAACACAACGGAGGTACAACTTTAAAGCCACAAGTAAGGTCACAATTTATGCCTATAAACAAAACCTACAGGTAAGGGATGAAACAGAACAGCTTGATGAATAATTTGCCCACACTAAATAAATATATTATATCAAAACATATCATAAATTAAGGTTTAAAAAGTATCCAGATAAACCAAAAAAACTCCTTTAGAATTTTGTATAACCAATGTATCATACATGAACATATGTGTATTTTAAAACATGTACAAGACGTTTTTCAGAGGTGTAAAAATACTCAAAGAAGTCCAATTTGTAAGGCTACAAAAACCCTTCTATTCCCATCTGCAATTAGGCAAAGGCATACATACTGATGGATCCCAAAATGATATAACATCCCATAGAGAGTAATAAAGCGTATAAATGAGAAGCAAAGAACGCGTACTCACATTCTAAAGCGCAAACAGATGGCTGCAAGGTAACCAATCCAGCGAAACCGCTTTAAAAAACAGGGGAAATTTTGCACCAAAATAGTGTCATATGGTAAAGGGGACCCTGGTGTCATAAAGCCAATTTTTAGTGAAATGAAAAAACTTATAATTAAATTTTTGAGAAAAATATGCGAGCACCCTATTGTGCCATTTTAAATGTAGGCATGTGAAAAATGTCATCAGAAAATAATGAAATCAACCAAAGAATCCCAAAGGGAGGTTTCTATAATATATGTATTTAGTGTGGGCAAATTATTCATCAAGCTGTTCTGTTTCATCCCTTACCTGTAGGTTTTGTTTATAGGCATAAATTGTGACCTTACTTGTGGCTTTAAAGTTGTACCTCCGTTGTGTTGAACACCAGGTACTGGTTGGCCCTCATAAGCGACTTATTCTGCCCCTCTCATTCATTAATAGAAATTTATTGGTCCTTACATATGATATGTCCTTTGGTCCTCCTCTACCTTTTTGCTATTCTCTCTTTTAATGTTTATGCACTCTCTTTTTGGTATGAGTTTTTAAGTTTTACCCTTGTTTCTTATTTATTTATTTATTTATAGTCTCTTCTATACCGCGCTATTCAGCATCAGCGCGGTTTACAATAAACAATGAAATTACACATTTCCAATGGTACTTTGTGTTTACAGATGAACAGGACATATAACTTGGATAACAGGGGTAACTATATACAATTTACGACATGGTCGTGTGCTCATTTTGGTTTCTTATTTCTTTTGCTTGCCTTGTTAATGTTTTTTTTATTATGGATTGACGTCAGTCATTTATTTAGACTCATGAGTATGGTTTTAATTGTTTTTATTATTCTTAATTATTTAATAAATAAGAATGTTACTTATGTTGTTAATGTTATTTTTAAAGTTTTAACTTTTTATGTATTTATGATTCTTTTGAATGTCTTTTCTGATTCATTAAATTTTGTCTATTTTTATTTATTTTATTTATTTATTTACAGTCTCTTATATACCGCACTATTCATCATCAGCGCGGTTCACATGGAACAAAATGCTCAGTACATATAACACGTATGAGTTTACAGGTAACAGGGTATAAATAACTTGGATAACCGGGGTAACTATTTACAAAACATACTACATGGAATCATATACACAGAAGATACATAGAAAAACCAGCCCACTGTAGGAATGAATATCACACTTCGTGAGTTGTTGATATACCCTAGATTTATCTGGGACTGGTATCAGTGGGTGTTATTGGGCTCTAGGTGACGCCATTGGGTTCTATAAGATATTTGTTGAAGAGGTGGCATTTGAGGGCTTTCCTAAACTGTGTCAGGCTCCTAATAGCCCGGATATCAGGGGGTAGTGCGTTCCAGCATATTGGGGCACTGAGACTGAAGGCTCTGTTGGCTGTCGATTTAGTGCAAGTGGTAAGTTCCTTCGGGATTTTGAGGGAGTTTATAGCCATGGATCTCCTTGTTCTATTAGGAGATGTGCTATGGATGAGTGAGTATAAGGATGCCAATGTGAGATTATTGATAGCTTTAAAAGTAATTATCAAGGTCTTGAAAACTATTCTAGCTTGAATAGGGAGCCAATGCAACTGTATCAGCAGGGGCGTAACGTGATCGTACCTGGAGGCTCCATGGATGACTCTTGCAGCCGCGTTCATGGCTAGCTGAAGCGGGTTTAATGTAGATTGGGGAAGACCTTGTAATATGACGTTGGCATAGTCGAAATGGGGTATAACCAACGCCTGGAAGATTGTCCGGAAATCGGTTGGATCAAGCATGGAACGTAGGTGTCTAAGTGAGCGGATCTTGTAGTAAACTGATCTGACTATGTTACCTATATGGGCTTTCATGTCTAGGCGTTGATCTAGTGTGACTCCCAAATATCGTATTGAGGATTTAGATTGCAACTCCGCTTCTTTTACTTTAAGATATTTTGGGGGGTAAAATTGGGATTCCTTGTTATGAAGAGTACTTCAGTTTTCTTATGTTGTATTCTGAGGTTTTGAGACAGGAGCCAGTCAGATATTGCATTGAAGCAACTCGTCAGTGGGGAGAGGTCCAGATGCTCGGTAGAGAAAGGGATGTAAAGCAGGACATCGTCTGCATATAACATGCAGTCAACCTTGAAAGACCGGATGATATTACAAATTGGCTGCATGTAAATATTGAAAAGGAGCGCAGAAAGGGAGGATCCTTGAGGAACTCCTTGGCTTTGGTGGAAAGGTTCAGACTTTATCCCTCCAGAACGAACATGCTGCCATCTTTCGGACAGGTAGGATCTGCACCATTCAAGCGCTTTTCCACTAATGCCTTTGTCAGTCAGACGTCCTAGTAGAAGCTCATGATTTACTGAGTCAAAAGCTGCAGCAATGTCCAGAAAGATGAGTGCAAATCCTTGACGGATGTCGTCGATGCCAGTGATTATTTTGCAGAAGAGGGTGGTAAGGAGGGTTTCCACTCCATGGAATTCCCTAAAACCATGTTGGCAGGGGTCTAATGGTGCAGCGGAGTCAATGTGGTCCTGCAGTTGCTTTTGGGCCTCCTTTTCGATGATTTTCGCGAGTAGTGGAATACTAGATATGGGTCTGTAGGATTCCACCTGTTGGGGGTCAAGCTTGCAGTTTTTTAGCAGAGGTCTGATAGAGGTGTGCTTAAGGGCTGAAGGGAAGGAGCCAGTTGAGAAGGAGAGATTCGTTATTTTGGCCAGTACTGAGCTGAAGTGACTGCGAAGCTCCTTGATCCAGAAGGCTGGGCATGGATCGGTCTGAGCAGTACTAGTGTTAAGGGCTGCAATAGTTTCTTCAATTCCTCTCTTGGAGGGGGTGGAAAACATGGTTAGGGTTGTTTGGCAGTTTTGCTCCGTGGTAGAGGCTATAGTAGAGGTTTTGTTAGTCTGACATATCTTGGATTGTAAATAGGTTGCATAATCTTGTGGGTGTAGCTCAAATGGAGGTCCAGAGGATGGTTCCTTGGATAAAGTCTTGACAAGGTCGAAGAGGTCATGTGGTTTATTAAGTGATCTCATTAAGGTGTCAGAGTAGTACTGCTTCCTCGTGTTGGTGATTGTGTTGCGATGTGCAGCCAGATGACAGTTGTATGCTGACAGGTCATTTAAAGAGTGAGATCGGCGCCAGCGTTTCTCCAGTTTCCGTAAGTGGTTAAGTGATGCTTTAAGATCAGCTGAGTACCATGGGGCACTTACTCTTTTACCTGAAGGCCTGTTGGATGTTGTACGTAGGGCAATTGAGCTGAGGCAATTGTTCCATTGAGAAATTAGGTCGTCAAGGTTCTGGGTGGATTCAGAGATGAGTTGCTGCGTTTCAGCCAGGATAAGATCTCTGTTGTAAGGCTTGAAAGATCGAGAGGGCGGTCTTGCGGTGTTGCTTTGGATTTTGTTGGTTTTTGCGTAGGCTTTGTAAGAGGGAATCTGCATGATGATCAGTTTGTGATCTGACCAAGGAACAGAAGTTATGGAGGTTATGGGATCCTGGGCTGGGTTAAGAGAGGTTTGCGGGGCGAATACAAGGTCCAAGATATTTCCCTTATTATGGGTAGAATCATTAACTAGTTGCTTGAAGCCAAGATTTTCCAGGGCATCCAAGAAGGCTGTTGCTTGATGATCTTGCAATGTAGGCAGGTTGAAGTCGCCTAGGATCCAATTTGGGAGGCCTGGGTTATGAGTGTTGGATGCCAGATCAATGATAGCCGAGAGATCATCTGGGGAAGCTGAGGGTGCTCTGTAAAGCAGGTTGATTATGCAGCGTTTGTTGGAGATGGTGACGGTCTCAAGGTAGTTTGTATTGGTGGTGTGCACTGTTCGAAAATGGAGGTCTGTCCTGGTGAGGATGAGCACGCCACCTCCTCTTTTTTCTTGCCTATGACTTGAATGTACGGTGAAATTCTGAGGGAGAAGCTGGTTGAGTATTACATTGTCTTCAGCAGATAACCACGTCTCAGTGACCATGAGTATATCAAGGCCGTGGCTGGCAATTAGGTCAGTGACGGCTGGCCACTTCTTTTTGAGGTTTGCCCCCTGAAGAAGGCTTTTGGCCGAAACCTGTTGGGGTTGGTTCAGAATTAATAAAAGAGCCTTGAACTCTTGTTCACGTACCTGCTGTTTTGTTTCCTATCCATCTGTTCTGGGCTTCCAAGATAATATTTTTAGATAATGCCCAGGCCTTGTATAAACTCTTAATCTTTGCAGTTGCTCCTTTTAGTTTTTCTTAACCATTTTCCTCATTTAATCATAGTCTCATTTTTGAAAGCTGAATGCAAGCGCAGTGAATTTCCTTGCTATCCTCCCTCCATTTATTAAATCAAGTGTTGTCATATTATGATCGCTATTGACAAGTGGCCCCAAAACAGTTACCATTCGCACTAGATCTTGTGTTCCACTGAGGACTAGGTCTAAATTAGCATCCCTACATGTCAGTTCCTGAACCAGCTGCTCCATGAAGCAATCACTTCATCTAGAAACTTTATCTCCCTAGCATGTCCTGATGTGACACTTACCCAGTCAGTACCAGGGTAATTGAAATCTCTCATTATTACTATGTTGTAAACTTTTCTAGCTTCCCTAATTTCTGTTAGCATTTCATCATCTGTCTGTTCATTCTGAAGAGTAGCAAATCACCTGGGCCGGAAGGTATACATCCAAGGGTGTTGAAAGAACTGAAATATGAGATTGCAGACCTGCTATTAGTAATCTGTGAACTATCATTAAAATCATCTCTAATACCTGAAGATTGGAGGATCACCAATGTAACACCAATTTTTAAAAAGGGTTCCAGGGGTGATCCGGGAAACTACAGACCGGTGAGCCTGACGTCAGTACCGGGAAAAATGCTAGAAACCATCATAAAGAATAAAATTACTCAGCATGTAGATAGTCACGACCTAATGGGAGACAGCCAACATGGCTTTAGACAAGGAAGATCTTGTCTTACTAATCTGTTATGTTTTTTTGAAGGAGTGAATAAACAGGTGGACAAAGGTGAGTCGGTTGATATTGTGTATCTGGACTTTCAGAAAGCCTTTGAGAAGGTCCCTCATCAGAGACTTTTGGCAAAACTAAAGAGTCATGGGATAGGAGGCAGTGTACTATTGTGGATCAGGAACTGGTTAAAAGATAGAAAGCAGAGGGTAGGGCTAAATGGCCAATTTTCCCAATGGAGAAAGGTGAATAGTGGTGTACCCCAGGGATCTGTCCTGGGTCTGCTGCTTTTTGACATATTCATAAATGACCTGGAAAGTGGAATAACGAGTGAGGTTATCAAATTTGCAGATGACACAAAACTATTTAAAGTTGTTAAAACCCAAGAGGATTGTGAAAAATTGCAAGAGGATCTTGATAAATTGGAAGACTGGGCATCAAAATGGCAGATGAAATTTAATGTGGACAAGTGCAAGGTTATGCACCTAGGGAAGAACAACCCAAACTATGGTTACACGATGCAAGGTTCCACATTAGGAACCACCACCCAGGAAAAAGATTTAGGCGTCATTGTGGATACCATGTTAAAACCCTTGGCCCAGTGTGCAGCGGCGGCCAAGAGAGCAAATAGAATGCTAGGTATGATAAGGAAAGGAATGGAAAATAAAACAAAAGATATTATAATGCCTCTATATCGTTCCATGGTGAGACTGCACCTTGAATATTGTGTGCAATTCTGGTCGCCGTATCTTAAAAAGGATATAGTGATTTTAGAAAAGGTTCAGAGAAGAGCCACCAAAATGGTAAAGGGGATGGAAGGATACTCCTATGAGGAAAGGCTAAAAAGGTTAGGGCTCTTTAACCTGGAAAAGAGACGGCTGAGGGGAGATATGATAGAAGTCTATAAATTAATGAACGGAGTGGAACGGTTAAACGTAGATCGATTGTTTACGTTATCAGAATATAGAAAGACTAGGGGACATGCAATGAAGCTACAGGGTAAACTATTTAAGACTAATAAAAGAAAATATTTTTTCACTCAACGTGTAATCAAACTCTGGAATTTGTTACCGGAGGATGTAGTAAAGGCTGTTAGTGTAGCTGGGTTTAAAAAAGGTTTGGACAAGTTCCTGGAGGGAAAGGTCCATAAACCATTATTAAGAAGTGACCGAAGATATCAATGCTTGACCCAGTACAAGCATTGTGGAACCTGTGTCTCTTGGGGAAACTGCTAGGTACATATGACCTAGATTGGCCACTGTTGGAAACAGGATATTGGGCTTGATGGACCTTGGTCTGACCCAGTATGGCATATCTTATGTTCTTATGTTCTGTCCAGGTGGATGGTAGAGATCACAGGAAGCGAGAGAGTATGATGACACAGATGCTTGGTCCAACAGATTTTATTAAATTCAACGCGTTTCGGCTTACGCCTTCCTCAGGGGGACTTAAACATGAATAAAAACATAAATAAAAACACATATATTAGATTAATAATCATAATGCATAATATTGTATAAAAGCGACCCAGGCATGGTAGAAACACATGAAAATATATTTAAAAATAAATAACAATTAAAAATACCAATTATAAACATTTCCCACCACATTAAACCTATGAACATATAGAGGGATAAAAAATAAATAAATAAATACATTCATTATAAATTATTAATAGTCAGACTTTTAGGGTAAAACATATATATATATATATATATATATAATGTAATAAATCAATATCAAATCAGATACCAAGGGTTACACAAAATATTTTAAAATTAAAACTAAAAAAGGTTTATTGCAGAATAGCATTTAAATTGATAACATTAAAAAGTAACAATGATAAGAAAAGAAAAGAAAAGACGCAGGGCAAAGGAGACTACTCACTAAGAAATGCACAAAGGTGCTGGAATCAATGTGGTCTTCTGCTGATTTGACCACTGTATCATAGAAAAAATATAAGTTGTAAATTGTTATACATAAAAAGTAAAAGGAGGACATCCAAGGATCTAGAGATAATTCTTAAAACAAAATACCTGTTAAGACTGTATAGCCCAAGTTGTGTGCTGGACGGATTAAATACACTCAAAGAGGAATACTGAAAAACAACATTGTGGAAGTGGTCACTCTGTATTCTATTAACAAACCAGACATAGGTAACTACTATTCTCAAATGTAAATAAAATTGAGAACAAGGGAAATTTAAGAACCAGGAGAACCATAGCATTTTTGTTGTGTTTCGGGCAGCGTATTTATTTATTTATTTATTTATTACAAGTTCTTATATACCGCACTATTCGGCATCAGCGCGGTTTACATTATAACATAAAGACCATAACAACAAGCTGTTTGGTTTACATCGAACAGGAGTACAAACTTGGAGAACCGGGGTAAACTATATACATGAGATAATTACATAGAAAAGAATAGAGTCTTAATAATATCAAGAACGGCATGGTGTGTTCATGAGTGGGTCACTTCCTCTGGTTCAATTGCTGGTAGGGTAGTATTGAAGGAAGAGGTGGTATTTGAGTGCCTTCCTGAACTGGAGTAGGTCAGTAATGGCCCTTATGTCGGAGGGTAGAGCGTTCCAGCATTTGGGTACATAGAAACTGAAGGCTCTGTTTGAGGTTGTCATGTTGCACTTTGTCAACGCCTTCGAGGTTGTCAGTAGGTTTACGGCTGTTGTTCTTCTGGATCTGTTGGGGGGTACAGTGTGAATCAGATCTGTGAGTGAGGAGGATGAGATACCCTTGATTGCCTTGAATGATAGTACAGTAGAGATAAGCTCCAGCCGATTTGGCGGGAAAAGTAGCGTTCTTATAGCACAGTTTTTAGAATGAAGTCTACTTGTTTTGAGCGGATTAATTCTCCTGGTTCTTAAATTTCCCTTGTTCTCAATTTTATTTACATTTGAGAATAGTAGTTACCTATGTCTGGTTTGTTAATAGAATACAGAGTGACCACTTCCACAATGTTGTTTTTCAGTATTCCTCTTTGAGTGTATTTAATCCGTCCAGCACACAACTTGGGCTATACAGTCTTAACAGGTATTTTGTTTTAAGAATTATCTCTAGATCCTTGGATGTCCTCCTTTTACTTTTTATGTATAACAATTTACAACTTATATTTTTTCTATGATACAGTGGTCAAATCAGCAGAAGACCACATTTATTCCAGCACCTTTGTGCATTTCTTAGTGAGTAGTCTCCTTTGCCCTGCGTCTTGTCTTTTCTTTTCTTATCATTGTTACTTTTTAATGTTATCAATTTAAATGCTATTCTGCAATAATCCTTTTTTAGTTTTAATTTTAAAATATTTTGTGTAACCCTTGGTATCTGATTTGATATTGATTTATTACATTAGATATATATATATATATATATATATGTTTTACCCTAAAAGTCTGACTATTAATAATTTATAATGAATGTATTTATTTATTTTTTATCCCTCTATATGTTCATAGGTTTAATGTGGTGGGAAATGTTTATAATTGGTATTTTTAATTGTTATTTATTTTTAAATATATTTTCATGTGTTTCTACCATGCCTGGGTCGCTTTTATACAATATTATGCATTATGATTATTAATCTAATATATGTGTTTTTATTTATGTTTTTATTCATGTTTAAGTCCCCCTGAGGAAGGCGTAAGCCGAAACGCATTGGGGAATTTAATAAAATCTGTTGGACCAAGCATCTGTGTCATCATACTCTCTCGCTTCCTGTGATCTCTGGCTTGTACTGCGAGAGCTGCTGTGCTCTCCTTTTGCTCTATCAGGTGGATGGTAGTACACCCCCACTGCTATTCCTCTTTACTATAGTTATTTCCCAACTATCCCCTTTTCTTTTTTCTCTCATATTTTATTTGTATTGATTTTAACCCAATTGTAACTGACTCTGATAGTAAGTAATCTGCAGTATATCAAATGATGAATAAACCGTAAAGCTTGAATGTCTAGCAATAGAAAACCAGTGGCATAGATCTACCTATATTTCCCTTCCTTCATTTTTCTCTCCTCTCTTCCAGCTTGATATATACATTACATTTGAAAGAAGCAAAGTTTACCAGAGGGCACTTAATCTCTGGGGTGTAAGTACCACTTTTAACTTAATATCTGTTATAAAACAGTCAAGGATCATCTTCCAAGGATAGATTCCTACTTCATAGCCCAGAAATGCCCCCTGCACATCTGTCACTGTTTCGTTAGCCTTGCCGTAACTTCATCCCCTGGGCCCACAGCTCAGCCTTGCACTGGCACCTTCTACCTTCCCGATACATTCCTACGCCCATCCTCTGCGATCATGCCCAGCAGTGTTTAAAGTCTCTTTCTTTCTCTACAGGTCATTGACATTGAAAAGAGTTTTATGCTTCTGCTTCCTACCAAGGTAGAAATCACCCTGAAGAAAGCCGACCTCATGACGTGGGGAAAGTTAGAGCTTCCCCGGTCCCCTCTCCAAAAGGAACCGTCCGATGAAGCAGTTGCCAGTATATCTCAGCAAGAGGGTTCCCTTGATTCAGATGACAGCCTAAACTGGTCTGAGGAGGAAGAAGAGGAAGAGGAGAAAGCCAAAGCTGCAGCCAGCCAGTGACAAGATCCAGGCTCGGGAAAGGAAGTCTTCCCAGGACCTTATAGAAACCGACTGATACGTAGCAGGAGCTATTGTTTGCTAGTGGGTGACCAGTGCACAGCTCCCATCTCTATGGGGAGATAGTTACCCTGTTAGCCTTGTTAGAGTCCCCTGTTCATTGTAAGTCCAGTGTAGGTTCTGCCTGCACTGCACAAATGTTTGTTATATGTAAACTGCACTGATTCTAAAGAGCGCAGTATATAAGAGATGCTAAATAAATAAAATAAATTCTAAAGCGCATAGCCATCTCCACTGAATACTAACCCTGGATATCCAGTGCCGGGGCCATAACCAGCCACTTGTATAGAATCCGGGTCACCGCACAGCCCGGAAGCGATATTGAGCCGCTGCCCTGTTAGCCTCCGTTGTACCCTGAAACGCCCATGCCACACCCCAATGTAGGTGCGTGACACCCCTGGACATGTGGTGGAACTAATCATGATAGCACTGCTGATATTCAGACCACTGGGGCCTGAACTCTGCAGTGCTCAGAAAGCCAAAAGCTAAGACTTTACATTTCTTATTATCTCTGCTGGTTTCTAGCTACCAATATAGAGTTTAAGTGTTTGTTTTTTGGGGATATCGCCAATATAAGGTTAACTGTGGCTATACATTAAGTTTGGGGATATTCAGACTGACTGCTTTCCTGTGTAGCCTTGGAGCAGATATCTGTGGGTGCCCCAGTACAGGAACAGCGTACTGGCCAGAGACACTTAGGTTCCCGCCCACCCTACCCCTCATCCCACCCACCCCAGGGGCTACATTGCCTATATAGTGGTCACATTCGTTGCCATCTATCCTTTCAACTTGGGTTAAGGCCCGCCCCTTCTTCTTCTAGGACTGCTTATTCAGCATGTCGTGTATTCAGTGCAATAACTGCAGTACATTTATTCCAAGACAAATCATTTGGAACCTGAGAGCTTGTCCTCTGTGCTTCAGGTCAGCTGCCATGCATAAACAACTGACTCTACTATGGGAAGACCTAGCTGCCAAGCATAAAGAAGTGACCCTACAGAGGGAGGAACTGGCTGCAATGAAGCGTACCTCTTCTAGGATACAAACTGAACAATGCCCACCACCGCTCCCACAAAGAATCAAACACCCCAGGGACAACTGGATCACAGTGGGTTCTGGTAGACTGTGACCTCTAACACACAGAGATCCTATGCATCAAGAGATATCCCTGCTTAAGGTCTCCTCTGCCTTGCCTAATGAGGACGTGGAAATGAGGGAGGAATGGGCTGCAATGAAACACACCTCTTCTAAGATACAAACTGAACAACGTCCACCACAACTCCAACAAAGAATCAAACACCCCAGGAATAAATGGATCACAGTGGGTTCTGATAGACTGCGACCTGTGACACAAAGACATCCTATGCATCAGGAAACATCCCTGCAGAATGCCTTCTCAGCCTTGGCTAATGAGGATGCCCAATCCAAAGAAACTGAAGGGCCCTTAAATGAGACAAACAATGCCCAATCTCCTGCTAGAGGACCAAATATGAAGAAAACCTCACCAAACAGCAAACTACTAATACTTGGGGATTCCATCATCAGAGGCACCAACTTGGGAACACAGTTCAATGGTGAGAAGATAGTCAAGTGCCTCCCAGACTCTTCAGCCAGCAGCAATACAAACCAAGTTGTTGAAGTACTTAGAGCAGAAAGTGAACATAGATGTGGAACGTCACCCCCTGCAAAAGCAGAACAACATCAGAAACAGCCACACTTTTAAACCACACATCAAAAACAAGCGGGAGGATGTGGAAAGAACAAAAACAATGCAAAATACACACAAGCCAGTTAAATGATGGAAAGCAATGAGCACTAATGCTCGAAGCTTAGCCAACAAAGTTCCAGACCTGGAAGCCCTAATGGTGGAAATGGATTTGGACATTGTGGCCATTACAGAAACCTAGATAAATGAATCGCATGATTAGGATATAGCCATAGCTGGCTATAATCTATTCAGAAGAGACAGAGAAAATGGAAGAGGAGGAGGAGTAGCCTTGTATGGCAAGGGCAATATTAATCAAAAGCAAAAATCAATACTCTGATAATACTATCATGAAAGTGCGACTATATCAAATATAGCAAAATCATTCATATTAAACTATAATGATATTACTAGCAACGTAGGTCTCAGACTACCAGGCGTAAGAAATATTCAGATTTGTAATATATATTCTGAAATTGCCCAAATTGCATCAATGACCTTTGTAAATATAACGTTGCTTAAAGATTTTTTATAAATTATGCTTCAATAGAAAATTCAAAATTCGTTTAGCTTAGCTTAAAACATCTTCCCCATAAATTATGCTTCAATAGAAAATTCAAAATTCGTGCTTAGTTTAGCTTAAAACATCTTCCCCCAACGCCACCTCTGCGCCAGATCTGCGTTTCACCGCCCTCCGGTTTCTTCAGGGGGTTGTGTAAAAAAGACTTTCTCTGAGTTCTTCAGAGGTGTGTAGAAAGCACTGTAATTTAAACAAAAATCATGCTTACAAAGTATAGCAACTTTCCAAAAACAAAACTTAAAATTAAATCATTAATGGAGAAAACCATCTGCCTGTTCTCAATCGAATCTCCAGAATGTGAACACTATTGCATTGTTCTTTTCTCTTGTCACATTTGTTCAATCGATGTCTGAGCATACCGGCTTACAAAGCGCCGCGCATGGGCAATGGATCTTATAGACATTAAACGTCCCTCCCTTTGTGTGACGTCAACCAAAGAATTGCGAAATTCATCCACAGACCTCCCATTCAATACGGGCATTCAAACCACCTGGAATCACCGATTTTAGTCAGTAGATCCAGCGTTCATGACAGAATAAAGTTTGATCTTTAGATTTACCCTTCTGACCTGTCAATATTTGAGCAATGCAGAAACACCGAAGCTCTTCAAATTTGTGATTATTGTTAAGACAATGATCAACTATGAGGGCTTCACATCGCTGACATTTTATTCTGCTTTTATGCTCGTGCATATGTGTTTTAAACTCCCTTATAGTTTTTCCCACATACAGGAGGCCACACGGGCACTGTATGCAATATATCACATATGTTGATGTGCATGAAGTTGAATTATTCAGCCGATAATCTGCTCCATTGTAATGGAATGAGGTGAGCTCCATAGTGATCTTACAGATATCACAAACACTGCAGAGCCTTGTGAAGAGCCTTTTCAACCCAGCATCCATCTTTAGCTCCCTCGATCAGGGGTTGAGCGCCGAGCAGGCAAGCCAGCAGTCCAGCTCGGTCCTCCGGCCCAATTGGGGCTGTGGGAGGGACAAGGCAGCACATTTAAACAACTGCCGACAGGCAGGCCCGCGCCTGTCGGGCCCGCGCCTGAGTGCCTCGCCAGAGGGCCCTTTGGCGGGGCACTTGAAAGGAAACTCAGATCAAGTAGCAACTCAGCACAAGTTTCCAAAGCGCAGACCTTTGGGACACACAAATCAGATCATATCAACCTAACGTAGAAGGATTCGTCCACCAACAACGAGCTACACACCAGCTATTTACAACGTTCGAACTGTGTATCGTATCTTGGAACCCTGCACCACATAAGAAGAATAATCCAACCGACGTGTCCGACCTAATCCTTCCAAGATCCCCCATTACTCTTCATTCTTCCCTGACGTGCCTCTGATTACTCCTCGCTTTGGCTCATTTCAGGTACAGCACTGCTCATTGATTTATAATATCTTCATAATCAAACAACTGAGCTCCCTGGAGGTCGAGCTCGCTCCCACCTCCACCCAGACGATCTGCTGTCCACTGCAAGTATACCACAGCTAGATAAACTGTCTGTATTGATACTGTTAGCATACCTAGTCATGCCATTTTCAGTTGCCATTCCTCAATCTAGTCTGTACCTTACTTTTACTGCTGCTGTTAACTTGTATCACCCCCACCTGCCCCGTTTGAACATCATTACTAATTTATACAGCCGTTTTTATAGTGAGTAGTCTGTAACCGCTATTGCATTGCCTGTCTGATATACCCCATTGTGGATACTTTCTCCATCTGTAATCTATCACTGTAGTACTGCTACCTTTCTATGCCTACTGAGATAATGTAAAACAACAAAGTAACAAATACCACCCTACTAAGGAAACAAACTGTACAACTAGTTAAATAATTTGTTACCATTGCTGTGCTTTGCTTTCTCTGCTGATTATTCCAGGACACTCAAATAACTCCTCTTCAGTTTACTACGCTGCTTATACCATGTCTCCCATCATGTATCAGATACTTCACTTAGTACTCATTTTGCTTATCACAGCGACCCCTGCCCTAACACTTGCCCTAGACCCTGGCATTAAGCGGATCCCTATCCTTTATAGCATGGGTAGGTGCTCAACAGAATACCCCTACCATACCACCTTGAGAACCAAAATACCATATTCACACCTCCTACATATCCCGTTGCTGCCCTCTGTCAATGACCCTACCGAGAAGCACAAGACCAATCGTCTACTCAAGTGTGCCTTAATTAACGCCAGATCTATACGTTCCAAATGGCCTGCAGCTATCGATCTGATAACAGCACATAACCTGGATATACTGCTGATAACTGAGACATGGCTAACTGACAACGACAACGTCCTCATCAATCATATGATCCCACCAGAATTCTCCATCTACGCCTGTCACAGATCCAACCAGAGAAGTGGTGGCACACTCATTCTCGCTAAATCGGACCTCCAATTCAAACTGAGCAATACCTCCAGCACATCACACCTTGATGCTCTGTCCATATCTAATAGATCCTGTACGATCAATCTACTCTATTGAGCACCGTCACCCTCCCCAGATGACCTTCCTTCAATAATCAACATTGCATGTAACTTTCCAAACCCACAATCTCCTAACTGGCTAGTAGGTGATTTTAACTTACCCTCGTTACAAGCCTCACACTCTTCAGCATTCCTTGAAGCCATGCGCCAACTAGGATATGAACAACTTATTGACGCACCCACCCATATAAGAGGAAGCGCATTGGATTTAATTTTCGCTCCTCAAGCGGTAACCAACACATCTCAAAAGCTCCTGATCTCCATAACCCCTGTACCCTGGTCTGATCACAATCTACTCCTTTTTAACATCCCCACCGAACACTTCACCACTGACATCAACAAATCAGGTCGCCCCCCAAGTGCCTTGGAAACACGCTTCCGTCCTTTCAATAAGATCAAAGCCCTGGAGAAAATCCTACCTGCTCTCCACAAAGACTTACCTTCTCAAGATGACTTAGTAGCCAATTGGGACAATACATTGAAAGCCGCTGCCTGCATCTCTGCTACCGACAAGATCAAGACCAAGGGCAAACATAAACCATGGTTCTCCTCTGAACTACAAGAATCTCTCCTACACCTACGCAGACTTGAGAGACGCTGGCGCTCCTCCCGATCTCCTGACGCATGGCTACATACCTACAAGCTCACCGGAGGATGACATTGGAGAGAAGAAAGAAATACCACTCGGATACACTAATGCGGTCCTTAAACAAGCCACATGACCTCTTAAATATTGTTAAATCCTTAACAGGTGATCCAACTACATTCCAACCACCTATGCCACACCCTCAAGATTATGCCATATACCTACAGTCAAAAATGATACAGACTAGTCCGATACTCACAACATCAGCACTCCTCACCCCACAGACTGCTGCCCAGCTAGCATTGCTTGACAAATTCTCCCAGGTATCCAACAAAGAGATTGAAGAAATCATAGCAGCTATTAACTTAACTACCGCACCTAATGACCCCTGCCCAGCCAGGTGGATCAAAGAACTATGTCATGAACTTAGCCCAACTATAAGCAAGATCATCAACTATTCCTTCTCAACTGGATCCATCCCACAGAGCCTGAAGCATTCATCCATCTTGCCCGCTCCTGAAGAACAGCAAGCTAGACCCAACAAAAGTTGAATCCTTCAGACCTATCTCCAGCATCCCTCTATTAGCAAAAATCATGGAAAAAGTAGTCCAGCGACAAATACAGCACCATGTCGACTCAGAATCTCCCCTGGACCGTTCACAACATGGTTTTAGAGAAGAGCATGGTGTTGACACCCTACTCACAACCCTCTTCAATACCCTAATCATAGGCATTGGAGTGGAGGAGTAGCCTAGTGGTTGGGTCAAGGTACTTCAGGCCGGAAGGTCGGGGGTTCAAATCCCACTAGAGGACAGCAACCTTGGGCTGGAAGGACTGGGGTTTCTAGTCCCACAGGTGCTCCTTGTGGTCTTGGGCAAGCCACTTAACCCTCCATAGCCCATGTTCCCTGTAAAATAGTTCTCTGTGTGCTGTGCTTTCCTGTCTAATCAATGTGTTTATACCTCAAAAATTTCCTGTCATGATTTGACAATTTCCAATCTGTAATAAAAAAAAACCGCTGCTGATCGCTGGAAGTAGCGGTATACAAATGTATACTAAATAAATATACATCAAGGGTTCATTCTCATCTTTCTCGACATAGCTGCAGCATTTGATTCAGTAAACCACAATACTCTCCTACAGCGCCTCCAAAATAAGGGTATTCAAGGTCTAGCCCTGAACTGGTGCAAATCCTACTTATCTGATAGACAGCAGCAAGTCAGAACAGGAGAAGCAACATCTGATTTATTTATTTATTTAGTTTACACTTATATACCGCTACTTCCAGCGATCAGCAGCGGTTGGATTACCAATTTGGGAGATGTCAAATCAGGACAGGAAAATTGGGTCATATATACATGGGATCCTCCTTGTCCGCACTAATATTCAATATCTATATGCAGCCTATCTGCGATCTGATACGCACCTTCAACATACAATGCCTTGCATATGTTGATGACATCCTGATGTTTGCTCCATTCAACGTAAAACAACCAGATTTTGTATCAATAGTTCAATGCTTTGAAGCTGTATCAAACTGGCTCCTCAAACAGAATCTACGGATAAATCACAACAAAACAGATGTTCTATTTGTTACACGGAACCCAACATTCATACCCCCTGTCTCATTACAAGTAAACAACATTGAGTTGAAAGCACAACCCACAATCCGATACTTAGGGATTATATTAGACCAGCGGCTTGATATGTCAGCACACATCAAGAAAACAACGAATGCAATTTACCACAAGATTCGATCCCTACGTAATCTCCGACCTCTACTTGACTATTCCGACTTCCGCACTATCTTCCAAGCTTTGGTATTACCACACTTGGATTTCGCTAATATCATCCTACACGGTCTCCCGCAATCTACTCTAAATCCCCTCCGTCTGGCTATGAATGCTGCTGCGAGAATTCTCGTAGGTGCCCCACGCTCAGAGCACATAACTCCAATACTGAAGAGTTTACACTGGTTACCCCTTCAGGCCAGAACCCTATATAAATCCCTGGTCATGACTTTTAAAGCCTCAAAGCACCCATCTCTATCACCTATCAGCAATATGATACATATAACTCCAACAAACAGATCCAGGAGATCTGTTACATTGAACTCCATTGACCTCCCGAAACTCCTTACTAAATGCTCTAATTCAGCAGCCTCTAGAGCCTTCTTATTGTTTTCACCCAGAGCCTGGAATGCCCTTCCACCCGAAATCAGAGCCATCTCAAGCCTAATGAAGTTCAGAAAGGCATGAAAACATCATTTATTCCTAATACACTACCCTGAAGTTCCTCCAAATGAACATAGCCCTCATGCTGGTCTTTCATATTTGACCCCGGTCGAAAATGGTTAATCATGATGTTCTTACTGGCGTACTCTACCCATATTGTAGTTATACTATACCTGTAATTTAACTTATTTACCACCCCATGTAATTAACCAAAAATACCATGTACATAGTTAACCCTGTTTACCGCCACGTTTTTTGTATATAGTTAACCTTGTTTACCTCCAAGTTTATGTACCCTGTTCTATGTAAAAAAACAATGCTGACTGTGTCATTGTGTTTATATTTGTTCATATGTAAACCACACTGATTAAAAGAGCGCGGTATATAAGAAATAAAAATAAATAAATAAATATTGTTTTTTCTATGTTCAAGTTGTTCTTGATCTATTGTATATGCTATAAAATATAAATAAAAAAAAATGTTAACATGGTTACCCACTACTCTCCGTTTAGTTACCAGCTCAAGCGTAGTATTAAACGACATGCGAATGTACTTAATAGTATCCCTCACTTAGAACGCAAAACAGTTCGTTGTGTCTGGCAACGCAATCAAAACCTCAAGGAATTATTGAGCCCAGCGATTTTAAGGCCAATGAATGGAGTGGAACAGGCTCCAGCGGGACATAAGAAGTGCGGTGTTTGTGATATCTGTAAGATCACTATGGAGCTCACCTCTTTCCATTACAATGGAGCAGATTATCGGCTGAATAATTCAACTTCATGCACATCAACATATGTGATATATTGCTTACAGTGCCCGTGTGGCCTCCTGTATGTGGGAAAAACTATAAGGGAGTTTAAAACACATATGCACGAGCATAAAAGCAGAATAAAATGTCAGCGATGTGAAGCCCTCATAGTTGATCATTGTCTTAACAATAATCACAAATTTGAAGAGCTTCGGTGTTTCTGCATTGCTCAAATATTGACAGGTCAGAAGGGTAAATCTAAAGATCAAACTTTATTCTGTCATGAGCGCTGGATCTACCGACTAAAATCGGTGATTCCAGGTGGTTTGAATGCCCGTATTGAATGGGAGGTCTGTGGATGAATTTCGCAATTCTTTGGTTGACGTCATACAAAGGGAGGGACGTTTAAGGTCTATAAGATCCATTGCCCATGCGCGGCGCTTTTGTAAGCCGGTATGCTTAGACATCGATTGAACAAATGTGACAAGAGAAAAGAACAATGCAATAGTGTTCACATTCTGGAGATTCGATTGAGAACAGGCAGATGGTTTTCTCCATTAATGATTTAATTTTAAGTTTTGTTTTTGGAAAGTTGCTATACTTTGTAAGCATGATTTTTGTTTAAATTACAGTGCTTTCTACACACTTCTCTGAAGAACTCAGAGAAAGTCTTTTTTACACAACCCCCTGAAGAAACCGGAATGCGGTGAAACGCAGATCTGGCGCAGAGGTGGCGTTGGGGAAGATGTTTTAAGCTAAACTAAGCACGAATTTTGAATTTTCTATTGAAGCATAATTTATGGGGAAGATGTTTTAAGCTAAGCTAAACGAATTTTGAATTTTCTATTGAAGCATAATTTATAAAAAATCTTTAAGCAACGTTATATTTACAAAGGTCATTGATGCAATTTGGGCGATTTCAGAATATATATTACAAATCTGAATATTTCTTACGCCCGGTAGTCTGAGACCTACGTTGCTAGTAATGTCATTATAATTTAATATGAATGATTTTGCTATTTTTGATATAGTCGCACTTTCATGATAGTATTATCAGAATATTGATTTTTGCTTTTGACAAATACTTGACTCTGAAGAAGTGACCAACGGTAGAATTAAGGGCAATATTAAAGCTACTGAAATGCAGGGGGCATGGAGAAAAGAAGAAGCACTCTGGATTGTGTTGGAAAGAGGAGATGGCACTGTCATCCATACTGCTGTAGTATACAGACCTCCGACACAAACTGAAGAGATAGATAACGAATTGATTATAGATATTGCCAAGATAGCCACAAAGGAAGAAGCAATCATATTGGGTGACTTTAATCTACCTGATGTAGATTGGATTACTCCTTCTGCAAATCTGGAAAGAAGCAAAAAAATTGTGGATGCTCTCCAAGACGCGCTACTTAGACAAGTGGTGATGGAACCAACTAGGGAAAGCTCAGCGCTGGATTTGTTATGTTTATTATGTTTGTTTATTTCTCTTGATAGACCGCCCTTCTGTGGTAATCAGAGAGGTTTACAATACAATAAATAATAAAAAAAAAAAAGGAGAGGCACAAGGCCAGGAAAATGGAAAAAGAATTTACAATCCTTGACAGAATAGGGGAGAAAAGAGGAAAATAGGACAGTAAACGTAGAAGGAGAGACTCACACGAGAGGGGAGGGAAGATTAAAGGCCAAGGAAAGGAGGTGGGTCTTTAGGTCACATTTAAAGTTGGTATGATGAGGTTCTAAACGAAGGGAAGTGGGGAGGGAGTTCCAGAGGGCAGGGCCTGCGAAAAAGAAAGCTGAGGAGCGGGTGGACTGGAGGTGGGCAAGGGAGGGGGGGGAAGTGTAAGGCGGTTAAGGTGAAATGAACGGGGGGGGGGGGGTATGTCTGGGCGTGTGAAAGTGGATAAGATCTGCCAAATATTGTGGGGTGTTAGTATGAAGTGCCCTGTGGACAAGGGTGAGCAGTTTAAACTGGGTGCGGAAGGAAACGGGCAGCCAATGGAGGTGGAGAAGAAGAGGTGTTACGTGATCTCGAGGGGAGGAGTGAGTGATGAGACGGGCAGCAGTGTTTTGGATCCTCTGAAGTCTGTTCAGTTGAGCTTTGGAGAGACCGGTGAGAATGGAGTTAGAGAAGTCGACGCGTGACATAACAAGTGATAGTAGTAAAGTAGCGAGAGCAGGTGGAGAGAGGGTCGAATCGCACGGATTTGGCAAAGGAAAAAGAAGGAGGTCTTGGTGACGTGAGAGACGTGGTTGAAAGGTAAGATCGAAGTCAAAGAGTACGCCTAGGTAGCGGAAGGTAGAAACCAAAGGTATGGGAGTACTGGAGAAAGATGGGGCCAATGAGGGGGGTGGGCTACCATGAGGAAACCAGATTGCAGTGGTCTTGGTCAGATTGAGGTGGAGGCAGTTCCGGGTCAGCCAGTCAGCAACAGTAGAAAGGCAAGAATTAAGTGTAGAAAGGTCAGGGTGGGTAGGGGAAGTGTGAAAAAGAAGAACTATATATCTGTATAGTAGAAAGCGGAGATCCCAGATTGTTGTATCAGTAAAGTGAGGGGAGCTAGGAAAAGATTAAAGAGGAGGGAGGCCAGGACGGAACCTTGGGGAACCCCACAGGGAAGAGGTAATGGGTCAGAGGAAGGGATGGAGGGAGAGGAAGAAAGAATTGCACAGGACTGAGAGGAGAGAAAGGAGTGGAACCAGCGATAGACTGTGCTACATAGGCCTGCATCCCGAAGGCGAAGAAGAAGGAGAGAGTGGTCAACTAAATCGAAGGCAGCAGAGAGATCAAGGGCTACCGCCACCGAGATGTCACCACGGTCGTGAGCTACATGCAGTGCGTTGGTGAAGGCGAGGAGAACAGTTTTGACGCTGTGGCCCTGATAAAACCGGATTGACGAGGGTGAAGGGAGTTGGTGATTTAGTGCTCACCAACGGTGAAAGCGTGTCGAATGTCTGCGTGAGTGCCCCTGTAAGCAGCAGCGATCATCACATGGTGTGGTTTGAGATAAAAGCCATGGCACAGGCCAGTCATAGCAAGCTCAAGGTCCTAAACTTCAAAAAACACAGACTTCAATAAAATGGCCAAGTACCTAAAGGAAGAGCTGACAGGGTGGAAGGAGATAAGGGAAGTGGAATTGCAATGTGCTAAACTAAAAGGGGCAACAGATAAATATGTAAGAAAAATTCAAAGTTCAAAAGCTTGCAAACAGAGGAGCACAGAAATGAATACAGGATCAAACTCAAAGAGTCAAAAAGAGAAATAAGGAAAGCAGAATCAAAGGCAGAGGAAAAGATGGTAAAGATGTGAAATGTGGCGATAAAACTTTCTTCAGGTATATTAGGGAAAGGAGGAGGATCAGAGGTGGAATTCCAGGACTCAAAAGTGCTGGGAACGCACTCGTGGAAAGTGACATTGAAAAAGCGAAGTTGCTAAATGAATGCGTCTGTTCTGTTTTTACTAAGGAAAGTCCTGGAGAAGAACCACCTGTGACTCCCAAATATAAAACTGGGAATGAAGTAGATACCACAGGAACACAAAGGAGCAAGAGAAGTGGATGTTCACAAATGCCTTTATTAGGTCCCCTACGCGTTTCGGCCAGAGCCTTCTTCGGGGGGATATATTTGACCATACAAACATAAAAAACGTTAAAAACATTAAAAATCATTAATATGAAACATACAGACATATAACATATAAACACATTAATCTCAATAAAAGTGTATGAAAACATAGATAAATAATACTCATGAACTAAGTGGGTAATGTGAACTTAAATAACTAACATAAAATATGTAAAAAGAATTAAAAGGAATACTAAAAGCTAAAATATTAAAACATGAGTTTAAAATGTTAAATAAGACGCAGGGCAGAAGCAATATGTGATAAAAACATCTTATAAGACATGACTTGTGAGGACTGATGTTATAATGAACACACATAATATCTACTTACAAGGCACTACTGGTCACAAGAACAGTGTGAATATCCTAAACAGCGTGTAGAATCCTTGCACTGTAAAATACTGTAACACATAAATAATGCACAAAAGAGGAAAATAAATAGAACAATGTAAAAAGATAAAAACATATATGTAAACAAGCCATCAAATGACACTTCATTTGCAAGAAATCTTGGTCCAACTAACTCAACTAAAACTATAAATAAAATAGTGCTTATGTGCAATAGTACATCTAAAAGAGTGTATAAAAAATGTATCTATAGAACCACGATGAAAAGAATGACTGCCACAAGGACAGATGACCTTATTATGAAAAACTGATGCCTTGATATAAAGACGTTACTTTCTGTATGATAAAAAACTTGTAAATAAGATATTTCTACTAAGACTTAAACTTTAAAACATTTTTTAATAAAAAAAATGTGTGTGCATGAACGGCATTACCTGCTTTTGTATAAGCCTAAAATTAATGTAACGTACACCATCGTTTAAAATAACAACTAATAAAATGTGTAAATCACACTGTATTTATGCCAATCATATTAGCATACCCGTGAAATGAATTTACCAATTATTCTCAGAACTAGGGTAACAGCAGGCTAAGACAGAATGAAGGAGGCAGCCTATGAAGGGCAACTCGTTTTAATAGCAATAAGGCAATACCTATAGTAACTATCACTTTCGCGCTGAACGAAGGGGCTATGAACAGACACATGGCCTCTACAGATTGACATTATCTATCTACAATGTGATGGAGGTGACAAAACACTGATATAAAAATTATACTTATGTGTTCTACTGCTCTCAAAACGGGGAACTGATTTCGCTGTTTCTTCGTACCCTCTAAAAGATGCCGAAATGCGCGCCAAACTGAATACAAGAAATACTGTTTTCAAACTGTTTTAAAACACTGCAACGCTTGAACGATCAACTCAGCCAATATATTACATGCTTTGTGAGCTACAGATAAATATTACCTCGAAACTGCAATCTGCACGTCTGAACGAACTTGTCAGTATGTCTTCAAATAGAAAAACTGATGTCCGTATGCGCGGCTATAAATATCGGAGGCAGGGGCGTGGTGAAACTGATATCAGTGATGACACACAGTATGCAAATTCTGATGATGTCAGTGATGACACAGTATGCAAACGAATCTTATGTAGGGTACTATAATGCAGCTTATGCATTCATGATACAGAATGCTGCATACTTCATAAAAATACTGATAAATCCACCTCCTGATTCAACCCATTAGGTGCCAAACTATTGAGCTCATATATGAATCTCTGTTCTAATTTCAGTAGCATTTTGTTAATATCCCCACCTCTCCAACTTGGAACCACTGTTTTAACCACCAAATATTTTAAATCCTGAATCAAATGTTTTTCTCGCCAATGTGACACTAGTGGGCTGTCTAATACATCTCTGTAAACAGATTCTATGCTCAATAATCCGAGTACAGAAGCTGTTTACAGAGAAATGTAGCCCACAGCGTCTTTTAGAGGGTACAAAGAAACAGCGAAATCAGTTCCCCGTTTTGAGAGCAGTAGAACACATAAGTATAATTTTTATATCAGTGTTTTGTCACCTCCATCACATTGTAGATAGATAATGTCAATCTGTAGAGGCCATGTGTCTGTTCATAGCCCCTTCGTTCAGCGCGAAAGTGATATTTACTATAGGTATTGCCTTATTGCTATTAAAACGAGTTGCCCTTCATAGGCTGCCTCCTTCATTCTGTCTTAGCCTGCTGTTACCCTAGTTCTGAGAATAATTGGTAAATTCATTTCACGGGTATGCTAATATGACTGGCATAAATACAGTGTGATTTACACATTTTATTAGTTATTTTAAACGATGGTGTACGTTACATTAATTTTAGGCTTATACAAAAGCAGGTAATGCCGTTCATGCACACACATTTTTTTTATTAAAAATGTTTTAAAGTTTAAGTCTTAGTAGAAATATCTTATTTACAAGTTTTTTATCATACAGAAAGTAACGTCTTTATATCAAGGCATCAGTTTTTCATAATAAGGTCATCTGTCCTTGTGGCAGTCATTCTTTTCATCGTGGTTCTATAGATACATTTTTTATACACTCTTTTAGATGTACTATTGCACATAAGCACTATTTTATTTATAGTTTTAGTTGAGTTAGTTGGACCAAGATTTCTTGCCCATGAAGTGTCATTTGATGGCTTGTTTACATATATGTTTTTATCTTTTTACATTGTTCTATTTATTTTCCTCTTTTGTGCATTATTTATGTGTTACAGTATTTTACAGTGCAAGGATTCTACACGCTGTTTAGGATATTCACACTGTTCTTGTGACCAGTAGTGCCTTGTAATTAGATATTATGTGTGTTCATTATAACATCAGTCCTCACAAGTCATGTCTTATAAAATGTTTTTATCACATATTGCTTCTGCCCTGCGTCTTATTTAACATTTTAAACTCATGTTTTAATATTTTAGCTTTTAGTATTCCTTTTAATTCTTCTTTTTACATATATCCCCCCGAAGAAGGCTCCGGCCGAAACTCGTAGGGTTCCTAATAAAGGCATTTGTGAACATCCACTTCTCTTGCTCCTTTGTGTTCCTGTGGGATTAGCAAGAGTATTCTGCTCTCCTTGTGCCTGAAGTAGATACCACACCATTCACAGAAGATGATGTGTTAGAACAACTTGCAAAACTGAAAGTGGACAAAGCCATGGGACCGGATGAGATACATCCCAGGATACTGAAAGAGCTCAGAGAGGTTCTTGCAGGGCCATTAAAGGATGTTTTCAACAGATCCTTGGAAACAGGAGAGGTTCCTCAGGACTGGAGAACGGCTGATGTCGTACCTCTACACAACAGTGGTGACAGGGAAGAAGTGTCAAACTACAGGCCTGTGAGCCTTACCTCGGTGGTGGGAAAAGTAATGGAGGTGCTCCTGAAATAGCGAATTGTGAACTTTCTCAAAGCCAACAGGTTGCAAGATCCGAGGCAACATGGTTTTACTGAAAGACGATTTTGCCGAACAAATCTGATTGAGTTCTTTGCCTGGGTGACCAGGGAATAGATCAGGGGCATGTGATGGATGTCATCTACCTGGATTTCAGCAAAGCCTTTGATACTGTTCCTCATAGGAGGCTTATCAACAAACTCAGTAGCTTAGGGATAGATCCCAAGATGGTAAATTGGATCAGAAATTGGTTGACTGACAGACGACAGAAGGTGATGGTACAAGGAGCTCACTCGGATGAAAGGAAGGTGATTAGCGGGGTGCCCCAGGGGTTGGTCCTGGGCCCGGCACTGTTCAATGTATTTGTGAGTGATATTACTGAAGGACTGCATGGAAAAGTCTGTCTTTTTGCAGATGACACGAAAATTTGCAACAGAGTGGACTCCCCCGAGGGAGTGGTTAACATGAGGAAAGATCTACAAAAGCTGGAAGAATGGTCTAATGTTTGGCAATTAAGATTTAATGGAAGAAGTGCAGAGTCATGCACTTGGGAAGCAGAAATCCAAGGGAATGTACGCGATAGGGGGAGAGAGATTGGTGTGTATGGATCAGGAGAAAGACCTTGGAGTGATTATTTCTGAAGATCTCAAGGTGCAAAACAGTGCGACAAGGCGGTGGCAAAAGCCAGAAGGATGCTGGGCTGCATACGAAGAGGAATTACCAGCAGAAAGGAAGAGTTACTTATGCCACTGTACAAGTCACTGGTGAGGCCTCACTTGGAATACTGTGTTCAGTTTTGGAGACCGTATCTTGCAAAGGATGTAAAAAGACTGGAAGTTGTTCAGAGAAAGGCGACCAAAATGATTTGGAGCCTGCGTCAGAAGCCTTATGAGAAGAGACTTGAAGACCTAAACATGTACACTCTGGAGGAGAGGAGGGACAGGGGAGATATGATTCAGACCTTTAAATACTTAAAGAGAAATAATGAACAAACAAACCTCTTCCAAAGACTGAGAAGCTGCAAAACCTGAGAGGCATAACATGAAGCTACAAGGTGGTAAATTGAAAGACAATGTCAGGAAATACTACTTCACTGAAAGGGTGGTGGATGCTTGGAATGCCCTCCCGATGGAAGTGGTGGGGGCAAACACGGTGACGGAATTCAAAATGGCATGGGACAGACACAGCAACAAGAAAATACCAAAATAATCTGAACCATCTAATTCCTTAACATATAGGGGTATCCTACAAGGAGTGGTGGGATCACCCCTGGACAAAGACATGGGGAGGGGGGGCCTGCACAGAGCAGCAGGTGCACCTACTCTTGGCATCATACTGGGCAGACTAGATGAACCATACTGGTCTTTATCTTCCATCATTTACTATGTTACTATGAATATCCCACACGCCCCCTATAGCGCTGATATGTTCTGCACACTCGCCCCCACCCCATCCTGCAATCACTGGCTAGCGTTTATTTTCCGTCTGTGAAGGCAGACACTGTCGTACATTAGTTCCTGACTGCCTGCAGCCGCACACTAAATGACCGTTAAGCAGCTAATGGGCTCCAGTCAGAGACCCTTAGTATATGTATGTGCTGGTATGGATCAGTACTTGCGGGGGTTATTTTAGAAACATGTAAATATGACTGCTTACATGTAGGGCCCAATATTGAAAGGCATTTACATGGTTTAGAGACCTGTAGCCGTGTAAGTGCCATTAGAGAGGTCTATTCAGCGGCAGTAGCTCAGTTAGTTCCAGTGTATATCCCCTGATTCTGCCGCTACTCGCCTTGATGCTATCTGTATGGAATTAGAGCGTGTCGTGGGTGTTCTGGCGTGCAGCGGGGGTGGCACCCTTTGCTTACCGGGCAGCAGCAACATTGAACCGCTGCCCTGTTATCGACCCATGGGTAAAGATAGGCATGGGAAAACTTCGACTATCTTTACCTGTGGGAGCTAACCAGGCAGTGGCTCAATATCGCCTCTACCTGGTTAGCTTCCACGCCATGCAGTTCATTGCAGTGCATTGCAGTTCATTGCAGTGCATTGTGTCCGACCTGCATATTCAATTCCAGTGACCAGATATGGTGCAGGATTGAATATCTGGGGTTAAAGTTCAGCGGCGATGGCTGTGAGCCTTAGAGGCACATAGCGTTGCAAATCAATATCGAGCCCATCATATCTGTGTTGCACCCTGAGTGTATTAGGGGAATGGTCAGGGGGGCACCAAAATCCACAAATGTATCCTCTTATTTCGTATAGGGGAGGCACATGTAAAAGTAAAATCATCCTTGTTGGGATTTACATCTGCTCCCCGGCAGGAATAGGGAAAAGGAGTTCCCTTTGCTCGTCCTCTTATTGCTACAAGGGAAAGAGAGGGGCCTCTGCAGTTAACTAGTGCCATCTATAGGCCACTATAGGAACAGGGTGGGCCACTGGGGCTACGACTTAGCCAATATGTTGTCCAGCTCAGCATCTGCAACAAGTAAGTTTTGGGGAGGGTCTGGTGATTGGTTTATTTGGTCCCTCCAAACAAAATGATGTTTTGTTGCCCCTAGAGGCATCTAGAGAGACACATGCAGGTTCCTACATTTATATAACGGCTGGTAATACAATTGCAAATTAATCCTTAACAAGGAGAATCACGCGGATAAAGAATCCTACATATAAACCATCTCCCAATTCCTCCATTTTCAAAATTATTTATAGCAATGTCATTAAAAAAAAAGGTATCCATACAAATCAAAGTACTTTTATTTCAATATTCATAATTATAAACTCAAAAAATGATTTTTAGAAAGTTCTTTCAAATATTTACGTTTTTACAATTTTTTAATTATTTTGAAAATGTTTGTAAGGGAATCTCAGCAAGAAAGACTTTCCCTTCATTTAGTTCTTTTCCTTTCTTGCAGTCATTTGTCCCTTATTTTAAACTAATAAACTCAGTCTCTATATTCCAAGAAAAGATGACATTCTTTATAGTCCCAACATGAATTCATGTTTCCAGCAATAAGATGCTCTGCTTCAGGGGTGTATTATACATCAGGTGTCAGGAGACTGGCACAGTGGTGATTGAGAACATCAATTGAATTATAGAAAGGAACATTGGACTTACATAATAAAACTGAATGGTGGGCTAACCTGCACGGAGTGGCAGATACAATCCTAAACACAGGCAGAGAGGGGGTGACCTGCACGGAGCGGCAGATACAATCCTAAACACAGGCAGAGAGGGGGTGACCTGCACGGAGCGGCAGATACAATCCTAAACACAGGCAGAGAGGGGGTGACCTGCACGGAGCGGCAGATACAATCCTAAACACAGGCAGAGAGGGGGTGACCTGCACGGAGCGGCAGGTACAACCCTAAACACAGGCAGAGAGGGGGTGACCTGCACGGAGCGGCAGGTACAATCCTAAACACAGAGAGGGGGTGACCTGCACGGAGCGGCAGGTACAACCCTAAACACAGGCAGAGAGGGGGTGACCTGCACGGAGCGGCAGGTACAACCCTAAACACAGGCAGAGAGGGGGTGACCTGCACGGAGCGGCAGGTACAACCCTAAACACAGGCAGAGAGGGGGTGACCTGCACGGAGCGGCAGGTACAATCCTAAACACAGACAGAGAAGGGGTGACCTGCACGGAGCGGCAGGTACAATCCTAAACACAGGCAGAGAGGGGGTGACCTGCTCAGAGCGGCAGGTACAATCCTAAACAAAGGCAGAGAAGGGGTGATCTGCATGGAGCAGCAGGTACAACCCTAAACACAGAGAGGGGATAACCTGGATGGAGTAGCAGTTACAACCCTAAACAAAGGCATAGAGAGGGTGACCTGCACGGAACAGCAGGTAAACACAGGCATAGAGGAGTGGCCCAGTGGTTGGGGCAATTTACCTCAGGCCGGAAGGTCAGGGGTTCAAATCCCACTAGAGGAAAGCAACCTTGGGCAGGAAGGACTGGGATTTCTAGTCCCACAGGTGCTCCTTGTGGTCTTGGACAAGCCACTTAATCCTCCATTGCCCGTGTTCCCTGTAGGTTTTAGTGTATGTGTCTCAAATCCCCTCGTGTTAAATGTATCCCCCAATTGTGTTGTGACCACTTTGATTGAAGGATAAGGTGGTATACAAAACTGTCTAAAATAAATAGAAGAGGGGGTGACCTGTATGGAGCAGCAGGTAGAGCCCTAAACACAGGCAAAGAGGGGGGTGACCTGCAAGGAGCAGCAGGTAGAGCCCTAAACACAGGCATAGAGGGAGGTGACCTGCACAGAGCAGCAGGTAAAGCCCTAAACACAGGCTGTCACCACCCCCCCTGGTGGCCAGTGGCTGCAGGGGCAGGTTGTGCATTTAAATCAATTGTAGAAGTAAAAGACACTTTTGGGCCAGATGCACCTTGGTCCTTGTAGTCCTTTCTCCTTATAGAAATGAGTTGTGGATGCCAAGTAGAGGGTAAACAAAAAGCTTTTATTTCCCTTTTAGCACTGAGGTTCGCTAAGTAATAAAAGTAAAGTTTTCCTTATTCTCAGGTTTGTGCCAAAGTGTTATTAAACAAGTAAAACTGTTACAGGCTTTACAGTTCCTTGTAGAATATAAAGGGTTTTCTAAACTTCAGAGTGAAACAAATAAACCAGCTCTCCTTTAGCTCAATGTAAGCAAAATCATTGTTAGTGCATGTTCTGGTAAACTATAGCTCTGGGAGTGACTCAAGGCTTCCCACAACACAAATAGAGCAGTCCATTAATTCCTCCTGTGACAATGCTTCTAAATCCCCAGGCTCCACTTGCATGGGTTCCAGCTCATCTGAGCTTTCTCCTGTATTTGAGCTCTCCCTGGCTGCTATAGTGTGCAAATTAGTATTTCCTTCACCTATCCTCCAGCTGGGCTGTTCAAGGGGTTTCAAGTAGGAAGCATGGCTTGTTCTTAGGCCTCTATGTCGTGGCTTCCAGAACTCCTGCCTTCTTTCATTCCTCTCAGAATGGTTATCTGATTCAAAAGCCCTTCTAGGAGCTAAGTCTCTTTTTAGAATTAAAGTACCACTGTACCTTGGCTTCCTGAAGTCGGTGCTGCTGGTATTTTCCTTACCAGGTACCCTTCCTTGGATACGGTCTCCTTTACAGACTGTTTCTGTGAGTCTCCTGGGCACTGCTTGTCGTCCCTGAAGCTTGGGATGGCCAGGTAACGAATCCAGGCTTCTCTGCTTCCCAGTATGGGGGATTCCACTGTCAGGACCTTTCCTTCCAGTACCTTTAAGTTCCTTTCTCAATCCTTCTGGTGAGCTCAGCCTCCCTCTAGGCATTTATTTATTTATTTAACAGTATTTCTAAACCGCCTTATCTTAATAATCAAGTTGGTATCACAGCAAGCAATCAGGTAAAGTGTGTGTGTTGTACATGCAGTGAGGATAAAACTTAGTTGTGTGAGGGATGTGTTGGGTGCTTGATTTGTTTGAGCTATATACAGGGTGGGCTATTTACAGTGGTGCTAGAATCATAATTTATATAGATTCAGTTGTTTGGGAGGATTGGAGTGCTGTTATCCATTCTCTTAGGTTATGTGATGTGACCATAGTGCTCTATGAACAGCATGGTTTTCAGTTGTTTTCTGAAGTCTTTGAGGTCTGGAGTTGCCCTTAGATCGTCCGGTAGATTGTTCCATATTGTTGGAGCAGCCATGGAGAGAGCTCTGTCTGTTGTGTCCTTGCGTGTGTGCTTGTACTCATTTGGGGTGCTGACTCGGTTGCGTGTTTGACTTCTTCTGGGACGTGCGCTGGTTTCCGGTTGTATGAGCAGGTGGAGGCTGTTGGCTGATGTGTGTTCTTTTATCTTAAATAGGTTTATGATAGTCTTGTATCTGATGCGAGCAATGATTGGGAGCCAGTGTAAGTCCTTTAGTGTAGGTGTGATGTGCTCCTGCCTTGCGGCTCCGGATATGATTCGAGCTGCAGTGTTTTGTGCCAGCTGTAGTGGTTTGAGAGCTTGTTTTGGTAGTCCGAGGTATATCGGATTGCAGAAGTCCAGTATTGGGGTTATCAGTGCTTGACAGACTGTACGGAAGTGTTCTGGAGCGAGGAGTGGTTTCAGTCTCCTGATGATTCGCATCCTGTAATATGCTTTTTGGATTGTTTTGTCTATGTGTGGTTTGAGGTTGAGTTTACTGTCCAGAGTAACCCCAAGGTATCTCACCTCCGATCTTATCGGTATCGTGGTGCTTTGTATCTTTATGTTTGGTGGGTGTGTGAAGCTTTGGTTTCGAGTGATGATTAAAGCTTCAGTCTTGTTGTAGTTTATAGCTAGATTGTTGTTTTGGCACCACTTCGCCATTTGGGTAAGGCAGTCTGCTATCTTAGAGAAGTCCGGGTTTTCGATTGATATCGGGGAGTATACCATTATATCGTCTGCGTATATTGTGTATTGGATGTTGTTCTCTTTCATAATGTTGCATATTGGTTGGATGTAGATGTTAAAAAGGAGTGCTGAGAGTGCGGATCCTTGTGGTACTCCTTGTTGGACGTTTATGGGCCGGGAGGTGTCCTGTCCCACCTTGACCTGTAGCTGTCTTTCTGTTAGGTACGAGTGGAACCATTTTAGAGTGGTACCGTGTATACCAGTGTTCTTCAGTCTCTCCAGGAGTATATTGTGATCAACTGTGTCGAACGCTGAGGAGATGTCGATGAAGATCATTATAATTCCATTCCTGATGTCGTCAATTATTCCTATGATGCTGTCGAAGAGGTAGATCAGGAGAGTTTCGACTCCATGGTTGGGACGAAATCCGTGTTGGTTGTCGTCGAGAGTTCCGTGTTCGTCAATGTGTTCCTGAAGTTGTAGTTGAACCGTCTTTTCGATTATTTTTGCGAGGAAGGGTATGCTGGAGATTGGTCGGTATGCTGCTGGGTCCTTTTTGTCGAGAGAAGTTTTCTTTGTGATTGGTCTTACTGAGGCAAGCTTTAATTGCTGTGGCATGAGTCCTTGAGTGAGTGAGTTGTGTACCATTTTATGAATGTTTGGTATGAGGCTTGCTTTGGTGGCTTTGACCCATGACACTGGGCAAGGGTCTGTAGGAGCAGTGCTTGTGTTGATTGTGGAGATGATGTCTGATATCTGCTCTTTTGAGGGTGAGTGGAATGTGCCCCAGGTTTTGGGGTGGACGTTCGTTCTGTTGGTTCTACTGGGTGTTGAGCGCTCTGTGGAGTGAAATTTGTCTTTGATGTGGTCGGCGAATATCTGTGGATCCACTTGTATTTCTCTTTCTGCTGCTTGCTCTTTTGTCAGGGTTTTTACTATTTCGAAAAGTTCTCTGGGTTTGTTGATGGAAGAATTTATCAGGTTTGTGTGGAATTCTCTCTTTGATTGGTTGATGTGTTCATTGTATTGTTTTTGCTTTGTTAGGTAAAGATGTTGGTCAGAAGTAGTTTTGTTTTTTCTCCATCTCCGTTCAATTTTCCTGAGCTCCCTCTTTTCCTGTCGTATTTTTGCTGAGTACCATGGTTTGTTTTGTCTCTTGTTGTGGTGTTGTTTCTTGGTCCTGTCAACGGATGGTTTGGCGGCGTTAGCTAGGACATTGTTCCAGTTGGAAACTTGTTCCTCCAGGTCCTCTGAGTCAATGTTCAAGTGTTGTATTGTGTCCTGGATGAATTCGTCCTTGTCAAAGGACTTGAATCGTCTTTGTGTGTGTGGGAAGTTCGCTCTTTCGCTTGTCCAGTCTTCTTGTGATTGCAGATTTGTCTCGATTAAGTAATGGTCAGACCATGGTACTGGGGTGATGGTGGGTGTAGAGATTAGGTCTCTTGAAGTTAGGTAGTTTGATGCGAAGATGAGGTCTGGGGATGATCCTAGTCTGTGTGTTGGTGCATTGACTATCTGTGTGAATTGAAGTGATGACATTGCCTGAAGGAAGGCCTCTGCATCTTTTGTATTGGCGGACTTGAGGTTGAAGTCTCCGATTAGTAGTGCTGGTTTGTTGTTTGACGTTATGGCACAGGCTTCTTCGAGTATGAAGGCTAGTTCGTCGGGTGGAGCACGGGGTGCTCTGTAGGTTAGGCAGATTGCAATATTCTTGTTCTTGATGCTAATTGTGTTACACTGCTTTGTATCTGTGAGATTCAGTGTCTTGAACTTGAGTTCTGTTTTTGCTATTATTAGGACTCCTCCTCCACGCTTGTGGATGCGTGGGCAGTTGTATGCTGAGTAGTTGTTCGGTACTAGTTGGTTGAGTAGTACACTGTCGGTAGGGTTGAGCCATGTCTCTGTGATGCATATTATGTCTGGCTGTCGCTCTTCAATGTGGTCTACCAGAGTGTGTATCTTGTTGCAGATGGATCTGGCGTTTATGAGCTCAATTGATGTTTTCTTTGTGGAAGAGGTTGTTGCGACTTGTGCTTCCTTAGGGCCGGTGTTGGGGTTTGATTTGTGTCTGTTTTGTCTCTTTGTTTGGGAGGTTGCGAGTGTCTTTTTGTGTGTGTGTTGTGGACCGAGATATGGCAGTGCAGTTGGTGGGTACCATGGTGTGTTTGTTTGGGGGTAGTGGGGGTGTGTAGTTGGTGGGAGGAGTTGTGTGACTAGTAGGTATAGTGGGAGGAAGTATGTGGTGTGCATGTTGATAGCTTGTGATGTTCTGATAGGGCGACGCCTGTGTCCTTAGGTTTTCGTCTGTTGTTTGCTTTTTTGAGGAGAGCTGTACTTGTTGCAGGGGCTTGTCCTGGGGATGTGAAGTTGTATCTGTTGCGGTGCGGGAGCCTGTCCCGTGGAGGGAGCCTGTCCCTTGGATGTGAAGCTGTATCTGTTGCGGTGCGGGAGCCTGTCCCGTGGAGGGAGCCTGTCCCTTGGATGTGGAGCTGGATCTGATGCGGTGCGGGAGCCTGTCCCGTGGAGGGAGCCTGTCCCGTGGATGTGGAGCTGGATCTGTGGCGGACACCTTGGTGCGGGAGCCTGTCCCGTGGAGGGAGCCTGTCCCGTGTGTGTGGAGCTGGATCTGTGTTGGTCGCCTTGGTGCGGGGGCCTGTCCCGTGGATGTGGAGCTGGGTCTGTCGCGGTGCGGGAGCCTGTCCCGTGGAGGGAGCCTGTCCCGTGGATGTGGAGCTGGATCTGTGGCGGTCGTCTTGGTGCGGGGGCCTGTCCCGTGGATGTGACGCTGGATCTGTCGCGGTGCGGGAGCCTGTCCCGTGGAGGGAGCCTGTCCCGTGGAGGTGGAGCCGGATCTGTGGTGGTCGCCCTGTTGCGGGGGTCTGTCCCGTGGATGTGGAGCTGTGTTTGTCGCGGTGCGGGAGCCTGTCCCGTGGAGGGAGCCTGTTTCGTGTGTGTGCAGCTGGATCTGTTGATGAACTCTTGGTCTGACCCACTATGGTACATCCCAAGTCCCTATGTTCTTATCTAGCTAAAGATGACATTGCTCTAACATAGCATCAGTACTGGCATATCTCTGGGTTTAAGGTATCAATCTGGACAAACATGGTAATACCAAATATGGCCTATAAACGATGGTAGTTAACAACACTGGCATATCCCTGGGTTTACAGTATCGATCTGGACAAACATGGTAATACCTAATATGGCCTGTAAACGCTGGAAGCTAACAACAGTATCCAGAGGGAACTAGTCACTAGAGTGCCCAACACTGATCTTGGATTCTAGTCCCAAACATGAATTTCTACCCTTTAAATTAGTATTTTTATGAGAGGCAGGAGGATAATCCTAGCTGTAGAGAGTGGTGCTGCTGCAATCAGATGATTTAAACAGAACTATACATTCAATTATTGTTAGGAGTGCAGTTAATTCATATAAGTAATGAAGCAGTGTTGATAGTTTAAAAATCACTCAAATGAGTGTGACTTACGTGCCCCAGAGTTTCAGCTCTTTAGGCAGTTCGGCGTCTTCGGAGTTGGTATTCTGCGTTTCCACTGTGAGTTGGTGGATTGTCAGTTCCTTGATTGTACGCGAGCTCGACCCCGAGGGAGCTCAGCTGTACCAAGAGGGAGGTGTAGTCTCAGCGTCGTTTTTTCTGTTATGTTTCTGTGACGATCTTGGGGGTGCCTTTGCCTAAGGGCCGTGCCAAAGGGCCCTCTTGCGCGGCCCTCAGGCGCGGGCCCGCAAGGCGCGGGTGCGCCTGTGGCGTTCTCCTTTTAAATGGAGAGCTGTGCCCCGATTGGGTAGAGCTGCTCTGAGACACGCTGCTGGAGGGGTGGAGCCAAAAAGCAGCTTCCCCCGAAGAGCTCTTTTGTGTGCAGCAAGGTCTTTTGTAGCTGGCTTGCTCTTTTCTTGCCGCCGATCTTCTGGAGCAGGGCAGGCTCCCTTCGATGAGGCTTCGACTCGGGTAGATGGCTCAGCTCCTCCTGGAGCTAAGCAGAGCAAGAGAGGATGCTGTGCCTGTGGCTTCTCCTTTTAAATGGAGAGCTGTGCCCCGATTGGGTAGAGCTGCTCTGAGACACGCTGCTGGAGGGGTGGAGCCAAAAAGCAGCTTCCCCCGAAGAGCTCTTTTGTGTGCAGCAAGGTCTTTTGTAGCTGGCTTGCTCTTTTCTTGCCGCCGATCTTCTGGAGCAGGGCAGGCTCCCTTCGATGAGGCTTCGACTCGGGTAGATGGCTCAGCTCCTCCTGGAGCTAAGCAGAGCAAGAGAGGATGCTGTGCCTGTGGCTTCTCCTTTTAAATGGAGAGCTGTGCCCCGATTGGGTAGAGCTGCTCTGAGACACGCTGCTGGAGGGGTGGAGCCAAAAAGCAGCTTCCCCCGAAGAGCTCTTTTGTGTGCAGCAAGGTCTTTTGTAGCTGGCTTGCTCTTTTCTTGCCGCCGATCTTCTGGAGCAGGGCAGGCTCCCTTCGATGAGGCTTCGACTCGGGTAGATGGCTCAGCTCCTCCTGGAGCTAAGCAGAGCATTGCATGGAGTCTCTCTCCCTTGGATCCTGGCTTCTCCTGGAGTCTCTCTCTCTTGGATCCTGGCTTCTTCTCCTCTTTCTCCCCTCCCTAGTCGGGCTGCAGCTCTCTGCCTCTAAAGCTGTTCTACTCTTGAGTTTCCTGGCCTGTTCTTCAGGTGCGTCTGATCAGTCCCTGCATAATCAGTACTTGGGTGTGTTCACTCAGCCTCTGCAGGTTCGTGCCTGCTCCCTCTAGCTGTGTTGCTATGCAATTGCAGCTCCTGCAAGTCAGCTGCTTTGTGAAAGACAGCGTTTTTTTCCAAATTCCCAGCTTCACTAGCTTCAGCCCTATCACAAGGCATAGAAGAGGGGTAACCTGCATGGAGCAGCAGGTGCAACCCTAAAGACAGGCAGAGAGGGGGATGACCTGTACAGAGCAGCAAGTGCAACCCTAAACATAGGCAGAGAGGGGGATTATCTATACAGAGCAGCAGGTGCAACCCTAAACACAGGCAGAGAGGGGGTGACCTGCACGGAGCAGCAGGTACAACCCTAAACACAGACAGAGGGGGGGGGGTGACCTGCACAGAGCATCAGGTAGAGCCCTAAACACAGGCATTGAGGTGCGTGACCTGCACGGAGCAGCAGGTACAACCCTAAGCACAGGCATAGAAGGGGGCTGACCTGCACGGAGCTCCATTTACCTGTACCATTTGTTGCCTCCCACTCAACAAATTCTAACCCGATCAGTAACTTTAGGGTCCATCCCTAGGGTGCTCAGTTTGTTTATAAGTCGCCTGTGAGGAACAGTGTCAAAGGCTTTACTGAAATCTAAATACACCACATCTAGGGCTTTCCCTCGGTCCAGCTCCCTGGTCACCCAGTCAAAGAAATCAATCAGATTTGTCTGACAAGACCTGCCTCTGGTGAATCCATGCTGCCTCGGATCCTGTAATCTATTGACTCTAGAAACCTCACTATTCTCTCCTTTAGTAGCCTTTCCAATAATTTGCTAACCACAGAGGTTAGACTAACTGGCCTGTAGTTCTCAATGTCATCCTTACATCCACTTTTGTGTAAAAGGACCACATGTGCCTCTCTCCAGTCCTCTGGCACCACTCTTGATTCCAAAGAGGCATTGAGAAGGTCAGACAATGAAGCTGCTAGAACTGTCCCCAAGTTCCCTCAGTATTCTTGTATGTATCCCATCTGGACCCATGGCTTTGTCTACTTGTAGTTTAGCTAGTTCCTCTCGAACACAGTCTTCTAAAAATCGTTTGAGATTCCTGGCATTTCGATTGCTATTTGTGGGTGTTTTCTGAGGTCCTGCTCCTGGTTCTTCATCTGTGAACACAGAACAGAAATATTTTTTAAGCAATTCTGCTTTATCTTGATCAGTTTCTTCATATTCCTCCCCTTCACCCTTGAGTCTGACAATACCACTTTTGCCCTTCCTCCTCTCACTAACATATCTGAAAAATTTCTTATCTCCGCTTTTTATTGCATTGGCTATTTCCTCCTCTTTTTGTACCTTTACTTTCCTGACTACTTTACTAGCTTCTCTAAGTTTCTCCAAACATAGATGCCTGTCTTCCTCTCTCTGTAATCTCTTGTATTTCATGAAGGCCTCCCTCTTTTTCTTTACATTCTCTTCTCAGCTGCTACTTTTGAGAATCATAGCAGCCTCCTTTTCCTTTTACATTTATTTACTTTTCTAATAAAAGGGTTTGTTGCCCTTAAAATATCCCCTTTCAGTTTTGCCCACTGTTTTTCTACTTCCCACAGCTATTCCCATCCCGCTAATGACTCTGAGGTATTGGCCCGTCTTGGAAAAGTTAGTATTCCTAAAGTCTAAGACCCTCGCTTTTGAATGGATTTTATCAGCCCTAGTCCTAATACTGAACCACACCATCTGGTGATCACTGGATGCAAAATGATCTCCCACTATAACATCAGAAACACTTTCACCATTAGCAAGCACCAAGTCCAGTATGGCCCCCTCAAGTGTGGTTCTGTTACCAATTGCCTGAACAGTTCTCCCTGTAGAGAATCCAGGATCTCCTTACTTCTAGATAATACTGAAGCAGGAATGTGCCAATCAACATCTGGCATATTGAAATCATCTATCAGTAGCACTTCTCCTTTTATGACAATACGGTGTATTGAATCTTCATCCACTTCTACCACTGTGATGGGGATCTGTATATAACTCCAGTGCAAATGGATTTCCCTTTTCCTCTTTCTAGTTTAACCCCGATGCCATCAAAATACCGTCGGGGACCGTGCCGCACAATAAAAAGATCTCTGGTGGTCTAGCGGCCCCTCTTTCCTCCCTGAATAAAAGAAGAACCTGATGGTCTAGTAGCCCCTTCCCCCCCCTCAAATAAAAGAAGACCCTGGTGGTCTAGAGGCCCCTTGCCTCCCCCATTAAATGTAAAACAAAACCTGATGGTCTAGAAGCTCCTACCTGGTAGCCCCCAAATGCAGCTTAAGCAGGAGCGCTGCCTATGCGCTCCAGCTCTGCGTCACCCATCTTGCAAAAGAGGAGATGGCACTGTCATCCATACTGCTGTAGTCTACAGACCTCCGGCTCAAATCGAAGAAATAGATAACTAATTGATTATAGATATTGCAGAGATAGCCACAAAGGGGAGAGTGATCATATTGGGTGACTTTAATCTACCCGATGTGGATTGGATTACTCCTTCTGCAAATCTGGAAAGAAGTAAAAAAAATTGTGGATGCCTTCCAAGATGTGTCACTTAGACAAATGGTGATGGAACCAACCAGGGAAAGCTCAATGCTGGATTTAGTACTCACCAACGGTGATAGCGTGTTGAATGTCCGGGTGGATGCCCCTCTGAGCAGCAGCGATCATCACACGGTGTGCTTTGCGATAAAAGCCAAGGTGCAGTCCAATCATAGCAATGGCCTAAACTAAAGGTGGCAATAAAACGGGCAACAGATAAATATGTAAGGAAAGTAAATAAAAACAAGAGGAGAAGGAAACCTATTTGGTTCTCCAAGAAGTGCCTGCTCAAATAAAGGCAAAAACCACAGCTTTCACAAAATTCGAAAGCTTGCAAACAGAGGAACACAGAAAGGAATACAGGATCAAACTAAAAAAGACAAAAAGAGAAATAAGGATAGGAAAATCAAAGGCAGAGGAAAAGATGGCTAAAGATGTGAAGTGTAATGACAAAACTTTCTTTAGGTATATTCGAGAGAGGAGGAAAATCAGAGGTGGAATTGCAGGACTCAGAAGTTCTGGGAACGGACTCGTAGAAAGTGACATTGAAAAAACAAAATTGCTAAACAAATACTTCTGCTTCGCTTTTACTAAAGAAAATCCTGGAGGGACCACCTGTGACTCCCAAATATAAAAATGAGAATGAAGTAGATACCACACCATTCACTGAAGATGATGTGTTAGAACAACTATACTTTATTCAGAAAGGACAGGGTAGGAAGAAGGGGAGGAGGAGTGGCACTGTATGTAAAAAATATTAAAGCTTTGGAATTACACAGCTTAAAAAGGAGAGAGGAGGCATTGTGGGTTAAACTAGAAAGAGGGAAAGAGAAATCTATTTGCATTGGTGTGATATACAGTTCTCCCTCGCAGGAGGAAGATGTGGACAGAGAGTTAATTGAAGACATACGCAGCATTGCTAGGAAAGGGGAAGTGCTACTGATAGGGGATTTCAATATGCCAGATGTTGATTGGCACATTCCTGCTGCAGTATCATCTAGAAGTAAAGAAATCCTGGATTCTCTACAGGGAAAACTATTCAGGCAATTGGTAACAGACCCCACATGTAAAGGGGCCATACTGGACTTGGTGCTTACCAATGGTGAAAGTGTTTCTGATGTTATAGTCAGGGCCGGCCCGTCCATTGAGCAAGAATGTTTTTTGCACAGGGCCCCGCGTTTCAGGGGGCCCCGCGCAAAGAACATTCTGCTTTAAAGTAAATTTTAAAATAAAAAAAAAAGCTGTCTGCTGCCGCTGCCGCCGCCGCAGCAACAACAGAATCGAATATCCCATGGGGCCCCCCCCCTGCCCGACAGAGCCTGCCCTCCCTGCATCAGCTCTGTCTCAGCAGCTGCACCGGCTTTCAGAGCGCGAAGGGAGACTAGTTTCCCTTTCGTGGCTCTGTTAAGCCCACAGGGGCTGATGGGACTTTCCCATCAGCCCCCGTGGGCTTAACAGAGCCGCGAGGGAGAAACTCTCCTTTCGCGCTCTGAAAGCCGGTGCGGCTGCTGAGACAGAGCTGATGCAGGGTGGGCAGGCTCTGTCGTGCAGGGGGGGGGCCCCCGCGGGATATTCGATTCTGCCGTTGCCGCGGCGGCAGCAGACAGCTTTTTTTTTATTTTTTATTTTTTATTTCCCTGGGCTGTTGGGGTGGGAGTTAGGACTGGAAATGGGCTAATGGGGTTAGGACTGGAAGAGGGCTGATAGGGGGGACTGGTAATGGGCTATGGGGAGCTAAGTCTGGAAATGGGGTGATGGGGGGTTAGGACTGGTAATGGGCTATGGGGGGCTAAGACTGGAAATGGGCTGATGAGGTTAGGACTGGAAGTGAGCTGATGGGGGGTTAGGACTGGTAATGGGCTATGCGGGGGACTTAAACTGAAAATTGTTTGATGGGTGTAAGGACTGGAAATGGGCGGTTGGGGTTAGGACTGGTAATGGGCTATGGGGGGGCTTAAACTGAAAATGGGGTGATGGGGGTTAGGACTGGAAATGGGCTGTTGGGGGTTAGGACTGGAAATGGGCTGTTGGGGTTAGGACTGGGAGTGGGCTGATGGGGGGTTAGGACTGGTAATGGGCTATGGGGGGGGCTTAAACTGAAAATTGGGTGATGGGGGTTAGGACTGGAAATGGGCTGATGGGGTTAGGACTGGGAGTGGGCTGATGGGGGATTTAGGACTGGTAATGGGTTGGGGGGTTCCTAGGACTGGAAATGGGCTGAGTGGAAGGGAAGGCTTGAACTGCAAATAGCTGATGGGGACGGGGGCTTGGAATGGAAATGGGCTGAGGGGAAGGGGGGCTTGAACTGCAAATAGCTGATGGGGAGGGGGGCTTGGAATGGAAATGGGTTGTGAGGGGAGGGAGCTAGGACAGGAAATGGGCTGATGGAGGGGGCTCGGGTAGGACTGGGAATTGGGTGTTGGGGGGAGCTAAGATTGGAAATGGGCTGTGGTGGGGACTTGGATTGAAATGGACTCATGGATGGGCTTGGATTGGAAATGGGCTGAGTGGAGCGGAGCTAGGATTTGACATAGGCTGATGTGGGGCTAGGAAAGGACTAGAAATGGGCTGATGGGAGGCTGGTATTGGAAATGGGCTGATGGAGGGACTTGGATAGGACTGGAAATGGATGGGGGAGCTAGGACTGGAAATGGGCTGATGGAGGGGCTAGGACTGGAAATGGGCTGATGCGGGGACTAGAAGGGAGTGGATACTGGGTGGGGCTGGAACTAGAAGGGAGCTGATGTTGGGGGAGATTAGAATGGGATGGAGCTGGGAGAGTGAAATTGAGAGGGGAAAAATATTTTGTGTGGGACGGAAGAAAAATCTACAATTGGCTGGGTATTGGGAGACTAAGTGGGGATTGAGGATGGAGGGGTAAAATTTGAGTGGATGAAATAGGAATGAGGAAAGAGCAAAAGGAGAAAGATTAGTATGTTAAAGCAGATGTAGAGAGTGAATGGAAAAAAAATTAGAAGAGAGAAGAAAGGACAAATGGACAGCAGACGATGGAGAGTTAGCAGAAGACACAAAAAAACCAGAAGAAAGTGGCTGAAGCAATTGCAACGGAAAAAAAATGCACAAAAGGTAGAAAGATATCTCTTTATTTTGAATTTATTAACTGGAATGTGTCAGCTCTGGGAAATGTGCAACATTAACTTCTGCGCTTTGTTTAGTACAAGAGGAAATTGATTTATAGTTTTATTTCTACAGTGTTGTTGTACATTCCAAGTTTGGCTTTTGGGGTTCCCAGTTTAATTGTCTTCCTGTTTCTAAATTGTGATTCCTTGTTTGGTGATGGTCTGTGTTCTGCATGTGTAACTGAGCTGAGGTATTCTGCTTATGCAATTCCTATTTGACATTGCCACTTGTTCCCTTTCCCCAGTAAGTCATGTATTGTTATTCTCTGAAATGTATTGGTTTAATATTTGCAGTGTTGCCTTTTGATAGGTAGGGTATGGTGCTTTGTGAGTCCTGGTAGTGCTGTTAGGATACGGCAGGTTTGCTATGGGTTCTAAATGGGAAGTGTTTGCAGTAGTTCCTAATGTGCCTGGCGGTTGGCACTGGATTATAGTAATGTAGAAATCTTTTAGTCTTTCTTTATCCATACACTCATTAAGAGGCATGTTTACTAAAAGTTAGTGTATGGTAAAATTACGCAAATATGTATGCAAATGATGCCCCTTATGCAAATGAGGCCCACACCGAGTCTCCGCACATGGCCCCGCACCACCCTTGGGCCGCCCCTGGTTATAGTGGGAGATCATTTTGCATCTAGGGATCACCAGAAGGTGTGGTTCAGTAATTAGGATTAGGGCTGTTCGAATCCATTCAAAGGTGAGGGTCTTAGACTTTAGGAAGACTAACTTTGCCAAGATGGGCCAATACCTCAGGGAGTCATTAGCGGGATGGGAACAGCTGAGGGATGTAGAAAAACAGTGGACAAAACTGAAAGGGGATATTTTAAGGGCAACAAACCTTTTTGTTAAAATGGTAAAAAAAAGGTAAAAGGAAAAGGAGACCGCTATGGCTTTCAAAAGAAGTACCTAAAAAGGTGAAGAAAAAGAGGGAGGCCTTCATGAAATAAAAGAGATCACATAGAGAGGAAGACAGGCATCTATATTTAGAAAAACTTAGAGAAACTAGCAAAGTAGTCAGGAAAGCAAAGATTCATAAAGAGGAGGAAATAGCCAATGCAATAAAATGCGGGGATAAGACATTTTTCAGATATGTTAGTGAGAAGAGGAAGGGCAAAAGTGGTATTATCAGACTCAAGGGTGAAGGGGGAGGAATATGTAGAAGCTGATGAGGATAAAGCAGAATTGCTTAAGAAAAACTTCTGTTCTGTGCTCACAGATGAAGAACCAGGAGCAGGACCTCAGAAAACACCCACAAACAGGAACAGAAGCGAGGGGCATCTTGAACAATTTTCAGAAGACTGTGCTCGTGAGAAACTAGCTCAACTTAAAGTAGACAAAGTGATGGGACCGGATGGGATACACCCTAGAATACTGAGGGAACTTGGGGACGTTCTAGCAGCCCCACTGACTGACCTTTTCAATGCCTCATTGGAGTCGGGAGTGGTGCCAAAGGACTGGAGAGAGGCTCATGTGGTGCCTTTACACAAAAGCGGAAGTAAGAATGTGGTTGAAAACTACAGGCCAGTTAGTTTTACTTCGGTGGTGAGTAAATTATTGGAAACGCTGCTGAAAGAGAAAATAGTGAGGTTTCTGGAGTCCAGCGGATTACAGTATCCGAGGCAACATGGATTCACCAGAGGCAGGTCTTGTCAGACAAATCTGATTGATTTCTTTGACTGGGTGACCAGGGAGTTGGACCGAGGGAGAGCCCTAGATGTGGAGTATTTAGATTTCAGTGAAGCCTTTTGACACCGTTCCTCACAGGCGACTTATAAACTGGTCACCCTAGGGATGGACACTAAAGTTACTGCTTGGGTTAGAAATTGGTTGAGTGGGAGGCGACAAAGAGTACAAGTAAATGGAACTCACTCTGAGGAGAAGGAAGTTACTAGTGGTGTGCCCCAGGGATCTGTCCTTGGTCCGATTCTTTTTAACATTTTTGTTCATGATATAGAGGAAGGGCTGTCCGGTAAGGTTTGCCTCTTTGCAGATGATACCAAAATCTGTAATAGAGTAGACACCCAGGAAGGTGTGGTGTAGATAACATGAGGAGGGATTTAGCTAAGCTTGAAGAATGGTCTAGAATTTGGCAGATGGGATTTAATGTTAAAAATTGTAAGGTCATGCATTTGAGCTGCAGCAATCCAAGGGAGCAATATAGTATAGGTGGTGTAGTACTTTTGTCCACTAAAGAAGAGAGGGACCTAGGCATGGTTGTGTCTGATGATCTTAAAGTAGCTAAACAGGTAGAAAAGGCGACAGCAAAAGCTAGAAGGATGCTTGGGTGCATACGGAGAGGAATGGCTAGCAGAAAAAAGGAGGTGATAATGCCTCTGTATAAGTCTTTGGTGCGACCTCATTTGGAGTATAGTGTGCAATTCTGGAGACCGCACCTTCAAAAGGATGTGAATAGGATGGAGTCGGTGCAGAGGGTGGCTACTAAAATGGTTAGTGGTCTTCATTATAAAGCATATGAGGACAGACTTAAGGATCTTAATATGTACACCTTAGAGGAAAGGCGGGATAGAGGTGATATGACTGAGATGTTTAAATACCTCCGTGGCATAAATGCACAGGGGGAGAGCCTCTTTCGATTGAAAGCAAGTTCTGCTATAAGGGGACATGGATTGAGGGTGAAAGGGGATAGATTCAGGAGTGATATGCAGAAATATTTCTTTACAGAAAGAGTAGTGGATCTGTGGAATAGTCTCCCAGTGGATGTGGTAGAGATGAGGACAGTATCTGGATTCAAAAAAGCATGGGACAAACACAGAGAATCTCTAAAGGAAAAAAGGGGACTGTTGTAGTTGTGGATATGGAAGGACAGACTAGATAGGCCATGTGGTCTCTTTCTGTCGTCATTTTTCTATGTTTCTGTGTAACTTGCAAAACTGAAAATGGACAAGGCCATGGGAACGGATGGGATACATCCCAGCATACTGAAAGAGCTCAGAGACGTTCTTGCAGGGCCGTTAAAGGATGTTTTTAACAGATCCTTGGAAATAGGAGAAGTTCCACAGGACTGGAGAAGGGCTGATGTGGTACCTCTTCATAAAAATGTTGACAGGGAAGAAGTGACAAACTACAGGCCGGTGAGCCTTATCTCGGTGGTGGGAAAAGTAATGGAGGCACTCCTGAAAGAGCGAATAGTGCTCTTTCTCAAAACCAACAGGTTGCATGATCTGAGGCAACATGGTTTTACCAAAGGACAATCTTGCCAAACAAATCTGATTGAGTTCTTTGATTGGGTGACCAGAGAACTATATCAGGGGTATGCGATGGATTTCAGCAAAGCCTTTGATACTGTTCCTCATAGGAGGCTTATCAATAAACTCATTAGTCTGGGGATGGGTCCCAAGGTGGTGAACTGGATCAGAGATTGGTTGACTGACAGACAACAGAAGGTGATGGTAAATGGAGCTCACTTGGATGAAAGGAGGGTTATTAGCGGGGTGCCCCAGGGTTTGGTCCTGCGCCTGGCACTGTTCAATGTATTTGTGAGTGATATTGCTGAAGGACTGAATATAAAAGTCTGTCTTTTTGCAGATGACACGAAAATTTGCAACAGAGTGGACTCCCCTGAGGGAGTGGATAACATGAGAAAGATCTGCAAAAGCTGGAAGAATGGTCTAATGCTTGGCAGTTAAGATTTAATGTGAAGAAGTGCAGTGTCATGCACTTGGGTAGCAGAAATCCAAGGGAAATGTACGCGATAGGGGGCGAGAGGTTGGTGTGCACAGACCAGGAGAAGGACCTTGGTGTGATTATTTCTGAGGATCTCAAGGTGGCAAAACAGTCTGACAAGGCAGAGGCAAAAGCCAGAAGGATGCTGGGTTGCATACAGAGAGGAATTACCAGCAGAAAGGAAGAGGTACTAATGCCACTGTATAAGTCACTGATGAGGCCTCACTTAGAATACTGCGTTCAGTTTTGGAGACCGTATCTTGCAAAGGATGTGAAAAGAGTGTTAACGGTTCAGAGGAAGGTGATCAGAATGATTTGGAGCCTGTGTCAGAAGCCTTATGAGATGAGACTTGAAGACCTAAATATGTACACTCTGGAGGAGAGGAGGGACAGGGGAGATATGATTCAGACCTTTAAATACTTAAAGAGAAATAATGAACAAACAAACCTCTTCCAGAGACGGGGAAGCTGTAAAACTAGAGGGCACATGAAGTTGAGTGTGTGTGTGTGTTGGGGGGGGGGGGTAAATTGAAAGGCAATGTCAGGAAATAGTTTTTCACTGAAAGGGTTGGTGGATGCTTGGCATGCCCTCCCGATGGAAGTGGTGGGGGCAAACACAGTGACAGAACTCAAAATGGCATGGGACAGACACAGTGGATCCCTTTACAGCAACAGGATAAAATCAAAATAAACTTAACTAATTTCTCAACAAACAGGTGTCCTACACAGACATGGAGAAGGGTGGCCTGCACAGAGCGGCAGGTGCACCTACTCTTGCCATCTTACTGGGCAGACTAGATGGACCATACTGGTCTTTATCTGCTGTCATTTACTATGTTACAAAATGGCAGTGTCTGGCACCGGGTGAGGTCAGACTGCATATAAGGTAGATTATGGCAGTCTGACCTCACCCAGTGCATCCCAGGATGCACCACGTGGGGCCAGACACTGCCATTTTGCAAGATGGGAGACTAGGCCACTAGGTTCTTTTTTTATTTAATGGGGGAAGGTGCTGCTAAACCACCAGGGATGATTTTATTGTTGGGCATGGCTCCCAACCGTATTTTGATGGCATCGGGGGCTTTTCCCAATGCAATCAAAATACTGTTGGGGGTGGGATTTGGGCCACTGGACCACCAGAGATAATTTTATTGTCGGGCACTGCTCCCAACAGTATTTTGATGGCATCGGGGGCTTTTCTCAATGCTGCGATCATCCACTAATGCCATCAAAATATTGTTGAGGCTGATATGCAAATTAGCCTCACAGTGCCCAGAGAGCAAGTGCAGACTTCTTGTGCGCATGTCTTTGGCTTGCTTTCCCAGTTTAACACTGTGATGTCTCATTTGCATGTGCATGGTTAATGCAGGGGTTATTTGCATGCCCTATCTTTGCTGCATTGGGTGTTATAAAATATGCGTTGTCAGGCCATGTTAAAGTCAGCTTCAGCACACGTCTAGCACTGGTTTTCTGCATCAGCCTGATAGAACGCATCCCCTCCACCAATTTGATCTACTCTATCATTGCAATATAGTTTGTACCCTGGTATCACAGTGTCCCATTGGTCATCCTCCTTCCAACAGGTCTCTAAGATACCAGTCATCTAACTTCTCATTTAGTGCTATATAGTCTAACTCTCCCATCTTATTTTTTAGACCTCTAGCATATACATATAGGCATTTTAGAGGTTATATTTCAATCATAGAGGTTATATTTCAATCAATTTCAAACACAATATATGCAAAACTACATACTCTTCGGAACCTCCAACCTCTCCTAAACCCAGACTCCTTTCGCACCGTCTGCCAGGCCCTCACTATCCCATCCCTTGACTACTTCAATCTCATCTATCATGGCCTTCCCAAGAACAGCTTACACCCTATCCAAATGGCACAGAACACAATAGCTCGGCTCATCACAAATAATCCTAGACGCTCACACATAACGCCAATCCTCTTTGATCTACACTGGCTCCCCATTCAGTCCAGAGTTAAATTCAAAGTAATCACCCTCATTCATAAAATCATTTCCAATGAATCAGCTCCATGCCTCTCCTCGCTCCTATCTAATTCCAACAACAATAGAACACGCCGCACCATCACCAAAAACCTCCTATCCATCCCAACTTCTACGAGAAAATGTAGCCAAACTACCTGTAATCGGGCATTCTCCCTTTATGCCCCCTCTATCTGGAATGCCTTACCATATAACTACGGAACTGTTCCAATCACCCTGAATTCCGGAAGAAATTAAAAAATCAACTCTTCTAGGAACATTTTTCCCTACTTACATAGCTCTCTCTAACCTCTTCTATAAATATCCTTGTAAATAGTTCCTATCCATAAGCCTCCTCAAGGAGAAAGTTACTTGTTAATCATTTATACCGTGTTATGTTTTGTTTCTATGTATACAGTTGTAATACACTGTCTGTTACATTCTCTGTAAACTGTCTTGAATTGTAGAAAGACAGTATATAAAAACTGTTAAATAAAATAAATAAATAAATCATATTGATCTGGATGTAGTACAAGCTGTTAGTGTAGCTGGGTTCAGAAGAGGGTTGGATGAGTTCCTGGAAGAAAGGTCCTTAAACCATTATTAAAGAGGACCCGGGAAATCCACTGCTTACCCCTGGGATAAGCAGCATGGAACCTGACAGGTATTTGTAACCTGGATTGGCTGCTGTTGGAAACAGGATACTGGACTTGATGGTCTGATCTAGTGTGGCATATCTTATGTTCCTTATCGTTCTTCCAGTCCAGTCCCAAACCTGTGGGTAGTGTCACCTTACCAGCAGCTTGGAGACTGAGCGTGTCATGATTGATGACATCAGGGTATACATACCAGTGGCACCTCCCACCAGAGCCAGTGTCTCAGTCTCCAGGCAGCTGTGGTAAAACGATTCCATAGGCCAGACTCACAGGAGGAACTAATAAGGATAGGATCAGATAAAGACAAACAAAAGCAAAAAAGAGAAATGATACAGGTCTGCAGGTTTTATGTGGCAGCTGAGCTCTGGCTACAGACAGGGCTATGGCACAGTAAAGCTTTCTTAAAAAAAAAAAAGCAACAGGCCTTGAATCTGGAGAATCCCGGGAACCGGGAGGTGCAGGCAAGCAGGAGCACCCCAGGCAGAGAGGGGATGGTTTCGGCATTTTCTCCCGCTAAGATTTCAGTCTGCCAGTGAGTCAAGGGACAGCCGGCAGCAGACCTTAACTTCTCCGCACTCCCGCCGATGCCGAAACTCTGCCGCTAGCTGAGAGTCGCATTGAGGGAGCAAGCAACAGCAGCAACCAGCTTCACCAGGGTGAGTGATGAGTCAAGGAGCAGCTCTGGGGCTCGAATCCCGACAGCTGATGTGCTGGGCAGCATTTTCCTGCGCAAAGCAGGAACGGTGGCCATTTTGTGCAGATCAAGTTTTGACTTGACTTTACTTTTATTGTTTGTAGGCTGCAGTTGGGATTTATCTTATTGGCAATTTTTTTTTCAGTAGATAGTGAGGCGGAAGAGAAGGGACTCTGGGGGCTGCTCGCGAGTTTTCTTGTTTTTTCCCATGGATGAACAGTAAAAAAAAAAAAAAAAGACAGGGAAGAATGCACAAATGAATTTCTAAGGGATAGCCAGCTATTTCCTGGAACGGCCCATTCATTTGTTTATTTTTTTGTTTCCCTCTTGGGGGGGGGGGAAAGGAGAGAAAACAGAGCAGCCAAGATTTATAAGTACCTGCAGCAGGAGGTGGTTAAGTGTCCGCCCCCTAGGAGCGTGGGTTTGATGGTGTCTCGGTGGTGCCTCACTGGTGAAGAGGAGGCCAGCTCAGCAGAGGTGAGCTTTCCCTGAGGGCCAGGGAGATAGCATACCGGATCCCTCAGTGGGGAGCACAGGCTCTTCTTTGTCAACGGATGCCCAGAAAGTGCCCGTTCCCTTAGCTCGGACAGGGACAGCGGGGAAAGATTCCAAAGAGTTGCCTCCAGGGGTGCACACAAGAGAGGTCCGCAAAGCCCTCTAAGCCCCTCCGGTGTGGGCTTGCGGGGAAACTTGCCAGGCACTGTTTATACCGGAGTTGCTTGAGGCAGCGCTGAGGTGGCTCAGAAAGAGCGCCAGGAAAGGGATAGGCAGGCTTTCCTGGGGTTGCTCGCAGAAGGAAAATCACTAGGTCAACTGGACCCTAGTAGGAGACGGATGGATGTGGGTCCTTGGGGGGAGAGGGGCTCCCTGCAATCCGAGGAGAAGGAAGTTTTCCCATGGCTGACGAGGGCAGGCCCTGAAGGCACTTAATATGGCCACAGAGGCTCCACTGGAGGATCCTCTCTTCCAGGGCTGTCAGGAAGATGTGAAGAGTGATCCCTATGCACCGGGTCACCCGGCAGATGATCCAGAGGGGAGGGGACATGCTGGAGGCTAGATTGAAAGGGAGATGGGCGATGGCACAGCTGTATCCACTCCCAGAGAGGAACAGAGATCTCCTGCGTTTCCCGAAGGTGGGGAAGTGACTAAAAAGACTGCCATTTTGGTGGAAGGTAGTTTCGGCACTTAAACTTGTTCAGGATAGGAAGGTGTAAAAGCTGTTACAAACAGGTTTTGCAGCAATGCTTGCTGTTTTCAAGCTTCAGTCTGTGGAACCTTCGTTGTCTGTGAGGGCTTAAGATGGACGCAGGGAATTAATTGTGTCCTTGTGTCCTTAGAGTCAGGGACAGCTTACCTGGCAGACTCTCTTTTATGATTGGATAAGAAGGTGTCTAAGGGTGTGGCTGTGGTAGTTACAGCCCACCGCTACCTCTAGCTAAGAGACGGGTCCTCTGAAGGCTCATCTAAGTCACTTTGAGCAAGTTGCCTTCCTTGGGCAGAGTCTTATTTTGGAGGACCTCGAAAGATTGATAAAGGGTGAGTCTAAGGCACCTGCCAGATGACACAAGTCCGTTGGACACCGCGGTTGGCCGGGGACCTATCATCGAACTTTCAACGGTTTAGAGTGAGGCACTTGGCGCCATATCAGTGTGTCCATTTCCTTTCCAGGAGTCAGTCCTTTCCGGGGGAGGCCGTGGAATAGACAGAGTTTTCTCTCTTCCACTTCCGCGGCTCCTAAAAAGGTCACAATGAAGTGAGGCCTGCCCATGCAGCACTAGCACTGGTACACGGCAAGACTTTACCCAGTGTAGGTGGAGGTAACAGCTGATCAATGGGTATTCATAGTGATCAAGGGGGAGTTATGCCTTGGACTTATATCCATGTGGATGCCTTTGTCTTTTCGCTGTTTGAAGCCTCTCTGAAGAGGGAAGCAATGCAGACAACATTGGGAAGGCTCCTGAACCTTCAAGCAGTTAGATGAGTGCTAGTTCCAAGGAGGTTCTGGTCACTACTCGATTTATTTTGTTGTTTGTATAAAAGAGGCTGCTGCTTCATTATGGACTTCAAGCACATCATTCAGTATATGAAGGTGCCTTGATTCCACACAGAGACGCTGCGGTCATGATTGCGGCGGTCAGGAAAGGAAAGTTCAAGACTTCCCTAGGTCTGATGGAAACCTTCTTACCCATTTCCATAGGGGTTGAGCACTGGCAGTTCCTAAGATGTGTTTCGGGACTTCCCTTCGGGTTAGCAACCACACCACATACTTTCACAAAGGTAATGGTGGGAGTGGTGGTGATGGATCTACCTGGATGTTTGGCTCATCTGAGCAAAATCAAAGGCAGTCACAGCGAGGGTGATCGAGTACTTACAGAGTTTCGGATGAGTGATAATTTTCGCAAGGAGTTAGCTCTGGCCTTCACGGGACTTGGTGTATCTGGGGGCCAGGTTTCAGATGGCGGCAAGGCAGGTATCCTTGCCGGAGGGTGATGTACAGACATTGCAAAAACAGATCTGAGGTTTTTCTTGGCATGAAGACGCCGACAGCATGGCATGGCCTGCAGGTGTTAGAATCCATGGCAGCAACCATCGGGTTCACATACGCTCATTACAATGCATATTCATGTCGAAGATTGTCGCCTCAGCCTTGGCCTCTGTTGCTCTTACTCCCCTGTTTGGCAAGGGCCAGGAGATTGGTCAGGTGGTGGCTCACCAGCAACAACCTGCAGGTGGGCATGCCTCTGGAGACTCCCAATTAGTTTCCACTCACAACTGATGCCAGTCATACCAGCTGGGGGGGCTCATTGCGAGGGTCACAAAACGCAGGGGCATTGGTTGGAACAAGAGGCAGATGGGTCTATCAACTGTCTTGGGCTGAGAGCAGGATTGGTAGCATGGCAGCAGTTTCACTCCCAGCTTCTCAGCATGCCTGTGCAAGTATTCTAGAACAAGACGACAGTGATAGCATATGTCAATTGTCAGTGGAGACCAAGCAGTACCAACTTGGGGGACGAGGGAGCTTGGTTGTTAGCTAGGGCAGAAGAGATTCTACAGGCTCTTTTGGCAGCATGTGTGGCAAGAAAAGACATTGTGACAGCTATCTTCCTCAGCCTGGTATATATCGGCAAGGGGGGAATGGATGCTCAGTGACGCAGTATTTGCTTGCCTGGTCAGACAAGGGGGCCAACCAATATGGACCTCTTAGTCACATTCAAATCAGCATAGGCAACATGTTTTTTTAAGCAGAAGAGAATGGATAGCAGAGGAGCTTGAGGCCCTAGTCCAGGCATGGCCTTCAGGTGGTCTGCTCGAAGGCCATGCCATAGTTTTGCAAGGGGCGCATGATGCAGAGGACAGAGGCATATCGGGGTCCAGTGCTCTTGATTGCTTCCGACTGGCCTCATCGACCATGGTATGCCGACTTGATGCGCTTGTAGGTTGACTATCCGTGGAGACCAGACCTGCTGGCTCAAGATTCCTTGCTGAGACTGCAGGGTGATGGATTCTCGCTTACAGCTTGGATATTGAGTGGACGAGGGTGAGATGTCAGGGCTATTCGGCCTTGAGGAACACCATGCTGTTGTAGGCCACTTGGGGCTCATCATCCCTGGCTTATGTGAGTCTGGAGAGTGTTTGAGGACTAGTGTGCAAGTTACACCTGTCAACCGCTGTCCGCGTTGAAGCCGGAGGTGTCAACCTTCTTGCAGGTGAGGTTCGATAAAGGTCTGGCATGCAGCACTCTTAGGGTGCAGGTCACGGCTATCTCATGATACTGGGGAAGGGTCCGGAGAGTTCTCTGGCAGCTCGCCCAGACTTGGTACATTTTTCTCAGAGCAAGGAAGCAAAAGCACCTCCCGCAAGGGGCGGTGGAGCCTTCTTGGAATCTCAACTTGGGATTGTCGGTCCTAATGGGATATTCCTTGGAACCATTAGGATTGTATAGTTTAAAGGCCTTGGCCATCAAAGCGGTATTCTTAGGAGCGAATTGCTCCACAAGACGGATCTCCGAGTTGCAGGTGTTATCGTGTAGAGAATATTTTTTCTCATTTTGGCAAGGGAAAAGGTGTCTCTCAGGACGGTTCCTTCTTTCTTGCCAAAATTCCTGTGTTTCGCTTGAACAAGAACATTCCCGGGGTGTTGGAGAGCAGGGGGGAAGGAAAGAGATCCCCTTCTGCATTGTTTGGCTATCGGAAGAATTTTAAGGCTTCAAAATTGCCAGGATACAATATTGCCAGGATACAATATAAAACATTGGTAACCACGTTCAAACTCATACACAACCTAGCGCCATCATTCCTTTCAACCCTTGTCAGCATGCAACCAACCAACAGAGACAGGAGAACTATCAACACAGGCACACTACAAGTTCCTAATAACATCAGATCAGTAAAAGCCAGTACTAGCCGCAGAGCATTCTCATTCTCTGCCCCAACCATCTGGAATCGACTACCATACGAACTACGAACAATTAAAGACATTAATGCTTTCAGGAAGAAACTAAAAACCCATCTTTTCCAATGTCACTACAACCAGATGTAAATCACAGCAGACCACCACATAAAACAAACTTAACATTAATCTGATATGTAGAAATATTCTCTGTAAATATGTAAAAGTGTAAATATGTAAAGCCTAGCCATTAAGTCCTTAATTCTGTGTGATGTGCCATACCCTCTAATCTATGTGTATTTTTGCACAAATTTTCTGTCTTGATTTGACAAACTCCCAAATTTGTAATCAAACCGCTACTGATCGCTGGAAGTAGCGGTATATAAGTGTATACTAAATAAATAATAAATAATAAAAAGAGCTGACTTTTTCAAAGATCGGATCGATTGTTTCCTCAGTTTGGCAGAGCCAATATTGTCAGCGTACTTGTTGTGGCACGAACAGTCACCCATGAGGTTGCGAGTGCGCTTCACTCGAGCGCAGCTATATCCTGGGCAGAGTCAGGGTTAGTGCCTGCAGGAGATATTGGTAGGTCAGCAACCTTTTCATCCCGGCATACGATGTACAAGCATTATCGGCTGGGTGTTCAGGCAGCCAGGGATATGCATTTTGAATCGGCAATTCTTGAAGGCCGGTCTGGCAGATCCTTCCCAATGTTAGTACTGCTATGGTTCCATCCCATAGATTCGGGACTGGACTAGAGGAACAACAAGGATTATTGTAACAATAATAGATTATTGTAAATAGTTATCTAGTCTACATAGTTTACCTTTTTAATCCCAAGTTCAAAAACCCCTGTTACTTGTAAAATGCATTACAGTTCTCTGTATGTATATGTTCGTTTCATGTAAACCGCGCTGATGACAATAGTGCGGTATATAAGAGATGTTAAATAAATAAATAAATAAGGAAGGTGAAATTGGGCCTTACCTGCTAATTGATGTTCTTTGAGTGAGTCCAGTCCAGTCCCAATCTCATCCTCGGGGCAGGCGAGTTCTAAAAGCCTGAAGAAAGTAAACTTAGCGGAGGGCCCGGGGATAAGTCATGGAGAAGTAGTGCGAGATTGTCGGGCATAACACAGTACCCTGAGAGGCATGACTTGGCGGAGTCGGGTGTCTTCAGAGAACTTCTGGAGTGCAGAGGTTCCACTGAGGTAAGCAATCTTCTTTTTCAAGCGGGGGAGGTTTCCTGCCTGAGAGGGACTCAAGATACATGTTTTAAATTTGCTTCTGTAATTATTTTCGTGAGTCTGCTTTGTCAATAGGATACTGGCTCTGGTGGGAGGTACCACTGGTATGTATCCCCTGATGTCATCAATTATGACATGCTCAGTCTCCAAGCTGCTGGTGAGGTGACACTACACACAGGTTTGGGATTTGGCTGGACTCACTCAAGGAACGTTATTTAGCAGGTAAGGCCTAATTTCACCTTCGTGCCATTGAACACCCTGATACTGGCATTTCAGGAGAGGAGTGGAGGTGGCACCGAAAGTTAGTAGACAGCGGTGATATTGAACCATTGGCTGGTTAACCATAACTATTAACCCACCTTATCCCCAACACTAACATACCACCCCGTCAGACTATGGAACCCAAAACACCTAATCACTATCCCAATATTCAAAGACAAATCTTCCCCCCCCCCCCCCACTCACACGAACAACATAACCAGCCATCACACACTCAACTGTGCACTCATAAATGCACACTCTGTAAACAACAAAATCTGAGTCATACGAGACCACCTCAGCATGCTGGAACTGGACCCAATATGCATAACTGAAGCTTGGTTCACTGATTCAGACACAGTGCTCCTGAACCAAATCAAGCCCCCCCCTCCCCCCCTTCCCCCCCCCCCCCAGCTACAGCCTATTCTACTGCCCAAGGACCCACAACAAAGGAGGAGGAGTACTCACTCACCAAATCACAACTGAACTTCCGTAGATTTTCTTCAGAAAGCACAGAAGGCCTGGATATCCTCACTGTATCTAACAAACAACTAACACTTTGCCTAGCATACTGATCCCCATCCACCCCAACCAATGATCTCTCCAACATACTCAAAAAGGTTCTGGAAAACAACAGAACAAACAAAGACCTCATCCTACTAGGTGATCTCAACCTCCACTCCGCCCCCAAAAAGCAAGCAACAGCCTTCATGGATGCAATGGCAGCTATGGACTTCACACAAATCGTAAAATCACCTACACACAACAAAGGCAACACTCTGGACCTCATCTTCATAAACAAAAACCCCATCCATCTTGACACCTCCCCAGCAACCGAGATCCTCCCGGTCTCAAGGTCCGACCATAGTCTAATAAATCTCCACCTACCTCTCAGTACATCAACAAACAAACCACCCCATAACCAGAATACAAGATGCTTCAAACAATTTGACAAGGAATCCTTCCTCAATAGCAACTCCTCATTCCTCAGCATGGAAGTGATCACCTTAGACACAACCATAGCCACCTGTAACGGAACCATCATATTAGCTGCTTCAGCCACAACACACTCACGTCTCACAAACAACCCAAAATTCCATGGTACACCCCAAACCTCCATAGTCTTAAAGCACAGCTCTGCAAATTGGAACAAAAATGGAGAAGATCAAAACTACCCTCAGACCATAACTCCTACATGGCTCTACTAAAAGAATACAACAATGCAACTGAGCACTCCAAACAAGCCTATCACACCAAAATGAATATCCGGGTAGAATTTATAGTGGCAACAGACAGACACGTTAATTGCACTGGCTGCTGCCACAGATTATGCGCTCCACCCCCTCCCCCCCACCAATAAAATTAAAATACTAGATGTGGGAGGATTTATCTGCTCTATTAGGATTAGTCCTTACTTTCACTAGAAATCTAAGAATGCAAAGGTTTTAATGGTTAAAGTAGTTTAATGTACACTGAGATCTGTTTTTTATCTCCTACCCTACTGAATTTTGTGTTTTTTAATATTAACGTAATTGGTACATAGGGCAGTTCATCAAATTTAATAAACTAGAAACTAGTAAAATAATCTTCAGTGGTTTTTCTGTTTGAATAGATTGGATTCCTAACAGGGGCTATACATTTCAAACAAAGATACCTAAGCTCCGCAAACAGAACAATGGCTGGGAAAAATTGTATCGCTAAAGCTGTTGCCCCCGTTACAGCTTCTGCCTTTGTCCAGAAAGAGGTCCCAATGCCAGTTGAGGGATTGGTTCCATGTGCAGGGTGCCTGCATACTGAAGTTCTCAGGAAACGAGTAGAGGAACTCAGAGAGGAGGTGGCGAGGCTGAGGAGCATTCAAGACAGTAAGAAGTACATTGATGAGATACTTCTTGCAGCAACCAAGCTCTCCAGCAGAGGAGAAGATGGGTGCTTACAGAATGATGAAGGTTGGACACAAGTCACCAGGGCCTGCAGAATCACCAATCCAACTTCTCCAGCCCTTGAAATGAAGAACCATTATGCAGCCCTGGAAGTGGAGGAGGTGAAAGCATCCCTGGAAAAGGAAGAACCAGAGCTCAAGTACCCCAAAGTTGCAGAATCAGTGACCACGAGGAAGCGAAGGGCAGTGGTGGTTGGGGACTCTCTTCTGAGGGGTACTGAGGTGTCCATCTGCCGACCAGACTTGATGTCCAGAGAGGTATGCTGTCTGCCTGGTGCCAAAATCCAAGATGTTACGGAGAGTTTTGCCGAGACTCATCAAGCCCATTGACTATTACCCAATGTTGCTAATCCATGTCGGAACAAATGATACTGCCAGGTATCCCTCTGAGCGTATAAAAAGTGACTTCATGGCTCTGGGACAGAGGGTGAAGCAGATAGGTGCTCAGCTGGTGTTCTCTTCAATCCTCCCTGTTGAGGGTAAAGGTAAAGGCAGAGAGGCTCGCATCCTGGAGATGAATGCATGGCTGCGTGGATGGTGTCATCGGGAGCCTTTTGGTTTCCTGGACCATGGGATGCTGTTCCAAGGGTTGCAGAGCAGAGACGGCGTCCATCTGTCCAAGAAAGATCGAAGAGTCTTCAGTAATAGACTGGCTAATCTACTGAAGAGGGCTTTAAACTAGATTTGTTGGGGATGGGTGAAGAAAGCCCCCAGGTAAGTGAAACATTAAAAACCTTTATGGAAATGGGTAAAAGGGGTAACATATGGAAAGCAGTGTGTATAAATGCCCGTAGCATGGGAAATAAGATCCCTGATGTTGAAGCTTTGGTGGGGGTGGCCGGCTTGGATTTAGTGGCAGTTACAGAAACATGGTTCACAGAAAACCATGACTGGGATGTAACTATACCAGGCTATACTTAAGAACATAAGATATGCCATACTGGGTCAGACCAAGGTCCATCAAGCCCACTATCCTGTTTCCAACAGTGGCCCATCTAGGTCATACGTACCTAGCAGTTTCCCCAAAAGACACAGGTTCTGCAATGCTTGTACTAGGTCAAGCATTGATATCCAGGGTCCCTTCTTAATAATGGTTTATGGACCTTTCCTCCAGGAACTTGTCCGAACCTTTTTTAAACCCAGCTACACTAACAGCCTTTACTACATCCTCTGGTAACAAATTCCAGAGTTTGATTACACGTTGAGTGAAAAAATATTTTCTTTTATTAGTCTTAAATAGTTTACCCTGTAGCTTCATTGCATGTCCCCTAGTCTTCCTATATTCTGATAACGTAAACAGTCGATCTACGTTTACCCGTTCCACTCCGTTCATTAATTTATAGACTTCTATCATATCTCCCCTCAGCCGTCTCTTTCCAGATTAAAGAGCCCTAACCTTTTTAGCCTTTCTTCATAGGAGTATCCTTCCATCGCCATTACCATTTTGGTGGCTCTTCTCTGAACCTTTTCTAATAATGCTATATCCTTTTTAAGATACAGCGACCAGAATTGCACACAATATTCAAGGTGCGGTCTCACCATGGAACGGTATAGAGGCATTATAATATCTTTTGTTTTATTTTCCATTCCTTTCCTTATCATACCTAGCATTCTATTTGCTCTCTTGGCTGCCGCTGCACACTGGGCCGAGGGTTTTAACATGTTATCCACAATGACGCCTAAATCTTTTTCCTGGGTGGTGGTTCCTAATGTGGAACCTTGCATCGTGTAACCATAGTTTGGGTTGTTCTTCCCTAGGTGCATAACTTTGCACTTGTCCACATTAAATTTCATCTGCCATTTTGATGCCCAGTCTTCCAATTTATCAAGATCCTCTTGCAATTTTCCACAATCCTCTTGGGTTTTAACAACTTTAAATAGTTTTGTGTCATCTTCAAATTTGATAACCTCACTCGATATTCCACTTTCCAGGTCATTTATGAATATGTCAAAAAGAAGTGGACCCAGCACAGATCCCTGGGGTACACCACTATTCACCTTTCTCCATTACTTTATTCAGAAAGGACAGGGTAGGAAGAAGGGGAGGAGGAGTGGCGCTATATGTAAAAAATAATATTAAAGCTTTGGAATTAAAGAGCTTAAAAGGGAGAGAGGAGGCATTGTGGGTTAAACTAGAAAGAGGGAAAGAGAAATCTATTTGCATTGGTGTGATATACAGACCTCCCTCACAGGAGGAAGAGGTGGACAGAGTTAATTGAAGACATACGCAGCATTGCTAGGAAAGGGGAAGTGCTATACTGATAGGGGATTTCAATATGCCAAATAATGCAGCAGGAATGTGCCAGTCAACATCATCTAGAAGTAAGGAGATCCTGGATTCTCTACAGGGAGAACTATTAAGGCAGTTGGTAACAGACCCCGCACGTGAAGGGGCCATACTGGACTTGGTGCTTACCAATGGTGAAAGCGTTTCTGATGTTACAGTGGGAGATCATTTTGCATCCAGTGATCACCAGATGGTGTGGTTGTATTGTTGAGGGGGTGAGTGGACCCCGAGTCTTGTGATATAAATGATTGTAATTATGTGTGAAAAATAATAAAAAAAAAAGAGTTGGAAATAAAATCAGTCATTATGAAAATATTAAGACTGTGGCTGATAAAATCCATTCAAAAGTGAGGGTCTTAGACTTTAGGAAAACTAACTTTGCCAAGATGGGCCAACACCTCAGGGAGTTGTTAGCGGGATGGGAACAGCTGCGGGATATAGAAAAACAGTGGCCAAAACCTGAAAGGGGATATTTTAAGGGCAACCAACTTTTTTGTTAAAATGGTAAATAAAGGTAAAAGGAAAAGGAGACCGCTATGGCTTTTGAAAGAAGTAGCTGAAAAGGTGAAGAAAAAGAGGGAGGCCTTCATGAAATACAAGAGATCACAGAGAGAGGAAGAGAGGCATCTGTATTTGGAAAACTTAGAGAAGCTAGCAAAGTAGTCAAGAAGGCAAAGATTCAAAAGGAGGAGGAAATAGCCAATGCAATAAAATGGGGGGATAAGACATTTTTCAGATATGTTAGTGAGAAGAGGAAAGGCAAAAGTGGTATTGTCAGACTCAAGGGTGCAGGGGAGGAATATGTAGAAGCTAATAAGGATAAAGCGGAATTGCTTAAAAATATTTCTGTTCTGTGTTCACAGATGAAGAACCAGGAGCAGGACCTCAGAAAACACCCACAAATAGGAACAAAAGCGAGGGACATCTTGAACAATTTTCAGAAGATTGTGTTCGTGAGAAACTAGCTCAACTTAAAGTAGACAAAGTGATGGGACCAGATGGGATACACCATAGAATACTGAGGGATATTGGGGACGTTCTAGCAGCTCCACTAACTGACCTGTTCAATGCCTCATTGGAGTCGGGAGTGGTGCCAAAGGACTGGAGAGAGGCTCATGTGGTGCCTTTACACAAAAGTAAGGATGTGGTTGAAAACTACAGGCCGGTTAGTTTAACTTCGGTTGCGAATAAATTATTGGAAACGCTGAAAGAGAAAATAGTGAGGTTCCTGGAGTCCAGCGGATTGCAGGATACGAGGCAGCATGGATTCACCAGAGGCAGGTCTTGTCAGACAAATCTGGTTGATTTCTTTGACTGGGTGACCAGGGAGTTGGACCGGGGGAGAGCCCTAGATGTGGTGTATTTAGATTTCAGTAAAGCCTTTGACACTGTTCCTCACAGGTGACTTATAAACAAACTGAGCACCCTAAAGTTACTGCTTGGGTTAGAAACTGGTTGGCTGGGAGGTGACAAAGAGTACAGGTAAATGGAGCTCACTCTGAGGAGAGGGATGTTACCAGTGGTCTGCCCCAGGGATCTGTCCTTGGTCCGATTCTTTTTAGCATCTTTGTTAGTGATATAGCGGAAGGGCTGTCGGGTAAGGTTTGCCTCTTTGCGGATGATACCAAAATCTGCAATAGTGTAGACACCCAGGAAGGTGTAGATAACATGAGGAGAGATCTAGCTAAGCTTATAGAATGGTCTAGAATTTGACAGCTGGGATTTAATGTTAAAAAAATGTAAGGTCATGCATTTGGGCTGCAGCAATCCAAGGGAGTAATATAGTATAGGAGGTGAAGTACTTTTGTCCACTAAAGAAGAGCGGGACCTAGGCGTGGTTGTGTCTGATGATCTCAAAGTAGCTAAACAGGTAGAAAAGGCGGCAGGAAAAGCTAGAAGGATGCTTGGGTGCATACAGAGAGGAATGGCTACCAGAAAAAAGGAGGTGATAATGCCTCTGTATAAGTCTTTGGTGCGACCTCATTTGGAGTATAGTGTGCAATTCTGGAGACCGCACCTTCAAAAGGATGTGAATAGGATGGAGTCGGTGCAGACGGTGGCTACTAAAATGATTAGTGGGCTTCATTATAAACCATCTGAGGACAGACTTAAGGATCTTAATATGTACACCTTAGAGGGAAGGCGGGATAGAGGTGATATGATTGAGATGTTTAAATACCTCCATCGTGAACACACGTATCTATTGGTCAGCTCGTAAACGCTGTACAAAACTTTCAAAAATTAAGCGTTAAATATAACAAAATGGGAAATACATCCAAAAATCAATCGCTGTTTGGGAAAAAAATTTTTGTTATCTTAACTGTATCAAACTTCTACCGGATGGTCTCAGAACTCTAGAGCTTCTATCCTGAAGACTCAAAGGTCAAACTGAAAGGGACAGAAACCAGATAACATCAACGACCTCCATCGGTAGTTAGCAGTGATCAAGTTAAATAACCTGCTCTATGTAAAATAGTATAGCTCTTTTTTCGTTTTTTATATATATCTTTTCTTTGATCGTTACACTTGAGCAGATATAAAGCATTCTTCTTAATACTGCTAGAAACACAGCACTCCCAAACAAATTCTTAAACTGATCCACACTCCACAAACATCCCGACGCCTCCCCCCCAGCGCCTTCGGAGCGTTTCTCCTCAAAGGGTTCTTCAGGGGATTTATTCAAGGAATAAATTGGGATCACCTAAAAACAAAACAAACATCGTGTATAACCCAAAACCAATCTTTTTAAAAACATCATTAAAAATCCGTGGGTCAAACTTACACCAGCAAGTACTTACAAAAACCGCTGCCCACGTCAAGCCTCACAGAACCTTATCCGCTTCCAATCCTTCACCATTCATTGAAAGCCTAAACAAAAAGACGCCGCGCATGCGGGCTGACAACAAATGACCAGATTAAATAGCCCAAACTCAAAAAGAGGCTACAAACCACCTTATTCACTGAGTTTTCCTCCAACAAGGTAAGCTACTGAAACAAGCTACTGAATCACACATGAGTCAAAGACAGACCTTACACTCCTTAATCACCTCATCAGTCTCAAAATAAACACTCTCTCCAAAAGAGCAGAATTACAAACATGCCGCCCATTCTACCATGCCATTCAAACCATTCGGAATGTGTTATCTACTTTGACTGGTATGGAGGGTAAGAAGCTTAGGTGCGTGTGGCAGAGACACCGCAACCTAAAAGAATATGTGAGTCCCACGGTTTTGCCGGTGTTGGATGGATCGGGAGGAGATAAGGGTCACAGACGATGTGGATCTTGTGAGATCTGTGAGATCACTTTTGAGACTGCCTTGTTCAGTTACCGTCATATTAAGTATGCTGTGTCCTCCTCGACTACATGTAGCTCCGCTGGAGTTATTTATGTGATTAAAATGTCCTTGTGAGCTCCTTTATATTGGTAAAAACCACGAGAATTTTTCGGACACGTATGAGAGAGCATCACAGTAGGTTGCGATGTAAAGTAGTTACAGCTCCGCTTGTCCAACATTGTCTAGATCGTGGGCATAAATTTGAACAGCTAGTGTGTTTCTGTATTGAGCAAGTCACCCACAGTTTTGGAGACCGTACTCAGGATCAGGTCTTGATTCAGCATGAACAGCGCTGGATCTATGAACTAAATACAGTAATACCGAATGGTTTGAATGGCATGGTAGAATGGGCGGCATGTTTGTAATTCTGCTCTTTTGGAGAGAGTGTTTATTTTGAGACTGATGAGGTGATTAAGGAGTGTAAGGTCTGTCTTTGACTCATGTGTGATTCAGTAGCTTGTTTCAGTAGCTTACCTTGTTGGAGGAAAACTCAGTGAATAAGGTGGTTTGTAGCCTCTTTTTGAGTTTGGGCTATTTAATCTGGTCATTTGTCAGCCCGCATGCGCGGCGTCTTTTTGTTTAGGCTTTCAATGAATGGTGAAGGATTGGAAGCGGATAAGGTTCTGTGAGGCTTGACGTGGGCAGCGGTTTTTGTAAGTACTTGCTGGTGTAAGTTTGACCCACGGATTTTTAATGATGTTTTTAAAAAGATTGGTTTTGGGTTATACACGATGTTTGTTTTGTTTTTAGGTGATCCCAATTTATTCCTTGAATAAATCCCCTGAAGAACCCTTTGAGGAGAAACGCTCCGAAGGCGCTGGGGGGAGGCGTCGGGATGTTTGTGGAGTGTGGATCAGTTTAAGAATTTGTTTGGGAGTGCTGTGTTTCTAGCAGTATTAAGAAGAATGCTTTATATCTGCTCAAGTGTAACGATCAAAGAAAAGATATATATAAAAAACGAAAAAAGAGCTATACTATTTTACATAGAGCAGGTTATTTAACTTGATCACTGCTAACTACCGATGGAGGTCGTTGATGTTATCTGGTTTCTGTCCCTTTCAGTTTGACCTTTGAGTCTTCAGGATAGAAGCTCTAGAGTTCTGAGACCATCCGGTAGAAGTTTGATACAGTTAAGATAACAAATTTTTTTTTCCCAAACAGCGATTGATTTTTGGATGTATTTCCCATTTTGTTATATTTAATGCTTAATTTTTGAAAGTTAAATACCTCCATGGCATAAATGCACAGGGGGAGAGCCTCTTTCAAGTGAAAGCAAGTTCTGCTATGAGGGGACATGAGATGATGGATAAAGGGGATAGATTCGGGAGTGTTATGAGGAAATATTTCTTGACGGAAAGAGTGGTGGATCTGTGGAATAGTCTCCCAGTGGAGGTGGTAGAGATGAGGACAGTATCTGAATTCAAAAAAGCATGGAACAAACAGAGAATCTCTAAAGGAAAAAAGATGACTGTTGTAGTTGTTGATATGGAAGGACAGACTAGATAGGCCATGTGGTCTTTTTCTGTCGTCATTTTTCTATGTTTCTATGATATTTACTATTGATTCTGTTTGGTACTTTTGGGTACCTGACAGGTACTTGTGACCTGGACTGGCCACTATTGGATACAGGATACTGTGCTTGATGGATCTTGGTCTGAGCCAGTTTGGCATTTCTTATGTTCTTTAACCAACCAAGAGTCCTCTTATTGCTGGGAAAGTCTCAGAGGGTTACTGCTGGTTAAGGCCTTTTGCTCAGGTAGGTACATCTCTATTTAAATGCTGGGGTTCTGCAGTGCCGAGTGCCGCTCTCGGGCAATGCGTTATTGGATTATGGATTTACACCTTTCAAATAAGTGGAACCTTTTTCACAGCCATTTGCCGAAGTGATTTATTTATTTAAATGTATTTCTATACCGCCTTATCCTGTAATCAAGGCGGTCTGAACAGCAAACAATAAGATACAGTGTATAGTGTGTACATGCAGTGAGTAGTGTATGCGTGTGAGTGTGTCTGGACGTTGATTCTTGTGGTGCTATTTATAGCATGCGCTATTTACAATGCTATGGGTATTAGTTCCTTGCTTAATTACAATTATAGTGACATGTGGGGGGAATTGAGGTGTCTGTTGCATGGTTTAAGTAATGCCACCGTAGTGTTCTATGAAGAGGGTTGTCTTCAGTAGTTTCCTGAACTCCTTAAGGTCTGTTGTTGAACGCAGTTCGTCGGGGAGGGCGTTCCAGATTGTTGGTGCCGCCTTTGATAAGGCTCGTTTTTCGGTGTCCTTGCGTACCCTGTTGATATCTTTAGGTGTGTTGACACAGTTGGATGTGCCTCTTTTTCTCGGTCTTGTGCTGTTGTCTGGTTGTATGAGTGGGTGTAGGCTGAAGCTGATGATCGATGTTTGATTTTGAAAATGTTTATGATTGTCTTGTATCTAATGCGGGCACTGATAGGCAGCCAGTGGAGCTCTTTTAGGGTGGGTGTGATGTGTTCTTGTCTTGTGGTGCCAGCAATTATGCGTGCTGCAGTGTTTTGTGCCAGTTGCAATGGTCTTAGTGTCTGTTTCGTTAGACCTAGATAGATTGGGTTGCAGAAGTCTAGGATTGGGGTTATTAGTGCTTGACAAACTGTGCGGAAGTGTTCCTGAGTGAGGAGGGGTTTGAGGCGTCGTACTAGTCTCATCCTGTGGTATGCATTTTTGGTGTTTCTGCTGATGTGGGACTGAAGGTTAAGTTCTTTGTCCATTGTCACTCAGAGGTATTTCACTTCTGATTGTATGGGTATGGTTGTGGTGCCTATCTTGATGTCGCGGGGGGGATGAAGTCGGAGTTTCGTGTGATGATTAGCGCCTCGGTCTTGCTGTAGTTTATGGTCATGTTGTTGTCTTGAAACCAGGTGTTCATATGTGTGCGACAGTCTGTTATCTTGGTGTGGTCTGGGTTGTTGAGGGTGATTGGCGTGTATATCATTATGTCGTCCGCATAGATTGTGTATTTTATCCCGTGCTCTTTTATGATGTTGCATATTGGTTGGATGTAGATGTTGAATAAGAGAGCTGATAGTGCGGATCCTTGGGGTACGCCTTGCATGACTTTTATGGGTCGGGATGTGTTGGGTCCAATCTTGACCTGTATCTGTCTGTCTGTTAGGTAAGAGTGGAACCACCTCAGTGTGGCTTCGTGTAGTCTGATGTTCTGTAGTCTTGCTAGTAGTGTTCCGTGGTCGACTGTGTCAAACACTGATGATAGGTCAATGAAGATCATGAGTATTCCGTTCTTGCTGTTGTCTATGAGGTGTAGTATGTCGTTAAAGAGGTATAGCAGGAGTGTTTCAACTCCATGGTTGGGGTGGAAACCGTGTTGGTTGTGGTCGAGTTGTGCGTGGTTGTCGATGTGGTCTTGTAGTTGATGTTGTACCACTTTCTTAATAATCTTAGCCAGTAGGGGGATGCTTGAGATGGGTCTGTAGGCTGCTGGGTTGTTTTTGTCGAGTGCTGATTTCTTCGGGATTGGTCTTATTGTGGTGAGTTTTAGCTGGTCTGGCATAATACCTTGTATTAGAGAACTTTTCACCATGTTGTGTATGATGTGGATGAAGTTTGACTTTGTCGTTTTGATCCATGTGACTAGGCATGGGTCTGTTGGGGCCATGCTTGTGTTGAGAGTGGTGGTGATGATGTGTGAGAGCTGCTCTGTGGATGGGTTGCTGAATTTGTCCCAAGTTTTTCTTGGGGTAGTGGTTGGTTTGGTGCTTGTGTTAGTATTCCTTCGTGGAGCTGAGTGGAATTTGTCTTGGATGTGGCCTGCGAATGTTTGTGGGTCTATTTGCACTTCGCTGTTGGATTTGTTCTCCTTGGTGAGTGTTTTCACAATTTCGAAGAGCTCTCTCGGTTTGTTGTTTGATTTGAATATGATGTTGGTGTGGTATTCTCTCTTTGTTTGGTTGATGAGATCGTTGTAGTCTTTTTGTTTTGCTAAGTATAGAGTCTGTTTGTTGGGAGACTTGGTGTGTCTCCATTGCCGTTCCAACTTCCTGAGCTCTCTTTTTTTGATCCGTATGGTTTTTGAGTACCAGGGTGTGTGATGTGCCCTAGTGCGGTGATCTTTCTTGGGTCTGTGTTTGGTGGCTTTGGAGGCTGCATTGATGATGCTGTTCAATTTTCTGATTTGATCGTCTAAATCCTCCTCTTCCGTATTCAGGTGCGGTATTGTGTCCTTGAGAAATTGGTCCTTGTTGAAGCTTTTAAATCTTCTTTGTGCTGTTGATTTGTCTAGATTATTGTCATATGCCGAAGTGATGCGATACAAACTTGACTGACCCTTGCTTTGGATTGCTATCCCAGCTGAAATGCATTTAGAAAGCTTGTTTACCAAATTTAAAAAGGGATCAAACTTTGGCTTTTCCAGAAGGCGTTTTCTCAGAAATAAACCTTAGGCCCGATATTCAGCAGCGGCGGCTAGTGCTGCTAGCCACTGGTCAGTTAGCTTCTGTGGCGAAAGATAGGCCCGTGTTTCCAGCCCTGACATTTGCTGCGTATCACTAACTAAGCAGTGGCTCAATAATGCCCCGATGTTAACCAGTTAGTATTGGGGTGTGTAGCTACAACACCCGTGGATACTCAGCTGCACTAACCATGATAGCGTCGGTGAATACCCTGCTGAGCGGCGTTTACATGCTTTGTTGGTCTGCAAACCATGTAAATGCCTTTGAATAAGACCCCCCTCGTGAATAGTGGTGTACCCCAGGGATCTGTGCTGGGTCCGCTGCTTTTTGACATATTCGTAAATGACCTGGAAAAGGGAATAACGAGTGAGGTTATCAAATTTGCAGATGACACAAAACTGGACCATGGCGTTATATAGTGATATCATGGACTGGATCGTTATGCCTGCATTCGTGGTAACTTGCTGTCTCTATTACTCTCCTTCTCTTATCTGTTTACTTCTTTCTGTCTTCTATTCTGTCCTATCTTATAATGGCGTTCTTTTCCTATTTCCTCAAATAATATATTATTGTAAACCGCTTTAATGCCTTTTGGCCTAAGCGGTATATCAAATGATTAATAAACATAAACATATATAAAGTGGTTAAAACCCATGAGGATTGTGGAAAATTGCAAGAATATCTTGATGAATTGAAAGACTGGGCATCAAAATGGCAGATGAAATTTAATGTGGACAAGTGCAAAGTTATGCACCTAGGGAAGAACAACCCACACTATGGTTACACGATGCAAGGTTCCACATTAGGAACCACCACCCAGGAAAAAGATTTAGGCGTCATTGTGGATAACATGTTAAAACCCTCGGCCCAGTGTGCAGCGGCAGCCAAGAGAGCAAATAGAATGCTAGGTATCATAAGGAAAGGAATGGAAAATAAAACAAAAGATATTATAATGCCTCTATATCGTTCCATGGTGAGACCGCACCTTGAATATTGTGTGCAATTCTGGTCGCTGTATCTTAAAAAGGATATAGCGTTATTAGAAAAGGTTCAGAGAAGAGCCACCAGAATGGTAAAGGGGATGGAAGGATACCCCTATGAAGAAAGGCTAAAAAGGTTAGGGCTCTTTAACCTGGAAAAGAGACGGCTGAGGGGAGATATGATAGAGGTCTATAAATTAATGAACGGAGTGGAACGGGTAAACGTAGATCGATTGTTTACATCATCAGAATATAGAAAGACTAGGGGACATGCAATGAAGCTACAGGGTAATCTATTTAAGACTAATAAGAGAAAATATATTTTCACTCAACGTGTAATCGAACTCTGGAATTTGTTATCGGAAGATGTAGTAAAAGCTGTTAGTGTAGCTGGGTTTAAAAAAGGTTTGGACAAGTTCCTGGAGGAAAGGTCCATAAACCATTATTAAAAAGGGACCCGGGATATCACTTCTTGACCCCACAGAAGCATCGAGGAACCTGTGTCTTTTGGGGAAACTGCTAGGTACTTATGACCTAGATTGGCTACTGTTGGAAACATGATATTGGGCTTGATGGACCTCGGTCTGACCCAGTATGGCATATCTTATTTATTTATTTATTTAATAGTTCTTCTATACCGCGCTATTTTAGATCAGTGCGGTTTACATTTAACATCAACTATACAACACAGGCACTCTGAGTTGTATTTACAATAAAACAGGGAGATCAACTTGGAAGTAACTGGGGGAACTATCTACATTGTATTTACACTGGTACCTATTTTCAGGCAGGGTCTATCTACATCTTATTTACACTGGGAGTCTGAATTCTATTTCAGGGAGAACTTATGTTCTTATCAGTTATTTGGGCCTGGCCTAGTTGACATCTCCTTCCTTCTTGTTTCCACAGCTGTTCTTCAGTGTTTTGGAGTGTTATTGTTATGCTGTGCTCTTCTGCCTTTCATGTCATATGGTGTTAGGTTTTATTGATTTTAGTCCTTTGATGCTATGTTATATTGTAGTTTTTGTTAAGTTATATTCTCTACCTATAAAATCACTCTGATGTCTATTTTGCTAGCCAAGGGCCAGGATATCAACCAACAGCAATAAAGATATTTATTTAGCTATATAGCCAGTGTTCAGGCGGTGATAATGCTTGCCGCTCTCTCCAGATATTTCATACCACTCATGATCTGAACATCACTGCTGAATATTTGGAATAAGTTTAGCTGTGGCAGCCAGCGTTACCAAGAATAAACCACTGACTGCTGCAACTCAGTATTGATTTTGTCAGCTTGGGCTCACCTGGTTAGACGATAGAAGGCGCTCCTGTTCTGACAATTTAGCACATTATGATGACACTCCTGCACCGATAGCCAAATATATAGACTGTTTAGTAGAACTGTGGCGTGGGGCGCAGTTGGCATTGTGACTGCGCAGAACATTGTCTTCCTAACTGACATCCGTTCTCTTTTTAAGGTGGCACATTGAGACTATGTCCATAAATCATGTGCGTTAAGCATGAATGTGTGTGTCATTTTACTTCTTTTACATTTTTTTGGCTATGTGCCCTCATTTTCTTTCAAGTTTATTTAATATATAAATTATTTTGAACTACAATAAAAAACACAAACTCACTGTATATATATTTATTGATTTTCATCCCTTGTGTGATTTATTTGCTCAAACGTAATAATAGCTAAATGTACGGTGCCACTGTATAAGAGAGCATTCTCTTCGTCTTTTCACCCTTCCCTTAAATGCGCGCCGCCAGATCCCCACCCTTTCCATCTTACAAAAATGTGACTAGTCTATCTCGGAGCTATTACTGAAAATGCTCCTTCCCTTGTATTCTGTAAGCGGCAGGCTCTGTGGGAAGGTAACAGACAAGTTATTCTGGAAAGACCGCAAACTACAGAAAGGACCAGACTGAGGACCTAACTCTGGTAACCAGTGCAGAAGCTTCATTAATAGAGGTGAAAAGCAGGTGTTTCCCACGCGGCTGCACTCCGGTAATAGCTATGAATTTTGTAAAGACATCTTTGCAAAGCTCGCCAATAATTTAATTCTGTATGTATATTCTGCCTAGCCAGTCCAAAGTGGTTTAAAGCAATTGCATCACATAATACATATAAAGGATAAAACTTAGCCAAACTAATTATCTATGACTTGCCTAACAGCCATGTCTTCAGATTCTTTTGAGTACAATTTAATATCCAAGGAAAAAGAATTTCAGGCTAATGGAGTTCTTCCTTGAATTATACATTATGTTTGCCAAGAGGTGTCTAAAAGGGGGGGGGGGGGGGAGAGGGGTAATACCAGCAAGAGATCTTGCTGGGACCTTACAACCCTCAAAGCAATATATCTCAGTTCAGTTCATTTACTAGATATTTTACCTGGCTTTAGATATAGCCACTGTACACATAAGCCCACTCCCACTACATTTTCACTGCTGTACATAAGTTCTCTTTTCTGTACCAAAAGGTACCCCTTGTAAAATGCATACTGTACATCAGTTTTATTTAATGTTTCAGTGTAACAATTTACAACCCCTGATATATGTGCACTGCTTTGACACGGTTAAAAGCAGTATTAAAAAAAAAACAAATAAATGTAGCCCAAGGCAGGATGCAAGAAAACATGCATAATTAATTCATATAAATACAAAAAAGAAAACAAAGTAACATTCCGGGTACCTTCAATAAAATTAAAATTAATTTAAAAATTGTCACCCCTCTTGAAAACAAGTGTGCTTTAAGCGTCTTTCTAAAACTCAAAAGATCAAAAATAAAATGCAAATTAATAGGCAAACTATTCCACAAAAATGGAAGAGAGCTAGACAAAGCCTTAGCTCTTAACTGAACAAGGCGGCTCTTGGGGGCAGGAAACGCCCAGCTTCCTGGCAATGTGTTACCCGTAAAGCAGTATAAATCCCCAAATAGGAGGACAGATAAGACAGAATAAAATGATGAAAACCTTTAACAGAATTTAATTCCTTGAGCTAGGAGCAGCCAATGGAAAATATTCAAAATTGCTGTAAAATGCTCTTCTGATCCTGATCCCAGCTGCATTCTGGACGACCCCAGATCTTCACCAAGAGTCCAGAATATAAGGAATGACAAGAATCTAACCTAGTAAGTATTGAAGCCTGCATCAAAGTGGCAAAATCCCGTTGGCTAAAAAACAAGCGACCCTTTCTCAATTGATGAAGAGAAAAACGTATCTTCACCGTTTTATAACCTGAGGTTCTAACATCAAGCTTCCATCTAACAGAGAACCTAAGCTACATGTAATGGCTACAGCAGCGAGCTAAGGACGAGGGAAGCCCATTTCAAATCCCACTGCCGCTGCTTCTTGTGATCTTGGGCAAGTCACTTAATCTCCATTTCCACAGGTACAAACTCAAATTGTAAGCCCTCTGGGGACAGGAAAATACCTACTGTCAGGACCGTACCTAGCCCTGTGCGAGGGGTGCGGCCGCACAGGGTGCAAGGGCTTAAGGGGCGCATTTTGGCTGTCTGATGTTGCCTGCCGCTGCCACTTTCTCTTCTCTCAGCAGCAGCAGGCAGCGGCAGACAGTCGAAATGCGCCCCTTAAGCCTTTTCCTGGAGGGACCAGACCTGCTTAGCATGCCGGCGACTTGCACATCGGGTGCGCGCCTCTTCTCTCCCGCCCCCATAAAGTGGCTAGATGGAGGTGTGGGTGGGGGGTGCCCGCCGGATGTGCAAGTTGCACAGGGTGCATTTCACGATCGGTACGGCCCTGCCTACTGTACCTGAATGTAACTTGCCTCGAACTCAGAAAGAGATGAGCTAAATCCAATTCTGCTTTTATCCCTCACCTCTAACTGAAGCTCATTCAAAAACACACATGACCCGCTCAGGAAACAATTTGATTAAGGAATTCAAAGAACCTCTGTCTTCTGGTGACGCAACACTAATTTATTTTCTCTCATCCACTATTCAATGGCTAGCAAATAGCCCTCTAACTTAACTGTATCATCCGAGACTTGCCTAAGGGGATATAAAGCTATATGTCATCAACAAACATCTGAAAGTAAACCTGTAATTAGGAGACGTTAGAAGACAAACATATACATTTAACAGAAAAGGGGACATCAGTAGCATAGTAAATGACAGCAGATCAGGACCAGTATGGTCCCTCCAGTCTGCCCAGTAAGATGGCAAGAATAGGTGCACCTGCCGCTCCATGCAGGCCACCCCTCCCCATGGCTTTGTTTAGGGGTGGACCCACCGCTCCATGCAGGCCACCCCTCCCCATGGCTTTGTTTAGGGGTGGACCCACCGTGCCATGCAGGCCACCCCTCCCCATGGCTTTGTTTAGGGGTGGACCCACCGCTCCATGCAGGCCACCCCTCCCCATGGCTTTGTTTAGGGGTGGACCCACCGCGCCATGTAGGACACCCCTGTTTATTGAGTAATTAGATAGTTATGTTTGTTTTTGATTTTATCATGTTGCTGTAAAGGGATCTGCTGTGTCTGTCCCAGGCCATTTTGAATTCAGTGATGCCTGTGGAACAGCAAAAGGCAATGGTCACAGCCTAGCCCTAGACAAACTGTAGCCCAATTCTATGACTTGGCATCTATCAAAGAAAGGATTACAGCCAAAATAACAGAATCCCTCCACTCCTAAAGAAGCCTAAAGGCTGCAGAAAGATTGAGAATATATTTCTTGCCATAATGGGCCAAATACTTGGGGCCAATGCTCTATTTATTTATTTAATTTTCTTATATACCGCGCTATTTGTCTAAAAACAATAATACATTTTAAAAGCATTCTTTGTCAAACTAGTACTCGTCGTAAAGCAGAAGATAAAGGAGTGACCATTCCCATTGTTTACTGTTGACTAAGTTGGAGCCAAGCTAAATACGTTTAGGAAAACCCAAATAGATTGTATTACAGTGTCTATACGAGACAATACGAGGGCTGCTTAGTCTGTCTTAAATCAGATAAACAAAGCAAAGTCTTTAGTTGCTTGAGACACAAATTAATAAAACCTTTTTCACCATTGTATTTATCTAAACATCTATAGAAAGCTGGAAATCAATCACAACTTGTAGACTACAGACCTCAGACTGCAGAGAAAGCGAAACTTCAAATGCAGGGCGAAAACTAGGTGTAGGCCTCTTTATCCTCATCCATAACAGCATGGTTTTTGGATTGAGTTTCAGGTGATTTTCCAGCAGCCATACTATAATCACCTTAAAAATTTCTCTGTTTTAGAATACGTTTCAAAAACTGAACTGACCCAAAGGAAGTAAATGTGAATATAGTATGCATACATAAAATATATAAGAGACAAATTCCTGAGAGCCTTTCCTAAAGGGGACAAATAAACACTGAAGAAAAATGGGGGAACGTGGGGAGCCCAGAAGGACTCAACATATCTATATGTCAAGGCTCTGAAGAAGACAGCCGCATTCATATTTGTGATGAACAAGATCAAAAGCTACTGTCATTGAATTAAATAGCTCTCTGCATCGTCATCTAAAATGTTTAATCTCCAAAGTCCTGAGTAGAGGTGTTTCTGTACTAAATGCCTTGCTGGATACAGAAAATCCCTCAACTCCAAAAAGCCAACAAGCGCTTCTACTAACTTTATCACAAAACAAATATAAGCGACAGAGCACTCATTTTCACAGAGGGAGGAATCTAAAGATATTTTTAACATAGCTATCTGCTCGAAGGAAGAGAGGAAACAGCCTTCTGTGAGGAACAAACTACATCAGCCAGAGTCGTCCTGAATCAGGAAAGCGGGTACTTCTTTAAGTATGTTTACTAAGCAGCGGTAGCCCCCTAAATGGGGCCGCGGTTCCAATATATGGAAGCCGCTACCGCTTCTTAAGAAACATTATTTTTTTAGTGCCGTCAAGTCAGTGCTGACTCCTGGTGACCCAGCTGCCTCTGAATTTTCTTGGCAATGTATCACCGGAAGTAGATTGCCAGGCCTTTTCTTCCTAGGCAATGGAGGGTAAATTGACTTGCCCAAGGTCACAAGGAAAGCCAGTGGGAATCTAACCCTTGATCTTCTGGGTACTAGTCTAATGACAGAGGTGACAACCAGTTCTACTCAAACACGTAAGAAAATGCTTTATTTCTCGGCAAGTAGACTGATTGAAATGATGACCATGTCTCTGAAAATCACCATGATATAGCTACCTGGCAGTCCTTACTAGATAGGGAACTAGCTTCTGACCCCCACCTTTGAGTCCTTTGGTAGCAAAGGGGCACTTTAGATTTTAATTTTAGAAGAAAGATAGACAGCTGGTGAGTTGGGCAAAGCTTGATGATTTTAAAAGATAATTTGTAATAGAGAAAACATTGGGGGTGATCCAATCAGAACTAAACACTTTCTCAGCCTCATTTCCATAATCCACTATAGTTAAAATCAATGCCTGAATTACTATGTGTAGCTATTCCAATTTGGCGAATCACTTGAAGCTGATAGAAAATTGCATGAATAAGCATAAAACTATGTATATAAAAGCTAAACTTATGTCCAGTAACACACATACATTTTTCAATGATTTTTGTATTTGAATTGCTTTCCCCTCAATTTCAATTCCAATATCTTTCACCAACTCCCTTCCCAATCCACAAGTCCTCCAATTTACTCACATTCAACTACAGCTTATTGTTCCTTAACCAATCTACAATTGCCTTCACCTTCTCAATGATCTACTGCAGATCCTCCAGTTACTGATTTCCTAATGGTATGAAAATCTGTGTTTCATCTGCAAGATGATGGAATTTGAGGACCACCAATTCTAACACTTTTCAGAGGGGTTCAATAAAATATTTAAAGCAAGTGAAAGGACTGAGCCCTGTGGGACTCCACAGTTCAATCCCGAAGCTTCCAAATATGCCTCTTCCATAACCACTTCTTGTTTCAGCCCTTCTAATAATGGGCTAAACTATTTAAAGACTGTACCTGAAATCCCAGTTGCCGGCCACCAATTTTCAAAAAGGTCATGATGTATCATAATGTCAGTTGCCCCAGTCCTGGCCAACTTCACAATCCCCCTAGTTCCCACACTTTGCTATCTTGGTGTGACACTTGACACCTCGCTTTCCTTCCATCAGCATATCTCACTCCTCACTCACTGGTCCTTCTCTTACCTCCGCCAGATATGAGCTATCCGTCCCTTCCTGTCCTCTCAAGCACTGACCACCCTTCTCCTATCAATCATGTATTGTTTGGATTTCTGCAACTTGGCCTTTGCTGGCATCACTCAGACCCAAATACACCGGCTCCAACTGTTACAGAACACTGCAGCCCAGATCATTACTCATACTACACGTCAGGAACATATTACTCCAATCTTTATTCAGCTTCACTGGCTTACCACATCCATTACAAAGTTCTCCCTTGACTCACTGTATTATATATACAAATGCTCCACAATATTTGGAAGATCTGCTCCAATTTCACACCCTACCCATAGCCTCTGCTCAATTCACATTAATCAGCTGGTCCTCCCATCTCCCTCTTGTGCTCACCTTCAATCTACTCGGCACTTTGCCTACTTTTTCCTGGGCCCCTCCCTCTGGAACTCCCTCCCATTTGCTCTGCACCAAAACCCCTCCTTTCCCATGTTTAAGAACCTTCTGAAAACCTACCTACATAAGAACATAAAATATTCCATACTGGGTCAGACCAAGGTCCATCAAGCCCAGTATCCTGTTTCCAACAGTGGCCAATCTAGGTCATACGTACCTAGCAGTTTCCCCAAAAGACACAGGTTTTGCAATGCTTCTTCCAATTTGTATTTGATCTGCTTCCCACTACTCCCTGACCCTTCATGATGCCTGCCTTCACTCCCTTCCCTAATGATTACCCGCCCTCTCTCTTACGTCTCCTATCTCTGTGCGACTGTACCATCGCTGTCCTGTCATACTTTGTAGTTTCTTTCCTTTTCCGGCCTTCGGCCATTACTCTTTATTCTATATTTGTAAACTGCCCTGGTGTCATGAAGAAGCGGTACAGCAAGAAATCTAATAAACATAATGAACGCTGCAGTTTCCATTAAGATCACTAGCATACGCAACCCCTTATCCAGAACCCAATATACCTCATCCATCAATGATATCAATAAGGTCTCAGTAATTTTTATTTATTTATTTATTTATTTACATTCTCTTATATACCGCGCTATTCTGCATCAGTGCGGTTTACATTGAACAAACTGGAATTACATTGAACAGGGCATTATAACTTGGAGATAACTATTTTACAGGGAACATGGGCTCTGGAGGGTTAAGTGGCTTGCCCAAGACCACAAGGAGCACCTGTGGGACTAGAAACCCCAGTCCTTCCGGCCCAAGGTTGCTGTCCTCTAGTGGGATTTGAACCCCCGACCTTCCGGCCTTATCTCCAAGTTATAATGCCCTGTTCAATGTAATTTCAGTTTGTTCAATGTAAACCGCACTGATGCAGAATAGCGCGGTATATAAGAGAATGTAAATAAATAAAATAAATAAATAAATATGAGCAACGAGAGAGTGCTCTGATAGCTCAGTTAAATGCAGCAGAGACTGCTCTAAATGCAGCAAAACAGCGCACGGCTAGCCTCCAAAGGGAGTTAACCGCTGCACGTCAGGAATGTGGACAGGAAATACAGAGAGTTAACCAAGAAATTCAGAAATTAAGAACTGATTGTTTTGAGTTGGCCTATGAGTTTAACTTGTAGAGTAATGAGACAGAGGACAGAGTGATCTCTCCAGGCTTCTCAAATTCCCAAAGGGTAGATGATGGCAGTTTGCCACTGGAAACCCTGCCCAGTGTAGAAAGGCAGCTTTTCCAGGACAAAGTCAGTTCTCTCCCATCAGCACATGAGCGAAGGAGAGAAACAGGGCGGAGTGAAATACCCTACTCTCGACCCCTCCCCATATAGGGAGAGGTGAAGGGGGCAGTGAGAAGTCCCCCTAGTGATGGAAAACTGTACCAGCCGCGACCACCAGAGGGAGCTGAAGGCAAACAAAATCCTCTGGGGTTCTGCAGGAGGAAAAAAACTATAGTACTCTTACTTCTGTGGCCCAACTGCAAATTATTAAAACTTTGCGGAGTATGGTCACACCTTTTGAGAAAAATGGTCGTGCCACCATAAATGAACATTTAGCTGTAGTCAAAGATGCCTTCCAGGCTCTGAAAATTACCAAGGGGGGGGGGGGGGAGGACATGGTTCTGTATCTCCCATGGTCCTTTGAGGTACCCTGTCAGCAGTTTATCCGGGCCATGGCAGACGATGAAAAGAATAATATCGTCATCTTTGAACAGGCACTAAAGAAACATTATGGGCCATATCCTGCTGCTATCACTGCAAAACAGGCAGCATATAATATGGATTCTCTACAGGGAGAACTATTCAGGCAATTGGTAACAGACGCCACACGTGAAGGAGCCATACTGGACTTGGTGCTTACCAATGATGAAAGTGTTTCTGATGTTGTAGTGGGAGATCATTTTGCATCCAGTGATCACCAGATGGTGTGGTTCAGTATTAGGACTAGGGCTGTTAGAATCCATTCAAAGGTGAGGATCTTAGACTTTAGGAAGACTAACTTTGTGAAGATGGGCCAATACCTCAGGGAGTCGTTAGTGGGATGGGAACAGCTGGGGGATGTAGAAAAACAGTGGGCAAAACTGAAAGGGGGTATTTTAAGGGCAACCAACCTTTTTGTTAAAATGGTAAATAAAGGCAAAAGGAAAAGGAGACCGCTATGGTTTTCGAAGGAAGTACCTGAAAAAGTGAAGAAAAAGAGGGAGGCCTTCATGAAATACAAGAGATCACAGAGAGAGGAAGACAGGCATCTGTATTTGGAAAAACTTAGAGAAGCTAGCAAAGTAGTCAAGAAGGCAAAGATTCAAAAGGAGGAGGAAATAGCCAATGCAATAAAATGGGGGGATAAGACATTTTTCAGATATTTTTATTTATTTATTTATTTAACAGTTCTTCTATACCGCTCTATTTTAGATCAGAGCGGTTTACATTCAACATCAACCATACAACACAGGAACCCTGAGTTGTATTTACAATAAACAGGAGATCAACTTGGAAGTAACTGGGGGGAACTATGTACATTGTATAACATATCTACATCTTATTTACACTGGGGGTCCTGATTCCATTTCAGTGGGTATCTTCTGAGCGATCAGTTGATTATCCTTTTTCATGCTGAGTCTGATTGTTTAATTGTAATGAGTGATTGTCTGAGGGGGCATATGTATGATTACTAGTGCTGGATTCAGGGTAGTATGTGGTGAATAGGTGCTGCTTTAATGCCTTCCTGAAGTCAATTAGGTAAGTGATGTTTCGAATAGAGGTGGGGAGAGCGTTCCATGCTCTGGGTGCGTAAATCGTAAAGGCCCTATTTGTCGTTGCTTTTGTGCATTTTGTTATTACTTTTGGGACCTCTAGTGTGTTTTGCATCATGGGTCTTCTGTTTCTGTTCTGTGGTACTTTATGTATCATCTTGCTGAGGGCTGTAGGGGTCAGGGTGTTTGCGGCTTTGAAAGTTAAGGTTAGAACTTTGTGGCGGATTCTTGCTTGAACTGGTAGCCAATGGAGGTTCATCAGTACTGGCGTTATGTGCTCTCTCCGTGAAGCCCCTGTTAGTACTCTTGCCGCAGTGTTCATTGCAAGCTGGAGAGGAGCCAGTGTTGCTTGAGGGAGACCGTGTAGAATTACGTTGGCATAGTCGAAATGTGGTAATATTAATGCCTGATAGATCGAACGGTAGTCGCTGAAGTCAAGCAGTGGTCGGAGATGTTTTAGGGTCCTTATTTTCATGTATACTGTTTTTACTGTGTTTCTTATGTGGGTTTTCAGATCCAGTTGTTGATCCAGTGTAACGCCAAGGTAGCGGATTGTGGGTTTGGTTTTCAGCTCTGTGTTGCCGACCTTTAAAGAGAGTGGCGGGGTGAAGTCCTGGTTCCTTGAGATGAAAAGGACATCTGTTTTACTGTAGTTGATTCTCATGTTTTGTGTGCTGAACCATTCTGCTGTTGCCTCAAAACATCTTGTTAGAGGGGAGAGGTCTGGTTGGTTGGTCCTGAATGGGATGTATAGTAGGATGTCATCTGCGTAGGCTAGACAGTTGACCTTGAATGAACGTGCTAGGGCACATATGGGCTGCATGTAGATGTTAAACATCAATGCAGATAGTGACGAGCCCTGTGGTACACCCTGGTTTTGTAAAAATGGTTCAGAGGTTGTGGAGCCTGACCTTACATGTTGCCATCTATTAGTCAGGTATGACTTGCACCACTTTAGGGCTGTTCCCTGAATTCCTTTCTCGCTGAGGCGTTGTATGAGGATCTCATGGTTCACCGAGTCGAAAGCCGCTGCAATGTCGAGGAATATGAGGGCGAATCCTTGATGCATTTTGTCGGTTCCAGAGACTAGATGGTCAAATAGGTTGGTGAGTAGGGTTTCAACCCCATGTGCTTCTCTGAACCCATGCTGGGAAGGATCCAGTGGGGCTTCAGTATCAATATGCTGTTGGATTTGGCGCTGTACTAACTTTTCGATTACTTTGGCAAGCATGGGGATACTTGAAATTGGTCTGTATGATTCCACTTTCGTTGGGTCCAGCTTATTATTTTTGAGCAGTGGTCTGATTGATGTTTGTTTCAGACTTTGTGGAAAGTGAGAAGAGGAAGGGCAAAAGTGGTATTGTCAGACTCAAGGGTGCAGGGGGGGAATATGTAGAAGCTGATAAGGATAAAGCGGAATTGCTTAACAAATATTTTTGTTCTGTGTTCACAGATGAAGAACCAGGAGCAGGACCTCAGAAAACACCCACAAATAGGAACAGAAGCGAGGGACATCTTGAACAATTTTCAGAAAACTGTGTTCGTGAGAAACTAGCTCAACTTAAAGTAGACAAAGCGATGGGACCGGATGGGATACACCCTAGAATACTGAGGGAACTTGGGGACGTTCTAGCAACTCCACTGACTGACCTTTTCAATGCCTCGTTGGAGTCGGGAGTGGTGCCAAAGGACTGGAGAGAGGCTCATGTGGTGCCTTTATACAAAAGCGGAAGTAAGGATGTGGTAGAAAACTACAGGCCGGTTAGTTTAACTTCGGTGGTGAGTAAATTATTGGAAACGCTGCTGAAAGAGAAAATAGTGAGGTTTCTGGAGTCTAGCGGATTACAGGATGCGAGGCAGCATGGATTCACCAGAGGCAGGTCTTGTCAGAAAAATCTGATTGATTTCTTTGACTGGGTGACCAGGGAGTTGGACCGAGGGAGAGCTCTAGATGTGGTGTATTTAGATTTCAGTAAAGCCTTTGACACTGTTCCTCACAGGCGACTTATAAACAAACTGAGCACCCTAGGGATGGACCCTAAAGTTACTGCTTGGGTTAGAAATTGGTTGGGTGGGAGGCGACAAAGAGTACAAGTAAATGGAGCTCACTCTGAGGAGAAGGATGTTACCAGTGGTGTGCCCCAGGGATCTGTCCTTGGTCCGATTCTTTTTAACATTTTTGTTAGTGATATAGCGGAAGGGCTGTCGGGTAAGGTTTGCCTCTTTGCAGATGATACCAAAATCTGCAATAGAGTAGACACCCAGGAAGGTGTAGATAACATGAGGAGGGATCTAGCTAAGCTTGAAGAATGGTCTAGAATTTGGCAGCTGGGATTTAATGTTAAAAAATGTAAGGTCATGCATTTGGGCTGCAGCAATCCAAGGGAGCAATACAGTATAGGAAGTGAAGTACTTTTTTCCACTAAAGAAGAGCGGGACCTAGGCGTGGTTGTGTCTGATGATCTTAAAGTAGCTAAACAGGAAGAAAAGGCGACGGCAAAAGCTAGAAGGATGCTTGGGTGCATATGGAGAGGAATGGCTAGCAGAAAAAAGGAGGTGATAATGCTTCTCTATAAGTCTTTGGTGCAACCTCATTTGGAGTATAGTGTGCAATTCTGGAGACCGCACCTTCAAAAGGATGTGAACAGGATGGAGTCGGGGCAGACGGTGGCTACTAAAATGATTAGTGGGCTTCATTATAAAGCATATGAGGACAGACTTAAGGATCTTAATATGTACACCTTAGAGAACAGGCGGGATAGAGGTGATATGATTGAGATGTTTAAATACCTCCGTGGCATAAATGTTCAGGGAGAGAGCCTCTTTCAATTGAAAGCAAGTTCTGCTACGAGGGGACATGGGATGAGGGTGAAGGGAGATAGATTCAGGAGTGATATGCGGAAATATTTCTTTACGGAAAGAGTAGTGGATCCATGGAATAGTCTCCCAGTGGAGGTGGTAGAGATGAGGACAGTAACTGAATTCAAAAAAGCATGGGACCAACACAGAGGATCTCTAAAGGTAAAAAGGGGGCTGTTGTAGTTGTTGATATGGAAGGACAGACTAGATAGGCCATGTGGTCTTTTTCTGTCATCATGTTTCTATGTTTCTATGACCTATGGGGAAGAGGAAACACCCCGAGAGTTTGCCTACAGACTTAGGCAGACCTTCTTCCAGAGTGATCCTCCCTGGGAAACGATAGAACACCATCAGGAGTTTCGTAATCTTTTCTGTCAGTTGCTCCTTCCATCTGTTAAGGCTTAATAGGCTGAGAAGCGTCACGAACCCCTGTCACATGTGATAGAACACGCTGAGTGGATTTTTGAAGCTGTTCCTAACATGAGGGCTAACAATAATGGCAGCACAGTAAAGGCTCCAAGCAAAGCCAAGGAGCCAAAACAGAGTGTTAGTGCTGTAAAATCTACTCTCTTTGGAAAGTAACTCTTCTCCTCCTGCTTCACAGAATCCTCCCAGGCCCACCCCATGGACAGAGAATGACAGTCCCGCAGTGGACAGCGAGGGTCCAGCCTTTGACACCATCAGGAAGAACAAGTATTTTCTGGGTAAACTCAAGCCAAAAGGACAGAGGTACACTGTTCCTGTTACAATTCAGCAGGCATTTCTCTTTGAGGGCCTGATAGATTCAGCCTCTGAGGCTACCCTGATTACCTCGAGTCTCTTCGATAGGCTCACGGCTTCCTTGGGGGGTCAGAGGACCCTACACATCACACCCAGTGATTTGTCACTCACAGCTTATGGGAATCAGTCCATAGAGCCGATGGGGCAGGTCTGGCTTAACCTCCAAATTGGAAAATTACAGGTGAAACCTCCTGTCATCATTCCTAAGTGTCCTGGGGAAGAACTCTTGATTGGCAATGAACTCCTGAAAAGGTTATGCCCCATTCTGGACTACGTCCAGGAAGTGATCTGGACACAGGTCGCACACCCCATACCTTATGCTAAGGTAAAATATGACAGCAGGGTCAGCGGTCCTTGTTCTGTGGAATGTAAGGAGATGTCCATCAGGATTAATTTCCAGAGGTCCGCCTATCCCCAACTCCTACAGCTCCAGTATGAAAGGGCTGGAGATGAGAGTTAAGGAAGTAGCAATGTAGTTGCAATCAAAGCGGGTTCGGTAGCTAACATTGTCCTTGATACTGATTGCCTGCAGATATTCCTGAAGGAACCTGTGGAAGGTTGTGAGGTACAAACCCCTCCTCCATCCAATCAATGCCTAGGTCACCCTAGGAGACTGACAGACATATTCTCTGCTGAGAAAGGTCCCTTTATATATGTGCAGGTGGGCATGCCACAGAAGGAAAAGGCCTACCTATTACCCCACTGTGACCACTCCCTCATCAGTGAGACTCTTTTCTATCGGCTCAAACAAAAGATCACCCTTGATTGGGTAATGGGGGCGAAGACTTTGTCCCAAGTGCCTGGGGAAGGACTCAAGATATTAGTGGGCTACTGCAATCTCCCCTTGCAAGTTGGGGTCAAAGGTTTTCAGCACACCTTCTCCATCATCAGAGGACTTGAGGTGCCCCTCTACATAGGCTCAGATTGCCTTATTAGACTAAGAACTTATGTGGATTTCGTGAACAACATCCTCTGGAGTTAGGATGGAAGGAGAGCCGGTGAAGTTCTCTGCTGCCCGCCCATCACTACGGGCTGGTCAGACGATTCCTCAAGTTTGTGAAGTGGTCAGTGCAGAAGACATCCAAATACCTGGGAGGGTACAGGATTGTCCCCTGCAGATACAGGTGACCAGAGGACAAGTGGTCTCAGACAATCTGGTCTTCTTCAGTCCTAACTTCCGCTTTGAGGAGTTGGGCCTAGCCATGGGTCCCATACCCTGCATGGAGGTCACAGCTCCCTCACTACACTTATTGCTCACCAATCCAAACCCAGATCGCATTCAATTTGTGAAAGGTGAACCCCTGGGATTCCTAGTGGGAGAATCATTCCCAAGTGTGGAATTGAGTCTCCAGATTATTGGGGAAGCCCCTGTTTCCTGGAACATCTGTGAAGAGGGGGGAACCCTTGGGTGTGTAAGATCCTCACCTCGAGGCCTCCTCACCTTACTGTTTGTCTGGCCACATAGTGCAGTGACCTCTCAAGTGGACCTAGAGTCTGCCCATCTGATTTTGTCAAGTAAGCTCGATAAGGTTGTTAGTTACCTCACCCACCAGGAGGGGGGAGTCCCATGCTGTCCAAGCCATCGAGGTCTCCTCTCTCCAAGATGAGATTGAGGAGAAGGTTGAAATATCCCCAAACAAACCTGTTCCTGGATTTGACAAAATGGTTGCGAGAAAACTTGCTGAAGCAGACGCCTGCACTGATGAATCAGAAAGGACCCAATTAAAAGAACTGCTGTACCAACATAAGGACCTGTTTGCCACTGACACCTATGACTGTGGTCTCACCAACCTACATGTCACCCGTATTCCTACGGATCCAAACAGTAAACCTGTCTTTGTGAGACAGTATAAAATCCCATTGGCCTCCTATGAATCTGTTCAGGAAATCATCAATTCCCTAGAACAAAAGGGAATTATACGCCAATGCAACAGTACTTACAATGCCCCGCTGTGGCCTGTCATCAAGAAAGACTCCAGCTGGCGCTTAGCTTTGGACTATTGCCAGCTCAATAAAAAGGTACTTCTATCCAGATGGCCTATGGCACATCTGGGACAGAACTTAGCCACCATCAAGGGCGCAAAGTACTTTACAAGCCTGGATCTGGCCTCAGGATTTTGGACTATACCTGTCCATCCAGAAGACCAACATAAGCTGGCTTTTACCTTTGGTAGGCAACAATATACTTGGAATCGGACACCGTTTGGGTATCTGAATGCACCAGCAGACTTCAATATTGTCCTGCATAAGGCTTTGCCTGATGCTGAGACTAGAGGCACCCTCGTCTATGTAGACAACATTCTGGTGAAGAGCACCAGTTTTACTGACCATTTTCAAGAAAGAGAGCATGTTTTCCAGCAACTGAAAGCTGCGGAAGCAAAGCTATCCTTGTCAAAGGGCCAATGGTGCCGGAAATCCCTTAATTATTTGGGTTATGAAGTTTCTGCTGATGGACTGCGGCCTCAAAGGAAAAGAATTGCGGCCTTGCAACAATTCAAACATCCAACCAACGTGAGTGAGCTGCGCTCATTCTTGGGTATTTGCAATTATTCCCGCCAATTTGTGGACCAATATGCAGAGATTTCACAACCCCTGGTCAAACTCCTCAAAAGAGATGAACCTTGGGCATGGAATCCCGACCAAGAGGCAGCTCTAAAAGAGCTGAAGGCTGCTTTGAGTCTAGCTCCTTGTCTTGCCTATCCGGAGAGTGGCAGAGAATTCTTTGTGGAACTAGGTTTCACCGATCACTCTATGAGTGCTATTCTGTACCAGATGCATGACACAGATAGGAAAGTTATTGTCTATGCCAGCAAGACTTTAACGGAAGTGGAGAAGAAATACTCTGACTGTGAGAAATCCTTGTTGTCCACAGTCTGGGCTCTCCAATATTTCCGCAGTTATATCCAAGGTGAGAGGTTGGTTGTTGAGACCCATCACCAACCCATCAAGTTCCTAGGCAGTGATCGGATTAAATCAGGACAAGTGTCGAACAGCCGCATTGTTTCCTGGACCTTAGCTCTTCAGGGATGGCCCCTAGAGGTAAGGTATGCTCAAAACCGCAAGGATGCAGTCACACAGGGCCTGGCTGAATTGCACGATTGCACTGCCAGAGAACCATTAGTGGGTAATTTAGACACCGAAATGGAGTCATTTACACCTGAGCCTTCTCGTCATCGTCCTTATGATGAGAACCTCTGTAAAGGCTACCCCAAAGTGTATGTGGACGGTTGTGCTTACCATCGAGAGCCTGACCATGAACTGGTAGCAGGTACAGGTGTAGTTTGGAACCAGAACTACCCTTGTGAACCCTTGAAGTACCGTTTGGGTACCAAGACTAAACAGTATGCTGAGCTAGCTGCAGCACTGGCAGCTCTCCAGTCCGCTGCTCAGGGAGGGGTTCGCACCCTAACCATCTGTATTGACTCAGATTACGTCCGACAGAATTTTGTTTCCCATGTACCCATTTGGAAATCTAACAATATGTTGAATTCCAAAGGGAAACCTGTCAAACATGCTGAATTAATTCTGGCCTTGGACAAGGTAACTCATGAAAATGACATGACCATCTACTGGAAGAAAGTAAAAGGTCATTCCCGTGTTGACAATCCTGACAAGATTGGAAATGATCTTGCTGATCAGCTTGCCAAGGAGGGTGCTATCTCGGGAGACCTCTGGCAGTTGGAGGCCCCCGAGACCAATGGGCTCCGAACTGTGAAGGCAGTTACCAGGCAACAAGCCCAACTATCCACCATGCCCCCTGTGGTTCAATGGTGTAGCGAGATCACAGATCTCAACCTCATGCAAGCCCAGAAACAAGATCCTACTCTCGGACGTTTCTACTTTTTTCTGCAAAACCCCCAGGAACACCCATTAACTCTGGAGGATTGTCAGGACAATGAGGAACTGAGGATCCTCTACATCTCCAAGGACATGTTCCACCTCCAGAAAGCTCTGTTGATTCGGACAAGCAAGTATGGTATTGTGCAATGGGTGTACCTCAGGCCTTCTGTGGAGTTATGTTGCAACATGCTCATGACGAGCCTTGTGCCGGTCATAGAAGTGACAGAGTAACCTATGACATGTTGAAACAAGTGGCCTACTGACCTCACATGTACCAAGATGTCCAATTGTATACTAAAGGTTGTCTAACCTGTTGCAGATTTCAACCTGCAGCTCCTTTTCATAGAGCACCTTTGAGAAACAAAGGTCTGACCATGCCTTGGTCTGATCTCCAAACTGATTGGATCGGCCCTGTGCTCCGATCCTCTCGAGGCAACAAATATATGTTGACCGTTACCTGCTTATTTACCAAGTGGGTCGAGTGCATCCCAGCACCCAACTGTACCACCGAGACCACGGCCACCTTGTTGTTAAACCATGTTTTCAGCAGGTGGGCCTACCCATGCGAGTGGAATCCGACCAGGGTTCCCACTTCACGGGACAAGTCATCAAGCATCTGTGGAAGTTACTGGGAGTGAAAGCCAAAGTCCACATTGCTTATCGTCCACAATCCTCTGGACAGGTGGAGAGAGCAAATAAAACTATCATCAATATCTTGAAGAAATATGTCTCTTCCTCTGGGAAGGACTGGGACATCAAGCTGCCCTTGGTCCTGATGGCTATCAGAGCCACTCATCATCAGGCTACTGGTGTATCCCCTTTTGAGATGATGACAGGTAGGGACATGGTTTTACCCCTTCATCTTCTTTACAGGACTAATGATGTGAATCTCATGGCTGCTACAACTGCTCATGAATATGTTGCCCACTTAAGACAACACTTGCAAAGTGCCTTTGCCTTTGCCCAAAAGAATTTGGACACTGCTGCTAGGGGTAGGAAAGCCTATTATGATTTGAGGACTACCTCTAAAGAATACCAGATTGGCGATAAGGTATTCTACTACAATTTTGGTAAGAATAAGGTCAAAGACTGTACATTTCTACCTAGCTGGAACGGTCCATTTCCTATTGTGGATAAAGCCTCCCCTGTTGTTTATCAAAGTCAAATGAAGACAGCTACTGAGAGGGAAGGCTCCCTTAAATGGGTCCACATTAATCAGCTTAGACTGTGTCATCCCAGTAAGCTCCTTCCTGAAGAACCTCTTGATGAAGTGAGTGATACTAACCTTGAGGCAGGATATTTATTATATATATATATTATTTATTGACAATCTCTTATATACTGTGCTATTCTGCATCAGTGCGGTTTACATTGAACAAACTGAAATTACATTGAACAGGGCATTATAACTTGGAGATAACTATTTTACAGGGAACATGGGCTATGGAGGGTTAAGTGGCTTGCCCAAGACCACAAGGAGCACCTGTGGGACTAGAATCCCAGTCCTTCCGGCCCAAGGTTGCTGTCCTCTAGTGGGATTTGAACCCCCGACCTTCCGGCCTGAAGTACCTTGCCCCAACCACTAGGCCACTTCTCCACTCCTGGATAGCCTGTTTGTTCTATTTTACAGATGTAAAACCGAACTTTGAAGGTCCTGTTCCTGTTTTTGATGTTAGCGGGATCCGAAGTTGCCAGATTGATTGAGCCTGGCCCACTTTCTGGTGTTGTGCTGCAGGATACACCTGGTTTCTTGATTACACAGTCTCAGACTGTCACACAGAAAGTCTTTGTGTCACTGGATCCCTGACATGTTTTACAGAAAGATTTCAGTATTTCTGTTACACACACACACCTAACACACAACAGTGGTTTAAACCACAGCAGAATTGTCTATGCTTAAAGATCTTTTGAACGATGAGCGTACTTTCATGCAACCAATACACGATCTTACTTATGATTTGTTTAGAGAACTAGACAATAGCATCAGTAACTTGATTCAAGGACAGATTCCTTCATATTTGTTATCTACAGACCTTATTACAGAAGCTTCTGCTAAAATAACCTGAACTCACATTGAGCCACTCCAGATCCAGATGTTGGATGTGTTTCGAGGTCATGAGATTGATTTCACTGCAGCCTTGATCTATCTTCTGGACTATAAGGACTCTCACACAGTTGAACTGTCTATTGACCAAGAAAACCTTGCAATTGCTGATTACAACTTTGATTCACGTGATATGGACATTTTACAAACTGATTTTATGTCATATGCCATTGTGCCTGGTATTTTCTTTCTGTTGGTGCTCCAGTTCCTTATCTCCTTGTATCAACAGAGACAGATTCTTACTCTTCGTCGCTCTATGCGTCCTGCACCTCTGCTACCTGCCATGCGTCTGCAGGATTTGCTGGAACGTCACCATTTTCTTTTCAAGTTATCCATTACTCTTAATTGAGTTGTCTTTTATCATAGATAGCATGTGTTTATTTTACTAACACATTTACACATTGCTTATCATTACATTTGAGTGTTCTCTTTGGTGTTACACTAACACATTATATTGCATTACCGATATACCTTTTTGGTTTTAGGTACACTATATACTCTTGAGTTTGAAGTTAACACACATTTTCTTGATTGAATTGATTTGACTGTACATATGTCATATTATTTTAACTTCTTTTATTGCTTGAGTATATTCACAGTATTATTCCTCATGCAGTATTGCTTTCATCTATTGTGCTTGAAGTATTATCCACTTTTTATGCTTTAGTCAACCATTTGTCATTTGGTTCTGACCTGCATGGTAGTACTGCTAGTTAGGTTTTGTATGATGGAGTGTACTCCCTTGTAGAATACTCCATCTTACAAGGGGTGGGGAAGATGTAGGGCTGGTACCCCTGCAAGTCTACACCTGCAGTTCTCCGGCCTGCTCAGCAGCTCAGGCCTGAACCTAGCTGATCAGACAAGATGGATTCCTCACTACACTTTTGCTGTGTTCAGCTACAGACGTGACCTCCAAGCAACTGCTGGCGCAGCGTTTCTATGTGTGCATACAGAAGCTATTGTCCCTGGCTAATTCACTGCCCACATGCAAGAACATCTGCTTCTCCGGTGCTTATCTATAGCTGGTTCTACTGGCCTTGGACACTTGTACCTATGCCCAGAAAACGACATACTGTTTTCTCAGCATGACATCTTACTATGGATACTTCATCTGCAAGAAGATGCCCGTCATCTACCTCCTGATTCACTGAGAACACCTTGGACTGTCTTGTGCCAACCAATCATCGGACCTATGACGGAGAATCATCACAAAGAATAATACAGTCTGCGCAGAAGAACTTACACAGGTTTTTCGCTGTTTGTGCCCTGCTTACCTGTTTTCTGCTACTTGATCTGTCTGCAAGACAGCCACACTACGTATGGGCAAGGCCGTTCTCCAAAGGACTGAGATAAGACTTCCGCAGATACCTTCAGTGCTGTGTTCTAACGCGGCTTGCCTCCGAAAAGGGCTGTAGCCTGCGTTATCTAGCTTAGCTGCCTCCTTGGACGTGCTGCTCCAGAGTCTCCGGACATCAGCCTGAGTGACAGATGAAGCTAAGGTACAGTCTCTCTCCTCCTCCGGATGGGCAAGGGTTAGCTAGAAACTTATTCCATAACTTTTCTCAGTGCAGAGCGAATCAGTGACGTCTGGTTACTAATTAGTAATTTCTTACTTTGTCCAATTGTAATTCTGTGTCGTAACAAATTTCTACCTCATGTTTCTAATTATATATATATGTTTGTATATTTTTCTACCTGGCTGTCCATAATAAAATCTAATATATTTATTTATTTACATTCTCTTATATACCGCGCTATTCTGCATCAGTGCGGTTTACATTGAACAAACTGAAATTACATTGAACAGGGCATTATAACTTGGAGATAACTATTTTACAGGGAACATGGGCTATGGAGGGTTAAGTGGCTTGCCCAAGACCACAAGGAGCACCTGTGGGACTAGAAACCCCAGTCCTTCCGGCCCAAGGTTGCTGTCCTCTAGTGGGATTTGAACCCCTGACCTTCCGGCCTGAAGTACCTTGCCCCAACCACTAGGCCACTCCTCCACTCCAGACACTTTCCACTAATATATATATATATATATATATCAACAAAACAGACTTCTTTTGTGGCTCATTGCCAGAATAAGTCACAGAACTGCGGGCTGGGTATCAGTAGCCAATTTCCTCTAGATTTAACTGAGAGCCTACCTAACTTATCTTTTTGCGCTACTAATAATCCCTACACTTCCAATAATTTGCAAATACTAATGAATAACCTGGCCACAACTGATCTTTCCTTCTCTCCTCCTAAATCCTTGGTCTATGATAGAAAAAGTAATCAGTGAGTGGTCTTACCTTGAAAATCTCTTTCCTACAAAGAAGACAAAATGCAATAAACCTGCAACCTCATGGACAGCTCCCTCACAAACTACTTAAACCTTAATTCCTCAATCATCCAAATTAAAATCAGTCATAATCAAGATGAGATCACGCAAGCACATGAGTGGGTGAGGAGTTCCTTGCTGCGCTCCCGGGCCGCCCTGCTGAATCTAAGTAAAAATCGGATGGAAAAGGCCGCAAATTGGGAGAGTGGGAGGCGGAAGCAATCGAGAGAAGGCTCGGTAGTGGAAAGTGTCTGAGTGGCGTGGGCTTGCGGACACAATGTGGTCAGCGGCGAAGTGGAGGAGTGGCCTAGTGGTTGGGGCAAGGTACTTCAAGCCGGAAGGTCGGGGGTTCAAATCCCACTAGAGGACAGCAACCTTGGGCCGGAAGGACTGGGGTTTCTAGTCCCTCAGGTGCTCCTTGTGGTCTTGGGCAAGCCACTTAACCCTCCATAGCCCATGTTCCCTGTAAAATAGTTATCTCCAAGTTATAATGCCCTGTTCAATGTAATTTCAGTTTGTTCAACGTAAACCGCACTGATGCAGAATAGCGCGGTATATAAGAGAATATAAATAAAATAAATAAATAAAAAGGAGAAAACCGCGACTGCACGTGAAACCAAGATGGTGACTGCGACGAGAAATGGTAGCGTGCTGGATTCCTCGGGGAAGGAGAGTGTAGAATCGGACCCAGAGGAAACAGCACAGGAGGTAGTCAAAATGCTTGAGCCTAAGTTTGACAATGTGATGAAGAAGTAGGAACAAATGGGTGAGACCTTTGCTGAGATAACACGTAGCATGGAGGAGTTGGAAGATACTGAGCTAACACTGGAACGAGACACCCAAAAACATCAGAAGCAGATTGAATCGCTGATGCTAAAAGTAGATGCTAAGAACTTAAGAACATAAGATATGCCATACTGGGTCAGACCAAGGTCCATCAAGCCCAGTATTCTGTTTCCAACAGAGGCCAATCTAGGTCATATGTACCTAGCAGTTTCCCCAAGGGACACAAGTTCCACAATGCTTGTATTGGTTCAAGCATTGATATCCTGGGTCCCTTAATGGTTTATGGACCTTTCCTCCAAGAACTTGTCCAAACCTTTTTTAAACCCAGCTACACTAACAGCCTTTACTACATCCTCTGGTAACAAATTCCAGAGTTTGATTATACGTTGAGTGAAAAAAAAATTTCTTTTATTAGTCTTAAATAGTTTACCCTGTAGCTTCATTGCATGTCCCCTAGTCTTTCTATATTCTGATAAGGTAAACAATCGATCTACGTTTACCTGTTCCACTCCGTTCATTAATTTATAGACTTCTATCATATCTCCCCTCAGCCGTCTCTTTTCCAGGTTAAAGAGCCCTAACCTTTTTAGCCTTTCTTCATAGGAGTATCCTTCCATCCCCTTTACCATTTTGGTGGCTCTTCTCTGAACCTTTTCTAAAATCGCTATATCCTTTTTAAGATACGGCGACCAGAATTGCACACAATATTCAAGGTGCGGTCTCACCATGGAACGATATAGAGGCATTATAATATCTTTTGTTTTATTTTCCATTCCTTTCCTTATCATACCTAGCATTCTATTTGCTCTCCTGGCAGCTGCTGCACACTGGGCCGAGGGTTTTAACATGGTATCCACAATGACACCTAAATCTTTTTCCTGGGTGGTAGTTCCTAATGTGGAACCTTGCATCGTGTAACCATACTTTGGGTTGTTCTTCAATAGGTGCATAACCTTGCACTTGTCCACATTAAATTTCATCTGCCATTTTGATGCCCAGTCTTCCAATTTATTAAGATCCTCTTGCAATTTTCCACAATCCTCTTGGGTTTTAACAACTTTAAATAGTTCTGTGTCATCTGCAAATTTGATAACCTCACTCGTTATTTCACTTTCCAGGTCATTTATGAATATGTCAAAAAGCAGCGGACCCAGCACAGATCCCTGGGATACACCACTATTCACCTTTCTCCGTTGGGAAAATTGGCCATTTAGCCCTACCCTCTGCTTTCTATCTTTTAACCAGTTCCTGATCCACAATAGTACACTGCCTCCTATCCCATTAGTTTTGCCAAACGTCTCTCATGAGGGACCTTGTCAAAGGCTTTCTGAAAGTCCAGATACACAATATCAACCGACTCACCTTTGTCCACCTGATTATTCACTCCTTCAAAAAAACATAACAGATTAGTAAGACAAGATCTTCCTTTTCTAAAGCCATGTTGGCTGTCTTCCATTAGGTCATGACTATCTACATGCTGAGTAATTTTATTCTTTATGATGGTCTCTACCATTTTTCCTGGTACTGATGTCAGGCTCACCGGTCTGTAGTTTCCTGGATCACCCCTGGAACCCTTTTTAAAAATTGGTGTTACATTGGCGATCCTCCAATCTTCAGGTATTAGAGATGATTTTAATGATAGTTCACAGATTACTAATAGCAGGTCTGCAATCTCATATTTCAGTTCTTTCAACTCCCTTGGATGTATACCATCCGGCCCAGGTGATTTGCTACTCTTCAGTTTATCTAATAGTTGTAATACATCTTCCCGATGTATCGATATTTCCTTCAATTCTTCCGCACCTTTAAATACCACTTCAGTCATGGGTAACATCCCTACATCTTCCTCAGTAAAGACTGAAGCAAAGAATTCATTCAGTCTCTCTGCTATCGCCTTGTCGCCTCTTAGTGCTCCTTTAACCCCTTTATCATTTAATGGACCAACTGACTCTCTCACAGCTTTTTTGCTATGAATGTACTTGAAAAGGTCTTTACTTCGCGTTTTTGCTTCCGCAGCAAGCTTCTTCTGAAATTCTCCCTTTGCCTGCCTTATCAATGCCTTGCATTTGACTTGCCAGTGCTTGTGCTGTTTCCAGGTTTCGTCGTTTGGCTCTTTTTTCCATTTCCTGAAAGATGCTTTTTTGGCAACAACAGCCTCTCTGACCTCACCTTTAAACCATGCTGGCAGTTTTTTGGACTTCCTTCCACTTTTCTTAAAGCGTGGAATACAGCTGGTCTGGGCTTCCAAGATAGTATTTTTCAACAACAGCCAAGCCTGATGTACGTCTTTAACCTTTGCAACTGCTCCTTTTAGTTTTTTCTTAACTGTTTTCCTCATTTTATCAGTCTCCCTTTCGAAAGTTAAAAGGTAGTACTGTGGATTTCCTTACTATCCCCTCCTCCACTAATTAAATCAAAGGCGATCATGCTATGATCACTATTGCCAAGTGGCCCCAACAACCTTATCTCTTGCACTAGATCTGGTGTTCCACTAAGGATTAGGTCTAATATGGCTTCCCCTCTGGTCGGTTCATGAACCAGCTGCTCCAAGAAGCAGTCATTTATTTCATCTAGGAACTTTATCTCCCTAGCATGTCCTGACGTGACACTGACCCAGTCGATACCGGGGTAGTTGAAATCACCCATTATTATTACTGCGCTGTAACGTTTGTTAGCTTCCTTGATGTCTTTGAGCATTTCATCATCCATTTGGTCATTCTGGCCAGGCGCTTGATAGTACACCCCCACTGCCATTGCCTTCCCCCTTTTACATGGAATTTCAATCCATATAGATTCTACAGCAGATTTTGTTTCCTGCAAAACTTTAATCCTTTCTGACTCAATGCCCTTTCTAACATAGAGAGCAAGGGGCATATGATCTTGAGAACAGATCTAGGAGAAACAACTTGCGCCTTGTGGGAGTGCCAGAGAGCTGGTCAGAACAGCAACTGGCAGAATTGTTTGAGGTGTGGCTGCCAAAGGAGCTGGGCCTAGAGACCATACAAGGCAAGATAAAAGTGGAAAGAGTGCATCGGCTGGGTCAAAGGATGGAAAGTAGAGAGAGACCAAGGTCGGTGCTGGCGAGGATACTAAACTTCCAGCACAAGACCCTTCTATTACAGGTCTACCGGAAGCAACGCAACCTAAAGTTGAACAACAAGCCTATACTTATGTTCCAGGACTACTCAGCGACGCTTGCCGCAAAAAGGAAAGAATTTTCTACAATTTGTAGCAAGCTGGCACATGGAGGCATACACTTTGCTCTGACCTACCCAGCTACTTTGAGAATATACCACAAGGGAGCAACACATGCTTTTGAGCAGGTGGCAGCGGCGAGGAAATTTACGGCCGCATTGCAATTGGAAAAGACACCTGATAGAGTATAGCCTGGACATATATGTTGTTGGTTTAGCACTTTGGAGACTTAAATAAGGCTAAGGCTCTCTGGACGGTGGAAAAGGGGAACACCATGGGTGAAGTTATGTTATGATGAACAAGAGAGACCCGCCATAGGGAAAAGAGGATGACCGCCTTTCTATAGGCACGCCAGAGTCTTGGAGGCGGGGCGGCCCGGAGGTGTGGACAGTGATCTAATCCCAGTGTTTGAGGGTTCCTCCTACGGCAAAACAGACTGATAATAAGAAAGGAGAGGGAGGGTGATGGGGGGAGTGTTGAGGGGAATGTGTGTGTGTGTGTGAGTGTGGTGTTAAGTGTGAGGTTTTTGGTTAGATGTGTGAGTTTTGACGGGATTTATAGGGGGGAGGAAGATGCTGAGGGTGGGGGGAATAAGGAGATGGAAAAATGGAAGGGGAGGAAGGAAACGGTGGGGGAAAGGTTAGGTCAAAGAAGGAAATAGGGCAATCCCAGAGGGCATATTGTGCGCATGGGGTGTTGGAGCGTTGCTCTGAAGTCGGGGCTGGGTGACTTCTGAAGCAAAAGGAGATGCCACATATGTGAGTTGTGGATGCGTTAAACAGGAAGGCTACATAATGTAAAGATAATTTCCTGGAATGTGGGGGGGACTGGATCACCAGTTAAATGCACCAAAATCCTCCAAGCTCTTAAAAGGAAAGGGGCACAAATAGCGCTGTTGCAGGAGACCCATCTGAGTGCTGTCGAGCATCAGAAACTTGCCAGAGATTGGGTAGCGAGCACATATGGGGCAACATCAGGGGCCAAGAGGGTGGGGGTAGTAGTGCTGGTGAAAAGAGGCCTGCCGCTGAATGTGAGCAAGTGTGAGGTTGACACCCAGGGGAGATACATTTTGCTGCATGCCGAGTTATACAATGAGGAAATTTGGATAGGGAATGTGTATGCCCCGAATGTACACGATCATGAGCTCATAAATCCCTGCTGGGGTTTATTACGAAAGCAGGAAGGAGAAACTGATCATGGCAGGAGACTTTATTAACTGAGATCACAGAGAGAGGAAGACAGGCATCTGTATTTGGAAAAACTTAGAGAAGCTAGCAAAGTAGTCAAGAAGGCAAAGATTCAAAAGGAGGAGGAAATAGCCAATGCAATAAAATGGGGGATAAGACATTTTTCAGATATATTAGTGAGACGAGGAAGGGCAAAAGTGGTATTGTCAGACTCAAGGGTGCAGGGGAGGAATATGTAGAAGCTGATAAGGATAAAGCGCAATTGCTTAACAAATATTTTTGTTCTGTGTTCGTGAGAAACTAGCTCAACTTAAAGTAGACAAAGCGATGGGACCAGATGGGATACACCTGAGAATACTGAGGGAACTTGGGGACGTTCTAGCAGCTCCACTGACTGACCTTTTCAATGCCTTGTTGGAGTCTGGAGTGGTGCCAAAGGACTGGAGAGAGGCTCATGTGGTGCCTTTACCCAAAAGTGGAAGTAAGGATGTGGTTGAAAACTACAGGCCGGTTAGTTTAACTTCGGTGGTGAGTAAATTATTGGAAACACTGGTGAAAGATAAAATAGTGAGGTTTCTGGAGTCCAGCGGATTACAGGATCCGAGGCAGCATGGATTCACCAGAGGCAGGTCTTGTCAGACAAATCTGATTGATTTCTTTGACTGGGTGACCAGGGAGTTGGACCGAGGGAGAGCCCTAGATGTGGTGTATTTAGATTTCAGTAAAGCCTTTGACACTGTTCCTCACAGGCGACTTATAAACAAACTGAGCACCCTAGGGATGGACCCTAAAGTTACCGCTTGGGTTAGAAATTGGTTGGGTGGGAGGCGACAAAGAGAACAGGTAAATGGAGCTCACTCTGAGGAGAGGGATGTTACCAGTGGTGTGCCCCAGGGATCTGTCCTTGGTCCGATTCTTTTTAACATCTTTGTTAGTGATATAGCAGAAGGGCTGTCGGGTAAGGTTTGCCTCTTTGCAGATGATACCAAAATCTACAATAGAGTAGACACCCAGGAAGGTGTAGACAACATGAGAAGGGATCTAGCTAAGCTTGAAGAATGGTCTAGAATTTGGCAGCTGGGATTTAATGTTAAAAAATGTAAGGTCATGCATTTGGGCTGCAGCAATCCAAGGGAGCAATATAGTATAGGGGGTGAAGTACTTTTGTCCACTAAAGAAGAGCGGGACGTAGGCGTGGTTGTGTCTGATGATCTTAAAGTAGCTAAACAGGTAGAAAAGGTGATGGCAAAAGCTAGAAGGATGCTTGGGTGCATACAGAGGAATGGCTAGCAGAAAAAAGGTGGTGATAATGCCTCTGTATAAGTCTTTGGTACGACCTCATTTGGAGTATAGTGTGCAATTCTGGAGACCGCACCTTCAAAAGGATGTGAACAGGATGGAGTTGGTGCAGAGGGTGGCTACTAAAATGATTAGTGCTCTTTATTATAAAACATATGAGGACAGACTGAAGGATTCTGCTATGAGGGGACATGGGATGAGGGTGAAGGGAAATAGATTCAGGAGTGATATGCGGAAATATTTCTTTACGGAAAGAGTAGTGGATTCATGGAATAATCTCCCAGTGGAGGTGGTAGAGATGAGGACAGTAACTGAATTCAAAAACGCATGGGACAAACACAGAGGATCTCTAAAGGTAAAAAGGGGACTGTTGTAGTTGTTGATATGGAAGGACAGACTAGATAGGCCATGTGGTCTTTTTCTGTCATCATATTTCTATGTTTCTATTTGGACTATTTTCACTGAAAAAACATGAAATGATTGGAATCGGCATGTTAAATAAATAAGATACAATGAACCAGGTATATCCAACAGCCAGTCTGTCATTCAGAAAACCAAAATCTAGAGAACACTTGTGAAATATCACTGTGTTCTGCAAAGAAATGTTTCTGCAAATTACCCCTGAGTCTATCTTCTTTCACCTTCATCCTCTGTTCCTTGTTGCAGAGCTTTCGTTCACTTGAAAGACACTCTCCTCCCGTGCATTTATGCCACGGAGGTATTTAAATATCTCTATCATATCTCCCCTCTCCCATCTTTCTTCCAAAGTATACACATTGAGATACTAAAGTCTATCCCCTTAAGACGAAAGCCACTGACCATTTTAGTAGCCACCCTCTGCACGGACTATCCTATTTATATCCTTTTGAAGGTGCGGTCTCCAGAATTACACACAGTACTCCAAATGAGGCCTCACCAAAGACTTATACAGAGGATCTATCACCTCCTTCCTGCTGGCCGTTCCTCTCCCTATGCACCCAAGCATCCTCCTAGCTTTCACTGTCACCTTTTCTACCTGTTTAGCCACCTTAAGATCACCGAAACAATCACCTCTAGGTCCTGCTCTTTTTTCATGGACAGAAGCACTTCACCTCCTATACTGTACTGCTCCCTTGGATTTTTGCAGCCCAAATGCATGACCCTACATTTTTAGAGGGTGTAGTAAAAGTTTAGTGTAGCTGGGTTTAAAAAAGGTTTGGACAAGTTCCTGGAAGAAAGGTCCATAAGCCATTATTAAAGAGGACCCGGGAAATACACTGCTTACCCTGGAACAAGCATTGTGGAACCTATGTATCTTTTTTGGGAACCTGCCAAATACTTGTAACCTTAATTGAGCGCTTTTGGAAACAGGATATCAAGCTTGATGGACCTTGGTCTGACCCAGTATGGCTTTCATTATGTTCTTATATAGTGTTAAATCTCATTCTTCAAGCTTGATGGACCTTGGTCTGACCCAGTATGGCTTTCCTTATGTTCTTATATAGTGTTAAATCTCATTCTTCAAGCTTGATGGACCTTGGTCTGACCCAGTATGGCTTTCCTTATGTTCTTATATAGTGTTAAATCTCATTCTTCAAGCTTGATGGACCTTGGTCTGACCCAGTATGGCTTTCATTATGTTCTTATATAGTGTTAAATCTCATTCTTCAAGCTTGATGGACCTTGGTCTGACCCAGTATGGCTTTCATTATGTTCTTATATAGTGTTAAATCTCATTCTTCAAGCTTGATGGACCTTGGTCTGACCCAGTATGGCTTTCCTTATGTTCTTATATAGTGTTAAATCTCATTCTTCAAGCTTGATGGACCTTGGTCTGACCCAGTATGGCTTTCCTTATGTTCTTATATAGTGTTAAATCTCATTCTTCAAGCTTGATGGATCTTGGTCTGACCCAGTATGACTTTCCTTATGTTCTTATATAGTGTTAAATCTCATTCTTCAAGCTTGATGGATCTTGGTCTGACCCAGTATGGCATTCCTTATGTTCTTATATAGTGCTAAATCTCATTCTTCAAGCTTGATGGATCTTGGTCTGACCCAGTATGGCATTCCTTATGTTCTTATATAGTGTTAAATCTCATTCTTCAAGCTTGATGGATCTTGGTCTGACCCAGTATGGCTTTCCTTATGTTCTTATATAGTGTTAAATCTCATTCTTCAAGCTTGATGGACCTTGGTCTGACCCAGTATGGCTTTCCTTATGTTCTTATATAGTGTTAAATCTCATTCTTCAAGCTTGATGGACCTTGGTCTGACCCAGTATGGCATTCCTTATGTTCTTATGTAGTGTTAAATCTCATTCTTCAAGCTTGATGGATCTTGGTCTGACCCAGTATGGCTTTCCTTATGTTCTTATGTAGTGTTAAATCTCATTCTTCAAGCTTGATGGACCTTGGTCTGACCCAGTATGGCTTTCCTTATGTTCTTATGTAGTGTTAAATCTCATTCTTCAAGCTTGATGGACCTTGGTCTGACCCAGTATGGCTTTCCTTATGTTCTTATGTAGTGTTAAATCTCATTCTTCAAGCTTGATGGACCTTGGTCTGATCCAGTATGGCTTTCCTTATGTTCTTATGTAGTGTTAAATCTCATTCTTCAAGCTTGATGGACCTTGGTCTGACCCAGTATGGCTTTCCTTATGTTCTTATGTAGTGTTAAATCTCATTCTTCAAGCTTGATGGACCTTGGTCTGACCCAGTATGGCTTTCCTTATGTTCTTATATAGTGTTAAATCTCATTCTTCAAGCTTTGCTAGATGCTGCTATCCTCTTTCTTTTCCTGGGTGGACTTCAAACTCTTTGCTAAAATTCTCATGGATAGGATAAAAAAAACTTTCTCCCCTCTGTGGTGCAGAAGGATCATCAGGGCTTATTAAAGGGTGGCTAACCATGGATCATATTTAGAGAGCAGTGAACCTCTTCTATTGGGCCAAAAGTAGATTCTTCCTATTGCCTTGGCAGAGTTTATTGGCCCTTTCTCTTTGGGGTTTTGCAGAAAGTTGGTTTAGAAAGTAAATATTTAGATTGGCTCAAAGTGATTTATTCCTCACTGAAAGCCTGCTGGGGCGTACACAGAATCATTTCAGCTGGGGGAGGGAATAAGGCAGGATTACCCATTGTCTCCCTTGTTGTTCACCCTGGTCATGGAGCATTAGAATGAATAAAGACATTACATAAGGTACAAACAATATAAAATATCTTTATTTGCAGATGTGGTATTTACCCTTATGAACCCATGTAATTCTATAGGTCATAAGAACATCAGAACATAAGAAATGCCATACTGAGTCAAACTAGGATCCATTAAGCCCAATATCCTCATTCCAACAGTGGCCAATCCAGGTCACACATGTACCTGGCCAGTTCCCAAAAAGATACACAGGTTTCACAGTGCTTGTCCCCGTGTAAGCAGTGGCTCCTGCCAGAAAACTGAGTGTCTGTCGCTGCTCTCTGTCATGGTGGTTATCAGTTCTCCCACATGCCTCGTCCCACTGGCCGTGTTGGGCTTCTACTCTCTCCTTCCTGCCAATCTCAACCCTTCCTTCTGCCTCAATCTCACTCTTTTCCCTCCTTTGAAGTCTACTCCATCTGCCTTTTATTCCACTACCTCTCCGGTTAACTATTTATTGACCTCTTGACAAGTCCACCTCTACCTTTCTCGCTGACTTTGACTCATGGCTTTCCTTATTTTTGGATTCCTCTTTCCCCACTCTTATTCTCATCTTTGTTTATTAGTTTTTGATATACCGCTCTTTATATCATCAGGGCAGTTCACAATCATATTAACACTCAGAAATTGGCTCAAGGCCAGATAAGGGTAAAGAACTACAATCATGACAGGAAAGAGGAAGCAACAAGAAACGTGAACAAGACATAGAGGAGAGGTCAACAAATATTCATGTTGATAACTCCTCTGATCCTTATACTTTAAAGCTCCTTTCCCTTATCTCCTCATTTGACCTCCAGCTTTGTTCCACTGCCCCCACTCACCAGCACAGCCACTGTCTTGACCTTGTATTCTTCTCTAATTGCTTACTTCTATACCTCAGTTCTTCCCTATTGGACCATCACCTGCTAAACTTCACTCTTCATCACCTGCCACCTCAACCTTGCCCTGTCTCCTCCAACCTCTTTAGAAATCTTCATGCTGTTGATTCTTTGGCTCTGTCCTCCACTGTCTCATCATCTGTTTCCTCCACTATGTCATCTGAGTCTGTTGCTTCCTATAACGCTGCACTCTGCTCTGCATGCTCTTGCTCAACCCATGCCACTTCCTGTTAGGTGTACTGTACCCCAGCCCTGGCTGTCTTCTGCAATCCACTATCTACATTCCTGTGCCAGTTCAGCTGAGCACACTCGGCTCAAATCCCGCAGCCTTGTGGACTTTCTACACTTCAAATTCATGCTTGTCTCTTTCCAGTCAGCCATAGCACTCACCAAACAAGACTATTATGTCTTATCTGACTAACTTTCTTACCTCTGACCCTCGCCGTCTCTTTACAACTCTCAACTCCTCCTCAAGAAGCCTCTGCCTCCGACCCCTCCTTCCCTTTCTGCCCAAATACTAGCTGATTATTTCCATGACAAAATCCACAAGATCACACTACAATTTCCCACAAGGTCAGTTACTTCCCCTCCTCCCCCTCTAGGGAGTGGGGGAGTAGCCTAGTGGTTAGAACACTGGCTTGGTAACCAAGCAACCAAGGTTCAATTCCCACTAGCACTCCTTGTGGCCTTGGGCAAGTCACTTAACCCTCCATTGCCTCGGAAGAAAGGCCTGGCAATCTACTTCTGGTGACACTGCCAAGAAAACCCAGAAGCTTCTGGGTCGCCAGGAGTCAGGACTGACTCGAAGGCACACATTGCATTTTGCATGATCTCTGAGTCGGAAACCACACACCTTTTCCTCCTCCAAACTCACTACGTGCTCCTCTGATCCTATTCCCATCCATCTCCTAAGCCCCATCTCCTCCACTGTTGTCCCTTCCATCTCTCATATTCTCAAACTATCGCGCTCCACTGCAACTGTCCCTGCAGCGTTCAAGCATGCTGTAGCTACACCTCTTCTCAAGAAACCCTCACTAGACCCTACCTGACTTTCTATCGACCCATCACCCTCCTCCCCTTCATTTCTAAATTACTTGAATGTGCAGCTCACTGCCATTGCCTCAACTTTCTCTCCTCTCAGGTCCTCCTGAATCCTCTACAATCTGGTTTTCTTCCTTTACATTCTACTGAAACGTCTCTTGCCAAAGTCTTCAGTGACTTGTTCCTGGCAAAACCCAAGGGTCTTTACTCGATCCTCATCCTTCTTGACCTTTCTGCTGCTTTTGACTCTGTTGACCACAACCATCTCTCGATACCTTGTCCTTGCTTGGTTTAAAGGGCTCTGTGCTATCCTGATTCTCTTCTTACCTCTCCCATCACTCCTCTAGTGTTTGTTCTGGTGGATCCTCCTCTGCTGCTATCCCACTCTCAGTTGGTGTACTCCAAGGATCTGTCTTGGGTCCACTTCTTTTCTCTCTCTATAACCAGTCCCTTGGTGCGCTCATCTCTTCCCATGGCTTTCAGTACCATCTTTATGCTAATGACTCCCAGATCTATCTCTCTATAGCTGAAATCTCTCCGGCAATCCAGGCCCGGATCTCTGCCTGCCTTTCTGACATTGCTGCTTGGATGTCTCACCGTTGCATGAAATTGAACATGATCAAAACTGAGCTGCTTATTTTTCACACTAAACTCTCCTCTCCCCTTCCTCCTTTCTCAGTCTCTGTGGATAACTCTCTACTCCTCCCTGTCTCCTCCGCTCTCAACCTTGGGGTCATCTTTGACTCCTCTCTCTCCTTCTCCACACACATCCATCTGATAGCTAAAACTTGCTGATTCTTTCTCTATAACATCAACAAAATCCACCCATTCCTTTCTGAACACACTACAAAGACACTTATCGACTCTTTAATTACTTCCCATCTAGACTGTTGTAACCTACTCCTTGCTGGTCTCCTTCTGAATCATCTCTCTCCCCTTCAATCTGTTCAACACTCTGCTGCATGGCTAATCTTCTGCCAGCCTTGTCATGCACTTAATGTTTTATATAAACTGTATTGTTTTGTTAATTTGTAAACCATTTTGATTCGTTGATAAGGCGGTATATAAAACACACACACACACACAAATAAATATTATCCCTCTTCTCAAGTTAATTCATTGACTCCCTATCTGTTTTCAAATCCAGTTCGAACTTCTCTTGCTGACCTATAAGTGCATTCACTCTGCAGCTCCTCACTACCTGTCCTCTCTTCTCTCCCTATACCCCTCTTCGGGAACTCTGCTCTTCTGGCAAACTGCTTCTATCTGTGTCCTTCTCTTCTATTGCTAACTCCAGACTTCGCTCCTTTCACCTTGCTGCTCCTTATGCCTGGAACAAACTACCTGAGTCTGTACATCAGGTGCCTTCTCTGGCCCTTTTCAAATCCAGGCTAAAACTCACCTCGTCACTGCCGCTTTCAGGTGTTGACTCACCTGATCTCCTTTGTGTTTCCTGACCATTCCCCCTAGATGTCTCCCATGTCTACAGATAGTGTTGTCTGTCTTGACTAGATTCACAGCTCCGATGAGCAGGGACCATCTTTTACATGTGTTTGTGCAGCGCCATGTACGTCTTGCAGCGCTATACAAATTCTCAGTAGTAATAGTAGTAGTAATTTCCTGGATCCTCTTGAATAATAGAAACATAGAAACATGACAGCAGAAAAAGATCAAATGGCATATCTAGTCTGTCCTTCCTAATCAATAACTACAACAGTCCCCTTTTTTCCTTTAGAGATCCTTTCTGTTTGTCCCATGCTTTTTTGAATTCAGATACTGTCCTCATCTCTACCACCTCCACTGGGAGACTATTCCACACATCTACCACTCTTTCCATAAAGAAATATTTCCGCATATTACTCCTGAGTCTATCCCCTTTCACCCTCATCCTATGTCCCCTCGTAGCAGAGCTTGCTTTCAATCAAAAGAGGCTCTCCTCCTGTGCATTTATGCCACAGAAGTATTTAAACGTCCCAATCATATCACCTCTATCTCGCCTTTCCTCTAAAGTAATACATATTAAGATTAAGTCTGTCCTCATATGCTTTATAACAAAGACCACTAACCATTTTAGTAGCCACCCTCTGCACCGACTCCAACCTATTCATATCCTTTTGAAGGTGCGGTCTCCAGAATTGCACACAATACTCCAATTGAGGTCATACAAAAGACTTATACAGAGGCACTATCACCTCTTTTCTTCTGCTGGCCATTGTTCTCCCTATGCACCCAAGCATCTTTCTGGCTTTTTTCAGTCGCCTTTTCTACCTGTTTAGTTATTTTAAGATCATCAGACATAATCACGCCTAGGTCCTGCTCTTTTGTGGACAGAAGTACCTCACTCCCTATACTATATTGCTCCCTTAGATTGCTGCAGGCTAAATGCATGACCTTGCATTTTTTTAATATTAAATCTCAGCTGCCAAATTCTAGACTGTTCTTCAAGCTTAGCTAGATTCCTCCTCATGTAATCTACACCTTCCTGGGTGTCTACTCTATTGCAGATTTTGATATCATCCGCAAAGAGGCATACCTTACCCAACAGCCCTTCCGCAATACCACTCACAAAGATGTTAAAAAGAATCAAACCAAAGACAGATCCCTAGAGCACACCACCGGTAACACCCTTCTCCTCAGAGTGAGTTCCATTTACTTGTACTCTTTGTCGCCTCCCACTCAACCAATTTCTAACCCAAGCAGTAACTTTAGGGTCTATTCCTAGGTTTATGGACCTTTCCTCCAGGAACTTGTCCAAACCTTTTTTAAACCCAGCTACACTAACAGCTTTTACTACATTCTACGGTAATGAATTCCAGAGTTTGATTACGCGTTAAGTGAAAAAATATTTTCTCTTATTAGTCTTAAATCGGTTACATTGTAGCTTCATTGCATGTCCCCTAGTCTTTCTACTTTTTTGATGGTGTAAACAACCGATTTAAGATTACCCGTTCTACTCCATTCGTTAATATATAGACTTCTATCATATCTCTCTTCAGCCGACTCTTTTCCAAGTTAAAGAACCCTAACCTTTGTTCTTTCCTTGGACCCGCTGATTCGCACCGTCGTAACTTCGGAAGGGATACAGGGCGTGGGACTGCGGTCGCAAACTTTCCTTATCTCGGCTTTCGCCGACGACTTGTTAGTCCATTTGACGTCTCCAACCACTTCCTTACCTTCACTCTTAGACGAGTTCCAGCGGTTCGGAGCAATTGCAGGCTTGCGCATTAATCAAGATAAGTCTGAAGCAGTAGATGTCTCGGGGCATTTTCGCAGTTCTTGGAGGGGATCCTTCCCGTTGCGGTGGGCAGACAAAGAATTTATCTATCTGGGCATAATATTGACTGGGAATCCCCAGGATTTATACCGACGTAACCTAGACCGGATACTGCGGCAGTTGGCGGTGCAGCTAAGTGCATGGGGACCTCTCCCGTTGTCTCTGGCTGGGAGGATAGCGGCAGTACAAATGATAGTTCTACCCAGAATCCTGTACTGGTTGCAGACCCAACCGGTCTGGTTGCGTCGACGGGACTTGTGTAAACTGGAGGCATTGCTTAAGCGTTTTCTTTGGCGGGGGCAGCGGGCGCGGGTCGCATGGAATCGCCTGCTTGGAAAATGGCGAGAGGGCGGTATGGGCCTCCCCGATCTGAAGACTTACGCATTGGCTTGTCAAGCCAGACATCTGGGGGATTGGCTTGGGGGGACGGAAGTATACACGCCTAGGTCTTTAGAGGAATGTTTGGTGGCCCCTGCGACTCTCCTAGCATTTTTTGCATGGCACATCCACGGATTTCACGGCTACTAGTCGGCAGAGTCCGTTAGTGGACTCGGCCCGACGCACATGGCAACTACTTAACAAATATTGGCAGGAAACGTGGAAGGTGTCTTGTTGGTTGCCGCTACAGGGCAATGCCCACTTCACTCCAGGGTCCGAGACCACGGTGTTTCGGGACTGGTGGACGCGTGGCATCCGGTTGATAGGGCATTTGGTGGACCAAGCGGGAAACTGTAAATCATTCCGAACGCTCAGTCGGGAATACGATCTTCCCGATACGCATTGTTTTGCCTACATACAACTCTCCCACTATGTGGCTGCACTGCCGCGCAGCCCATATTTTGGAATTTTTTCGGTTGGGAGAGGAGCGCCCGCCGTCGATCTCCACCTTGAAACGTAGTTTAGAGCGTTATCGCTCCCTCCCTGATTATAGTGGAGTCGAGAGAGCATGGGCGACTGAATTGGGTGTAGACGTACAGCCGGGATTGGTACTGACGGCATTGAAACGGATTAGCCGACTAGTACAAGGAGCGCGCTGGCGTGAGATCCAATTTAAGTGCGCGACTAGGGCTCATTTTTCACCAAGGCGGGCACTGCGCAGTCGGCTGGACACGGATGACTCCTGCCCACGCTGTTCGGGGCCCTTGGCTACTCTCCTACACATGTGGTGGGGTTGTCCGGGAATACGGGCATATTGGGCTAGGATATGCAGATTCCTTGGCATGCTGCTTCAGCGAAGGCTTCATTGGACGGGCCTATTTGTAGCACTCGATCAGTTGCCGACCCCTGGACCTGTGAAAGCTGGCGAGAGTTTGCTTGTGCGGAAGGCCTGTCTGGTGGGTAAAGGGCCGATTCTTCGGTTGTGGCGGGAACGCCAACTGCCCACTTTTAGTGAATGGCGGAATAACTTCCATCAATTAATGCTAATGGAGCGCTGGTTGGCGCGGGGCAGTGCCAAACGTTGGACAGTTTTTCTGTCGGTGTGGGAACCATATATCCAGCAGCTAGGGCCCCACAGCCGTAATGCCACCCTTCAAGGGGGGAGTTGAGTGAGGGAGGACCTAAGTAGTGGGTATGTTTATGTTTATGTTTATTTCACTTGATAAAACCGCCTTTCATGGGCAAGCAAAGCGGTGTACAATAAAAACCAATAAAAACTTTGTTTTTAAAAAGGCCGAGGCCAGTGAAAAGGAAAAGAAATACACTTTCTGGACAGAAAAGCAATAGAAGCAGAAGAGACAAAGCTAAACCGTAACAAAGACAAGTCACAAGGAGAGCAGAGGATAATACAAATGGGAATCACACAAAAGGAGAGGGGATATCAAACGCAAGGGAAAAAAGGTGGGTTTTGAGGTTTTGTTTAAATGTGGGGTAGTGAGGGTCCAGTCGGAGTGAGGAGGGGAGGGAGTTCCAGAGGGCGGGGCCAGCAAAAAAGAAGGCAGAGGAACGGGTAGACTGTAAATGGGCACGGGAAGGGGAGGGAAGAGTGAGGCGGTTAAGGTGAAAGGAGCGAGGGGTGTACCTAGGGGAGTGGAAGGAAAGGAGGTCCGTTAGATATTGGGGGGCACCTGTGTGGAGAGCTTTATGAACCAAAATGAGCAACTTGAAGTGAACGCGGTGGGGGAAGGGCAACCAGTGAAGACGGAACAGTAAGGGTGTGATGTGATCACGAGGGGAAGAATGAGTGACCAGACGAGCGGCAGTATTCTGAATACGTTGTAACCGGGACTGTTGTTTCTTAGAAAAGCCGACAAAAAGTGAGTTTGCAAAATCCACCCGAGACATGACCAGGGAAAGTAACAGGGTAGTAAGAGCAGAAGGGGATAGAAAAGGACGAACTGCACGAACTGCACGGATTTGTCGGAGAAAGAAGAAGGACAACTTGGTGACATGAGAAACATGAGCATGAAAGGAAAGATCAGACTCGAAGTGAACCCCTAGATAACGAAAGGAAGAAACCAGGGGAACCAAGGAACCAGAGAAGGAGGGGGCCAATGTGGGGGGTGGATTGTTGTGAGAGAACCAGATAGCAACAGTCTTGGTGAGATTAAGGTGAAGGCGGTAGCTGCTTTACAGTGCTTGACGATAATTGGATTTGAAGTTGGTAATGGAGTGAGGGTGGGTTGGTGGGTGAGGGGTGGGGGATGGGAGGAGGGGGGTTGGGATATAATGTAAAATGCCCACCTATTGTATTATCTGTCTGTTGGCTCCCGGGGGGGTGAAGAGTAAACCCTCCCCGTGGTGCCGTCTGTTGATATGTGTCTGGATTTTATGGTGGTCTTAAATAAAGTATTAAAAAAAAAAAAAGAACCCTAACCTTTTAAGCATTTCCTCATAGGGGTATCCTTCCATCCCCTTTGCCATTTTGGTGGTTCTTCTCTGTACCTTTTCTAATAACGCTATTTCCATTTTACAGAGGCTTTATAATATCCTTGGTTTTATTCTCCATTCCTTTCCTTATGATTCCTAGCATTCTATTTGCTTTCTTGGCCACCGCTGCACACTGGGCAGGGGGTTTCAATGTATTATCCAAGATGATGCCTAAATTTTTTTCCTGGGTGGTGGTTCCTAATATGGAACCTTGCATCGTGTTACCATAGTTTAGGGCTCTTTGAAGCTGCTTTGGATCCTGGTGCTCTTCATTCTCTTGTCCACTACTTATATGTATGTTGCCATACTCTAGTCTCCACTTTTGCAATGTTTTTTTGTCTGCATTAGATTGCAAGCTTTGATGAAACATAGAAACATGACAGCAGAAAAAGACCACATGGCCTATCTAGCCTGCCCTTCCATATAACCCACTACAAGAGTCCCCTTTTTTCCTTTATAGAATGAGCAGGGATTGTGTCTTACATCTATATCTTCAAACGTTTCTGCATAAATTATCACATTTATGCGGACGACATAATGTTCTACCTACCATTTAACATTTCGAACCTACCAATACAATTACTCTCTGACTGCTTCTCTGAAATAATACAATGGCTCAAGAACCACAACCTCTACATTAATTTCTCTAAAACAGATGCAATGTATGTCACTAGAAACCAGAGCTTCGCGCCCCCCCCCCCCCCCCATCTTCCATTAGGCTCCAGGATACTAATATCACAGTCAAAAATGAGGTTAAATAAAAATGAGGTTAAATACTTAGGAGTCATTATTGATCGAACCCCCAGTATGGCATCCCATATAAAACACACAACTAAAAAGATATTTTATAAACTCAAACTCTTAAAACATCTCCGTCCTCTGCTCCACCTCCAGGACTTTAAATCTGTTATCCAGGCTATTATTACTCCTCATTTTGACTTTGCCAATATTACCCTACAAGGCATTACAAAACAGAATCTAAGAAGGCTACAACTAGCCAAAACGTAGCAGAAAGAATAACTATGAATGTCAACACATTGGAACACATCATCCCCACACTGGCTGCACTACACTGGCTACCTATTCAAAGCCATATAATCTATAAAACTCACGTTTTAACCTTCAAACTAAGCAATAACATTGCCCCATCGTTTCTTGCCACACTAATATCTAAGGAATCCCCCAACCGAAATCAACGGAACATTAACAAAAATGAACTAGTTAACTTTCTGGGTTTCCTGAAATCCGTTGGTATAACAAGCAATAAGGCTTTCTCCCACATTGCATTCCTCTGGAATGACCTCCCAGACAGCCTTAGGGAAATAAATGATCTACACGCATTCCGTAAAAAATTAAAACACACCTATTCACACTCCACTTTGGTACCCAAGCAGATCACAATTCACCAGTCACATCTCATTAGTGCACATTAATCCTCCCCCCATACAAAGCAATAAACTGCTTCTTCTAAGACCGTTTAACTAACTCGCTCCTATGATCTCTCTTTACAATAATCATTACTGATGTATATAGTTTAACCTTGTTTTATGGTTCTAGTTCAATATATCCGGTTCTACTGTACATAATTTATATAGTTCTATGTAACTGGATATGTATTTGTTCACGCTGTACTATTCTTACTGTTGTTAACTGTAAACCGCACTTGATCCTATGGAAAATGTGGTATAGAAATTTTCAATAAATAAATAAAATATGTACAGTGCTGCATACACCTTGTAGCGCTATACAAATGATTAGTAATAGAAGTATCAGCGATAGAAAACATTAGCAAAGAACAAAGCACTGGGCATTGATGGCTTCCCACTGAAGTATTACAATACTTACAAGGCTTTGTCAGGAAATTTGGAAGACATCATGGCCAACTGACTCGAAAAGATCTGTGAGGAAAGGTGATCAGACTATGGAAATTATCGCACAATCGCTTTGTTCCCACATGCCAGCAAGATTCTACTCTGGATCATTCAATGGAGATACAACTATACAAGGAACGAGAACTGCCTAAAGTTCAAGCAGAGTTCAGAAAAGGGATGAGGAAAGAGACATCATCACAGATGTGAGATGGATCCTTGAAAAGACAAAAAAATACTAAATGGCTATCTTTGCATTTAGTTGACTACAGCAAGGCCTTTGATTGTGTAAATCATGAAAAACTCTGGGCCACATTAAAGAGCATGGGTGTACTATAACACCTGAGATAGTTCTCTTGCATAACCTTTACATTGTAATCTACCAAATTCCAACATGTGTAGAACCCTAAACCTATCTATTTTTTGTTTATGATTCTATGATTCAAGCTCTATGATTCTGCATCAAGGATTTGCCAGTTTCAGATGGCCTGAAGCAGGGTTGAATGATTTCTAAAGACAACCCGAAACGTGTAGCACGTCGCTTTTGATATTCTGGCACATCATCTTTGGAAGATCAATATTTGAGCTAAGTGCAAAAAGTTTTATTCTTATATTTAATAAAAGGGAGGTGTCGCGGCGGTGCGTGGTTATTTTTCCACCCACTTAGACGACCAACTCCGACAAAAATATAAACAAAAAATAGATAGGTTTAGGGTTCTACACATGTTGGAATTTGGTAGATTATTGTGTTAAGGTAATTTCAACAGGGTTTGGTGGCTTTAATTCTTGGTAACCTTTACATTGATCAAGAAGCAACAGTTTGAACAGAACAAGGAGAAACATAATTGCTTAAAACAAGCAAGGGTGTACAATAAGGCTGCATACTTTCCCCATAAGTGTTTAATTTTACAGCATATGCAGAACAAACCATCATAGAAACAAGACAGTATGAAGGCAACTGAGGTGTGAAGATTAGTGGAAGACTCATCAACAATCTTTGCTATGCTGATATCATGTTACTGGCTAAAAGTGAATATGACCTGAACCATTTGGTTATCAACAGCAGCCCCCTCCTCCCTTCGGCCCAGCCACAGCTCTCCCGAGCAGGATCGAGCTTGCCGGAACCGGACGCATCTAGCCCAGCAACCAAGCAGCGTGCTCTGCCCAATCGGGCAGCCTCGGCTCCATTTAAAAAGAGCGCCATCGGGCACAGAAGACAACAGCCCCCTCCTCCCTTCGGCCCAGCCACAGCTCTCCCGAGCAGGATCGAGCTCGCCGGAACCGGACGCATCTAGCCCAGCAACCAAGCAGCATGCTCTGCCCAATTGGGGAAGCCTCGGCTTCATTTAAAAAGAGCACCATCGGGCGCAGAAGACAGCAGCCCTCTCCTCCCTCTAGCTCAGCCACAGCTCTCCCAAGCAGGATCGAGCTCGCCAGAACCGGATGCATCCAGCCCAGCAATCAAGCAGCGTACTCTGCCCAATCGGGGCAGCCTCAGCTCCATTTAAAAAGAACGCCATTGGGCGCACCCGCGCCTGAGGGCCTCGCCAGAGGGCCCTTTGGCATGGGCATGGCCCTTAGGCGGGGTCCTACAGCGAAGCCGCCGCCATCCGACACCAGCGATTTCACGGAACGGACAGGCCCCGAGGAAACCACAACTGGATGGTCCAAGCGATAGCTATACAAAGTAAGCATTAACATATGAACTGTCAGCAAGTGAAACAAAGTAAACGAGCTCTGCTAAGGAGATATTGTATCAGTGCTGACCAATGCAAACCAGCCTGAAGAGTCCTACTTAAACCTGGTAAAGCTATATACCATACAACCCTGTTAGAATTAGCTGCCAATTGCTCATACAGTAAGAGGAAGGTATACGATAACATTAGCTAGACTGAATTAACTACTGCAATGCATAAGTGTAATCCTTAAAAACGTATCCAGGCGAATCTAATGCAATACTCTGTCGGTGCAGAATGTAAACGTATCCAAACTATATCTGCCTGCAATGCTCTGCTGATAGTTAAGTTGCAAGCCTGTTTTAACGTACCCACTGTATTGCTGAAAGGTCCAAAATGGGGACACAAGAGCAGAGTTAGTTAGACGTAATCTCTGATGTAATGACTCGGAGTGCATAAATAGCCCTCCAAAATTCTGATTATACCCGCCAGATTAGCTACAGTATAGACCTGCTAAAACCTTGATATTGCCAGAAGGCCCGAGCAAAGCTTAACTCATCTAACCCACCTACAGCGCAAATGGCACCCTCCCTACTAGCCTTCACTTGCTGCTACCTCCTAGCCAACCAATTCTACAGCACCCTTGCCCTCACCACCACCCACAACCCCATCCCAGTCCTTCATGGCCTAGGTAAAAGATACTCTGGGGGCCCCCGCCGATCACTCATAGAAGCCAAGCACAACCTACATCCACACTTACTATACATATCCCTTCAACATACCACAAAGGCCCAGGCAGAGAAGCACTGAAATCCCCGCAATCTAAGATATGCCCTCATAAGCGCGCGCTCGGTCCGCAGGAAATGGTCAGCCATCTCTCACCTTATAACCAACCACGGCCTAGACTTGCTACTAGTCACAGAATCATGACTGTCTGAGTCAGACTCAGTCCTCCTCAACCAGCTCATCCCTCCCGACTTCTCAATCCACACATGCCACAGAACTAACCGCAGAGGCGGAGGTGCCTTCATCCTAGTAAAGACGGAGCTCCAATTTCAGTTGCTATCCTCCAATAGCACAACCGACCTGGAATCAATCACCATAGCCAACAAGCACTTCACCATCAGTCTAATCTACAGATCCCTGTCTTCCTCTCCTGAAGACCTATCGACCATAATCGACCTCACCTGCAACCCCAAGAACCCATGCATACCAAACTGGATAATGGGTGACTTTAACCTGCCAGCTCTCCAAAGCCTTCCTTGAAGCACTCAATGAGTTAGGATACAAGCAAGCAATCGATGCCCCCACCCACACAAAAGGAAACATACTCGACCTGGTCTTCGCTCCAATACCTATCATAAGCCCGAGCTACAACCTCGATATATCCATCACTCCAGTACCATGATCTGACCACAGCCTAATTAAATTTCAGATGCCCATACATCAAGATTATAACTCCCCCTGCAAGACAGACAAACAAGCCACCAAAAAGAAGAAAAGTTGCGCAATGGTACTCTGCAGAAATTCAAACTTCACTACTCCACCTCAGGAAGCTCGAAAGACAATGGCGGTGCTCAAGATCCACAGATGACCTGGCAGCCTACACATCCCATTTGAAAGTACACCGAGAAGCAATCTCAAGGAAACTGAAAGAACATCACTCTGAACTCCTGCGATGATCCCTAAATAAACCCCACAACCTTTTCAACATTGTGAAGTCCCTGACAAAGGGGTCTTCTCCCTCCCAACCAGACCTGCTCACCCTCAGGAATTCGCAGACCACCTACAGGCCAAATCCAGCCAAACCAACACCATCATGACCCACAAACCAGATCCCAAGCAACACCACCTAACCGTTGACAGCTTTCACATCTCCATCCACAAGAAGCACTGAGGACACCATCACATCTATCAACACCACCACAGCCCCCAACGACCCCTGCCCAGCATTCTGGATAAGATCACTGCGAGCGGAATTCAGCCCATTCCTAACCAAGATCATGGACCTATCTTTTTCAACAGGGGTGTTCCCACCAGCTCTGAAACAGATGTCCATCCGGCCCCTTGTCAAAAACAACAAATTAGACCCCAAAAAGGCGGAATCCTATCGACCAATCTCCAGTATTCCCCTATTAGCCAAGATAATAGAGAAGGTCGTACAATGCCAAATCTAACACCACATTGAGACGACTGCCCCACTTGACCCATGTCAGCACGGCTTCAGAATATCACATGGCGTTGAGACCCTCCTCATCACTCTACTCAGCACCTTAATCACAGGGATTGATAACATATATAAAGGATACGTGCTAATCTTCATGGACATTGCCACCGCATTCGACTCAGTCAACTATACATCAATCACTCAAAAACAGAAGCACTAATAGTAACTAAAAACACAACGTTTATACCCCCCTCACATATTACACTGCAGAACAACGATATCAAACTAAAAACTGAAGTACGTTACTTAGGCGTCATTCTAGACAAACAACTCAGCATGGACACACACGTAAGAAATATAACAAAAAAAGTTTATTTTAAACTTAAAATATTAAAGCAACTTCGTCCCCTAATGCACCTGCTAGATTTTCAACGAGTTATACAAGCAATAATAACCCCCCATTTCGACTTTGCAAATCAAATCCTACTAGGTGCAACAAAACAGACCTTGAAAAAACTTCAATTAGCACAAAACGCGGCAGCTAGGACCATAACAGTAGCCCAAGCCCTCATCATACCACACTTCGACTACTGTAATGCAATCCTGCAGGGCCTGCCAAAGAAAACACTAAACATACTCCAGATGGCACAAAATGTCGCTGCCAGAATCATCACCAAAACAGGTGTGGCAGAACATATCACCCCGGTGCTGGTTGAACTACATTGGCTCCCCATCGTAGCCCGTATAAAATACAAAATCCTAATAACGACGTTTAAAACCATCCACAATCTGGCACCAACCTTCCTCACAAACCTAATCACCTTACAACCTGCTAACAGAAACAGGAGAACCGCCACCATAAACAACCTGCAAGTACCAATAAGTATAAGATCAGTTAATGTAGCCACAAGCAACAGAGCATACTCCTTCACTGCCCCATCACTTTGGAACCAACTACCGCCCGAACTGCGCTCAATAACGGACCTGATGGGCTTCAGAAAAGATCTGAAGACACACCTATTTCAAGAGGCCTACAATGTACCATAAATCAACAATGTACGCACCAAGAGATACAGCGTATTATAAATCAGCGCAAAATGTATATATGTAATATATGTAAAATATAAATGTCTATATACTGTAGAAAAGTATAATTATAGCCGCCCCACCCCCCACTGTACCCTATTATAATTTTGAAAATCCTATATACCTCAATTGAACCTGTTCTACACACTCCAAGGAGACTTACTGTAATCTCTTAATCTTGAAACTATGTTGTATACAATAATGAAGCTCGCTCGAGTTGTTTTGAAAATCTGCTGTATACTTTAATGAAACCCGCATGATTTGTTTTTAAAACCTATCACATAACCTTGTTAATCACAATGTAGTGTTTAAATTCTGTCAATGATTTTGATTTTCTCTGTATCCTTAATCAAACCGCTGCTGATCGCTGGAAGTAGCGGTATACAAATATGTGCTAAATAAATAAATAAATAAATAAATAACGAAGGCCCCACCTTTTCAACATATAACACCCTATATTAGAATATTTACACTGGCTCCCGATTCAAACCCGAATAGATTACAAAACGCTTTTAACTACCTACAAAGCCATAAATAAAACAGCACCCCCGACCATAAATAACCTCATCAAAATAGAGCCTACTCACAATCTGCAAAGGAGAGACCAGTTAAACAAATTAGCAACACCAAAAGAATTTATAAAGGCCAAAAAAACCACAAATAAGAAAGCCTTCTCCCATGCAGCCCCCATTTTGTGGAACACAATCCCATCAGAATTAAGATCCTTACCTGAAATCATGGAGTTTAGGAAAAGACTTAAAACACTTATTTACAATGCACTATGGTTCCTTGACGAATTCACCTCTCACCTCTCCGCTAGATAAAGGATAACCCCACTCCAGATTACATATTTCGTCCTGAAAAAGAATGAAGTACTGCAGTCCTAATCCAATGTATTGAAAACAATTGAATAACAAATACCCTGTATATAGTTTAATTCTGTTCCATTGTACATAGTTTACCATTGTTAATTTACTATTATTAATTGTTGATTGTAAGCTCCAATTTGTTATATGTAAAAACAGCTCTCCCTGTTTACTGTTGTTCCATGTAAACCGCATCTGATCAATGGAAGGAGCAGTATATAAAAAATCTGTTAATTAAATTAAATTTAAATTAACTATGAGCTGCTCCTGGCACATCTCCAAGAGAAGGGAATCCAGGGCTCAGCCTTGAGTTGGTGCAAGTCATACCTGACAGATAGATGGCAGCAGGTAAGAAAAGGCTCCGGGGCCTGCAAGCCATTTCAACAAATGCAAGGGGACCCCCAAGGGTCATCACTCTCTGCCCCCCTCTTCAATATAGTCCCACAGATGCTCCTTGTGGTCTTGGGCATGCCACTTAACCCTCCATGGCCCATGTTCCCTGTAAGTATTAGTGTATGTGTCTCATATCCCCGCGTGTTAAATGTATCCCCCAATTGTGCTGTGATCGCTTTGATTGAAGGATAAGGCAGTATACAAAACTGTCTAAATAAATAAATAAAAGTAAATAATGTATCCTGCCTAGTGTATGCCGATGATGTACTGCTTTTCACTCCATTCTCAATCAACCAACCTGATTTCTTGACGTTAACAAAATGCTTTGATGCTGTCACAGACTGGCTCCACACACAGAGCCTCGGGATTAATTTTAAGAAAACGGATGTCCTCTTCATCACCAGGAATCACTCTTTCACCCCTCCCACATCAATAAGAGTAAGAGACGCTGAGCTCTTGAGCAAGCCCACCATCCGCTACCTGGGTATCACCCTTGACCAGCAGCTCGACATGAAAGCACACATAAGTAACACCATCAGGGCAATCTCTCACAAGATACGAATAGTCCGCCACCCCTACTGGAACCAGATGATTTTTCAAGCATTGGTAACCTCCCACTTCGACTACGCCAACGCTATTCTGCATGGACTCCCCATGAACACTCTGAACCCCCTGCAACTAGCAATGAACGCCGTCGCCCGCATCCTGCACGGAGCCTCCAGAAGAGACCACATAACTCCAATCCTTAAACACCTCCACTGGCTGCCGATCCACTGCAGACTCACCTTCAAAGTATTACTAATGACTTTCAAGGCCATCAAGAAACAATCCTCCACCTCCCTCAAGGACCTCATCCTCCCCACTCCTTCAAACAGGTCTAGAAGGGCATTCGTTGCAAACACACTCGTAATCCCCAGCGCAATAACAAAATGCTCCCAGGCAGCAAAGAACAGAGCATTTGTATTTTATGCACCTATGCTCTGGAATGCCCTCCCAACCACCATCCGAGCTATTACCGACCTCACCCAATTCAGGAAGGCACTAAAACACCATCTTTTCCTCCTACATTACTCCCTGTCTAGTGAAACATCACAACCCAGCATACCCTCCACCCATCACAATGACACCACCAGCACACCCAGGTCATGCTGATGCACCCAAAGTCAGAATACCGCGGCACAAACCTGTAAATAAATTAAAATGTATATAGTTCAGAGCGTGTCATGTCTCACAGCAATACCAGTGACATATTCTCTGCTCTGTTAGTTGTTTTATACAAACAGTCAATCATTATTGTATTGTAGATAGTTACCCTTGTTGACCAAGTTTTCTGCCCTGTTATCTGTAACTCATACGTATTTCAAATGTACTGAGATTGTTCTGTTCTATGTAAACCGCGCTGATGATAAATAGCGCGGTATATAAGAGACTTTAAATAAATAAATAAATACCTGTATAAAAACAGCCCCGTTGTATATAGTTACCCCTGTTAAACCCAAGTTGTAATACCTGTTCGCTGTAATGTGCATTGCATGCTCCGCTGAATTGTACAAATTGTTGTTACCTGTAAACCGCGCTGATTTTAAAGAGCGCTGTATAGAAATAATTTAAATAAATAAAACATCAAGAAGAGTCTTAAAATGGGTCTGCACTTTAACATGAATAAGACAACTGGAAAAATCAATAAATTTATCCTGGATCAAGAAGAAATAATTTATTAATATGTTAAAAAGTAACAGGTCCAACATGGATTCCTGGGGTGCTCCACTATTTACTTTTCTCCCTTGAGAAAATTGACCATTTTGACCCTACTCTCTTTTCTGTCAATTTTTTTTCTTAAAGGGTACTTTAAAAAAAAACAGACTAGACATTACCACAAAAAACGCTAATCACAATAAATTCAGGGGCATGTTACTAAAGGTTAACGCACGTTAAGTGCTGCCTCTGCCCATTTGTTTCTATGGGTAATTGCTGCACGTTAGCTTTTACTACATCCTCCGGTAACATAACAACATAACATAGTAACATAATAAATGACGGCAGATAAAGTAACGAATTCCAGAGTCTGATTATGCGTTGAGTGAAAAAATATTTTCTCTTATTAGTCTTAAATGGGTTACATTTCAGCTTCATTGTGTGTCCCCTAACCTTTCTACTTTTTGATGGTGTAAACAACCGATCTATGTTTATCCGTTCCACTCCATTCATTAATTTATAGACCTCTACCCTCAGCCGTCTTTTTTCCAAGTTGAAAATCCCTACCCTTTTAAGCCTCTCCTCATAGGGGTATCCTTCCATCTCCTTTACCATTTCTATACCTTTTCTAATTCCGCTATATCCTTTTTAAGATATGGTAACCAGAATTGCGCATAATATTCAAGGTACAGTCGCACCATAGAACAATAAAGAGGCATTATAATATCCTTTGTTTTATTCTCCATTCCTTCCTTATGAATCCTAGCATCCTATTTGCTTTCTTGGCCGCTGTTGCACACTGGGCGGAGGGTTTCAACGTATTATCCACGATGACACCTAAATCTTTTCCCTGGGTGGTGGTTTCTAAAGTGGAACCTCGCATCGTATAATTGTAGTTTGGGTTATTCTTTCCTAGGTGCTTAACTTTGCACTTGTTCACATAAAATTTCATCTGCCATTTGGACTCCCAGTCTTCCAATTTATCAAGGTCCTCTTGCAAATTTTCACAATCCTCTTGCATTTTAACAGCTTTGAATTATTTTGTCTCATCTGCCAATTTGCTCTCCTCTCTCGTTATTCCCATTTCCAGATCATTTATGAAGATGTTAAAAAGCAGCAGGCCCAGCACAGATCCCTGGGATACTCCACTATTCACCTTTCTCCAATGAGAAAATTGGCTATTTAGCCCTACCCTCTGCTTTCTATCTTTTAACCAGGTCCTGATTCACAGTAGTATACTGCCTCCAATCCCATGACTTTTTAATTTGGCCAAGAGTCTTTCATGAAAGACCTTATCAAAGGCTTTTTGAAAATCCAGATATACTATGGAGTCTATTCTGTCCCATGAATAGTGGGGATGGACGTCCATCCCTGCTATTCTTCCCCCTTGCCTTCCCTGACTAAGCCTCCCCATACGAACAAGGAGTTTGTACGGGGAGACTTAGACAGGGGCAGGAAGGGGCGGTGGGGAGGCAGAGTTTGGGCAGGCAGTGGGCGTTCTGCGGCCCTGTATGTACAGGCTGATTCTGAAGTCGGCCCTATAGGTCCAGGGCTGCCAGATTGGACGAGGGACTTATTCCACCTTGGTGGTGGAATAAGTCCCCCTAGGTGTCATGGGACAGTGGGCCTGGTTAGCAGTGAAGGGGTGCAGGAGATTCCTTGCAGCCTGACCTTGGCCATGGGAGGCCAGATCGGGGGTCAGGCTGTGGGGAAAGGAAAATTTTGGTAGGGGCCAAGGATCACGGTTCCTAAATGGAGCCGTGGTGCCATGGAAACCAGACTCCATGGCACTGTGGCTCCATTCAGGAGCATAACTGAGTTAGTTGGGTAGAGGCTAAAAAAAAGGTTTGGACAAGTTCCTGGAGGAAAAGTCCATAAAACATTATTAAAAGGTACCCAGGATATCACTGCTTGACCCAATACAAGCACTGAGGAACCTGTGTCTTTTGGGGAGACTGCTAGGTACTTATGACCTAGATTGGCCACTGCTGGAAACAGGATACTGGGCTTGATGGACCTTGGTCTGACCCAGTATGGCATATCTTATGTTCTTATGTGCAGGCCAATGGGAATCGGTTCCTGGCCTGCAAGTACAGGCCTAGATGCAATTCTGATCCCAAGAATTGCCCACCAAAGCTCAAGTACCTATACACAAATAAAAGGTCTCCCATAGGGGTCTGCCCTATCTGCACTCCTATTTAACTTATACATTCAACCTCTTTGTAAAATAATTATACATAGGTTATGCCTGCTATGCAGACGATATAATGTTATACCTCCAACACAGACTCACTCACACTGAAACCAATCTTAGACTGCTTCAATGAAATCGCTATCTGGCTGAAATCTAAAGGTCTCAATATAAATTACAAAAAAAACAGAGGTAGTTTTTATAAATAGAAATAGAAACTTCACCCCACCTGCTAATATTGATGTACAAGGAGCAACTCTACAGGTTAAAGAAGTCAAATATCTGGGAGTAACACTGGACAAAACCCTGAATTTTAAATCTCACATCAAACTCATCACCAGGGCAATATATAACAAAATTAGAATGCTACAGAAGCTGAAGCCTCTACTACCAAGTTATGAATTCAGAACAGTATCTCAAGCAATGATTTTCCCTCACATAGACTATTGTAACAGCCTCCTACATGCTTTACCGAAGCAAACTTTACACACCCTTCAAATGGCAGAACACATGGCAGCCTGCATGATCTACAACTTACGCATAACTTGTAAGTACCATCCACTAAAATGGAAATTGCCACAGTAAGAGTCCTACTCTCACACTCTCTATATCCCACTAAAAACCATAAAAAATATCTATGTCACTAATACCAAAGCCTCAAACCAAACAAATACTATTTGCCTTCCTTCTCATATGGTTCCTTCTTTGCCGCCTCTCAACAGCCAACTACTACATGAATAGGCACACCACAGACCTTCAACCCCTTCTGTTATAATTACCATGCTATCCTCAATTATAGCTGAACACACACAAGCACCCTCACAAAAGACCCCACAGATTAATTAAGATTCAAACCAATTCCCACACAGCTTGATACCACTCCCTCCATTCCACAAGCACTCCTTTTAATACTGGACTAATCAATTTAAGATCCATCAGAAATAAGACCAACACTATCACAGACCATATGCAATACCATCAAATGGACATATTCTGCATCACAGAATCCTGGCTAAACCGAACAGATCAGGTCATTCTATCGCAAATCACGCCACGTTCCTATTCTGCCTTCAACTGCCCTCGCACCCATAAGCGAGGTGGTGGCGTCCTAATCCTCGCTCATAAGAATCTCAGCTTTAAAATATCAAGATCCACTAGCCACGAGCAATGTGACCTTCTTACTAAAGAAAACAGGGCTCTAATTATCTGTCTCGCCTACAGAGCTCCCTGTGCAGCCTCTGAGGAAACATCCATCATAATTTAAGCCGCATGTGCTGACAACTCTCCCCATAAGCCACTTATACTTCTAGGATACCTAAATCTTAACTCCGCCTCAAACAGAGACAAAGAAGCTTTTCTCGAAGCTATGAATTCCCTCTAATTCTAACAAATTATGAAGGGACACTCTCATCGTTCAGGTTCCACACTAGACCTTACCTTTGTACCAAAGGACCTTCACTCACAAGACAGCATAACAACCCCCCTAGCCATTCCGATACCATGGTCCAACCACCACGCCATTCATTTCAAGATCCTACTTCCTCAACAAGAAAAAACTCAGACAAAACGCCATCCTGATAGAAGATTCAAAGGATTTAACAATGAGCAATTCCGCTACGAAACTCTTCCCAGCATCACACAGGACTTTACAGACCTAGGCAAAGCAATCACAACCTGGAACACCACCATTAATGAGGCAGCAAAACCCTCACACCTCCCTACCTCAGGGTGCAAAGAGAAAATATCTAAATCAGCCCCATGGAATTCACAAGCTATAAGAGCAGAGAAGCGAAAACTTTGCCAATTGGAACGTAAATGGAGACACGACCAATCTCAAGCCACAGCTCTGCAGAATGAGTATAACAACCTAATCATCAAGCACAAGCAGGAATACCACACTAATCTCATCTTAGAATCTTGCAACAAACCTTGTGAACTATTCAAAACTGTCCATACCCTGATGAAGGATCCATACCACAAAGATGTCCCTGTTCACCCCTAGGTTTTCACAGATTTTCTCGTTAACACAAACCATCACTGAAAAACTCACATATAGACTCCCCCTCCACCCCTGATTCAGGTGATAAGAACAGATGCACATAGGTGAATTTCACATTCCTATACAGTATAGGAGGTGAAGTACTTTTGTCCACTAAAGAAGAGCGGGACCTAGGCATGGTTGTGTCTGATGATCTTAAAGTAGCTAAACAGGTAGAAAAGGCGACGGCAAAAGCTAGAAGGATGCTTGGGTGCATACGGAGAGGAATGGCTAGCAGAAAAAAGGAGGTGATAATGCCTCTGTATAAGTCTTTGGTGCGACCTCATTTGGAGTATGGTGTGCAATTCTGGAGACCGCACCTTCAAAAGGATGTGAACAGGATGGAGTCGGTGCAGAGGGTGGCTACTAAAATGATTAGTGGGCTTCATTATAAAGCATATGAGGACAGACTTAAGGATCTTAATATGTACACCTTAGAGGGAAGGCGGAATAGAGGTGATATGATTGAGATGTTTAAATACCTCCGTGGCATAAATGCTCAGGGAGAGAGCCTCTTTCAATTGAAAGCAAGTTCTGCTACGAGGGGACATGGGATGAGGGTGAAGGGAGATAGATTCAGGAGTGATATGCGGAAATATTTCTTTGCACAAAGAGTAGTGGATCCATGGAATAGTCTCCCAGTGGAGGTGGTAGAGATGAGGACAGTAACTGAATTCAAAAAAGCATGGGACCAACACAGAGGATCTCTAAAGGTAAAAAGTGGACTGTTGTAATTGTTGTTATGGAAGGACAGACTAGATAGGCCATGTGGTCTTTTTCTGTCATCATGTTTCTATGTTTCTAATAGAGCAAACACTCTGCACAATTGCTGCTATAAATACCAGAACCATAAAAAGATACCCAACCAGGTCAAAAATATAAATCTATAAAAAAGCCTGGAATAGCTTACAACAAAAACAAAACAAATATAAGTAGTTTTTTCTGCTTTGGTGGTTTTTTGTAAGCTATTCCAGGCTTTTTTATGGAGCTATAAATACCAGCACAGCTCCCATGGACCCATGCCCGGTAGGGTGGATCTAATCAGTCAAGGAGGAGTTTGCCAACTGCATAAACAACATCATAAGTTCATCCCTATTAGAGGATAAATGCCCTCCACTCTAAAACAAACCACCATCAGACCCATTCCTAAGAACGCCTCAGCAGACTCCTTAGATCCTGCAAATTACCGCCCCATCTCCAGCCTACCTTTTCTATCAAAAATAATTGAAAAGATGGTGCAAATACAGCTGCAAGACCAAAATTGACCTGCATGTTCCTCTGGATCCACACCAACATGGATTTCGCCTGAATCACAGTGTTGAAACCCTCCTCATTCATTTTTTTGACACCCTACTAAGAGGAATTGATAACCTAAAAACTGGATTCCTTCTCGCCTTCATAGACATCTCCTCAGCCTTCGACACTTTATCTCACAACACCCTTCTAAAATGTCTATCTAACATTGGTCTCCATGGCACAACACTCAGTTGGTTCCTCTCCTACCTCAGTCAGACAACAAAGGGTTAAAGCCCGAATTCATCAGTTTCATTCCACTCCCCACAGGGAGTTCTGCAAGGGTCCTTCCTGTCTGCCCTTCTCTTAAACATCTATCTACAACCTGTCTGTAACATCTTCAAGAAGCACAAGATCCACTACACAATTTACGCAGATGATATCATGATCTATTCTCCCATCCACTTTGACTCACCAGACTACTCTACTATCACCAAATGCCTACTTGACATGAGCAATTGGCTTGCATCCAACAATCTTCAAGTCATCTTCAAGAAATCAGAAGCTCTATTCATAACATGGGACTCGTCATTTACCCCCCCCCCCCCTCTTCTATAACTGTAGTGGATACTCTAATCTCAGTAAAGGAGGAAGTATGCTACTTAGGTATTACCATTGACTGCTTCCTTTATCTACAAGCCCATATTAACAAAACCTCCAAGAATGCATTCCAAAAGCTTGCTATCATCAGAAGACAAAAACCCCTCCTCAGTCAAGACCACTTTCGTACAGTATGTCAAACGTTCATAACCCCCGTTCTGGATTATTGTAACTCTCTCTTTCAAGGCTTACCAACACAAACCATCCATCCCTTGCAGTTGGCTCAGAACATTGCTGCCCACATAATTACATGTTCACCCAAATATGATCATATAACGCCATTACTATATCAGCTATACTGGCTCCCAGTCTCCTCACGTGATAAATACAAAACTGCGCTCACAGACTTCTGGTGATGCGGTGAGAGCGAGCAGTCGTGTGCTGATCGCACTCCGGCCACCCCCCGCCTGAACCAGCATTTCAGAGCCGTTTTTTGAGTCCGAAACCGGCGATCAGTGCCTACCCTAGGTGTCGGACACTCTGTTGCAATTCTAGAGGTGAGCTGTGGGTCCAAAGGGGATGGCAGCCGTGCTACGAGCGGGGAAGGAGCGGGACCGTGGGCCCACTACCAGCAAAATGGCGGATGGAGTGGGGGCGCCCAGCTCACCGGCTTCCCCGGCGAGAGTGGAGAAAATATCGGCGGCAGTCGCGGAGGCTTTGGCTGCCCAATTTACCATGCTCCGGGAGAAACTTGACGCTGTGCAGAGCTCTGTGGAGACCTTTGGTAAGCGGCTGCAGGAGGCAGAGGAGCGCGTGGGGTGTGCGGAAGACACCCTAACGGAGCTGAACCATGCGGTGGCAGGCCTTACGACCCGGCTGCAATCTCAGGAGGCCAAGATTGATGATCTGGAGAATCGCTCTCGGCGAAACAACGTGAGGGTGATGGGTATCCCTGAGGCCATGTCAGACAAAGACTTGCGCAAGTACCTGGAAGCGCTCTTTGCGCCGCTGCTGGAGGAGGCCGCAGTTGACGGGAATATCCAGATCGAGCGGGCACATCGGGTGGGCAGTAAGAATGTGCGAGACTCCCGACCACGATTGGTCTTAGTCAAATTCTTACAATTTCCGCAAAAGGAGGCCATTCTACGCGCTGCTCGGGCACGTGGCACTGTGGAGGTGGACAATGTGCGACTCCGTATCGCGTAGGATTATTCGGTGATACTGAGCCAGCGCCGCCGTGCTTATGCACCTATCTGCCAAAAACTAATTGACTCTAAGATTAAGTTTACAGTACAGTATCCGGCGCGTCTACATGTCTTCCACGAGGGCCAGCGTAGAACCTTTGAGTCGGCCGACGCAGCGGTGATCTACGTGGAGAGCATCATTCCAAGTGGTGGAGCGGGCTGAGCGCTCCCGGGAGCCTAGAGCGCCTTTTTTTTTTTCCTCTGCGTTGGACTGCCTATCTGATCTATATGTCTGCGGGGTACCGACAGAGCTACTGGTTCTCTGTTGCTTTGCCTCAATTGGGGTGTTCGAACTGGGTGGGCAGAACTTTTGACCCAGTGAATTGGGGCCCCTTTGTTGATGGGCTTCCAGTTCAGGCCCGGCTCTGTTTGTGAGGGGCCTGACTTGGAGCCACTGGAGAGTTGTCGAATAGGTTTGGGGAATTGAGTTATTGACATGTTGGGTACCTTCCGGATAAGCATTTGCAGGAAGGAAGGGCAATATTTTCCCCGGGGGGGTGCTTGGCAGGGCTCCAAAATTGACTGGGCATGATAATAGGTAAGCCACTGGCCTCTTTGCACCCTCAGAACAGGCAGTTAGGCACATTTGACTGTGCCGTGTGGCCAGACCTATATGGCCAATGTCCGTTCCCGGGATTTGTGTGTATATTGGGGCACATTTAACACGCCCTCCAGTTATTTTTGGCGGATACCTCCTCCTTGTTTTGTAGACAGAACAGCTCTAATTTATATTAGCAGGCTCTTATGTGGGTCTGTATGCCTAAGGCCTTTCTAAATGCCATGCATAATTGCAAAATTCTTAGGACTAATGCACCTACTCTTTCAGAAAAAAGGTCCGTCCTATCTTGTGGAGTCTAGCATATTTTTTTAGAACGTTTCCTATTGCAATCCTTGCTGTAGCTATATTTTGAGAGTATGCCTTTCATACCCACACGGTGGAAGGTACCTATAAGCTCTAATGTAATGCTGGTCTGTATAATGTTTTTACATGAATGGGGGAGGATGTGGCGAGGTTGGATCACGGAAAGCTTAACCATTTGTGAGCTGTTGGGGACCGACACCGCCACATGCTACCATGTATGGATGCTGTTGTCCAGCTTAAGGGTTCAGAACCCCTAGGAGCTCGCTGTAACCCGGATGCTTGAAGTGCTAGTACCCGGCATCTGCAGGGAAGGGATGTGTAAGAGGGCAGGGCATCGGTGGGATGGGGGGGGGGTGGTGGAGCGTATCACCAGAGGGTCTGTAGGAGTGGGGTTGAGGTGGTATATGGAGGGAGAGCACCTAGCACAATTGGGGGGAGAGGCTGAGGGGGGAGGGAGTGGGGGGGGAGGGTGGGGGGGCGGGGGATAGGTCGCACTCTAACTAGGCCTCATTGTTTGTTAAGGGGTGTGCTGTTGGAGGAAGGGAGGGGGTTCCAGGCTGGGAGAGCCCCGTCCCTAATAGTATGGGATACCGGGCACTTGGGTCTTGACACTGCCCCGCCGCTTTGAAAGTTATTACGTGGAATGTGTGCGGTTTGGGTAACCCTATCAAGAGATATAAAGTCCTACAAGCCTTAGCCAGGCACAAATGTGATATTGCACTCCTGCAGGAGACCCACCATACGGCCGATGAGCATAATAAGTTGCATCGAGATTGGGTGGGGCAGGTGTGGGGGGTTCCTGCCCTGGGGAAAAAAGGGGGGGTGGCCATACTGATTCATAAACGGGTAAGATGTCTCATTGAGGCTGAAGTTCGCGATGCGGCGGGGCGTTACTTGCTTTTACAAGGTACCCTGGAGGGGAGGCCGGTAATTTTGGGGTCGGTGTATGGACCGAATTCCCTCGACCCACAATTCTATGCCACTTTGGCTTCCAAGGTGGAGCAGATGCCTGAGCTCCCGCTAGTTCTGGGAGGTGACTTTGGCGGAGTCTTGGATATTGACTTGGATACTTCTCGGGGGGAGGAGGCGCGGGAACGGGGGCCAATAATGCGGGTGTTACAGCGCTTTAAGACCCGGCTGGGGCTGGTTGACACGTGGAGGGTGCTACACCCCTTAGAGAAAGACTTTACTCATCAATCCAGGGCTCATGGCTCCAGTTCCCGTATTGACTATTTATTGCTTTCCAGTGGGATATTCGCAGCTGTGGGCGAAGTGCAGATTGGGCCCGGGGCGATCTCAGACCATGCGCCGGTGTGGCTGGAACTCTGTTGGAGTGGGGGAACAGATCGGTCGCGACTTTGGCGGTTTCCACCGGAACTTTACAAGGACGCTCAGTTTCATAAGTTTCTAGAACAGCACTGGAAAGAGTTTGAGGAAGATCACCGTTGCCATCAGGGGGACCCTGAATTGGTGTGGGAGACGGCCAAGGTTGTGTTACGAGGCGATATTATTGGGTTTGCGGCGCGTAAACGCCGGATGCTTGCGGACCGGATTCTTAGATTGGAGAAACGAGTGTCTCTGTTGCGGAGGCGGTTAGTGCGGGCCCCGACTGAGGGGCTTAAGAAGGAGCTGTGGGAGGCCAGGGTGGATCTTAATGAACCGTTGCATCAAAGAGCTAAGAAGTCCATCTTATATTATCACTATCGGCTGCAGTGTTATGGGGATAAGCCCGGGCGGTTGTTAGCTAGATGTCTGAGAGGTCAGAGGGGCTCGCACACGGTGGCAGCCCTGCGGGATGGTCAGGGGCTGCTACAGAGGGACACTAAGGATATTGTCCGGGTGTTTCGGGGATTCTTTCAAAAACTTTACGCGGTGGAGGGTGGTTCCCCTTCGGCAATACCGGACTACCTCCAGAAGCTAAACTTGCCTACGCTTACAGAGGAGCAGAGTATCCAATTGGGGCGGCCCATAACTCTGGAGGAAGTAGGGTCGGTTATTGCCGCGGCTAACTGCTTCAAATCACCAGGGCCGGATGGATTGGGGGCCGAGTTTTATAAATTGCTTAATGGCTATATCGGTCCTGCCTTGATAGAGGTGTTTGCACGGCGGGTTGACCAGGGCGGCTTCAGGTGGGGCAATAACCATGCGCATATTACCTTGATTCCCAAACCGGGCAAAGACCCGGAGTTGCCCACCTCCTACCGGCCCATATCCTTACTGAACTTCGATATTAAAATATTTGCTAAGATTCTGGCAGATAGATTGGCGGGGCATCTCAGTTATTTGATTCATGATTCACAGGTTGGCTTTGTGAAAGGTCGGTACATTGTACGGAATATGCGCAAAATATTAGCGTCTTTGAATGGGTGCACGATCAACATCTGCCCTCCCTGCTTATTAGCTTCGATGCGGAAAAAGCTTTCGACCGGGTCAATTGGTGTTATCTAAAAACTCTGCTGCCTTGGTATGGTTTAGGTGCCCCATTTTGTGCCATGATAGAATGCTTATATGCTGAGCCAACTGCGGGAATACTCTGTAATGGGGTATTATCGGAGGCCTTCTCGCTAGAGAGAGGTACGCGGCAGGGTTGCTCCCTGTCGCCCCTGCTATTTGTTCTATCTCTGGACCCGTTGATTATGCCGGTGGAGGCGTCGCCGGCAATCAAGGGGGTGCGGATCGGTTCTCAAACTTTTAAAGTGTCGGCCTTTGCTGATGATCTCTTAGTGCATCTTCTGTCTCCTGCAGACTCTTTGCCTCACCTACTACAGGAGTTTGAGAACTTTGGCCTTTTTGCTGGCCTGCGGATTAATGGGGATAAGTCGGAGGCTTTGGATGTCTCGGGGACTCTACGGCAGGGCTGGACGGGTAGTTTTCCTCTTAAGTGGGCAAACTCATTTTACTTACCTGGGCATTCGGTTGACCTGTCAACCGCGCGAACTTTATCAGTGTAATTTAGATTGGATGTTGAACCGTGTGCGGTCCCAGTTACAAGCATGGGGGCCCCTGCCACTCTCTCTTTCGGGGCGAGTGACGGCGGTGAAGATGGTGATACTACCGAGGCTGTTATACTGGCTGCAGACTCTGCCAGTGTGGCTGCTTCGGGGTGACTTGCGGCGGTTGGAGGCTGCACTCCGGACCTTTCTGTGGCGTGGGGCACGGGCTCGCATCCCCTTGATCCGACTGGTGGGGAAGTGGTGGGAGGGGGGGATGGGGTTCCCTGACTTGGGCGCGTATGCCTTGGCTTGTCAGGCCCGTCACCTAGGGGACTGGCTGGGGGGGACTGCGGTGTATACCCCCACATTTTTGGAGGAGGAATTTGTGGCACCTTTCTCTCTGATGGGGGCCCTAAATACGGAATCTAAGGATCTCCCGGCCCGCCTTGTGCGGAGTGTCTTGTTCGGCTCGGCTCAGCGGACGTGGCGGTATCTAAATATCAGATGGCGGACGTCCTGGACGGTATCCAGCTGGTTGCCATTGCAGGGCAATGTCCACTTCACTCCAGGTTCTGGCTCCCGTGGTTTTTGGGAATGGAGGCGTAGGGGTATTCAGAATATTGGGCACCTGGTTGATTCTACGGGGAGGTGTAAATCCTTTCAATCTCTGTCAGGAATACGATTTGACCTCACAACATACTTTTGTGTTTTTGCAGGTTTCCCATTATATTTTCTCCTTGCCTAGTGAAGCATTGGCGCTTGAGCGCTCGGCGCAGTTGCTGGGTTTTTTTGCCTTAGGGGAGGAAGTGCCTCTGACTATCGCGGGTTTTAGGGCTCGCTTGGACACTCTTCGAACCTGTGCTGACTATCGGGGTGTGGAAGCAGCGTGGGGTGCGGAGCTGGGGAGGGAGGTATTTCCTGATACTATTCTTACTGCTCTGCGCCGGATTGCTGACACAGTGGAGGGGGCTAGGTGGCGGGAAATACAATTAAAATGCCTTACTCGGGCCCATATTTCGCCCAGACGAGCCCTGCGTAGCCATCTGACCGATGATGGTCAGTGCCCACGCTGCCGAGCACCCCTGGCAAACCTGTTGCATATGTGGTGGGCCTGTCCCCATGTTCAACCATACTGGGCCAGAATTTGTACTTATGTTAGTGGGTTGGTGCAGCAGAGGTTGAGGTGGACTGGAGCTTTTGTGGTTTTGGATAGGATTGACCCCCCTGCCCTTCCCGGCGGACGGACCATTTGTTAATGCGTAAGGCCTGTCTGGTGGGTAAGGGCCCCATTTTGCGCCTGTGGCGTGAGCAGAGTTCTCCCACGTTTGGGGAGTGGCGCAATTGCTTTCACCAGTTAATGCTGATGGAACGGTGGCGAGCGCGGGGCAGTGTCAAGCGTTGGACATCCTTTCTTCTGGTGTGGAGCCCTTATATTGACACACTAGGGGCTCGGTGTCGGAATGAGATTTTGCACATGGGTAGATAAGGTAGTGCAGACGGGGAGCGGTGGTGGGGCAGAAGGTAGGTGATATGGGGCGGTGAGGCTTGGAGGAGTGGGGCGTGATTAGGAGGGGGTGTAGGGGGGGTAAGGGGGGTTTGGAGGGGGGAGCTAAGAGGGGTGGGGTGGTTGGGGGGGGAAACAAAATATTAAAATTGTATTCATCTCCTGTAAGCATTCCCTCCGGGTGGGCATAAGAACCCACCCCTCCGGAGGTTGGTTGTGTTATGCTTGTTGTTTTTTGTTGGTGATGATTAAATAAAGTTTATAAAACAAAAACTGCACTCACAGTCTTCAAGGTAAAAAATGACCTGTCAGCAGGCGCTCTTCAGGATTTAATTTGTACAAGCTCAAGCAACAGACCTAAGAGGCAGAACACAAGAGACACCATATCGATCCCTAGGTCATTCACCAAGGCAAAAAACTCCACCACTAAGAGAGCCCTCTCATTAGCTGCCCCCACCATTTGGAACTCACAGCCAAGGAAAATCAGAACAACAAAGGACTTAAAGGACTACAGAAAATTACTCAAGTCCTTTCTCTTCACTGACCACTACAAAGACTATAACTAGCCATCCCCACCTAACTCTCATGCTTAATCTACAGATAACCTGTCGTCGTTGCTGTATATATAAGTTCTACCCTCAGGCACCCCCTATATGCCATCCTTACCTAAGTTTTTCTATGAGTTCTCTGTAATATGTTGTGTTCTATGTAAACCACTATGATTGTACGATAAGGCAGTATAAAAATCTTGTTAAATAAATAAAATATCTAGAAATATAGAAATATGATGACAGAAAAAGACCACATGGCCTATCTAGTCTGTCCTTCCATATCAACAACTACAACAGTCCCCTTTTTTCCTTTAGAGATCCTCTGTGTTTGTCCCATGCTTTTTTGAATTCAGTTACTGTCCTCATCTCCACCACCTCCACTGGGAGACTATTCCACAGATCCACTACTCTTTCCGTAAAGCAATATTTCCGCATATCACTCCTGAATCTATCTCCCTTCACCCTCATCCCATGTCCCCTCATAGCAGAACTTGCTTTCAGTAGAGAGGGAGGAGTGGCTCAGTGGTTGGGACAGGTTACCTCAGGCCGGAAGGCCGGGGGTTCAATTCCCTCATGGGGACAAGCAACTTCAGGCCGGAGGGACTGGGGTCTCTAGTCCCATGGCCACTCCTTGTGGCCTTGGGCAAGCCACTTAACCCTCCATTGCCTCAGGTACACTTAGATTGTGAGCTCTTCGGGGACAAGGGAATTAAAAGTACCTGTTAGTGTACATGTAAACCGCACTGATTCTAAAGAGCGCGGTATAAAAAATAAATAAATAAAATAAATAAATAAAGAGGCTCTCCCCCTGAACATTTATGCCATTGAGGTATTTAAACATCTCAATCATATCACCTCTATCCCGCCTTTCCTCTAGGTGTACATATTAAGATCTTTAAGTCTGTCCTCTGTTACGCCCTTAGCCCCTTACAGAGACAGTGTGGAGGGGCGTGCTTGTTATTGGAGAGATTCACTATTTAGCCTTTACCTGACTGGCTGCCTTGTAATGCCTCATGGGAAAGGTAGTTCAGTCAGGAGGTAGTTGGCTTTGTGTGGTAAGGCTTTTGACAGAAATTTATTGATGGGGTAAACGCTAGGGTCATAAATTAACACCTTTGGATTGTTTCTCCAGGATTCTTTCAAAAATACATCAGGATATAACTGAACTCAAAACAAAACAGCTTATAATGTTCTTTAGCATAAAGAAAAGTCCTTTCAACAGCCAATGGCTAGCAGTGCTGTTTTAAAACAAACAGAAACAGCTTTTCCTAAAGCAGGTTTCTTTTCTCACAGTCCAGAACACTTCCCGGCTGTTTGTCTCCCTAAGCACAGTAAAAACTTTCAACAAGAAGTTAAACTCTTCATAGGCAAACAATTCTCTATGCAAGGTTTTTAGGAATAGTGAAAACCAAATCAAAGCTTTTCTTATTTGCACCATCAGCACGGCTTCAGGCTGAGCACTGCACTGGCTAGCAGCTGTTTAACAAGTTTTAATTAGACAGCTGCAGTTTGCTCAGCAAAAGTATTTCTCCTTTAATACAGGACCTTCACAAGTTATCTACAGACTCTCAGGGTTGCCGGACTCTGGAGGTTTTACTTACGGTTGACTCCCTTCCAAACCCTCTGTTTTTGAAGATTGGCATAAAGAGCAATCCATGTATGAGTCGTCTTCTTCTACAGCCAGGTCTTGTTCACCCAGTTGCATTGGCTCTACTGTAGTTTCTGGCTCAGAGGGCTTAGCTGACTGCCTTCCATTAGGGCAAAAGCTGTCTCTTGCAACTCTGTAGTGCTCCAAATTAGACAAGCTTCTAATGCTCCTACCTGGGGCAAGGCTTGTATCAGCTTCTCCTCGCTCATGCTCTGGCCACCATTCACCTGAGCTTCCTCGTCCTGTCCTCCAACTTGTGTTCCTTGTACCTGCTGTTCTTACTGTCCCAGCTCCATTCCTCTTCCAGTAAGCATTCCTACTCCTCTCTCTCTCTTGATAAACTGACCTAGTCTTAAACCTCTCAGGCTCCAGCCCCACCCCTTCTCCTTTCAGGTGTTGGAGATCAGACTGCCTCGTGGCAGCTGAGCACTTGGGGAATTCAGTGACGTAAGGGTTCCTTACCCTGGGCCTGCATTCCCTCTCCTTTTCTCCACTAGGGGCATTCTGCAACCTACTGCAGCTAGGAATTACCTGCTTTCTAGGTGTAAATGGAGTTTTGTGTCTCTGACCTTGTAAAATAGGTCCTTTGATAAGGGTGAATTCCTTCTCTTTATCCCTGTCTCCTAGGTCCTGATAAGCTTCCTTATCACATACCCCGCTGCTCAAGTTATTACGGGCTGGTGGAGGTTGCGAGTGTCCCTCCGAACAGTCCGGAATTCCTGAGAGAGCATTGTTATTTTTGTGCAGTTTTTCTGCCGGCTGTTCTGCGCTGGGGATATTATCTGTCGCAGATCTCTCTTGCCAAGACCTAAGCACATTTATGTGGTAAGTCTGCCTGCGTCCCTTAGTATTTTCTACCACATAAGACACTGGGCTCACCTGCTTGACTACCTTCCAAGGCCATTTCCACTGTACTTCAAACTTGGGTGTGGCGCCTGCTACCTGCACCAGAACCTTTTCTCCCAGGCTTAACTGGCGAGGCTTGGCCCTTCGGTCGTACCACTCCTTCTGGCGCACTTGACTGTCCTGTAGATTCCTCTCAGCTACCTGTGAGGCCCTATTTAAATGTGCTCTTAAGACCCGTAAAAAATTGAGGAACTCCTTTGCCCTCCTGTTCCGGATCTAACCACTGCTCCCTTAATATGTCTAAGAGACCACGAGGGGCTTGACCGTACATCAGCTCATAGGGAGATACGCCCAGGGAAATCTGAATCCGTTCCCGGCAAGCGTATAGGACAAAAGGTAACAACATGTCCCATTCCTCCATGTTTCCTGCTAACCCTCTTCTTAACATTTGTTTTAAGGTTTGATTTAACCTCTCCACCAAACCGTTTGACTGGGAATGATAAGCGGATGTTTTTACGTGATGAATTCCAAAAGCATCCCAGACCTGGGCTAAATACTTTGATACAAAGTTGGTCCCCCTTGTCTGTTAACACTTCTCTGGGGAAGCCTATTTCACAAAACAACTTTACCAATTCTAAAGCTATTGTTTTTGCCGAGATATTTCGTAAAGGAATGGCCCAGGGAAACCTGGTAGCCTGATCCACCATGATTAAGATGTACTGGAAACCCCGGGGTGTTTTAACCAGTGGACCTACTATATCTATAGCAATACGTCCTACAGGACCCGATATGATGGGTGTTGGAATCAGAGGCACGACTGGGGGTCATGCAGCTGTAACTCGCTGGCACGCTGGGCATGCGGCACAGAACCGGGCGGTTTCTTTAAAAATGCCAGACCAATAAAAGCATATCAGAATCTGATCTAATGTTCCCTGCACCGCTTTATGGCCACCCACTGTATGATCATGGGCAAGTCTCAAAACTAGCCCCTTAAAAGTTGTGGGTACCACTAGCTGCTTTCTGAACGTTCCAGTACGGGGTCCTGACTTTCTCTATACAATATCTCGTTGTCCAGCAGGAATCTGGGAAGGACATCCCGTACCACTCGGGCATACTCAAACACTCGAGTGAGAGCCGGATCTGCTCGCTGTTCCTGGGGAAAAGTTGGAAACTTTTCTACTATTTTGGCTGGCACCCAGGGTAATCCTTGGCTAAACTCCATCTTAGCCCTTCCCTGTGCCCTACAACGCCTCTCATGATGTTTTTGCGCTTTCCCCTTCTTAACTTTTTCAGATGGGGAAGTCACCAAGTCATCGTGTGAAGGTAAATCTCTTAGTGACTCTGCTTGGGTCTCATCTTCCTGGGTATTGGCCCTAGACTGGGATTGGGTGGATATAAGGCCACTCTTTTGCCATAAGCCTTCCTCTAATCCCTGTTTGAATTGGGGCCAGTCTCTTCCCATATATTAAATCCTATGGGAGTTTGGGAACCACTGCCACTGGGATCTCTTTCTGCACCCCTAAACCCTTGACCATTAACTTATACGTAGGGTAAAATGAAGCATACCCGTGAATGCATCTAATTCGTACATTACTTTCGGGCTTTCTATGCTCGGAGTTCTTCTGGGCCTCTATTGCTCGCCAAAGCCTTTTAGATAACATGCTTTGGTCCACACCAGAGTCCAAAAGAGCATTTGTAGTAATCCCTTGTATGTCAACCGTTAAAAGAAAACCTTCTCCAGGCTGTTTTATACTGGTACCCATTAGGTTAGTGCGGGCTTTACAACCCTTCTGCAAGTGACCCCATTTCCCACACTGGAAACATTTTTTCCTAGCCCACTTCCCATCTTGGGTAGGCATACAAACACTTACAAATTCAGTATCCTTTCCATTCTTCTTTTCTGCTGCAGCAAAACCCACCTCAGCATCTATTTTCAGAGTGCTACCCTTTTGCTGATAAGCTAATTCAGCTTCCATAAAACGTTCAGACAAAAGGGTTGCCTCTCCCATGCTTTGGCAATTCTGCTGGATGAGAAAGGACTGTAAGTCTTTTGGCACTGCTGCCATAAATTGTTCTAACATGATCATATCCATAATCATTTCTACATTTTCCCTTTGGGAGCCAGCCATTTCCGTGCTAATCCATGATTCCTCTGGCTTAAGGCTTTTGGCGTCTCGCCAACTCTCAGGACTGTGGCTCTAAACATGCGTCGGTATACTGTGGCAGTTAACCCTAAGCGGTCCTTAATGGCACTCTTTACAGCCTTATAATCTAAAGCTTGGGCTGCCGGCACGGCTCTGTAGGCGGCAAGGGCCTCTCCAGTTAAAGATGTAGCCAGACGGACTGCCCACTGGGTCTTCGGCCAACCTAGAACCTGAGCCACTCTTTCAAAAGATTCAAGAAAATCGTCTATATTGTCCTCTGGGGTAAGTTTGCCAAAACTAAATGCCCCAGTACCCTGAAAGTCCCCCATACTGTCCACACGCGGTGTAGCTGGTCCTGCTGGCGCTGGTACTCCTCCACCTCCTTGGCTCCGGAGCATAATCAAAGCTTTGACCAAGTCAAGAACTGCTTTTTGCTGTTCCCTCATGGCAGCGATTGCAGTGTCCTGCGCCAGTTGCACCAGCTCCTGCTGATGTGCAAACTGGGCCGCCATCCAGCTCACGAGCTCCTTAGGATCCATAACTTGTTACCTGCAAGAAAAAAGAGAAAAAAAAACCCCACCAAGGGCAGCACCACACAACAGCTTTTCTTTTTTTTCTGTATGCCCCCTTTTAAATGCCTCAGCATAGACTTTTTCCTCAATCCACAAATGGTCACGCACAGGTATCTTTTACCTTATTCAGGCGTTGACTTTCGCTTATACAGGGTCTTTTCCTCAGGAACTGCTCCTGGATCACCTCTTCTGCTCATCAAGTCTGTCAGGGAAATTCTGCTTCCACCTGCTTCGGCTTGAAAATCTCGCAGCTGTATATCCTTAGTGAAATTCCTGTTATCCTTAAGTGTAAAAAATCCAAGAACTAAGCCACTGTCACGCCCTTAGCCCCTTACAGACAGTTTGGAGGGGCGAGCTTGTCAAAGGAGAGATTCACCATTTAGCCTTTACCTGACTGGCTGCCTTGTAATGCCTCATGGGAAAGGTAGTTCAGTAAGGAGGTACTTGGCTTCAGGTAAAAAAAAAACACATTTTGTAGTTGGCTTTGAGTGGTAAGGCTTTTGACAGAAATTTATTGATGGGGTAAACGCTAGGGTCATAAATTAACACCTTTGGATTGTTCCTCCAGGATTCTTTCAAAAATACATCAGGATATAACTGAACTCAAAACAAAACAGCTTATAATGTTCTTTAGCATAAAGAAAAGTCCTTTCAACAGCCAATGTTATCAGATATGGCTAGCAGTGCTGTTTTAAAACAAACAGAAGCAGCTTTTCCTAAAGCAGGTTTCTTTTCTCACAGTCCCAGAACACTTCCCGGCTGTTTGTCTCCTTAAGCACAGTAAAAACTTTCAACAAGAAGTTAAACTCTTCATAGGCAAACAATTCTCTATGCAAGGTTTTTAGGAATAGTGAAAACAAAATCAAAGATTTCCTTACTTTCACCGACAGCACGGCTTCAGGCTGTGCACTGCACTGGCTAGCAGCTGTTTCACAAGTTTTAATTAGACAGCTTCAGCTGGCTCAGCAAAGGTATTTCTCCTTTAATACAGGACCTTCACAAGTTATCTACAGGCTCTCAGGGTTACCAGACTCTGGAGGTTTTCCTTACGGTTGACTCCCATCCAAACCTTCTGTATTTGAAGACTGGCATAAAGAGCAATCCATGTATGAGTCTTCTTCTTCTACAGCCAGGTCTTGTTCACCCAGTTGCATTGGCTCTACCTTAGTTTCTGGCTCAGAGGGCTTAGCTGACTGCCTTCTGTTAGGGCAAAAGCTGTCTCTTGCAACTCTGTAGTGCTCCAAATTAGACAAGCTTCCAATGCTCCTACCTGGGTCAAGGCTTGCATCAGCTTCTCCTCTCTCATGCTCTTTCCACAATTCACCTGAGCTTCCTTGTCCTGTCCTCCAACTTGTGTTCCTTGTTCCTGCTATTACTGTTCCAGCTCCATTCCTCTTCCAGTAAGCATTCCTACTCCTCTCCCTCTCTGGATAATCTGACCTAGTCTTAAACCTCTCAGGCTCCAGCCCCACCCCTTCTCCTCTCAAGTGTTGGAGATCATTCTGCCTCGTGGCAGCTGAGTGATTGGGGAATTCAGTGACGTAAGGGTTCCTTACGCTGGGCCTGCATTCCCTCTCCTTTTCTCCACTAGGGGCATTCTGCAACCTATTGCAGCTAGGAAAAACCTGCTTTCTAGGTGTAAATGGAGTTTTATGTCTCTGACCTTGTAAAATAGGTCCTTTGATAAGGGTGAATTCCTTCTCTTTATCCCTGTCTCCTAGGTCCTGATAAGCTTCCTTATCACACCTCATATGCTTTATAATGAAGATCACTAACCATTATAGTAGCCACCCTCTGCACCGACTCCATCCTGTTCACATCCTTTTGAAGCTGCGGTCTCCAGAATTGTACACTTTATTCCAAATGAGGTCGCACCAAAGACTTATAGAGAGGCACTATCACCTCCTTTTTTCTGCTAGCCATTCCTCTCCGTATGCATCCAAGCATCCTTCTAGCTTTTGCCGTTGCCTTTTCTGCCTGTTAAGCTACTTTAAGATCATCAGACACAACCACGCCTCGGTCCCGCTCTTCTTTAGTTGACAAAAGTACTTCACCTCCTATACTATATTGCTCCCTTGGATTGCTGCAGCCCAAATGCATGACTTACATTTTTTAACATTAAATCCCAGCTGCCAAATTTTAGACCATTCTTCAAGCTTAGCTAGATCCCTCCTCATGTTATCTACACCTTCCTGGGTGTCTACTGTATTGCAGATTTTGGTGGTTGTTGTTAAGTGCCGTCGAGTCGGAGTCGACTCATGGCAACCCTCTGGATAGCTATCCTAAATTGTGTTCGGTCTTCAGTCATGCGGCTCATTGTTGACAGACTGGTACCCGTAGCTGCTGTTATTGTATCGATCCATCTCATTGCTGACCTTCCTCTTTTGCGTTGACCTTCTATCTTGCCAAGCATGATGTCTTTCTCTAATGATCTCTCTCTTCGCATGATGTGTCCAAAGTATGAAAGTCGAAGTCTTGTCACCAAGCTTCTAAAGAAAGCTTATGTTTGATCTCCTCTAGTACCGACTGGTTTGTTCTTCGGGCAGTCCATGGTATACACAATATTCGCCGCCAGCACCATAATTCAAAGGCATCTATTTTCTTCCTGTCTGTCTTTTTCACTGTCCAGCTTTCACATCCATATGATGTTATTGAAAATACCATGGCTTGAACAAGTCAAATCTTTGTATGGAGAGAGACATCTCTGCTCTTGAGAATCTTATCTATGTCTTTCATAGCCATGCTACCAAGAGCAATGCGTCATTTGATTTCTTGACTGCTTGTTGCTTCTTTACTGATAGTTGATCCAAGTAGGTTAAAGTTGTTCACAATTTCAATTGTTTCTCCTTCAACGATGAACCTGTTGATTATGCCAGTTGTCATGATCTTTGTCTTCTTTACATTAAGGTGCAGGCCCATTTTGAGACTATGTTCTTTGATTGTGAGAAGCAAATGTTTCCGATCATCTTCACTTTCAGCCAGTAATGTGGTATCATCAGCATAGCGAAGATTGTTGATGAGTCTTCCACCAATCTTCACACCTCTGTTGTCTTCATACAATCCTGCTTCTCTGATGATTTGTTATGCATATAAATTAAACAGGTAGGGGGAAAGTATGCAGCCTTGTCTTACACCTTTGCTTATTTTAAACCATTCTGTTTCTCCTTGTTCCGTTCGAACTGTTGCTTCTTGATCAATGTACAGATTGCACAAGAGAACGATCAGGTGTTCTGGTATACCCATGCTTCTTAATGTGGCCCAGAGTTTCTCATGGTTTACACAGTCAAATGCCTTGCTATAGTCGATAAAGCACAAATAGGTCTCCTTTTGGTATTCTTTAGTCTTTTCAAGGATTCATCTCACGTCCGCAATGATGTCTCTCGTTCCTCGCCCTTTCCTGAACCCTGCTTGCACTTCAGGTAGTTCTTGTTCCAGGTATGGTTGTAGTCTCTTTTGAATAATCTTCAGTAGAATCTTGCTGGCATGGGGGATCAGAGCGATTGTTCGATAATTTCCGCAGTCAGTTGGATCACCTTTCTTTAGTATTGGTATAAACACAGATCTTTTCCAGTCAGTTGGCCATGATGTTGTCTTCCATATTTCTTGGCAGAGCCTTGTAAGTATGGTAACAGCTGCATCAGATTGCTGCAATACTTCTATAGGAATGCCATCAGTGCCTGATGCTTTGTTCTTTGATCTTTGATAAGGCTTTCAATGCTGAATTCATGAGTGGTTTGCTCTTTTTCAACTTTAGCTTGAGTTTGCATACTAGTAGTTGATGATCTGTACCACAGTCAGCTCCAGGTTTTGTCTTTGTTGATGTTATAGAGCTTTTCCATCGTTGACTTCCACAGATGTAGTCAATTTGATTTTTATACAATTCATTGGGTGAAGTCCATGTGTACAGTCGCCGCTTGTGTTGCTTGAAGAAGGAGTTTGAGATGAATAGATCATTGGTCTTGCAGAATTCTATCAGTCTTTCTCCAGCTTCATTTCTGTTGCCAAGTCCATATTTTCCAACTACTTTGCCTTCTTCTTTGTTGCCAACGTTTGCGTTCCAGTCACCCATGACTTTCAGGATATCCTGTTTGCATGTTCTGTCAATTTCAGCTTGTACTTGTTCATAGAACTCTTCAATTTCATTCTCTTCTGCAACTGTTGTTGGGGCATATACTTGAATTATAGTTGTGTTGATAGGCAATCCTCGTAGACGAATAAAGATTAAGCATTCGCTGACTGCATTGTATTTCATTACAGTTCTTGCAAGTTTCTTCTTTATTATAAATGCAACACTATTTCTTCTTTGTCTTTCATTTCCAGCATAGTAGACCATGTGATCATCTGATGCAAAGTGCCCCATGCCAGTCCATTTCAGTTCGCTGACACCCAACAGATCAAGTTGTACACATTCCATTTCATTCTTGACCACCTCCAACTTCCTTTGGTTCATGCTTCGTACGTTCCATGTTCCAATGTGTAAGACATCTTTACAGCTTCTGACTCTCACTTGATGCGCAGCTATATCAGCAGTCAGACTTCCCGAGGGCTTTGATCCAACCACATCATAAATGCTGGCTTTACTCTGAAAAGTCTTCAGCTCTTCCCCAGTAGCTAGTTGAGTGCCTTCCGACCTGGGGGTCTTATCTTCCAGCACCAGCAGATTTTGGTATCATCCGCAAAGAGGCAAACCTTACCCGACAACCCTTCCGCTATTTCACTAACAAAGATGTTAAAAAGAATCGGACCAAGGACAGATCCCTGGGGCACACCACTGGTAACACCCTTCTCCTCAGAGTGAGCTCCATTTACCTGTACTCTTTGTCGCCTCCCACCCAACCAATTTCTAACCCAAGCAGTAACTTTAGGGTCCATCCTTAGAGTGCTCAGTTTGTTTATACTGTACGTCGCCTGTGAGGAACAGTGTCAAAGGCTTTACTGAAATCTAAATACACCACATCTAGGGCTCTCCCTCGGTCCAACTCCCTGGTCACCCAGTCAAAGAAATCAATCAGATTTTTCTGACAAGACTTGCCTCTGGTGAATCCATGCTGCCTCGCATCCTGCAATCCGCTGGACTCCAGAAACCTCACTATTTTCTCTTTCACCAGTGTTTCCAATAATTTACTCACCACCGAAGTTAAACTAACCGGCCTGTAGTTTTCAACCACATCCTTACTTCTGCTTTTGTGTAAAGGGACCACATGAGCCTCTCTCCAGTCCTTTGGCACCACTCCCGACTCTAACGAGGCATTGAAAAGGTCAGTCAGTAGAGCTGCTAGAATGTCCCCAAGTTCCCTCAGTATTCTCAGGTGTATCCCATCCAGTCCCATCGCTTTGTCTACTTTAAGTTGAGCTAGTTTCTCACGAACACAGTCTTCTGAAAATTGTTCAAGATGTCTCTCGCTTCTGTTCCTGTTTGTGGGTATTTTCTAAGGTCCTGCTCCTGGTTCTTCATCTGTGAACACAGAACAGAAATATTCCTTAAGCAATTCCGCTTTATCCACATCAGCTTCTACATATTCCTCCCCTTCACCCTTGAGTCTGACAATACCACTTTTGCCCTTACTCTTCTCACTAATATATCTGAAAAATGTCTTATCCCCCCATTTTATTGCATTGGCTATTTCCTCCTCTTTTTGAATCTTTGCTTTCCTGACTACATTTTTTTTTTTTGTGCCTTCGAGTCAGTCCTGACTCCTGGCGACCCAGAAGCTCCTGGGTTTTCTTGGCAATGTGTCACTGGAAGTAGATTGCCAGGCCTTTCTTCCGAGGCAATGGAGGGTTAAGTGACTTGCCCAAGGCCACAAGGAGTGCTAGTGGGAATCGAACCCTGGTTGCTTGGTTACCAAGCCAGTATTCTAACAACTAGGCTACTCCACTCCACTAGGCGGCTACTCCACTCCTACATATAACACCAATATTATATGAACTGCACTGGCTACCAAGCCACGGTAGAATAAAATATAAGATATTAATGACTACTTTTAAATCTATGACAAACCTAGCCCCCACAACATTAATACAATCAGTTAAGACTACTTCTAATGACTTCTAACGCAGAGATAAAATGACCAATTTACTCATAATACCATCTGACTACTGCAAAACTAAAAAACAAACTAGCACTAAGGCCTTTGAATATATTGCACCAACTTTGTGGAACACTTTACCAGATAGAATAAGGAATATCTCAGACATGTCCAACTTCAGAACCCAACTCAAAATGTTCTTCTTTGTTGCCGATGTTGGAGTGAATGAACGAAATAATAACACTGACCCAACATGAACAACACTAACACTGTATCCCTTGCAAAATCTTCCCCCCTCCCCCCTTTTATCCCCCTTGCAATAGTGTAGTATTCAACATGCATAATACTTGCACCCTAAACCTAATGCTATATATGAAAAATATAAATAAGCTGCAATGAGTTTAAACCTAATCTTATGTATACCTTTGTATGATTTACATATTTGTTATATGTAAAAATTTAATATGTTTGTAATATTGTTGTTCATTGTAAACCACCCTGATTATATGATAGGCTGGTATAAAAAAACACTCAAATAAATTAATAAATCACATCTACCTCTGTGTGCCTGGTTTGGATCGGATGCACAGAGGCTGGGACGCAAAGAATGGAATGTGCCTCCACATCAACCGGCGCACCTTGTTCTACCTGTTTATTCACACCTTCAAAAGAATATAACAGATTAGTAAGACAAGACTTTCCTTGGTTTAAATCTATGTTGGCTGTCTCCCATTAAACCATGACTATCTATAGGTTCAGTAATTTTATTCCTTATAATGGTTTCTACCATTTTGCCCAGTACTGACATCAGGCTCACCGGTCTGTAGTTTCCTGGATCACCCCTGGAACTCTTTTTAAAAATTGCTGTTACATTGGCCATTCACCAATCTTCAGGTACTACAGATGATTTTAATGATAGTTCACAGATTAGTAGTAAGTCTGCAATCCCATATTTCAGTTCTTCTAACACCCTTGGATGTGTATCCTCAGGTTCAGGTGATTTATTACTCTTCAGTTTATCAAATACTTGTAATACATCTTCCATGTTTATCAATATTTCTTTCAATTCTTCCGATAGATCACCTTTAAATCCATTTCAGGCAAGGGTAACTTCCCTATATCTTATTAAGTTTGAACTGGATTTAGAAACGGATAGGGAGCCAGTAGAGTGACTTGAGAAGAGGAGTTACATGAGCATAGCAACACTAGTGGAAGATAAGCCATGCAGATGAGTTTTGAACAGGCTGAAGGGGAGAAAGTTGATTCAGAGGAAGACCAGCAAGAAGCAGGTTACTACAAATTGCAGCAGCGCTAAACCAGGAACACCCTGATCTTGATGATGCTATAGAACATTGGAATCGCACAATCAACGAAGCCGCCCAAGCACCAGAAAGAAGAAGCATAGGTCACACCACTACGACTAGAAGATCAGCATCTTGGTACTTTTAAAAAATCAGAGTAGCAAAGAGGCATCTCTGCAAAATAGAGAGGAGCTGGAGAAGAAACAAAACCCAAACCACACAACTATACTAGGCCAAACAGCAGGACTACAACCTGATTAACAGCTGAAAATGCAAATTCCACATGAACCTGATAGTACGATTGGCCAACAGACCCAGAGAGCTCTGAAATAATATGGTCCCTCACTAAGAAGCCAACCCCCCACAGATCTGAATCCATCAGCCCTCAAGCTATGCAGACTTCCTGATCACCAGGCACAGTTCTTTGAAAAATCACACATTTCCTGCCTCTGATCCACCCACTGAAAAAATGCCCCCTGAGAACACTTGGGAGGAGTTTAGCATACCCACTATTGATCAGATCTCACTCACCATAGCCAAATAAACACTAGCACCTCTCCTACTGACCCTTGCCTGGTCCCATGGATCAACAAAGGACATGCTCTCCAAATACATTTACAAGTTAGTCTGCTCCTCTTTAATACAGGGTTACGTGCCCCTTTCTCTTAAACAAGCATTCATCCGCCCATTCCCCAAGACAGCCACCCCCACCAAAGACAACCCCTCAGCATATCGTGCAATCTCAAGCCTTCCATTCCTCACAAAGATACTTGAAAAAACAGCATACCATCAGCTCCAGGACCATGTCGACACTCAGGCCCTGCTGGATCCCCACCAATATGGGTTCCGCTGCAACCACAGTGTCAAATCATTACTAACAGTACTCATTGACAATTTACTAAGAGAGATTGATAGCCTCAAAATGGGAATCATACTCATTTTTACAGATGTATCTGCAGCCTTTGACGCTGTTTCCCACAGCATCCTCCTATGAAGACTCAGTAACTTTGGCCTAAAGAACACAACTTTCAGGTGGTTTAATTCATACCTCACAAAGAGGCAACAACAATTCAGAGCAGGCACTACTACCTCATCTACCTGCCCATCCACACATGGAGTACCACAAGGTTCATCTCTATCTGCCCTGCTCTTCAATCTCTACATAACCCCCATCTGTGACATCATCAAGAAACACAATATCCTATTAAAATAGTTTTCTCCAAGTTATAATACCCTGTTCAATGTAATTTCAGTTTGATCTATGTAAACCGCGCTGATGCAGAATAGCGCGGTATATAAGAGAATGTAAATAAAATAATAAATAAATAAAATCCTATATGCTATGTATGCTGATGACATCATGATTTACACTCTGATCAACCTGGAGAAGCCAGACTGCTCGACAATAGTTACATGTCTACAGGAAATGACTGGCTGACTTTGCCACAACAACCTGAACATCAACTACAAAAAACAGAAGTCCTCATTATCATCACGCACCATCACCTTTACCCCCCCCCACACATTCTAGAGAGACTTCTGGTGGCAATGAGCCGGTGAAGACGTGTTCAGACCGGCTCCGGGTTGATCACTCCTAATTTTAGTAATTTTAAGCCATTAGTTTTGATCAGTACCCTCAAATTGATATCAAGTGTATGGGAATAGAAGCGAAACCTTGCTAAGGGGTAAAGTGAACTTCACAAGCCACATGGCAACTAAAACGGTGTGTAAGGGGAAGATCGCGGAGGGAGTTCTGGCGAGTCCGAGGATGGAAACCAACCAAGACATGGTAATAGAAGTCAGCACATGAAAATTGTGGTCATCTTCTGAGTGATTAATACTATAACTATTATCAGAAAAACGCTCAATGTTATCAATATGGAACAAAGCCTTCTTCAACCTATCTCTTATGGTTATTCAAGAACATTTAATATCACAAAGTCTCAGACTGATTTGGCACTCTGTTATAGACTTGTAACATGTCAAACTGATGTGCCTAATAGCATCAATGACCTTCAGTACATATTGCCCAGTGGTAATGAAGCAGAGGGAGTCGCCAACACTAAAGTTCACTATGGAAACTTCTAAAGCCACTATTGAAAGCTTCTCTTTTATTATAGCATTTCTCAACACTTAGCTTCTAGTGGATCGTTGCACAGCCGGCTCTCCATCGTTGCTTCATTAAATCCCAATGCCTTCCTCAAGTACCCACTGCATTTCACTAATGATGTTTCATCAGGGGATCTCACTCACTTCTTGACAATGTTCTATAAAATAAAACCCATATATATCTAAATAAATAAACTGTTCCATCCAAAATTCCTACCTCTATCTCCAAAATTTAACTGTACAAAAAATACACCTACCAGAAACATAACTGATGCTGCATACGTCTTTCTGTCTTTCTCATTCGGGCAAGCACAATGTTTCTCAGAATTTCTTTCAAACTGCCCTTGAAAAAATGCCGCGCATGCGGAGTACGGGCAGATCTTAACTTTTAAAGACCTAATGCTGTGACTCGATTGGAGGTTCCCATATGTCTCTAAAAGTGACGTCATTAGTATCTGCTACGCTATGAGCTTTTTTGCTCACAAAACTCCCGCCCCCAAGTTGCCGCAGGATCACAAACCCTCGGCGTTTTTTCAAGGGCAGATGGCGATCTGGCTGTGAAACGATCCACTAGAAGCTAAGTGTTGAGTGCTTCATTACCACTGGGCAATATGTATTGAAGAGAGATAGGTTGAAGACTTTGTTCCATATTGATAACATTGAGCGTTTTTCTGATAATAGTTATGGTAATAGAAGTAACAGCTGCAGTGGTGGGTGCCTTGGAAGAGCGGTTCCGTTCGCTGGCGGAACAGCTTACGCAAGTAAACCAGAATATTGGGGATTTCACGGGGCGCATGGAAAAGGCCGAGCAACGCATCTCGGCTCTGGAAGACACGCAGCAAACCCAGACGGATAGGCTAAAATCATTGGAGGACTTGGTACAATAGCAGCGAGAGAAAATTGACTATTTGGAGAACCGGGGACTGCGGAAGAATCTCCGTTTTATAGGCATTGCGGAAACTGTAATGGATGGCGAGCTGCATGGATTTCTGGAGACCTGGATTGCACAGCAATTTAACAGTAATACATCTCTGGGCCCTATAAAGTTGGAACGAGTGCATCGGTTGGGCCTAAGGCAGGAGAACTCACGTGCGGTCATTGCGCGGTTTTTGGAGTTCCGGCAGAAGGAGGTGGTTCTGCGGGCGGCCTGGAGTCATCGGAAACAACCTGGGGACTCGCCCCAGATTCTGGTGTTCCAGGACTATTCAATGTTGATAAACCAGAAGCAGCGAGCGTTTTCCACGGTGTGTGGGCAGCTGGCGAACAGAGGACTGCAATTTGCCTTACTGTACCCTGCCAAACTGCGTGTGGACTACAAAGGTGAAACTAAATACCTGCCAGCGCCTGAGGAGGCCCAAGAATTTTTGGGGCAGTTAAATGGGGACCTCGCTTCTTGAGTAGGATGTATGGCTGTCAGCGCATGATGGAGGGCCCCATGTCCTTTTTAAAGGGCTGCTTGGACCAGAGAAGAATGGTTGATGGATTTGCTTCCCTTCCCTGCCTTTTATTATTTTTTTTTTTCCATTTTAATTTTTATTAACCATTTCCATGCACTTTACAAACCAGTTTGTTCTCAACATTATACAATTTACATAGTCACCCTGTTTATGCCCCAGCTTGTTATTTCCCCCTTTCTTTGTATCCCTCCTTATACCTTCCCTTCCCTGCCTTTTAAAAGGCAGTTTGGAGGAGAGCGAAAGGAAGGGTTGATGGACTCAGTGTGATTTCCTTTGAAATTTCTCCTCCCCCCCCCCCCTTTCCCCTTTGCCTTCTTTTATGGTATTTGCAATGTTTGATGTCTCTGTTAGGCAGTGGGAAGAAGGGGTGTGGAGTGGTGAAGGGACAGAGGTGTGGGGGTCGAGGGGAGGGATAAAGGTTGGGTAGCAGGTGAGGTTATAGTGTTGATGTGATATTTGCGCGGTAAGGGAGTTGTAGGTTTTGTGGAGGAGTAGGTGAGGTGGGAGTGTTTTCAAGGATGGGCTGGAGGAGAGGGTGTTATTGGTATCTAAAGATTGATAAAGGTTATGTATTAGTATGGAGGGTGGATCTGAATGCCAACCAGGTACTGAAGCTCCGGGAGGGTCGGGGCTGTTTAAGGGTTCGGGGGGGGGAGGTTGGGGAGAGGAGGGGGGATTGGTGGGGGGGGGGGGTTAAGGAGCCTTTAATAAGGGTTAGGGGATGGCTCTTAGAGTCATTTGGAGTAGGGGGGTGGGCAAGGGAGGGGGTAAAGGGACCCCATCCGTGGCTGTGACCGTAGGCAGACAGCGAGGAGATGACTTGGGCTGGGAGGTCATCTCTGTGAGATTGTGTTTTTATCGATACGTGGGGCATTACCATTATCCTGTACCGTGAGTAGTGGGAAGATTCACCTGGTCACTTGGAATGTCTGTGGGATTGGGAGCCTGATAAAATGACATAAGGTGTTGAGGGCTTTGCAGGATAAGTTTGTGGATATCGCCTTCTTGCAGGAGACCCACATGACTGACATTGAACATGCCAAACTGAAGAGATGGTGGGTGGGTGGGTGAGGTCTATAGGGTAGCTGCATTGGAGAAAAAAGCAGGGGTTGCAATCTTGATTAGGAAAGGGGTTAACTTTCAATTGGAACGGGTAATTAAAGGGGCCAGGGGCATCTTTGTGTGTGGACGGCTGTTTGGAGTCCCTGTTTGTTTAGGGAATGTATATGCTCCGAACCAATTTGATGGGGGTTTTTTTGATGAACTGTTGTGAAATTTGTTATCAGTGGAGGAGCGGGAAGTGATCTTGAGTGGAGATTATAATTGTGTGTTGGATCCTACAATAGACAGGGCCCCAGCGCGGGGACATGGTGATGCCCGTCAAAGACGACGGTTGACAACATTATGCGATAGTGTAGATTTTCTAGATATTTGGCGAATACTGCATCCTAGCGAACGTGATTATACACATATGTCTAGGGCCCATGGAACAGGGTCTAGATTAGATTATTTCTTGATTTCTTCACAATTATTGAATAGGGTGGAGGGAGCCCAGGTGGGCAATATTCTGATTTCAGACCTTGTGATGGTGTGGATCGACCTCCAACTTACTCCCGATGAAAGGGGAGTGAGAAGCTGGCGATTTCCCTTCTACTTGAAGGGAGATGAGGCTTTTCAGCAACATCTATGTAGTCAATGGGAATATTTTGCGGAGATGAATGCGCAGCGTACAGATAACTCATGTCTGTTTTGGGAAACAGCAAAGGCATTTATGTGGGGTATAGTGATTGGTTTTGTGAGTTGGCGTAGGAAAGACCAGAATCAAAATATAGTGGAGTAGAGGCAGCAGTTGCGGTTGAAACTGGGTAGCCGGGATGTGGAGGAGACTCGATCCGCATATCTGGCATTGTAAAGTCAACTAAACACTATATTTCATGCCAGGGCTAAATGCTCATTGTTATCACCAGCCATCACAATACTGTTGTCAGTAAGAACTTATTACCAGCCATTACAATACTGTTGTCAGTACTAATTAACCTCTCACACGCTATTATACTGTTATTTGCAAATCAATAATCTTTATACTATTGTCAGTACTAATTAGCACATTGTACTACCGTTGTCTGTAGTACTTTTTACTGTTGCCAGTAACAATTAGTCATTGCACTGTTGCTAGAAATTGCTGGTCACTGCACTGCTGCTAGTCATTGCACTGTTGCTATTTAATCTAAAATGTATAAGGTACTGTTATCACTCACTACCCTCCTTACCTTTGGGCTCCCCTGTGTCACAAACGCCCTCAACCACGATACTAGCTACATACCAATACTACATACATTTGGAAGGAGATGGTTTGAATTCCCCACCACACAATGGCAAAACGCAACCACACATCCCACTCCCATCTACTTAGCATTCCTCTACAAGTCATCAACAAAACACAAACTGAGAAGCTCCATCGCCAACGCCTCCTAAAATGTGCATTGATAAATGCCAGATCCATACGATCAAAATGGCCTGCAGCCATGGACTTGATTCCTCAAAACAATCTCGACATCCTGATGGTCACGGAATCATGGCTATCTGATTGTGACAACATCCTCCTGAATCAGATGCTGCCTCCTGGATTTGACCTCTACACATGCCACAGGTCCACTCAAAAAGGAGGCGGAACGCTCATCCTCGCCAAAACAGATCTTAATTTCAAGCTATGCAACTCCTCCAGCTCAACCCACCTCGACTCCCTCACTATATCTAATGAAATCTGCTCAATCAACCTGCTTTATCGAGCACCCTCCCCATCACCGGATGACCTTCCAACAATAATCGAGCTCGCATGCGCAACATCCACCTCACGCTCTCCAAATTGGATAGTTGGTGATTTCAACCTCCCATCTCTCCATGACAGCCACTCAGAAGCATTTCTAGACGCACTAGGGGATCTAGGCTACAAACAATATGTCGACTCTCCCACCCACACTAAAGGAGGTGAACTAGACCTCATCTTCGCACCCCATTTCAACACCTTAACACACCAAGCCCTTGAACTTTCGGTTATACCAGTACCATGGTCTAATCACAACCTGATTCGATTCAATATACCCACCTATACCTCTCACGTGAGCCAAATACCATCTAACTCAACAGGAACCCACGCAGCCCGTTTTCAACCTCTCAACCGTGACAAGGTCCTAGATAACCTCCAACCACTCTTGACTAACACCTCCCTCAACTTAGATGACCTGGTATCCAAATGGGACGAGAACCTCAGAGCCGCCTCATGTCCAGTGCACAAGGATAAGAAAATAAGAAAACGAGAACACGCGCCATGGTTTTCTACTGACCTTCGTACATCTCTCATCCACTTACGCAAACTTGAAAGACAGTGGCGCCAAACCCACTCACCAGAGGCACTTGAAACATATAACTCACACCTAACTACCCACCGTGAGAAGGTAACACTGAGTAAGAAGCTCTACCACACAAACCTACTGAAACGCTCCATCAATAAACCTCATGCACTATTCAAGTTAGTAAAATCCATAACAAGAGAGCCAGTTTCAGCCCAACCTGCAATGCCGCAGCCACAGGACTACGCAAACTACCTGCAATCAAAAATGATTAAGGCCAGCACGAGCATAAATACCAACAACCCCTCTATATCACCTAAGGCATCTCAAATAACTCCATTTTGCAACTTCAATACTATATCAACTAGTGAAATTGAGAAAATTGTCGCCTCCATCAATCCTAGCACAGCACCTAACGACCCATGCCCAGCCAACTGGATCAAAGATCTGCGACATGATCTAAGCCAAATCCTGTGCAAAATACTGAACCAGTCCTTTCTAACAGGCTCATTCCCCCAGAGTCTTAAACACACCTCCATCAAGCCCCTACTAAAAAACAGTAAGCTCGATCCATCCAAAGTTGAATCATTTAGGCCAATCTCGAGCATCCCCCAGCTTGCAAAAATCATCGAGAAAGCTGCCCAACAACAGCTCCAGCATCATATTGACACAGAAGCACCACTAGACAAATCACAACATGGATTCAGAGAAGCACATGGAGTCGACACAATCCTTACAACCCTATTCAATGATCTGATCACAGGAATAAACAACATCAAACAAGGATTTGTCCTCATCTTACATAAGAACATAAGATATGCCATACTGGGTCAGACCAAGGTCCATCAAGCCCAGTATTCTGTTTCCAACAGTGGCCAATCTAGGTCATACGTACCTAGCAGTTTCCCCAAGGGACACAGGTTCCACAATGCTTGTATTGGTTCAAGCATTGATATCCTGGGTCCCTTCTTAATAATGGTTTATGGACCTTTCCTCCAGGAACTTGTCCAAACCTTTTTTAAACCCAGCTACACTAACAGCCTTTACTACATCCTCCGGTAACAAATTCCAGAGTTTGATTACACGTTGAGTGAAAAAATATTTTCTTTTATTAGTCTTAAATAGTTTACCCTGTAGCTTCATTGCATGTCCCCTAGTCTTTCTATATTCTGATAAGGTAAACAATCGATCTACGTTTACCCGTTCCACTCCGTTCATTAATTTATAGACTTCTATCATATCTCCCCTCAGCCGTCTCTTTTCCAGGTTAAAGAGCCCCAACCTTTTTAGCCTTTCTTCATAGGAGTAGCCTTCCATCCCCTTTACCATTTTGGTGGCTCTTCTCTGAACCTTTTCTAAAATTGCTATATCCTTTTTAAGATATGGCGACCAGAATTGCACACAATATTCAAGGTGCGGTCTCACCATGGAACGATATAGAGGCATTATAATATCTTTTGTTTTATTTTCCATTCCTTTCCTTATCATACCTAGCATTCTATTTGCTCTCTTGGCCGCCGCTGCACACTGGGCCGAGGGTTTTAACATGGTATCCACAAGGACGCCTAAATCTTTTTCTTGGGTGGTGGTTCCTAATGTGGAACCTTGCATCGTGTAACCATAGTTTGGGTTGTTCTTCCCTAGGTGCATAACCTTGCACTTCTCCACATTAAATTTCATCTGCCATTTTGATGCCCAGACTTCCAATTTATCAAGATCCTCTTGCAATTTTCCACAATCCTCCTGGGTTTTAACAACTTTAAATAGTTTTGTGTCATCAGCAAATTTGATAACCTCACTCGTTATTCCACTTTCCAGGTCATTTATGAATATGTCAAAAAGCAGCGGACCCAGCACAGATCCCTGGGGTACACCACTATTCACCTTTCTCCATTGGGAAAATTGGCCATTTAGCCCTACCCTCTGCTTTCTATCTTTTAACCAGTTCCTGATCCACAGTAGTACACTGCCTCCTATCCCATGACTCTTTAGTTTTGCCAAAAGTCTCTCATGAGGGACCTTGTCAAAGGCTTTCTGAAAGTCCAGATACACAATATCAACCGACTCACCTTTGTCCACCTGTTTATTCACTCCTTCAAAAAAACATAACAGATTAGTAAGACAAGATCTTCCTTGTCTAAAGCCATGTTGGCTGTCTCCCATTAGGTCATGACTATCTATATGCTGAGTAATTTTATTCTTTATGATGGTTTCTACCATTTTTCCCAGTACTGATGTCAGGCTCACCGGTCTGTAGTTTCCCGGATCACCCCTCGAACCCTTTTTAAAAATTGGTGTTACATTGGCGATCCTCCAATCCTCAGGTATTAGAGATGATTTTAATGATAGTTCACAGATTACTGATAGCAGGTCTGCAATCTCAAATTTCAGTTCTTTCAACACCCTTGGATGTATACCATCCGGCCCAGGTGATTTGCTACTCTTCAGTTTATCTAATAGTTGTAGGACATCTTCCCGATGTATCGATATTTCCTTCAATTCTTCCACACCTTTAAATACCACTTCAGTCGTGGGTAACATCCCTACATCTTCCTCAGTAAAGACCGAAGCAAAGAATTCATTCAGTCTCTCCGCTATCGCCTTGTCGCCTCTTAGTGCTCCTTTAACCCCTTTATCATCTAATGGACCAACTGACTCTCTCACGGGTTTTTTGCTACGAATGTACTTGAAAAGGTCTTTATTTCGCGTTTTTTGCTTCCGCAGCAAGCTTCTTCTCAAATTCTCTCTTTGCCTGCCTTATCAATGCCTTGCATTTGACTTGCCAGTGCTTGTGCTGTTTCCAGGTTTCATCATTTGGCTCTTTTTTCCATTTCTTGAAAGATGCTTTTTTGGCAACAACAGCCTCTCTGACCTCAGCTTTAAACCATGCTGGCAATTTTTTGGACTTCCTTCCACTTTTCTTAAAGCGTGGAATACAGCTGGTCTGGGCTTCCAAGATAGTATTTTTCAACAACACCCAAGCTTGATGTATGTCTTTAACCTTTGCAACTGCTCCTTTTAGTTTTTTCTTAACTGTTTTCCTCATTCTATCATAGTCTCCCTTTCGAAAGTTAAAGGGTAGTACTGTGGATTTCCTTACTATCCCTCCTCCACTAATTAAATCAAAGGTGATCATGCTATGATCACTATTGCCAAGTGGCCCCAACACCCTTATCTCTTGCACTACATCTGGTGTTCCACTAAGGACTAGGTCTAATATTGCTTCCCCTCTGGTCGGTTCATGAACCAGCTGCTCCAAGAAGCAGTCATTTATTTCATCTAGGAACTTTATCTCCCTAGCATGTCCTGTTGTGACACTGACCCAGTCGATGCCGGGGTAATTGAAATCACCCATTATTATTACTGCACTGTAACTTTTGCTAGCTTCCTTGATTTCTTTGAGCATTTCATCATCCATTTGTTCATTCTGGCCAGGCGGACGATAGTACACCCCCACTGCCATCGCCTTCCCCTTTTTACATGGAATTTCAATCCATAGAGATTCTACAGCAAATTTTGTTTCTTGCAAAACTTTAATCCTTTCTGACTCAATGCCCTCTCTAACATAGAGCGCAACCCCTCCACCAATTTGATCAGCTCTATCATTTCGATATAGTTTGTACCCAGGTATCACAGTGTCCCACTGGTTGTCCTCCTTCCACCATGTCTCTGATATTCCAATCATATCTAACCTCTCGTTTAGTGCTATATATTCTAACTCTCCCATCTTGTTTTGTAGACTTCTAGCATTTGCATACAAGCATTTTAGAGACTGTATTTTATTCATATTAATTTGGCCTTCGATTCTGTGAACCACGATATACTGATGCAACGTCTGAGAGAGAAGGGGATTCGAAGCACAGCACTGGAATGGTGTAGATCCTACCTTTCCAATAGGTGGCAACAAGTTAAAACAGGCCAAGAATCCTCAGAGCCATTCCTACAGTCTCAAGGTGTACCACAAGGATCTTCCCTATCGGCGCTGATGTTCAATATTTATATGCAGCCGATATATGAATTGATCAGATCCTTCAACGTGCAATGCCTAGCATACGCAGATGACATCCTCATTTACATGCCGTTCAAAACTGACCAACCAGTGTTTACACCAATAATCAATTGTTTCGGAGCAGTAGCTGAATGGCTGCTGACTCAAAACCTAAGAATAAATCATAGCAAAACTGATGTCCTATTTGTTACAAGAAATCGTAAGTTCGTACCTCCTCCGTCGCTGCTGGTCAACAACATAGAACTGACGTCCAAACCCACAATCTGATACCTCGGCATCACATTAGATCAACACCTGGATATGACAATGCATGTGAAGAATGTGACAAAGAATATATATCACAAGATCAGAACACTACGCCACCTCCGCCCCCTACTTGACTATACTGATTACCGATCAACCTTCCAGGCACTAGTCCTCCCACATCTAGATTTTGCGAACATCATCCTCCACAGGCTCTCTCAATCAACCTTAAATCCACTTCGTCTGGCTATGAATGCAGCTGCAAGAGTCCTCTCTGGGTCACCAAGATCTGCTCATATAACGCCTATCATGAAAGACCTACACTGGCTACCTCTACAAGCCAGACTCTCATATAAGTCACTAGTCCTGACCTTCAAAGCCATGAATAACTACCCACCGACACCAATCAGCAAACTAATCCACAACACCCTTGAAAATAGAAACAGAAGAACTACAGCTATGAACACCTTAATAGTTCCCAAGATGATGACATCATGTACTAAAGCTACATCAAACAGAGCTTTTTCATTATTCGCACCCATGAATTGGAATATACTTCCCCATGAAATCCGCGGCATCAAAAGCCTATTACAATTCCGCAAAGCCGTGAAGCATCACTTATTCACAAAATACTACCCAGAAGTGACCATGGACACTCACACAACCAACAGGCCTCCCACTTACACCAAACACCATAGCACCTTAATCCAACCAGAAAATGGTTAGACCCCACGATAATTCACATTACTACTGTTGACCCGTGCCACCACATGAATACACGTTATTCCATGTTATATATTCCCTTGTTCTCTGTAAACTCAATGTTACCTGTATGCATTGCAGTATATTTTGTCCGATGTACACCGCGCTGATTTTAATAGCGCGGTATAGAAGAGATGTTAAATAAATAAATAAATAAATAAAATATATTATAAATATAGACTTTACCACTTTGGGAATCGCCCTGGTTGACTTCGTTGGTGAAGACTAGAGTGGGGAGTACACACCTTGCAGCTATAAGAAGTATAGGAGGGTCGATAAAAACCTCGCAAGAGGACATAGAACAGGCCCTACTCATTAGCTTCGATGCCGAAAAAGCGTTTGACAGAGTGGACTGGCAGTACATGTTCAAGGTGTTGGAGCGGTTTGGTCTGGGTGGACTTTTTCTTCAAGTGGTGTGGGCATTATATTCTGCACCGTGGGCGCGAGTGTTGATCAATGGTAAGCCTACCGACAGGTTCCCTTTAGAGCGGGGGACGCGGCAGGGGTGCCCGATTTCCCCCGTTATTTATTCTCTCTTTGGAACCGTTGTTGTTACGACTGTGGTCGAACCCGCGGATACAAGGTGCACAGATGGGATCCTATGAATTTAAATTGACGGTGTATGGGGATGATTTGTTACTGTGCCTCACGTCCCCAGAGCATTCCCTTCCAATTCTTTTACAGGAATTCACAAGTTTTGAGAATATTTCAGGGTTTAAACTTAACTTTGATAAATCAGAGGTGTTACCTACTAGTGAATCTATGCGGCATTCTTGGTTAGGTGGGTTTCCGCTTAAGTGGGCAGAGGGGTCTTTCCGGAATTTGGGGGTGAAGTCTGTGGTTCACGAAAACCTATACCGACTTAATGTGCCACCATTCGTGACCTAGATGGCACAACAGTTAGCGAAGTGGTCGGATTGCCTTATTTAAGATGGTTTTCTTCCCTAAGTGGTTATATTTGTTTCAAATGGATCCAATATGGCTTCTGCATAGAGATTTGGATAAAATAGATCGCCTTCTATCTTGGTATTTGTAGGCAGGATGTAGAGCGCGGATTGCTATGTCCACCCTGCAGGGTGCCTGGCGGCAAGGGGGGATGGACATCCCAGATATCAGGGCATATAATTTGGCTTGTTTGCTGCGTCACCTAAAGGACTGGTTGTTTGAGACTCAAGAATATACCATATTGGCATGTGAGAGAGCCTTAGTGGTACCCCTACATCTTAGATATATATTACATGCAGCTGGGAACGAACTGCCAGTTTCTTGGCAACGGTGCCCACTTGTTACAACTATGCGACAGGTGTGGCGGTGGATCTGTAGGCGCCTACAGCACTCACACATACAAACGGTATATTTGCTGTTGCAGGGCAATTTGGATTTTACTCTGGGGCTCACTTCAGCTCATTTCCAACATTGGAGTCGGATGGGTCTTCGGTATGTTGAACAAGTCCTGACAGAAGAGGGGGGATTTTGCTCCTTGAGATACTTAGAGCACAGTTTGGGCTAACAGGAGTAGATTTGTTTCCTTATTATCAGATGCGCAGTTATATACACAGATTGGAGATGGATAATCTACTTAGTGATTTTTGTTCGGATCTGGAGGAGTTTTTCTTGTTGGAAGCCTCGGGTAGGATTACTATTTCTCAGGTGCAATCTGCGTTTGCCATCAGGAAATCTAAAACGACTTATCGGCTAGCTGAGGTTTCGAATGTAGATTTGGTACATCTTTAACTGGTGAAGATATATGGAAGTTAATCAGGCAAATCCTGTGTTTTACAGCAATGGTCTCCCTTCGGGATGTACAATATCGGGTGGTTCGACGGGCATACTTGTCTCTGGGGCGCCATGGGCTATGGAGTGTGGAGTAGTTGTCCTAAATGTAAAGAGGAAGGGGGGTCATTGGTTTACTTATTATGGTCATGCCCCTGGATTCAGGAATACTGGCAGGAAGTGCATACATTTATTGAATGGGTCCTTGGTCATCGCTGGAGACTGGCTCCGCAAATGGCACTGTTGCATGTGATGGATGGAATAGATCTGGTGGGACAGGGGAGGGGACATTAGCGACACATATAATCTTGCAGGGGTGGAAATCCGCAGACATTCCTAGTTTCTGGCATTGGCGGAACACTTTGCATCAACATTTGCAGATTGATAAGCTGTGGGCGTTGGGGGAGCGTAAACGCCTGCCTAGATTTCATGGAGTATGGGATGATGATATATTCAACTTTTATCTGCCCGCAGTCGCAGTTACATCTTAAATTACCTTTGAATGATTGGGGAAGGGTAGGGATTCAGGCACGGATTAGGGTCAAGAGGGTAAAGGGGGGGAGTGGGGTTGGGTTGTTGGTTTCCAGGGGTCGGAGGTAGTTGATCCGGCACTGTGTAAGGAACACCACAGGCTGGAAGGTAGGACTGGGTGGGGAGAGATCCAAGATGGAGAGGGGTGAGAGTATTGGGGGTGGTTGGGGAGGGGTGGGAGGGGAGGAGGGGAGTAGATGGAGTGGATTGGAGTTCCGGGTTAATGGGGAGTGGTGGGTTTGTGTGGGGGGGTATAGCAGAAAATGGTATTGAGTGCCTGACCAGGTTCCACTGTTTTGGACTGTTAGATTTGCTTGATATATGGTGTAAAATGGAACTATGGTGGTGGTTTGACATTTGAATTGCAATAAAAAGTTTTGAACATACCCCCCACATTCTATCAGCCTGCCTAACTAATCTATACCCATAAGAAAAGAGGTGAAATACCTTGGAATCACTTTGGACCCCAACTTTAACTTCCAATCACACATCAGCAAGAACATCAGAAATGCCTACTACAAGATGACCATAATACGAAGACTCAAACCCCTCCTCAGCCATGATCACTTCAGGACAGTTTGCCAGGCTGTCATAACACCCATTCTGGACTACTGCAACTCCATCTACCTGGGCCTTCCCAAGCAAACCACCAGACCATTGTAGATGGTGCAAAATACAGCCACCCGCATAATTCTAGGCTTCACAAGGCACGACTATGTCACCCCCCTTCTTGACCAACTTCATTTGCTTCCAATTACATCACGCATCCACTTCAAAACCATATTAAACATATTTAAAATCAAACACAACATATCTGCTGACAGCCTCAAGAACCTCATCTCTTATGACACCAGCACCAGACCCAAGAGACACAGCGCGATTGACACCATACAAACACCCTCATCATACTCCAAAACCATCCAAGCTACATCTGCAAGATCTGTCTTTCTTTGGAACAGCCTACCAGATACCCTAAGAGCCACCACAAACATCAAGGACTTCTGTAAACAGCTAAAGACACTACTCTTCAGGGATCACTTTGACACAACCACCTAGGACATCACAACCCCAGAAAATGATGATCCTTAACCTGCTGTACATACTGTATATAGCTAATGATGTAAAGTTGCATTACTGAATGAATCCTGCATTCCCCCTCCCCCTTTTTTTCACTGGCTTTGTACTTGTAGTTAATATGCAAACCTCTGATTGAAGGAAAAGGTGGTATAGAAAACCTGTAAAATAAATAAAAGTCAATCCTTTCAATGCTGCTTTGACTTCTTTCATCAGCAATGATTCATGATCATAAGATATAGGTTGAAATGGGCTGTTGATCCAATTGATCTTTATGGTGTAATGACTGTATTCTTTCCACCTTTTCTTGATGATCTTGGCATCATTCAACATGGATCCTTGAGCATCTTTTAACATTCCAATTGGAGGCTAAATTTTCTCTTGAACTCTTGTAGCTTTAGGAAAGCCGATCTTGTTCTTCTTCCTCCAATAGTTTCTGATTCTATTTCCTTGCATGCGTAACTGTAGTACTACTTTGTCTTGTCTTGCTGCACATTAGAAATATCTGATAAGTTCTGTGATCACCTTTCTCCTCTTCTTTAAGCTTCTCTGTGTTTCTGAGCAATTTTCAGAGTTTCTTCACCCATCCATTTTTGCCATTTTTGCTTTTTTACGTTTTGCAGAGACTTCTCACTTTCTCTGATCACAAACTTTCTTTAAGTTATTTATTTTGTTATTAAGGATCATTTATTTCAAGTTACAGACTCAACAAGCATACATAAATAGAGTCAGCAACGATATATAATCAAGGCACTTCTGCACATGTAAGAAAACAGAGGCCCTACAACAAAGGCTTGAGCTTGGTCATAGTAAACATTCAATAATCCCAAAACCATTTGAATTAATCAAACACCCTTTTCCCCTTTTGCCTTCCACAGACCTAGTATATTTAGTTTGGAATTGGTTCCATAGCCATTTGTAATGAATCCACTGAGGCTGGATATTCACTATACACAAACCTTTCTGCTTTAGCAGTGGTGTGCATATTGTTCACCCACTTCTTGAAGGAATGCACCGTGTCCCCGATCCAGCACTGTAGAATGGCCTTTTTCGTACTCCCAAACCCCTATCATAATACATTTTCCATCCACCTTCCAGATTTTTTGATCCCGCAGTGGTCCTTCCTCCACGTCCACTCTATATTTTTTGGAGGATTCCCTCCATGCTCTGAAGTGCCCTCCCCTGAATTTCTATTAGGGAGGGGCATTCCAAAAAAGCATGGCTGAAGGTCTCCGTGCTCACTTTGCATTTCTCACAATTTGCTGAGTCTCACATTCCCAACTGGACACCTCTCTCCCAGGCAAAGGTATCCTCTGTGTAGGATTTGATATTGCATTCCCTGAACTACTGCAACTCCATGTACCTAGGCCTTCCCAAGCAAACCACCAGACCATTGCAGATGGTGCAAAATACAGCCACCCGCATAATTCTAGACTTCACAAGGCACGACCATGTGAGTATCTGCAGGAAGCAATGTTCAAAATGCTGCTCCTCTGCATTTTCTTCTGCCCACTGTTTTGCCAACTTCCCCACATGCTGTGTATTGAGCATATCTCAGAGTATTTGATACCAAGTGGATATCCTGTTCCAAAGTCACTATCACCCTTCTTCACCTCTAGCTCCCCTGGATATGCAACAGCCAACATATGCCAGTAATGCTTGATGTGCAGATAGTGCATGAAATAGGCCCCCGTGAACCCTAGAACAGTTTGAAGGTGCTCAAAGGTCAGAAAGCTGCCTTGCCCCAGCTTAGCAAATGCCCCATATCTGGTATGACCCTGCTTGGGCTTGAAGCTAAGGTGACAGTCGTCTGCAAAAAGGGAGTCACTGTCCTACTGCGGTGCTCTTTGGCCGCCCACCATCTCCAGGCTTTCCTGACAGGTTCAATTAGCGCTTTCAATTTTGGTTGATGTAAATCCACCCTGATATGGTGCAGCACACTCATCAACCCAAGGCTTGCTCCATCCATCCAGCAGCCCTGCAGGGGCACATCGTATAGCACCAGTGAAGGCTTCATGCATCCATCGCATTAGTGTCACTACATTATACAACCGTTATGTCTGGCAATCTCATTCTTCCCTTCTCCTGTTCCAAAATCAGCTTGGTATAACTGAACCTTCCACTTTCCAAATGAAAGAGTGCAACATACTCTTTGTTGTTTTTTTCTCCACCCTTTTTTACACACATGGGCAGCTTTTGCAATTGATATAGAATTTTTGGGATCAACACCATGCAAACCAGCACTACCCTCCCATACTTGGATAATGACAAATCTTCCCATTTCATACAAAGATATTTTATCTGGCTTAGTTTTTCCTAAATATTTCGTTGATATATAATAGTCATATATTGGTGAATATAGATGTCAAAGTACTTGATCAGTGAAAAGAGTTACTAGCCTCTTCCACCCTCCTTCCTCCCCCCAAAAGCCTGGTTTCCAATTTTTCTATATTTATCAGCAAACCTGAGAAAACCCCCAAATTACCAATTTACTAAAGCAGATCCTGCTCCTTCTTCCTTGTGCTGCATGCTGATCAACATATCATCCGCAAACATGCTAATTTTACAGTTCTGGAGGCCAATTTTTACCCACTGGATCTTCTCAGAGGCCCTCAGCTTAAGGACCCCAGGGCTCTAAGGGTAAAATTAACAGCAGTGAGGAAAAGGGGCACCCCTGCTGGGTTCCCCTTCTGAGTTCAAAAGAATCCATAAGGTACCCGTTCAGCAGGATCTGAGCACTTGGCCTGTTATACAGAGCCCATACCCACCTCAGAAAATGATCGCCCGCCCCAAATCTGTCCAATATCCAAAAAAGATCCCAGGCCACTCTATCAATGCTTTTTCGGCATCTAGGCTCACCACGCCGTGACCCCCTCTGCCCTCTGAAACAGGACCCTTAGTAGATGTCACTTCGACCTTTCACAAACCCAGCTTGGTCAGGGTGGATCAGTGTAGGGATCAACTCTCCAAGCCACTGTTCCAGGACCCACAGCCAAGATTTTTATATCTTGGTTTTATAGTGAAATTGGTCTATAAGAGCCTACTTTTTCCAAGTCGGCTTGGGCATCAATACCCCAGAACCCTGTTTGCTTGAGCCCCAAAACTGCCAGCCTGCACCACTGCCTCTCCCATGTTGCAGAAAAGATGGGCTACAAGATCCCCCAGGAGTTTATAAAACTCCATGCCCAACCCATCTGGGCCCGACATTTTGGCTGATTTTAGCTTTATGATACCTGCTAAAATTTTGCCTTCTGTTATTGGTCCATTTGAAAGGATTCTCTCTTCCTCGCTGACTTTAGGGAAGAGCAGGTCTCAAAGAAACCCCTTCTCACTCTCGTACCCTCGCTTACCGTCCTCCCTCTGCAGGCAGGTCACCATTTGCTTCACCTTGGATTAGATTTGCCAGTAAGACTTCCCTGTTTTACACCCCCCCCCCCCCCCCCACACACACACACACACTTATGCAGCTTATGTTTGTAAACTCAAATACTCCATAATGCTTGCTGCTGTTGCAGCAGTGTGTTTATTGTATTTCTCTGCTCCTGCAAAAGCAGTCACCACTGTTCTGTTCCCTTAGTCATGTATTGCAGCCGCCTATGTCGCAGTACTTTACAGTTTTGTACCTGTTGCTGTTTCATTATGTAGTCAGTGATCCGCCTTTGCAGCTTCCCAATATACTACCAGACCCACCTCCCTAGTATCATTTTCCTCCTCATACTCGAGCCAAGTTTTCCTCAAAAACTATCGGAACTCAGAGTTTTGGGCCCAAACCGGATTCATCCTCTACATCCAATCTCCAGGTTTGGTCACAAAAAGCAGGCTTACTTGGACCCACAGCACGATCAGAAACCAATTGCAGCCCAATTACAAGCAAGTCAATTCTGTGGGCCCTATTTCCCTGCTCCTTAACTAGCTGAGCCACTTGCATTCCAAGCCGCTCCATACCTTCCTTCTGGGCTACCACGGACTCTCCCTCTCTTCCATGCTCTGTCTCCCGAATGTCTTCCACAGTACACTGCAGCTTATTTAAACAATCCTCTAAGGTGGCTGAGACAACTTTTGCAATCTCCAAGGCAAGGTCTCATGTGCTCGGGGGGATGGTTTTCAGGGCTTTGACAGCCATTTTAACCTCCACTCGCTGCTTTGGTCCTGGCTTACCTTCAGTGGCTTCTTTGACATTACCCTTCCTCAACACCAGCTTTCAAAATGTGTCGCCGCATGTCAGCTTGTGACCATACCCCTCCGTTCCACTTTTATGCTGATGGGGAATTTATTGGCTGGCTTTTTGGCCATTCTTTGAGGCCCAGAGCGGGAGCTCTACTTTCTCGCACCCTCTCCATAAACCATTATTAAGAAGGGACCCAGGATATCAATGCTTGACCCAGTACGAGCATTGCGAAACTTGTGTCTTTTGGGGAAACTGCTAGGTACGTATGACCTAGATTGGCCACTGTTGGAAACAGGATACTGGGCTTGATGGACCTCGGTCTGACCCAGTATGGCATATCTTATGTTCTCTCTCCTCTCCCGCATCATGTGACTGCACAAATTTCTTAATGTCTTCCCATAATTCATCTGCTGCTCTGTCATTTATATCTGAAGTGGCAAACTGATTTCACAAATGGTCTTTAAATTACGATGATATATTTTCAAGATCATATTTTGCTACTTTCATGAGTGGCTTGCTCTTTTTCAACTTTAGCTTGAGTTTACATAGTAGCAGCTGGTGATCTTCATCACAGTCAGCTCCAGGTTTTGTCTTTGATGTTATAGAGCTTTTCCATCATTGACTTTCACAGATATAGTCAATTTGATTTTTGCACAATCTATTGGATGAAGTCTGCGTACAGTTGTGTTTGAGATGAATAGATTGTTGGTCTTTCATAATTCTATCAGTCTTTCTCTGGCTTTGTTTCTGTTGCCAAGCCCATATTTTCCAACCACTTTACCTTCTTCAGTGTTCCAAACTTTTGCGTTCTAGTCACCCATGACTATCGGTATATCTTGCTTGCATGTTCTGTCGATTTCAGTTTCTACTTGTTGATAGAACTGATCAACTTCTTTCACTTCAGCAGCTGTTATTGGTGCATATACAGTACCTGAATAATAGTTGTGTTGATGGGCATTCCTCGCAGATGAATACAAATCTTAGGTTCCTCAATTTTCCAATTACACATTTCCTTTCTGCAGAGATTGAAGAAATACTTTAAAGAGGTCCTGTATATACCTAGACATAATGAAATTTCTATTATTAATTGTTATTATTTTCTTCACAAATCTCATTCTCTTCCTATGCTTGTAGCTGTTCTGTTCATATGATTGCTCTCTCCTCTCCCGTGTGCAGGTTCCATAAACACAGCCATTGAGACATTCTCTGCTGCTTATTTGCTAATGTCAGCAAAATCTCGTGACCAATGTCATATGGCTCCATAGACATCATCATTAAGACATTCCTTGCTGTTTACTGACTGATGTCGGCACAATCACGTGACAAGATCAGGTGACCTGATGGATGCCCTCATATTAGAAACATAGAAATATAATGGCAGAAAAAGACTGCATGGCCTATCTAGTCTGCCCTTCCTTGTCAACTACAATAGTCCCCTTTTTTCCTTTAGAGATCCTCTGTGTTTCTCCCATGCTTTTCTGAATTCAGATACTGTCCTCATCTCTACCACCTCCACTGGAAGACTATTCCACGCATCTACCACTCTTTCCGTAAAGAAATATTTCTGCATATCACTCCTGAATCTATCCCCTTTCACCCTCATCCCATGTCCCCTCATAGCAGAGCTTGCTTTCAATCAAAAGAGGCTCTCCTCCTGTGCATTTATGCCATGGAGGTATTTAAACATCTCATTCATATCATCTCTATACCGCCTTTCCTCTAAGGTATACATATTAAGATCCTTAAATCTGTCCTCATATGCTTTATATTGAAGACCACTAACCATTTTAGTAGCCACCCTCTGTATTGACTCCAGCCTGTTTATATCCTTTTGAAGGTGCGGTCTACAGAATTGCACACAATACTCCAAATGAGGTCGCACCAAAGACTTATACAGAGGCACTATCAACTCCTTTCTTCTGCTGGCCATTCCTCTCACTATGCACCCAAGCATCCTTCTAGCTTTTGCTGTCGCCTTTTCTACCTGTTCAGCTACTTTAATGTCAACAACTAATTCAACAACCCATACACAGCAAGGGAAATATTCTAGACCTGGTTTTCATCCCAAAACAATACAATACAAACCCAACTCGCACTCACCCACAAATCTCACAGATTCCATGGTCAGATCACTCTATAATCTGCTTCACATACTCCTTACCTATATCAACCTTCACACCACACACACCAAACAGCACACAAACAAAGACGAGGTTCAAACCATTTGACAGTGAATCTTTCATAAGCAAGACCATACCCCAATTAAACTCCACTTCAAATGACATTAATGAACTACTAAGGAATTGGAATTCAATAATTACCACAGCAGCGCAAAACCAACAATCAAAACACTTAACCCCTCACGCACACACTCAGAGAAATGGTACACAGCGGAACTAATTAAATTGAAAAGAAACCTGAGGAAAATAGAACATATATGGAGCTCTAAAAAGACCATAGAAAACAACCCACTACATGTCAACACTGAATAACTACAAAGAAGCAATGAACAATGCAAAAAAGAACATATCACACAAAAAAAAGTGGTGGATCCGTGGAATAGTCTCCTAGTGAAGGTGGTAGAGATGAGGACAGTAACTGAATTCAAAGAAGAATGGGACAAACACATCTTCTGTCATCATGTTTCTATGTTTCTAAGTTATCTACTTCTTCCTGGGTGTCTACTCTATTGCAGATTTTGATATCATCTGCAAAGAGGCAAACCTTACCCGATAGCCCTTCTGCAATATCACTAACAAAGAAGTTAAGAAGAATTGGACCAAGGACAGATCCCTGCGGCACACCACTGGTAACCTTGTTCTCTTCAGAGTGAGCTTGATTTACCTGTACCCTTTGCTGCCTCCCATACAATAAATTCCTAACCCTATCAGTAACTTTAGGGTCCATCCCTAGGGTGTTCAGTTTGTTTATAAGTCGCCTGTGAGGAACGATGTCAAAGGCTTTACTGAAATCTAAATACATCACATCTAGGGTTCTCCCTCAGTCCTACTCCCTGGTCACCCAGTCAAAGAAATCAATCAGATTTGTCTGACAAGACCTGCCTCTAGTGAATCCATGCTGCCTCGGATCCTGTAATCCATTTGACTCCTGAAACCTCACTTTCTCTCTCTTAGCAGCGTTTCCAATAATTTGCTCACCACAGAGGTTAGAATAACTGATCTGTAGTTTTCAACCTCATCCTTACATCCACTTTTGTGTAAAGGGACCACATGTGCCTTTCTCCAGTCCTCTGCCTTTACATTTCTTCCCCAATTGACCTCCTCCTTCTGTATTCCCCTCCAGCCCCGATCTCTTTCCTCTGGAATTCCCTACTCCTCACTCTCTGAGATGCCACTCCATTATGCCAATCTTATATTAGGGGACTAATGTCAACTTCGACCATCCTTCTAAACTCCCATCTTTCTGACTTCCTACCCAACGTGTGCTTTCTTACACATGTGGCTGGGAAAACCCTTTATTTAGTTATTTCCTTCAACAATTTCTCTTTCCCTCCCACATCCTTTTTTACATGCCCTCTCCCATGGACCAACCACTTCTGAGTTGACATCTCATTTCAATTTAATTTCTCTCTGCCCCTTACTGTTGTCAATATATCTCATTCTCCACATCTATTGATCTGCAGGTTTACTCCTGAAACACTGTCTTTCTTTCTTCTGATACAATCTTTCTGGACAATTTTGATGATCTCTCTATCGATGCCCAGGCCCAAATGTCGAATTCTCTCCTTAGTTCAACCTTTGATCACAATGCCCCTCTCTGCCCAAAGTGCCCTTCGCTCAGACATCAGCACCCCTGGTACCATCATTGACTATACCTTCTATGGCATCTCTTTCCTCCATTTTAATCTCCAAGTCCGTCGACGAGGCATTAATTTCATACAATGCTACATTATCCTCAGCCCTTGACACTCTTGCCCCTCCCACCCCACGTCCTGTCAAACGATCTACTCCCTAACCCTGGCTTTCACCCACAATCCGTTACCTATGCATCTGCGCCCATTCTGCCGAATGAGCTTGGTCCAAATCCCGCTCCCCGGAAGACCTTCTACACTTCAAATTCATGCTTGACTCCTTCCAGTCAGCCTTAGCACTTGCCAAACAAGATTACTACATCCATTTGACCAACTCCCTTGCCTCTGATCCTCGCCATCTCTTTAATACCCTCAATTCTCTCCTTAAGGTCCCCCGCCCTCCCTTTCTGCCCAAACCCTAACCGGCTACTACTTCCACGACAAAATCCACAAGATTACCCTCCAATTCTCTACCCCCTCATCTACCTCCCCTCTTCCCCAATTCTCCTCCTCCATCCATACTCCCTCTGCCACCCTCTCCTCCTTCCCTCCGATCTCTGAGGAAGAAACCACACTCCTTCTGTCCTCCTCCAAACCCACCACCTGTTCATCAGACCTTATCCCCACCCATCTCCTACGTCTCATCCCCCTCACCATTGTCCTCTCCATCACTCATGTCCACAACCTCTCACTCTCCACTGCAACTGTCCCTGTTGACTTAAAACATGCTGTTGTCACACCCCTCCTCAAGAAACTCTCACTTGATCCCACATGCCCTTCTATTAACCTATCTCCCTCCTTCCCCTCATAGCCAAACTATTAGACCAAGCAGTCCACCTTTGCTGCCTCAACTTCCTCACCTCCCAGGCCCTCCTGGACCCACTTCAATCTGGCTTCCATCCCCTACACTCCACTGAAACGGCACTCACAAAAGTCACAAATGACCTGTTCCTGGCTAAATCCAAGGGCCTCTACTCTATCCTCATCCTTCTTGACCTTTCTGCTGCCTTTGACACCGTTGACCACGATCTTCTCCTCATCACTCTCTCCTCGCTTGGCTTCAAGGACTCCATACTATCCTGGTTCTCCTCCTACCTCTCCCATCACTCATTCAGTGTATGCTCTGGTGGCTCCTCCTCCTCCCCTACCCTGCCCCATGTAGGTGTACCCCAGGGATCTGTCTTGGGCCCCCTCATCTTCTTTCTCTATACCCAAGGCCTTGTTGCGCTTATCTCCTCCCATGGCTTTCAGTACCATCTCTATGCCGATGACTCACAAATCTACCTCTCTACACCTAATATTTCTCCGGCAACCCAGTCCAAGATCTCTGCCTGTCTTTCGGACATCGCTGCCTGGATGTCTCATCGCCGATTGAAATTGAACATAGCCAAGACTGAACTCCTTGTCTTATCACCTAACTCCTCCCCCCACTTACCCCTCTCTCGATCCATGTAGATGGATCTACTATCCTTCCTGTCCCCTCAGCCCGCAATCTAGGGGTTATCTTTGACACCTCTCTCTCCTTCTCCGCTCATATCCAGCTTGTAGCTAAGACCTGACACTTCTTTCTCTACAACATCAGCAAAATCAACCCCTTCCTCTCTGAACACACTACCAAAATGCTTATCCACTCCTTAATCTCCTCTCACCTTGATTACTGCAACCTACGCCTCGCTGGTCTTCCCGTGAGTCACCTCCTTCCCCTCCAATCTATACAAAATCACGCTGCTCGACTAATCTTCTGCCAGCCTTGCCATGCCCACATTACTCCTCTTCTCAAGTCGCTTCACTGGCTCCCTGTCCAGTTCTGAATCCAATTCAAGCTTCTCCTGCTGACCTATAAATGCATTCACTCTATGGCCCCTCAATACCTCTCATCTCTTATCTCTCCCTACGTCCCCTCTCGTAATTTGCGCTCCGCTAACAAATTACTTCTATCAATGCCTCTCATCCACACCGCGAACTCCCGACTGCACTCCTTTCACCTTGCTGCACCCTATGCCTGGAACAGCCTACCTGCAACTGTGCGCCAGGCATCATCCCTGGCCCTCTTCAAATCCAGGTTGAAGACCCACCTCTTCACCGCTGCATTCAGATCCTGACTCCTTCCTCATCCTACCCTAACCCCTGTCAACGTTTATGACCAAATTACAGACCAAACTGTACCACACCGTACCTTGCGCAGAACTGACTAATGCTCTGTACTGTTCTAACTAATGTACTATTCTAATTAGATTGTAAGCTCCGATGAGCATGACTCTGACGGGCAGGGACTGTCTCTTGTATGTTGGCTACCTCTTGTAGGTCAGCTGTACAGCGCTTTAGAAGTGCTGAATAGTAGTAGTAGTAGTACTATGGGCACAGCTTCGCTGGGCTGAAAGGCTATGGTAAAAGCAGCACCCCGCAGACTCTTTAAGGTCATTTAAAAAGAATCACCACCATTACCAGTCAATAATCACTTAAGCCAGGAAAGACTACTATTCTAATCTTATCACCTCTTCCACCAATCATCCCAAAAAAATATTCTATTCTTTCCCATTTATCACGCCCCCTAGCTGTTTTGACCCTCTCAGATAACATATCCTTTCCTGATCAATTTACCTTCTTTTTTAATGATAAAATAACCATACTTCATCTTGAAATCTGCAGTGATCCATCTGCTCCTACTGTTCTCACATCCAACCACTTCACCTTCGCCTTCCCAATCTCTCGCGCATACCTAGAACTCCTTCAATACAGTTTCTCTTACAATGCCTTCTAAAACTCATCTTTATCTCTTGCTAAACTACCTGTCCTTAAGATCCCATCCCCTCTACGTGCTCTCCTCTAGTTCTTTAGCTTTTCTCTCTCATGCCCTCTCACTTATTAATAACAGCCTGATCTCTGGCACTTTTCCCTTTCCCTGGTAAAAGGCACTAATTCATCTCATTCTCAAAAACCCTTCTTAGGCAAACCCTTGCCATCCCACTACGGACAAGTCTCCAATCTGCCTAAGATTCTAGAAAAAATTGTTTTTTCACAACTTGCTGGCCTAGTGGTTAGGGTGAGTTATCTTGGGCCGGAGGGTCGATATCTTGTTCAGGGACAGCAGCCTTGGGCCAGAGGGACTGGAATCTCTAGTCCTATAGGTGTTCCTTGTGGCCTTGGGCAAGCCACTTAAACCTCCTTTGCTTCAGGTACAGCTGTAGATTGTGAGCCCTTCAGGCACAAGGAAATATACACAGAACCTGATTGTAAACTGCTTAGAATGCGTTATTGCAGATGGGCGGTATATAAATGCCTCAAATAAATAAATAAATACAAAGATACTAACACTCTTCACACCCATCAGTCAAGTTTCCGCCCAGTCACAGCACCGAAATTATCCTTTGTTTGCTTAGTGAAGTGAATCACTTGATAAAAGTAATATTTTCCTGGCTGTGTCCCTTGACCTCTCCTCCACGTTTGATCCGGTAGACTATATTATTCTACATTCCCGCTTACATGACATAGGCTTGCGCAGTACAGTTCTCCAATGTTCTGTTCTTTTCTCTCTAATCTCTCCTCTTTGTTCATTTCCAGTCTACTTCCTCACTCTCTTACCTTCTCAACTGGGCGCTCAGTATTAATTTCACTTTTCCTCAACATCTTCCTTTCTCCATTGGTTCTCCATATACAGAAATTTAGGATTTTAGCCTACTGTTAGGCCAATGACATACTATTGATTCTACATACTGTTTCTCTATCTCACATCCTTAAATGATTCTCTACAGGGCCAGCCCATAGAAACATAGAAACATAGAAACATAGAAACATGATGACAGAAAAAGACCACATGGCCTATCTAGTCTGTCCTTCCATATCAACAATTACAACAGTCCACTTTTTACCTTTGGAGATCCTCTGTGTTGGTCCCATGCTTTTTTGAATTCCGTTACTGTCCTCATCTCTACCACCTCCCCTGGGAGACTATTCCACAGATCCACCACTCTTTCTGTAAAGAAATATTTCCGCATATCACTCCTGAATCTATCTCCCTTCACCCTCATCCCATGTCCCCTCGTAGCAGAACTTGCTTTCAATTGAAAGAGGCTCTCTCCCTGAACATTTATGCAATGGAGGTATTTAAACATCTCAATCATATCACCTCTATCCTGCCTTTCCTCCAAGATGTACATATTAAGATCCTTAAGTCTGTCCTCATATGCTTTATAATGAAGCCCACTAATCATTTTAGTAGCCACCCTCTGCACCGACTCCATCCTGTTCACATTCTTTTGAAGGTGCGGTCTCCAGAATTGCACACTATACTCCAAATGAGGTCGCACCAAAGACTTATACAGAGGCATTATCACCTCCTTTTTTCTGCTAGCCATTCCTCTCCGTATGCACCCAAGCATCCTTCTAGCTTTTGCCGTCGCCTTTTCTACCTGTTTAGCTACTTTAAGACCATCAGACACAACCACGCCTAGGTCCTGCTCTTCTTTAGTGGACAAAAGTACTTCACCTCCTATACTGTATTGCTCCCTTGGATTGCTGCAGCCCAAATGCATGACCTTACATTTTTTAACATTAAATCCCAGCTGCCAAATTCTAGACCATTCTTCAAGCTTAGCTAGATCCCTCCTCATGTTATCTACACCTTCCTGGGTGTCTACTCTATTGCAGATTTTGGTATCATCTGCAAAGAGGCAAACCTTACCCGACAGCCCTTCCGCTATACCACTAACAAAGATGTTAAGAAGAATCGGACCAAGGACAGATCCCTGGGGCACACCACTGGTAACATCATTCTGCTCAGAGTGAGCTCCATTTACTTGTACTCTTTGTTGCCTCCCACCCAACCAATTTCTAACCCAAGCAGTAACTTTAGGGTCCATCCCTAGGGTGCTCAGTTTGTTTATAAGTCGCCTGTGAGGAACAGTGTCAAAGGCTTTACTGAAATCTAAATACACCACATCTAGAGCTCTCCCTCGGTCCAACTCCCTGGTCACCCAGTCAAAGAAATCAATCAGATTTGTCTGACAAGACCTGCCTCTGGTGAATCCATGCTGCCTCTTATCCTGTAATCCGCTGGACTCCAGAAACCTCACTATTTTCTCTTTCAGCAGCGTTTCCAATAATTTACTCACCACTGAAGTTAAACTAACCGGCCTGTAGTTTTCAACCACATTCTTGCTTCCGCTTTTGTGTAAAGGCACCACATGAGCCTCTCTCCAGTCCTTTGGCACCACTCCCGACTCCAACGAGGCATTGAAAAGGTCAGTCAGTGGAGTTGCTAGAACGTCCCCAAGTTCCCTCCGTATTCTAGGGTGTATCCCATCCGGTCCCATCGCTTTGTCTACTTTAAGTTGAGCTAGTTTCTCACGAACACAGTCTTCTGAAAATTGTTCAAGATGTCCCTCGCTTCTGTTCCTATTTGTGGGTGTTTTCTGAGGTCCTGCTCCTGGTTCATCTGTGAACACAGAACAAAAATATTTGTTAAGCAATTCCGCTTTATCCTTATCAGCTTCTACATATTCCCCCCCTGCACCCTTGAGTCTGACAATACCACTTTTGCCCTTCCTCTTCTCACTAATATATCTGAAAAATGTCTTATCCCCCCATTTTATTGCATTGTCTATTTCCTCCTCCTTTTGAATCTTTGCCTTCTTGACTACTTTGCTAGCTTCTCTAAGTTTTTCCAAATACAGATGCCTATCTTCCTCTCTCTGTGATCTCTTGTATTTCATGAAGGCCTCCCTCTTTTTCTTCACTTTTTCAGCTACTTCCTTAGAAAATCATAGCGGTCTCCTTTTCCTTTTGCCTTTATTTACCATTTTAACAAAAAGGTTGGTTGCCCTTAAAATACCCCCTTTCAGTTTTGCCCACTGTTTTTCTACATCCCCCAGCTGTTCCCATCCCACTAACGACTCCCTGAGGTATTGGCCCATCTTCGCAAAGTTAGTCTTCCTAAAGTCTAAGATTCTCACCTTGGAATGTATTCTAACAGCCCTAGTCCTAATACTGAACCACAGCATCTGGTGATCACTGGATGCAAAATGATCTCCCACTACAACATCAGAAACACTTTCACCATTGGTAAGCACCAAGTCCAGTATGGTCCCTTCACGTGTGGGGTCTGTTACCAATTGCCTGAATAGTTCTCCCTGTAGAGAATCCAGGATCTTCTTACTTCTAGATGATACTGCAGCAGGAATGTGCCAATCAACATCTGGCATATTGAAATCTCCTATCAGTAGCACTTCCCCTTTCCTAGCAATGCTGCGTATGTCTTCAATTAACTCTCTGTCCACCTCTTCCTCTTGTGAGGGAGGTCTGTATATCACACCAACGCAAATAGATTTCTCTTTCCCTCTTTCTAGTTTAACCCACAATGCCTCCTCTCTCCCTTTTAAGCTCTGTAATTACAAAGCTTTAATAGTAGTTTTTACATATAGTGCCACTCCTCCTCCCCTTCTTCCTACCCTGTCCTTTCTGAATAAAGTATAGCCAGGTATAGTTACATCCCAATCATGGTTTTCTGTGAACCATGTTTCTGTAACTGCCACTAAATCCAAGTCAGCCACTCCCACCAAAGCTTCAACATCAGGGATCTTATTTCCCATGCTACGGGCATTTATACACAATGCTTTCCATATGTTACCCCTGTTACCCATTTCCATAAAGGTATTTAATGTATCACCTACCTGGGGGCTTTCTTCACCCATCCCCAACGAATCTAGTTTAAAGCCCTCTTCAGTAGATTAGCCAGTCTACAACCGAAGATGCATTGACCTTTCCTGAACAGATGGATGCCATCTCTGCTCTGCAACCCTTGGAGTAGCATCCCGTGGTCTAGGAAACCAAAACGCTCTCGATGACACCATCCACGCAGCCATGCATTCATCTCCAGGATGCGAGCCTCTCTGCCTTGGCCTTTACCCTTGTGCTTGTTTATTGAGTGTGACTGCTAAATAAGCCACCATGGGGTCAAAGAAAGTTCCGAGTGCCAGCCCTTTGATAAAGAAGGCAAGAAACACGATAGAATTCAAGAAAGAACTCGTAGCAAAATACGAAAGTGGCGTACGCGTGGCCGATCTTGCCAGGATGTACAGGAAGTCCACATCAATGATCAGTTCCATCCTGGTGAAGAAAAACAAAATCAAGGAAGCTGATGTTGCAAAAGGGATAAATGCACTAACGAAACAGAGATCGCAAACAATCAAAGATGTTGAGAAGTTGTTGTTGGTGTGGATCAACGAAAAACAATTAGCGGGAGATAGTATTTCAGAGGCGATAATTTGCGAAAAGACAAGGCTGTTGCATGCGGATCTCACAAAGAAAATACCTGGGATGAGTGCTGCTGTTAGTGGATTTAAGGCCAGCAGAGGCTGGTTCGACAAATTTAAGAAGCAAACAGGCATACACAGTGTGGTAAGGCATGGCGGAGGCTGCAAGTTCGGACAAACATGAGGTTGAAAAATTTGTTGATGAATTCAAGGAGTACATAGAGGCTGAAGGATTCCTCCCCCAACAAGTCTTCAATTGTGATGAAACAGGGCTCTTTTGGAAGAAAATGCCAAAGAGGACTTACATCATACAGGAGGAAAAGGCACTGCTAGGACACAAGCCTAAGAAGGATAGGCTAACTCTTTTTTTTTCAAAATCTGTTTATTGGTAACATATGGTACAATAACAAACAAAACAACCAGACAAATACCCAGTCATATACAATAGCACCTCCCAGGTAGGGCTGTGTCTTATCCACCACCCTGGGAGTATAACAGCAGCAAACTAACTCAACACAGTTCCATATCCAATGTGCCCAAATTCCCCCCCCATGAAACCAGACTCACCACCACAGTCCCAAGCTATGGAGCACCTCCCTCCCCGCCAACACTATCCAACCTTAAGCACCTCACTACGGATTCTAGGCCCCAGTTTTTGTATATAGGGCATCCAGACTAACAGAAAGGTGGCCCATTTCCGGGGGTGCCGCTGCGCACTCCTCCGTTCCAGAAGCATAAACTGATGCAGGCTATTGCGCCATTCACAAAACGTGGGACCTGTAGGTTCCCTCCATCGGTGAAGAATAGGGCCCTTACCCACCAGACAGGCCTTCCGCACCAATAATCCTTCCCATCTGCCCTTAGGGTGGAGTGGTCCCATCTGATCCAGAATTACCGACAGCCCCGACCAGCTGATCCGCTGTTGTAACAAGCCGCCCAGATACTCTCCAATTCGCAGCCAATATCGGCGGATAACAGGGCATCCCCACCACATATGACCTAAGTCCGCCAAGGCGCAGGAACATTTGGGACACCCCCCATAAGTTGTAATACAGCTTCGCAGCGCTCTCTGCGGCGAAAAGTGGGCTCGAATAATGCACTTGAACTGAATCTCCCGCCACCGGGCCCCCTCCACCAATTGCGCAATCCGACCCAACGCACCCTGGACAGAGCCCAAGGGTATCTCCCGGCCCAGGTCTCTCGCCCAAGAACGCTCCACCGCCGCATAGTCAGGAGGCGGGTAAAGTAGATCCAACCTCCTCTTTAACAAAGCTACAGTCGGGGGCGACTCCGACCCCAGGGCAAAAAATTCAAGAATCCGCGCTGAATGCTCCACATGTAGTTCTCGCCCGGGCAGCGTACCGATATAGTGAGACAGTTGCATATATGCAAAAACGGACTTCCCAGGATCCAGGCCATATTCCCCACAGAGTACCTCCAGAGCCTTACATCTCCCCTCCTGGTCCACCACATGACCTATACGCTTTATCCCCAACTGTTCCCAAAGCCGAAAAGATCCTGAGTCGGTCCCCGGAGTAAAACAGGCATTTCCCCGCAGAGGTGGCCAGCTAGAGACCTCCGGGTTGCACCCCCAATATCTATTGAGCTGTTGCCACGTACGCCGGGTGGTCTGTATCAAGACGCTACTTGTCAGGCGAGCCGGCAAAACCACCCGCTTCAAATGCAACACCGCATCTAGGGTTTGCGGCGCCACAAAGGCCTCCTCTAAGGCTCGGGGTGTATAAACCTCAGTGTCCCCCAACCAATCGGCAAGGTGTCGGGCCTGACAAGCCAAAGCATACTTCCAAATATCCGGAACCCCCACACCTCCTGACTTCCACCCCCCTCTCATCCGGGCCAACGGAATACGTGCTCTAGCGCCCTTCCAAAGAAACCCCCGAATTTCCCGCTCAATACGCCGCAAATCCCATTTCAATAGCCAGACCGGTAGTGTTTGCATCCAATATAACACCCTGGGGAGAACCACAATCCCCAAGGCAGCTACTTTCCCCAGGAGGGACAATGGAAGGGGCGCCCATGCCTGCAACTGCGCTCTAAGCTTGGAAAAAATGCGCTCAAAGTTCGCTTTGTAAATCAAAGAGGGTGACCGAGTCAACAAAATGCCAAGGTAAACAAAAGACTCTGTGGCCCAACGAAGCGGAAAGTTCCCATGCCAGCTCTCTTTCAAGCTCCCATCCACATCCAGTGCCTCCGATTTGTCCAAATTAAGCCTCAAGCCTGCAAATCTGCCATAGAAGGAAAACTCCTCCAACAGCCGGGGCAACGATTGTCGAGGCCTCGTAAGATGGACCAGCAGGTCATCAGCAAAGGCCGCTATTTTGAACTTGTATAATCCGATGCGTACCCCAGAAATACCTGGAGACTCCTCTATTCTCCGTATCAGTGGATCTAAGGTCAACACAAAAAGCAAGGGGGAGAGTGGGCATCCCTGACGCTTGCCCCTCTCCAGGCTAAATTTCTCCGATAACACCCCATTACATAAGATTCCAGCTGTGGGGTCCGCATACAGCAACGCCACCATCTTACAAAAAGAGTCACCGAGCCCGTAGCAAGGCAAAAGGCACTTCAAATAATCCCAATGCACTTGGTCAAACGCCTTTTCCGCGTCAAAACTGACTAACAACGACGGCAATTTGCGTTCATGCACCCACTCAAGAGATGCCAAGATTTTTCGCAAGTTTCGCACGGCATACCTCCCCCTAACAAAGCCGACTTGGGAGTCATGTACCAGGTCTCCTAAAACCGAAGCAAGTCTATCCGCCAAAACTTTAGCCATCACTTTAAGGTCAAAGTTCAACAGGGAGATCGGCCTATAAGACGACGCCTGAGTAGGATCTTTTCCTGGCTTAGGTATTAAAGTAATGTGGGCGTGATTAAGGCCCCATTCAAATCTGCCCAGCGCCACGCTGTGGTGGTACAATGCCACTAATGTCGGAGGCACGAGATCTCCCAATACTTTATAAAATTCTGCCCCGAACCCATCCGGGCCGGGTGCTTTACCGCATGCGGCTTTCTGTATGACGCTACGGACTTCCTCCACCGTAATCGGGGCGTCCAGGTACGCCCGTTGATCCGCCCCCACCTTTGGCAGGTGGAGCTCTCGTAAGTAACTCTGCATAGCCGTAGGAGACCCCTCCCGCCGCGCATATAGCTGCTGGAAAAAGGATCGAAACGAGCGGGCTATGGCCTTTTTATCTCTCTGCAGCCCCCCCTGCTCATCCCGAAGTGTTGCGATCAGTCGAGGTGCCCGACTGCCTCGCAGGCAGCGTGCCAGTAGTTTCCCCGGTTTATCCCCAAAACGGTAGAGTTGGTAACGATAGTACATGTGAGACTTTTTCGCCCTCTGGTGCAACAGCTCATTGAGCGATGTTTGCAGCTCCCAGAATCTGCGCTTATTTGCTCTACTGGGGTCCCCCGCACATCGCCTCCAGGCACGAACTACCTGTTTCTCCAACTGTACAATTTGCGCCGCCAGCAACTTACGCCTCCACGCAGCGTATTCTATAATATTACCCCGCAGCACAACCTTGGCCGTCTCCCATAGTAATTCCGAATCAGCTTTATGCTGCTCATTATAAGTCATGAAATCCTGCCAACACTGCCCGAGGTGAGTGCGAAAATTAGCATCTTAGTACAATTCCAGGGGAAATGCTGTAAATAGCTTACCCCTGTTATCCAAGTTACTTGCCCTGTTATCTGTAAACTCTTACATGTTAACTGTACTGAGCATTTTTGTTCCATGTAAACCGCGCTGATGCCGAATAGTGCGGTATATAAGAGACTATAAATAAATAAAATAAATAAATAAACCGCCAGATACGCGTTGATGCGGCCAAGCCCCCCCATCGGAATTCCACCCAGACCGGGGCGTGATCAGATACCGCAGAGGGGGCTAGTTGTGCATCCGCGACATGTTCAAAAAGCCTCTCCGAAACCAAAACATAGTCGATACGCGCACTGGAGCCATGGGCCCTCGACTGATGAGTAAAATCTTTCTCAAGCGGGTGCAGCAAGCGCCAGGGATCCACCGTCCCCAGACGACGACACAGCCCACACAGCACTTTAGTAGTCGGGGAGCGCACTCGTTCGCTCCCGCCTCCACACGTATCCAGCTCCATATCCAGCACCCCGTTCAAATCCCCAGCCAAAATCAGAGGAACATCCAGCATCTGCTCCACCCGAGAGGCCAGTCGGGCGTAAAACGCCCGGTCCAACACATTAGGTCCATACACGTTACCCAGCACAATGGGCCGGCCCTCTAAGTAGCCATATAGCAAGATATATCTGCCCTCCGGGTCCGAATACTGCTGCTCCAGCTCAAAACGGACCTGCGTACTGATCAGGATGACCACTCCACCCTTTTTTCCCTTAGCTGGGGCACCCCGACACTGCCCCACCCATGTTTTCTGCAATTTGGCATGCTCATCAGTCGTCTGGTGGGTCTCCTGCAACATGGCAACATCACATTTCAATCTGGCCAAGGCCTGCAACACTTTATACCTTTTGATGGGATTCCCTATACCACATACATTCCAGGAGACTACCCTCAGGGTGGATCATTGTCAAACAGGTTATATTTATCCAGTATGCTGTAGGAATAGGGTAGGACCTCCCCAGCCTGAAGTCCCCCCCACCGCCATGAAGTGCTTCCTTCACCTACTCTTATGATCAACCCAACTTTCCATAGTGAATTCTGGCCCCCACCCCCCCCCAACACAAACCCCCCCCCACCCCCTCCCACTCCCACCCCACCCGCTCCATCTAACTCACACCCCCTCAGGAGACTCGCAACACTCCAAAGTATCTGCCATACAGACCTAAAACACTCTACACCCCAGGCAGCCGCAGAAGGTCCCATCCCCGCTCTACCAGGCCTGTCGCTACACCACCCGTCCCCATAGCCGCTCTGCCAACACTCTTCCAACCTCCCCCCATCCCCCCTCCCTGCCTAACCCTATTCCCCCCCCCCTCCCTATGCCTATAGCCCTAGGTCCTTCTCCCCTCCTCCCTAGGGAGCCTATTAAGGTCCCACTAAGTGCCCTCCACCGCCACCCCCTGCCCCAGCAACGCAGCTGGCCCCTTGGTCCTCACCAAATCCCACCCTACTAAAGGCAAACCGAGCCCCATAAATTTACATAGGACAACGCCGCCAGCACCCTATAAAACCCCCCCACACTCACCAACCATTCACCCCCACACGCAACCGCTGTCGGACTCCCCAAGTCCGATCGGGATAAAAACAAGGGGAAAAAAAGGGGGGAGGGGAGGGGGAGGAGAACGGGGAGAGCGCCCAGGAATCGGACTGCTCCCCCGGTCCACGCCGCAGGCAGATGCCAAGCTCCGTAGGTCCCAACCAATGGCAGCAGCCGGGGAGAAACATCAACCACGCTGCGGTGGAGATCCTATCACTCCCCCTACCCGGAGAGCGGCAGGCCAAGCTCCCCGGAATGATAAGAAAAAACAGTAGCACAGCAAATTAACAAAGTAGCAAGTGTAGCAACAGTAACAAAGAGGGGGGGACGCCGGAGCCCCAGCGCCCCACTCACAGTCCCGCCAAGTCCCGCTCGGGCTCCTGCTCTCCATCGGCACTCAGTGCTCTATAGCAGCAAAGCAGTCCGCCTCAAAAGTCTAAGGAGGGAGCGATGCCGATCTGGCGCAGAAGAAGAAGGCATTAAGCACCTCGCGGTGATCATGTCGTTGAAGGAGGTGCGCGGTCTACCCGCTCCCGTGCAACAATCTGCTCCACATACGCTTGTGCTGCAGCAGCGGACTCAAAGGCGCGATGGACACCATCGTGTGTCACATGTAATCGGGCGGGATATTGTACTGTAAAGCGAATCTTGGCTTTAATAAGCTGCTCACAGAGTGGTGCATATTCCCGGCGCCTCCGGCTAAGAGCGACGGAATAGTCCTGTGCGATCCGAAGCTTAGCATTGCTATACACTATTTCTCCCATCTGCCGGGCCGCCCGCAGTAGCCGCTCTTTCTGGGGAAAGCGTAAAAACTTCACCAGTACGATCCAGGGCCGGCTATCTCGGGCCTGAACAGAGCCTACTCGGTGAGCCCGCTCGATGTGCATCGGGTCATCCTGCCCTGAATCCTTCAACAACACCGCTATCAGGGAGTCCAAGTAGGAGTGCAGGTCTTTATGTGCCACCGACTCCGGAACCCCCATTATCCGAAGGTTCTTTCTTCTGGATCGGTTTTCCATGTCGTCAAGCTTTGCGCCCTGCGTCTCGATTTGGGACTTCAAGTCTGCCACCTCTCTGACCAGCGTCCCCACCTTGTCTTCGGCCTGGCCAAGTCGGTCCTCCGCTTCTCGCAGCCGGCTCCCCAGGGCATCGACGGAGCTCTGTATCCCATCCATCTTGTCATGAAGGGCTGAGAATTGGGGAGATAGGGCCGCTGCAACAGCCGCTGACACCTCATCTAGGTGAGCAGGGGCTTTCGGGGAACTCGGCGCCACAGCCACCTCCGCCATCTTACCGGTCACTGCCACGCGGTCCCTGTCTCTGCGGGTGGACTTTACTGCCGTCGCCATGCCCCTCTCCTCCACACGGAGACCGGCTGCTGGGACGGTAGATGCTCCTGTACTGTCCTCGCTACTACAGAGCTCGGTCCCCCTTCTTTTAACGGTACAAATTCGCCGGTTTGGGCTAGAGGGTTGCGGAGCACACCTAGGATGCGACCACTACTCTGCCCGCATCACGTGACCTCTCTCTAGGCTAACTCTTTTGTTTGGTAACGCTAGTGGGGATTTCAAAGTGAAGCCTTTACTGGTGTATCACCCTGAAAATCCCCAAGTGTTCAAGAAAAACAATGTCGTCAAGAGTAAATTGTGTGTGATGTGGAAGGCTAACAATAAGGCATGGGTCACGAGGCAAATTTTCATTGAGTGGGTCAATGAAGTGTTTGGCCCGAGTGTGAAGAAATACCTCCTGGAAAATCAATTGCCACTCAAGTGCCTCCTGGTAATGGACAATGCTCCTGCTCATCCTCCAGGCTTGGAAGACCAATTGTTGGAGGAGTTTAGTTTCATCACAGCGAAGTTCTTGCCCCATAATACCACTCCTCTCATCCAGCCCATGGACCAGCAGGTCATTTCAAACTTCAAAAAACTCTACACCAAAGCACGGTTTCAAAGGTGCTTTGAAGTGACCTTGGACACTGAATTGACACTAAGAGAGTTCTGGAGGAATCACTTCAATATCCTCAATTGCATAAGCCTTATAGATAAGGCTTGGCAGGGAGTGACTTCCAGGACGATGAACTCTGCTTGGAGAAAATTGTGGCCAGAATGTGTCCTCAAGAAGGATTTTGAAGGGTTTGCGGCTGACCCTGACGACCCTACGCCTGTTGTGCAATCTATTGTGTCTTTGGTGAAGTCCATGGGGTTGGATGTGAGTGGCCAGGATGTGGAAGAGTTGGTGGACGACCACAAGAAAGAGCTAACCACTGAAGAGCTGCAAGACCTTCAACTGGAACAGCAACAGACGGCAGCTGAGAAAATTGCTTCAGAGAAGGAGGAAGAGAGAGGAGAGAATGTGCCTTCTTCAGTGATTAAGGACATGTGTGCAAAGTGGAGTGAGTTGCAAAGTTTTGTGGAGAAATATCACCCTAACAAAGCTGTTGCAAGCCGTGTCTGCAACATGTTCAATGACAATGCCTTGTTCCATTTTAGGCAAATCTTACAGAGACGCCAGAAACAGACCTCTCTGGACAGATTCTTTTGTGAGACATGGGTCCAGTGACTCTCAAGCTGGTCCTAGTGCCAGTAAAAGAAGGGAAGTAACCCCGGATAGGGCCTTGATACTTGAAGTCCTTATGGAGGGGGATTCCCCTTCCAAACAATAACCTCTCCTCCTCCCTCTCCCCTCCTTGCCGTCTTCCATATGCCAACAAGAGTCTTCAATAAAGGTAAATGTGATGTTAAATGTTCATTTATCCATTTCATTAGTCATTTATATTTATTTCTCATTGTTTTCTGTATGTAAAAATATTGTTATTCTCGGGGAGTGTTGCCTGCAGTTTCACACGCAGTGGAGAGTGAGAACAGCTGGTGCTGGAGAGGGACGGCCCATGCGGGGCAGTCACTGCTGATGTCATTTTGAGGCTCCATAAAGGATCTGTGCACGGAGCTGTTTCTTGGGAGTGTTGCCTGCAGTTTCACACGCTGTGGAGAGTGGAGAGCGAGAACAGCCGGTGCTGGAGAGAGCCAGCCCATGCGGGGCAGTCACTGCTGACATCATTTTGAAGCTCCTTAATATATCTAGAGTGCTTTATGGCATTTAGCCATCGGCGCTTGTTGGAGCATTTTCTAAGGGGTGTTTTCCAAGGGGGACGTATGCCCCTTGTGAGCCTCTTAGGAGCACATCAGGAGCATTTATAGATCTGTGAAGTGGCGATGCCCGGCAGTAAAAGGAAAAAGAAAACTCTCGTGACTGTGTCTGCTGGTGGCCCTATGGACAAGCATGTAATATCTACACCAGTCTTAACACCACCAGGTTCCTTTTGACCCCTTGGTGGAGGATCCAAGTCTTAGCTCTCCTGAGCGTACCCCTCCTCTTCCTCCTGGTTTTTTGGAATTGTCTGCTGTGCCTCAGTCCGGTGTTTTGAGTTCACAGAAGGAAATTGTGCTCCCCAAAATGGTTCCTTGATCGGAGCCCTCCATTCCTCCTGGTGACTCACAAGTCTCCTCCATTTCTCTTCTGGATATTTGGCAAGTAGTTAATCGTACTGAACGGAATTTTGCTGAGACCGTTCCCTCTTTATGTCAATTTACTAGGGACACTGTTATTAAATTTCAGAATCTTGATAGTCAGATTGGAACTTTGCATTGATCTATTTCGAGTATAGATACACAGGTTAAATCGTTTTCTTTATTCCAGTCTGCTACCATGAAAGAAAGTTCTATTATGTGTCAAAAACTTGAGAATTTAGAGAATATGGCTAGGTCTAAGAATTTGAGAGTTTTAAATTTTCCTTCTAGTAGTTTATTATCTCCATCAATACTGTTTAGGAAATATTTAAAAGATGTTCTTCTCCTCCCCACCGCCGATGCTATAGTATTTGCTAAATGTTATTATATTTCCTCAAAAATTGTTTCTCCAGGTGTTGGGGAAGGGGAAGTAGCTGTTCTTGAAGGTAAAAATGGGTTTAACTTGACTGCCTTCTTGGAAGACACTCAAGATATTATTTCCACTAGAGCCACATTTACACTATAGCACACACTAACACTATAGCAGTACCAAAAGACTACACAAAAGCAAAAAAACAAACCAACATGAGAGCATTCTCACACTCAGCTCCTACCCTCTGGAATAACCTTCCTGACAACATTCGCTCAATATCGGACATAAAGGAATTTAGAAAAAAACTGAAAACCCATTTATTCTCATTGCATTACAACCAAGGATCAGAGACTGGCCAGACGACACAAAGAGACGCAGGTTAACTACTACAATTCAAACAACATATACCCACGTGCCTGAAGCTTATATAAAGTATACAACCACACGCGACATATGATACAATTTGTATATAGTTACTATGTATATATGTTATAATAGTTTAATAATTCACTGTTTAAACTTTATACTGTTATCTGTACCTAGTTCATCTGTTCTATGTAAAATGACTTGGTATGATACTATCCATACCATATAACATACTGTTCATTGTAAACCGCACTTGATACTTGTGAAAGAGCGGTATAGAAATAATTGTTAAATAAATAAAAATAAATAATTAAATATTAGTAACTTTGGTTTCTGAAGAAGATAAAGTCTCTATTCTTAAAGCTTATTTTCGGAAAAGGGACAATCTCTATTGTGGTGATAAGGTCTCTATTTTTCCTGATGTATCTCGCTCGACACAAGCACGTAGGAAGTCCTTTCTTGCTCTCAAGTCTAGAACTCTTGCCTTGGGCACTACTTTTCTCTTGCGCTACCCTTGTAAATGCTCAGTATCTCTTGGATATGACAGGTTTGTCTTTTTGTCATTTTTGGATTTGGAAAGGTGGATTCTTGATAAGGAAAAGGCGCAGTGACCTTTGCTTTTCCTTTATGTCATTATGCTGTTGTTTAGAAGTTGTCAGGCGGTGGGAGGGTATAATTAAATGATTGCTCTGTGTAGCTGGGGCACCTTTCTTTGGTTTGGTGTTCCTTGCCTTGTTTTTTCTTGTTATTGATTTCTTATGGTTTTCTCCCTGAGATGTGGGCTAATGTACTTTGTATTATTTCTATTGTTGACTTATTGTGTTTCTCTATACTTTGTGAATATTGTATAGTTTTTGAAAATTTCAATAAACGGAATTAAAGTAAAAAAAATAAAATAAAATATATACATATATATATAGTTATTCTCTATAAAATGTATCTTTTGTTAATATTTTTGGGTGTCTGGAACAGATTAATAGGATTTACATTATTTCTTATGGGAAATATTGCTTCAGTTTTCGTACATTCGGTTTTAGTCAGACTTTTTCAAACGGATTAATCACGAAATCCGAGGTTTGACTATAATTGCATTGTCGAGAGTTCTTTTCTTTCCTTCTGTCAGGTTAGGACAGTCCACCTCCTCATTAACCACTCTGCTTATATCATTAGTCATATCACATTTGGACTACTGTAACATCATCTTTGCTGACCTCCCCATGTATGACTTAAAACATTTGCAACTCATCCAAAATACTGCCACGAGGCAACTAGCTGATGCTTCTTGCTTTGACCATATCGCAACCCTGTTTGTTTCCACTGGCTTCCTGCACTATACCAAATCTAATTCAAACTTCTTACTCTAGTTTAAGGGTTTTCAACCCAGTCCTCGGGACACAACTAGCTAGTCTGGTTTTCAGGATAACCACAAAGAATATGCATGCAAGAATATAGCACTCCACTGAAGGAAAATCTCTCTCATGCATAATCATTGTGGTATTTATTTTTATTTTCTTTTTGTTTAAAACTATAGTGTATGGATTATGCTATAGGTTTCTTTGATCCTTCCTTTGTAATGTTATATCTTTAAAAAAATAATGAACACAATGAAAAACTAGGCACCCAAAATAATCTCAAGTATCACACAACTATTTTTGCACAGAATTAAACCTGCTCTAAGGCACATGCAACTTTCTGCATGTATCTGTATAGATACCTTATGATGCTAGACCTTATACTTTATTTTATTTTTATTTAATATTTAGCTTGCACTGTTCCAGTAGTGGTTTGAGACAGGGGAGATATGATATAAATGTTTAAATACTTAAAGGGTATTAATAAACAAACAAAACTTGTTAAAAGAAGGGGAAGCTGGAAAACTAGAAGGCATAAAATGAAGCTACAAGGAGGTAAACGTAAAGGAGAAATTTTCACTTACCATTAATTTCCTTTCCTGGAATCCTGCTAGACCAGTCCATACAAGTGGGTTTAGTCGGAGACAGAGACAAAAAAATACCAGTAGACTGATAGGCTGTTCCCTGGTAATATCTAGCTACCCCCCAGTAGAGGGCGCTCCAGTATTGTAACAAGCCATAATGGAAAACATGTAACCATGAAGCAATTTAAAAAACCCAAACATTAATATTTACAAGAGGCAACAGCACTCCCCTGCAAAGTCTTCGCTGCTCTGCAATACACCTCTGAACCAGATAGTCAGAATAGGGAGGGTCCTGGTCTGGTCTAGCAGGAGTCCAGGAAAGGAAATTAACGGTAAGTGAAAATTTCTCCTTCCAGTACATCCTGCTAGACTAGTCCAGACAAGTGGGGGAAGTACCCAAGCTAACTGCCCTTTGGATGGGAAGACACAGCCGCCGAGACAACCTTTGCTCCGAACTGCGCTTCTTCCCGAGTTTGAGTATCGAGTCGATAGTGACGCACAAAAGTGGACAGGGAGCACCATGTGGCTGTCCGACAGATATCAAGAGGATGAACCTGAGAGCACTCTGTCTAAGACATAGCTTGTGCTCACGTAGAGTGCGCTCGGAGACAGATAGGAACAAGTTTCCCCTCAAGTATGTACGCCGATTCAATTGCCAACCGCAACCACCGATTGTGCACTTGGAAGTAGCTTGACCCTAACGAGGTCCAGCAAAAAGCACGAAAAGATGATCCAAGACACAGATAGGATTGGTTACCTGAAGATATCTTTGAAGGATTCTGCCAAGATCCAGATAATGGAGTCCCTTATTTTCACCCGTACACTGATCCTCTGAAAAACACGGTAGGAAAATCGGCTCATGGACATGAAAAGACATAAGTACTTTTGGAAGGAAAGAAGGAACAGTACGCAAGACGATCCCTTCGTTTAAGAAGGAAAGATAAGGGTCCCTGCAGGACAGTGCTTGTAATTCGGATACTCTCCGTGCCGAAGTCATTGCTACTAGAGACACTGTTTTAAGCGTTAAATCTCTCCCGGTGATATGCTTAAGCAGCTCAAAAGGAGCCTGAATCAAAACCCCTAAGACGAGGGACAGATCCTATGCCGATACCAGAGGCCTAAACGCCTTAAGAAAACAGGACACATCCACATGGGACGCTATAGAGCGACCACCAATGGGCCCCTGAAAACAAGTCAACGCAGCTACTTGCACCCGGAGGGACCCCAGTGCTAACCCTTTATTCAGATCCTCCTGGAGGAAACTAAGAATCTTTGGGATTCCCATCTTCCAAAGAGAGATACTCCGCTGCACGCAACAAGCCTCGAAGACGTGCTAAACTCGGGCATACGCTGACAAAGTCGATGGACGGCGCCCCTTTAAAAGGGTTGTGACCACGCTACTCGAATAACCTTTACCACTTAGGCATCGGCGTTCAAGAGCCAGGCCATAAGCGAGTAGCGAATAGGGTCATCCATCATGTATATAGTTGCAACTGTTATGTACTGCCTTATGTTGTACAGACATTACATTTCGCTTAGATAAATTGTTACTCACACTGGTTTAGTTGAAATATTCTGCTTAGTTACTACTCTCTGCTTTGTTTAAGTTAAGATGTTCTATGTAAAAAGTTAAGATGTTTGATGTAAAACAAACTTCGCTTTGTTAACTGTTGTTAATTGTACACCGCAACTGATCGCTGGAAGATGCGGTATATAAATGAGTGTTAAATAATAAATAAATAAATAAATTGGGCCTTGCCGTAGTAGACCCCGACGAGCACCCAGATGCAACAGTGGTACTTGAGTTAATCAAACGGGGTCCACATACCAAGGCCTCCGAGGTCAGGCGGGAGCTACCAGGATCACACTCCCCCGGTGTGACAGAATTTTCTGGAGTTCTCTGCCGATGAGAACCCATGGAGGAAACACGTATAGTAGCTCCCCCTGTGGCCATGGTTGAGCCAGGGCATCCAATCCAGAGGACTGAAACTCCCTCCTGCGACTGAAAAAGACCGGTACTTTGGAATTCGCTGCCGTCGCCATTAGATCCATTATCGGTTGCCTCTATGTTCGGACAATTCTCTGAAAAGCTCAAGGGGCTAGCTCCCACTCTCCAGAATCAAGAGTGTGTCGGCTTGCAAGTTTTGCACCCCGGCGATGTGTTGCGCCGAGAGAGCCTGCAGATGTGCTTCTGCCCAGGGAAGGAGAAGGGCCATATCCCTGGATACTCCTAGGGACTTGGTGCCACCCTGGTGATTGATATATGTCACTGTCCATTGCGTTGTCGCATAAAACTCGTACCACCTGTGCCTCGAGGAGAGGCAGAAAATGCTGCAAAGCCAGGCGAACCGCCTGCGCTTCCAGTCGATTTGTGGACCATTGTGCCTCCTGAGTCGACCACGTCCCCTGCGTCGATTGATGCTGACAGAGAGAGCACCCCACCCGGAGAGACTTGCATCTGTTGTCACTAGAAACCAATGAGGAGTCTCCAGGGAAATACCTTTGAGTAGATGATGGGGCACCAGTCACCACTGCAGGCTGCATTGGGTCTCCGGGACGAGCAGCAGATGTATGTTGTAGATTTCCGACACAGGGGACCAGCGCGAAAGAAGAGCCCTTTGGAGTCCCCTCATGTGCACTCTGGCCCAAGGCACGATCTCGATAGTGGCCGCCATGGACCCTAGAATCTGTAGGTAATCCAAGACCCTCGGACCCTGTCTGAAGAAGGAACAAACGCAGCAAGGCTGTGAACTTTTGAAGCCTTTCTTGTATTAGAAAGACTTTTCCCTTTGCCGTGTCGAAGCACGCTCCTAGAAACTCGAGTTGCTGAGATGGTTGAAGATGACTTTTGGCAACATTTACCACCCAGCCGAGCTTCTCGAGGAAAGAAACCACTTGAGTCACTGCCCGATACGCTTCCAGCAGGGAGTCTGCTCGAATCAACCAGTCCAGGTAAGGGCGTGCTTGGCTCAAATACTGCTCCCCTGCAGACTTTCTTCTTCACTTCAAATTCATGCTTGTCTCTTTCCAGTCAGTCATAGCTATTTATTTATTTATTTAATTTCTCTTCTATACCGCTCTATTTAGTATCAGTGTGGTTTACATACAACAGTAATTTATACAGAGCAGACAGAGCTGCTCGGTATGTACAGAGAATAGGTACTGTAACTTGGACATTGCTGGGGTAACTATTTACAGAATATGTATAATCTTTACAGGGTGTGAGGGCATATACATGCTGCTATTTACAAGGTATGCATAATCAAGGCTGGCGCAGCTTCTACCAGGGTAGGGGTGTATGCAAGCTGCTATTTACAAGTAAGCATAGTTGGTGCTGCTATTTACAAGGTATGCATTATCAAGGCTGGCGCCATTTCTACCAGGCTGCTATTTACAAGTAAGCATAGTCGATGCTGGCACCAATGGGTGTGGATGCCTCATCACGTGCTTTGTGTGTTGGTGTGGCGGGCCTGGTGGTGGGGGGTGGTTGTTTGTGCGCTGTCGTCTGAATAGTGTTTGAGGAAGAGGTGGTGCTTCAATGCCTTTCTAAATTGGGCAAGGTCGGGGATTGCCCTTATGTTGGGTGGGAGGGCATTCCAGCATCTGGGCGCATAGAACCTAAAAGCCCTGTTTGTCGTTGCCTGCATGCATTGTGTTATTTCCTTCGGGATTACCAGTGTGTTGAATGCTGCGGATCTTCTGGATCTGTTAGAGGGCGTAGGCTGGATAAGCTCGATGAGGGAGGTGGAGGAGAACCTGTTGATGGCCTTGAAAGTCAGTAGTAGGGATTTAAACGAGAGTCTGCCGTGGATGGGGAGCCAGTGGAGATGTCTCAGGATGGGTGTCACATGATCCTTCCTGGAAGCACCGTGTAGAACTCTGGCCGCAGTGTTCATTGCTAGCTGGAGTGGATTTAGGGTGGATTGTGGGAGCCCTTGTAGAATTGCATTTGCGTAATCGAAATGCGGGATCACCAACACTTGGAAGATTGTCCGGAAGTCATCAGGCTCAAGCAGGGAGCGCAGGTGCTTGAGTGTCCGGATCTTGTGGTAAATTGCTCTTACTGTGTTGCTTATGTGGGCCTTCATGTCCAGGCGTTGATCTAATGTGACTCCTAGGTAGCGGATTGTGGATTTGGTAGTTAGTTCCGCCTCCTTGACCTTTAAGGAGGTTATGGTTATGGTTAGGCATTTGATATACCGCCCTTTACTTACGCATCAGAGCGGTTTACATGTATATACTAACAGGTACTTTTAGGCTTGAGGGGTGAAGCTTTGGTTCCTCGTGATGAAGAGGACTTCTGTCTTCTTGTGCTGTATTCAAAGGTTTTGAATCTGGAGGAAGTTTGATACGGCGTCGAAACAGTTTGTCAGTGGGGAGAGGTCCAGCTGGTCAGTTGAGAATGGCATGTAGAGCAGTACATCATCGGCATATATCATGCAGTCGACATTGAAAGATCGGATGAGGGTGCAGATGGGCTGCATGTATATGTTGAACATCAAGGCGGAGAGGGAGGATCCCTGCGGTACACCCTGCCACTGGCGGAATGGTTCTGAAGTTGTAGCACCGGATCTTACGTGCTGCCATCTGTCGGACAGGTATGATTTGCACCAGCTTAGGGCTGTGTCACGAATACCCTTCTCCTTAAGCCATACCAGGAGGAGCTTGTGGCTTACTGAGTCGAAAGCAGTGGCTATATCCATAAAGATGAGGGCAAAACCTTGTCGGGTGGTGTTGATTCCAGCGATTATGTTATCAAAGAGGATGGCGAGGAGTGTTTCAACACCGTGAGAATCCCTGAATCCATGTTAGAAACATAGAAATATGACGACAGAAAAAGACCACATGGCCTATCTAGTCTGTCCTTCCATAATAACTACAACAGTCCCCTTTTTACCTTTAGAGATCCTCTGTGTTTGTCCCATGCTTTTTTCAATTCAGATACTGTCCTCATCTCTACCACCTCCACTGGGAGACTATTCCACGGAACCACTACTCTTTCCGTAAAGAAATATTTCCACATATCACTCCTGTTATTTGTTATTTTTCAGCAGCGGTCCAATAGATGTGTGTTTGAGGCTTCGTGGGAACGAGCCTGTTGAGAATGACAGATCCATGATTCTGGCTATGAACGGGCTAAATTCGCTGCGTAGCGTCTTTACCCAGAGAGCAGGACAGGGGTCGGTTTGTGCGGTGGTGGTGTTGATAGTAACGATGGTGTCCTCAATACTTCTCTTCGAGGGGATGGCGAAGGTGGTTAGTGGTGTTGGATAGGGTGACTCCTGTGTGGCGGCGGTCACTGTGGACTTATTGGTTTGGCATAACTTTGATTGCAAGTAGTCTGTGAATTCCTGGGGTTTCGGCAGAAACAAGACTACTATGTCCATCTGACTAACTCTCTTGCCTCTGATCCTCGCTGTCTCTTTACTACTCTCAGCTCTCTCCTCAAAGTGCCTCCACCTCTGATCCCTCCCTCCCTTTCTGCCCAAACCTTGGCTAACTATTTCCATGACAAAATCCACAAGATCACCCTCCAATTCCCCACAAAGTCATCTACTTCCCCTCCTCCCCCTCTCCACTCCCAACTCTCCCCCCCCCCCCCTACATCTGCTACCCTCTCTTCCTTTCCTGTGATCTCTGAAGAGGAAACTGCACACCTTCTTTCTTCCTCCAAACTCACCACCTGCTCCTCTGATCCTATCCCCATCCCTCTCCTAAGCCCCATCTCCTCCACCGTTGTCCCTTCCATCTCTCATATTCTCAACCTATCGCTCTCCACCGCAACAGTCCCTGCTGATTTCAAGCATGCTGTAGTCACACCTCTCCTCAAGAAACCCTCACTTGATCCCACCTGTCCTTCTAACCATCGACCCATCTCTCTCCTTCCCTTCATTTCTAAACTACTCGAACGTGCAGTTCACCACCACTGCCTCGACTTCCTCTCCTCTCATGCCCTCCTGGATCCCTTACAGTCTAGCTTTCGTCTACACTCTACTGAAACAGCTCTTGCCAAAGTCTCCAATGACTTATTCCTGGCAAAATCCAAGGGCCTTTACTCTATCCTCATCCTTCTCGACCTCTCTGCTGCTTTTGACACTGTTGACCACAACCACCTTCTCGATACCCTGTCCTTGCTTGGTTTTAGTGGCTCTGTACTATCCTGGTTCTCCTCCTATCTCTCCCATTGCTCTTTCAGTGTGTGTTCTGGTGGCTCCTCCTCCTCTCCTACCCCGCTCCCAGTTGGTGTACCCCAAGGATCTGTCTTGGGTCCGCTCCTTTTCTCTCTCTATACCCAGTCCCTTGGTGCACTTATCTCTTCCCATGGCTTTCAGTACCATCTATATGCCAATGACTCCCAAATCTACATCTCTACACCTGAAATCTCTCCGGCAATCCAGACCCGGATCTCTGCCTGCCTTTCTGACACTGCTGCTTGGATGTCTCACCGCCACTTGAAATTGAATATGTCCAAGACTGAACTTCTCATCTTTCCCCCTAAAACCTCCCCTCCTCTTCCTCCTTTCTCAGTCTCTGTGGATAACTCTGTACTCCTTCCTGTTCCCTTGGCCCGCAATCTGGGGGTTGTCTTTGACTCCTCTCTCTCTTTTTCCACACATATCCAGCTCGTAGCTAAGACCTGCCATTTTTTTCTCTATAATATTAGCAAAATCCACCCTTTTCTCTTTAAACACACTACTAAAACGCTTATCCACTCCTTAATCACCTCCTGTCTTGGCTACTGTAACTTACTCCTTGTTGGTCTCCCTTTGAATCATCTCTCTCCCCTTCAATCTGTTCATCACTCTGCTGCACGACTAATCTTCCACCAGCCTCTTCATGCCCATATTACTCCTCTTAAGTTACTTCATTGGTTCCCTATCCGTTTCCGCATCCAGTTCAAACTTCTCCTGCTGACCTATAAATGCATTCACTCTGCGGCTCCTCAGTACCTTTCTTCTATTATCTCTCCTTACAACCCCCCTCGGGAACTCTGCTCTTCTAGCAAACTGCTGCTATCTGTGTCCTTCTCTTCTACTGCTAACTCCAGACTTCGCTCCTTTCACCTTGCTGCACCTTATGCCTGGAACAAACTACCTGTATCAGTACACCAGGCACCCTCTCTAACCCTCTTCAAATCCAAGTTGAAAGCTCACCTCTTCGCTACTGTTTTTGGATCTTGACTCACCTGATCTCCTTTTCTAGATGGCGTCTGAGGTGAGACATAGTCGCAGTAATAAAATTGAAGTGAGATCACAAATTACAAGGTGAGCCAGCCCCTGAGGAAGATTTTATCGAAACACGGCCTGTGTCGGGTCAGGTCTCCCTTTACATGTATGGATCAATAAAATTTTGGTGAGAACTTACACCTGTCTATGTTTTCGTATTGTGTAGCCATTTATCTAAGTCCAGCGACGCCCAAAGATAAAGCTGCCCTAGACGGTGGGCAGACTAGAGGGGGATATCCGGAGTGTCCTATTCCTGCAACACCATCTGTTGCAGCTCTGCCGGGAATGGAAAGGCTCTAGAGGGCTTGCGAATGCCTTGCAATATTGGGTCTGGCTGAGAAGTAGTAAATCTGTCCTGAGCCCCCTTGGCCAATGTTGTAGAAGTCTCCCCAGGATGATCAAGGCACACACTACAAATGCCATCCTGCAAATCCTTATGTTTCTTAGTGCAGACCATGCACCGCTGAAGGGAAGGCATAACAGAAGCAAATAGCGACGGACCGCGGCCCTGAAAGGTACAAAAAAAAAACAAAAAAATCTCTCAAAACCCACTTAAAAAAAACTCAGAGAGGCACAGACTGGCAGGGGAGGCAGAAATTAATATATTAAGATGCCCACAAAAGCCCACCAAAAAACGAAGCTATACTGTAAAATTCCCGCCAGAACAAAATGGCCACCGCTAAAAATCCAGCCGAGAAAAGAGCTCCCTGAAGCCTTAAAACACACAGAAAAATTACAAAACTAACAGATTCAAGGAGCTAGGGCTGTAAGGACCCTAAATAGGGTGCTTATTCCCAAAAGCTGGCCCCAGATCGTCCTGATGAAAATCGGGAGGGGGGAAGGGGGACTTTGAAGATCAACTCACTGTGCCTGGAACAGAAGCAGTGCAGAGAAGCCAAGGCAGACAAGTCACGGCAGAGGAGAGATAAAGCTGTCAGGAAAAAAACTACAGGTTCCCCTGAGGACCGGCTGCACAGCTCCTCATGAGCTGAAGCAGGTTTTCACCCCTACAGAGAGGGAAGCTCAATTGATTCTCCTGGCCAGGAGCTCAAACTCAATCTGCCTGCACTCAAGATATATATATAAATATATAAATATATATATTGTGATGTAGAGACCCCTACGGAGCCCATGGAAATAGACAGAAAGGAAGATTCCACCTTTAAAACTGACAGGTAGCTAGAGCACATGGCTCACTGTTTACAAAGAAAAGGTAAACAGAGAAAGACAGGAGCTGAGCTGACACGCCAAGCTCTGAGGTAGCAGCAAGCCAAGAGCTTGATCAATCACACCTGTTCAGGTTGAGAGCAGAGCCAAGCCCAGGGGAAAGCACAGTTACTTACCTGTAACAGGTGATCTCTGGGAAAAGCAGGAATAAGTCTTCACATATGGGTACGTGGGTACCGACGGAGTCTGCGCGGGAACGCTTCCCAGCGTCCAATCAAAAAGCTTTTGGAAGCATCCCACCACGCCTGCGTGCTGCCTTCCCGCCTTTCCCAACTGCCTCTCCTCAGTTAAGTTTTAAAGCTGAGACAAAGAGAGAGAGAGAGAGAAGGGAAAGATAGAGATAGAGAATACAACTCCTAGGGGAGGTGGGTGGGTTGTGAAGACTTATTCCTGCTGTTCCCAGAGATCACCTGTTACAGGTAAGTAACTGTGCTATCTCCAGGAACAAGCAGGAATGAGTCTTCACATATGGGGACTCCCAAGCTAAGATGCCTAGAGTCCCAGCATGTTATAGATTGGAACATGCTACACCTCATATCACCAGGCATCCTCAGGATGGGAGGGAAGGAGTTGAAACTGAAAGGTGCTGTAAAAGACAGCTAACCTAGCATAGGACTGCAGACAAGAAGTCCTTGTGTGGATGACAATTATCATCAAATACATTGAAAATGAAATATTGCAGTATGGACCATACAGGACTGCAGAAAAGTAAGGAGGTTCATGAGATCTACTGGGGATCCAGTAGAGGAACCTCAAGGAGGACCTCACTGTGAAGTGGAGGTAATAAACCTGCTGGAAAAAAACAGTGGAGGTCAGAATCCTGAAAGGTGAGAGGTAACCCCAGGGGTCAACTGGGGTAGTACAAAAACGGCAGGCTTTCAGCAGAAGGCTTTATGGAAAAAAGCCCAAACTCTTTTGGCTGCAGAGTGGCTCACTCTTAGGAGCAAAAAGAGGAAAGGCTGACCGATTTGGACAAACCGGCCTAGTCCTTGTGGGAAGAAGGGGTATGGAAAAACCCTGTATCCCAAAAAGAAAGGACAGGTGTCTGAGGCGTTAGAGCCTCAGAGTAACTGAAGATCCGCAATGTCTTTCCTAACTGGTGGTAGCTAGGAAAGATATTGGAACATGGAGAGCTTCAGGGGTACCTAACCTTTAAGGTTATGGTAGAAAAGTTGTTAACTACCACGGGAGTGGTTGTGTGTGTAGCACCCCAAACATGCTGGAACAGCATGGGTATGGATAGAGCCCAACTGTCAGAATCATATAGAGACATATATATCTATATGAGCATAGACAGTCAGATAGATAAGTATGTAAATACATATCTACCTATAATAAATATCTCGACAGATGCACATATAATAATAATAATAATAATAATAAACAGATTTTTTATATACCGCTTCTTCCATTGATCAGAAGCGGTTCCCATAGAACAACAATAAACAGTACAAGCTGTTTTTACATATAACAAATTGTAACTTGGGTATTACAGGTAACATTTAACAATTAACAATTAGTTAACTATGTACAAATGAAACAGGATTAAACTATATACAGAGTTATGTGTCTTCAATACATTGTTTTAGTGGTACAGTACTTCATTCCTTTGTTGATCAATGTATTATCTGGCGTAGGGTTATCCTTTATCTAGCTGAGAGGTGAGAGGTGAGTTCATCACGGATCCATAGTGCATTGTAAATAAGTGTTTTAAGTTTTTTCCTAAACTCCATGATTTCAGGTAATTGTCTTAATTCTATTGGGATTGTGTTCCACAAGATGGGGGCTGCATGGGAGAAGGCTTTCTTGTTTGTGGATTTTTTGGCCCTAATGAATTCTTTTGATGTTGTAAGTTTATTTAACTGGTCCCTCCTTTGGAGATTATGGGTGGATTCTGTTTTGATGAGATTATTTATGGTCAGGGGTGCCGTTTTATTTATGGCTTTGTAGGTAGTTAAAAGAGTTTTGTATTCTATTCTGCTTTGAATCGGGAGCCAGTGTAAATATTCTAAAATTGGGGTTATATGTTGAAAAGGTGGGGCCTTCGTAATGGTCCTTGCTACTGCGTTTTGAGCTAATTGAAGTTTTTTTAAGGCTTGCTTTGTTACTCCAAGTAGGATTTGATTTGCAAAGTCGAAGTGGGGGGTTATAATTGCTTGTATGACTCGTTGAAAATCCTGTAGGTGCATTAGGGGGCGGAGTTGCTTTAGTATTTTCAGTTTAAAGTATACTTTTTTTGCTATATTACTTACATGTGTGTCCATGCTGAGGTGTTTGTCAAGTATAACGCCTAAGTAACGTATTTCAGATTTTAGTTTGATATCGTTATTCTGTAATATAATGTGTGAGGGGGGAGTGAATGTTGTGCTTTTGGTTACTATTAGTGCTTCTGTTTTTGCGTGATTGATGTACAGATTATTTTCGTTTAGCCAGGAGTTTATTTCATTGAGGCAATCATTAATGTGTTGTATAGGGATATTTGGTATTTTGAAAGGGACATACATCATAATGTCCGCAAATAGGTGATAGTGGACATTGAATTTTTTAAAGATTTTACAGATGTGTTTTAAGTATATGTTAAATAGTAACGCTGACAGTGCTGAACCTTGTGGGAGACCTAGTTCTTGGTTGTAAGTTTTTGATGTGATATTACCGATTTGTACCGTTTGAGTTCGGTCTGTTAGATAAGAGGTAAACCATTTTAGAACAGTAGATTTTATACCTATTTGCCTCAGTTTATTGATCATTGTTGAGTGGTGAACACTGTCAAAGGCTGCGGAGACATCAATGAATATGAGTAAGAATGCTTGTTTTGAGTTGTCTATTCCCCTTACAAGTGTATCAATTAGGACTGTTAGTAGTGATTCTACTCCATGTCTGGGGCGGAACCCATACTGCTGGTCATCGAGTGGGGCTGCGCTATCAATGTACTCTTGTGTTTGAATTTGTACGGCTTTTTCAATTAATTTAGCCATAAACGGAATACTCGATATGGGTCTGTAGGATTTTGGTGATGATTTGTCAAGGGTAGTGTTTTTTAGGATTGGGCGGATCTGTGCGTGTTTTAGTGTAGGGGGAAGGTATCCGTTTTTTAGGGAAAGATTTATTATTGGGAGGATAAATTGAGAGAGTATAGGTAGGGAGTTCTTTATCCAGGTTACTGGACAGGGGTCAAGTAGTGAGGTTGTTGTATTAATGTTTGTGATAATGTTCTTGAGTTCAACCTTGGTTAGTGGTTGGAATACAGACCATTCGTCTGTGTTAATTATTTGAGAAGTATTTACTGGTTTAGGTGGTGGGGGATGAGATGTTGTTTTGTTCATGTAGTAGTTTGCCAATGTCTGTGGGGTAATGTCTGTGATTTCGTTGATGGAGTTGTGAGTATTATTTGTCAGTTTTTGGACAATTGAGAAAAGTTCTCTGGGTCTATTTATTGCGTTATTTAGGATGGAGGCATGGTAGTTTTTCTTGGCATTGTTTATTGCGTCTTTATACTTGTTAAGGAGCGTGAGATATAAATCTTTTGTGTTTGTGTCCTTATTTTTTCTCCATTTACATTCAGCTTTCCTTAAATTCTTTTTCATTCGTTTTAAATCCTTATTGTACCAGGGGGTTTGACCATCTTTAGAATGCATGTTTTTCTTGATTATTTGTTTTTTAGTTGCTGCGGTATGGATAATTTTGTGCCAGTTAGTTACTGCTGCGTCTAGATTTAGTGGCGCTGTTGATAAGTTAGGAATTATGAGGTCAAGGAATTCTACTTCATTGTATTTTTTAAATCTTGAGGTTGGTGTATTAGTTGGTATTCGTTTAACTGATGTGTTGCTTATTGTGATATTAAAGTTAATGAGGTAGTGGTCGGACCATGGGATCGGTGTACAATTGAGGGAGGTGGGGTTATAGAGTTGGTGGAGTACTTTAGGCAAGAAGACCATGTCAAGAATACTACCTTTTCCATGTGTGCTAGTAGTTATTATTTGGTGAAAATCCATATCTACTGTTGATTCTAGGAATAGGGAGGCATATGAGGCTGGTAAGGAGGGGAGGTTAAAGTCTCCGAGCATTAGAATTGGGTTTTGATCAGTGGAGGAGCTTAGAAACTCAATTAATGGGTCCATGTTTTCTGACTGTTGGTCTGGTGGTCTGTAAATTAGGCAGATTGTTATGTTGCCAATTTTCACAATGACGGTATCTATGTTGATGGGTAGGTTCGATGTTAGTTTTTTGGCTTTTAATTCTTTTTTTAACATTATTAGCACTCCACCACCTTTTTTGTGTGTTCTGTGTGTGTAGAAGGTGTCATAGTCATTGTTGCTTAGTTGATTTAAGTAGACGCTGTCTGTGTCTGTTAGCCATGTCTCGGTTATACATAGTATATCTGGTTTTTGATTGTCTAGCATTTCTGTGAATATAGGTAACTTATTTTTCATTGATCTGGCATTGATTAGTGTTATTGATATTGATTCTAGTTTTTTGCATAGCTTAGTGTTTGTTGGCTGTGGGGGTGAAGAATGTTTTATGTGAATTAATCTATGGTTGTTCATTTTGGGATGCTGTTCGATGTATGGATGCCATGATGAGGGGTTGTTTCGTATTTGACTGTGTATGATGGGGATGTTTTTAACATTATTGTTATGTAGGCTTTGAGCAAGGGTTATTAGCACTGCTATCGCAATGCTAATTAATGTAAATTTACATTTGGGGGGATTAAAAAGTTGCATTTTAGCTGAGGTATTATATTGGTAGCCGTAGTAGGTTAGTTTTAATGTAAATGCGGGTACAGTTGAGGATACTGACAGCAATAAAAGGTTACTTTCAATGTAGAGACAGGTTCAGTTGATAATACTGGTGACAGTAAAAGGTTACTTTCAATGTAAAGGCAGTTACAGTTGAAAAATACTGGCAACAGTAGAAGGTTACTATCAATGTAAAGGCAGGTACAGTTGAAAAAATACTGGCAACAGTAGAAGGTTACTATCAATGTAAAGGCAGTTACAGTTGAAAAATACTGGCAACAGTAAAAGGTTACTTTCGATGTAAAGGCGGGTACAGATGAAAAATACTGGCAACAGTAAAAGGTTACTTTCAGTGTAAAGGCAGGATCAGATGAAATTTTGGCAACAGGGATAGGTAAGTGGGGTAGGATGGACACTCCGGATTCAGTTGAATTAAGATACAAGATAAAGTCAATGTTTGTATTACTTATACTTGCTGCGGATTGAGGATCTGATGTGTGGATGATGAACGCAGGTTCAACCCTGAGGGAGCTCAGTTGTGTTCTGATGACGTTGCTGGGCTCGGCTTGATTTTCGTCAAGTTGATTTTTGTGCTTTAAATACTAGCTTTAAACTTTCAAAGGGAGAAGATTCAGGCTAGGAGGTTCAATTATAGGTGGAAATCCTTGTTTCTATGGTGTTGAAGCTATGTATGTGCCAGGCCCTCAGGCGCGGGCCCGCCCTGATGGTGCTGCTTTTATCTGGAGGTGCCTCGTGCCCCAATTGGGCAGTGCAGCCAGGTGGGAGGCTCCGGCCTGCTCTTACCGCGCCGGGAGAGCTCTTCGGGAGGCCGGAGTGCAGGAGAAAGGACCGTGCACCCTGATGGTGCTGCTCTTATCTGGAGGTGCCTCGTGCCCCGATTGGGCAGTGCAGCCAGGTGGGAGGCTCCGGCCTGCTCTTACCGTGCCGGGAGAGCTCTTCGGGAGGCCGGAGTGCAGGAGAAATATATATATACGTATATATATATATATATATATATATATATATATATACATACATACATACATATAGATATATAGACATATAAGAATATATATCTATAGTGAGATATAGAAGGGCATAACATATACACACACAAATGACAGACATATATATCTATAGAGATGTATACAGATATATATAGATATGAATATATAGGCTTATATATAGGTGTCTGCAATTAAGCAGACAGAGATATGCCTATAGAAAGTATATTCACATAGGAGATGTGAAGAGGAAAGATTCATCCAATAACAAGAAGGTGGAACCTACTTGAGAAGATATATAGAGAATCTATTCCCCCTGGTTATGATGGAAGGAGTCAGGGGAGAAATCTCCCTGACAAGGAACAGACTAGATTGCTGCAAGAATGCTAGCCAGTGAAATAACCAGGATGGTTACGTGAAAAGCAGAGGATAATATCAGTCTGCAGGCAGCAAGTTCCGAGTCCTCCAGAACTCTAGCATGGTAAATGGACAGAAGACGCATAGGAATGAGATACCATGTTGACCTACTTGAGGGGCAAAAAGGGTATCATGCGTTCTTTAGCTAAATATGCGCTGTCCATGAAGGATTAGGATACCATGAGGACGAGCTGCAAGGAAAAAAGAGCATATTCCCAGTGGGAATCCTGAGGACCAAACCAGGGAATTGAACAACTCTTTAAGCTTTCACGTAAGAGAAGGCCCATGTCCTTTGTTTTAAAAAGGAGATAGTAGGGTAGGAAGAACCCTTCCAGTCATGAGGGGCATGACTGAGGGAGCCTTTTCCAACCATCTAGGACAGCTGTTTGAGAAAATCCTAATGCTCTCTAGCAAGGGCCCATGGTGGAAAGCTTCTCTGTAGAATTGCAGAGAGCATAATGCAGGAGAATTAGGAGATACAACTGGCTGCTGGAAAAGCCAGTACCTACGTCAACTATGCTGCCAAACCCAAGGGAATTGGAGATGGCAAGAATAGAAAACAATCCGAGAAGCCTGTAGTGATGATTTGCCAAGAAAGATGAATCCACTGTCTTGGAGTCACTACTAAGGCCAGAAAGGATGTAGTGGAGGACAATTTGGATGCTTGTGGAGAAGAACCAGTGGTCCAATCACTAGGGCTCCTGCATGGGCAGCTGCTAGTAAGACAGCAGAAAGAATCTTTCTGTTTAAAAACAGAAAGAACAGACAGAACAGGAGTAAGAAAACTCTGGACCTGTCTGATAAGCTGCCCCAAAGCAAAAAATGAAGAAGGGAGTTAACTCAGAGAGGAAAACTCCACACTGGAATAGTGACAAAACTAGAAGGGCTGAAGAAGAAGCCCTCCAGTGTAATAGTACCACTCTTACAGAGGAAATGCTTGGTAAGAGGGTAGAGAAGATGGAGCTGAATGGAGACTTACAATGTGGTAAGTCTGTAGAAAGGAAAATACATGCTGGTACAGAAAACTATCGTTTGATAGTTGTTAAACCTCTTTCCCTAGCAGGAAGAAGAGGAGAAACCTGTGATCTATAGGCATGAACATCCTAAGAGCTCGTATAACAGAGAAAAAATGGATGTCTTGTGAAAAAGAGATCCATGCCTAGAGTTTAGAATGAAAGCAGTGGAAGGCTTCTACTGAGAAGAAGCCAACTGCAGGTTCTAAACCCCAAGAGGCACAAAAAATATGATGATGATTAATCAGAAACCCTGCGGTTGCTGGGTTTGCTGAGCCTGGTGAGAGTTTGGATTCTTCAGACCAGGGCGATGTTTCCCCTGTTTGGGAACATCTGTATGATGGGCAGAAGATTTTTTTATTTTATTTATTTATTTAGCAAGCATTTGTATACCGCTCCTTCCAGCGATCAGAAGCGGGTAAGATTACATGGAAAAAGCTGTCGAATCAAGACAGAATAAATTTGATTTGTACATAAAGATTCGAAAGGTTAGCACGTCACGCAGAAAATTAACTACTTCTAAGCTAAGGGGATAATAATTTACATATGTACATTTATACATTACAGGTTTTCTGGGGTGCTGTGGGGGAGTTGCCCCTCATGCGAGTTTAGTACAGGTTGAAATGACTTTGAAATAGGTGGGTTTTTGAGTTTCTTTCTAAAGTCGGCTAGATCAATGCTGGCTCGTAGGTCGGGTGGGAGTTGGTTCCATAGTGTCGGTGCTGTGTATGAGAAAGCCCTGTTACTAGTGATTTTTTTGACTGATCTGATATCTGTTGGAGTGTGAAGGGTGTTGGAATTGATGGTTCTCCTGTTTCTGTTTGATGGTTGCAATCTGATTAGGGTGTCGAGGAAGGATGGTGCTATGCTGTGGATGAGTTTGAAGGTGGTCGTCAGTATTTTGTATTTTGTGCGGGCTTCTATGGGGAGCCAGTGTAGCTCAATTAGTACTGGTGTAATGTGTTCAGTAAGACTTTTCCTCATGATGATCCTGGCAGCTACATTTTGTGCCATTTGAAGGATGTTCAGGGTTTTCTTAGGAAGTCCTTGAAGAATGGCGTTGCAATAGTCAAAATGTGGCATGATGAGTGCTTGAGCAACGGATCTGAAGTCGTGGGGATCAATAATATTCCGTATGGGTTGTAGAGTTCTCAGTTTGTAGAAGACTGCCCTGTTGGTTTTGCGCAGGTGAGTTTCCATTTTTAGGGCGCAGTCAAATATAACTCCTAGATATTTTATTTCTTTCTTTGTTTGATAAGTGTTGTTGCACAGGGTTATAGATGTAGGTGGGTCAAAATTTGCTTTCCTTGAGATATACATCACCTCAGTTTTCTTGTGGCTGATTGTCATGCTGCTTTGTTGTAACCAGTTTTGCATCTCGCCAAGACATGTTTCGAGTGAGCTGTAGTCCGGGTTGTCAGTGTCAAGTTGTGTGTACAGCATAATATCATCGGCATAAATGTGGTAGTTAATTTTATGCTGTGTAAATATTTTGCATAGTGGTTGCATATATACGTTGAAAAGGAGTGCTGAGAGTGCAGAGCCTTGTGGTATACCTTGTGTTTGAGAGAATGCTTCTGATTTTTCGCCTTTGAATTGTACCTGTTGCATTCGGTTTGAGATGTATGATGTGAACCACTTTAGTGGGGTTCCTGATATTCCTATTGACTTGATTCTGTTTATGAGGGTTCGATGGTTAACTGTATCAAAGGCAGCTGAGATGTCGATGAATAGGAGTATATACATTTTCTTTTTGTTTTCCAGGCCCTTGAGTAGGTTGTTAAGTAGAACTAGTAATAGGGTTTCGACCCCATGATGTTGTCTAAAGCCATATTGCTGGTCATCTAGAGGAGTATTGTCATTCAGGTGTTCTTGGAGTTGTAATAGGACCGTCTTTTCAATGATCTTTGCTAGGAATGTTATGCTCGATATTGGGCGGTAGGATGCTGGGTCATCTCTGCTGAGTGTACTGTTTTTTAGAATAGGTCTTATGACGGATGAATAAAACCTTCTCCCCCTAGGGGAAGAAAGTTTGGTAGGACATTTCCCACCTACTGGGAAAGAAGAAGGCGTAGAACAGCCCTTAGAAACAGGTAAGTCAGTGGACCACTGAGTAACCTGATGTAAAGACTCCTTATTGAAGAGATTTTCTCCAGTGCCAGGAGTATTACCCAGTCTTTGTTGTGCCCATTTGTCTAAGTCTGAAGCTTGGAGCCAGGTTCTACGACGTGCCCCTATAGCTATAGCAGAAGCCCTGCTAACAGACTCAAATGAGTCTAGGGAAGCACGAGTAAGAAACCAAGAGATATTTTGAATATGACTAAGCAGTGAGGAATAGTCTGCACTCTTGGGCTCTGAAAGAAAAGGAGTCAAAAGATGTAATTTCTTTGTGACGTCCTCAAGAGATGGACCCATATAAAAAATATATGAGAGAATTCTTGCTGAAAGCATGGATGTCTGGAAGGTTTGACATCCAAAGGCATCTAGTGTCTTAGACTCATGACCTGGCGGATAAGAAGAGTGCTTTTTCTTACTCTTCACCCGCCTCATTGCTGATTCCACTACAATGGAATGATGAGGAAGTTGAGTCTTTTGAAACCCTGGAGAGGGGGGCACCTGATATAGGAGATCAGTTGCTCTAGAAGGTGGGGGTACCCTTAAAGGTGCTTCCCATATTCCTAGAAGAAGATCCTGCAAGGAATGATGCAAAGGAAGCATTATGTTTTCCTTTGCTTCGGTAGAAACAGAGCCTTGTGTAGGATCATGTCCAGGGATAGGAATGGCAAGTGATCTTGCCATATCCAGGAGGAAACTCTGAAAAGAAGGATCTCCAAAGAGAACCTCCCTTGGACAGGTTAGATCTGAAGAACTAGCCTGGGCACCGAAGGATCTATCTGAGTATATAGGAATATAAGATTCTGCATGGTGCAGTATGGGATTCTTAACGGATGGACGCTGGTACTGGGGGTCAGGACCAGCGACAGTCAGTACCACATCGTCCATGCCAGGTATTGACTCCAAACTTGGTATAGAAGGGAGCGATCCTGTTGAAAGAAGCATGGAAGGAGCTGGCCACGATGCTACTGTGGATACCGGTACCGCTGTCGGAACCGAACCCGACACCGACATCGGAGCAGCAATCGGTGACAGCCCAATCGGTACCGAGGTAACCGAAAGTCTTCGGCAGTCACCCTCGGTACCGAGCGTCCGGTACTGATAGGTGTCGGTACCAAGATGTATTGGTACCCAGTCTTCCAGACTAGAGATCGATTCCAGACTCGGCATCGAAGGAAGCGAGTCTATCGATGCACGTCTGGAGGGTACCGATGTCGGTGGTAGTATCGGTGCCGGTACCAATACTGGAAAGTCAGTCTGGAACGTATCCACCGGTCCCGTAGGTACCGAGGATGCCAGACGACGATCCCTGGTGAGGAGTGTTTTGTCCAACACCAGTGCCGATGCCGGGGTATCGGTACCGCTCAAAGTGGATGCCACCACCGGTCATGGCTCAGGTATGTTCTGTGAGGGGTGAGCCCCAGGAACAACCTGAAACCCCACATAGGCTTTGGGCCCTCGAGGGCAAGGCCGGAGCCGTCTACATGCTGTGCATGAGACCTACCACTCGAGGGTTGGCTAGTCTTAACAGACTGTTTGTGGGTTACCTGATCCTGTGTAGAAGAAGAAATGGTCGGTGCCCTGAAGTTGGAAGAGAACCTCATATCGAGGGAAACTCACTGTTGAAAACCTCTTCTCACAATACTGTTGCCCGAGGGCTCCGGAGGAAAAAGGTCAGGACCCAAACAGGTTAGACACCAATTTTAGGAGTCTAAAAATAAAGTTGTACCGCCACAGATTGAACATTTCTTGGAGAATGTGGCTGGCGGTTCCATGAAGGACATGGAGAGGCCTGGAAGGCCTGAAAAACCGTAAGACACTCAGAAGAAAAAATATTCCCTGAAAAGGAAAAATTTACAAGAAAAGAAAAAAGAAACACCGGCAGTACTGGTGGCGTCGGGGAAGACAGCCGCGACCACAAGAAAACTAAAGAATTAAAGAAGAATTTTCTGGGGTGACAGGAGGACATCCTGCCGGCTCCGTGGAAAAACGAAAACTGAGGAGAGGCAGTTGGGAAAGGCAGGAAGGCAGCATGCAGGCATGGTGGGATGCTTCCAAAAGCTTTTTGATTGGATGCTGGGAAGCGTTCCCGCGCAGACTCCGTCGGTACCGACGTACCCATATGTGAAGACTCATTCCTGCTTGTTCCTGGAGATCAGAATTATAAAACCTCGTCATTAGCTCCCAGGAAGGAGAGAGGAGAAGCAGGAGAGAAAGGAAGCTGGAGAGGAGGCTGGAGTGGTAATTGCAGTTCAGACGGCAGTTGGAGCTGTGGCAGCAGAGAAAGTTGGAGTTGTGGCAGAGAAGGAAAAGAAGCCACACAAGGAAGGAAAGGAGGAGAAAGAGGAGTCCTGGACAGCAAAGACAGGAAAGAGGAGAGACCTCCGGTAAGACGGGCTTGGAGAGGCTCAGAAACTCCTGAGGGTTGGATACCGGGTAAAGAAACTACTTACAGGTCTGGGAGAAAAGCCAGCAGGCTAGGAGGAGGGAAGGCACGCCCTGTGACCAGGAACTGGCTGGAACGGAGAGAGCAGGGAGCCCTTCAGTCAGAAGGAAGCCTTCAGAGTTTGCACAGTTGGGAGCCCAGCACAAATGTATTTCCTCATAGCTGCCAAGAATTAGAGGAGAGCCAAAGAAGAAACTCCAGAGCAACAGATATTTTAAACCCGTGATGTTTTGAGTTGTGGAAAAGGCAAACACCTGAGTTTACAGAGGGAAGTTATCTTAAATCCCATAGTAACAGTTTGCAGACAAACGCTGTTAGTCCTGAGACAGAAGATATGCAAATAGACTCTAATGTTGACGAAGTAGCAGATAAGCAAATGGACTGTACGCTTTGTTTGGCTGGCAACATTGAGTCTCTGTGTTAAACCTTGAAGTAAAAGTGCTGAGAAACAGCAAAGAAATAGGAACTATTTTCCTTTGCTGTGAGAAGCTGTTTTGTTTTCCATTTTGTACTTGCAACGAGCACTGCATGTTTTGGAACCAGAGAGTGAATAAGCAATTACCTTAGTTATTGTATATAAGCCTCATGCTAAACTCCTTGAGACTGTCCTATTTTTGGTTCTGCACCAAAGTTCTATTTGTAAGGGGAATAAATCCTTGTCATTTTGCCTTAAACACTCGGACTACAATTGCTTCTTTATCAGAGAGCTAAAAAAGGGACTACAATTCCCAAGAGGCCTTGCAAAAGCCACAGCTGTAGTCTCACTTTCTGAATAGAGGATTATCATGGCAGACCAACCCTCTGCGCCGTAGGCGGAGGGCTGGCCACGTGGTGACAATATATATATATATGCGGCTGGGAAACCCAGAGGGGCATCTCTAGTGCACCCTGGGTGCATCCAGCAAGAAATAATAAAAGGTTTAAAAGAAAAGAACAGAGAGAAAAAAACTACACTCCACATCTGCTGGAGACAGAAATACTGGAGTGCCCTCTACTGGGGGTAGCTAGATATTACCAGGGAACAGCCTATCAGCCTACTGGTATTTTTTTTATTTGTCTCTGTCTCCGACATCTGCTGGTAGGGGGACTAAACCCACTTGTCTGGACTGGTCTAGCAGGATGTACTGGAAAGCAACGTTAGGAAACACATTTTCACTGAAAGGGTGGTGGATGCCTGGAATGCCCTTCCAATGGAAGTGGTGGGGGCAAATACAGTGATGGAATTCAAAATGGCATGGGACAGACATAGTGGATCCCTCTATATAGCAAGAGGATAAAATCAGAAAAACTTAACTATATTTTTGCACCTCAGACAGACAGAATCGGGAAACCCCTACAAAGATACTCACAAGGTCAAGCCTTGGTACTCACCCCTTGAGAGCCCTAGGCAGAAATCTATGCCAAGCTCAGCTCTATTCCTCTGGAACTGTTTCTCTGGCTTTGAAGATACTACGTTTAAGGTGGTTGGCAGGCAGTTTCCTCTGCAATCTTCAGGAGTGAGCAGGGAGGACAGTGGAGGGAAGAGTGGCTTAGTGGATGGGGCAGGTTATCTCAGGCCAGAGGGCTGGGGTTCAATTCCCACATAGAGACAAGTAACCTCAGGCTGGAGGGACAGGAGTTTCTAGTCCCATGGCCACTCCTTGTGGCCTTGGGCAATCTACCCAACCCTCCATTGCCTCAGGTATGCATAGACTGAGACCTTTGGGGACAAGGGAATATAAAGTGCCTGTTAGAAAATATCTGTAAACTGCTATGATACACACAGTAAACGGTGATATATCAAGTGCCTAAAATCATAAACCATAAGGGAGGATGTGTTGAGGTTGTACGAGTCTGCTGAATTCTTCCAAATCCATCCAATTTTCTGGCTGTTCAACAGGCTCTTATCATAATAACAGCATGGAGCTGAACCAATTTTTCCCCCTCCTATGGCTACCTAAAGACCGCAGTCTAGTGAAGCATCCCACGTCATGCTCAAGTCAGAGAGTCACACTCACGGTGGTCATGCACGAGCATTTAAATACATCTTTTCCTCTCAATTCAGATTTTCTTCAGTGAGAAAATCCACCCACCATTTGCTGGAGACAAAGAAATACTGAAGAGACCTGTGGTGGCTGAGGTGGATAGAGGCAGGGGAGTGATGTCATTGAAAATTGGGCTTTTCAATGGTTCTTTGTCTCCACCAATCTGCTGGTAGGGAACTGCAACCATTTGTCTGGACTGGTCTAGCAGGACAATATGGAAATGAAATTTAAAAGGTGATGTATCGAGGGAATTGAAACAAATCCCGATAAACCAGGAAGATGTAAGATGACATTTGATAAACTAAAGAGTAGCAAATCATCTGGACCGGATGGTATACATCCCAGGGTGCCAAAAGAACTAAACAATGAGATTGCAGATCTACTATAGTAATCTGTGAAATATCATTAAACCATCTGTAGTACCTGAACACTTGACAGTGGCCAACATAACTCCAATTTTTAAAAAGGGCTCCAGAGGTGATCTTGGAAATTACAGAAATGATAGAAACCATTATAAAGAACAAAATTACTGAACATACTGTATAGATCAGGGATGGCAAACAATGGGAGGCAGTGGGTGCAAATATATCTCATGAATATTTATTAGGGACATCCTGAAAACCAGGCTGGATTGTGGCACTCCAGGACTGGAGTTCGTCATCCCTGATATAGATTGTCATGGTTTAATGATAGAAAGCCAACATGGATTTAGTCAAGGACAATCTTGTCTTACTAATCTCTTTTATTATTTTGAAGGTGTGAACAAACAGATAGATAAAGGTGAGCTGGTTATCTAATGTATCTGGATTTTCATAAAGCCTTTGACAAGGTCCCTCATGAGAGACTCTTGGCCAAATTAAAAAGTCATGGGATAGGAAGCAGTATGGTACTATTGTGGATTGGGAACTTATTAAATGAGAGAAAATAGAGAGCAGGGCTAAATGGACAATTTTCTCAATGGAGAACGTTAAATAGTTGAATAGCCCAGGGATCTGTGCTGGGTCCGCTGCTTTTTGACATATTCGTAAATGACCTGGAAAAGGGAATAACGAGTGAGGTTATCAAATTTGCAGATGACACAAACATATTTAAAGTTGTTAGAACCCATGAGGGTTGTGAAAATTGCAAGAGGACCTGATAAATTGGAAGACTGGGCATCCATATGGCAGATGAAATTTAATGTGGACAAGTGCAAAGTTATGCACCTAGGAAAGAACAACCCAAACTATGGTTACATGATGCAAGGTGCCACATTAGGAACCACCACCCAGGAAAAAGATTTAGGTGTCATCGTGGATAACATGTTGAAACCCTTGGCCCAGTGTGCAGCGGCGGTCAAGAGAGCAAATAGAATGCTAGGTATGATAAGGAAAGGAATTGAAAATAAAAAAAGGATATTATAATGCCTCCTTATAGCTCCATGGTGCAACTACACTTCTAATATTATTATTATCAAATCATTTAAAGAGTGATATCAAGCGTTCGCAGCGCTGTACAGATACGCAAGCAGACAGTCCCTGCTCATAGAGCTTACAATCTAGAAGACAAACATTCACTACAATACAAGAAATAAGAGCGATATGGGGATGAAACACAAGGGAAGGAGATTATGAACCAAAGAGGAAACTGGAAGAAGAAGAGCATTATCAACAATGATGGAGAAAGGAGGATGGTTTAGGAGAAAAAAGCAAAAAGCTCAGTTTTAGTCATTTTCAACTTCAGACGGCGCGGAGACATCCAGGCAGCAAAGTTGGACAAACAAGCAGAGATATGTGCCCAAAGTGCAGGAGAAATATCAGGCAAAGATATATAGACTTGAGAGTCATCCACATAAAAGTGATACTGAGACTTCCGGTTTGGCAATGAGCTGATCGGACCGGTTACGATCAGCTCCGGGTACTCTGCCCCGCAAAACGGCTGTAAACCTCTATGAAAGTGGGAACTAACCACAAATTTCTTTCTCTCAGAATACGGGGGTTATTAATCTAGTGCTGGGAGCAGTTTTTTAAAGACACGTAACCCGATGGCATCGAAACCGCCATGGAGGGAGAAGCCGCAAGTCACCGAGGGTAAAATGGCGGAGGGAGCGCCAGCCAGCCCGAAATCAAGTGGCACCCAGGATTTGGTGACTGAAGTGAGTGCCGTGGTGGTTCATGCGCTGGATACCCGCTTTCAAGAATTGGTGGACCAAATGCAGAATGTAAGCCAACGCTTCACTGAGTTTGCAGGGAGGATAGACCAGGTGGAGACCCGCGTCTCTGACGTGGAAGATGCCCAGCACTCCTTGAAAGCTAAAGTGGAGGCCTTAGAGACCCTGGTAAAGCAACAGGGTGACAAGCTGGACGAACTTGAAAATTGGGGGAGGCGCAAGAACCTGCGTTTCATCGGGATACCAGAGAGCGTGGCTGATGGCGCCCTATTCGGCTACTTGCAGACTTGGATTGAAAAACTGTTGCAAGACAAAGGCGATGACCCCGTAAAGTTAGAACGTGTGCACAGACTTGGCCAGCGATGGGATCAGGCGAGGCGTCCACGAGCGGTTATTGCACGCTTTTTGGATTACCGGCAAAAAGAGGCGGTGTTGAAGGCTGCTCGGGGCCGAAATCTACGGCAACAGGATCCGGGACAAATCCTCATGTTTCAGGACTACTCAGCCCTAGTGAGCCAGCAGCGACGGGCCTTCTCTGGGGTCTGCACACAGTTGCTGAACAAAGGAGTGTGATTTTCTTTGTTGTACCCTGCCCGGCTACGGGTGGAGGTCCATGGACAGACACGCTACCTGACGACACCGGCAGCGGCTGCCGCTCTTCTGGATACCCTGAATGCTCAGGCTAATTCGCCCTCGTGAAGCATGTGTTACCAGCGTGGATGGAGTTTTGATGTCTTGCTGGAGGAGAGGGGCCCAATGGCCTATTGAGGATCTGGACTCTAGCAGCTACTCCCTATCTCGTTCAAGCTGCTACACTGTTCAATCTCCTACCTTGTTCAAATTGTTGCCTGATTCATTCGGCTACATTGTTCAAACTGCTCCCCTGTTCAAATTGCGACATTGTTTAAATTGTTACCATGTTTAAATTGTTCCATTGTTCAAAATATGAGTGCAGTTTTCCCTGCTTTCTTTGATTTGGGTGCATGGAACGTGGGAATGCATAGTTAGATGGGGGTCTGTCGGTATGTGTTGAGGGGTGGGGTTCATTACCTTGACTATTGTAATAACTTGCAATGCTTTTATATGTGTTTTTTCTTTGTAATGTTGAGGTGCATTGTGCAGGGATAATAGATATGCCTTCGCATGTTACTAATCTTAGTTAAGGCATGGGAGGCGAGGGGCTGGGGTGGAGGGCTGTGGGACGGTCGGCTTTGATGCTAATGGGGGGAAGGGCCACCAAAGCCACCTATCCTACTGGGAACCAGAGAGCATTGAGAAGGCAGCCCCGATGGTGATGGCGCTAGCGCGCGGGGACACCGGAGGGGCTTGAGGAGACCGACCCTGCTGCTAATCAGCTTTTCATCCCGGAGATTGTCTTTATGTATTGGGCTGATGTATGTTAGAACTGGATGACTGGGGTGGAAGAACGTGGGATGGTGTGCGTGTCGGGCTTGCAATTTCTGGAATGAGAGGTTTAGTGGGTTGTTTATGTTATCTCCAGTGATATTTTTAGATGCTTTGCTCATTTTCATGTTGTGGTTTATAGCGGCTTGATCGCACACCCCTATGTTATACTTTGAGTAGTAAGGTGGCCAGTCCCATCGAATCGGAGACCAGGGGTGGGGTATGGGTAGGCCTAATATGGTGACAATAGGCTGTGCTCTCTGGGAGGGCCTGATAAAGTGGGCTTCTGAGGTTGGAAAATAGGCACATTGGGTTCCGGATGGGTATCTTGCTACAGAGGGGAGGTGCAGGTCTCCAGAATGGGGAAATGAGGGGATTAAGGACCCTTGGGGGGAAAAGCAATACTGGGCTTAACGGATGGGGGGGAGGCGACTTGTCGGTATTGAGTAATAATAGCAAGTTGAGTAGGCTAGGGAGTGCCGTGGTCTTAGAAGAGGGGAGGGAGGGGGCAGTGGGGAGTTTCGTGATGTTAATACTGTGGTGGTTAGAAAGAGATTTGAATTTTATAAGATGGTTAAGCTAAATGTTGGGTTAAGGAAGGCCCGGGGCAGTCCCGATTGCCATAGGGAAGTTGTCCAGCCTGATGGGTGGACTAGATGGCTTAGTAGTGGGGGGGGGGGGCAGAGGAGGGGTAGGTGGGTGGGAGGGGGAGAGAGGCAAGGGGGAGGGATAGCACACACTCCAATGTTTTCTTGTAGGCAGCTCTGTATTTTCATGCTGGTTGTTAGGGGGGGGGGGAGGTTCCAGGCTGGGGGAACTCCTATGCTGCGACTAGAGTTTTCTGATTGGCTGAATCTTGACACTGCCCCCTGCCTTTGAAGGTCATTACCTGGAATGTCTGTGGGTTGGGGAATCCAATTAAGCGATATAAAATATTGCAGGCCCTGGCCCGACAGCAGTGTGATGTTGCACTTCTGCAAGAAACGCACCAGACGGAGGAAGAGCACAGTAAACTTCGTAGGGACTGGTTGGGGCAGGTGTGGGGGTCCCCTGCAAGAGGAAAAAAGGGAGGAGTAGTAATCTTGTTCCACAAGCGAATCCGCTTTGCCATGGAAAAGGTTATCGCTGCGGAGGACGGGAGATTCCTTCTGTTGGCTGGTCAGCTGGAGGGGAAGCCAGTGATTATTGGGAATCTTTATGGTCCTAATGTACTAGACCCCAGCTTTTATAATGGCCTGGCCTCTAAAATAGAACAGCTCCCGGAATTCCCGCTGCTTCTTGCGGGGGATTTTAATGGGGTTTTGGATGTGGACCTTGACACTTCTAGAGGGGGGGAGGCGAGGGATAGGATCCCGACGACTCGGATGCTACAGTGCTTTCGTGGAAGACTAGGCCTGGTCGACCCCTGGCGCTTATTACATCCCTTGGAAAGGGATTTTACCCATCAGTCCCATGCACACGGCTCCAGCGCTCAAATTGATTATATCTTAGTGTCGGGGGACTTGTTTGCTAATACGGGGGAGGTGCAGATAGGCCCCTGGAAATATCAGATCATGCAGTGGTCAGGATGGAGCTGCAGTGGGGGATGGATAATACCCGGGCGCGACTTTGGCAACTTCCCCTGGGGGGCTGTGTCATGATGTTCGATTTCAACACTTCCTAAAACAGCATTGGCGGGAGTTTATGAGTGATCATCAGTGCCATAGTGAGGATCCTGAATTGGTGTGGGCGACGGCGAAAGTGGTGTTACGGGGAGATATCATTAGGTTCGCAGCCCGGAAACATCGGCTAATAGCAGAGCGAATAATAGGTCTAGAGCAACTGGTTAATAGATTGAGAAGGTTATGTGCGCATAATCCGACGCCTGCGAATAAGAAAAAGCTCTGGGAAACTCAGGTGGATCTTAATGAGCTGTTACATCAGAGAGCCAAGAAGTCCATCTTTTATTATAGGTATCGGCTGCATTGCTATGGGAACAAGCCGGGGAAGTTGCTGGCCCGATGTTTGAAAGGTCAGCGGGGCTTCTCGTTAGTGGCGGCCGTCCGGGATGATCAGGGAAGACTGCAAAAAGAGTCAGTGGAAATTGCCCGGGTTTTTCGGAAATTTTTTCAGGACTTATATAAGGCACAACCCGTGTCCACCATGGAGATGTGTGATTATTTGAAAGAGCTGGACTTGCCACAGCTTACTGAAGAACAGAAGGAGATATTAGAGCAACCTATAACTCTGCAAGAGGTGCAATCCGCGATTTCGGCAGCTAGTTGTTACAAATTGCCTGGACCGGATGGTTTGGCTGCCGAGTTCTATAAACTTTTTGATGAGTCTGTGAGTCCCGCACTGGCGGAGGTCTTTAATAAGAGGGCGGAGCAAGGGGCTTTTCGCTGGGGGCGTAATCATGCCCATCTTACGCTGATTCCTAAACCGGGTAAGGACCCTTTGCTAGTAGAATCATATCGTCCTATCTCCTTGCTCAATTTCGATATAAAATTAAATGCGAAGATTTTGGCAATACGGCTGGCAGCAGTTTTAGGACATTTGGTGCACGATTCGCAGGTGGGGTTTGTCAAAGGGAGATATGCTGTTTGGAACTTGCGTAAGATTCTAGCATCCCTGGAATGGGTACATGCTCGTCGGTTGCCTTCGATGCTTGTCAGCTTTGATGCGGAAAAGGCTTTTGACAGGGTGGATTGGCAGTATCTTCGCAACCTTCTCCTACACTATGGTTTGGGAGTCAATTTTTGTAGGATGGTGGAGAGTCTTTATGCTCAGCCGACAGCTGGGGTTTTGTGCAATGGCGTACTCTCTGACGATTTTCCCTTGGAACGGGGCACACGACAGGGATGCCCCCTTTCCCCTCTATTGTTTGTCCTGTCACTAGATCCCTTGATACGGACCAACGAGGCCTCACGTGAGATACAGGGAATAAGAATGGGCTCCCAGGAGTTTAAACTCTCAGCCTTCGCAGATGATCTTTTGGTACACCTGCTCTCCCCTGATCATTCGCTACCGAAGCTGTTGGAGGAGTTTACGAGATTTGGTAGAGTTGCGGGGTTGCGCATCAACAAAGATAAATCAGAAGCCCTAGATATTTCGGCTCAGTTGCGAGGGCGTTGGGTGGGGGCTTTCCCTCTTAAGTGGGCGGCCGACTAATTTATTTATTTGGGCATAGTGCTGACTTGACATCCTTGGGCGATCTATGCGCGTAACTTTGAGCGCTCTCTGAGGCGGCTGCAGATAGTTGAAAGCATGGGAACCCCTTCCGCTATCCTTGTCAGGGAGGGTGGCGGCGGTCAAAATGGTGATCTTGCCACGGCTTTTGTATTGGTTTCAGACATTGCCGGTTTGGCTGTTGCGTCGAGATGTGCGCCGGTTTGAAGCAGTTGTCCGACGCTTCTTGTGGAAGGGAGGCAGGGCGCGTATCTCATGGTCGCGGATGTTGGGGATATGGCGTGAAGGGGGGATGGGTCTTCCGGATCTCACGGTTTATGCTCTGGCTTGCCAGGCTCAACATCTTGGGGACTGGTTGGGAGGGACAGATGTATATACGCCTCGGGCTTTAGAGGAGTGTTTTGTGGTGCCGTTAACATTGCTGGGGGTCTTACATGGGGCGCACCGTGATCTCCCTAGTCATGTAGTGCGAAGTGAGTTGATTGGTTCGGCTAAGAGAACTTGGAAACAACTTAACGTCAGATGGAATACATCGTGGAAGATCTCTAGTTGGCTACCATTGCAGGGTAATGCTAATTTTACACCTGGTTCGGAGACGGTGATTTTTCGGGATTGGAGTGATCAGGGAATAAGGAATATAGGACATGTGGTGGATCCGTCAGGGCAGTGCAAATCTTTTTTGACCCTGAGTAAGGAATATGATTTACCCACTAAGCATTGCTTTGCTTATATGCAGATTTCTCATTATGTGTCTTCCCTATCCCGAGAGGCGTTGCATATTGACCGGTCAACACAAATATTGGAATTTTTTGGGTTAGGGGGGGAAAGCCCCCCGTCGATTTCTGATTTAAAGAAGCGTTTGGATCAGCTCAGTACCGCCCCTGACTATCGAGGGGTGGAGGCGGCCTGGGAAGCGGAATTGAGTGGAGCAATATCCCCCGGGTCGGTTAGTAAGGCTTTGAAAGGGATAGTGGGGCTGATGCAGGAGGCACGCTGGCGGGAGATACAATTTAAATGCGTAACTAGAGTACACTTCTCCCCGCGGAGGGTGCTGCGTAGTCAGCTTGCCACTGACGGTTGCTGCCCTAAATGCTCAGAGCCCTTGGCGACCTTATTGCATATGTGGTGGGGCTGTAGACTATTGAGATCCTATTGGGCTAAGATATGTACTTTTCTAAATAGATTACTGCAGCAGCGTGTGCGATGGTCCGGGGCCCTTGTGGTGTTGGATCGGCTCGACCCTCCATGTCCTGTGACAGAAGGGGAATGATTATTGGTGCGTAAAGCCTGCCTAGTGGGGAAGGGGCCAATTCTCTGTCTTTGAAGAGACCACAACCCACCTACCTTTGGTGAGTGGCGTAATTGCTTTCATCAAATGATGCTAACGGAGAGATGGGTGGGGGCGCGGGGCAGTGTCAAACGTTGGACAGCCTTTATGCGTTTCTGGGAGCCTTATATTCAACAGCTAGGTGCTCGGTGTCGCAATGAGATATTGCAAGTTGGTAGTTGACGGAGGAGAGCTGCTGGTGGGAGGTGTGAAGTAGAATTAGTCACTGAAGGGGGGCTTACAGAATTCGTAGAGGAGTGTACTGTGGGTGAAGGGAGGAAGAGGGGGAGGGTAGAGGGCGGTAGGGGTAAGGGGAATACCAAAAAGGAAAAAATAATATTCCACCTATTCTTTTCTGTTTCTGATAATTCTCCAGGAGGGGATCAGAGAACACCCCTCTTGGAGATGTGTGTATATTGTATTTGTTGGTGGTTTATAAATAAAGTATATTAAAAAAAAGTGATACTGAAAGCCATGAGAAGAGATGAAGACACAAAGGTACTGGGTATAAAGAGAGAAAAGGAGTGGATGAAGAACAGACCCTTGGAGTACACCAACTGAGAGAGGGATGGCAGAAGAGGAGGTACCAATGTGAACAAACACTAAAAGAGTGATTAGAGAGAAAGGAAGTGAACTAGGACAGGACAGAGTCTCTAAAATCGAGAGAGGATAATGTGACGAGGAAGAGAGAGTGGTCAACAGTATCAAAGGCAGCAGAAAGATCAAGAAGGATAAGAATTGCGTAAAGTCCTTTAGACTTGGCTAGGAACAAGTCACTGGAGACCTTGGCAAGAGAGCTGCTTCAGTGGCATGAAGAGGACGAAAGTCAGACTTGAGTGGATCAATGAGGTTATGTGAGGAGAGAAAATCGAAGCAGCGACAAAGAACAGCACATTCAATGAGTTTGAAGATAAAGGGGAGAAGGGATATGGGACAATAATTGGAGGGAGCAGTAGGGTCAAGAGAGGGATTTTTGAGAAGAAGAGTGATCAAAATATGCTTATAGGCAGAAGGGAAATTGGCAGTGGAGAGAGAAAGGTTGATAATATGAGAAAAGGCAGGGATAATGGAGGAGGAGGTGGCGATCAGGAGATTAGTGGGGATGGGATCAGAGGGATCAGGTAGTTGGTTTAGCTGATGAAAGAAGAATGAAGGTTTCCTCATCAGAGATACTAGAGAAAGAAGAGAGTGTTGGGGAATTTGTGGGAAAGAGTTGAAATTGAAGCGGGGAAAGAGGAGTTGAAGAAGAATTAGAAGAGAACTGAAGAATAACACAGGTACACTACCAAAAAACTGCCTCCAGTTTTGCAACTGATTCCTATAGATTTTGAGGTGCTGAATCCAGGAAAAATAGCCAAAATGTTCCATCACGTCACGTTTTCTTGCAAAATTAGATTTCTTACCCATATAAGGAATGTTCACATAATTTCTTTTTAGCCGACTGCAGTTTATTTTCTTGGCCCAAAATAGAGGTTGTAATGGTTAACTAACTAGAAACACTCCCTCATGATATTTTAGAGTGTTTTGTATTCATTTTATACAATAACAGGACAATTGGGAGGCGGGGGGCTAAATCCAGTACTCGTGCTGGCGCATGTTCTTTCCTGTTCGCCTCGCCTCGTTCGCTCGCTCAAACACGGTGGTTGCGAAATGAACGTTCCTGTCAAATTTCAGTTTCTTGCAAGTTCATTATTACCTTTTGTTTGCTCAGTCGTAATCCAGCTTTATTCCGAAGTGGTTCACTACAGTTGTAGTTTGCAGTGCTGTGTATTTGTGATGGCTCACAGAGCCAGAGGTTGCGTCAACTCTCCGGACAGTTTTTGTTTTATTTGTGGGGAATATACCGTGAAAAAGCGGCAGAGGAACATTTCTGCATTGATTAAAAAGTATATTTCGCCTATTTCAGTTTGAAGTTAGGCGATCAAGACAAACCGTGGGCTCCTCACAAAGTGTGCAAGACATGTGAGGAAGATCTACGCTTATGGATGAAAGGTAAAAAACAAGCATTTCGTTTCGGAATACCTATGATGTGGCGTGAACAAAGAGACCACAGCAGTGACTGCTATTTTTGCTCTTGCATTGTGAAGGGATACAACTTAAAAAATAAGAACGGAATAAGTTACCCCAACCTTCCCTCAGCAATTAGGCCTATGCCTCATAGCAACGAAGTACCTGTGCCTGAACCACCAAAATCTTTGGATCATATTTGTGTGGACGGTTCTGATCATGATGAGACTCATCAGATGGCTTTTCCCGATGAGTCCAGTACTTCCGAGTTTGAAACTGAACCAGATCCGAAACCTGAACTTTTCTCTCAAGCTGAATTGAATGATTTAGTCCGGGATTTAGGACTCCCAAAAGATGCTGCCCAACTGCTAGGTTCTCGGCTTAAACAGAAAAATCTATTGTCACCAGGAACAACTTTTTATTGGTACCGCAACCGCGAGACACAATTTTTGAAGTATTTCAGCAAAGAGGAAGATTTGGTATTTTGCAACGATATATACGGAGTGATGGAAAAGTTTAAACTCAAGTATGATCCTGCTGAATGGCGGCTGTTCATTGATTCGTCAAAAGACAGCATAAAAGGTGTTCTTCTTCATAATGGCAACACATTCGATTCAGTTCCTATTGCTCACTCTGTTATTCTCCAAGAAAAATATGAGAATTTGGCCCTGATTCTTCAGAAGATTCGTTATGATGAGCATAAGTGGATGATTTGTGGAGACTTTAAAATTCTATCCATGCTATAAGGGCAGCAATCCGGTTTCACCAAATATCCCTGCTTCCTTTGCTTGTGGGATAGCCGGGCCCGTGACCTACACTGGGAGAAAAAAGACTGGCCAATTCGGGAGTATTTGAGACCCGGTGAGAAAAATGTTCTTCATGAGAGTTTGGTACCTTGTGATAAAATTCTATTACCACCTCTCCAAATTAAGTTGGGTCTCATTAAGCAATTCATCAAGTCCCTTCCAAAAGATGGTGAGTGCTTTCGGTACCTTTGCTCAAAGTTCTCCCGACTTTCTGAAGCAAAGCTAAAGGAAGGAGTGTTTGTTGGCCCTGATATAAGGAAACTCATTTCAGATGGAGCATTCGCTGAAACGATGTCTGAGAAGGAAAAAGAAGCCTGGGATTCCTTCAAGGATGTTGTTCTCAAATTCTTGGGGAACAGGCGGGATGAGAACTATAAGGATATTGTTGCCAGGATGTTTAATGCCTTCAAAGAACAAGGCTGTAACATGAGCCTGAAAGTCCATTTCTTGCACTCCCATGTGAACTACTTTCCCGAAAACTTGGGGGCGTACAGTGAAGAACAAGGTGAAAGGTTTCACCAGGACATCAAGGACGCAGAGAGAAGGTACCAAGGAAGATGGAACACCACTATGATGGCTGATTTCTGCTGGTTGCTGCTGCGGGAAACCCCAGATGAAAAATACGCCAAGCAGCGCACCAAGAGAAGCATTCGGGGGAAGAAGAAACGGGCCCACCAGGAGATTGATTGACCAAGAATGACTTTAAAATCTAAACTGTGTTGACAAATATCGTGTTTTTACTAAACTTTGAAATAAAAATTTGCTAGTTATTACCACAGTGTCGGATCTCATTTATTAGAATTTTATTTTCACACCATCGGGTGTTTGTCTTCATGTATTGCAATGGTGCGGTTTGCGTTTTATATTCTTACATACATACCTGTACAACATTTTTTGCACATTTCTTTGCTTTGCTTTGTGTCTAACCTCGCTCTTATATGCTCAATGTTTGTGCACATGTATGTGGCTGTTTTAAATGCAGACAATTTTGCTACCATCATAGTGTGTTTTTGTTGACATTACTCTATTCTTATGTGCTGCCTTGTTACAATTTTCTTTATTCTTATTTGAATAACTACTAAACAATTAGTATAAAGAATTCATCCAAGAAACTTTTATCTCGATCGCACTCAATCTGAAACGTTCACCTCAAACTGCTAACCCAATGTAGCAAAAAATCTGTACGTGATGGAGCAAATTGGTTACCAGATTTGGATTCAGCGCACCAAAAAACGTGAAAATCAATCGAAACATTAGAGGCAGTTTAAAAAAATTTTTTTTAGTGTACCTGTGTAATCTGTTTGACTTTATCATGGAAATAGTTGGTGAGGATTTGGATTGAAAGAGGAGGAGGAAGCCTTAAGAAGAAGAAAATTGAAAGTAGAGAAGAGATGATGGGGGTTAGAGGCCCAGAAAGTCAGGTGAATAAAATAGTTTTGCTTAGCGAGATTGCAGTATTGAAAGAAGTAAGCATGAATTTAAAGTGAAGGAAATCAGAAAGGGAGTGGGATTTAAGCCAAGTGTATTCAGCAGATTGGGCACAGGAGCATACAGTAAGTATCAGGTAGTAGAAGAAAACCAGGGCTGAGGTGACATACAACTCACAGGGTGTGTGAATGGAGGAGCAAGGGTATCCAGAGTGGAGGAGAGAGAGGAATTATAGGAGATTATAGCTTCATCGACAGACTTACAAGATAAAATGGAAGAAAGAAGAGAAGAAACAGTAATTGATAGAGACTGTGGATCAATAGCATGAAGATCCCAAAAAAGATAGGATGAGATAGGGTGGATAGAGGTTTTTAAGAATATTCAGACTGCCTACATTCCTTGCATAGCCTTTAAATCAGATATCTGAGTGTGCCCTCAGTTCATATAAGGTCTACTAGCTAGGGACACTTAAAGTCCCGCCCACCCTACCCATCACCCCACCAACCCCAGGGTTCCATTGCCTATATAGTCATCATTTATTTATTTATTTACATTCTCTTATATACCGCGCTATTCTGCATCAGTGCAGTTTACATTGAACAAACTGAAATTACATTGAACAGGGCATTATAACTTGGAGATAACTATTTTACAGGGAACATGGGCTATGGAGGGTTAAGTGGCTTGCCCAAGACCACAAGGAGCACCTGTGGGACTAGAAACCCCAGTCCTTCTGGCCCAAGGTTGCTGTCCTCTAGTGGGATTTGAACCCCTGACCTTCCGGCCTGAAGTACCTTGCCCCAACCACTAGACCACTCCTCCACTCCTCCATCATATACATTGACATCTGTCCTTTAATTAGGTGTTACACCCACTTTTTCTCCATTTCTCCTTCTAGGACAGCTAAATAAGCATGTCGTGTATTCAATGCAATAACTGTGGTGCTTTCATTCTGAGAAGAATCATTTGGAACCTAAGAGCTTGCTCTATATGCCTCAAGCATTAAGAGAATTAGCTGCAATTAAACACACCTCCTCTATGGTACAAACTGAACAAAATCCACCACCACTCCCACAAAAAAATCAAATAGCCCAGGAACAAATGGATCACAGTGGGCTCTGGTAGGCTGAAACCTGTAACGCAGAAACACCCTATACATCAAGAGATGTCCCTGCATAACGCCTTCTCTGCCTTGGATAATGAGGGTGCCCAATTTGTGGAAACTGAAGTACACTTAAATGAAAGACTCAATGCCAAATCTACTGATAATGCACCAAATAGGAAAAAAAATCACAAAACATAAAACTACTACTTGAAGATTCCATCATCAGAGACACCAACTTGGGAACACAGTTCAAAGGAGAGAAGATGGTCAAATGCCTCCCAGGCTCTTCAGGAATACGAACCAAATTGTTGGTATAGTTAGTGCAGAAAATGAGCACTCCAAAATTGATGATGATATCCACTTGGGTACAAATGACCTGGCTAGAAACAGTGCCTCGGCAGTTCAAAGGGACTTCTGAACTCTGGGAGAGAAACTCAAGCCACTGTTAACACTATAGCATTCTCAGAAGTTCTACCTTTTCATGGTAAGGGGGCAGAAAGGCTGCATCGCATAAACAACTTTAAGACATGGCTCCAAACCTGGTGCAAACAAGAAGGATTTAGATATATATAGGCAACAGGGGAAACAGATGGATCAACAAGAGACTATACTGTGCTGATGGACTACATCTCTCCACTGCAGGGAAAAGGATCCTAAGTGAAAAATTCAGGCAGTATGTGGACAGGCATTTAAACTAGGGAAAGGTGTGACGGATGGAGAAGGACAACTTCAGGACGTCAGTCCCAGCAAAAGCAATATGACATTGGAAACAGCCACACTTTTAAACCACACATCAATGGCAAGTAAGAAGTGGCATGTAGAACAAAATCCATGCAAAACACAGGCAAGCCAGTCAACAACTACTGGAAAGCAATGAGCACAAATGCTCGAAGCCTAGCCATCAAAGTTCCTGACCTGGAATTCCTAATGGTGCAAATAGCCTGGACATTGTGGCCATTACAGAAACATGGTTTAAAGAGTCGCCTGAATGGGATATAGCCATAGCTGACTATAATCTATTTCGAAGAGATAGACAGGGTAGAAAAGGAGGAGGAGTAGCACTATGTCAAAAGCAATATTAAAGCTGCTGAAATGCAGGTGATGTGGGGGAGGAGTGGCTCAGTGGTTGGGACAGGTTACATCAGGCCGGAGGGACTGGGGTGTCTAGTCCCATGGCCACTCCTTGTGATCTTGGGGAAGCCACTTAACTCTCAGGTACACTTAGGCACTTTTTATTCCCTTGTCCCCAAAGGGCTCACAATCTGTTAGCATATATCTGTAAACCGCTTTGACCTGGTGAAAAGCGGTATATAAGCACAGCTAAATAATTAAATGTGGGGAAAAGAAGAAACGCTGTGGATTGTGTTGGAAAGAGGAGATGACACTGTCATCCATACTGGTGTAGTCTACAGGCCTCCAACTCAAACCAACGAAATGGATAGTGAATTTTTTGTTGATATTGTAAAGATAGCCATGAAGAGGGAAGTGATCATATTGGGTGACTTTAATCTACCCAATGTGGATTGGAGTATTCCTTCTACAAATCTGGAAAGAATTGTGGATGCCTTCCAAGATGCATTGCTTAGACAAATGGTGATGGAACCGACCTAGGAGTGCTCGATACTGGATTTAGCGCTCACCAACAGAGATAGCATGTCGAATATCTGGGTGGGTGCTCATGTGAGCAGCGATCATCACATGGTATGGTTTGAGATAAAAGCCAAGGTAGAATCCAATCACAGCAAGCTCAAAGTCCTAGATTTTAAAAACACTGACTTCAGTAAAATGGCCAAGTACCTGAAGGAGGAGTTAGCAGGGTGGGAGGGGATAAGGGAAGTGGAATTGCAATGGGCTATACTAAAGGAGGAAATAAAAGGGGCAACAGATACATATGTAAGGAAGGTAAATAAAAATAAGAGGAAAAGGAAACCTATTTGGCTCTCCAAAGAAATAGCTGCACAAATAAAGGCAAAAAACACAGATTTCACAAAATTCAAAAATTAGCAAACAGAGGAACATAGAAAAGAATACAAGATCAAACTAAAAGAGACACAAAGAGAAATATAGATAGCAAAATCAAAGGCAGAAGAAAAGATGACTAAAGATGCGAAGTGTGACAACAAAACGTTTTTCAGGTATATTCGGGAGAGGAGGTAAATCAGAGGTGGAATTGCAGGACTCAAAGGTGCTGGGAACGGATTTGTGGAAAGTGACATTGAAAAAGCGAAAATGCTAAACAAATACTTCTGCTCTGCTTTTACTGAGAAAATCCTGGAGAAGGACCACCTGCCTGTTTCCCATCAGCACCGGCAGGCTTAACAGAGCGAGAAAAAGAAACTCTCCCTCCGCGGCTCTGAAAAGCCGGCGCTGAGGGAACTGATTCAGGGAGGGCTCTGCTGGGCAGGCGGGGGGGGGGGGGGCATGGCGCATCTGCGGGACATTTGATTCTGCTGCTGCCTTTGCGGCGGCCTTTTAATGCAAAATGTTGTTTGCACGGGGCCCTGTGCAAACAACATTCTTGCTCAATGGACGGGCCGGCCCTGATTTGGAGCTTGCATCAGAAGACTTATGAGAAAAGACTTAAAGACCTAAATATGTGCACTCTGCAGGAGAGGAGGGATAGGGGAGATATGATTCAGACCTTTAAATACTTAGAGTATTAATGAACAAACAAACCCAAAGACAAGGAAGCTGTAAAACTAGAGGGCATGACATGAAGCTGCAACTGAAAGGCAATGTCAGGAAATACTTCTTCACAGAAAGGGTGGTGGATGCTTGGAATGCCCTCCCGATGGAAGTGGTGGGGGCAAATACAGTGACAGAATTCAAAATGGTATGGGGCAGACACAGTGGATTCCTTTGTAGCAACAGGATAAAATCAAAATAAACAAAACTATCTCTTATATCTCAGCAAATAGAGGTGACCTTCACGGAGCAATGGGTACACCCCTAAACAAAGGCATGGGGAGGGGTTACGTGCACCTGCTCTTTCAACCTTGCTGGGCAGACTACTGTAGATGGACCATACTGGTCTTTATCTGCCATCATATACTATGTTACATGTTACTATGAAAATGCAGCGAGGAGTAATGAAGAGAGAAACTTAAGAGGTGGTGGTCAGATAGTGGAAGAACTGAGGTGCAGAAATTAGAGGGTAAGCAATTAGAGTAAAAGACTAGATCAAGGCACTGACCAAGCCAATGAGTGTGGGCAGAGGAACAAAGCTGGAGATTGTATGAGGAAATAAAGGAAAGGATTTAGTTGCACAGGGGTCTGAAGGGATATCGATGTGAAAATTGAAATCACCAAGAATAATGAAAAGGGATGAAGAATTCAAGAATAAGGAGAGCCAAGAGTCGAAATCTGTGAGGAAGGAATAAATGGGTTTGTCAGGAGGTCTATATATAACAGCGACACATAGAGAGAGGGGATAGAAAAGACGAATGGTGTGGTATTCAAAGGAGGGGAAGATGTGGACTGAGGTAAGAGGAGGGGTTGAAATTGGTAAGACAGAGAAAGTAAAAGGCCAAACACCACCACCACAACCAGTGGCACGAGGGGTGTGGGAGAAATGGAAGCCACCAAGAGAGAGGGCAGTGATAGAAGCAGTGTCATCGAGGAAGAGCCAGGAGCCGAAAAGCATGAGAGATGAAAAGATCATGGGTGAAAGAGAGTTTATTGGAAATGGAATGCACATTCCATAAAGCAAGAAAAAGGAAGAGAAGAGGGGGGTAGCAGAGGGATATGGATGAGAGTGCGTTGCAGAGGAAGATGAAGGGGACCAGGATTGGAACTGATGTTACCAGAGGACAAAAGGAAAAGGAGAAGAGAGCAGGGGAGAGAGAGGAAGCAGCACGGCGGAAATGAGAATAAGGGTGTGTAAGTGAGGAAGCAGAAGGAAGAATGTAAGGAAGGAGACAGTAATGCTCAAGAGCAGAGGAGAATGTGGAAGGCAGGAACATGGAGGAAATAGGGATGGTAGGCAGGATGGAATTGAGAGGAAGGGATGATGGTTTGCCGAAAGCGGGAAGAAGGTTTGGAAGGAGGAGAAAAAGAAACGTAGAGTGAAAATGGGCCATAGGTTACAATGGAAAGAGATGGCAATTAAATGGGAGCTAATACATAGGGAAACACTAAACCGCAAAGTCGCCAAATGTTAGCCGTGCAACAAGCAACTTTAGTCCAGGACAGCAGGCAGTAGAGACTCCTTTAGATGCAGACAACTTGCAAACTGGCAGTGTGCTAGTGTTCCTGTTTGAGTCTTCCCTGGGGATTCTACAATCAAGACCAGAGGTGGCGTGGAGAAGTTATGGGTGACCAGCGAACTAGATCAAGAGCATGCCATGGATGTTATCTACCTGAATTTCAGCAAAGCCTTTGATATTGTTCCTCATAGGAGGCTTATCAATAAACTGAACAACCTAGAGATGGGTCCCAAGGTGGTGAACTGGATCAGAAATTGGTTGACTGACAGACGACAGAAGGTGATAGTAAACAGAACTCACTCGGATGAAAGGAAGGTAATTAGCGGTGTGCCCCAGGGTTCAGTCCTGGGACCAGTACTGTTCAATGTATTTGTGAGTGATATTGCTGAAGGACTGAATGGAAAAGTCTGTCTTTTGCAGATGACACGAAAATTTGCAACAGAGTGGATTCCCCTGAGGGAGGGGAGAACATAAGGAAAGATCTACAAAAGCTGGAAGAAGGGTCTAATGCTTGGCAGTTAAGATTTAATGTGAAGTGCAGTGTCATGCACTTGGGAAGCAGAAATCCAAGGGATTTGTATGCGATAGGGGGCGAGAGGTTGGTGTGACTGGACAAGGAGGACCTCGGAGTGATTGCTTCTGCGGATCTCAAGGTAGTGAACAGTGTGACAAGGCAGTGGCCAAAGCCAGAAGAATGCTGGGTTGCATACAGAGAGGAATTACCAGCAGAAAGGAAGAGGTACTAATGCCACTGTACAAGTCACTGGTGAGGCCTCACTTGAAATATTGGGTTCAGTTTTGGAGACCATATCTCGCAAAGGATATAAAAAGACTGGAAACAGTTCAGAGGAAGGCGACCAAAATGATTTGGAGCCTGCATCAGAAGACTTATGAGAAAAGACTTAAAGAGCTAAATATGTACACTCTGGATGAGAGGAGGGATAGGGGAGATATGATTCAGACCTTTAAATACTTAAGAGTATTAATGAACAAACAAACCTCTTCCAAAGACGGGACAGTTGTAAAACTACAGGACATAACATAAAGCTGCAAGGGGGTAAACTGAAAGGCAATGTCAGGAAATACTTTTTCACTGAAAGGGTGTGGACGCTTGGAATGCCCTCCCGATGGAAGTGGTGGGGGCAAATACAGTGACAGAATTCAAAATGGCATGGGACAGACACAGTGGATCACTTTATAGCAACTGGATAAAATCAAAATAAACATAACTATCTCTTATATCTGACCTACACGGAACGGTGGGTACACCCCTAAATAAAGGCATAAGGAGGGGTGACCTGCATGAGCGGTGGGTGCACCTACCTTTGCGCCTTGCTGGGCAGACTAGATGGACCATACTGGTCTTTATCTGCCATCATATATTATGTTACTATTTTTATTTTATTTATTTATTGTAAATTTTTATACCGCATTTCTCCAGTGGATCAAAAGCGGTTTACATTGAACAACAATTTGAATATTACAGAACAAGTAAATATTTTTTCTTAACTATATACAATTACATGAAAGATTACTATGTGACTATGATATTATGTGCAATTCTGGTCAGCATATCTTAAAAAGGATATAGTGGAATTAGAAAAGTACAGAGAAGAGAGAACAAAATGATAAATTGGATGAAACGATACCCCTATGAGGAAAGGCTTAAAAGTTTAGGGCTCTTTAGCTTGGAAAAGAGACTGCTGAGGCAGGAGATATGATAGAGGTCTATAAAATGATGAGTGGAATTGAACAGGTAAACGTAGATTGGTTGTTTAATCCTTCAAAAAGTAGAAAGCCAATGTAGTAAATTGGGGGAGCACGACATTTTTCAGATAGGTTAATGAAAGGAAGAAATGCAAAAGTGGTATTGTCAGACTCAAGAGTGAAGGAGAGAAATATGTAGAAACTGATGAGGGTAAAGCGGAATTGCTTAACAAATATTTCTGTTCTGTGTTCACAGATGAAGGGCCAGGAGCAGGATCTCAGAAAACAGCCACATATAAAAACAGTAGTGAAGGGGATCTTAAACGATTTTCAGAAGACTGTGCTTGTGAGGAACTCGCTAAACTAAAAGTAGACAAAGCAATGGGGCTGGATAGGATTCATCATAGAGTACTGAAGGAATTGGGAGACATTCTTGCGGCTCCACTGTCTGAACTTTTCAATGCTTCTTTAGAGGCAGGAGTGGTCCTAGAGGACAGGAACAAGACGCATATATCCCTTTACACAAAAGAGGAAGGATGAGGTTGAGAACTACAGGCCGGTTAGTCTGACTTATTTATTTATTTTATTTAACAGGTTTTATAGACCACTTCATCCTTAAATCGAAGCAGTTTACATTAAACGCAACATTTTACAGTATAACAGGGTTATTAATTTACAGTATAATAGGGTAACAGTATAACATTCTGAACGACTAAGTAATAGGTACTTAACAGTCGGGGTAATTTAATTAATGTTAGAACTATTTACAGGTGGATGTTCACGTATTAGGGATAGCATTGACTGGGATGTAACTATACCCAGCTATACTTTATTCAGAAAGGACAGGGTAGGAAGAAGTGGAGGAGGAGTGGCACTAAATGTAAAAAAAAATAATATTAAAGCTTTGGAAATACAGAGCTTAAAAGGGAGAGAGGAGGCACTGTGGGTTAAACTAGAAAGAGGGAAAGAGAAAACTATTTGCATTGGCATGATATACAGACGTCCCTCACAGGAGGAAGAGGTGGATGGAAAGTTAATTGAAGACGTACGCAGCATTGCAAGGAAAGGGGAAGTGATACCAATAGGGGATTTCAATATGCCAGATGTTGATTGGCACATTCCTGCTGCAGTATCATCTAGAAGTAAGGAAATCCTGGATTCTCTACAGGGAGAACTATTCAGGCAATTAATAATAGAATCCACACATGAAGGGGCCATACTGGACTTGGTGCTTACCAATGGTGAATGTGTTTCTGATGTTATTTATTTTTTATTATTATTTATTACAATCTTTTATATACCGCGCTATTCGGTATCAGCGCGGTTTACATGAAAACAAAATAAACAGAATAACAAGCTATTCTGTGTTTACAGAGAACAGGTGTAAAAACTTGGGTAACATAGGATAACTATTTACAAGTATTAATTATATACAGGTGTCATGACAATGCGCAGTGATCCTAGATATTGTACTGAGAAAGTTGATGAGGCTATCTGATAATGAAGGTGTGGCTATTTTTGTTGGTGGGATTGGATTGGGGTATTGCTGAGTATTATAGTGGGAGATCATTTTGCATCCAGTGATCACCATATGGTGTGTTTCAGTATTAGGACTAGGGCTGTTAGAATCCATTCAGAAGCAAGGGTCTTAGACTTCAGGAAAACTAACTTTGCCAAGATGGGCCAATACCTCAGGGAGTCATTAGTAGGATGGGAACAGCTGGGGGATGTAGAAAAACAGTGGGCAAAACTGAAAGGGGATATTTTAAGGGCAACCAACCTTTTTGTTAAAATGGTAAATAAATATAAAAGGAAAATGAGACTGTGATGGCTTTCGAAAGAAGTAGCTGAAAAGGTGAAGAAAAAGAGAGAGGCCTTCATGAAATACCAGAGATCACAGAGAGAGTAAGACAGGCATCTATATTTGGAAAAACTTAGAGAAACTAGCAAAGTAGTCAGGAAAGCAAAGTTTCAAAAAGAGGAGGAAATAGCCAATGCAATAAAATGGGGGGATAAGACATTTTTCAGATATGTTTGTGAGAAGAAACATAGAAACATAGAAACATGACGACAGAAAAAGACCACATGGCCTATCTAGTCTGTCCTTCCATAACAACTACAACAGTCCACCTTTTGCCTTTAGAGATCCTCTGTGTTGGTCCCATGCTTTCTTGAATTCAGTTACTGTCCTCATCTCTACCACCTCCACTGGGAGACTATTCCATGGATCCACTACTCTTTCCGTAAAGAAATATTTCCGCATATCACTCCTGAATCTATCTCCCTTCACCCTCATCCCATGTCCCCTCGTAGCAGAACTTGCTTTCAATTGAAAGAGGCTCTCTCCCTGAACATTTATGCCACGGAGGTATTTAAACATCTCAATCATATCACCTCTATCCCGCCTTTCCTCTAAGGTGTACATATTAAGATCCTTAAGTCTGTCCTCATATGCTTTATAATGAAGCCCATTAATCATTTTGGTAGCAACCCTCTGCACCGACTCCATCCTGTTCACATCCTTTTGAAGGTGCGGTCTCCAGAATTGCACACCATACTCCAAATGAGGTCGCACCAAAGACTTATACAGAGGCATTATCACCTCCTTTTTTCTGCTAGCCATTCCTCTCCGTATGCACCCAAGCATCCTTCTAGCTTTTGCTGTCGCCTTTTCCACCTGTTTAGCTACTTTAAGATCATCAGACACAACCACGCCTAGGTCCCGCTCTTCTTTAGTGGACAAAAGTACTTCACCTCCTAAACTGTATTGCTCCCTTGGATTGCTGCAGCCCAAATGCATGACCTTACATTTTTTAACATTAAATCCCAGCTGCCAAATTCTAGACCATTCTTCAAGCTTAGCTAGATCCCTCCTCATGTTATCTACCCCTTCCTGGGTGTCTACTCTATTGCAGATTTTGGTATCATCCGCAAAGAGGCAAACCTTACCCGACAGCCCTTCCGCTATATCACTAACAAAGATGTTAAAAAGAGGAAGGGCAAAAGTGATATTGTCAGACTCAATGGTGAAGGGGAGGAATATGTAGAAGCTGATGAGGATAAAGCGGAATTGCTTAACAAATATTTCTGTTCTGTGTTCACAGCTGAAGAACCAGGAGCAGGACCTCAGAAAACACCCAGGAACAGAAGAGAGGGACATCTTGAACAATTTTCAGAAGACTGTGTTCGTGAGAAACTAGCTAAACTTAAAGTAAACAAAGTGATGGGACCGGATGGGATACACCCTAGAATGCCGAGGGAACTTGGGGATGTTCTAGCAGCTCCACTGACTGACCTTTTCAATGCCTCGTTGGAGTCGGGCGTGGTGCCAAAGGACTGGAGAGAGGCTCATGTGCTCCCTTTACACAAAAGCGGAAGTAAGGATGTGGTTGAAAATTACAGGCCGGTTAGTTTAACTTCGGTGGTAAGTAAATTATTGAAAACACTGCTGAAAGAGAAAATAGTGAGGTTTCTGGAGTCCAGCGGATTACAGGATCTGAGGCAGCATGGATTCACCAGAGGCAGGTCTTGTCACACAAATCTGATTGATTTCTTTGATTGGGTTACCAGGGAGTTGGACCGAGGGAGAGCCCTTGAAGTAGCGTATTTAGATTTCAGTAAAGCCTTTGACACTGTTCCTCACAGGGAGACTTATAAACAAACTGAGCACCCTAGTGATGGACCCTAAAGTTACTGCTTGGGTTGGAAATTGGTTGAGTGGGAGGCGACAAAGGGTACAGGTAAATGGAGCTCACTTTGAGGAGAAGGAGGTTACCGGTGGTGTACCCCAGAAATCTGTCGTTGGTCCGATTCTTTTTAACATCTTTGTTAGTGATATAGCGGAAGGGCTGTCAGGTAAGGTTTGATTCTTTGTGGATGATACCAAAATCTGTAATAGAGTAGACACCCAGGAAGGTGTAGATAACAAAAGCAAAAGCTAGAAGGATGCTTGGGTGCATAGGGAGAGGAATGGCCCGCAGAAGAAAGGAGGTGATAGTGCCTCTGTATAAGTCTTTGGTGCGACCTCATTTGGAGTATTGTGTGCAATTCTGGAGACCGCACCTTCAAAAGGATATAAACAGGCAGGAGTCAGTACAGAGGGTGGCTACTAAAATGGTTAGTGGTCTTCATTATCAAGCATATGAGGACAGACTTAAGGATCTTAATATTTACACCTTAGAGGAAAGGCGGGATAGAAGTGATATGATTGAGACGTTTAAATACCTCCATGGCATAAATGCAAAGGAGAGCCTCTTTTGTTTGAAAGCAAGCTCTGCTACAAGGGGACATGGAATGAGGGTGAAAGGGGATAGATTCAGGAGTGATATGCAGAAATATTTCTTTACGGAAAGAGTGGTGGATCCGTGGAATAGTCTCCCAGTGGAGGTGGTAGAGATGAGAACAGTATCTGAAATCAAAGAAGCATGGGACAAACACAGAGGATCTCTAAAGGAAAAAAGGGGATTTTTGTAGTGGTTGATATGGAAGGGCAGACTAGATAGGCCATGTGGTCTTTTTCTGTCGTCATGTTTCTATGTTTCATCATATGATAGGATCTTGTGGAGTTTGCTGTGGGTACTATGTGACATTTCAAAAGTATTCCTTAAAAAGGAGAGTTTTAACTTTTTCTAAAAACGTTTGTGTCCTATGTGGATTTTACATCCTTCGATAATGTGTTCCATAGTTAAGGTGGTGCGAGTGAGAGTGCTCTCCTGGTTGTGATGTTCTTGGACTTTGTGTAGATGCTGGAAGTTAGTATTCTGTTCCTGTTTATGTTCCTTTTTGGTCCGGTATTAAGGTCTTTAGTAATGGAGTTCTTGTAGCACATCCGCAGAGGAGGAGTTTATTATTTTAAATATGTTAGTTATTGTCTTGAATTTTATGGGAGAGTGTATAGGGAGCTAGTGTAATTGCTTCAGAGTTGGTGTGATATCGTTGCATCTTGCTTCACCAGTGATAATCCGAGCAACAATGTTCTGTGCCATTTGAAGCAGGTAGATGGTGTGTTTTGGTAGGCCCAGGTATACTGAGTTGCAGTAGTCCAGTATTGGAGTGACTACTGCTTGGATTACTGTTCGGACGTTTTGCTGGTTGAGAAGTGGTTTTAGTCTCCGCATGATTTTCATTTTATGGTATGCCTTTTGTGTAGTTTTTTTTTTTTTTTCTTCAAGGTTTATTTATAATCCATCATAACAAACCGGTATAACATACAGCATTCAACTGTGCCCGTCCCAGGGTGGACTCTGATCCCCGGGGCGAGAACTATGATGGACACAAGATTTTCAAAATGTAATCCCCCCCCCTTACCTCCCCCCCCCCTCCCTTCCCTGCCCCCCCCCCACACACACATACATAGGCAGTAACATCTGGATCAGAGCATAAAACTATACCAATTACTGTCAGGGGCTACTCCCGATCAAGCCACCAATTAACAGCCCGCCTGCAGGACCTCATTACGCACCCGGGAGCACAGGACTTGGAGTTATGGGTCCCATAGTAACAAAAAAGCAGCCCAACGTTTGGCATGACCCCTCGCCCCCCTACACTCCAGGAGCATCAGTTGATGGAAGGAGTTCCGCCATTCCCAGTAGGAGGGTGGGGATCGTTCCTGCCATCTATGTAAAAGTGGGCCCTTACCCACCAGACAAGCCTTCCGCACCAGCCAACGACCCCATTTCCCCTTCGGGGAGTTAAAACTTAGGAGGTCCAATGCGACCAGGCCCGCATCCCAGGATATGGGCTGTCCTAGGAGGGTAGACACGAAACCACTTATCCTCCGCCAATACGGCCGGATCCGCCGGCATCCCCACCACATATGCAATAAGGTCGCCAGGGGTTCAGCACACCGCGGACAACTACCATCCGGGGTCAAATGACTGCGAAAAGCCCGTCACAGGGAAAAATGAACCCTAGTGATACACTTGAATTTTATCTCCCTCCAACGAACGCCGTCTGCCAGGTGGCCGATTCGCTGAAGGGCAGCGGAAACGGTATCGGGGGGAACAGCCTGCCCCATCTCCACCTCCCAGGCCCGCTCCACCCCGCGGAAGTCAGGGCGAGGCCGAAAGAGAGCCAGTCGCAGGTTAAACAAACGTATAGAGGGTTTCTCCGCCCCAATCAAACTAAAAAACTCAATAATCTGAGCTGATCGTTCACCATGCAGCTCCTCACCCGGGAGCGAGGCCACGTAGTGAGCGACCTGCAAGTATGCGAAAGTATGACTAGACCCCAGGTCATATTCCTGGGACAAGAAGGAGAAAGGTTTAAGTTTCCCAGCAGGGTCAACTAAGTGTCCGAGATTCCGCAAACCTCTGTCCCCCCAGGCTCGAAATACGGTGGTCTCCGTTCCCGGAGTAAAACTGACATTACCCCGAATGGGCAACCAGCACGACACCCGCCAGCTACGGCCCCAGTAAAGATTCAGCTGTCTCCACGTCCGGAACACGGGGTTCAATAACACACTGTCAGCCAGGTGGGAAGGCAACCGGCTAGTGTCCGTGTGTAACAGGGCCTGCAAAGAATAGGGGGCTACATAGGCCTCCTCCAATGCCAGAGGAGTATACACCTCAGTAGAGCCCAGCCAGTCCCCCAAATGTCGTGCCTGACAGGCCAACGCATAAGCTCCTAGGTCTGGCAGCCCCCAGCCCCCATGTCGCACCTTCCCCACCAACCGACTGTAGGGGATCCGCGCCCTTGCACCTCCCCACAAAAAAACCCTAAATTCCAGCTCAAAACGCCGAACATCCTTTCTTAGTAGCCAAACCGGCAGAGTCTGTAACCAATATAAGATCCTGGGCAAAATCACCAGTTTAATCGCCGCAATCCTCCCTGACAAGGAAAGGGGACGGGTCCGCCAAGCCTGTAATTGAGTTTTCACCTTGGCCAGCACCCGGGACAGGTTGCTCCTGTATAGTTGAGACACCTGACTGGGCAGCACTATCCCCAAGTAGGTAAAATTGATTCTCCGCCCATTTAAGGGGGAACTCCCCCGACCAACTACCCCGTAGCTGCCCCGAAACATCCAAGGCCTCTGACTTGTCTCGGTTAATAGTGAACCCCGCAAACATCCCAAATGTTTGAAATTCCCGTAAAAGGTGAGGCAGGGAGTTGGCGGGTGATAGCAGATGAACTAACAAGTCGTCAGCAAAAGCGGATAGTTTAAACTCCTGGTCGCCAATACATACCCCCCGGATCTCTCGCGACTGCTCCAAGCGACGCAGGAGAGGGTCGAGAGACAGGACAAAAAGAAGGGGAGAGAGGGGACACCCCTGACGAGTCCCCCGTCTTAAAGGAAAGGCCTCGGACAGGACCCCATTACAGAGAATCGCTGCGGTCGGGTTAGAATAAAGGCTCGCCACCATATTACAAAAGGCGGGCCCGATACCATAGTGCGGGAGAAGGTACATCAAATACTGCCAATCTACCCTATCAAAGGCTTTCTCCGCGTCAAAGCTTATTAATAAGGAGGGCATGCCGCGACGCTGGACCCACTCAAGGGAAGTTATTATTCTACACAAGTTCTGTGCTGCATAGCAGTCCCTAACAAAACCCACTTGGGAATCTTGAACCAGCTGCCCCAAGAACTCCGACAGACGGCCGGCCAGAATTTTTGCCATTAGTTTAAGATCAAAGTTAAGCAAGGAAATAGGGCGATATGATGCTGCGACGAGTGGGTCTTAAGCCGGCTTCGGAATGAGTACAATATGGGCCTGGTTATCCCCCCTCGAAAATACCCCTGCCGGGCCCTCACATTATGTACGGCAACTAAGGTTGGGGAAATCAGCTCATTCAAAATCTTATAGAACTCCGCACCCAGACCGTCCGACCACGGAGATTTATAGCAATGAGCTTTGGAGATAGCAGCCTGCAACTCCACAACTGTAATCGGCCGATCTAGCTGCGCCCTCTGTTCCCCAGAGAGCCGGGGTAGATTCAGCTCCTCCACATAGTCCGCCATCCGCGACATGGGGGGAGACTCCGCTGCATAGAGTCGCTGGAAGAAAGAACGAAAGACCCCACAATCGCCGCGCTCTCTCGATGCAGTACCCCCCGATCATCCCGCAGCGCCGGCACCAGATTTGAGCCCCTGGGGCCCCGCAGGCATCTAGCCAGTAATTTCCCAGGTTTGTCCCCATGACGATACAATTGATATCGGTAATACTGCACAGACTTCTTAGCCCGTTGATGGAGGAGTTCATTAAGCTCCGTTTGCCTCTCCCACAACCGCCTCTTAAGCCCGGCCGATGGGCTCTGAGCCCACTGGCGGTGCAGCCGTGTGATCAGCTTTTCGAGGCTAATGATACGCGCCGCCTGTAGTTTCCTTTTCCTAGCAAGGAACCCAATAATATCCCCCCGCAGCACAACCTTCGCAGTTTCCCACACCAACTTGGGCTCATCCTGGTGGGCCGCATGGTCTGCCTCAAAGTCCCGCCATCTCTGCCGAAGGAATGAACGGAACTGGGCATCCCGATATAATTCAAGCGGGAATCGCCAAAGGGAATTCCGGGGGACCATCCCACTCCAGTGAACATCCAGCCCAACGAAGGCATGATCAGAGATCTCTGTGGGACCGATCAGCGCTTCTTCAACCTTAGCAAACAGCCCGGCCGAGATCAACAGGTAATCAATACGCGCACTAGTGCCGTGCGCTCGCGATTGATGTGTATAGTCCCGTTCGGTCGGGTGCAATAGCCGCCATGGATCCACCAGCCCCAGCCTGGAACACAATCGACGCGGCGCTCGGGCCGACTGCAACCGGTCTCGTGTCTCCCCCCCCCTGGACGTATCTAATGTCACATCCATAACACCGTTAAAATCTCCCCCTGGTATCACAGGAAACTCCGGCAGCAGCTCTACCTTAGAGGCGAGGCGAGAATACAGGGTCAAATCCAAAACATTAGGACAGTAAAGATTGTCCAGGATAACTGGCCTCCCCTCCAGGACCCCCTGCAAAAGGACAAATCTGCCCGACTGGTCGGCCAATTCCCGTACAACCTCCAGACGGATCCGTTTATGGATCAGAAGGACCACCCCGCCCTTCTTCCCCAGGGCTGGGGCCCCCCACACCTGCCCCACCCAGTCCCTGCACAGTTTACGGTGCTCCTCAGCTGTCTGGTGGGTTTCCTGAAGCATGGCTATATCCGCCTTATGTCTCGCCAAGGCCTGCAGGATTTTGGAGCGCTTGATCGGGTTGCCCAATCCACATACATTCCAAGATATTATCTTAAGTGGCATATACTACTCAAATTTAGCTACGTTACACTATGTATTAGTACTATGAGGGAGCCCCCCCCCCCAGCATAGGGCACCCCCCTGGCATCCATATTTATACCTCAACCGGGACATGCCGCGCACACCCATCTGATCCAAAATCTGCCCTCTCCGAGCTACTGAATCGGTACAATATCTCCCCCCCCCCTCTGTCCCCCTCCCCTCTTTGGCCCCCACCCAACCCCCCCAGCTCCCCTCCCCCTATCCCCTCACCTACCCCCCCCCCCCCCCGCCACTCCTCCCCCCAGTAATTCCCCCACCTCTATCATCCGCACTCCCCTACCCTCTCACCCAGATGTGCCCGGGCTCCCCCCCCCATTACTCAATCGTGTGCCCCCCCTCCCCTCAAACTATCCCCCTCCCGAGGACCCCTTATACAATATGTTAACATCAGACTGCAACAAACACCCCCCAACATGTCCCGAGGAGGTCACACTCCCATCCCCAGTAGCATAGCCGCCATCCTTCCCCTATAACACCGATCCATGAGACAGGGAGGGTAGAAATTCGGGTACTTCTCCAACTGCTCAAGCCAATATCCCCTACCCTACTCCACCCCCCCCCCTTCCCGCCACATCAGGCCAGCTCAGACGAGTCCAGACGTACCATGGTGGCTCAACCCCACTGCACCCCGCTATCAGCAGGACATGGAAGCGGGCAGAGCCATGGCACCCAACCTGGACCTACTAGCCTGGGACCCTCCTTGGGTCATCTACTGGCCTCTGACCCAGCTTAGGGTGCCCCATCCAACCTGCCCAGCAGGGAGAAGTACCATCAACTGTCTAGGCCTCCAATTAAACAACCTCATAACATAAACACTTATGGGGCCTTCCCCGTTTCCCTCCCCCGGGTACTGGGCCCATGGGAAGTAACACAATGGCCCCGAGTTCGCTCAGGTCTTTCCAGCATCCGAACAGGTTAAAAATCAGCCAAACAGTCATGGCGCGCTCGCAGTTCCACTGCCCGATGGCAGACCCGGCCTCCACATAGGCCGCAGCTTCCTCCGCCGAACTAAACATCTTCTGTTTCCCTCCGTGGAACACCACCAGACGTGCAGGGTACTGGACAGAGAATCTAATGTTGGCATCAATAAGGTGTTTACATACTGGAGTATACGCCCGCCGCTGCTTGCTCACGGCCGCAGAATAATCTTGTGTAACGCGGATCCGAACATTATCGCGTTCTACAGTCCCCTGCTTCCTGGCCGCTCGCAGCACTGCTTCTTTTTGCTGAAATTGTAAGTATTTGGCCAGGACCACCCATGGCCGCGGATCTCCAGCATTCCAAGGGCCCACTCTGTGCGCTCTCTCGATCACCACAGGCACATTACCTCCCTCTTCGCCCAGCAAGGACGCCGACATCGCTGCAATGTATTCACGGAGATCAGCATCCCCCACCGAGGCTGGTATGCCCAGGAACCTCAAGTTGCCGCGCCGGGAGCAGTTCTTGAGGTCTTCCAACTTCTCCTCGTGGGCCTTTAAGGTAGACGCGTCTGCGCCAGCTCCTGACTCAATCTCTGTACCTCATCTTCAGCCTGCGAGAGGCGGGCCTTGGCCTGTTGCATGTGAGCCCCGATGGCCTCGACAGACTGCTGCACCGTATCCATTTTGCTGCGCAGGGAGTCAAATTGGAGGGAGAGGGCACTGGAGACCGCGGCAGAGATTTCTGCGACCGAGGCTCCAACAGCCAGCATCGGTATTTCACCCAACTTCGGGGGTGAATCCGCCATCTTGGGGGCCCCCGCCGCCCGGTCCTTCTCTCTCCTCCCGGTTCGCGCTGCCATCGTCGCCATGCGCCTCCAACAGCTCTCAGCAGGACTCCGGCGGGTAAGGTACTTAGGGGGGCTTTGTTCCGGTCGAAGTGCCTAAAAATAGGCACTATTGATCCAGTTTTAGAGCGAGGGGAGCCCGGAGCTCAGGATGAATGCGTCTTCCCAAGCTCACCACATCACGTGATCTCCTCGCCTTTTGTGTAGTTTTATCTAAGTGGGGACTGCATGTTTATGTTTTGGTCCAGTATTACTCCAAGGTATCGGACTTCGTTTTTTATGGCTATGCTTTTATCTGACAGGTCTATCGAATTTGGAGGATTGAATGTCTGGTTTCTTGTGATGTATAGGGCTTCTGTTTTTCTGGAATTTAAGTTTAGGTTGTGGCTTTTGAGCCAGTTTATCATGTCTTCCAGGCAATTTATTATTTTTGTTGCATCAGGTTTGTAAGTGTTGATTGGAGAGAATATCATGATGATATCTGTGTATTGTGTCTATTAATGATTTTACACACAAGTTGTATGTAGAGGTTAAAGAGCAGTGAAGACAATGCTGATCATTGTGGAATCCCTTTGTATACTTGGAATGGTCTGGATTTTTCCATACTATTCTTAACTTATAATCACATGGTCTACTATGCTGGAAATGAAAGACAAAGAAGAAATGGTGTTGCATTTATAATAAAGAAGAAACTTGCAAGAACTGTAATGAAATACAATGCAGTCAGTGAAGGCTTAATCTCTATTCATCTACGAGGAATGCCTATCAACACAACTATAATTCAAGTATATGCCCCAACAACAGGTGCAGAAGAGGATAAAATTGAAGAGTTCTATGAACAAGTTCAAGCTGAAATTGACAGAACATGCAAACAGAATATCCTGATAGTCATGGGTGACTAGAATGCAAATGCTGGCGGCAAAGTGGTTGGAAAATATGGACTTGGCAACAGAAATGAAGCTGAAGAAAGACTGATAGAATTCTGCAAGACCAACGATCTATTCATCTCAAACACCTTCTTCCAGCAACACAAGCAGTGACTGTACACATGGACTTCACCTAATGGATTGGATTGTACAAAAATCAAATTGATTACATCTGTAGACTACATCACAGGGAGGAGTGGCCTAGTGGTTGGGGCAAGGTACCTCAGGCCGGAAGGTCGGGGGTTCAAATCCCACTAGAGGACAGCAACCTTGGGCCGGAAGGACTGGGATTTCTAGTCCCACAGGTGCTCCTTGTGGTCTTGGGCAAGCCACTTAACCCTCCATAGCCCATGTTCCCTGTCAGTATTAGTGTATGTCTCTCATATCCCCTCGTGTTAAATGTATCCCCGAATTGTGTTGTGACCACTTTGATTGAAGGATAAGGTGGTATACAAAAACTGTCTAAATGAATAAATAAAATAAATCTGTTGAAGTCAACGATGGAAAAGCTCTATAACATCAACAAAGACAAAACCTGGAGCTGACTGTGGTACAGATCATCAACTACTAGTATGCAAACTCAAGCTAAAGTTGAAAAAGAGCAAACCACTCATGAATGCAGCAAAATATGATCTTGAGAATATACCACTGGAATTTAAAGACTGCCTGCAAAATCGATTTGCTGCTTTAGATACAAATGGCAGAGCTCCAGAAGAGGTATTTATTTATTTATTTGGTATACATTTGTATGCCGCCACTTCCAGCGATCAGCAGCGGACCAATGGTGGAGAAAACAAGGGAGTATGTACATAGTAATTTAAGAATACAGTCTGATTTGAGGGAGGGGTGCACCACAAACACATGGAATTACAATTATACATTTGAGTGACCAGATAAATTACAGTTTGATCACCCAGTTTGAGCAACCATGAAATTACAATTATACATTTGAGGGACCAGATAAATTACAGTTTGATCACCCATTTTGAGCAACCAGATAAATTACAGGTTAATCAACAACATAAATTACAGTTATATAATACATCGCCAAATATGCAATCTTATTAACATTGGAATATATACATATAGACATTTTAAATCGCCATAGATGTGAGATATCGGTGAGATAGATTTTTATGACTCATGTGCTTCGGAGGGAGGTAGGCAACTTGGGCAATGATAAAGGTTGAATCTGCCTAGGTGATGCCGTAATGTGATTGGAACAGGTGGGTTTTAAGCTTTTTTCTGAAGTCCTGTAGGTCGTTGATCAGGCGTATCTCATGAGGTAGTTGGTTCCAAAGCATGGGTGCAGCGTACGTGTATGCCCGGTTGCTCGTTCGCTCTTTGATAGCTCTTATACTGCTGAGAACGCAGAGTGTGTTCAGGTTAGTAGTCCTTCGGCATCTGTTGGGGGGCTGTGTGGTGATGAGGTTATCGATGAATGAAGGGGATATTTTGTGAATGATTTTGAATGTTGTTACCAGTATTTTGTATACTACTCGTGCAGAGATGGGGAGCCAGTGAAGCTCAAACAGGACTGGTGTAATGTGATCTATCAGCTTCTTATTCATGATAATCCTGGCTGATACATTTTGTGCCAATTGTAAGATGTTTAAGGTTTTTTTTGGTAGACCTTGCAAGATGGCATTACAGTAGTCAAAGTGGGGAATGATGAGCGCTTGAGCTACTGTTCTGAAGTCCGTGTGGTCAATTATGTTGCGCAAGGGTTGAAGGACTCTCAGCTTGTGAAATATTGCTCTGTTGGTTATCCGGAGATGTTTGTCCATTTTTAGGTTAGCATCAATTAGTACTCCTAGATATTTGATCTCATTTTTTATTGATAGGTGTTGTTGTTAAGAGTGATTGAAGCAGGAGGTTTGAAGTCTTGTTTTCCTGATATGAACATCACTTCAGGTTTTTTGTGGTTTATCGACATATTGTTGTCTTGGAGCCAATTTTGCATTTCACCTAGGCATTCTTCTATTTGGTTGAAATTAGGATTGTTTATATCAAGTTGTGTGTATAACATGATATCATCTGCGTATAAGTGGTATCTGATGCTATGCTTTTGGAAAATCGTACAGACTGGCTGGATGTAAACGTTGAATAGCAGGGAGGAGATAGCTGAGCCCTGAGGTATTCCTTGGGTTTGGGGGAAAGGCTTTGCTTGCTCGTTATTGAAGCGTACCTGTTGCATTCTATTTGTTAGGTAGGACTCGAACCACTTTAACGGTGTTCCTGCTATACCTATGGTCGCAAGTCTTCGCAAGAGTGTTTGGTGATGTACTGTGTCAAATGCTGCTGATATATCAATGAAAATGAGTAAGAACATCTTACTTTTGTTTTCCAGACCCTTGATGAGGTTGTCTAGAAGCGCTATGAGTAGGGTTTCAACTCCATGGTGCGGTCTGAAACCATATTGATGGTGGTCAAGGATTTTGTTTTCGTCTAGGTGGTCCTGCAATTGCTGTTGGGTTACCTTCTCGATAATCTTTGCAAGGAAGGATATGCTTGATATCGGCCTGTAAGAGGTTGGGTCTTCTGTGTTGAGAGCTTTATTCTTTAAGATAGGCCTTATTAGGGATCTTTTAAGTTGGGCGGGCATGATACCTTGCTGCAGAGATTGATTTACTATGTGCGTTATCAGATGGGCAATTTCCTGCTTAGTAGATTTGATCCATTCTGCTGGACAGGGATCTAGAAGCGAGGTTGTTGTATTAAGGTTTGAGATGGTATTTATGATGAGCCTTTCGTTGATTATCTGGAAAGTAGACCATCCTTCTTTCTGTTTACAGCTTGAGTTCATGCTGTTTGGCTGCTTGGGGCATGTAGTGATCACATTCTGCGATTGGATAGTCAGGATATGTGGATTTAGTTTGATAGCATAGTGATTTGCCAGGTCTTGGGCTTTTATTTTTCCATGGAATGACATCAAGAAGGTTGTGTTGGAAGAAAGCGAGAAGTCTCTACAAAAGGTGAAAAAGCAAAAACGGCCAAAATGGATGACTGAAGAAACTCTGAAAATTGCCCAAAAACACAGAGAAGCTAAAGCCAGAGGAGAAAGAAAGACAATCGCAGAACTCAACAGAGATTTCCAACGTGCAGCAAGACAGGACAAGGAAAAGTACTACAATGACACATGCAAGGAAATAGAAGGAGAAACTATTAGAGGAAGAACAAGATCGGCTTTCCTAAAGCTATGAGAGTTAAAGAAAAAATTCCAGCCTCGAATTGGAATGTTACAAGATGCTAAGGTTCTATGTTGAATGATGCTGAGAAGATCAAGAAAAGGTGGAAAGAATATACAGAGTTTTTATATGATAAAGATCAAGTGGATCACCAGCCATTTCAACCTGTACCATATTTTATTTATTTTTTATTTTTATTTAATGTCTTTTTTATACCATGCTCTTTAGAATCAGTGCGGTTTACAGTTAACAAATTTGTGCAGTGCAGGCAGGGCCTACTTACTGGACTTACGATCCGTAACCATTGGTGATGAAAGAAGAAGTTGAAGCAGCATCGAAAGCTTTATCAAAGAACAAAGTACCAGGCATTGATGGCATTCCCATAGAGGTATTACAGCAATCTGATGCAGCTGTTACCATAATTACTAGGCTCTGCCAAGAAATTTGGAAGACATTATGGCCAACTGACTGGAAAAGATCTGTGTTTATACCAATACTAAAGAAAGGTGATCCAACTGACTGTGGAAATTATCGCACAATTGCTCTGATCCCACATGCCAGCAAGATTCTACGGAAGATTATTCAACAGAGACTACAACCATACCTGGAACAAGAACTACCTGAAGTGCAAGCAGGATTCAGGAAAGGGCGAGGAACGAGAGACATCATCGCGGATGTGAAATGGATCCTTGAAAAGACTAATGAATACCAAAATGATATCTATTTGTGCTTTATCGACTATAGCAAGGCTTTTGACTGTGTAAACCATGAGAAACTCTGGGCCACATTAAGAAGCATGGGTATACCAGAACACCTGATCGTTCTCTTGCGCAATCTGTACATTGATCAAGAAGCAACAGTTTGAATGGAACAAGGAGAAACAGAATGGTTTAAAATAAGCAAAGGTATAAGACAAGGCTGCATACTTTCCCCCTACCTGTTTAATTTATATGTAGAACAAATCATCAGAGAAGCAGGATTGTATGAAGACAACAGAGGTGTGAAGATTGTTTACGTCATCAGAATATAAAAAGACTAGGGGATATGCAATGAAGCTACTGGGTAACCTAGTTAAGACTAATAAGAGAAAATATTTTTCCACTCAACGTGTAATCAAACTCTGGAATTTGTTACAGGAGGATGTAGTAAAAGCTGTTGGTGTAGCTGGGTTTAAAAAAGGTTTGGGCAAGACTCATCAACAACCTTCACTATGCTGATGATACCACATTACTGGCTGAAAGTGAAGATAATCTGAAATATTTGCTTCTCATGATCAAAGAACATAGTCTCAAAATGGGCCTGCACCTTAATGTAACGATGACAAAGATCATGACAACTGGCAAAATCAACAAGTTCATTGCTGAAGGAGAAGAAATTGAAATTGTGGACAACTTTAACCTACTTGGATCAACTATCAATAAAGAAGCAACAAGCAGTCAAAAAATCTGACGATGCATTGCTCTTGGCAGAATGACTATGAAAAACCTAGACAAGATTCTCAAGAGCAGAGATGTCTCTCTCCATACAAAAATTTGACTTGTTCAAGCCATGGTATTTTCAATAACATCATATGGATGTGAAAGCTGGACAATAAAAAAGATAGGAAAAAAAATTGATGCCTTTGAATTATGGTGCTGGCGGCGAATACTGCGTATACCATGGACTGCCCGAAGAACAAACCAGTCAGTACTAGAGGAGATCAAACCTAAGCTTTCTTCAGAAGCTCAGATGACAAGACTTCGACTTTCATATTTTGGACACATCATGCGAAGAGAGAGATCATTAGAGAAAGACAACATGCTTGGCAAGATAGAAGGTCAATGCAAAAGAGGAAGGCCAGCAATGAGATGGATCAATACAATAACAGCAGCTATGGGTACCAGTCTGTCAACAGTGAGCTACCTGACTGAAGAGCGAACACAATTTAGGACAACTATCCAGAGGGTCGCCATGAGTCGACACCGACTCGACGGCACTTAACAACAAGAACAACAACATTCTTGACTTGCTGTTGTCTGTCGGACAGATATGATCTTAACCATCTAATTGTGAGGTTGTGAAGTCCAATGTCCTGTCGTCTCTTGAGAAGTAGGTTATGTGATACAGTGTCAAAGGCTGCTGATATGTCCAAGAAAATAAGCAGAAAGCCCTTGTTTATACTGTCTATTCTTTTGTGGATGCTGTCAAATAGGGATGTTAGTATTAATTCTACACCATGGTTGGGCCTGAACCCGTGCTGATGTGCATCCAGAGGAGCATATATGTGTACATGTTTTTGCAGCTATAGCTGTGTGGTCTTGTCTATAACTTTGGTTTGTGGTGGCAAGCTTGAAATTGGTCAGTATGAACTTGGTTCTTGTTTAAGTGTGCTATTTTTGATTATTGGTCTTATGGTGGCCGCCTTGAGCGCTTTTGGCATGTAGCCTTGTGTAAGTGAAGCTTGTGTGATTTTGAGCACAAATGGGATGAATTCTTCTTTAGCCAACTTGATCCATGAGACCAGACAAGGATCTTCGGGGGAAGTGGTTGTATTCAGCTTGGATATTATCTGTTTGATTTGGTCCGGGGATGGAATGTAGAATTCGCCCCATGTTCCAAGGTACAGTTCTTGCTCGTGTGTGTCTCCCTGTATTGGGATGTCATTTATTTATTTATTTATTTCAATTTTTTATATACCGCACTATTTACAATCAGCGCGGTTTACAGAGAACACAAAGACCAGAACAACAGGCTGTTCGGTATTACATATAACAGGAGTATAAACTTGGATAACATGGGAGAACTATGTACATAGAATATATAATCTGTTAATTCGATAACATGAAAGAACTATTTACATACATTAGCAGTAGTGCTAGGGTCAGGAGGAGATTGTGGTTAAGTTTGTGATGAGGCTAATATATTGCCTCATTGCGAAGAGTCCTGCAAAGGGGGTCAGTTATTTTTGTGGATGTATTTCAGTGTCTTCTTCTGATGTGGAGATTGTAGTTAGTGTTTTGACTATGTTGAACAATTCTCTTGGCTTATTTGCCAATTTCATAATAAGGTTGGTGTAATAGTCTTGTTTTCGTATGTTAATACTATTATTGTATTCTTGCTGTTTGTTTCTGTATAGTTGCAGTGTGTTGGGGTCTTTGTTGCATCTTCAAATCTTCTCAGTTTTCATTAGGCTCCTTTATATTTGTCTTATGTCATTGGAATACCAGGGTGTGGATTGTACTCTTGGCAATCTTTTCGGTTTATTTGTGGTTTAGCTCTTTTCTGATGCTTCTGCAGCTGCTGTGATGCAATAATTCCAATTGTTGATAGCCTTGTCTGTTTCTGGGTAGTCTTGGTCTAGCTTTGGTAGAATTTTATTAAGGAATTGTTCTTTTGGAAAGGTCTTGTATCTTCTACCGGTTCTTTGTGGTTGACTTGAGGTTGTTGGTTTCTTTAATGCCATTTGGAATGTGACTACGTGATGGTCTTCAGGGTGTTGGAGTAACCGTTGGGGGGAGAATGACATTCTGTTCTAGGAGAGAGTAGGGGGAAAAGATTAGGTCTGGCATTGTGCCCTGTCTGTGTGTGGGTGCTTGCAGTACCTGAGAGTATTTTGGTGCTTCCATAGCTTTCTGAAACGATTTAGCTTCCTTCTTGGTTGCAGAGTTAATGTTGAAGTCTCTGAGAGCTATCGCCGGTTTGTTTGTTGTAGTGAGTGTGCATGCCATCTCCAGGATTGATGATAGTTTGTCTTGTTCAGCGTTTGGGGATCTGTAGGTTAGGCAAATGGTGATGTATTAGTGATGGCAATGGAGTTGCTTTCTTGTGTGCTGATGATAGAGTTGATTTTGAATTTGTATTGGCTTTTGGCTAGTATAAGAACTCCTCCTCTCCTGTGTTTGTGTGGGCAGTTAATGCTGTGTATGCCGGAGACAGGATTTTGTTTAGTATGACCTGGTCAGTGTCAGACAACCATGTTTCTTTGATGCACATTATGTCAGTCTGGTGCTCTTCCAGATAGCCAGTTTGTTTGGTTTCGGACAGACCTTGCGTTGATTAGTGTGCATTTTATCGGTGCAGATAGAATGGGGTTGTCATGGTTAGTGTACAAATGTGCACTGGGTGTGATTTGAATAAGCCTTTGCATTTTTTTGTGCATGTATTTGTGTTTGGGTGTCTGGTACCATGGTGTTTATAAACTAATGTCATGTAGTACTGGAGTTGTTAGTGTGGTAGTCCCTGCATGTTGTAGGAGTAGATGCAGTAGTAAGATCAAAGTGGGAATAACAATGTTTGTTTTCATAAGAACATAAGATATGCCATACTGGGTCAGACCAAGGTGCATCAAGCCCAGTATCCTGTTTCCAACAGTGGCCAATCTAGGTCATAAGTACCTAGCAGTTTCCCCAAAAGACACAGGTTCCTAAATGCTTGTATTGGGTCAAGCATTGATATCCTGGGTCCCTTTTAATAATGGTTTATGGACCTTTCCTCCAGGAACTTGCCCAAACCTTTTTTAAACCCAGCTACACTAACAGCTTTTACTACATCCTCCGGTAACAAATTCCAGAGTTTGATTACACGTTGAGTGAAAAAATATTTTCTCTTATTAGTCTTAACTAGGTTACTCAGTAGCTTCACTGCATATCCCCTAGTCTTTTTATATTCTGATGACGTAAACAATCGATCTACGTTTACCCGTTCCACTCCATTCATTAATTTATAGACCTCTATTATATCTCCCCTCAGCTGTCTCTTTTCCAGGTTGAAGAGCCCTAACCTTTTAAGCCTCTCTTCATAGGAGTATCCTTCCATCTCCTTTACCATTTTGGTGGCTCTTCTCTGTACCTTTTCTAATAACGCTATATCCTTTTTAAGATACAGCGACTAGAATTGCACACAATATTCAAGGTGCGGTCGCACCATAGAACGATACAGAGGCATTATAATATCCTTTGTTTTATTTTCCATTCCTTTCCGTATGATACCTAGCATTCTATTTGCTGTCTTGGCCGCTGCTGCACACTGGACAGAGGGTTTTAACATGTTATCCACGATGACGCCTAAATCTTTTTCCTGGGTGGTGGTTCCCAATGTGGAACCTTGCATTGTGTAACCATAGTTTGGGTTGTTCTTTCCTAGGTGCATAAGTTTGCACTTATCCACATTAAATTTCATCTGCCATTTGGATGCCCAGTCTTCCAATTTATCAAGATCTTCTTGCAATTTTAACAACTTTGAATAGCTTTGTGTCATCTGCAAATTTGATAACCTTATTCGTTATTCCCATTTCCAGGCCATTTATGAATGTTAAAAAGCAGTGGACCCAGCACAGATCCCTGGGGTATTCCACTATTCACCTTTCTCCAATGGGAAAATTGGCCTTTTAGCCCTACCCTCTGTTTTCTATCTTTTAACCAGTTCCGTTTACCGTCATCTGTCAGACAACCAATTTATGATCCAGTTCACTACCTTGGGACCCATCCCCAAGCTATCTGTCTCCCTGGCCCCACCCTTACTTTTCAGTCTCACCAGTCTTTGCACCCTTCTCTCTCTCCCTATTCCCCCACATCTAATATCTCCCTAACCTTATCATCTTCTCTCTTTGACCCTTCCTACCCACATCTGGCATCAATCCTCTGTCTTTCCTGATGTCCTAGCATCACCACTGTCTCCTTATATCCCTTCCCAAAGAAAGCACAGGTGTGGGCCTTTCTGATATAGGAACACACTCACCTCTAAGGCCATTCTAGCCCTCCCTGTTCTGCCCCCTCTGATGATACGAATGTGCAAAGTAAGGCAATTGTTCCCAAAAGAGTGGCGGCTGCCTCGCTTCATATCTAACCTTTGTCCCCACTACTGCCAGCGGCAAACAAAGAAAACGCATTTGGCAGGGTCTTTCCAAAACAGGTGTTCGTAAGCCTCTTAAGACCCTACCAGCCATCCCTGCTCCACCCCTTTGATGCGCAAGTATCCGTCAAAGGGGACAGGACCAGGATGGCCAGTAGGGGCTTAGAGGTGCATTAACACCTGTATTGGAAAGGCCCCTGAAGTTGTGCTTGCTTTGATAGGTAGCGGGGACGAAGGCTAAATTTGAAGTGAGAAAGTTGCTGCTCTTTAGGAGCAATTGCCTTACTTCATGCTACCTTTGCTCTGCCTGATAGGGCAACTGCTCCTCCCCTGAGCATGTGTGATCGTGACCCCAAATGAGGATTTTGTGACCCCCCCCCCCCCATTTGGGAAATGCTGATCTAGAGGGTATGAAGGCATTATCAAGAGGTTTTTTTGGATTGGCAATGCCAGGAAATTGATTTTATAGCTCTGAGCAATTATGGATAGGACCCAGTTGTTTGTGGTGATCTCTTTCCAAGCCTCCTTGAATTCGTGGATACAACCCCCAACTGAAGGGTCATCAAAAGCTAAGATTTGTCTTTGTCACCAAAGATGCTGCAGAAGGTTTTCTGTTCCCTGGAGCGTTGACACTGGTCATATGACAACTCTGGGGGACCCTGTGGTATGGAGTTGGAGGTATGGTTGATAGCTTCTTTTGGGGTAGAATTGCTGGAAATAAAGAGATGTTTTTGGTGAGATCTTCAGTAAGTAGAGGAATATTTATTTATTTAAAAGGATTTATATCCCGCTTTATCCTTAAATCAAATATGATGAGGTTTGAGGCACTACAACAAACACCTTAATTGCCAAATTATCATCTTTGACCTGTGTAACCGTCTCTTACTTTTACACCAAGGAAACTGTCACCAAGGCATGAAGCATATAGTATCATCATGGAGATCTTCTCTAAAGCCAGAGTCCCATAGCCACGCCATCTGGTGGGCTGCTATAGCTGAAGCTGCTGCCTGGGAAATGGTATCATAGACATCATATGTGGATCTAATTTATTTATTTACATTCTCTTATATACTGCACTATTCTGTATCAGTGCGATTTTACATTGAACAAACTGAAATTACATTGAACAGGGCATTATAACTTGGAGATAACTATTTTACAGGGAACATGGGCTAAGGAGGGTTAAGTGGCTTGCCCAAGACCACAAGGAGCACCTGTGGGACTAGAAACCCCAGTCCTTCCGGCCCAAGGTTGCTGTCCTCTAGTGGGATTTGAACCCCTGACCTTCCGGCCTGAAGTACCTTGCCCCAACCACCAGGCCATTCCTCCACTCCTAATAAGATGATAAACCTATTCTTGAAGACAGACTTGCACCTGGTCTTTGTGGTTGGTCAATTTAGCAAGAAGGGCATGGTGGTGCTTTAATATCTGTAGATAGCATGTCACTATCTTCAATGCTAATACTGCACATTGATAGACTTTCTTACCCATGTTTTCCATTGGCTTGTGATCCCTGCTAGGTGGGATCCGAATCTGAAGCTTTGCAAATCTACTAGTTTTTTTTTTCCACAGCTGCTTCAGAGACCATAGACTGATGAAGGAGATGGGTTTGATCATGAACTGGCGCTGCCAGGACCTTGTATTTTATGTCTGGAAGGAGGGTGAACCGAGGATGGAGTCTTCCAAATGGAAATTTGAAGATTTTCAAGGATTCTGTGTACTGGCAGTGCCAGTACTTCCTTAGGCGAGCTACAAGATTGAAGTATAGATTTAAAATCTTTCCTAGTAGTGGGGTTCCTGGGATGATGAGAGAGCGAATTCTCTGAGGGTTTGTAAAAATTTTGAATATGAATACTCTTACTCAGTTTGCTGGGTCAGTGGTTGAAGAGTCAGAGATGTCTCTCACATGGCTTTACCTGTGGGGACGGCCTCAATAGCCCCTGCAGTTGGCAGGACTGGGTGAGTGGTAGCTGCAGTGTTTGGTATGATTCAGAACACCCATTTCAGATTGGGGGGGGGGGGACATGGCAAAGATGAGTTACAAGTACAATACAGTAGTGGAACCTCTGGAACATTAAGTTGAGGAGGAGATAGTCTGGACATAGTAGCCTCTAAAAGGTTGGCTGGATCCTGTACAAATTTTGCCAGTAGGTTAAAAAGGGCTGTTTGGTCCAGTGCCAACTACTGAACAGTTCTATCCTGCTTGATTAGCACTGGCATTGAACTATTGGAGAGGGGAGGGGGTTTCTGGTCACTTTCTGTCAGAGGATGGCACTGGCTTTAAATGCTTTTCTTTCTGGGAATGTTTATCTGAAGCATACCAGGGGAGCAGAGAAGGACCACGGCCACACCAATAACGGCTTCATAAATGTAATATTTTTATTCAAAACCCAACTTGGCCAAGTTTCGGCACAGAAGCCTCGGTCAGGAGTCAATGTGAGAGCATCTTGATCACTTTAGCATGACAAAGGATTTAAACAGTATCATATATAATCAAAAGACCAGAACTAAAGCCGGTCCAAATCACTGAAAAGCCTCTATACCCGTGCTCGCCTGATGTAAAGGCTTTTCAGTGATTCGGAACGGCTTTAGTTCTGGTCTTTTGATTATATAGGTAACTGTTTACATCCTTTGTCAAGCTAAAAGTGATCAAGATGCGCTCACATTGATGCAGGCTTCTGTGTCAAAACTTCACCAAGACAGGCTTTGAATAAAATTATTGGTGCGGCCATGGTCCTTCTCTGCTCCCCTGGTGTAATGTTTACTGAAGCCTTGCTTTTATTTGTCTGGCTGTTACGAGGTTGAGATTTTTTAATTTTATCAGCTTTTTTGGTCCTACCTCAGGAGGAGCTGTAGATGCAGTAAATTTCCTTCTTTTCAGAATGGGTGCTACAATCCACTCAAAGGGACTGGTTAAGAAACATGACGACAGAGAAAGACCACATGGCCTATCTAGTCTGTCCTGAAACACAGGAAGAGCAGCAGCTCTTGCAGAGCCAACAGAAAACACAGAGAGCAAGAGCGATGATGACACAGTGGCTTTATTAGTTGTCCCCAACGCGTTTCGGCAGTTTGCCTTCCTCAGGGGGTAAAAACACTCACACATAAACAATAAAAAATACAAAATATTAAAACTTCTGTTAAAAACATAACATCAAACAAATCGAAGCTAACCGGGCATGATGTTGGATTCAAGTAATACAGTAACATGTGGAAGAATAAATAACAATCCTATAACACGCAAAATGCAACAATAAATAGAAAGATAAAAATGATAGAGAACTATAAATAGTTGATCTCAGGTAAATTTTAAATTCATATGTTTTTGTTGATCTTATGTAAATAGTTTATGGAATGGTTCTACAAATAGATTTTCCCAGTTATCCAAGTTCTTAAACTGTTATCTGTAAACTCATACTTGTTAAATGTACTGAGATGTTTTTGTTCCATGTAAACCGCGCTGATGCCGAATAGTGCGGTATAAAAGAAACTTTAAATAAATAAATAAATAAAAAACATAGAAATTAATACTGAAAAAATATTGAATAATTGATAGTTGATAATTAAAATGGTAACGAGGAAATGTCAATTATAAATAATTACATACATATATATGCAGACCAGAACCCTAAAAACTATACACTTATAATATATTCAGTAATGAATACAATATGAACATAAGAAAGCTAAACCTTAGCAATAAAAGCCTAAATAATTAAAACATACTCTATCTTGTAAAAAATGTCTCTATTGTTCATAAATAAAACAAGGTAGGGCAGAAGTGACCTTGAAGACTGAATTTAAAACCTAATATTTGGGTCATACAAAAAAATTAGAAAAGAGGAAGGAAGTGTAAAAAAACTAGTTATGATGACAAGTAGTACTCACTGCACTATCACCGTCAACCAGTCATTCGGTGGTAATATGTGGTGGGGCCAATAGCCAGAGAATAGTTATAACCAATCTATTAAAAATGAGATTGAGGAGACACAACTCAATGCAGGTTACAAATTGTGAATGCTAAAATATTACATATCATTAAACACCTTGTAAAATGGCAGCACCATGGCATTGTGATAAGTATTGTGTGACCAAAAAGGTGCTACTCACTGCTCCGGATAAAACCGGTGAGGAAACCAACACACTGTTATGTTGTAAAATGTATCTTCATCAACGTAAGATGTGAAACATCTAAATCTATAAAACGAATAAAAACATGTGTAATAAAACTGAAAAAGGCCAAAGGGTAAGAAAGAGGGGGGCCGGAAGGAACTGTGATAATAAGACATCCATGAAAGTTAAAACCTCTGGGAAAAGAAACCCGTCTAGATAAAATACCAAGACATGTATTACACTACCGTATGCACGGTTGACGTTATCCATACACTGATCTGCCCCCTCTTCTGAACATTTTGTCAAAACATCGCGCTTGGTGACATTTTTGATAGCTGCAGATAAGGTTTTCTTGGTATTTTATCTAGACGGGTTTCTTTTCCCAGAGGTTTTAACTTTCATGGATGTCTTATTATCACAGTTCCTTCCGGCCCCCCTCTTTCTTACCCTTTGGCCTTTTTCAGTTTTATTACACATGTTTTTATTCATTTTATAGATTTAGATGTTGACGGTGATAGTGCAGTGAGTACTACTTGTCATGATAACTAGTTTTATTACACTTCCTTCCTCTTTTCTAATTTCTTTTGTATGACCCAAATATTAGATTTTAAATTCAGTCTTCAAGGTCACTTCTGCCCTACCTTGTTTTATTTATGAACAATAGAGACATTTTTTACAAGATAGAGTATGTTTTAATTATTTAGGCTTTTATTGCTAAGGTTTAGCTTTCTTATGTTCATATTGTATTCATTACTGAATATATTATAATTGTATAGTTTTTAGGGTTCTGGTCTGCATATATATGTATGTAATTATTTATAATTGACATTTCCTCATTTTTCATTGTTACCATTTTAATTATTTATCAACTATCAATTATTCAATATTTTTTCAGTATTAATTTCTATGTTTTTTAACTATTTATAGTTCTCTATTTATCATTTTTATCTTTCTATTTATTGTTGCATTTTGTGTGTTATAGGATTGTTATTTATTCTTCCACATGTTACTGTATTACTTGAATCCAACATCATGCCCGGTTAGCTTCGATTTGTTTGATGTTATGTTTTTAACAGAAGTTTTAATATTTTGTATTTTTTATTGTTTATGTGAGTGTTTTTACCCCCTGAGGAAGGCAAACTGCCGAAACGCATTGGGGACAACTAATAAAGCCACTGTGTCATCATCGCTCTTGCTCTCTGTGTTTTCTATCTAGTCTGTCCTTCCATATCAACCACTACAACATTTCCATTTTTTTCCTTCAGAGATCCTCTGTGTTTGTCCCATGCTTCTTTGAATTCAGACACTGTCCTCATCTTTACCACCTCCACTGGAAGACTATTCCATGGATCCACCACTCTTTCTGTAAATAAATATTTCCGCATATCACTCCTGAATCTATCCCCTTTCACCCTCATTCCATGTCCCCTCATAGCAGAGCTTGCTTTCAATCGAAAGAGGCTCTCCTCCTGTGCATTTATGCCACAGAGGTATTAAAACATCTCAATCATATTACCTCTATCCTGCCTTTCCTCTAAAGTGTACATATTAAGATCCTTAAGTCTGTCCTCGTATGCTTTATAATGAAGACCACTAACCATTTTAGTAGCCACCCTCTGTACTGACTCCATCCTGTTTATATCCTTCTGAAGGTACGGTCTCCAGAATTGCACACAATACTCCAAATGAGAAACATAGAAACATGATGACAGAAAAAGACCACATGGCCTATCTAGTCTGTCCTTCCATAACAACAACTACAACAGTCAACTTTTTACCTTTAGAGATCCTCTGTGTTGGTCCCATGCTTTTTTGAATTCAGTTACTGTCCTCATCTCTACCACCTCCACTGGGAGACTATTCCATGGATCCACTACTCTTTCCGTAAAGAAATATTTCCGCATATCACTCCTGAATCTATCTCCCTTCACCCTCATCCCATGTCCCCTCGTAGCAGAACTTGCTTTCAATTGAAAGAGGCTCTCTCCCTGAACATTTATGCCACGGAGGTATTTAAACATCTCAATCATATCACCTCTATCCCGCCTTTCCTCTAAGGTGTACATATTAAGATCCTTAAGTCTGTCCTCATATGCTTTATAATGAAGCCCATTAATCATTTTAGTAGCAACCCTCTGCACCGACTCCATCCTGTTCACATCCTTTTGAAGGTGTGGTCTCCAGAATTGCACACCATACTCCAAATGAGGTACCACCAAAGGCTTATACAGAGGCACTATCATCTCCTTTCTTCTGCTGGCCTTTCCTCTCCGTATGCACCCAAGCATCCTTCTAGCTTTTGCCGTTGCCTTTTCTAGCTGTTTAACTACTTTTAGATCATAAGGCACAATCACGCCTAGGTGCCACTCTTCTTTCGTGGACAAAAGTACTTCACCCCCTATACTATATCGCTCCCTTGGATTGCTGCAGCCTAAATACATGACCTTGCATTTTTTAACATTAAATCTCAGCTGCCAAATTCTAGACTATTCTTCAAGCTAGCTAGAACCCTCTTCATGTTATCTACACCTTCCTGGGTGTCTACTCTACTGCAGATTTTGGTATCATCCCCAAAGAGGCAAAGTTTACCCGACAGCCCTTCTGCTACATCATTAACAAAGATGTTAAAAAAAATCAGACCAAGGACAGATCCCTGGGGCACAACACTGGTAACATCCTCCTCCTCAGAGTGAGCTCCATTTACCTGTACCCTTTGTCACCTCCCACTCAACCAATTTCTAACCCAAGCAGTAGCTTTAGGGTCCATTTCTAGGGTACTCAGTTTGTTTATAAGTCGCCTGTGAGGAACATTGTCAAAGGATTTACTGAAATCTAAATACACCACATCTAGGGCTCTCCCTCGGTCCAACTCTCTGGTCACCAAGTCAAAGAAATCAATCAGATTTTTCTGACAAGACCAGCCACTGGTGAATCCATGCTGCCTCTTATCCTGTAATCTGATGGACTCCAGAAACCTCACTATTTTCTCTTTCAGCAGTGCTTCGAATAATTTACCACCACCGAAGTTAAACTAACCGGCCTGTAGTTTTCAACCACATCCTTACTTCCGCTTTTGTGTAAAGGGACCACATGAGCCTCTCTCCAGTCCTTTGGCACCACTCCTGACTCCAACGAGGCATAGAATAGGTCAGTCAGTGGAGCTGCTAGAATGTCCCCAAGTTCCCTCAGTATTCTAGGATGTATCCCATCTGGTCCCATCGCTTTGTCTACTTTAAGTTTAGCTAGTTTCTCATGAACACAGTCTTCTGAAAATTGTTCAAGATGCCCCTCGCTTCTGTTCCTGTTTATTGGTGTTTTCTGAGGTCCTGCTCCTGATTCTTCATCTGTGAACACAGAACAGAAATATTTGTTAAGCAATTCCGCTTTATCCTTATCAGCTTCTACATATTCCTCCCCTTCACCCTTGAGTCTGACAATACCACTTTTGCCCTTCCTTTTCTCACTAACATATCTGAAAAATGTCTTATCCCCCAATTTAACTGCATTGGCTATTTCCTCCTCTTTTGGAATTTTTGCTTTCCTGACTACTTTGCAGCTTTTCTGTTTTTCCAAATATAGATGCCTGTCTTCCTCTCTCTATGTTTTCTTGTATTTTATGAAGGCCTCCCTCTTTTTCTTCACTTTTTCAGGTACTTCTTTCAAAAACTATAGTGGTCTCCTTTTCCTTTTTACCATTTTAACAAAAAGGTTGGTTGCCCTTAAAATATCCCCTTTCAGTTTTGTCCACTGTTTTTCTACATCCCCCAGCTGTTCTCATTCTGCTAACGACTCCCTGAGGTATTGGCACATCTTGGCAAAGTTAGTTTTCCTAAAGTATAAGACCCTTGCTTTTGAATGGATTTTAACAGCCCTAGTCCTAATACTGAACCATACAATCTGGTGATCACTGGATGCAAAATGATCTCCCACTACAACATCAGAAACACTTTCACCATTGGTAAGCACCAAGTCCAGTATGGCCCCTTCATGTGTGGGGTCTGTTACCAATTGCCCGAATAGTTCTCTCTGGAGAGAGTCCAGGATCTCCTTACTTCTAGTTGATACTGCAGCAGGAATGTGCCAATCAACATCTGGCATATTGAAATCCTCTATCAGTAGCACTTCTCCTTTCATAGCAATGCTGTGTATGTCTTCAATTAACTTGCCATCCACCTCTTCCTCCTGTGAGGGAGGTCTGTATATCACACCAATGTAAATAGACTTCTCTTTCTAGTTTAACTCACAGTGCCTCCTCTCTCCCTTTTAAGATCTGTATTTCCAAAGCTTTAATATTATTTTTTACATATAGTGCCACTCCTCCTCCCCTGTCCTTTCTGAATAAAGTATAGCCTGGTATAGTTACATCCCAGTCATGATTGTGTCAGGACAGTCCAAATGTGCGAGGCTGCACCGCATACCTGATACAGCCCCTGACAAGAAGGAAGTTGTTCCTGTCACTTTTACATTTAATAGGGGTATATTGGGATTCCCTGCCCAAACCTGTAATGGGGCTAATTTGCCTCTTTCACTTTGTTTAAGCAGTTCTGCTGTTAGGTGGAAGAGTGGTTGTCTGGAAGCTACTGCTGAGGAAAATAGACTGGCTAACCTGCATTTAGATTGAGAGTGGGAAGATACACATGCAGGTGCACTGAAGTCCCAAAACACTTCTCAAGCTGGGAGAGGGCTCCCGTGACTCAGGCAGTGTCAAAGACATCACTGGAAAGAATGTGGTTACAATTCTTTTCCTGCTTGTCTACAGCGAAAGCAAAGTTTCTCACCTGTAACAGATGATCTCCAGAAACAGCAGGAATCAGTCTTCACATATGGATGACATCTGTTCTGACGGAGCCCGTGTGGGAATGCTCCCCAGCATCCAATAGGAAAGCCTTTGGGAGCACTCCACTGTGCCAGTATGCCTGCCTTTCCAACTCCTCTCCTCAGTTGCGGTTGTAGCTGAGAGGAAGAGAAAAAAATAAACAGACCCTCCTCCCTTAGTGGGTTGTGAAGACTGATTCCTGCTATTCCCAGAGATCACATATTACAGGTGAGTAACTACGCTATTTCCAAGAACAAGCAGGAATGTAGTCTTCACATATGGGACTCACTAGCTACCAGGTACCAGACTGGCAATGGATGGGGGGGGGGGGGGGGTGTGGAGGGACAGCAGTGTGATCTCTGAGGCTAAAGCTTAGAGCTGAAGAGTGTGGACATGATATGACTCATTGGACTCAATTTCAGGAGGCTATGCCACCCCTAATGCTAGTCTGATCACTTTTAAAGTCTGGGACAGAGGATAGGAGTTGAGTCTAAGTCCCAACGACGTGCTAGAGTATTTAGTATTTATTTATTTAAACTTACTTTTATACTGCCTTTCTGTCATTCAAGGCGGTATACAGTTAACTGAAGGTGAAACAGGGTCATGGTGAACTAGAACAATATAACACTTGGTACAAAGTACAGTTTGGCCAAAGACAGCATCCTGATGGGTCTCTATCCCAACCATAGTGTGCAGCAAAAGCATGAATGTAGGACCAGGTAGCTGCCCGACAAATCTCATCAATGGATACTAATGGAGATTGGCTATGGAAGTTGCCATAGCCAGCAGTATTGTGAACATCCAAGAGAGTCCTGCATGCGCATAAGCAAATAAAATGCAATCTGCTATCCATCTGAATAGAGTTTGTTTTGTCACTGGTCGCTCAAGGTGACTGGGATTAAAGGAAATTAATAATTGAAAGGATGTTCTGTGATCTTTATCTTTATTCCATCACTTGATAGACCGCTTTGTCGAAACATTAAGCGGTTTACAATAAAACAAAGGTCAAACGCCACAAATCATAGAAACGGAACGCCATAAACAACAGGAAAGAGAAGAAAAAGGACAGAGTAAAAAACAATTAAAACCATAAACCCGATCAGAGTTCCGGAGGGTCGGACACAAATAGACAAATCCAAGGACAAAACAAAGGAAATACAAAAACAAGAGACGAACTCAATAGCAACAAAACGAATGGACCAACTGAAAACTTCAAGGAGGGACATCGGGAGGTAAATCGAAGGCTAGTTGGGACAGATGGGTTTTGAGTAGTGTCTTTAATTAAGGTTAGGAAGGCTCTAAATGGAGGGAAGATGGTAATGCATTCCACAACACAGGACTGAGAAAAAAGAAGGGTGAATGACGAGTTTGTCCCAGGTGTGCCTGTGATGGAGAAGGTAAGGACAAACGATTCGCATGCAAAGAGTGGAGCTGGCGATATGGAGTATGAAGGGAGATAAGGTCCGCAAGGTAAAGAGGATTATTAGTATGACTAGCACGGTGCGTCAAAATGAGAAATTTATAATGGAAGCGAAAGCGGAGAGGCAACCAATGGAGATGAAAGAGAACGGGAGTAATGTGATCAAAACGATGGGCAAACGTAATGAGGCGGGCTGCAGTGTTTTGAATAAGCTGTACGCGGCAAAGATGGTGATTTGGAAGATTAGCGAAGACAATATTACAATGGTCAAGCCTGCTGATCCTGAGTTCTATCCAAGTAGTAAGCCATCGCTCGCTTGCAGTCTAAGGTGTGTAGCGCTGTTTCAGCCCAAGATGCATGTGATCTCGTAAAAAAAAAATCACTCGGATTACCAACTGTTTTAGATGGAAGGAGGACACTACCTTCAGAAGGAAATGTGGATGGGTACAGATAACGATCTTGTCATGGTGAAACCGGATATAGGGCAGATCCACCACCAGAGCCCACAGTTCGCTGATGCAGCAAACTGAAGTGACAGCGATGAGGAAGATTATATTCCAAGATAGAAGCTTCAGTGAGGTGGTGGCTAAAAGCACGAGAGGTGGCTTTAGAAGTTGAATGAGAACCACACTGAAGTTCCAGGCCAGCTGAGGTGGCTTAATAGGTGGCTTGGACAGCAGGAGACCCCGCATGAAATGTGCTACTAAGGGCATGAGGAGATAGGCTGTCCATCCAGTGTTTGTGGGGTCACAATGGCACTAAGGTGAACTCTCAGTGAAATAGGTTTTAAGCTCTGCCAAGGATAAGTGGAGGACAGATTGCAGAATGGACTCCACCAGGCAAGCAAAGGGGTCAATGCTCTTAGGGGAGCACCAGAGGCCAAATTTACACCACTTGAAGGCATAAGATCACCTAGTGGAATCCTTATGTGATGCAAGGATATCTTTGACTTCCTGTGGCAGGTCAAGGTTAGCGAGCACTAGTACTTCAGTGGTCATGCTGTGAGGTATAGGGAGTGAAGTTTGGGATGGAGAGAGGATTTTGGGTGCTTATTTATTTATTTATTTAAACAGATTTGTATACCACCTTATCCGAGGCTGAGAGGTTGAAGCTGCACAAGGCAAAGAAGTAGAGGAAACCACTGTCAACTGGGTCAAAAGGAGGCTATGAGGATCATGGAACTTGTCAGCCTGTAGCTTGAACAGCATTTCGGGTGGAGGGCATGCACGGAGAAGAAACGTGTCCAAGGCCTGTCTGTGCAGGGACGGAAGCCTGGAGCAGCAGAGTGGAAGCCATGTGTTTTGCAGAGTGGTGAAGGGATCTATGAGTTGGGTTCCCCACGTTTGGAAGATTGAAGCAGCCATCTTGAAGGACTACAAAAAGGGACTGCTACTTCTGGAGAGAGATCTGCAATTTTAAGCATTTACTTCAGGGGATTTTTCTAAATCTTGGGGAAAAAGGAATGCGTTAGATTAAAGCTGATTAATCTGTGTAAATCGTCATTTATATATATGTCAAAAAGCAGCGGACCCAGCACAGATCCCTGGGGTACACCACTATTCACCTTTCTCCATTGGGAAAATTGGCCATTTAGCCCAACCCTCTGCTTTCTATCTTTTAACCAGTTCCTGATCCACAGTAGTACACTGCCTCCTATCCCATGACTCTTTAGTTTTGCCAAAAGTCTCTGATGAGGGACCTTGTCAAAGGCTTTCTGAAAGTCCAGATACACTATATCAACCGACTCACCTTTGTCTACCTGTTTATTCACACCTTCAAAAAAACATATCAGATTAGTAAGACAAAATCTTCCTTGTCTAAAGCCATGGTGGCTGTCTCCCATTAGGCCATGACTATCTACATGCTGTGTAATTTTGTCCTTTATGAAGGTTTCTACCATTTTCCTCGGTACTGACATCAGGCTCACCGGTCTGTAATTTTCCGGATCACCCCTGGACCCCTTTTTAAAAATTGGCGTTACATTGGCGACCCTCCAATTTTCAGGTATTACAGATGATTTTAATGAAAGTTCACAGATTACTAATAGCAGATGTGCAGTCTCATATTTTAGTTCTTTCAACACTATATCAACCGACTCATCTTTGTCCATCTGTTTAGTCACACTTTCAAAAAAACATAACAGATTAGTAAGACAAGATCTTCCTTGTCTAAAGCCATGTTGGCTGTCTCCCATTAGGCCATGACTATCTACATGCTGAGTAATTATATTCTTTATGATGGTTTCTACCATTTTTCCTGGTACTGATGTGAGGCTCACCGGTCTGTAGTTTCCCGGATCACCCCTCGAACCCTTTTTAAAAATTGGTGTTACATTGGCGATCCGCCAATCTTCAGGTATTAGAGATGATTTTAATGATAGTTCACAGATTACTAATAGCAGGTCTGCAATCTCATATTTCAGTTCTTTCAACACCCTTGGATGTATACCATCCGGCCCAGGTGATTTGCTACTCTTCAGTTTATCTAATAGTTGTAATACATCTTCCCGATGTATCGATATTTCCTTCAATTCTTCCGCACCTTTAAATACCACTTCAGTCATGGGTAACATCCTTACATCTTCCTCAGTAAAGACCGAAGCAAAGAATTCATTCAGTCTCTCCGCTATCGCCTTGTCGCCTCTTAGTGCCCCTTTAACACCTCTATCATCTAATGGTCCCAACTGACTTTCTCACAGGTTTTTTGCTACGAATGTACTTGAGAAAAATCTTTATTTCGTGTTTTTGCTTCCGCAGCTAGCTTCTTCTCAAATTTTCTCTTTGCCTTCTTTATCAATGCCTTGCATTTGACCTGCCAGTGCTTGTGCTGTTTCCAAGTTTCATCGTTTGGCTCTTTTTTCCATTTCCTGAAAGATGCTTTCTTGGCAACAACAGCCTCTCTGACCTCACCTTTAAACCATGCTGGCAGGTTTTTGCACTTCCTTCCACTTTTCTTAAAGCGTGGAATACAGCTGGTCTGGGCTTCCAAGATAGTATTTTTCAACAACACCCAAGCTTGATGTAAGCCTTTAACCTTTGCAACTGCTCCTTTTAGTTTTTTCTTAACTATTTTCCGCATTTTATCATAGTCTCCCTTTCAAAAGTTAAAATGTAGTACTGTGGATTTCCTTACTATCCCTCCTCCACTAATTAAATCAACGGTGATCATGCTATGATCACTATTGCCAAGTGGCCCCAACACCCTTATCTCTTGCACTAGATCTGGTGTTCCACTAAGGACTAGGTCTAATATGGCTTCCCCTCTCGTCGGTTCATGGACCAGCTGCTCCACGAAGCAGTCATTTATGTCATCTAGGAACTTTATCTCCTTAGCATGTACTGCCGTGACACTGACCCAGTCGATACCAGGGTAATTGAAATCGCCCATTATTATTACCACGCTGTAACTTTTGTTAGCTTCCTTGATTTCTTTGAGCATTTCATTATCCATTTGTTCATTCTGGCCAGGCGGTGAATAGTACACCCCCACCGCCATCGCCTTCCCCTTTTTACATGGAATTTCAATCCATAGAGATTCAACAGCAAATTTTGTTTCCTGCAAAACTTTAATCCTTTCTGACTCAATGCCCTCTCTAACATAGAGCGCAACCCCTCCACCAATTTGATGAGCTCTATCATTACGATATAGTTTGTACCCAGGTATCACAGTGTCCCACTGGTTGTCCTCCTTCCACCATGTCTCTGATATTCCAATCACATCTAACCTCTCATTTAGTGCTATATATTCTAACTCTCCCATCTTATTTTTTAGACTTCTAGCATTTGCATACAAGCATTTTAGAGACTGTATTTTATTCATATTAATTTGGCTATTGGTAGACATGGGTAATTTGGGATCTTTAAGCTGTGTCTGCTCCATACGTGAGGGCATTTGGGCTACTTTACTCTTTTTTGAAACCTCTCTGCTTTTGGTAGTATCCTTCAAGGATACATTCTTCCGAACCATCTGCTCTTGGGCGACTGTCGGCTTTCCCCTATTATCTAGTTTAAAAGCTGCTCTATCTCCTTTTTAAAGGTTAATGCCAGCAGCCTGGTTCCATCCCGGTTAAGGTGAAGCCCATCCCTTCGGAAGAGCCCCTACTTTCCCCAGACTGTACCCCAGTTCCTAACAAATCCAAACCCCTCATCTCTGCACGATTGTCTCATCCACGCATTGAAGCTCCGGAGCTCTGCCTGCCTTTTGGGTCCTGCACGTGGAATGGGAAGCATTTCGGAGAATGCTACCCTGGAAGTTCTGGATTTCAACTTCCTACTTAAAAGCCTAAATTTAGCCTCCAGAATCTCCCTACCACATTTTCCTATGTCATTGGTACCGACATGTACCAAGACAGCAGACTCCTCCCCAGCACTATCTAAGACCTTATCTAGGTGGCGCGTGAGGTCCGCTACCTTCGCACCAGGCAGGCATGTTACCAGGCGATCCTCACGTCCACCAGCCACCCAGCTATCTACATGCCTAATGATCGAATCACCAACTATAACGGCTGTCCTAACCCTTCCCTCATGGGCACATGGCCTTGGAGAAACTTCCTCGGTGTGAGAGGGTTTTACATCACCTGGAGGACAGGTCCTAGTTACAGGATCACTTCCTGCCACACCAGGGTGATGCTCTCCTGTCTCTTGACCTCTCTCCTCCATGGCAACAGGGATGCTGCCAGACTGGAATTGGGACTTCAGGACTATATCCATGTAGGTCTTGTCTATGTACCTCTCTGTCTTTCTTATGTTTTCCAAGTCTGCTACTCTAGCCTCTAGAGAACGGACTCGTTCCCTGAGAGCAAAGAGCTCCTTCCACGTAGTGCACACGTAAGACCTCTCACCAACTGGGAGAAAATCATACATGTGACATTCAATGCAAAAGACTGGAAAGCCCCCATCCCGCTGCTGGACTGCTGTCTGCATCTTAGTTTTAAGTTTTTGTTTAGATCTTTAAGTTCTTTACTTACTAAGGGTTGCTATGGATATTTATACCAATAAAACTGTACCTAATACGTTTAATATACCTTGTTCACCTGAAGCTTAATTAATCTCAGGTCCTTAGTGTATGTCTGATTTGGGTAACAAGCTTCACCTGAGAGCACCTCCTGTCTTTTAAGATGTGTAAGTACCTATAAAGCTATGATTATCCCAGAGGTGGGTGGGTGGGTGTGGGGAGGGAGGGAGGGAAATAACACTTATTAAAAGAGGGCTGCTACACAGTACCCTGTCCTGTGCTGCTGAGGTAAGCTATATTCTTATTTGATTTAAATTATAGCTCTTTGCTGCTGCTAGGCTCTAACTTATTATGAAATTTAAACTACAAGCTCTCTGCTGGGTTCTAAATTTAACCAGAAAGCTCTCTTCTGTGTTTTAAATTTAAACTAAAAGTACTTTGCTGATGCTAGGCCCTGAGTGACTATTAAATTAAAACTATAAGCTCTCTTCTGGGTATGAAATGCAACCAGAAAGTTCTCTTCTGTGTTTTAAATTTAAACTTAAACTGCTGCTACTTGTACCCAGTAGAGAGCTTCTAACTTAAATTTCATACTCAGTCAGGGCCTAGTATCAGCAAAAAGCTTTAGTTTAAATCAAATCAGAGTATTACTAAGCATAAAAGGAAAACCACAGTCAGTATTCTTTGAACCATAAATTATTTCCAAAGGGGCATTTTGAAAGACTTCCTCTAACCAAGCAAGGGTTGTGTGAATCACAGGACAAGGCACTGTGGAGCGGTCAACTTTTAATAAGTCTTCTTTCCCACCCACCCCTGGGATAATCATAGTCCTCTTAAAGGGAAGGAGGTGCCATACTCACTCACTCTCAGGTGAAGATATTTATCCTCATCAGGCACACATTAAGGACCTGAGATTAATTAAGCTCGAGGTGAACAAAGTCCATCAAACATATTAGGTATAAGTATCCGCAGCAAACCTTAGTAAGTAAACCACTTAAATTTATTTATTTATTTATTTAACACTCATTTATATACCGCATCTTCCAGAGTTCAGTTGCGGTGTACAGTTAACAACAATTAACAAAGCGTAATTTGTTTTACATAGAACATCTTAAAATTTTACATAGAACATCTTAAGTTAAACAAAGCAAAGTGTAATAAACTAAACAGTATATTTAAGCTAGAGCAGTGTGAGTAACAATTAACTAACAAAATGTAATGTCTAAACAGCATAAGACAGTACATAACTAGTTATTTAATTTAGTTATTTAATTATTTAAACACAACCTTAAAATAACTAAATTAAATAACTAAACACAACCTTAAAACTAAGATGCACACAGCATTAAGTGTCACATATATGATTTTCTCCCATTTGGTGAGGGGTCTTACGTGTGCACTAGGTGCAAGGAGCTCTTTCCTCTAAGAGAACGAGTTCGATCTCTGGAGACTAGACAGAGAGGTACATAGACAAGACCTAAAGGGATACAGTACTGAAGTCCCACCTCGAGTCTGGCAGCATCCCTGTTGCTATAGAGGAGAGAGGTCATATGACAGGAGAGCATCACCCTGGTGTGATGTAAAACCCTCTCACATCGAGGAAGTTTCTCCAGGGCCATGTGTCCATGAGGGAAGGGTTAGGACAGCCGTTATAGTTCGTGATTCAATCATTAGGCATGCAGATAGCTGGGTGGCTGATGAATATGAGGATCACCTGGTAACATGCCTGCCTGGTGCGAAGGTAGCAGACCTCATGCACCACCTAAACAAGGTCTTAGATAGTGCTGGGGAAGAGTCTGCTGTCATGGTACATATCAGAACCAATGACATAATAAAGTGTGGTAGGAAGGTTCTGGAGGCTAAATTAGGCTTTTAGGTAGGAAGTTGAAATCCAGAACTTCCAGGGTAGCATTCTCTGAAAGGCTTCATATTCCAGGCGCAGGATCCAAAAGGCAGGCAGAGCTCCGGAGTCTCTATGCGTGGATGAGACGATGGTACAAGGAAGAGGATTTTGGATTTGTTAGGAGCTGGGGAACATTCTGGGGAAAGGAGGGGCTCTTCCGAAGGGATGGGCTCCACCTTAAAAAGGATGTAACCAAGCTTCTGGCATTAACCATTAAAAAAGAGATAGCTCTCCTCTATTGTCTAGTTTAAAAGCTGCTCTGACAGCAGCCCAAGAGTGCACAGTTCGGAACAATTTATCTTTGAAGGATACTAGCAAATGACCGAAGTTAGGGCATATCAGCAGAAAGTTACAAGTACATTCACAACAAAAGGCCTGTGAGAGAGTCAATTGGACCATTAGATGATAGAGGGGTAAAAGGGGCAGTAAGAGGAGACAAGGCTATAGCGGAGAGACTGAATGAATTCTTTGCTTCAGTCTTTACAGAAGAAGATGTAAGGATGTTACCCAAGACTGAAGTGGTATTTAAAGGTGATACTGCAGAGGAATTGAGAGAAATATCGCTACACCGAGAAGATGTATTACAACTATTTGATAAACTGAATAGTAGCAAATCACCTGGACCGGATGGTATATATCCAAGAGTGTTGAAAGAACTAAAATATGAGACTGCACATCTGCTATTAGTAATCTGTGAACTTTCATTAAAATCATCTGTAATACCTGAAAATTGGAGGGTCGCCAATGTAACGCCAATTTTTAAAAAGGGGTCCAGGGGTGATCCGGAAAATTACAGACCGGTGAGCCTGATGTCAGTACCGAGGAAAATGGTAGAAACCTTCATAAAGGACAAAATTACACAGCATGTAGATAGTCATGGCCTAATGGGAGACAGCCACCATGGCTTTAGACAAGGAAGATTTTGTCTTACTAATCTGATATGTTTTTTTGAAGGTGTGAATAAACAGGTAGACAAAGGTGAGTCGGTTGATATAGTGTATCTGGACTTTCAGAAAGCCTTTGACAAGGTCCCTCATCAGAGACTTTTGGCAAAACTAAAAAGTCATGGGATAGAAGGCAGTGTACTACTGTGCATCGGGAACTGGTTAAAAGATAGAAAGCAGAGGGTAGGGCTAAATGGCTAATTTTCCCAATGGAAAAAGGTGAATAGTGGAGTACCCCAGGGATCTGTACTGGGTCCGCTACTTTTTGACATATTCATAAATGACCTGCTAAAGGGAATAACTAGTGAGGTTATCAAATTTGCAGACGACACAAAACTGTTTAAAGTTGTTAAAACCCAAGAGGACTGTGGAAAACTGCAGGAGGATCTGGATAAATTTAATGTGGACAAGTGCAAAGTTATGCACCTAGGAAAGAACCCACACTATGGTTACACGATGCAAGGTTCTACTTTGGGAACCACCACCCGGGAAAAAGATTTAGGAGTCATCGTGGATAACATGTTAAAACCCTCCGCCCAGTGTGCAGCGGCGGCCAAGAAAGCAAATAGAATGCTAGGTATCATAAGGAAAGGAATGGAAAATAAAACAAAGGATATTATAATGCCTCTGTATTGTTCCATGGTACGACCGCACCTTGAATATTGTGTGCAATTCTGATCACCGTATCTTAAAAAGGATATAGCGTTATTAGAAAAGGTACAGAGAAGAGTCACCAAAATGGTAAAGGGGATGGAAGGCTACTCCTATGAAGAGAGGCTACAAAGGTTAGGGCTCTTCAACCTGGAAAAGAGACGGCTGAGTGGAGATATGATAGAGGCCTATAAATTAATGAATGGAGTGGAATGGGTAAACGTAGATCGATTGTTTATGCTATCAGAATATAGAAAAACTAGGGGACATGTAATGAAGCAACAGGGCAAACTATTTAAGACAAATAAGAGAAAATATTTTTTCACTCAACGTGTAATCAAACTTTGGAGTTTGTTACCGGAGGATGTAGTAAGAGCTGTTAGTGTAGCTGGGTTTAAAAAAGGTTTGGACAAGTTCTTGGAGGAAAGGTCCATAAATAGTAATTAGATCTTACCTGCTAATTAGTGTTCCTGAAGGAACGACAGTCCAGTCCCTTTACTACTGGGTTGCGCAACCCTTCCAGCAGCTTGGAGGCTGAGCCCAACCTTTTTGGGGATGGAGCGGTATAAATACCACTGGGACCACCCCCCAACTCCAGTATTCGAATGAAAAAGCAGATATAACCAACTATTGTACACAACCTACCTAAGAAAACATTTTAAGAAATATAAAGCACTCACTTATTTAAAGAATGAAAAGGTTCTCTTTTTTTTTTTTTTTTTGGATATCATAGGAAAGGATATGCGGAAAGGCAACGGGCGGAGTGGGTTTGTCCGAGCTTGCCGCCGCGGGTCTGCGCTCGTTCAGATGGTCTGCGTTCGTTCCGAAGGTCTGCGTTCATTCCGATGCCTTCCTATAATCAATAGCTTTTTAACTTTAGCCGGAATCGGGAGGGATCAGGGACTGGACTGTCGTTCCTTCAGGAACACTAATTAGCAGGTAAGATCTAATTACTATTTCCTTATCGTCACTCCAGTCCAGTCCCTTTACTACTGGGATGTACCCGAGCAGTTCAACCCTGGGTGGGGTCTGGCATACCGGAATGAAGAACCGCCAGGCCAAAACGAGCGTCCGCTGCACTCTGAACGTCTAACCTGTAATGCTTGGTGAAGGTATGGAGAGAGGACCAAGTCGCCGCCCTACATATGTCCAGGGGGGGAACTAGACTGAATTCCGCCCAAGAGGTAGCCTGCGCCCTAGTAGAATGTGCCCGCAGGCCCATGGGAACTTGCTTCCCCTTCAGGATATAGGCGGAGGCTATTGCCTCCCTGATCCATCTAGAGATGGAGGCCTTGGCCGCCGCCTCCCCTTTGTGTGGGCCCCCGAACTGAATGAATAGTCGGTCGGACTTTCGAAAGGGCGCTGTGCGAGAGAGGTATCGCTTCAGGATTCTCCGGATGTCTAGGAGTCGAAGCTTGCTATCCTTGGCTTCCAACCCTTCTTTGGCGAAGGCCGGGAGGGTCACCGTCTGGTTCAAATGAAAGGGAGATATAACTTTAGGCAAGAAGGAGGGAACCGTGCGCAGAACTACTTTGTCCTTGAGAAATGACAGAAAAGGCGGCTGAGCGGACAGCGCTTGTAGTTCCGAGATCCTCCTGGCCGAACAGATGGCGATTAGGAAGACAGTCTTCAGGGTTAAATCTTTTAGGGAGGCCTCCTTTAATGGTTCGAAGGGATTCCCGATCAAGGCATTTAGCACCAGGTTAAGGTCCCAAGGGGGGATGATGGACCTCCGTTGCGGACGTAGGCGTTTCATCACCGCCCTTAGGAACCTTGAGACATCGGCGTGGGCCCCTAAGGGTTTGCCACGGACCTTGCCTCTGTAGCAAGCGATGGCCGCGAGCTGGACCCTTAAGGAGCTGTGAGCCAGGCCCTTGTCCAACCCTGCCTGCAAGAATTCCAGGACCTCCGGAACGGAGGCCGAGAGTGGCTTCTTTTGGTGCTCCGCGCACCAGGATTCGAAGATGCGCCAAACTCGTACGTAAGACAGGCAGGTTGAGCGCTTCTTGGCTTGCAGCAGAGTTGAGACTACTGCCCCTGAGTAACCTCGTTTCAGGAGCCGTGCCCTTTCAATAGCCAAGCCGTAAGCGAGAACCGATCCACGTGTGGCATTCGAACCGGACCTTGACTTAGCAGATCCCTCTTGCAAGGGAGCCGCCAAGGATGGTCGGCGATCATCCTCACCAGATCCGCGTACCATGGTCGGCGAGGCCAATCCGGGGCTATGAGGATTACCAACCCTTTGTGTGCCTCTATCCGCTGGAGGACCTTTCCGATGAGAGCCCAAGGGGGGAATACATAGAGGAGGCCCTCCGAAGGCCACTTTTGGGAGAGGGCATCCAGGCCCTCTGACATTCTTTCCTTCCGCCGACTGAAGAATCTGTCCACCTTGGCTGACGAGAAGCGTGCCATGAGGTCCATGACTGGGACTCCCCAGCGAGCTACTATTTGGCTGAAGGTCTCCTGTTCCAGTTCCCACTCTCCGTGGTCTATCTTGCACCTGCTGAGGAAGTCGGCTGTGACGTTGTCCGCGCCCGCCACGTGTTGAGCTGAAATCGCCTGCAGATGGGCTTCGGCCCACTGGCAGAGGGTGTCCGCCTCCTTTTCGAGGCCGTGGCTGCTGGTGCCTCCCTGGTGATTGATGTAGGCCACCGTGGTGACATTGTCGGAGAGGACGCGAATCGCTCATCCCTGTACCAAGGCTTCGAGAGCCTTGAGTGCTAGGGTGACGGCCCGCAATTCCAGTCTGTTGATGGGCCATTGCGATTCCAACGGTGTCCAGCGCCCCTGGACAAAACGGTCTCCGCAGTGTGCTCCCCAGCCTGATAGGCTGGCATCCGTCGTCAATAGTACCCACCGAGGGGGTTCTAGAGGCATCCCGCGATCCAGGTTCCTTGGGCATCTCCACCAGTGGAGTGCCTGTTTGGTCCGCGGAGCACAAGGTAACTGCAGAGAGAGGGGATGATGCTGGGGCGACCACCGTCACAACAGAGACCGTTGCAATGGTCGCATGTGGGCCCTGGCCCATGGTACAACCTCTATCGCCGCCGCCATTGTTCCCAGAAGCTGAAGATAATGCCACGCCGATGGGCTTCTTCTGGCCAGAAACTGAGAGACTAGAAGTCTTAGATCCCTTGACCTTGTTCGTGACAAGAATACTCTGCCGCTGTTGGTGTTGAATCTTGCCCCGAGGTACTCGAGTTCCTGGGAGGGAGTCAGTCTGCTCTTTGCTCGGTTGATGACCCACCCCAAGTCCTCTAGGACCTGGATCACTCTGGCCGTTGCCGAGCGGCTTTCTTCTTCGGACTTTGCCCGGATCAGCCAATCGTCTAAGTAAGGTTGAACTAATATTCCCTCCTTCCGAAGGAAGGCCGCTACAACCACCATTACCTTGGTAAATGTTCTGGGAGCCGTAGTTAGGCCGAAGGGTAGGGCCTGGAACTGAAAGTGGCCTGCTGGGACAGCGAATCTCAGGAACTGTTGGTGAGACTTCCTGACCGGGATATGTAAGTAGGCTTCTGTCAAATCTAGGGATGTCAGGAACTCCCCTTCCCTGACGGCCGCTATGACCGAACGTAGAGTCTCCATGCGGAAGTGCGGCACTCTGAGGCAGCGATTGACCTGTTTTAGATCCAGGATCGGTCGCAGGGAGTCTTCCTTCTTTGGCACAACGAAATAGATCGAGTACCGACCTGAGCCGCGCTGGCTTGGCGGCACGGGGATCACGGCTCCGAGCGCTACTAGGCGTGCGAGAGTTTCCTCTACTGCCGCCCTTTTTGCAGCGGATCCGCAGGGGGATCGGACAAAGGCCGGGGGTATTTGTTCTGCGAATTCGAGGGCATAGCCTTCTCTGATTACCTCTAGGACCCATTGATCGGACGTGACACGGGACCAGGCGGGAAGAAAGAGCGTCAAGCGACCGCCTATCAGGCGCCTTCCCTCCTGGGCCCCCGTCATCTCATTGTTGTTTTCTGGAGCCCGAGAAGGAGGAAGAGGCTGCGCCAAAGCCTCTGCCAGCTCCCCGGAACCCCCTGAAACCTTGACCCTTTGAGGGAAACCGGCCCTTGGAAAAGGGGGCTGGCCTAGTTGGGCGAAACCTCCGGGAGTCCCTAGGCTGGGTACGCACTGGGGGAAGGGAGCGCCCCTGTTTTTGTCTGTCTTCCGGAAGCCTGCCTCCCTTCGACTCCCCAGGTCCTTGACTAACTTCTCTAAATCTTCACCGAATAAGAGCTTCCCCTTAAAAGGAAGTCGGCTCAGGCGCGACTTAGAGGAGGCATCCGCTGCCCAATTTCTTAGCCAAAGATACCGCCTAGCCGCCACCACCGAGGCCATGTTTTTGGCCAAACTTCTGATGAGGTCATACTGACTATCCGCTAAATAGGCTGCTCCGGATTCCACCCTAGCCGAGTTGCCCTGTGTTTCGGCCGCTGATCCGTCTGTTGTCTGGATCTGCTGAGCCCACCTTAAACAGGCCCGAGCCACCCAAGCTCCTGACACAGAGGCCTGCAAGGCGAGAGCGCTTATGTCAAAGGCTTGTTTCAGGAGCGTATCCACCTTCCTGTCTTGAGCGTCTCTTAAGGCCGTGGCGCCTTCCACTGGGATAGTGGTCTTTTTGGTGACTGCTGATACCGCTGCAGCCACCCTGGGGGACTTCAGCAGTTCTTTGTCCGACTCTGGAAGAGGGTAGAGGCGAGCCATGGTTCGTACCCCTCTCAAGGTTGATTCTGGTTGATCCCACTCCTCCTGTATCATCTGACGTACCACCCTGTGGACAGGGAAAACTTTCTGGGACCTTCTGATCACCTGAATTAAGGGATCTTCTAGTGCCTCATCATCTGCCGGGGAGTCAGAGGCTACGTTGAGGGCTTTTAGGAACTCATTGATTAAGGAAGGGAGCTCTTCTCGGCGAAAAACTAACAATGCGAGAATGGTCCTCCTCTGGGATCTCTCCTTCTTCCAGCTCCTCCTCCTCGTCCTCCAGCTCCCTTTCCGAGCCCTCTTCCTCTGGGGTGCCCTGAGAAAGGGGTGGGAGGATCTCTTCGCTCATTAGTCTGGTACGCTTGGAGGGTATCCCTGAATCCGGACCGCTTGCTCTCCTAGGTCTGGTTGGTCTGGTTTCTGCTGTGGGAGCTGTATCGCCTGGTCCAAGCCCCTGCTTGCGCATGCAGTATGCTTGGTGTAGCAATAGGATAAAGTCAGGGGAGAAGAGATCTCCGACCCCCCCATCCGCCGTGGAACGGGACGGAGGGGGTGCGAGAACCTCTGAGTTAGTGGTCGGGGGTAATTGGACCCCCACCTCCGCTTCCAGGGGGTCCCCGGTCATCTGAGGCCCCTGGGGTATGGGCAAGCTGAGTTCTTGCTCTACGGAGGTGGAGACTGCCGCACAAGCTCTACAGATGCCTGATTCTGAGGATGTGCCCCTCCGAGTGCCACAGGATGGGCACTTTGACTTAGTAGCCATGTTTTCCAGGAGGCTCAATGGAGCGGAGCGTAAGTGACCCGGTCTAACCAATGCACTGTAGGAGGGAGACTCCACAATCACCCCACAAGTCAACTAAAATCCCCCAAAAAGAAAAATGTGCAAAAAAGAAATGCTGTAGCAGGACAGCTCTCCCCACGATGTCCCCTCCCCCCAGTAATGTCAGCGTTTTCGCGGGCAATGGGATGGCCTTGGAGCTGCAGGAAAGGCAGGCTCACAGTAAATAAATTAAAGGCAAAAGTTAAGGCAAAATAAAGTAAAATTAATTTAAACATTAAATAATGAAATGAAATGCTGCCGATCCAGGCTAATACTTGCAGTTTGAAGATTGTTCTGCAAGCAGGACCCGCTCCGCGATTCCTCTCCGTCGGCTCAACACGTGGTAGGCCTCAGCCACGTGGAGCCCGGGATGGAGGATCGCGCGTCTGCCCACTGCCTGAGTTCCGGCCTTTACCGCTGCGAAGAGAGGGGCGGGCTCCGCGTCGCCACCGCTGCAGACGCCGCCGCTTATGAGCCCTCCGAAACTGTTGATTCGGGGCTCCGGGAATCTCGGCCGCACCCCGCTGCACCGGGGGAGGGGGGGCGAGTAGGTTCCCTTCACGTCGCTGCCTCTAGCGCTCAGCCGCCTCGGGGGCTTCGGCGCGAGGCAGGATAGCTCCTGGAAATGCAGAAAGGACTCCGGCACAGAAGGTAAGGAGATCCTTCTTCCCCCTGCAGCAGGCAGCTCAGGCAAGTCCTCCGGTCTCCAGCCCGGCCCGGGGGAGGGGGGGAGTGGGAGAGAGAATGCAGGAAGAATTAAAGGTACAGGAATCAAATAAAATGAAACAATCTCCTTAAGCAAAAAACAAATGACAAAAAACTAACTAAGATAAATTAGCTAACATAGGATAAGGCAGGACTCCAGTAAGCCCTAGGCTTACGGAACCCTCCAGCTGCTTGGAGGCTGAGAATACTGGAGTTGGGGGGTGGTCCCAGTGGTATTTATACCGCTCCATCCCCAAAAAGGTTGGGCTCAGCCTCCAAGCTGCTGGAAGGGTTGCGCAACCCAGTAGTAAAGGGACTGGACTGGAGTGACGATAAGGAAACCATTATTAAAAAGGGACCCAGAATATCAATGCTTGACCCAATACAAGCATTGTGGAACCTGTGTCTTTTCGGGATACTGCTAGGTATGTATGACCTAGATTGGCCACTGTTGGAAACAGGATACTGGGCTTGATGGACCTTGGTCTGACCCAGTATGGCATATCTTATGTTAGCCCAAATGCCCTTGAGTACAGAGCAGACAGAGCTTAAAGATTCCAAATTACCCCTGCCTAGATAGCCAGATTAATACGAATAAAATACAGCCTCTGAAATGCTTGTATGCAAATGCTAGAAGTCTAAAAATAAGATGGGAGAGTTAGAATATATAGCACTTAATTAGAAGTTAGATATTATTGATATCTCAGAGACATGGTGGAAGGAGAACAACCAGTGGGACACTGTGATACCTGGGAACAAACTATATAGTAATGACAGAGTGCAACGCTTCCACAAATTTGATTTGCTCTATGTTAGAGAGGACATTGAATCACAAAGGATTAAAGTTTTGCAGAAAAAAATTCACTGTAGAATCTCTATGGATTGAAATTCCATGTAGGAAGGGGAAGGCAGTTGGGAAGCTACCAATAATAATAATGGGTGATTTCAATTATCCTGGTATCGACTGGGTCAGTGTCAAGGCAGGACATCTTAAGGAGATAAAGTTTCTAGATGAAATAAATGACTGCTTCTTGGAGCAGTTGGTTCAAGAACGGACCAGAGGGGAAGTCATTTTAGACCTAGTCCTTCGTGGAATGCGAGATCTGGTGCCAGAGATAAGGGTGTTGGGGCCACTTGGCAATAGTGATCATAGCATGATTGTGTTTGATTTAATAAATGGAGGAGGGACGGTAAGGAAATCCACAGTACTACCTTTTAACTTTCAAAAGGGAGACTATGATAAAATGAGGAAAATGGTCTTTTCTTAACTAAGGGGAGCAGTTGCAAAGGTTAAAGATTTGCATCAAGCATGGGTGTTTAAAAATACTATCTTGGAAACCCAGACAAGTTGTATTCCACGCTTTAAGAAAAGTGGAAGGAAGTCCAAAAAACTGCCAGCATGGTTTAAAGGCAAGTTCAGAGAGGCTGCTATTGCCAAAAAAGAGTGCAGTATATAAGAGATGTTAAATAAATAAAATAAATAAATAAAAGTATCTTTCAGGAAATGGAAAAAGGAGTCAAATGACAAAAACTGGAAACACAAGCACTGGCAAGTTAGATGCAAGGCAGGCAGGCAAAGTGAGAATTTGAGAAGAAACTTTCTGTGGAAGCAGAGACACATAATTTATTTATTTAGCTGTATTTATATCCCGCTTTTCACCGGGTCAAAGCGGTCAATTGGGGGATACATTTAACACGAGGGGATATGAGACACATATGCTAATACTTACAGGGAACATGGGCAATGGAGGGTTAAGTGGCTTTCCCAAGACCACAAGGAGTGCCTATAGGACTAGAAATCCTAGACCCTCCGGCCTGAGATTGCTGTCCCCTGGTGGGACTTGAACCCCTGGCCCTCTGGCCTGAAGTACCTTGTCCTAACCACTAGACCACTCCTCCCTCCTAATAATAATAATAAATAATTATAATAATAATAAATAATAATAATAATAAAGACTTTTTCAAGTACATTCGTAGCAAAAAACCTGTGACAGAGTCAGCTGGACCATTAGATGATAGAGGGGTAAAAGGGGCACTAAGAGGGGACAAGGCCATAGTGGAGAGCTTGAATGAATTCTTTGCTTCAGTCTTTACTGAGGAAGATGTAGGGATGTTACCCAGGACTGAAATGGTATTTAAAGATGATGCCGCAAAAAGAATTGAAAGAAATATTGATACACCGGGAAGATGTATTACAACTATTTGATAAACTGAAGAGTAGCAAGTCACCTGGACCGATGGTATATATATCAGAGGGTGTTGAAATTATGAACAGTAGGTCTGCAATCTCATATTTCAGTTATCTGTGAACTATCATTAAAATCATCTGTAATACCTGAAGACAGGAGAATGGCCAGTGTAACTCCAATTTTCAAAAAGGGTTCTAGGGGTGATCCGGGAAACTACAGACTGGTCAGCCTTACGTCAGTGCCCATAGTTCTAGGAGGTTGATCAGATGCTCTCCCTAAACCATCTTGGGAGGCATCTGTTAGGGTGCATCAAGGTCGAGGCATCTGAAAGGGTGACCTTCTGAGTAGGTTCTGTGGAGAACATCACCACTGAAGAGACTTGATCAGTTGAGGTGTGATGTGGATCTTTGCTTGCATCCATTGAGAAGACAGAGTCCATTGGGCTTGTCGCATGTGTAATCGAGCATAGGGGGGGATGACATGGACTGTGGAGGTCATGTGTTCCAACAGTTGTAGCATCTCTCAAGCTGTTACATGGCTTTACTGCTGCATTCCTTTCGCCAGCTTGAGGAGGCAGGTATGACGATCTTGTGGAAGAAAAGCTTAGGCCTGTTGAGTGTCTAAGAATGCTCCAATGAACTCCAGATGTTGGGATGGAGTGAGGTGAGACTTCGGGAAGTTTAAGACAAATTCCAGATGTTGGAGCATTTTGATGGTGTGATGAAGGGAGAGTTTTACCTGAGGGGAGTCTTCCCTGATTAGCCAGTCGTCTAAGTATGCAGACAGGCAGTGACTACTGCCATGCGTTTTGTGAAACTCACAGTGCAGAGGCTAAGCTGAAGAGCAGCACCCAATATTGATAATGTTTTCCCTGAAACATGAAGTGCAGATACTGTCGGTGTATGGGATGGATCACTACATGCGTGTACGCCTCCTTTAGGTCTAGAGAACATAACCAATCGTGTCTCTGGAGGTATGGAAGAAGAGTTCCTGGGGAAATCATTTTGACTTTTTCTTGGACCAGGAACTTGTTTAGGTCTCTGAGATCTAAGATGGGCCTGAATCATCCTATTTTCTTTGGGATGAGAAAATATGGAGAGTAGAAGCTCATCCCCTCCTGAGGAGGAGCAACTCTTTCTATGGTGCCCTGGGACAACAGGCTTAAGAGAGTGCTTTCAAAGGGATGGGTGGCATAGTCCCCTGTGAAGCTGGTGGTGGGTAAAGTATTGAAGTGAAGAAGATATCCCCTTTGGACGATACTGAGAGTCCACTGTTCTGAAGTTATGAGGTGCTACCTGTGGGCATAACAACAGAGTCTGTCTGCAATGTGGAGGGGCTGGGGACCCTCCAGAGGCAGAGTGACAGTGTTCTCTAGGAAGCAGTCAAAAACTAGGCGCAAGTTGTACCCGAGTCTCTGGTTGAGGCTTAGGAGCCTTGGGCTTTTTGAATTGGTGAGGGGCTGCTGCCATTGTTGAGAATGCTGAGGCTGGTAGGTAGCTGAAGGTGGTTAGGAAGGATAATACCTCTTCTTAGAATAGAAAGTGGAGTGGAGGAGTAGCCTAGTGGTTAGAGCAACTGCCTAGTACCCAGAAGATCAAGGGTTCAATTCCCACTGCACGCCTTGTGACTTTGGGCAAGTCACTTTACCCTCCACTGCCTTGGAAGAAAAGGCTGGCAATCTACTTCTGGTGATACATTGCCAAGAAAACCCAGAGGTAGCTGGGTCGCTATGAGTCAACATTGACTTGATGGAACAAAAAAAAATAGAAAGGCTTCTTGGGAAGAGCCTTCCTTTTGGAAGGATCAGACATCTTTCTGGAAGGGCTTTTGTGACATGATGTCACCCTCAATCTCTCCAGCTTTTTCTCTCCAATCTTTACCAAAACGGTTTTCTCCTGTACTTGGGATATTGGGCAGCTTGTCCTGGACCCACTGTTCGAGATCTGATGCCTGTAAACAGGCCATCCTGCAGAGGTTCTGCTTGTTGACTCAACAGACTGCAGAAGCTCTGCTTGTTGACTCAACAGCATCAAAAGAGGCCCTGGTAATAAATTTAGAATTATTTTGGCCTTGCTTTACGAGTGTCTGGCATGCACTCCATTTGTCATCAGAAGAACGGGGGCAAACGTCTCCAGATCCCTGGTGACATACTTTAGAAACATGCCCATGTATAGCATGTAGAGTTTAGTCTGGAGGCCAACATGCATGCCTGAAAGCATTGACGCCCAAAGGAATAGTGTGCTTGCCCCAGTACCAGTATTGTGGAACCTGTCTCTTTTGGGGAAACTGCTAGATACTTGTGACCTAGATTTGCCACCGTTGGAAACAGGATACTGCACTTGATGGACCTTGGACTGACCCAGTACAGCATTTCTTATTTTTATTTATTTTATTTTTATTTATTTAGCTGTATTTATATCCCGCTTTTCACTGGATCAAAGTGGTCAATTGGGGGATACATTTAACACGAGGGGATATGAGACACATACGCTAATACTTACAGGGAACATGGGCAATGGAGGGTTAAGTGGCTTGCCCAAGACCACAAGGAGTGCCTATAGGACTAGAAATCCCAGACCCTCCGGCCTGAGACTGCTGTCCCCAGGTGGGACTTGAACCCCCGGCCCTCCGGCCCAAAGTACCTTGTCCTAACCACTAGGCCACTCCTCCCTCCAATCTTATGTTAGTAGGCTGCAGGAGATATATGAGAGAGGAAGAGAAACTGGGTTAAGGTAGGCTGCAGGCGTTATACCAGAGAGTGGGTGAAGGTAAGCTGGGCAATGTGACAGAGAAAGAGCAACTGGGTGAAGGTAGGCTGCAGGGGTTATATAAGAGAGAGAGACTGGGTGAAGGTAAACTGGATTATATGAGAAAGAGTGGATGAAAGTAGGCTGGGTGATATGACACAGAGAGAGAGACTGGCTGAGGATAGGCTACGGATGTTAGATGAGAGAGAGACTGGGGGAAGATAGGCTGCGGGAGTTATAAGAGAGAGAGAGACTGGGTGAAGGTAAACTGCAGGGATTATATGAGAGAGAGCGGGTGAAGGTAGGCTGGGGGATATGACACAGAGAGAGAGACTGGCTGAAGATAGGCTACAGATGTTAGATGAGAGACTGGGGGAAGGGTAGCCTGCAGGAGTTATGAGAGAGAGAGAGAAAGAGCAACTGGGTGAAGGTAGGCTGCAGGGGTTATATAAGAAAGAGAGAGACTGGGTGAAGGTAAACTGCAGGGATTATATGAGAAAGAGAGGGTGAAGGTAGGCTGGGGGGATATGACACAGAAAGAGAGACTGGCTGAAGATAGGCTATGGAAGTTAGATGAGAGAGAGAGACTGGGTGAAGGTAGACTGGGTAATATGGCATAGAGAGAGAGAGAGACTGCCTGAAAACAGGCTACGGATGTTAGGTGAGAGAGAGACTGGGTGAAGGTAGCCTGCAGGAGTTATATGAGAGGGAGAGAGAGAGACTGGCTGAAGATAGGCTACGGATGTTAGATGAGAGAGAGACTGGGGGAAGGTAGCCACCTGGTTATTCCTACTTATGTACTTCTCGTCGGGGGAGAGCTGGTGGAGGAGTAGCCGTTATACACCGCTCCTCCTTCTCTCTCTCTGAGCCTTCTACATCTCCTTCCTTAGCATACCCTGAGTCCTTACTTCTTCGGACTGAATCCCCTAATCTTCCCTGTCATTTTCTTCTTCTTTATGCCCCTCCTTCTCTTACCGCAGCCACTTGGGACTCCTTGTTAAACACCATCTTGGAAGCTTCGCTACAGTACCCCTCTCTTCTAATATTAGGTGATTTCAATATTCACGTAGACTCTCCCTCTTCGGCTAGGGATCTCTCTTTTCTTTTCTTTTCTTACCTTCCTATCTGATTTGTCCCTCCGGCAATTTGTCTCTTTTCCAACCCACTCTGCAGGGCACTCCCTTGATTTAATTATTACCTCCACTTTCTCCCATATCCTTCCCTCTTCCCTCTTCCCTCTCCTCCCTCCCTCTCCCCTGGTCCGATCATTTTTGTCTTTTTTTCTCTCTCCCTGCTCTCTCTTCCCCATCGGTCTCTCTTTTCTGTCCTTCTGGTAACACTTCAGCTCAACCGTTACTCACTCGTGCAATTTCATCAGATACCCTATCTAACTTTCCCCCTTCCACTTCCTTATTCCCAGCAGATTTTGGATCTCTCTCACTTGATACCCAGGCACACCTCTGGCACTCTTCTCTCTCTTCAGCCCTGGACTCTGTTGCTCCCTTTCGCCTTTCGCCCCCGCCCACCTCCCCGACGTCATCCGCATCACCCCTGGTATCCCCCCGGTCTCTTATTACACCGGAAATATCTCCGACGGGCTGAACATTACTGGCGGGCTCATCCATCGCCATCCTCTCTGCAATCCTTTCGCGAATGTCACAGACAGTATCGTTCTCTCCTCCATTCCGCTAAACGCAACTACTATTCTAATCTCATTTCTACCTCTTCCAACTCCTCTCGTCAATTGCATGCTGTTCTCCGCACTCTCACTGCTACTCACTCCTCCGGTCTCTCTCCCTCCCTTTCTGTACCCCCTGACCCCACTGCACTTGCCTCCTTTTTTGTGTCTAAGGTTCATAATCTTCGTCAGTCTTTCTCCACCTGTCCCTCACCTCTTTCCCCTCCCCCTTTACCTTGTCCTACCTCCATTCCTTCCCCTACCTCTCCCCTCCCTATTCTATCACATTCCTGGTCTTCCTTTGAACCAATCTCGTCAGCAACATTACATGAGACCTTTATCTCTATTCGTAAGACTACCTGCTCTGCCGACCCCATCCCCTCACGTTGGCTTTTAGAACCATCATTGCTCTTGTCTCCACTTATACTCACTCTCTATAATACTAGCCTATCCTCCGGTCTTTTTCCCACACCCTGGAAGCACGCTGTCGTCCGTCCCATTCAGAAATCTCATACCTCTGATCCTGTCACCCTTTCAAACTGGCGTCCCATTTCCAATCTTTGCTTTCTTTCAAAACTCCTTGAAAAACTCGTCTTTCTTCAACTTTCCTCCCACCTTGAATCTTCCCTCACTCTCCACCCTCGACAATCTGGTTTCCGTCCTGGCCATAGCACTGAATCTATCCTCCTTTCCCTCCTTAACGAACTCCACCACGCGCACGACCATGGTCTTATCTCTCTTGTTGTTTCTCTCGACCTCTCTGCGGCCTTTGACCTGGTGGATCACCGTACCCTTCTAGATCGTCTTCACAACGCTGGTGTTTCAGGTACTGTTCTTCACTGGTTTCACTCCTTTCTCTTTAACCGTTCTTTTACTGTTGTCTCCGGATCTTCCTCCTCTGCTCCCACCCCCCTCACCTGTGGTGTGCCCCAGGGATCTGTTCTTGCCCCTCTTCTTTTTAATGTTTTCTTGGCTCCTCTTGCACTGGTTGTTCAGCAATTTAGTATCTCCGCGTATTATTACGCGGATGATATTCTTTTTGTACTTCACACTGATTCTCTTAAACCGGATATTACACCTCTTAATAACTGTCTTTCCGCCGTTGCATCTTGGTTCTCCTCTAATTATCTACATGTTAATCCTTCCAAATCGTTTGCCACTTGGTTTACTCTGGGGAGCACCCTCTCACCCACGTGTGCACCAATCTTCTCTTCCCAACCTATTCCTCTGGTCTCTTCTTTCCGCTATCTCGGTGTGGTTCTTGACTCTGCTCTTTCCTTCCGGGAACATATTTCTTCAGTAGTTCAACGCTCCTTTTATTCTCTTAAACAATTACGAGCTGTCCGCCCCTTTCTCTCTTCTTCTGCACTAGCTACACTTCTACTTTCCCTAGTAATATCTCGGCTTGACTATTGTAACGTTGTCTTGGCAGGTCTTCCAAAATCCCAAATTACTCGAATTCAACGCATCCAAAATACCGCAGTCCGTCTCCTCACTCACGCTTCCCGGTTTGATCACGTCACTCCTCTTCTTCAACAACAACACTGGTTACCGGTACCTTTCCGCATCCACTTTAAGATTCTTGTTTTTGTTCACAAGGCTCTCTATGTAGGTACTCCTCTCTACCTTGCCGATCAGGTTCGCTTCCACACCCCTCATCGTTCACTCCGTTCTATTCACCTCAATCGCATGTTTCTTCCCCCTCCCTCACATGCCCACCTGGAATCCACTCGCTCATCCGCTTTCTACTTCTTGGGGCCACGACTATGGAATTCGCTCCCTCTTACCCTCCGCACTGAAACCTCTCTCCAGCACTTTAAAACAAAGCTCAAAACCCATCTATTTATTACAGCATTTAACCTTCCCCCATAGACCCCACCCTTGTGTTTGTTTCCCTACGCTGCAGCTTAGCCCACTCCCTACGTCCTGCCCCTCTGTCTGCCTTCTTTTATATTTATAATTGCTTTTATGTCACAGTTTTAAGCCTTTCCTCCTTATACTTTTATACTTGTATTTGTCCTTAATGTTACAGTCCTAGTCTCCCCCCATATACCTTGCTCTTGTGTTTGTCCTTCTTTTCATATCTGTCTCCCCGCCCCACCCTATTACCATGTCTTTGTCTATTTGTTTGCTGACTTCCTCTCTCCTATTCTGTCTGATTTGATGGCGTTCTTTTCCTAACTTCTCGCAGCCTGTAAATTTTAATTGTGAACCGCCCAGATGCCTATTTTGGTGTGGGCGGTATATCAAATTTTAATAAAACATAAACATAAACAGGAGTTATATATGAGAGAGAGAGAGACTGGCTGGATAGGCTACGGATGTTAGGTGAGAGAGAGACTGGGGGAAGGTAGCCTGCAGGAGTTATATATGAGAGAGAGAGAGAGAGAGAGAGACTGGCTGAAGATAGGCTACGGATGTTAGGTGAGAGAGAGACTGGGGGAAGGTAGCCTGCAGGAGTTATATATGAGAGAGAGAGAGAGAGACTGGCTGAAGATAGGCTATGGATGTTAGGTGAGAGAGAGACTGGGGAAAGGTAGCCTGCAGGAGTTATATATGTGAGAGAGAGAGACTGGCTGAAGATAGGCTACGGATGTTAGATGAGAGAGAGACTGGGGGAAGGTAGCCTGCAGGAGTTATATATGAGAATGAGAGAGAGAGAGAGACTGGCTGAAGATAGGCTACGGATGTTAGGTGAGAGAGAGATTGGGAGAAGATAGCCTGCAGGAGTTATATATGAGAGAGACTGGTGAAGGTAGAGTGTTAAATGAGAGAGAAAGAGAGACTAGGGAAGGTAGGCTGGGGGAGTGGGGGGGGGGGGGGGTATGAGAGAGAATTGTATGTATTACCAGGTACTGGAGTGGAGGAGTAGTTTAGTGGTTAGAGCAATAGCCTACTATGCAGGAGATCTGGGTTTGATTCTCGCTAGCACTCCTGGTGTCTTTGGGTAAGTCACTTTACCCTCCATTACCTTGGAAGAAAAAGCCTGGCAATCTACTTCCGGTCATACCTTGTTAAGAAAACCCAGGGGTTGCTGTGTTGTCAGGAGTCAGCATTTAAAAAAAAAATGACCTGGTCATGGTGATATGTAAAAGACTTGGAAAATTGTGTTCAGTTCTGGAGACCATATCTCAAAAAGGATATAAAAAGGCTGGAAGCAGTTCAGAGGAAGGCGACCAAAATGATTTGAAGTCTGCATCAGAAGACCTAAATATGTACACTCTGGAGGACAGGGGAGATATGCTTTAGACCTTTAAATACTTAAAGAGTATTAATGAACAAACCTCTTCCAAAGACTTGGAAGCTGCAAGGGGATAAACTGAAAGGCAATGTCAGGAAATACTTTTTCACTGAAAGGGTGGTGGATGCTTGGAATGCCCTCCTGATGGAAGTGTTGGGGGCAAATACAGTGACAGAATTCAAAATGGCATGGGACAGACACAGTGGATCCCTTTACAGCAACAGGATAAAATCAAAACAAACATAACTATCTCTTATATCTGAACAAATAGGGGTGACCTACACGGTGCAGTGGGTACACCCCTAAACAAAAGCATGGGGAGGGATAACCTGCACAGAGCAGCAAGTGCACCTGCTCTTGCCATCTTGCTGGGCAGACTAGATGGACCATACAGGTCTTTATCTGCCATCATATACTATGTAAAAAATAAAAAGCTGCCTTAAGTGTGGCTATGTGGCAGGCTATGGCCTATAATAGTCTGCAAATGTGACAGGTCTGTAAGTTAGGCCCTGATTCCAACCCCCATCTCAGTAAAGAACCAAAGTCTGTAAAAGTTTGATAAAACTGTTTTAAACTGCTTAATAAGAAGTTTTCATGAATGCATAAATCTTTCATTATTCTCTTGTGCTGTGAAAATAGAAATGTTTCAATACTTGCATTCCTAGAGCCAGGGACGACCTTGCAGTAGAGAAGTATCAAACCTAGAAACTGCACCATTGTTAGAACAGTCCTAGAGGAGGGAGCTGGGTGCTAGGCCCAGGAGGGATCTCTGATTGGACAGGTGCAGGGGGCGTTGGAACCAATAGAAAGTCTGCATGTATCAAACTGAAAAGAAATGTATAAATGAATATGTCTCTGTAAGAACTTTGCTCAGTCCTTTTTGAAGCTTTGACTAACTGTGCCTTGTGCACAATAAATTGGCTTGGACCCTGTAAATTGACTCCTGGATTTATTCATTGTCTGCACTTCGCTGCTACAGCTATAAATAGTCACTAATGTGCTTCTATAATGTAGTCACTGGGATGGGGGGAGGGCTCACAGCCTTCTGCCTGTATTGTAAGGCATGTTAAAGGTCTGATTTATTAAGCTTTGTTTTCCTGTAGAAAATGGTAAAACAATAAATCAAGCCCTCAAAAAGTGGATGTGATACACCTTGGTGGGGAGCAGGATGGCACAGGGACAGATCTGGGCAATGTTCCCTCTAATTTTCTGTAGGCTGTGTGCGCATAAAATATCAGCTGTGCAGCTTTTGAAGGAAGGTTAAATTTTTGTGCGCCACATAACGACACTCAGCGTTATATACTTTAAAATTTGACTACACGTCAGAATACAGTATGTACACCACATTGATTGCACTAGAAAATATTGTAGAACTTGTGAAAACCATAAATACACAACAACTTTTCAATTTTAAGAACGTCTGTGTTGTTTTATATCAGAATCAGAACCGTAATTTTTGTGCGCTCTGTTATAAAGTATGTGCGCTCACTCGGTGAGGTGTGTGCACGCGCACAACTTAGAGGGAACAGTGGATCTGGGCAGCCAACTCCTAAATGTCAAGGAAATTGTCAAGACCTGTCCTATATCAAGCTGGTAACTAACATTTGTAAACCTCTTCTCTCTCCAGTATGGCTGGTCTGGCAGGACTCGTTGCTCCCAACTCTTTATTGATGTTTGCTAGTCCTTCCTCTAACCTCCAAGAGGGCAGTCTTCAAAGACATTTACATAAGAATGTAGTAACAACCCCTCCCCCCCACCTCATGTAGTGGCAAAACTGTATGTGCCGTTTCACCACTGGCTGCATTTGTGGGGGAAAACGGTGGTCCTAGGATCATATTTTAGCAAGCTAACATATGTGTAAATTGTATATTCAAATCTATGCATGTTATTAAGCATAAAAATGTATCCACACAAACGGAAGGTCTGAGGTTTGCACATACTACATACTTGTGTCACTTTTGTAAAGGAAAATACAAACATTTGCTTTGCAAATGACACACAAGATCTCCGAGCACTAGACAAGCAATTTGCAAGTTGCAGCTCTGATGCATAACCATTTTTTTAAGTAATTCTATTTTGTACATACAAAAAATTAAGTGATGCTGCATTCTTTTTGGAAACAAAAGGCTAAGATTAAAACATCTCGCTTAGAAAAGTAACAGCAGAGAAGATAATCATTGGCAGAGTATGGGGATTAGGCACTTCACACACAACATTCAGAGTCTCAGTCATGTGGGGAGGAAAGCAAGACTGCACATTCTGCCTATAACTACGCAGCTCCCTGCTACTTGAGAGGCTGTAAGCGTAACGCCTGCAGCGCTACCATCCAAGGGGCTACAACTGCCTCCCTATGACATGTGCATCACAAAAAGCATTTCTATCTGCTAGGACCAGCCTAAGAAATCTAATGGAAAAAGCACCCACAATTCCTCTCCTGGACTAGCAGTAATTCAGTGGCAGGAATTTTGCCTTTTGTTTGAACTTCTACTTTAATAGGTATTTTTTATAGAATTTCAATGAAACCTTTAGACTCATTATTATGCTTTAGAAAATAATAGCAATGCTTCTGCAAAGAAAACTGATTACAGAAATTATTTCAGATTGCATATTAAAACTATAAGGCAATAGCTAAAGAACCTGACTCCAAAGCAGCAAAGTCAGTGCAAGTAAATACAGAGAGCAACCCATAGAAATGCATATGTGATTTTGTCACATTCAGTTCCAGATCTGAAACTGAGCTTTGCAAAAGAAGAGTTCAGGCTCCTGAAGCAGATTTCTCTATTTCCTGACTCCTAGAATATGCTTATCAGCTGCAACCAGGCACAAACTCATTTCTAGGATAGCTGCTGGTGATATAAATTTGATGGCAAAGGAGACAATCGGCCACAAAAACCCATTGCTGGTCAGTCTTCATATTACTGTAGGCACTATAGCAAAACACATTTGGGATTTTTTTTTATAACTGGGTAAAACACTGCGCGTACAGCTTCCGCAAACACCTCCTGTATACCATCCTGGTTTAGTGCAGAACATTCCAAGTATTTAACTGCTCCAATCTGTTTGGCCAGCGAATATCCTTGCTGTGGTGTGGTTGGTGCCAAGCTTTGTTCCTTCAGCTTCTTAATCGTTTCGTGGTCATTTCGCAGGTCCTTTTTGGTGCCTACTAGTAATATTGGAATATTGGGACAGTGATGGGAAACTTCAGGATGCCATTTGTGCCGAACATTAGCATGGGAGGATGGACTTCCAATGGAGAAGCAGATGACAAAGACATTGGTCTGTGGATATGAGAGGGTACGCAAGCGGTCATATTCCTCTTGCCCCGCAGTGTCCCAGAGATTCAAGCTTACAGGCCGTCCATCCACTGTCATTTGGGCACTATAATTGTCAAACACGGTGGGGATGTATTCCTCAGGAAAAGCATTAGTAGTATAGCTAATGAGAAGACAAGTCTTCCCGACAGCTCCATCTCCAACAACTACACACTTTATTGTCTGCATTCTTCATGAAGGCACAGAGGATCCTTGCCTATCTGCAAGACAAAATGGAAGATCTCAAGAGCGCACCATAAAGATACTGACATTTCATGTTATAGTTCTTAAAAATGCATTCCTGGGAACCAGTTCATAGGCTGGCTCAAGAGGCTGTTGCACCTGAATCACCTTTTGAATCCCCTCCGGGCAGATCTTGCAGTATTAGCTGCATAAATAGGGATCAATTTTCAGCTAGCACAGTCACTGGCTTAAGTTAGATGCTGGTGCTGCCATTTAACTTAATCTGTATATTCAACAAAATTATCCACATAAGCAACGCTGCTGAATATATAAATCATCCAGCCACTGTGCTAGCCTACTATTCGGCATTTATTTGAGTAGTGGCTGAATAATCACCACTAGCTGGATAATTTCCTGACCTGCTCTCGCTCCTCCCTTAAATATATGGATAATATATGGCCATTCAAATTGCCAAATGGCCTGATATTATCCACATATATATTTTGAAAATACGTGGATGGGATAATTATGTGTTCACTAGCTAACGCATAATTGCCTTTGAATATTCATTCAGATGGAATATTCCCAGACTTAATAAAACTTCCCAACGATTCGTGCAGAATAGAAGTAGGTTACAACTCAAGATACTGCTAATAACTGTGGTCCAAAATAAAGGACGTATAAATTATACACAACAAAAAGCAGGAATCCCCGTGGCCCCAAGAAATATCTCAAAATATGTAAAACATCCAAATCTACAAATTGATTTAAATTCAAATTAAAGGGAGGAAAAAGACCCCAGTGACTTAGTAACATAGCCTTTTGGGGCTATGCTACAACTATAAAATAGAATGAATAATGAAAAGGAGGTTTTTTCCTGCATGCATCCATGCAAGATGGGCGATAAGCCATTTGGGGCTATGCTACATCACCCATCTTGCATCAAAGGTCAGAAAAAAAACCTCCTTTTCATTATTCATTCTATTTTATAGTTAGTAACATAGCCTTTTGGGGCTATGTTACAAGTCTCTGGGGTCTTTTTCCTCCCTTTAATTTGAATTTAAATCAATTTGTAGATTTGGAATGTTTTACAAATTTTGAAATATTTTTTATACAACTCAAGATATACATAAAAAGATTCCATTAAAATTCTATTATCACATCAGTGACAACACCACAAACTCCCTCCACTGCTAGACACTGTGTATCCTAACACAAAACCTTGCAAGTGGACATTAAAAAAAATTACCATAGCATACTAGCACCAAATACAAGAACTCAAAACACCAACCCTACCTATAAAAGTCAGCACTGCAAATATTCTGAAAAAAACAGTAACCCCTAGTGAGAAGACAGAACAAGCTGACTGTTACAGATTCCTACACAGAACCTTTATATGAACAAAATCTTTCACTTTGGTTACACATGCAAACCAGACAAAAACCATCATCTAATAAAGAGATTATAAATTAGAAAAAAAAATAAATATTAAGACAAAAATAATGAATAGGAAAACCCCAAAAATCAGACTGTGAGAGCTGTGGAACACTGAAAAACAGAAATATCTATTTCCCTCTGAACTGTAAGAAATGCACATTTTCAAAGCAGACTTATTTTATTCTCTAAAAACTTACATTATTTTGTATCTTTGCTGTTTCATCACTTTGTGTTTCTAGATGAATGGTCCTGAGGGTATGTCTACCAAGCCAGGCCCATTGGGACCTAATTGCAGATAACCGGGCTTAACAACATACTCCCTGAACTCGCTTTACTACTTCCTCTTGTCCAGGGACAGCACAACCATTTGGCAAACTAGGCAACTGCCTAGGTGGGCAGATTCTTGTGGAAGGGGTGGCAAAAAGCAGGGCATTTAAAGCTAAACAATAGATTCTGACAGCCAGGGGAGACGTAAGGCTTAAGGTATGTCTAGGGTGCCAGCACCTTGAACAAATTCTTGGGCTAGCCCTTCTCTTGTTGGGTTTTTTTCTAAGTCTTTTTCCAGGGCCTCATTTTCGTTTCTGTTTGTTCACTTTCTCTGTCTTCCTCACTTCCTTACCTACATCTCTTTCTGAAGTTGATCCTCCTGGTTCATCTTTTTTTCTCCATTTCTCTCATCTGCTTTTTCACTTAACTATAGCTAAAATTTCATTCCTCCTCTTCTCCCTCCCTTCGCTTTTTACTTACTTAACCATCTTCCTTTTCCTACTCTTTCCTTCCTGTTACTCCTATTCCCCACCTATCTCAATTCCTTTTCCAGCCTCCTATTCCCCCATCTTTTACCTCCTCTTCCCCCTAATCAGCTCCAGCTCATTGACCCCCCCTCCACTTTCCTTATGTCTTACCCCTATCAACTGATAATCAGATTAATATGAATAAAATACAACCCCTAAAACGCCTATATGCAAATGCTACAAATCTAAAAAATAAGATGGGAGAGTTGGAATATATAGCACTAAATGAGAGGTTAGATATGATGGTATCTCAGAGATTTGGTGGAAGGAGGACAAACCAATGGGACACTGTGATACCTGGGCACAAAACTATATTGCAATGATAAAGTAGATCAAATTGGTGGAGGGGTTATGTTTCATTTTGGAATTTCTATCCACAGAAATTCCATGTAAAAAGGGGAAGGTGATGGCAGTGGGGATGTACTACTGATTGCCCGGCCAGAACGAACAGATAGATGAGGAAATACTAAAAGAAATCAGGAAAGCTGACAAAAGTTACAACACAGTAATAATAATGGATGATTTCAATCACCCCAGTTTCGACTGGGTCAATGTCACAGCAGGACATGCTAGGGAGATTGTTTCTTGGAGCAGCTGGTTCACGAACCAATAAGAGGGGAAGCTATTTTGGACCTAGTCCTTAGTGGCATGCAGAATCACAGCTACCACAGCTAATAACATCATTGAATGGAGCTCATTTATCTTAATCTCAAATAAACAACGGCTAGAGACCATATCAAACCTCAATACCACTACCTCGGTACTAGATCCTTGTCCAGTATCTTGGATTAAAGCAGCCAAATCTGAACTTGCCCTGTACATATTGAATCTAGTAAATCAATCTCTTCTTCAAGGCTTCAAGCCAGATGACCTCAAGTTTACAGCAATTTGCCCTCTATTAAAGAATAAAACTCTTAACAGCAATGACCCCTCTTCGTATCGCCCCATTGCCAGTATACCTTTTCTAGCTAAAATCATTGAGAAGGTAGTTCAAACACAATTACAAGATCATATTGATACCAACTTCCCTCTAGATGAGCACCAATACGGTTTTCGCCCATATCACGGGGTAGAAACTTTACTTATATCCCTTTTCGACTCACTAATCCAAGGCATGGATAATATTAAACAGGCTTTCTTGCTTATCTTCCTTGATATTTCCTCAGCCTTCGACAGTGTGAATCACAGCACCCTCTTATCCAGGTTATCACAATTAGGCTTAAAAGGAAAAATGTTTCACTGGTTTAAATCCTACATATCAAACCATTTCCAATATGTTCAGATAGATCATTCCCCCTCTTCCATTCACACAAGAGCGAGGTATCCCACAAGGATCATCTCTCTCTGCCTTACTTTTCAATCTCTATCTTCAACCGATTTGCAAAATCTTTAAACGCCACGATCTAAACTATTTCATCTACGCAGACGACATCATGTTGTTCGCCCCCTGTGACATAGATAACCCTAATTATGATAAAATCTCTACTTGTCTATCTGAAGCAGCTCAGTGGCTCAGCTCAATTCATATGGATCTAAACTTCAAAAAGACTGAAGCTCTTTTTGTATGCCGAAACTCTAACTTCACCCCCCCCCCCATCTGTTGTCAACCTGATGGACATCACCCTTCCAGTCAAATCAGAAGTAAAATATCTAGGAGTTACTTTAGACAAAACACTAAGCATGTCACATCACATAAAACAGACCGCTAAAACCATATTCTTTAAACTCAGAACCATCCAGCAACTCAGACCCCTCATTGACATTAGTGATTTTAGAACAGTTGTCCAGGCTCTTATAATGCCACATTTAGATTTCTGCAACGGATTACTCCAAGGTACATCTAAGAAGAACCTTCACATCCTACAACGAGCTCAGAATGTCACAGCTCGGATCATTTTTAGAGCTAAACTTTCTGACCACATTTCCCCAATTTTATACGCTCTCCACTGGCTACTTATAGCCAGTAGGATTCAATATAAAACCCTAGTCACCGTTTTTAAACTCATTAATGACCTAGCCCCCTCACATCTTTCAACGTTAATTCATACCCCCTTAGAAAACAGAATAAGAAGAGCAGCAAACCTCAACATGCTTCTAATTCCTAACTCCGTGAGAAAATTAAAGCAAATAACAACCAATTCTGCCTTCTCTTATTATGCACCCAGTCAATGGAACAAGCTACCACTCAACCTGAAAGAGATTAAAGATCTTATTTATTTTAGGAAGGAGCTTAAAACATATCTCTTCGCCCAACACTACTACAACTTACAGCCCACTCTTGAACACACAACACAAGAATACATGACGCAACTGACGCAAGTTTATCCTACCTAACTCAAAGTATCTCTTACCTTTCCTACCTAACTCAAAGTATCACTCACCACTCCAGTAGTACATTGTTCTCTTATATGATATTTAGTAATTTATAAACCACTGCTGTAAATAGTTCTCTGTAAATAGTTAAACATGTTCCATGTATCATAGTTATTTTTGTGCTAAAAATGTTCTAAGTAATTCAATGTTTTCAATTGATTTCAATTGATTTTACTTGTTATTTGTAAACCGCCCCAATCTCTGGAAGGGGTGGTATAGAAAAGCACATAAATAAATAAATAAATCTGGTGCAAGAGAGAAGGGTGTTGGGGCCACTTGGCAATAGTGATCATAGCATGATTGCATTTGATTTAATTTTATTTATTTATTTAACATTTTCTTCTATACTGCCCCTTCCAGAGATCAGGGGTGGTTTACATTAAACAGTGAACAGAACATTTGTATACATCTGTATACATTTACAAGGAACATTATGTTTTTAACTATTTACAAGTGTAATTACAAGGAACATATTTTTGAATGTTAACTAGAACAGTGCTTATCAAACTATGTACAGGTTATAATAACATGGAGCATAATATAGTTGATTACCAGTGGTTATTTATAGTAGTGATATAGCCAACAGTTTGAGTAGATCTTTTGCATGTTGTGTGAAATGTTTTGCATGTTGTGTGAGATATGTAAGGTTTATTGAGTTAGTCATTTGTTAGTCATTTAATAAATGAAAGAAGGATGGCAAGGAATCACAGTACTCCCATTTAACTTTCAAAAGAGAGACTATGATAAAATGAGGAAATAGTTAACAAAAGACTAAAAGCAGCAGCTGCAAAGGCTAAAGATTTGCATAAAGCATAGGCATTGTTTAAAAATATCATCTTGGAAACCCAGAACAGATGTATTCCATGCTTTAAGAAAAGTGGAAGGAAGGTACAAAAACTGCCAACATGGTTTGAAGGAGAGGTCAGAGAGGCTGTTGCGGCAAAAAAAAAAAAAAGCATCTTTCAGGAAATGGAAAAAGGAGCCGAATGAAGAAAACAGGAAACAACATAAGCATTGCCAAGTTAGATGGAGGCATTGATAAGGCAGGCAAAGAGAGAATTTGAAAAAAAGCTTGCTGTGGGAGCAAAAATGCATAACAAAAACTTTCAACTACATTTGTAGCAAAAAACCTGCGAGACAGTCAGTTGGATCATTGGATGACAGAGGAGTAAAAGGGGCGCTAGTGGAGACCGAGTGAATGAATTCTTTGCTTCGGTCTTTACCGAAGATGATGTAGGGAAATTTACCTGTGCCTGAAATGGCAAATAAAGGTGATGTATTGGAAGAATTGAAAGAAATATCGATAAACAGGGAAGATGTATTACAACTATTTGATAAATTGAAGAGTACCAAATCACCTGGACGGGATGATCTCTAAAGGAAAAAAGGGGACTGTTGTAGTTGTTGATATGGAAGGACAGACTAGATAGAAAAAGACCACATGGCCTATGAATCTATGAAAGAACTGAAATATGAGATTGCAGACCTACTATTAGTAATCTATGAACTATCATTAAAATCAACTGTAGTACCTGAAGAGTGGAGAATGGCCAATGTAACGCCAATATTTAAAAAGGGCTCCAGGGGTGATCTGGGAAATTACAGACCTGCGAGTTTGACAACAGTACCGGGCAAAATGGTAGAAACCATTATGAAGAATAAAATTACTGATCATGTATATAGTCATGGTTTAATGGGAGAAAGTCAACATGGATTTAGCCAAAGAAAGTCTTGTCTTGCTAATCTGTTAATTTTTTTTGAAGGTGTGAATAAAAAAGGTAGACAGAAGTGAGCCGGTTGATATAGTGTATCTGGATTTTCAGAAAGCCTTTGACAAGGTCCCTCATGAGAGACTCTTGGCGAAATTAAAAAGTCATTGGATTGGAGGCAGTGTAGTATTGTGGATCAGAAACTGGTTAAAAGATAAAAGGCAGAGAGTAGGGCTAAATGGCCATTTTTCTCAATGGAGAAAAGTAAATAGTGGAGTACCCAAGGGATCTGTGCTGGAAATGGGAAGAACGAGTGAGGTGATCAAATTTGCAGATGACACAAAATTATTCAAAGTTGTTAAAACACAAGAAGAATGTGAAAATTGCAAGAGGACCTTGATAAATTGGAAGACTGAGCGTCCAAATGGCAGATGAAATTTAATATGGAGAAGTGCAAAGATATGCACCTAGGAAAGAACAACCCAAACTTTAGTTACACAATGCTAGGTACCACCTTAAAAACCACCACCTAGGAAAAAGATTTAGGTGTCATACATTGAAACCCTCCGCCAAGTGTGCAGCGGCGGCCAAGAAAGCAAATAAAATGCTAGGAATTATAAGGAAAGGAATGGAGAATAAAACCAAGGATATTATAATGCCTCTGTATCGTTCCATGGTTCGACTGCACCTTGAATATTTTGTGCAATTCTAGTCACAGTATCTTAAAAAGGATATAGCGGAATTAGAAAAAGGTACAGAGAAGTGGCACCAAAATGGTAAAGCAGATGGAACGATACACCTATGAGGAAAGGCTTAAAAGATTAGGGCTTTTCAACTTGAAAAAGAGACCGCTAAGGGGAGATATGATAGAGGTCTATAAATTAATGAATGGAGTGGAACGGGTTAATGTAGATTGGTTGTTTATGCAATCAAAAAGTAGGAAGGCTAGAGGACACTCAATGAAGCTACAATGTAACTCATTTAAGACTAATAAAGAGAAAATATTTTTTTACTCAACGCCTCATCAAACTCTGGAATTTGTTACCGGAGGATGTAGTAAAAGCTGTTAGTGTAGCTGGGTTTAAAAAAAGGTTTGGACAAGTTCCTGGAGGAAAGGTCCATAGACCATTATTAAAGAGGACCCAGAAAATCCATTCCTTACGCCAGGATGAGCATTGTTGAAGCTGTGAATTTTGGATATTTGCCAGGTACTTGTGACTTGGATTTGCCACTGCTGGAAACAGGATACTGGGCTTGATGGATCTTGGTCTGGCCCAGTATGGCATTTCTTATATCTCTCCAACTTGTTATGTTCATATCGGTGCTGCTGCAATCTGTCCAAGTGGTGAGCCCACTCCCCCAGTTGTAAATCCTGCAATTTGTCCCTAAGCCTTCCCAGTTCTCAGAGGGCTCTCCATCCTCCATGCTTTTTATGCTCATCTTCCAATTTTTGCAGTTCATCCCTCAACCTTTCCTCCACCTTCAGGCATTCTCTATTCTTTTGTACCCCAAGGGATATTAATTGTTCCCGGACATAAGCCTGGAATCCATCCTACTTCGCCATTACCATTAATCATAAAATATTCCCCAATGGCTGCTTTCAGATGTTCTATCTCCTGCAGCCCACCTAGTACATAAGAACATAAGATATGCCATACTGGGTCAGACAAAGGTCCATCAAGCCCAGTATCCTGTTTCCAACAGTGGCCAATCTAGATCATACGTACCTAGCAGTTTCCCCAAAAGACACAGGTTCCGCAATGCTTGTACTGGGTCAAGCATTGATATCCTGGGTCCCTTCTTAATAATAGTTTATGGACCGTTCCTCCAGGAACTTGTCCAAACCTTTTTTAAACCCAGCTACACTAACAGCCTTTACTACATCCTCAGGTAACAAATTCCAGAGTTTGATTACACGTTGAGTGAAAAAATATTTTATTAGTCTTAAATAGTTTACCCTGTAGCTTCATTGCATGTCCCCTAGTCTTTCTATATTCTGATAACGTAAACAATCGATCTACGTTTACCCGTTCCACTCCGTTCATTAATTTATAGACTTCTATCATTTCTCCCCTCAGCCGTCTCTTTTCCAGATTAAAGAGGAGGAGTGGTCTAGTGGTTAGGACAAGGTACTTCAGGCCGGAGGGCCGTGGGTTCAAGTCCCACCTGGGGACAGCAATCTCAGGCCGGAGGGACTGGGATTTCTAGTCCTGTAGGCACTCCTTGTGGTCTTGGGCAAGCCACTTAACCCTCCATTGCCCATGTTCCCTGTAAGTATTAGTGTATGTGTCTCATATCCCCTCGTGTTAAATGTATCCCCCAATTGACCGCTTTGACCCGGTGAAAAGCGGGATATAAATACAGCTAAATAAATAAATAAATAAATAAAGAGCCCTAACCTTTTTAGCCTTTCTTCATAGAAGTATCCTTCCATCCCCTTTACCATTTTGGTGGCTCTTCTCTGAACCTTTTCTAATAACGCTATATCCTTTTTAAGATACGGTGACCAGAATTGCACACAATATTCAAGGTGCGGTCTTCACCATGGCACAGCCAAGAGAGCAAATACGAGGGCCATTTTTTTTTCAACCTCCGATCGCTCCGTGCAGACGCTACGCGGGCAGCAGAAAGCGGGCATGCGCTGTAGGCGACTGCGCAGCTCTTGCACTACACACTCCGCCATTGTTGACATTCAGGCATCAGTCGGCGTTGTGCTACAGCCACGTAAACATGTCCACCATGATTGATGCTCCCTCCAAGTGTGAATTGCGAAGTGTGATTCATTTTCTACAGGCTGAAGGCCATAGTGCTGCAGAAATCCATCGGAGAATGAGTCGTGTGTATGGGGAAAACTTCATGAGTGATGGTGTTGGGCCAAGGACGCAAATCTGTCATTTCAGATGACCTGGTGCAACGAGTTGACAGAATGGTTAAAGAAAACCACAGATTCACCATTACTGCTTTGTCTACGGAATTTCCAGAGGTTTCAAGGTCTGTTTTGTACTCTATTGTTACTGAACGGTTAGGCTACAAAAAACTTTGTGCACGTTGGGTCCCAAAAATGTTGACGGACGGCCACAAAAGCGCTTTCAAACCAATGAGGACCTTCAAACCAACGTCAAGGACTACTTGAATTCATTGGTGGCAACTTTCTTTGCAGAGGGTATTGAAAAGCTTGTCCACAGATATGACAAATGTCTCAATCTCTTTGGTGATTATGTCGAAAAGTAACCGTAAGTGTACCAATCTTTTGGTAATAAAATTATTGTTTTATATGAACTTGTCTTTTATTTATAGCCTATCGGAGGTTGAAAAAAAAACGGCCCTCGTAGAATGCTAGGGTATCATAAGGAAAGGAATGGAAAATAAAACAAAAGATATTATAATACCTCTATACCATTCCATGGTGAGACCGCACCTTGAATATTGTGTGCAATTCTGGTCACCGTATCTTAAAAAGGATGGAGAAATTTCACTTACCATTAATTTCCTTTCCTGGAATACTGCTAGACCAGTCCAGACAAACGGGTTGTGTCCCCCTGCCAGCAGATCTTGGAGACAGAGAATGCTACCAGAGCTCTGATAGGCTGGACTCTGGTGATATGGTCCTACCCCTAGGGGTCTCCCTCAGTATTGTCTGTAAAGCGAACCCAAACATGTAACGCAACTTAACCATAAGACCACACATAGTGGATGTTTAATTCAACTAGGTACAAGGGAGCTGAAAGTATCCCCAGAACTGAAGGCTGCTAAGACCGATAACGCAGCCATCGGCCCCCCATGGTGAGGCATACTGACAAGGAAGGAACAGAGGCCGGCGGCTTCACCGCACTAGCAGCACCGTAACTGACAGGGTGGTGGGTCCTGGACTGGTCTAGCAGTATTCCAGGAAAGGAAATTAACGGTAAGTGAAATTTCTCCTTCCAAGTCATACTGCTAGACCAGTCCAGACAAATGGGCAGTACCCAAGCTACCTGCTTTCAAGGGGGGGTCAATACCGACGACAGCACTGCAGCTCCAAACTGGCCCTCCTGCCGAGCGTGAACGTCCAATCTATAGTGACAGACAAACGTGGACAACGACGACCAAGTCGCCGCCCGGCAAATGTCGAAAGGGGCTATTTGAGACCGCTCGGCCGAAGACGAAGCCTGAGCCCGAGTGGAGTGAGCTTGGAGCCCTGCTGGAACCTGCTTGCCTTGCAGTATATAAGCTGCTGCAATAGCTCCTCGCAACCATCTAGAAATGGTGGATTTGGGGGGTGCGGACCCCCGTTGAGGGCCCGCAAACAGGACAAAAAGATGATCGGTCTTACGGAAGGCGTTCGTGATCTTAAGATACCGATAAAGCACTCTCTTCAGGTCCACAGCACGCAATTGACGAAGGCGACCGGAACACTGCTCTTTTTCAAAGGTAGGCAAGAAAAGAGGCTGGTTTACATGAAACGGGGTAAGCACCTTAGGTAAAAAGGATGGAACAGTTCGAAGAGAAACTACCGCCGAAGAAAACGAGAGATAGGGGTCTCGACAAGAGAGAGCCTGAAGTTTGGCAATCCGACGTGCTGAGGTTATGGCCACTAGGAAAACTGTCTTTAGTGTTAAACCCTTAAGGGAACATGCCTTCAGGGGCTCAAAGGGAGGAGCAACAAGGGCACGGAGAACGAGAGCGAGATCCCAAGAAGGAACTAAAGGACGTATCGGGGGCCGTAATGTCTGACCCCTTTAAGAAAACGCGAAACGTCCACATGTGAGGCGAGAGAACGCCCCGCTATCGGCCCTCGAAAACAAGTTAGCGCGGCAACCTGCACGCGCAAGGTCCGGAGCGCCAGACCCTTATCTAGACCGGCCTGCAGAAAGGAAGGAATATCCGGGATGTTGCAACACCAGGGCGAGATGTGACGTAGCGAACATCAAGTGTCAAAGAGACGCCACACATGAGCGTAAGCCAGTGACGTCGAAGACCGCCGTGCCTTAAGCATTGTCGCCACCACACTCGACGAATATCCCTTCTGAACTAACCTGTGGCGTTCAAGAGCCAGGTCGTAAGCGAGTAAGGAGCCGGGTTTTCCATTTCCACCGGCCCTTGGAGCAGGAGCCCTGGGAACGCCCCCAGGCGTAGAGGAGATGCCCGAGACAGCCGGACGAGATCCGCACACCACGGTCTACGAGGCCAATCCGGTGCCACCAGGATCACCGGGCCGCGATGCTCCCTGACTCTTTGGAGAATCTTGCCGATCATGGACCAGGGAGGAAAGACATACAGAAGGAGATGGGTTAGCCGCGCTTGAGACAGTGCATCTATCCCGTGCGACCTGTTGTCTCTCCAACGGCTGAAGTAGATCGGTGCCTTGGTATTCTGTGCCGTAGCCATGAGATCCATTGCCGGTAGACCCCTTCGTCGAACAATGGATTGAAAGGACTCTGGCGCCAGAGCCTACTCCCCCGGATCCAGAGCATGTCGGCTGAGGAAATAGGCTTTTACATTGTCTACCCCCGCGATGTGTTGCGCCGAGATCGCCTGCAGATGCCTCTCCGCCCACGGAAGGAGAAGACTCATTTCCTTCGATACACCTGGACATTTCGTGCCCCCTTGGCGGTTGAGATATGCCACTGTCGTAGCGTTGTTGGACAGAATTCGAACCGCCTGACGCCGCAGAAGAGGCTGAAACTTTCGCAAGGCTAAGCGCACCGCTTGCGTCTCGAGGCGATTGATGGACCACCGGGCCTCCCAAGGAGACCAAATCCCTTGCGCTAAGTGTGAGCCGCAATGCGCTCCCCAACCGGAGAGACTGGCGTATGTCGTTACCAACACCAAGTGCAGAGTCTCCAAGGGAAACCCTCGAAGGAGATTGCGGGGCCATTGCCACCAACGGAGGCAAAGTCTCACCGCCGGTAGTAGAGGCAACCGAACTTGATAATCCTCTGACACCATATTCGAGGCGAGACCTGTGCTAGGAGACTGCGAACTTCAGAAGTTAACTTGAGGAATCGAGGCATTGACAAAAATCCCCGACCTAAGGCTGTATCGAATTGAGCCCCCAAAAATTCGATCTCCTGGGACGGCTGAAGACAACTCTTGTCGCGGTTGATTACCCAGCCGAAGCTTTCGAGAAAGGCAACAACCACCGAGACTGTGCTGCAAGCCTCGGGGAGAGAGTCTGTGCGAGTGAGCCAGTCGTCCAGATAAGGATGAACTCTGATGCCGCGGCTGCGTAAGGCCGCAGCTACTACCACCATTACCTTGGAGAAGGTTCGAGGCGCCGAAGCTAGACCGAAGGGCATTGCACGAAATTGGAAATGTTTTATTTATTTATTATTTATTACAATTTCTTATATACCGCACTATTCGGCATCAGCGCGGTTTACATTATAACATAACGACCACAACAACATACTGTTTGGTTTTACATGTCTGATATATTTTAGTAACAAATTCAATGTTTCACATCTTCCATAGAGATAAAGTACAGATTCACCCTTGAAGAAGTGTACAAGTGCCAATGGCATATGTCAGAACACAGACAAGGGTATGGTACTCTTCCAATACGATCTCTTAACATTTTATTAATCCATAGATTTACATGGGCTCTAAACAACCGTTATCTTAATAGTTGTGATATAGTTTAGTTTTAATCATATTATTAATATAGATATTAAGTAAGCAGTGGTTTACAAAAATGTTTTATTTATTTTTTGTGTTATGTTATTTATTAAGATACCTTTATGGGTATCATTATCTTTTACTTTTGACATATACATGTCTTGCACATTGTGTTTAATAATTCCCACAATTTGGCCCACGCGCTCATCTCCTGCTCCGTTTTTTTGGTTATAAGTAGCAACAGTGGTCACACATAGCCAGCTACTGAACATGTTTTATACATTTTTATGTATGTGATTTTATACATGTGTATTTATAGATGTATTTTTTATGCATGTGTTTTTATGTACAATTGGTATTGTACACCACCCTCATGTTTTGATATTTATATTTAGTTTTTTTTAATCATATTGATGGTCTTATTGGTTTTATAATGGTTTTAACAGTATTTATGTTTTTAAGTTTTTTTTAGATATGTTTATAGGTTCTATGTTTTGTATTTGCAGCAAACCTGTATCCCCTGATGAAGTGATAATACGAAACACGGCCCGTGTCGGGCTCTCAGGTTTTAAATACAACAAATAAAGTATCCTTGTTTTATCACCACGTATCACAGACTGGGTATAGTATATTACGTCGTGAAGTGCTCCTTTGTTGGACCTAGTCGCGGTTAACTCCAATTCATATGCAGTAGGTGGTCTCAATACCCTTGGGCCAGTGTTTACCGTGACTATCTGTAACTCAGTCACAAACACCATTATATATAGCCCATTTCACATCAGCGACCTCTTTTGCATAAAAAAACCCCAGTAACTGGAAAGCCAAGCAAATAAACTTATCTTGCATTCATTGTAGATATGATGTTTTCGGCAATCCAACCCCGACGCCTCAGGCCAAGCGCTTACAAGCGTTTCGCGACTCAAATCGCTTCCTCAGGGGGGATACTACATCAAAAATAAACAACCATCAATATACAAAAATACAAAAAGACCCATCTACCTATATTATATCTAAAACACTCCCTAACTTACCTTTACAAATACAAAAACTCCATACGCGGAACACACAGCTGTACTGCTAAGCGGCTCCTTCCAAGTCAGCCTGCAAATCCGTACAAACGCGCATACCGCCAACTACACCCTATCTACCTTTAAATCTCTCTTAACCAATCACAGCCAGAACTACTGTCACGTCACAAAACAGAACCAATCGGCACTCAAATACAACTACTCCATTCAATCTGCCCATTCAGACCCTTAGGAACCACCGTGCCCACTTTATAAATCCACTTCTGCTCACATACCAAAAAGGTTTGCTCTTGAGTCTGACCATCACGCCCCACCTCCACCTGATCAATACAAAAGCATCGCAAATCAGAAAACAAATGACCTCGTTCCTTGCAATGCAGCACCATCGGGGCTTCCAACACCCTGCAGGAAATCCTACTCTTGTGTTCTAAGATCCTCTTCCTAAACACTCGACTGGTTTTACCTATATATAATAATTCGCAGGGACAAAAAATCCCATATACTACATTGCATGAAAAACACGACGTCTTTAACTTAAAAACACTACCTCCATAGCTGAATTGAGTCAGAGACATAGAAACCTCACAGATGGAACACTTTCCACAAACCCTATGCCCCTGCACTACATCCAGTATAGGCAGCGGACGCAGCACTGATGGACAAAAAAATCTTTCAAATTTCCTTGGCGTTTCCAAAGACAACGAATAGACTTATCACTCAAACCTGGAACAGTATGGATAACACTCATATGTCTCCTAATACTACGCTGTATTGCAACACTCAGCGGAGAGTATTTAGAGATAAAGTTAACTTGATCATCAAAATCAGCAATTTCCTTATCTCGAATGTCAACATTAACGTTCTATTACAAAAGCGAGCTCTTTTATATGCTTTCTGAATAACTTTAGTTGGATACCCCCTGGACCTAAACCCATCAGCCAACCTTTTTGCTTGTAACTTAAAAATCATCATCATCGGAACAATTTCTGCGATAAAGCATGAATTGTGAGAGAGGTAAACTGTTTCGAAGTTGTAAAGGGTGAGCACTTTTGTAATGCAAAAATGTACTTCTATCAGTTGGCTTCCTATATACAGATGTGTTCCATGCATTGAAACCTTTCCGGACTAACACATCTAAAAACACAATCTCATAATCATTACAAGTACTCACAAACTGAATATTCTTATCGCAATTATTCAGCCACTCTATAAATTCCTCAAATGTATTCATAGGACCATTCCACAGAACAAACACATCATCTATGAAACGGCACCAAAGACTGATGTACAATGCAAAAGGGGATCCATAAATCCATTGCGCCTCAAACCCTCCCATGAATAAATTAGCAATTGAGGGGGCTACCATCGCCCCCATTGCCACTCCCGAAATTTGATGATAAATATTCTTTTCAAAAACAAAGAAGTTTTGAAAAACCGCTAAATTGGCTAACTGTAACAAAAAATCAATCAGCTTTTCAGATAAATCTCCCCGACCACGGAGCCCATTTTCTACAGTCTGAAGAGCCGCCACTTGAGGGATAGAGGTATATAAAGAAGTGACATCCAAAGTCACTAACAAAATTGCTGACGACCCAGCCAAAGATGCATGTTCATTAAGAATTTTTAAAAAATGAGCAGTATCTCTCAAATATGAAGGAATATCAAGTAATAACGGACGTAAAAATGAGTCAACAAAAACTGACAACGGTTCCAACACAGAACCTCTTGTAGACACAATAGGCCTACCCGGCGGACATGTATAATTTTTATGAATCTTAGGTAGAATTTAGCTATCACTGGAGAGGATACGTTCAAAAACGAGGATTTTTTCTTTGAAATTATTTTATCATTAAGAGCTTGCTCTGTCAAAACTTTTATTTTCTTTTGCAGATCATTTGTAGGATCTATTTTCAAATTTACATACACATTACTGTCCATCAACTGGCGTTCTGCCTCTCTGACATAATCCTCACGAGCCCAGATTACAATAGCTCCCCCTTTATCAGCTCTACGGATAACCAAATTAGTCCTAGAGACCAAATCATCCAAAGCAGCTTTTTCATTTCTCGGGAGCACAGAATATACCATAGTCTGATGCTCTGAAGAGTCTAAGCGCTGTATATCCTGCAAAATTAATTTCTTAAACACTACAAGCGCCGGGGGCATCTGTCCAGGAGGATTCCAGGAAGACTTCAACGGAATCTTCATATGTCTTGACAAGCTCACACTCTCTTCATTTGCACTCTGTTCTTTAGATGCAAAAAGGCTTTGATATGTAGTTTTCTCATCAAGCTTTCTAAATCTACTCTAAATTGAAACGAATCAAAAAACAGCGATGGAACAAAAGACAATCCTCTATTTAAAACCTTTACATGATCTTCAGATAATACAAGTTAGTCAAATTCACTACTAACGATGACGCTGAAACATTCTCGCCAAGGGGTCTTAGTCCTTTTGGCGCCCTCCTCCTCGGTTCTTGGGTCGACCTCGTGTGATGTCCTTTTTTTGACCATCCTCCAAAAAATCCTCTCGTGAAGACTTACTCGAGATCGATCCCCCAGAATCCTCTGATGACAAATCAAAATCCACTCATTTTTTATTCTTTTTTTGCTGTTTGCGATTGGAGTTCATCCAAGGTAAACATACCCTGTAGTGTAATCATCATAATCACGTTTAAGTTTCTTTTCTTTCAGTTTTTTAACTTCCTCCCTCAATGCCTCTATCTGCTTCCGAACGTCCACAGAATGCTGCTTAAATTTAGCTTCCGCTTCTGATGTCTTCATCACTGAAATCATTTGTTCAATTTCTTTCTTCCAATCAGACAGATTAGCTTTAGCTGTATCAATCACCAACACCATCAGGTCAAGTGAGCATTTATTGAGAATACAATTCCAGCACTCCAGGAAAGAGGCATTTGTGGCAAACAACCTTGGTTCCTTATAAACCCGTAATCCCCTCGGGATATGTTTCGTCTGACATACTCAATCAGAGATAGCCGATGTAGTTCTGAACAAACAATGCGTTTCTGCAATGATAAGATTTTATCCCAACTATTCACCTCATTAGAGGCTTCATTCTGTCCATCCAATCCAAAGAGAGAGACCCCATCACAGAGCTCAGAAATATGAGCGCTGGAAAAACTAAAAACATCTTTCCATTGAGCTTGAGCTGCAACTTGATATTGACCTTCCATGCTTTAAGAACATAAGAACATAAGATATGCCATACTGGGTCAGACCAAGGTCCATCAAGCCCAGTATTCTGTTTCCAACAGTGGCCAATCTAGGTCATACGTACCTAGCAGTTTCCCCAAGAGACACAGTGCTTGTACTGGTTCAAGCATTGATATCCTGGGTCCCTTCTTAATAATGGTTTATGGACCTTTCCTCCAGGAACTTGTCCAAACCTTTTTTAAACCCAGCTACACTAACAGCCTTTACCACATCCTCCGGTAACAAATTCCAGAGTTTGATTACACGTTGAGTGAAAAAATATTTTCTTTTATTAGTCTTAAATAGTTTACCCTGTAGCTTCATTGCATGTCCCCTAGTCTTTCTATATTCTGATAAGGTAAACAATTGATCTACGTTTACCCGTTCCACTCCGTTCATTAATTTATAGACTTCTATCATATCACCTCTCAGACGTCTCTTTTCCAGGTTAAAGAGCCCTAACCTTTTTAGCCTTTCTTCATAGGAGTATCCTTCCATCCCCTTTACCATTTTGGTGGCTCTTCTCTGAACCTTTTCTAAAATCGCTATATCCTTTTTAAGATACGGCGACCAGAATTGCACACAATATTCAAGGTGCGGTCTCACCATGGAACGATATAGAGGCATTATAATATCTTTTTAGACTGTCGTCCTTAATGACGCCTAAATCTTTTTCCTGGGTGGTGGTTCCTAATGAGGAACCTTGCATCGTGTAACCATAGTTTGGGTTGTTCTTCCCTAGGTGCATAACCTTGCACTTCTCCACATTAAATTTCATCTGCCATTTTGATGCCCAGTCTTCCAATTTATCAAGATCCTCTTGCAATTTTCTACAATCCTCTTGGGTTTTAACAACTTTAAATAGTTTTGTGTCATCTGCAAATTTGATAACCTCACTCGTTATTCCACTTTCCAGGTCATTTATGAATATGTCAAAAAGCAGCGGACCCAGCACAGATCCCTGGGGTAGACCACTATTCACCTTTCTCCATTGGGAAATTTGGCTATTTAGCCCAACCCTCTGCTTTCTATCTTTTAACCAGTTCCTGATCCACAATAGTACACTGCCTCCTATCCCATGACTCTTTAGTTTTGCCAAAAGTCTCTGATGAGGGACCTTGTCAAAGGCTTTCTGAAAGTCCAGATACACAATATCAACCGACTCACCTTTGTCCACCTGATTATGCACTCCTTCAAAAAAACATAACAGATTGTTGTTGTTAAGTGCCGTCGAGTCGGAGTCGACTCATGGCGACCCTCTGGATAGCTATCCTAAATTGTGTTCGGTCTTCAGTCAGGCGGCTCATTGACGACAGACTGGTACCCGTAGCTGCTGTTATTGTAGCGATCCATCTCATTGCTGGCCTTCCTCTTTTGCGTTGACCTTCTATCTTGCCAAGCATGATTAGTTCACAGATTACTAATAGCAGATCTGCAATCTCATATTTCAGTTCTTTCAACACCCTTGGATGTATACCATCCGGCCCAGGTGATTTGCTACTCTTCAGTTTATCTAATAGTTGTAATACATCTTCCCGATGTATCGATATTTCCTTCAATTCTTCCGCACCTTTAAATACCACTTCAGTCATGGGTAACATCCCTACATCTTCCTCAGTAAAGACTGAAGCAAAGAATTCATTCAATCTCTCCGCTATCACCTTGTCGCCTCTTAGTGCTCCTTTAACCCCTTTATCATCTAATGGACCAACTGACTCTCTCACAGGTTTTTTGCTACGAATATACTTGAAAAGGTCTTTACTTCACGTTTTTGCTTCCGCAGCAAGCTTCTTCTCAAATTCTCCCTTTGCCTGCCTTATCAATGCCTTGCATTTGACTTGCCAGTGCTTGTGCTGTTTCCAGGTTTCGTCGTTTGGCTCTCTTTTCCATTTCCTGAAAGATGCTTTTTTGGCAACAACAGCCTCTCTGACCTCACCTTTAAACCATGCTGGCAGTTTTTTGGACTTCCTTCCACTTTTCTTAAAGTGTGAATTGAGAAAGTATGGGTAGAGAATTCTTTATCCAGGTTACTGGACAAGGGTCCAGGAGTGAGGTTGTTGTATTAATGTTTGTGATAATGTTCTTGAGTGCAACATTGGTTAGGGGTTGGAATACAGACCATTCGTCTGCATGATGTATTTGAGCAGTATTTATGGGTTTAAGTAGGGGGGATGGGACATTGTTTTGTTCATGTAATAATTTGCCAATGTCTGAGGAGTAATATCTGTGATTTCATTGCTGGAGTTGTGGGTGTTATGTGTCAGCTTTTGGACTATTGAGAAAAGTTCTCTAGGTCTATTTATTGCGTTATTTAGGATGGAGGCATGGTAATTTTTTTGGCGTTGTTAATTGCAAAGGAATTGGAAAGGAATGGAAAATAAAACAAAGGATATTATAATGCCTCTGTATCGTTCCATGGTGCAACTGCACTTTGAATATTGTGTGCAATTCTGGTCGCCATATCTTAAAAAGGATATAGTGTTATTAGAAAAGGTACAAAGAGCCACCAAAATGGTAAAGGGGATAGAAGGATACCCCTATGAGGAAATGCTTAAAAGGTTAGGGCTCTTCAACCTTGAAGGGCTAGAAAAGGGGACTGTTACTTCTGGAGAGAGATCTGCAATTGTGAGTATATACTTCTGGGAATTTTCTGAAAGGAATTCTTTCTATTAAAGCTATTTAATCTGTGAACCCACTATTTTTTGTTAAATCAGTCAGGGCCTAGTAGCAGCAGTTTAAATTTAAAACACAGAAGAGAACTTTCTGGTTAAATTTGGAACCCAGCAGAGAGCTTGTAGTTTAAATTTAATAGTCACTCAGAGCCTAGCATCAGCAAAGAGCTATAATTTAAATCAAATAAGAATATAGCTTACCTCAGCAGCACAGGACAGGGTACTGTGTAGCAGCCCTCTTTTAATAAGTGTTATTTCCCTCCCCACACCCACCCACCCCTGGGATAATCGTAGCTTTATAGGTACTTACACATCTTAAAAGACAGGAGGTGCTCTCAGGTGAAGCTTGTTATCCAAATCAGTCATACACTAAGGACCTGAGATTAATATACCTTGTTCACCTGAAGCTTAATTAAACATATTAGATACAGTTTTATTGGTATAAATATCCATAGCAACCCTTAGTAAGTAAAGAACTTAAAGATCTAAACAAAAACTTAAAACTATGATGCAGACAGCAGTCCAGCAGCGAGATGGGGGCTTTCCAGTCTTTTGCATTGAGTGTCACATGTATGACTTTCTCCCAGTTGGTGAGAGGTCTTACGGGTGCACTAGGTGGAAGGAGCTCTTTGCTCTCAGGGAACGAGTCCGTTCTCTAGAGGCTAGAGTAGCAGACTTGGAAAACATAAGAAAGACAGAGAGGTACATAGACGAGACCTACAGGGATATAGTCCTGAAGTCCCACCTCCAGTCTGGCAGCATGCCTGTTGCCATGGAGGAGAGAGGTCACGTGACAGGAGAGCATCACCCTGGTGTGGCAGGAAGTGATCCTGTAACTAGGACCTGTCCTCCAGGTGATGTAAAACTCTCTCGCACCGAGGAAGTTTCTCCAGGGCCATGTGCCCATGAGGAAAGGGTTAGGACAGCCGTTACAGTTGGTGATTCGATCATTAGGCATGTAGATAGCTGGGTGGCTGGTGGACATGAGGATCGCCTGGTAACATGCCTGCCTGGTGCGAAGGTAGCGGACCTCATGCGCCACCAAGATAAGGTCTTACATAGTGCTGGGGAGGAGTCTGCTGTCTTGGTAGATGTCGGTACCAATGACATAGGAAAATGTGGTAGGGAGGTTCTGGAGGCTAAATTTAGGCTTTTAGGTAGGACGTTCCCTGTAAAATAGTTATCTCCAAGTTATAATGCCCTGTTCAAAGTAATTTCAGTTTGTTCAACGTAAACCGCACTGATGCAGAATAGCGCGGTATATAAGAGAATGTAAATAAATAAATAAATAAATAAAATAAGTTGAAATCCAGAATTTCCAGGTTAGCGTTCTCCGAAATGCTTCCCGTTCCACGTGCAGGACCCAAAAGGCAGGCAGAGCTCCGGAGTCTCAATGCGTGCATGAGAGAATGGTGCAGAGATGAGGGTTTTGGATTTGTTAGGAACTGGGGAACATGCTGGGGAAAGGAGGTGCTCTTACGAAGGGATGGGCTTCACCTTAACCGGGATGGAACCAGGCTGCTGGCATTAACCTAGAGGTCCCAAAAGTAATAACAAAATGCACAAGAGCAACAACAAATAGGGCCTTTACGATTTACGCTCCCAGAGCATGGAATGCTCTCCCCACCTCTATTCGAAACATCACTTACCTAACCCACTTCAGGAAGGCAATAAAGCAGCACCTGTTCACTACATACTACCCTGAATCTAGCCTTAGTAACCATACATATGGCCCCTCAGACAATCACTCATTACAATTAAACAATCAGACTCAGCATGAAAAAGGATAATCAACTGATCACTCAGAATGTACCCACTGAAATAGAATTAAGACCCCAGTGTAAATAAGATGTAGATATGTTCTGCCTGAAATCAGGTACCAATGTAATACAATGTATAGAGTTATAGAATGTACATAGTTTCCCCCAGCTACTTCCAAGTTGATCTCCCTGTTTATTGTAAATACAACTCAAAGTTCCCTGTGTTGTATAGTTGATGTTAATTGTAAACCGCTCTGATCTAAAATAGAGCGGTATAGAAGAACTGTTAAATAAATAAATAAAATAAATAAAAGGAGATAGAGCAGCTTTTAAACTAGATAATAGGGGAAAGCCGACAGTCGCCCAAGAGTGGATGGTTCGGAAGAATGTATCCTTGAAGGATACTACCAAAAGCAGAGAGGTTCCAAAAAAAGGAGTAAAGTAGCCCAAATGCCCTCACGTATGGAGCAGACAGAGCTTAAAGATCCCAAATTACCCATGTCTACCAATAGCCAAATTAATATGAATAAAATAAGTCTCTAAAATGCTTGTATGCAAATGCTAGAAGTCTAAAAAATAAGATGGGAGAATTAGAATATATAGCACTAAATGAGAGATTAGATATGATTGGAATATCAGAGACATGGTGGAAGGAGGACAACCAGTGGGACACTGTGATACCTGGGTACAAACTATATCGTAATGATAGAGCTCATCAAATTGGTGGAGGGGTTGCGCTCTATGTTAGAGAGGGCATTGAATCAGAAAGGATTAAAGTTTTGCAGGAAACAAAATTTGCTGTAGAATCTCTATGGATTGAAATTCCATGTTAAAAGGGGAAGGCGATGGCAGTGGGGGTGTACTATCGACCGCCTGGCCAGAATGAACAAATGGATGATGAAATGCTCAAAGAAATCAAGGAAGCTAACAAAAGTTACAGCGCAGTAATAATAATGGGTGATTTCAATTACCCCGGTATCGACTGGGTCAGTATCACGGCAGGACATGCTAGGGAGATAAAGTTCCTAGATGACATAAATGACTGCTTCTTGGAGCAGCTGGTTCATGAACCGACCAGAGGGGAAGCCATATTGGACCTAGTCCTTAGTGGAACACCAGATCTAGTGCAAGAGATAAGGGTGTTGGGGCCACTTGGCAATAGTGATCATAGCATGATCACCTTTGATTTAATTAGTGGAGGAGGGATAGTAAGGAAATCCACAGTACTACCTTTTAAACTTTCGAAAGGGAGACTATGATAAAATGAGGAAAACAGTTAAGAAAAAACTAAAAGGAGTAGTTGCAAAGGTTAAAGACTTACATCAAGGTTGGGTGTTGTTGAAAAATACTATCTTGGAAGCCCAGACCAGCTGTATTCCACGCTTTAAGAAAAGTGGAAGGAAGTCCAAAAAACTGCCAGCATGGTTTAAAGGTGAGGTCAGAGAGGAGGTTGTTGCCAAAAAAGCATCTTTCAGGAAAAGGAAAAAAGAGCCGAACGACGAAACCTGGAAGCACTGGCCAGTCAAATGCAAGGAACTGATAAAGCAGGCAAAGGGAGAATTTGAGAAGAAGCTTTCTGCGGAAGCAAAAACATGAAATAAAGACTTTTTCAAGTACATTCGTAGCAAAAAACCTGTGAGAAAGTCAGTTGGTCCATTAGATGATAGAGGAGTTAAAGGGGCACTAAGAGGCGACAAGACGATAGCAGAGACTGAATGAATTCTTTGCTTCGGTCTTTACTAAGAAAGATGTAGGGATGTTACTCATGACTGAAGTGCTATTTAAAGGTGCGGAGGAATTGAAGGAAATATCGATACATCGGGAAGATGTATTACAACTATTAGATACACTGAAGAGTAGCAAATCACCCGGGCCGGATTGTATATATCCAAGGGTGTTGAAAGAACTGAAATATGAGATTGCAGACCTGCTATTAGTAAACTGTGAACTATCATTAAAATCATCTCTAATACCTGAAGATTGGAGGATCGCCAATGTAACACCAATTTTTAAAAAGGGTTCCAGGAGTGATCTGGGAAACTACAGACCGGTGAGCCTGACGTCAGTACCGGGAAAAATGGTAGAAACCATCATAAAGAATAAAATTTCTCAGCATGTAGATAGTCATGTGCTAATGGGAGACAGCCATCATGGCTTTAGACAAGGAAGATCTTGTCTTAGTAATCTGCTATGTTTTTTTGAAAGTGTGAATAAACAGGTGGACAAAGGTGAGTTGGTTGATATAGTGTATCTGGACTTTCAGAAAGCCTTTGACAAGGTCCCTCATCAGAGACGTTTCGCAAAACTAAAGAGTCATGGGATAGGAGGCAGTGTACTACGGTGGATCAGGAACTGGTTAAAAGATAGAAAGCAGAGGGTAGGGCTAAATGGCCAATTTTCCCAATGGAGAAAGGTGAATAGTGGTGTACCCCAGGGATCTGTGCTGGGTCCGCTGCTTTTTGACATATTCATAAATGACCTGGAAAGTGGAATAACGAGTGAGGTTATCAAATTTGCAGATGAAACAAAACTATTTAAAGTTGTTAAAACCAAAGAGGATTGTGGAAAACTGCAAGAGGATCTTGATAAATTGGAAGACTGGGCATCAAAATGGCAGATGAAATTTAATGTGGAGAAGTGCAAAATTATGCACCTAGGGAAGAAGAACCCAAACTATGGTTACACAATGCAAGATTCCACATTAGGAACCACCACCCAGGAAAAAGATTTAGGCGTCATTGTGGATAACATGTTAAAACCCTCGGCCCAGTGTGCAGCGGCAGCCAAGAGAGCAAATAGAATGCTAGGTATCATAAGGAAAGGAATGGAAAATAAAACAAAAGATATTATAATGCCTCTATATCATTCCATGGTGAGACCGCACCTTGAATATTGTGTGCAATTCTAGCTGCCATATCTTAAAAAGGATATAGCGTTATTAGAAAAGGTTCAGAGAAGAGCCACCAAAATGGTAAAGGGGATGGAAGGATACTCCTATGAAAAAAGGTTAGGGCTCTTTAACCTGGAAAAGAGACGGCTGAGGGGAGATATGATAGAAGTCTATAAATTAATGAATGGAGTGGAACGGGTAAACGTAGATCGATTGTTTATGTTGTCAGAATATAGAAAGACTAGGGGACATGCAATGAAGCTACAGGGTAAACTATTTAAGACTAATAAAAGAAAATATTTTTTTCACTCAACGTGTAATCAAACTCTGGAATTTGTTACCGGAGGATGTAGTAAAGGCTGTTAGTGTAGCTGGGTTTAAAAAAGGTTTGGACAAGTTCCTGGAGGAAAGGACCATAAACCATTTACATTACAAAGAATAACAAACATATATATTATATTATATAACATATCAGATCTTCAGACTTCTTTGTAGTTTAATACTATTTAATATTATTTAAATTAAATGTTACGCTGTCAGGTGAGGTGTCGGCATCTTTCAGTGTTTACAAGTTAAACCGGAAGTAGATTATGATAGCCTGGTTCCCGGTCTACAGTCTACTGTTCAGGAACACCGAACAAGCTGAACAAAGAACCAAAACATGTAAAAAAATAAATTGAAACTAGAATAAGTAAAGAAATAACATAATAAAAAAATTAAACTTTAAATGTCTTAAACATAAAAAGGACTTATAAAACTAAAACATTATAACAAGCAGTGCTGGAACGCGCGGGGCCCTTGGCACAGTGCCAACCCATCAAGACAGGTCAGCCTAGAGGAAAGGTCCATAAACCATTATTAAAGAGGACCCGAGAAATCCACCGCTTTTCTCAGGACACACATTGTGGAACATGTGTGCCTTTTTGGGAACCTGCTAGGTACAGTGGTGTGCAAAAGTCTTGCATGGACTGCATAATCAAGCTATTCTCAGCTTTTTTTTGACAATATTTCCAAATTCTGTGGCAGAATCCTGGCTAATTATATATTGTTTTGTTACAAATTTAATTCTGCAGCTATTTCTGCATGCAAAATTATTTGTCTGAACTATTGTATGGCTGTCATGAGGAAACGATGCCCCAGTACAATCAACCGTATTCTGTGTCAAAGCGGGATCGAAATGAACCAATACAATACTGTACTTCCTCAGCCAATCAGTGCATGCCATTTTGGCGGCACACAGGGTTTGAATTTAATGTTGATCAACTGGTGTGTATCGCATCTAATGCTCACCGTCCTGGCATGGTGAAGAAGTCGCATTTTCTATCAATGGAGGACCGGGTCTGGGTGGTGGTTTTGCACAAGAAAGGGTATTCCAGCTTGCGCAGATTGCAGCAAAGGTCAGCTCTGATCAGAGCATGGTTGTCCGCATTCTGCAGAACATAAAGGAGAAGGGAAATATGCAGGAGCGACATCATAGCGGTCGGCCTAGAAAGTCAATTAAGAGGGACGATAGGGCCTTGATAAGGACATCTCTTGGCAGCCGCAAGCTAACCTCCCTTGAGCTTCTGTGGGAATGGAAGATGTGTTCCATTGCAGTTTGCACGTCCTATGTGAGGAGGCTATGCTTGGAGTACAGGTTGAGGGGCTGTAAAGGGCGGAGGAAGCTAATGGTGGAACAGAGGAAGAGATGCACTGAGTGGGCATCCAAGTACTCAAAATGGAGCAAGACTGACTGGGTGAAAGTTCTGTTCAGCGACAAAGCGAAATTAGACCTTATCTGCTAATTGGCTTTCCCTGAGGACCTCCAATGCAGTCTTGACATCTGGGTTGTCAGCTCTCACGAGCAGCTTCGAGACTGAGCATGACACCTCTGATGACATCAGTGTTCTTAGGGAGCTGGTACCACCCACCAGCCCCCAGTAAACTATTGTAATCTTACAAGATCCCGCAGGTCCACTCCCAGAGTAATATAATTGATCCAAAATTTGGTAATTACTCTATTGTAAACAACGTTTAATATGAGAAAAAGCAAAATAAAGGGTTGTGCACAATACTAAAGCACGGGGACGTCTCAAGACAAATCGGCACGAAACTAAGATACTATGTATCAAACTGTGCCCCGATAGCATCAATGACTGTCCACTGGCTCAGGCAATCTCTATTTTAGTATTTTTCTTTTTTTTCTTTTTCCAGCACACCCTCAACTATTGCAAAATACTCGTGTATCAATTTTACTTAACTTGATTTAGTGTTTCCCTGGGAAATCAAGTTAAGTAAAATTGATACACGAGTATTTTGCAATAGTTGAGGGTGTGCTGGAAAAAGAAAAAAAGAAAAATACTAAAATAGAGATTGCGCTCTCATCCAGAGAGCAAAGAAAACCGACCACATCACCCCAATTCTCAAAGACCTTCACATACTTCCCCTGGAAGCAAGGACTAAATACAAAGCCATCCTACTCACCCACAAAGCCATCCATCAAACACAGAACACCCAGCTTCGCACCCTACTGTCTCGCCCAGCCCACGGCAGAACTACCAGACAAGCCACCAGCAATTCCCTTACAGTCCCCCACAAAAGAACTAAATGCTCACAGCGGACCTGCAACCGAGCCTTTGAACTTTATGCTCCATCCTTATGGAATTCCCTACCAAGCTGCCTCAGAAACAATGCCGACCTACTATCCTTCAGAAAACAGCTAAAAACCATCCTTTTCCAGGAATACTTCATCACGACTCCCACCAAAAAGCGCACTAACCACTGATCTCGCCCACCATGAACCTCTGAATCAAAGCTATCTATCCTGTCTATGTACAAAGTCTGTCCCATGTCCAAAGTCTGTCCTATATCAAAATCATCAATGTTGCCCCCTCGGTGATGGCCCCGCCCTATACTTAATTTCCCCACCCCTCTACGTAACGCCGCTTTGACCCGGTGAAAAGCGGGATATAAATACAACTAAATAAATAAATAAATAAATGTGCCTTAATCCTTTGAACCAGACGCCCTATGAGTGCCCACGGGGGAAATACATACAATAGGCCGGTCTTGGGCCAGCGCTGTACAAGGGCTTCCAGACCTTCCAACATCTGCTCCCTCCTCCTGCTGAAGAAGCAAGATGCCTTGGTAGTGAAGGTGGCCATCAGGTCTATGATCGGCTGACCTCCACCTGCTCTCCAGCTGGGCAAAGATGGTGTCGTTGAGGGACCACTCCCCGGGGTCCAGGCGAAAATGACTGAGAGAGTCTGCTGTCACGTTCTCTGTTCATGCGATACGAGCCACTGAGAGCACCTTCAGATTTTACTCTGCCCACAGCTGCACACTGCTTGTGCCTCCTTGTCGGTTGATATAAGCCACAGTAGTGGCATTGACTGAGAACACCCCACTGCCCATCCGTGTAAGAGGCTGCAAAACTCCTTTAATGCTAGGAGCACAGCCCTCATCTCTAGGCGGTTGATCGGTCACTTCCACTGCTCCTCGCCCTGTGCTATCTGATCCCGACAATGAGCCCCCCAGTCCAAAAGGCTGGCATTGGGGGTCAATGGAATCCAAATGTGTGTCTCCAGTGGCATGCCAACTAACAACTTCTCTGGTCTCAACCACCAACGGAGTGCTATTCTTATTGCCCGTGAACAGGGTGCGTGAAGAGGCGACGCTGCGCCGACCATCATCACAGCATGGCTCTCTGCAAAGGCCTCAAGTGGGCTCGGGCCCACCTTGATAGACACCTCCATGGTTCCTAGGAGTTGCAAATAATGCCAAGTCATTGGGACTTGCATGCTGAGGAATTGTTAAACCTGCCGCTGCAAAGCTTGTACTCTTCTCCACGGGCAGGGACACTATGCCTATATCTGTCTAGAAACGAGCCCCCAGATACACCAGGTCCTGGGATGGTGCAAGTTGACTTTTTGCGAAATTGACAAACCAACCAAACTCCTGTAGCAACTGGATGACTCTCGCTGTGGCCCTTGCCCCAATGAGTCAATCGTCCAAGTAGGGATGCACTAGAATGCCCTCTTGACGCAGTGCTGCTGCAACCACTACCATGACTTTGGTGAACATTTGCGGAGCCATTGCTAGCCCAAAAGGCATCACTCTGAACTGGAAGTGCCCCACTGGTACCATGAACCGTAGGTATTGTTGATGCTTTGGGTGAATCAGAATGTGCAAGGTGGTCTCTTTCAAGTCAAGAGAGGTAAAAAATTTGCCTTCCCGTGTGGCCATGATGACTGACCGGAGGGTCTCCATGTGAAAGTGGGGTATGTGCAGATAGCGATTTACTCGCTTGAGATCCAACTTCTCTTAGAATGGAGCTACCTTCCACCTGTATGGTTGTCTTCTTAGCAATTGCTGACACTGCTGCATCCACTTTTGGTGAGAACAGAATCTCTCTTTCCTACTCTGGCAGAGGATAGAGTCTGGCCATCGCCCGTGTGCCTTTTAGATCACCCTCTGGAACATCCCATTCATCTTGTATCATCTGCTTAATAACCCTATGCAGGGGAAACACTAACTGTGTTTTGTGGACGGCTTGAAACAATGGGTCCTCCAAAGGCTCTTCATCCTGGGGAACTCTGCCAGCATACTTAGCCCCTTTAAAGATTGAGAAAGGAGAGCTGGTAGCTCCTCCCTGAGAATGACACGTACAATGCGAGATTCCTCTTGTGGAATCTCTCTTTCTTCCAGATCCGTCTCGTCCTCAAAGCCCACCGAGTCCTCTGAATGGAGGAACCCCATCTCTGGTCCTCCAACCATTGCTTACTAACTGCCGACTCTTCTCCACCCAGCACCTCTGGTAACCTTCAAATTCTTCCTCCTCCTACTGCTTCTGAGGGTTTCACTCCCTGCTGCTTCATGCAACAGGCCTGATGTATAAGCAACACAAACTCTGACACATTACTTCGAGGCGTTGCTTGGGATGTAGAAGGCCGAGGAGTCCATCACTCCCTGTCCACTTGCTCTAACAGGGGCAGGACCCCTCCCACTACTGCCAGAACCCTTTGCGCTGTGGCCAATGGAGACCTGCAAGGCACCATCATTTCCTTCAGAGGTTCCCGGCCGCTCCGTTCTGTCCTGGAGGCCTGCTTTCGTGGAGTGTGATTCTGCTTCACAACCACAACAAAATCCAGCAGCCTAAACAGTGCCACATGCCACACACATGGATTTAGATGACATTCTGCAAGCCAGAGGAAGGGGAGACTCCTCCAACCTTCCCCAAACTAGGGATGCAAGTGCAGGCACCTAACAAAAGATTCTTTTACTGCACTGCTTCCCGTTTTTTTTTTTTAATCCGACTTTTGAAGTTCACCGAGATTCATTTTCCCCTGGACCGGGGAAGCGAAAAAATAAAACCCACGATGGAAAAAGCCACCCCCCCCATGTCTGAAGCCTGCTTCTCCTTTTTGAGTTCCACACTGAGGTGCTGAAAAAATGCACCGTTTCCCGCACTAAGAAAATGGCCACCTCAGCCACGAGGTTGCAATCTCTCTCAAGAGACTGCTGATCGCGGACCACCCCCGATCTGGCTCAAACAAATCTCAAAAGTGAATGCTTACCTTTCTCCGGGCCAAACACCCCCTTTGTGTCTGTACCAGAAAAACAAAAGTAGTTTTGATCGCCACTCTGCTCAGAGTTCAGCCCCTCCCCCCAGTGTCCACCTGAGCCAGAGCTAAAATAGAGCCTTTGATTAGTGGGCCACACTGCCTGCTCCCTGTTGGTTCCTTGAAAGACGCTCCTTCTCCTTCACTCTGGGAATGGGTGGTTGCGCAATCCCTGCTCTGTTCTAAACTTTTTAAATAGGGCCTTTATTGAATCAACACGGCAGACTACACAAAGCCCTATAATAATGGAACTAACAGTCCTAAAAAACAAAAAGTGTTCCTTAGTTGTCCTTTCATTGAGCCCAGACTCTGGGATCAGTTCTCTCCAGCTGCTTGGAGACTGAGTTTTACTGGGGCTGGTGCCAGCTGTCTAAGAACACTAATGTCATCAGAGATGACATGTTCAGTCTCCAAGCTGCTGGTGAGAGCTGACAACCCAGATGTTAGGACTGCACTGGAGGGACGATAAGGAAAAGCACGTTCTGCATTCTGAGTGACCAGGGCAAAACCTAAGTGAAGAGTACAAACCAGAGTGCTTGAATATCTCCGTGAAGCATTCAACCATGGTCATGATCTGGGGATGCATGGCAGCCATTGGTGTTAGAAGACTCCAACACCAATGGCTGTTGTATTGGTATTGTCAGACTCAAGGGTGCAGGGGAGGAATATGTAGAAGCTGATAAGGATAAAGCGGAATTGCTTAACAAATATTTTTGTTCTGTGTTCACAGATGAAGAACCAGGAACAGGACCTCAGAAAACACCCACAAATAGAAAAAGAAGCGAGGGACATCTTGAACAATTTTCAGAAGACTGTGTTCGTGAGAAACTAGCTCAACTTAAAGTAGACAAAGCGATGGGACCGGATGGGATACACCCTAGAATACTGAGGGAACTTGGGGACGTTCTAGCAACTCCACTGACTGACCTTTTCAATGCCTCGTTGGAGTCAGGAGTGGTGCCAAAGGACTGGAGAGAGGCTCATGTGGTGCCTTTACACAAAAGCGGAAGTAAGGATGTGGTTGAAAACTACAGGCCGGTTAGTTTAACGTCGGTGGTGAGTAAATTATTGGAAACGCTGCTGAAAGAGAAAATAGTGAGGTTTCTGGAGTCCAGCGGATTACAGGATCCGAGGCAGCATGGATTCACCAGAGGCAGGTCTTGTCAGACAAATCTGATTGATTTCTTTGACTGGGTGACCAGGGAGTTGGACCGAGGGAGAGCTCTAGATGTGGTGTATTTAGATTTCAGTAAAACCTTTGACACTGTTCCTCACAGGCGACTTATAAACAAACTGAGCACCCTAGGGATGGACCCTAAAGTTACTGCTTGGGTTAGAAATTGGTTGGGTGGGAGGCGACAAAGAGTACAGGTAAATGGAGCTCACTCTGAGGATAAGGATGTTACCAGTGGTGTGCCCCAGGGATCTGTCCTTGGTCCGATTCTTTTTAACATTTTTGTTAGTGATATAGCGGAAGGGCTGTCGGGTAAGGTTTGCCTCTTTACAGATGATACCAAAATCTGCAATAGAGTAGACACCCAGGAAGGTGTAGATAACATGAGGAGGGATCTAGCTAAGCTTGAAGAATGGTCTAGAATTTGGCAGCTGGGATTTAATGATAAAAAATGTAAGGTCATGCATTTGGGCTGCAGCAATCCAAGGGAGCAATACAGTATAGGGGGTGAAGTACTTTTGTCCACTAAAGAAGAGCGGGACCTAGGCGTGGTTGTATCTGATGATCTTAAAGTAGCTAAACAGGTAGAAAAGGCGACGGCAAAAGCTAGAATGATACTTGGGTGCATACGGAGAGGAATGGCTAGCAGAAAAAAGGAGGTGATAATGCCTCTCTATAAGTAAGTCTTTGGTGCGACCTCATTTGGAATATAGTGTGCAATTCTGGAGACCGCACCTTCAAAAGGATGTGAACAGGATGGAGTTGGTGCAGAGGGTGGCTACTAAAATGATTAGTGGGCTTCATTATAAAGCATATGAGGACAGACTTAAGGATCTTAATATGTACACCTTAGAGGAAAGGCGGGATAGAGGTGATATGATTGAGATGTTTAAATACCTCTGTGGCATAAATGTTCAGGGAGACAGCCTCTTTCAATTGAAAGCAAGTTCTGCTACGAGGGGACATGGGATGAGGGTGAAGGGAGATAGATTCAGGAGTGATATGCGAAAATATTTCTTTACGGAAAGAGTAGTGGATCCATGGAATAGTCTCCCAGTGGAGGTGGTAGAGATGAGGACAGTAACTGAATTCAAAAAAGCATGGGACCAACACAGAGGATCTCTAAAGGTAAAAAGGGGACTGTTGTAGTTGTTGATATGGAAGGACAGACTACATAGGCCATGTGGTCTTTTTCTGTCATCATATTTCTATGTTTCTATATCGTTGATGGGATGGTGAATGCAGCGAAATACATAGGAATTCTGCAGAGGTACATGCTACGATCAGCTGAGCAAATGTTTCCTGGCAGCTATTTCTTCCAGGATGACAATGCATCTTGCCACCGAGCGAAAACTGTCGCCGAATGGAAAAAAATAAACAGAGTTCAGACCACTGACTGACCAGCTCAATCATCCGATCTCAACCTGATTGAGAATCTTTGGTACAAGGTATCCATTGAGATCGCCAAGATGCAGCCTTGGACCAAGTGAGAGCTGACTGAGTCACTAATTACAGCCTGGAATTGCATCGTAACATGAGAACACCTCGTCAAACTGGTTCACTTCATGCCAGAAGATGTCATCCGGTGAGAAAGTGTAAGGACTGGCCCATCAAGTACTAATGGCCACCAACAACAAAAAACAGCCCTTCAGGACAGCGTAGTTACTCGCCTGTAACAGGTGATCTCTGGGAACAGTAGGAATTTAGTCTTCACATATGGGTATCGCCGGTACCGACGGAGCCTGCGCGGGAACGCTCCCCAGCGCCCAATAGGAAAGCCTTTGGGAGCATCCCACAGTGCCTGCATGCTGCCTTCCCGCCTTTCCAACTGTCCCTCTCCAGTTAAATTTATAGCTGAGACAAGAGAGAGAGAGAGAGAGAGAGAGAGAGAGAGAGATACAACTCCTAGGGGAGGTGGGTGGGTCGTGAAGACTAAATTCCTGCTGTTCCCGGAGATCACCTGTTACAGGTGAGTAACTATTTATTTATTTATTTATTTATTTTAAGTCTCTTCTATACCGCACTATTCAGCATCAGCGCGGTTTACATTGAACAAAGAATTTACACATTTCCGATGGTACTTTGTGTTTACATATGAACAGGAATAAATAACTTGGATAACAGGTATCTCCAGGTACAAGCAGGAATGTAGTCTTCACATATGGGGACTCCTTAGCTGCAGGTGCCAGGGAGATGGCTCCAGGAAGTAGTCAGCCCTTGCGAAAGGGCCCCACTTCCCCCCATGGATCTCTGGCATCCTACCAGGGATGGTGGGTAGGAGTTGATTAAGTCTGAAAAAGGTGTTGAAGAGCAGCCTGGCCAAACAAGGCATCCCGGCGGAAGTCTTGTCTAAGCAGTACTGGGCTGTGAAGGTATGTACCGAAGCCCAAGTAGCTGCTCGACAGATGTCGTCGATAAACACAGAGTGAAGATGAGCCATTGAGGCTGCCATGGCTCTCACATTGTGAGCGGTGACATGGCCTTCAAGGAGAAGGTTCTTACTCTCATAGGCAAAGGATATGCACTGTGCGATCCAGTTGGACAGTGTTCTTTTGGAAACTGGAAGTCCCAAATGACTAGGATCAAAAGCAACAAAGAGTTGAGAAGATTTTCTATGTTGCTGTGTCCTTTATTTATTTATTTACATTTCTTATATACTGCGCTATTAAAAATCAGTGCGGTTTACAGTGAACAGAACAATGCTACAATGCGACAACGACACAATGCGCTTACAGAGAACAGGGTCCTTTGCAAGTAAATGGCCAAAGCTCTTTTACAGTCCAAGGTATGAAGGTTCCTTTCTGCACTGGAGGCATAAGGCCTTGGAAAGAATACAGGAAGGTAAACCGTTCACTAATGCAACGTGCTGATGTGACTGCAATGAGGAAGATGACTTTCCAGGAAAGGAATTTCAAAGACGTAGTGGCTAATGGCTCAAAGGGCGGTTTCATGAGCTGCCCTAGCACCAGATTTAAGTCCCATGACACCGGTAGTGGCTTAATGGGAGGCTTTGTTAAAAGAAGGCCTCTCATAAATCTCGCTATGAGAGGAAATAGATTGTCCACCTAGAGGCTTGCAAGAAGCTGCAATAGCACTAAGATGGACTCTTACTAAATTAGTCTTGAGACCTGCATTTGACGAATGAAGGAGATACTCCAGTATCAATTCCAAAGGTATCGCAAGAGGGTTAAGACCCTTCTACGAGCACCATGTGGTAAACCTTTTCCACTTAAAGGCATACGAGTGTCTTGTGGAGGGTTTCCTAGAAGCATGAAGGATATCCTTTACCTGTTGGGAAAGGTTAAGATCCTGAAGTTCTAGGCTTTCAGCAAACAGGCCCTGAGATGCAGAGACTGGGGATTGGGATGCCACAGCATCCCGTCCTCTTGGGAGAGAAGATCTGGAGCGGATCCCAATTCCAGAGGTGGAGCTTGAGAGAGATGTAGGAGCAGATGGTACCACGTTTGCCGTGGCCAACATGGAACTATGAGGATCATATGACCTCTGTCTCTCTGAAGCTTGAATAGGGTTTTGGGGATGAGGGGAATGGGTGGGAAGGCATATAGGAAGTCCTGACCCCAGTGGAGGAGGAAGGCGTCCCTTGCCTGATAACATCGAGCCAGAATTCTGGAACAGAACAGGGGAAGTTTGGCATTCAGCGGACTTGCAAAGAGGTCTATGTCCGGGGTTTCCCAAATCTGAAATATTTGGGCAACCTGGTCTGCATGGAGAGACCATTCGTGTGGAAGCAGGACTCGACTGAGTGTCTGCCCAAGAGTTTTAAATGCCTGGAAGATACACCGCAAGGAGATGAATCTGATGCTCTCTGGTGAGGGCCCATAGTCTCAAAGCTTAGTTGCATAGTGACAGAGAGCCTGTTCCGCCCTGCTTGTTCACATAGAACATGGCTACCTGATTGTCCGTTTGAACTAGGACTGTCTTGTAGCTAAGCTGGGCATGAAATACTCGAAGAGCAAGGAAGATTGCTCTGAGCTCCAGGAGGTTGATGTGAAGACAGGCCTCCTGTGGAGTCCAGGTACCCTGGGTAGAGAGATCGTGCAGGTGTGCTCCCCATACCACCTGTGAAGCATCTGTTATTAGGGTGGCTTGGGATAGGGGTTGCTGGAAAGGAGACCCCACCAGAAGGTTTATGGGTGATTGCCACCATTAGAGGGACGAAATAAGACTGAGTGTGTTATTTTTATTTAATTTCTCGTCTATACTGCGCTATTCAACATCAGCGCGGTGTACATCCAACTGTGGCTTATACAATGCAGTCGTGACTGTATTGTATTTACAATAAAACAAGAAATATAACTTGGCTAGAAACTGGGATGTCACATACGTATTTACATTATCTACATTAATATATATTAATAGCTGTGCTGTGCGCAGTGCTCCTTACTTGAGGTTGCAGCCTTGGGCTGGCTGCACTCAGGTGTGGTAGGTGTGCGGGTCTTGGTGCTTGGTGGACATGTTTGCTGGCTGACCTATGGGGCTGTTATCTGGGTAGTGCTGTATGAATATGTGGCGTTTCAGCGCCTTCCTGAATTGGGTCAGATCAGTGATTGTTCGGATGGCTATAGGGAGGGCATTCCAGCATCCAGGTGCGTAGATCATGAAGGCTCTATTAGATGTCATGTGGGTGCATTTCATTGTTTCCTTAGGGATAATCAGTGTGTTAATAGTGTGGATCTTCTGGACCTGTTAGGGGGTGTGAGATGGATTAACTCGGTGATGGATGTGGGGGGTTGATTGTTTATGGCCTTGAAGGCCATTACTAGTATCTTAAAACATATTCTGCCTTGGACTGGTAGCCAGTGGAGTTTCTTTAGGATTGGTGTGATGTGGTCTGTTCTTCAGACTCCGTATAGAACCCTGGCAGCTGCATTCATTGCCAGCTGAAGGGTGTTCAGTGATGTTTGCGGGAGGCCGTAAAGTATTGCATTGGCATAATTGAAATGTGGGATTACTAGTGCTTGGTAGATTGTTCGGAAATCTTCAGGGTCCAGCAAGGGTCGTAGGTGTCGTAATGTCCGAATTTTGTGGTATATTTTCTTTACTGTGTTTTTTTTATGTGGGTTTTCATGTCTAGCCGTTGGTCTAGGGCGACACCTAGATATAGGATTGTGGGTTTTGCTATCAGCTCGGCGTTCTTCACCTTTAAGGAGGAATGGGGGGTGAAGCCTTGATTCCTCGTGATGACGAGGATGTCTGTCTTGTTGTGGCTTATTCGGAGATTTTGAGTGTGGAGCCATTCGGCTATTGCGTCGAAGCATCCACTCAGTGGGGAAAAATCTGGCTGATTGGTTGGAAATGGCATGTAAAGTAGGACATCATCTGCGTAGACTAGGCAGTTGACGCTGAATGAGCGAATCAAGGTGCATATGGGCTGCATATATATGTTGAACATCAGCGCTGATAATGAGGACCCTTGTGGAACACCCTGTTTCTATGGGAACGGTTCCGAGGTCGTGGTGCCAGCTCTTACATGTTGCCATCTGTTGGTCAGGTAGGATTTGCACCAACCTAGTGCTGAGTCTTGTATTCCCTTTTCCTTGAGTCGTTCCAGGAGTATTTCGTGACTTACGGAGTCAAAAGCCGCTGCGATATCCAAGAAGATCAGAGCGAACCTTTGTCAGATGTTGTCGATTCCAGAGATTATTGCATTGAATAAGGTGGTGAGGAGGGTTTCCACGCCATGTGCCTCCCTGAAACCGTGCTGACTTGAGTCCAAGGGGTCATGAGTCTCTATATGTTGTTGTAATTGGCGTTGGACTACCTTTTCAATTATCTTGGCGAGCAGTGGGATGCTCGATGTTGGTCTGAAGGATTCGACCTTCAGAGGGTCCAGTTTGTTATTTTTCAGCAGGGGTCTGATTGATGTATGCTTCAGCTTTTGTGGAAATGAACCGGTTGAAAAGGATTGATCCATGAGTTTGTTGAGGAATTGGCTGAGATCGTAACGTAGTTCTTTGACCCAAAATGCGGTGCAGGGGCCGTTTGGAGAGGTGGTGGTGTTGATGGAGGCGATGGTGTCTTCAATTTCTCTCTTTGACAAGGTGGTGAATTTGGTCAATGGTGTTGGGTGGGGTGGTTTGTGTAAGGGCATGTTGTTTGTGAGGGTTCTGGTCTTGTCGGTCTGTTGCATCTTTGATTGGAGGTATTCGGCATAGTCCTGAGGTTGCGGCATGAGTGGCTGCTCCGGGGCTGGTTCCCTTGTTAATGACTTCACTATATTGAAGAGGTTGTGTGGTTTGGTTGCCGCCGCCGTCTCCCGACAGGCAACCTGAGGCCTGTGTCCACTGAGTGGATAAAGTCCACTGGGCCGCTTGCATATGGAGGCGAGCATAAGGAACCACATGCACGGTGGATGCCATGTGGCCTAGCAATTGTAACATTTCCCAAGCAGTGAGACAAGGCTTGAGCACTGCTTGGGAAGCTAGTTGTACTATGCAAAGACAGCGGGGCTGCGGAAGGAAAGCCCTTGTCTGTCTGGTATCCAGATGAGCTCCTATGAACTCTAGGGACTGAGAGGGAGCAAGATTGGATTTTGGGAGGTTTATGACCAGTCCCAAAGACTGAAGGATTCGCATTGTGCGAGATAGAGCAGAGCTGGCTTCTGGCACTGTAGGGGCTCGAATGAGCCAGTCGTCTAAGGGAAGACGAATATTCCCAGAGTGCGGAGAAATGCTGCTACCACAGCCATGCATTTTGTGAACACTCTTGGTGCAGATGCCAGGCCAAAGGGACGAACCTTGTATTGGTAGTGTTTTCCTTGAAACAGGAATCGGAGGAATCTCCTGTGATTTGGATGGATGAGAATATGAGTATACGCATCCTTGAGATCTAGAGAACAAAGCCAATCCTGACTTTGAAGGTATGGCAGCAGAGTTCCTAGAGAGACCATTTTGAACTTCTCTCGGAACATATATTTGTTCAATTCTCTGAGGTCTAAAATGGGTCTGTGTCCTCCTGTTTTCTTTTGAATAAGGAAATAGGGGGAGTAGAACCCTGTACCCTGATGGGGAATGGTTACTTCCTCTATTGCTCATTGAGCAATGAGCATTGTGGCTTCTTGACCTAAGAGATTGTCGAGAGAGGTCTGAGAATTGAACTGTCTTATAATTGTAGGAGGGGGCAGGCTGGGAAAATGAAGCTTGTACCCCTCTCGTATAATGGACAGGGTCCAATTTTCTGCTGTTATTTGGTACCATCTGTGGGCAAAATGACATAACCTGCCTGGGATGGTTAAGGGTTCTGGACCCTTCAGGGGCAGGAAGGCGAAGTTCTCTAGAAAGGAGTCAAAGCCCCTGAGGAGGCTGAGCCAGCTGAGGTTTTGCAGCTTTTGGCTTCTTTTGTTGTCTAGATTGTTGCTGCTGTCCCTTTTGGGCAGTCTGACCTGGACGGTGTCCCTGTTGGGTATAGGAAGGATAAAACTTCTTTTTCTTATTGAAAAATGGTTTCTTAGAGGATCTTTTCTTTGCAGGATCGGCTGTAGATTTGGACAATGTGATATTGTCAGCATCTATTTTGTTAGCCTTCTCCTGCCAATTCTTGCCAAAGAGATTTTCTCCTGTGCAAGGAATGTTTCCTAATTTATCCTGTACCCAAATTTCCAGGTCAGATGCCTGAAGCCAGGCGATCCGACATGCACCAATGGCAATAGCAGAGGTTCTGCTTATGCACTCAAAACAGTCAAAGGCTGCATGATTAACAAACTTGGAAACATCCTGAGCATGTTTGACAAGAGTGAGAGATAGTCTTGTCTTTTGTCATCAGAAAGAAGGGGGCTCATAAGCTCCAAGGCTCCTGTGACCTCTTTAAAGAACATTCCCATATACAAGATATAGGAACTGATCCTAGCTGAGAGCTTGGAAGCATCGACGCCCAAAAGCATCGAGAGTCCTGCATTCATGACCTGGAGGATTGGATGCATGTCTCTTTGCACTTTTCATCCTTCTCATGGCTGATTCCACCACCATTGAATGGTGTGGTAATTGAGATTTTTGAAAGCCAGGACAAGGTGGAACTCGATACATGGTATCGAGTCTTCGAGAATGAGGAGATGTGGTTAAAGGTGTTTCCCACATCTTTAGCATAAGATCATGTAAGATCTCATGAATAGGCAGAGTAGCTGCCTCTTTGGGAGCCTTAGGGTATTGGAGGATTTCCAACTCCCTTGCCCTAGGCTCTTTTTCAGGAGTTACTGTGATGGAAAGGCCTCGGGCCACATCACGGATAAAGTCCTGAAAGGACATATCCTCTGGCGGAGACATTCTGCGCTGAGGAGAAGAGGAATCCTCGGGGAGAAGTACTCTGGTATCGGCAGAGTCTTCAGACTCATCCGAGGATTCAAAATATCTCCGATCCCGGTGATCGTGCAAAGCACGGTACCGGTATCGATCGAAGTCGGTATCGGGTTGTTACGGTACCGATCTGTCGATGCCGGAGACAGACGCATGACTCGGTATGGGTGGCATACCCGCCGATGTTGATGCAGTCGGTACCGGTTGGGCTCTGGCAGGTTGGTACAGGTACCGGTTTCAATGGTACCGAAGCCGTGAGAAGAGCCGCTAGACTGCGTTTGACAGCCAGGAATCTCTGGTCTATCAACGCTGCCGATGCTTGGGTGTCGGTACCGGTAGAGCATGGTGCCAGTAGTTCTGCCAAGGTTGAGGCCTCGAGAACATCCTGGAGCCCCGTTAATGCTTTGGAAGTCGAAGCCTCCCGCTGGGGCAGTTTTGCCGATGAAAATTCCTCAAGGGCAACGCCAGGGGCATCTCGATACTTAGAAGGAGATCTACCCTTTGAGGACCGGCTAGATTTATGTTTAGTTACCTGAGATCCATGGGAGGAAGATGAAGCCCTGGAGGCTGTCGATGCAACAGATGCCACATCTGAGGGAAAAAGGGTGCTAAGTTTAGCAGCTCGGTTCTGCCGGCCCCTTTTTGACATCATTCCACAGGAGAGGCACTCTGAAATAGAGTGGTCAGGACCTAAACATTTGAGACACCAATCATGGGTTTTGGTGATGGAAATGGTACCGCCACATTTAGAACATTTCTTAAAACTTGCGAAACTCTCTACCCTGCACTTTCTGCAGAGCCCCAGGTTTCTGGCCCTTCGGAAGGTCTTCTGGCAACCGACCCCCTTTGGAGTCCCCCAGATCCTTCACAATTTTCTCCAAAGCCTCCGTAAAACAGCAGCTTGCCCTTAAATGGGAGTTTACTAAGACGCGCTTTTGAAGCCGCGTCCGCCGCCCAACTTCTCAGCCAGAGAAATCTTCTTGCGGCTATCACTGACACCATGGACTTCACCGAGATCCTTACTAAATCATAAAAGGCATCAGCGAGGTACGCTGCAGCCGACTCAAGCTTCGCCCCCTCTGCGGAAGATCCGTCCTCGCTTTCGGAATTAGAATCCCCCTGGAGCCAACGAATGGAGGCCCTTGACACATATGCTCCACAGATGGAGGCCTGCAGCTACAGAGCACTGGTATCAAGCGCCTGCCTAAGAAGCAATTCCAACTTTCTATCTTGCAGATCCTTAAGGGCTGCTCCGCCCTCTACTGGTATCATCATGTTCTTTGTAACTGCGGACACCAACGCATCCACCTTAGGCATGCAGAGTAACTCTCTCTCTTCCTGCGGTACGGGGTACAACCGACCGATGGCCCGACCGCCTCTCAATGTGGCTTCAGGACACTCCCATTTGGACTCTACCATCTGCTTAATCACCCTATGGACTGGAAAACACCGCTGCTCTGCCTTAAATCCTTGAAGCAGCGGGTACTCCAGCAGTTCTTCCTGCACTGCCGGTAGGCAATATTCAACGCTGCTAGCGACTGGGCAATAAGAGCCCCCAGCTCTTCCTTCCTAAAAACCCTAAAGACATTGGGGTCCTCGCTGGCGCAATCTCACCTTCCTCTCATCCATCCAGTGATCTTGTCCTGATTGTGAGGGAATTTCTCCCTCCTCCGCTAAGCAGGACTCCGAGACCTGCTAACCAAAGCCATCGGCCGCAGCCTCTCCCACCAAGGCACTTCTAGAGGATCCCCTCCCCAGGGTCTATGGGTGAACCATCCCCTTTCTGTACCCCGAAGAGGTCAGGAGAAGAGATCTTGGCATGCCCCTGCTCCAACTTTAGACAATAAGCTTTATGTAAAGACAGGATGAAATCCGGTGAAAAAAACCTGATTCCAGACCCCCCTGTAGCCCCAAGCAGAGGTCCCTGGGATCCAGACTCTACTGGTGGATGCTTCCTTGACTTTGCTCTTTTCTTTTCTGGCAGCGCGGGAGAAACGGCTGCCTTTCTAATATGACCACCGTTCCCGCCTTTTCTCTGGAGCTCAAATGGCTGCCCAGAGGCTCTAGCGCCTTTTCCCTGCCTTCCATGCTCCCCCCAAGCAAACGAGCAACACTACTGCCTCTTCTAAAACAAAAACGGCACAGTCCCGAATCAGATAGCCCCCGACGACTTCCGTACTGCGCACACGCTGTCTGCCCCTGCAGCATGCGCTTCTGCTACTACCGCCCACACACTCTCTGATGGAAGCGGTCCCCTGTAAAGGCCTGCACAATCGTGTGCCCAATACCCGCCGGTTCAGACCGTCACTCCCCGAACTACTCTTCGCGCTGCCAGCGATAGAGTGAGATCGGGTCCTGTAGACAGAAGGGGTTGGACTCTGGGGCTCCCAGTTCTCCCCTTCTGATATCCTGGAACGGAGCCGCACTCCCAGGCACGCTCTGCCTCTGCTGCCTTTCAACTTTTCTATGCAGCCGCCGCGCTCTGATCCCTTTTTTTTTTTTTAAAGCTGTCAATTGCCGTTTTTATGGCAATCGGTCCCTGCCAGAGCCCTTCAGTAACAAAAGGAAAGTATTTACTTTAACTGCTAAACACTATCTAAACTTTCCTCCTTGCCTCACTGGGAGCATGTCAGGCTAGGTCCTATCCAGCTGCTGAGGACTGAAAGACTGAGCCTCTCTCACAAGGGGGGGCTGGGTAGCTTGTCAGCAAGACTTTGATCAGTCCTTAGCGGCTCGAGAAGGTTGACAATCCTACAGTTTCCTGGACTGGTCTGGAGAGGTGAGGAGGAATAAAAGGTTTTGGACATAAACAATCATAAAAGAATGCCCAAGTCATGGCAAATTTGTCAGATTTGTAGAAAAGACAAGAGGGAAGAAAATGGCATGCAGATGGAGGTTGTAAATTGTAATGCATTTTATCCCTGTGATCCAAACAACTAAAAACTGGCCAATTCAGCACTACTTTTGCAAGACTTTTTCACACCACTGTACTTGTGACCTGTATTGACTACTGTTGGACACAGGATACTGGGCTTGATGGACCTTGGTCTGACCCAGTTTGGCATATCTTATGTTCTTAACAGATCCCTGAGATACACCAACTGAAAGGAGATAGTAATGGAGGAAGATCTGCTAGAACACATATTTAAAAGTGTGATGAAAGAAAAATAACAAAATAAAAAATAAAAGAAATAAGAAAACCAAGAGAGAACAGAGCCCCTAAAGCCAAGTGAAAACAGGGTATTGAGGAAAAAAGATTATCAACGGTGTCAAAAGCAGCAGATAGGTCAAGGATGAGGATCATGTAACCGCCCTTGGATTTGGCCATGAAAAGGTCACTGTAGACCAGAGCTACTCAATTCCAGTCCTGGTGGCCCGCAACCCTGCAGGTTTTTGGGATATCCCTAATGATATGCATGAGATATATATGCATTAGAGATAGCCTGCCAACCTGACTGGTGTTTGGCCCTCCAGGGCTGGATTTGGAGACCCCTGCCTTATACCTCTGTCATTTAAGATTGTAAGTGGGCAAGGTGCAGATGTCCAAGACATCAAAAAGGTTAGAATTTGTCACATTCCTCCTTGCTTCTCACCACCACCAAAATATTGTCTATTAGACAACTTTTTGGTGGTGTTGAGAATCTAGGAGGAATGTGACACATTCTATCTACCCTTTTGATGTCTAGAACATCTGTACCTTGCCCACTCACAATCTTAAATGATAGAGGTGTAAGGCAGGAGTCTCCAAATCCAGCCCTGGAGGGCCACAAACCAGTCAGGTTGGCAGGCTATCTCTAATGCATATATATCTCATGCATATCATTAGGGATATCCCAAAAACCTGCAGGGTTGTGGGCCACCAGGACTGGAATTGAGTAGCTCTGCTGTAGACTATGGCAAAGGCTGTTTCTGTATAATGCAGGGGATGAAAGCCAAACTGCAAATGATCAAGAATGGCTTGAGAGGAAAGAAAATCACAATGGTGGCGGTGACCCGTGTGTTTGAGTAGCTTAGATGCAAAAGGGAGAAATGCTGCTAATTAGAAGGGCAGGTAGGATCTAGCAAAGGTTGTGAGAAGACGTGCAACCACGGCATGTTTGAAGACTGTAGAAACCGATTCACCTCTTCAACCTCCAACTCCTTGCACTTTTCTCCTCTTCCACAGCCCTTGCTGCCCCCCTCCTCCCTTGCGCTCCATTCCATCCCCCCATTCTTACTTTCTCAAGTCCACTGCCCCTTTAACTTTCTCCTGCCTCCTCTCTCCAGTGTCTAACCTGCCTTACTCTGCACTCTTGGCCTGTTTTAATCCAAACCCATCTGGTTCTTTGTGCAAAGAACCCTATGAAAACAGACAGACAAAGCAAACAAACTGATGGAGCCTCAACAATAGTCACTATTGTTTATGTGAAACACACCTAGTAAAGAGGTTGAGGTAGGGAAGTGTACTACTCAGAGTTTAAGAAAAAAAAGGGAGGGTGGCTCTTCCATTCAAAAAGGAGGGTCCCATTCATTTAATATGATATGGGGTGGGATGATCAAGGTTGATATAAACCGCACACAGGGGGAGAAGCATAAGTCTGCAGGTGAATGTAAAGGCTAAACATGGGAAGGGATTACATCAAAGTTTACAGGACTTTGAATTCGTGGACATCTGGAGGGAGCATAAACCTAAATTTAAGGACTGCCCCCATTTCTTACAGCAGCACTACTTATAAAACACAGAAGCTTCAATGACAGATGAAAACCATATGGCCTATGCAGTCTGCCATGGATTTTCTTTTAGTTAAAAGGGGGATATGAAAGTTGTGTTGACAGTATAGTGAATCATGCCATGCTCTATGGGATGATAATTTCTAAAGGGGGCTGTGAGGGAGGGAGAAGAAATAATGGAGGGCTACTGTTCCACTACTTTTAACATGTTACACCTATGTTTAATGTAGCCATCAACTGTGATCTCTCACATGTTCTAATGTAAACTACTTTGAGTGGAGGAAAGAGCGGTATATAAAACTGTTAAATAAACAAACACAACGGCAAGGGCTGCATAAGGGCACTGGGAGAGCTAAGGACTAGAAGCGATATACTAGAGAGTCAGAGGACCAACCCTTCTGTACTTGAGAGATCTTGCTGAAGTCCATTTTCTAAGCGGCGCCACATCTTGGAATGGGTTCAAGCTGCACATTATTTATTTATTTATTTTATTTAACATTTCTTATATACCGCCTTTCATGATATCAAGGCGGTTTACATTGAACAAACTGAAATTACATTGAACAGGGCATTATAACTTGGAGATAACTATTTTACAGGGAACATGGGCTATGGAGGGTTAAGTGGCTTGCCCAAGACCACAAGGAGCACCTGTGGGACTAGAAACCCCAGTCCTTCCGGCCCAAGGTTGCTGTCCTCTAGTGGGATTTGAACCCCTGACCTGAGGTAACGTGCCCCAACCACTAGGCCACTCCTCCCTTTATTCGTTTTCCTTTCAACTCGGGCGCAGGGAAGTGAAAAGCCCGGCAGTAAGCCAAGGAAGAAGATCCCTGCTGCTCACCCATCCTGCACTCCAGTTACTCACCCACTGTCCGTCCCACTACTCACTCACCCTCCACCCTACTCCTAACCCACCCTCCACCCTACTACTCACCCACTCCTAACCCACCCTCCACCCTACTACTCACCCCCTGTCCATCCCACTACTCACTCACCCTCCACCCCACTACTCACTCACCCTCCACCCTACTACTCACCCACTCACCCTGCTACTCACTCACTCTCCACCCTACTACTCACCCCCTGTCCATCCCACTACTCACTCACCCTCCTACTCACCCACTCACCCTGCTACTCACTCACTCTCCACCCTACTACTCACCCTGCTACTCACTCACTCTCCACCCTACTACTCACCCACTCACCCTGCTACTCACTCACTCTCCACCCTACTACTCACGCGCTGAACGTCTCACTACTCACCCTCCACCCTGCTACGTCCCACTACTCACTCACCCTCCACCCTGCCACTCACCCGCTGTCCGTCCCGCTACTCGCTCACGCTGGTCCTCACCCTCCATTTCCCCGCTCTTGACCCCGCTACTCACTCACCCGCTCTCCGCCCGGCTCCGGACGTCAGTTGCCGTTTCCGGCGCGCGGCCGGCGCCTCTTCCGCGTTCGTCATTTCCGGCAAAGGATACCAGCATGTCGGACTCGGAGAGCGATGAGGAGCGGCCCTTCTCCCTCACCGGCTTCCTCTTCGGCAACATCAACGAGGACGGGCAGCTGGAGGATGACACGGTGCTGGATAAGGTGCGGCATTGGGGCTGGGGACCCCCCTCTCGCTGCTGCTGTACAGACACTGATGCAGTGCGAGCAAAGGGAAAGGCGCTGATAGCGCCGCAGCAGCACCAGCACCACCAAACCTTCACCAACGTCCCATCCCCACCCCAAACCGTTCCCACTGTCCCCTCCCTTCCCCCACCCCACCATCCTCCCCACTGCAGCAGCAGCAGCACCAGACCCTCAGCCACGTCCCATCCCCACCCTCACCCCCACCTCCACCTCAAACCGTTCCCACTGTCCCCTCCTTCCCCCCACTCATAAGAACATAAGATATGCCATACTGGGTCAGACCAAGGTCCATCAAGCCCAGTATTCTGTTTCCAACAGTGGCCAATCTAGGTCATACGTACCTAGCAGTTTCCCCAAGGGACACAAGTTCCACAATGCTTGTACTGGGTCAAGCATTGATATCCTGGGTCCCTTTTTAATAATGGTTTATGGACCTTTCCTCCAGGAACTTGTCCAAACCTTTTTTAAACCCAGCTACACTAACAGCTCTTACTACATACTCCGGCAACAAATTCCAGAGTTTGTTTACACGTTGAGTGAAAAAATATTTTCTTTTATTAGTCTTAAATAGTTTACCCTGTAGCTTCATTGCATGTCCCCTACTCTTTCTATATTCTGATAAGGTAAACAATTGATCTACGTTTACCCGTTCCACTCCGTTCATTAATTTATAGACTTCTATCATATCTCCCCTCAGCCGTCTCTTTTCCAGGTTAAAGAGCCCCAACCTTTTTAGCCTTTCTTCATAGGAGTATCCTTCCATCCCCTTTACCATTTTGGTAGCTCTTCTCTGAACCTTTTCTAATAACGCTATATCCTTTTTAAGATACGGCGACCAGAACTGCACACAATATTCAAGGTGCGGTCTCACCATGGAACGATATAGAGGCATTATAATATCTTTTGTTTTATTTTCCATTCCTTTCCTTATGATACCTTGCATTCTATTTGCTCTCTTGGCCGCCGCTGCACAACTGGGTCGAGGGTTTTAACATGGTATCCACAATGACGCCTAAATCTTTTTCCTGGGTGGTGGTTCCTAATGTAGAACCTTGCATCATGTAACCATAGTTTGGGTTGTTCTTCCCTAGGTGCATAAATTTGCACTTGTCCGCATTAAATTTCATCTGCCATTTTGATGCTCAGTCTTCTAATTTATCAAGATCCTCTTGCAATTTTCCACAATTCTCTTGGGTTTTAACAACTTTAAATAGTTTTGTGTCATCTGCAAATTTGATAACCTCACTCGTTATTCCACTTTCCAGGTCATTTATGAATATGTCAAAAAGCAGCGGACCCAGCACAGATCCCTGGGGTACACCACTATTCACCTTCCTTCTCGTTTCTCCGGGCCAGTCCAGGGAATGATAGGGTTGTCAATCCCCTTCAGCAGCTGAGGACTGTAAACTAAAAGTTTTGCTAACACCTTAAGCCACTCCCCCTCGCTGCACTGCTCCAGTCTTACAGTCCTCAGCAGCTGAACAGGACGTCCGGTCTTGGACTCTCCCTACTATTGGAGCAGATAATTCTGTGATTGGGGGTAGTATTTAGCAGATTGGCTCTGGCTGGGCTCAATATAAGCTATATTTCCCTAACAAAGGCTGCAAAACTGCATTAATGAATGTAGCCCGGAGGTCCGGTGTTGCGGATATAAGCAGCGTGTGAGGCAGAGCCTGCCTTGCATTTGCTGGTCTCTGTGGCCTTAAGGAGGTTTGCCCTGGGAGCCCCAGGATCCACCCGTCCTTTCAAAGAGTCGTGATCTTCGGCTCCCGCTAGCTGCGGGTAAGCGGAGATGCGAGGGAAAGCACTACCCTCAGGTATGTGAGTTTTTTGTATGCAGGAATTAGATGTCAGGCGGTTTTATGGACGGCCGTGGTTACTTTCTACAGCGTGGTCTCTGAGTCGGAGTGTCTGTGCTTCGTGTGGGGCTGCTGCCGGCGGGTCGTGGTTCCTGTCGGGGCTGGTTTTTCGCGGCTAGCGATTCTCTTTTCAATTTGCTTAGCAGTTTTAGTGCGCTTCTGGCTGGTACTTATGGAGGGCAAGTCTGGTCATAAGGATGTGGAGAAGCCACAGGTTACCTCGGAAAAGGTGGGAACGGTGGCCATGTTGGGGGAGCCGTCCGTTTCTCCCGCGGGTCAGATTAAACATGTTAAAAGAAAATCTAAGTCACACAAAGACTCTTCTGCACCTGTAAACTCTACACAAACCTTGCCTGAAGCTCAGGCAGAGATTTCTTCTTTATTTTCGCCAGATTTCATTCTGGCGTTGCATAAGGCCTATTTACTATAATCTTCACAAGTGTTTAGTCCCTCCATTGGTGCTTCTAGTGGGGACAGTTTGAAAACTGATTTGGCTGTGATGGATCCCGGAGAGGGTCCTTCCCAGACTGTAGCCTCAGTTGGAACTGGCTTGGACAGCACAGAGCCGCAGATCCCGGCGCCTCCAGGAGTGGAGGATGGGGAGATCCTATCTGAGGCAGGCATTGACTTTTGGCCTATGGAGCTGGAGGAAGGTGAACTTACACCGGGTGAGGACCCAAATGTGTTTAGGGTTTTCCGGAAGGAGGAGCTGGGGGCTCTTATTACGCACTCCTTAGCTGCGTTGAATATTGGTATGCCCTCTGCACCACAGGAGCCATTGGAAGATCCATTGTTACAGGGATTTAAGACAGAGCAGCACTGTTTTCCAGTTCACTGTGTGATCAAGCAAATGGTGGAGTCTGAGTGGGAGTTCCCGGAGGCTACTCTAAGGGGGAGGGGGAGTCGCGCTCTGGATCGTCTATACCCAATTCCGCTGGAAGAGAGAGGCTTATTAAAAATGCCAAAAGTGGAAGCCTTAGTCTCTGCGATGACAAAGAAGACGATGATACCTGTAGAAGGGGGAGCAGCGCTTAAGGACCTACAAGATCGTAAGCTTGAGGTACTCCTGAAGCAGGCTTTTGATTCTAGTGCGCTGGCTTTGCAGACGTCCATCTGTGGGGCGTATGTTTCCAGAGCTTCCATCCGTTGGCTCCAAGGGGAGACCGCTACGGAGACGGCGGAAGGTCCGTCCGTGGAGGGAGCTAAGTTGGAGTCGGATGCCTTCTATGACTTGGTTCGGATCTCCGCGAAATCCATGGCTTCAGTGATTGCGGCCAGACATTTCCTTTGGCTAAGGAACTGGGCGGCGGACGCTTCTTCCAAATCTCGGCTCAGCAAGCTCCCCTATAAAGGCAAGCTGCTTTTTGGAGAAGCCTTGGAAAAGATTGTTAAGGATCTTGGGGATTCCAAGGGGGGCCGTTTGCTGGAGGACCGTCCTAAGGCTCCTAGGCAAGGTTTGGTGCCACGCGGTCAAGGTAGGGATTCTCACCGGTTCCGGGGAGCTCGATTTGCTCCCTAGCCTAAATCTCGTTTTGGACCTCTGTGATAAGGAAGCTTATCATCGTTCAGGAGGGAACTATAAAAGAGGTGAATTGACTTTGAACAAGCAACCTGTCTTTGCTGGTAGAAATACTAAAACAGAATGTTTTCATAAAAGACTACCAGTCCCAGAATGCACCAGGTTTCAAACAGCCTCTAGAAGAGCTGAAGTGGGGAAACATGTGTTCAATCAGGAGAGCTATGAGGTAATCCCCAATCACTCATCTTCAAGGGCAGGGCTTGATTCAGCACACCTGGGCTGTCCTAGGGAGGAGTGTCCCTCTAAGCACTTTAAAAGTAAAAGATATTCTACACAGAGACAGAGCGGGGAGAGCAGAGAGAACAGTGAGAACCAGCAGAACAAGAGCAGACAGAAAGAAGAGAGAGGACTACAACAGCAGAAGCAACGCAGAAGGAAGACCAGAAAGACATCTTGGAGGTCTAAAGAAAGAGGCCGCAGCAGTACGTGTGTTGGATGTGATTCCAGAGGCAAGCATACTCCTTTGGACTGGAGGAAGCCAGAGGATTGGGGTTATAGAGCCAGGAACACCCAAACGGCACCTTTGAGAGAGACGGCTGCATTTGGAAGGGGCCCTAAGACCAGTGCAAGAAGGTATGTGAAGAGAGACCCAGTGTCCAGGGATCTTGATTGGAAGGCTGGACATAAAAGCTGGACTACTTACTGGCCAGGAAACCAGGATAGGAAACCTAACAGCAAGGGTAGCTCAGGTATGAACTTTGATCTATGCCCTAGCTCTTCATCTGGAAGAAAGCAGGGAAACAAATATTGTCCTGAGAGTGATCAATTAAGGAATTCCTCTGAGCCAGACCATGATATTGATTCCATGATATTTGAGGAAGAAGGAGATATATCAAATGATCAGTTGGAATACATGGACTGCTCACTGTCTAGGCTGCTGTTATAAAGTAGTTTCTCACTAATACAACAACCACCAAAAGGAACTGTAACTTGTTCTTTTATCTACCCAGAAAAGTCTCTGCAAGAAAGCTTTAGGGTAGGATTGAGCCACGTAGAGAGAGTGAACCAGCAAAAGGGTTTGCAGCTGGCTAATTATTGGTAATTGAGCCAGGCACAAGTGCACGTGAGCTCTAGAAGGAAACTTCTTTTTTGTGTGTGTGAATAGAAGAAAGTTATTCTTGATAAAGAACAGTTTTTTTTGTTACTTTTGGGTTTGTTTTTGCCTTTTGGAGCACTGCTAAGAAGTTCATTAGCAGGAACCATCAAAAAGACCTTTTCTGTTTCCCATCAAGGTCTTTATTGATTTATTGCTTAAGAAGTTCAGTTACCTTATAACATGTTTTGTTTTTCCTGAGTACAATACTGGAAGCAAGTGTCCTTCTGTGTTACCAAGTAAATCTGTGTGGGAGAATTAACCCCATGAATAAAATCTGTTTTTCTTTGCTTACACTCGAGCATCACAACTCATTATTTTGTGAACGGCTGATTCTGGTATAAGTGAACTACATTCCCCACAATCCTTTGCAAGTCATAATAATATTTTGCCTTTGCTAAGACTGTGGCCTTTCACGACCAACACCCCCGTTTACACCTCGCAATCAGTCCTTTCGGGGTGCTAGGGGGTTCGGCAGAGGTTATTTCAATGCTCAGCAGGGCTCTGCGAAAAAGCCTCAATGAAGGTTGGCAGGTTCAGGTGGAGAGACCTGTAGGAGGTCGCTTACAGGGGTTTCTCTCGGCCTGGACCGCAATAATTTCCGACCAATGGGTGCTAGAGATTGTGCGAGAAGGGTACGCGCTGGAATTTGTGCAACCGTTACGGGAGGCCTTCATGGTGTCTCCTGGAGGTACGGGTCAGAAAAGGCAAGCTGTGGACAATACACTTCGGCAGTTGTTACAGCTTCAGGCGATGGTGCCGCTGCCCCGACCAGTGTGGTATAGGTCGATACTCGATTTATTTTGTGGTTACCAAGAAAGACGGCTCCTTTCGACCCATTCTCGATCTCAAGCACGTAAATCGCTCATTGAAGGTAACTCATTTTCGGATGGAGACGCTGAGGTCCGTTATTCGAGCGGTAAGGCTGGGGGAATTTCTCTCGTCCATAGATCTCACGGAAGTGTATCTTCACATTCCAATCAGAGCAGATCATCAGCGTTTTTTGAGATTCGCGGTGCCCATGGGCCATTTTCAGTTTCAAGCCTTGCCGTTCGGTCTAGCGACGGCGCCTCGAACGTTCACGAAGGTTATGGTAGTAGTGGCAGCCTCGCTGCGGAAAGAAGGTATTCGGGTGCACCCTTATCTAGACGATTGGTTGATCAGAGTGGGGTCTCTTCAGGACTCGGTGGCAGCGACAGCTCGAGTAGTGCAAGTCCTGGAACAGCTCGGTTGGGTAGTCAACCTTTCCAAAAGTCAGCTGCTGCCCGGTAATCAGCTTACTTACCTCGGGCGTTGTTTGAAGGTGGGGTCGGTATTTCTCCCCGAGAACAAGGTGTTGAAGATCTTGCATCAAGTGCAGGCGTTCTTGCGGCAGCCGGCTCTGTCGGCATGGAGATACCTACAGCTCTTGGGTTCCATGGCAGCGACTCTGGAGCTGGTTCCGTGGGCCAGGGCGCATATGCGACCTCTGCAGCAAGCCTTACTGTCCAGGTGGTCTGCGCAGTTTCAGCCTCTCTCTCAAAGGTTGGTCTTTCCAGAGATGGTGCGTCACAGTCTGAGTTGGTGGTTGGACGCTGCTCATCTGCGGGCAGGGGTTCCGTTAGAGGATCCCAGTTGGGTGTTACTCACCACGGACACCAGCTTATCAGGCTGGGGAGCTCATTGTCAGGCTCGCATAGCTCAGGGTCTGTGGTCAGTGCTGGAAAGCTCTTGGTCGATCAATCGCTTGGAGCTCAGAGCGGTTCGTCTCGCGCTTCTACACTTTCAGTCCTTAATCGAGGGCAGAGCGGTTTGAGTTTTCTCTGACAGTGCGACGACGATTTCGTATGTTAATCGGCAGGGCGGTACAGGCGGTGCGGCCTTGCTAGAAGAGTGTCAACAGCTGATGAGCTGGGCGGAAAATCATCTCCTGGCCTTGTCAGCAGCGCATGTAGCAGGAAAGGACAATGTGCAGGCGGATTATCTCAGTCAAAATGTTCTGGATCCCAGAGAATGGGAATTGAACGCAGCAGTGTTTCATGGCCTGACACAGCGCTGGGGACAGCCGGTGATAGATCTGATGGCTACCCTTTCCAATGCCAAGGCGTCTTGTTTTTACAGTAGACGCAGGGAACGCGTGTCGGAGGGTCTGGATGCTCTAGTTCAGCCCTGGCCGTTGGATCACCTTCTGTACGTGTTCCCTCCATGGCCTATGATCGGCCGAGTCGTTCAACGCATTGCGGACCACAAGGGGAGAGTTATTCTCATCGCGCCGGATTGGCCCAGGAGGCCGTGGTATGCGGATCTGGTCCGACCTTTAGTGGATTCTCCGTGGCGACTACCGGACTGTCGCAATCTTTTGCATCTGGGTCCGATTTTAATGCCGCAGGTGGGTCACTTCTTGCTTATGGCTTGGCTCTTGAAAGGGAATGGCTGAGATGCAAGTGCTACTCGGCTCCGGTGATAGACACCATGTTGAGTTCGCGAAGGCGGTCTACTTCGTTAGCCTATGTTCGCATTTGGTGTGTATTTGAGTCTTGGTGTTCAAAGCGTAGCATTCGTTCATTTTCGGCGGCGTTTTCCCACATCTTGTCTTTTCTACAAAGTGGTCTGGATAAGGGTTTGGCGCTGAACACTCTCAAAGTTCATTTAGCGGCGTTAGCCTTCTATAGAGGTGCAGTGCAGGGCCGTCGACTGACTGCGCATGTAGATATACGGCGATTTTTCCGAGCGGCCGGCATTCTCAAGCCTCCGTTCCGGCAGGTGATGCCGGCTTTGGATTTGAACATCGTTCTGGAGGTCTTAACGCAGCCGCCGTTTTCGTCAACGTTGGCTGGGGGGTTGAAGGAACTTTCCTGGAAAACGGCGTTCCTGGTCGCGTTATGTTCTGCGAGGAGAATTTCGGATTTGCAAGCGCTGTTGTGTAGGGAGCCTTACCTACAGTTTTTGGCGGAGAAGGTGGTACTTCGTCCGGTACCCTCGTTTCTCCCTAAGGTAGTTTCTGTCTTTCACATAAATCAGTCAGTTTCCTTGCCGGTGTTCTCAGACCTCTCGGGCTCTCCATTGGATGCAGCGCTTAAAAGCTTAGATCTTGGCAGAGTATTGAAGAGGTACCTCAAGGCCACTAAGACTTTCCGTAGATCGGATAGATTGTTCGTTCTTTTCGGTGGGTCGCGTAAAGGGATGGCAGCGTCAAAAGCGTCCATTTCCAGATGGATAAAGCAGGCCATAGTATCTGCTTATGAGGCCAGGGGAAGGTCGCCTCCTGATGGCCTCAAAGCCCATTCTACAAGGGGTCAAGAGGTGTCCTGGGCAGAATATGCCGCAGTTCCTCCTTTAGATATTTGTAGAGCTGCCACTTGGTCTTCATTGCATACTTTTACAAGACACTACAGATTGGATATTCACGCCAGGGAGGATGCACAAGTTGGAGCTGTGGCTATTGTCGCGGGGCTCGCCGGTCCCTCCCAACTTTAGGTACTGCTTTGGTACTGCCCTATCGTTCCCTGGACTGGCCCGGAGAAACGAGAAGGAAGGAGAAATTAGGCCTTACCTGCTAATTGTCTTTCCTTGACTTCTCTCCGGGCCAGTCCAGGGCCCACCTGTGTTTTTTGGGTAATACATGCTACGTTTACCTGGGTTCATGGTTGCTTATAAGTGCAGTGCTTCTGGTTGGCGTAGATTTTGGGGCTTCCTCTAGTTTGCCGAGGAGGTTAGATTTCCAGAAAACAAAACAAAAAACAAGAAAACCCGAATTGGAACAAAACAAATCATAAACAAAACAAAAACAAACAAACAAACTAAAAGGAAATTTGCGGCACATTGATTGGTGCATGAGTGGTGTTTTTGTCCTGGGAAATGGGCATGGTTCTTTGTTGTTTTTCTAGTTTTCACTGTTAGGTTGTTAGCTGCTTTGGCAATAGGAGACTGGAGCAGTGCAGCCAAGGGGAGTGGCTTAAGGTGTTAGCAAAACTTTTAGTTTACAGTCCTCAGCTGCTGAAGGGGATTGACAACCCTATCGTTCCCTGGACTGGCCTGGAGAGAACTCAAGGAAAGACAATTAGCAGGTAAGGCCTAATTTCTCTTTTCTCCATTGGGAAAATTGGCCACTTAGCCCAACCCTCTGCTTTCTATCTTTTAACCAGTTCTTGATCCACAGTAGTACACTGCCTCCTATCCCATGACACTCTAGTTTTGCCAAAGTCTCTGATGAGGGACCTTGTCAAAGGCTTTCTGAAAGTCCAGATACACTATATCAACCGACTCACCTTTGTCCACCTGTTTATTCACACCTTCAAAAAAACATAACAGATTAGTAAGACAAGATCTTCCTTGTCTAAAGCCATGTTGGCTGTCTCCCATTAGGACATGACTATCTACATGCTGAGTAATTTTATTCTTTATGATGGTTTCTACCATTTTTCCCGGTACTGATGTCAGGCTCACCGGTCTGTAGTTTCCCGGATCACCCCTGGAACCCTTTTTAAAAATTGGTGTTACATTTGGCGATCCTCCAGTCTTCAGGTATTAGAGATGATTTTAATGATAGTTCACAGATTACTAATAGCAGGTCTGCAATCTCAAATTTCAGTTCTTTCAACACCCTTGGATGTGCACCATCCACTCATCCCCACCCCGTACCCCACCATCCTCCCCACTGCAGCAGCACCAGACCCTCAGCCACGTCCTAACCCCCACCTCAAACCGTACCCACTGTCCTCCCCCTCCCCTCACTCAACCCCACCCTGCACACCACCATCCTTCCCACTGCAGCAGCACCAGACCCTCAGCCACATCCCACCCCCACCTCAAACCGTACCCACTGTCCTCTCCCTCCCCTCTCTCACCCCACCCCATCCCACCTTCCTCCCCACTGCAGCAGCACCAGACCCTCAGCCACGTCCTAACCCCACCTCAAACCGTTCCCACTGTCCTCTCCCTCCCCTCACTCAACCCCACCCCATACACCACCATCCTTCCCACTGCAGCAGCATCAGACCCTCAGCCACTTCCTATCCCCACCCCCACCTCAAACTGTACCCACTATCCTCTCCCCCTCCCCTCACTCAACCCCACCACATACACCACCATCCTTCCCACTGCAGCAGCACCAGACCCTCAGCCACGTCCTATCCCCACCCCCACGCCAAACCATACCCACAGTCCTCTCCCTCCCCTCACTCACCCCCACCCTGCACCCCACCATCCTCCCCACTGCAGCAGCACCAGACCCTCAGCCACGTCCCACCCCCACCTCAAACCGTACCCTCTGTCCTCACTCACCCCCACCCCACCATCCTCCCCACTGCAGCAGCACCAGACCCTCAGCCACGTCCCACTCCCACCTCAAACCGTACCCATTGTCCTCACTCACCCCCACCCCACCATCCTCCCCACTGCAGCAGCACCAGACCCTCAACCACGTCCCACCACCACCTCAAACCGTACCCTGTCCTCTCTCTCTTCTCTCTCAATCCCACCCTGCACCCCACCATCCTCCCCACTGCAGCAGCACCAGACTCTCAGCCACGTCCTATTCCCTCCCCACCCCCTGTCCTCCCCCACCCCAACAGTCCCCTTTTTCCTTTAGAGATCCTCTGTGTTTGTCCCAGTCTTCTTTGAATTCAGTTACTGTCCTCATCTCTACCACCTCTACTGGGAGACTATTCCACGGATCCACCACTCGTTCTGTAAAGAAATATTTCCGCATATCACTCCTGAATCTATTCCCTTTCACCCTCATCCCATGTCCCCTCGTAGCAGAACTTGCTTTCAATCGAAAGAGGCTCTCCCCCTGTGCATTTATGCCATGGAGATATTTAAACATCTCAATCATATCACCTCTATCCCGCCTTTCCTCCAAGGTGTACATATTAAGATCCTTAAGTCTGTCCTCATATGCTTTATAATGAAGACCACTAACCATTTTAGTAGCCACCCTCCATACTGACTCCATCCTGTTTATATCCTTTTGAAGGTGCGATCTCCAGAATTGCACACACTGCTCCAAATGAGGTCGTAACAAAGATTTATACAGAGGCACTATCACTTCCTTTTTTCTGCTAGCCATTCCTCTCCTTATGCACCCAAGCATCCTTCTAGCTTTTGCTGTCACCTTTTCTACCTGTTTAGCTACTTTAAGATCATCAGACACAACCACACCTAGGTCCCGCTCTTCTTTAGTGGACAAAAGTACTTCAACCTCTATACTATATTGCTTCCTTGGATTGCTGCAGCGGAAATTTATTTTAACATCTCTTATATACCGCACTATTGTCATCAGCGCGGTTTACATGAAACAAACATATGCATACAGAAAACTGTAGTGCATTTTACAAGTAACAGGAGTTTAGAACTTGGGAATAACAGGGTAAAACTATGTCTACTATATAACTATCTACAATAATCAATACGCATTAGTCACGTTTGGGATTGTCTTGGTCTGAATATGGCGGTAGTATTTCCCTTGTGAAAAGATTAAATTGGAAAATAGCTTAAGAAGAGGTGGTGTTTGAGACTTTTTCTGAATTGTGTTAGGCTGGTTATAGCTCTCAATTCTGGTGGGAGGGCATTCCAGGCTATTGGGGCGTGAATGCTGAAGGCTCTTTTAGTTGTTTCCTTAGTGTATCTGACTGTTTGTTTCGGGATTGTTAATGTATTTATAGAAGCTGATCTTCTGGCTCTATTGAGGGTCTGCATGTGTAAAAGGTTGGCGACCGTTGATGGTGCTTGATTGTTTAAGGCTTTTGAAAGTAGTAATTAGGATCTTGTAGCGGATTCTTGCGTTGGTTGGTAACCAGTGGAGTCTTTTTAGGATTGGAGTTATGTGATCTGTCTTTGATATTCCTTCAAGTACTCTGGCAGCGGTGTTCATCGCCAGTTGGAGAGGATTTAATGTTGATTGGGGGAGACCATGTAGAATTGCATTTGCGAAGTCGAGGTGAGGCATTACCAAGGCTTGGTAGACGGTTCTGAAGTCTGTGGGTTCCAGTAAAGGTCGTAAGTGGCGTAGTGTGCGTATCTTGTGATATATTAGTTTTGTTATGTTTTTTATGTGAGTTTTCATATTGAGGCGCTGGTCGAGGGTGATACCTAGGTATCGTATCGTAGGTTTTACTGTCAATTTCTTGTCCTTTATCTTTAAGGTAGTAGGAGGTGTGAAGTTTTGGTTCTTTGTGATAAAACATCACATCGGTCTTGCTGTGGTTGATTCTTAGGTTCTGTGAGAGGAGCCAGTCTTCTACTGATTCGAAGCATTTTGTCAATGATGTATAATCAGGGTGGTTGATGGAGAATGGCATGTATAGGAGAATGTCATCTGCATAGGCTAAACAGGTAACATTAAAGGAACGGATGAGGTCACAGATAGGTTGCATATATATATTAAACATTAATGCATTTTTTAACATTAAATCCCAGCTGCCAAATTGTAGACCATTCTTCAAGCTTAGCTAGATCCCTCCTCATGTTATCTACACCTTCCTGGGTGTCTACACTATTGCAGATTTTGGTATCATCCGCAAAGAGGCAAACCTTACCCGACAGCCCTTCCGCTATATCATTAACAAAGATGTTAAAAAGAATTGGACCAAGGACAGATCCCTGGGTCACACCACTGGTAACCTCCTTCTCAGTGAGCTCCATTTACCTGTACCCTTTGTCACGTCCTACTCAGTAACTTTAGGGTCCATCCCTAGGGTGCTCAGTTTGTTTATAAGTCGCCTGTGTGGAATGGTGTGGTGTATTTAGATTTCAGTAAAGCCTTTGACATCTAGGGCTCTCCCTCGGTCCAACTCCCTCGTAACCCAGTCAAAGAAATCAATCAGATTTGTCTGACAAGACCTGCCTCTGGTGGATCCATGCTGCCTTGGATCCGGTAATTCATTGGACTCCAGAAACCACAATTTTTTTTCTTTCAGCAGAGCTTCCAATAATTTACTCACCACCGAAGTTATACTAACCAGCCTGTAGTTTTCAACCACATCCTTCTGCTTTTGTGTGCAAAGGAACCACATGTGCCTCTCTACAGTCCTTTGACACCACTCCCGACTCCAACGAGGCGTTGAAAAGGTCAGTCAGTGGAGCTGCTAGAACGTCCCAAAGTTCCCTCAGTATTCTAGGGTGCATCCCATCCGGTCCCATCGCTTTGTCTACTTTAAGTTTAGCTAGTTTCTCCCGAACACAGTCTTCTGAAAATTGTTCAAGATGTCCCTCACTTCTGTTCCTGTTCCTGGGTGTTTTCTGAGGTCCTGTTCCTGGTTCTTCATCTGCGAACACAGAACAGAAATATTTGTTAAGCAATTCCGCTTTATCCTCATCAGCTTCTACATATTCCTCCCCTTCACCCTTGAGTCTGATAATGCCACTTTTGCCCTTCCTCTTCTCACTAACTTATCTGAAAAATGTCTTATCCCCCATTTTATTGTATTGGCTATTTCCTCCTCTTTTTGAATCTTTGCTATCCTGACTACTTTGCTAGCTTCTCTAAGTTTTTCCAAATATGTCTTCCTCTCTCTGTGATCTCCTATATTTCATGAAGGCCTCCCTCTTTTTCTTCACCTTTTTCAGCTACTTCTTTCGAAAGTCATAGCGGTCTCCTTTTCCTTTTACCTTTATTTACCATTTTAACAAAAAGGTTGGTTGCCCTTAGAATATCCGCTTTCAGTTTTGCCCACTGTTTTTCTACATCTCCCAGCTATTCCCATCCCGCTAACGACTCTCTGAAGTATTGGCCCATCTTGGCAAAGTTATTTTTCCTAAAGTCTAATACCCTCGATTTTGAATGGATTCTAACAGCCCTAGTCCTAATACTGAACCACACCATCTGGTGATCACTGGATGCTAAATGATCTCCCATTATAACATCAGAAACACTTTCACCATTGGTAAGCACCAAGTCCAGTATGGCCCCTTCACGTATGGGTTCTGTTACCAGTTGCCTGAATAGTTCTCCCTGTAGAGAATCCAGGATCTCCTTACTTCTAGATGATTTATGTTCAATGTAACGTATACAGTAGTATACATAAGTTGTTAATTCGTTCCATGTAAACCGCCCCTGATCTCTGGAATGGGCGGTATAGAATAAATAAATAAATAAATAAATACTGCAGCAGGAATGTGCCAGTCAACCTCCGGCATATTGAAATCCCCTATCAGTAGCACTTCCCTTTCCTGGCAATGCTGCATATGTCTTCAATTAACTCTCTATCCACCTCTTTCTCCTGTGAGGGAGGTCTGTATATCACGTCAATGCAAATAGATTTCTCTTTCCCTCTTTCTAGTTTAACCCACAATGCCTCCTCTCTCCCTTTTAAGCTCTGTAGTTCCAAAGCTTTAATATTATTTTTTACATATAGTGCTACTTCTCCCCTTCTTAATACCCTGTTCTTTCTGAATAATGTATAGCCTGTATAGTTACATCCCAGTCATGGTTTTCTGTGAACCGTGTTTCAATAACTGCCACTAAATCCTAGTCAGCCTCTCCCATTAAAGCTTCAACATCTGGGATCTTATTTCCCATGCTATGGGCATTTATACACACCGCTTTCCATATGTTGCCCCTTTTACCCATTTCCATAAAGGTATTTAATGTTTGACTTACCTGGGGGCTTTCTTCACCCATCCCCAACGAATCTAGTTTAAAGCCCTCTTCAATAGATTAGCCAGTCTGCTACTGAAGACACGTCAACCTTTCTTGGACAGATGGACGCCATCTCTGTCCAAGAAAATTCGCTCAGTCTCCTACCTTTTTAGGAATTTTCATGCTATCGATCCATTGGCTCTGTCCACTATAGTCTCATCACCTCTTTCCTCCTCTTTGTCTTCTAGCTCCGTCGATGAAGCTGTAGTTTCCTATAATACTGCACTCTCCTTTGCACTGGATGCTTTTGCTTCGCCTGTCCTTCGTCCTTTGGGGCGCACCTCACCTCAGCCCTTGCTGTCTTCAACTACCTGCTATCTACGCTCCTGTGCCTGCTCAGCTGAGTGCATTTGGCTGCTCCCTGCTCCCTTTCTGACTATCTTCACTTCAAATTCATGCTTATCTCCTTCCAGTCGGCGATTTCACTCACCAAACAAAACTGCTGTCTCCATCTGACTAGCTCTTTCTTCTGACCCCCGTTGTCTCTTCTCAATTCTCTCCTCAAGGCACCTCTGCCTCTGACCCCTCCTCCTCTTTCTGCCCAAACTCTGACTATTTCCATGACAAAGTCCACAAGATGACACTCCAATTCTCCTCACGTTCATCTTCATCCACTCTTCAATACCAACTTTTCCCTTCAATTACTGTTACCTTTTCTTCCTTTTTTAAGATCTCTGAAGGGATGGGCTTCACCTTAACCGGGATGGAACCAGGCTGCTGGCATTAACCTTTAAAAAGGAGATAGAGAAGCTTTTAAACTAGATAATAGGGGAAAGCCGACAGTCGCCCAAGAGAAGATGGTTGGGAAGAATGTATCCTTGAAGGATACTACCAAAAGCAGAGAGGTTCCAAAAAAGAGTAAAGTAGCCCAAATGCCCTCAAGTATGGAGCAGACAGAGCTTAAAGATCCCAAATTACCCATGTCTACCAATAGCCAAATTAATATGAATAAAATACAGTCTCTAAAATGCTTGTATGCAAATGCTAGAAGTCTAAAAAATAAGATGGGAGAGTTAGAATATATAACACTAAATGAGAGGTTAGATATGATTGGAATATCAGAGACATGGTGGAAGGAGGACAACCAGTGGGACACTGTGATACCTGGGTACAAACTATATCGTAATGATAGAGCTGATCAAATTGGTGGAGGGGATGCGCTCTATGTTAGAGAGGGCATTGAGTCAGAAAGGATTAAAGTTTTGCAGGAAACAAAATTTGATGTAGAATCTCTATGGATTGAAATTCCATGTAAAAAGGGGAAGGCGATGGCAGTGGGGGTGTACTATCGACCACCGGGCCAGAATGAACAAATGGATGATGAAATGCTCAAAGAAATCAAGGAAGCTAACAAAAGTTACAGTGCAGTAATAATAATGGGTGATTTCAATTACCCCGGTATCGACTGGGTCAGTGTCACGGCAGGACATGCTAGGGAGATAAAGTTCCTAGATGACATAAATGACTGCTTCTTGGAGCAGCTGGTTCATGAACCGACCAGAGGGGAAGCCATATTAGACCTGGTCCTTAGTGGAACACCAGATCTAGTGCAAGAGATAAGGGTGTTGGGGCCACTTGGCAATAGTGATCATAGCATGATCGCCTTTGATTTAATTAGTGGAGGAGGGATAGTACGGAAATCCACAGTACTACCTTTTAGCTTTCGAAAGGGAGACTATGATAAAATGAGGAAAATAGTTAAGAAAAAACTAAAAGGAGCTGTTGCAAAGGTTAAAGACTTCCATCAAGCTTGGGTGTTGTTAAAAATACTATCTTGGCAGCCCAGACCAGCTGTATTCCACGCTTTAAGAAAAGTGGAAGGAAGTCCAAAAAACTGCCAGCATGGTTTAAAGGTGAGGTCAGAGAGGCTGTTGTTGCCAAAAAAGCATCTTTCAGGAAATGTTATTGTTACCCCAGTCTTGTTCCGTGTAAATATCTCATGTATATAGTTCACCCCTGTTATCCAAGTTTGTACTCCTGTTCTATGTAAAACCAAACAGATTGTTGTTATGGTCATTGTGTTGTAATGTAAACCGTGCTGATACCGAATAGTGCGGTATATAAGAAATTGTAATAAATAAATAAAATAAATAATAAATGGAAAAAAGAGCCAAACGACGAAACCTGGAAACAGCACAAGCACTGGCAAATCAAATGCAAGGCATTGATAAAGCAGGCATAGAGAGAATTTGAGAAGAAGCTTGCTGTGGAAGCAAAAACGCGAAATAAAGATTTTTTTCAAGTACATTCGCAGCAAAAAACCTGTGAGAGAGTCAGTTGGTCCATTAGATGATAGAGGAGTTAAAGGGGCACTAAGAGGCGACAGGGCGATAGCGGAGAAACTGAATGAATTCTTTGCTTCGGTCTTTACTGAGGAAGATGTAGGGATGTTACCCATGACTGAAGTGGTATTTAAAGGTGCGGAAGAATTGAAGGAAATATCGATACATCGGGAAGATGTATTACAACTATTAGATAAACTGAAGAGTAGCAAATCACCTGGGCCGGATGGTATACATCCAAAGGTGTTGAAAGAACTGAAATATGAGATTGCAGACCTGCTATTAGTAATCTGTGAACTATCATTAAAATCATCTCTAATACCTGAAGACTGGAGGATCGCCAATGTAACACCAATTTTTAAAAAGGGTTCCAGGGGTGATCAGGGAAACTACAGACCGGTGAGCCTCACATCAGTACCGGGAAAAATGATAGAAACCATCATAAAGAATACAATTACTCAGCATGTAGATAGTCATGGCCTAATGGGAGACAGCCAACATGGCTGTAGACAAGGAAGATCTTGTCTTACTAATCTGTTATGTTTTTTTGAAAGTGTGAATAAACAGGTGGACTAAGGTGAGTCGGTTGATATTGTGTATCTGGACTTTCAGAAAGCCTTTGACAAGGTCCCTCATCAGAGACTTTTGGCAAAATTAAAGAGTCATGGGATAGGAGGCAGTGTACTACTGTGGATCAAGAACTGGTTAAGAGATAGAAAGCAGAGGGTTGGGCTAAATGGACAATTTTCTCAATGGAGAAAGGTGAATGGTGGTGTACCCCAGGAATCTCTGCTGGGTCCGCTGCTTTTTGACATATTCATAAATGACCTGGAAAGTGGAATAACGAGTGAGGTTATCAAATTTGCAGATGACACAAAACTATTTAAAGTTGTTAAAACCCAAGAGGATTGTGAAAATTGCAAGAGGATCTTGATAAATTAGAAGACTGGGCATCAAAATGGCAGATGAAAGTTAATGTGGACAAGTGCAAAGTTATGCACCTAGGGAAGAACAACCCAAACTATGGTTACACGATGCAAGGTTCCACATTAGGAACCACCACTCAGGAAAAAGATTTAGGCGTCATTGTGGATAGGATGTTAAAACCCTCAGCCCAGTTGTGCAGCGGCAGCCAAGAGAGCAAATAGAATGCTAGGTATCATAAAGAAAGGAATGGAAAATAAAGCAAAAGATATTATAATGCCTCTATATCGTTCCATGGTGAGATCGCACCTTGAATATTGTGTGCAATTCTGGTCGCCGTATCTTAAAAAGGATATAGAGTTATTAGAAAAGGTTCAGAGAAGAGCCACCAAAATGGTAAAGGGGATGGAAGGATACTCCTATGAAGAAAGGCTAAAAGGGTTAGGGCTCTTTTACTTGGAAAAGAGACGGCTGAGGGGGAGATATGGTAGAAGTCTATAAATTAATGAACGGAGTGGAACGGGTAAACGTAGATTGATTGTTTACATTATCAGAATATAGAAAGACTAGGGGACATGCAATGAAGTTACAGGGTAAACTATTTAAGTAATAAAAGAAAATATTTTTTCACTCAACGTGTAATCAAACTCTGAAATTTGTTACCGGAGGATGTAGTAAAGGCTGTTAGTGTAGCTGGGTTTAAAAAAGGTTTGGACAAGTTCCTGGAGGAAAGGTCCATAAACCATTATTAAGAAGTGACCGAAGATATCAGTGCTTGACCCAATACAAGCATTGTGGAACCTGTGTCTTTTGGGGAAACTGTTAGGTACATATGACCTAGATTGGCCACTGTTGGAAACAGAATACTGGGCTTGATGGACCTTGGTCTGACCCAGTATGGCATATCTTATGTTCTTATGAAGAGGAAACCTCTCATTTTCTTTCCTTCTCTAAACTTACTGTCTGTTCCTCTGATCCTATCCCCTCCAATCTTCTTAATTCTATCTCCTCCTTTATCCCTTCCAACATACACATTCTCAACCTATCGTTCGCCACTGCCACTTTCCTTGCTGCCTTCAAGCATGCTCTGGTCATACCTCTCCTCAAGAAACCTTCACTTGACCCTAATTATCCCTCTAATTATCGTCCAACTCTTTTTTTTTCTTTTCATTTCCAAAATTCTTGAACATTCAGTTCTCTGCCGTTGCCTTGAATTTCTCTCCTCTCTAGCCCTCCTTGATCCACTTCAGTCTGGCTTTCGTCCTTAATATTCCACTGAAATGGCTCTTGCCAAAGTCTCCACTGACTTGTTCCTGGCTAAACCCAAAGGCCTTTACTCAGTCCACATTCTTCTTGACCTTTCTGCTGCTTTTGACACTGTTGACCACCACCTTCACCTCTTTACTTTGTCCTCACTTTGTTTTAGGTGCTCTGTACTGTCCTGGTTCTCTTATCTCTCCCAGCACTCTTTCAATGTTTGTTGTGCTATCCCTCTCTCAGTTGGTGTACCCCAAGGGTCTGTTCCTGGCCCTCTCCTTTTTTCTCTCTCTATACCCAATCCTTGGTGCTCTCATCTCCTCCCATGGTTTTCAATATCATTTTTATGCTGATGACTCTCAAATCTATCCATCTACACCTCATATTTCTCCTACACTCCAAGCCCATATATCTTCCTGCCTATCTGACATTGCCGCCTGTATGTCACATTGCTTTTTGAAATTGAACATGGCCAAAACTGAACTTCTTATTTCCCCCCTAAACCCTCTCCCCCATTCCTCCTTTCTCTGTTGATAACACTCTTCTGCTTCCTGTTTTCGTTAGCCTGTAACCTTGGAGTCATCTTCGATTCCTCCCTCTCCTTCTCCACACACATCCAACAGATAGCAAAAACCTGTCTTTATAACATTAACAGAATTCACCCCTTCCTTTCTGAACCCACTACCAAAACACTTCTCCACTCTTTAATCTCCTCTAGCTTAGATTATTGCAACCGCCTCCTTGCTGGCATCCCTCTGAGTCATCTTTCTCCCCTTCAGTCTGTTCAAATCTCTGCTATGCGGCTAATCTTCCACCAGCCTCCAATATACTCATATAACCCCTCTTCTTAAATCACTTCATTGGCTTCCCTTCTGTTTCTGTATCCAATACAAACTTCTCCTTCTGACCTATAAATGCATTCATTCTACTACTCCTCACTACCTTTCCTTTCTCCTCTCTCCCCACACCCCTCCTCGTGAGCTCTACTCTTTATTTACATTCTCTCTTATATACCGCACTATTCGGCATCAGCGCGGTTCACATAGAACAAAAAGTCTCAGTACAATAACAAGCATGAGATTACAGATAACAAGGGAAGGAACTTGGATAACAAGGGAAACTATTTACAGTCTATTTACAGATGTAACACTACTGCATGGATACAAGTTATTAGGAACAGGTGCTAAGAATATATTCAATAATCAAAGCGATTCATCCTATGTCTGTTATTGAGAAACCACGAAACTGAATAGCTGGGTGGAATCACTGATGTCAATGGGTGTCGATGGCTCTATAAGATGTTTGTTAAAGAGATGGAATTTGAGGGCTTTCCTGAATTGTGATACACTGTTGATAGCCCGTATGCCAGGGGGTAGTGTATTCCAGCACCTAGGGGCACAGAGGATAAAGGCTCTATTGGCTGTGGAAGAAGAGCAGCTTGTAAGGGCCTTTGGGAGTTTTAAGGAGTTGATGGCTGAGGATCTTCTTGTTCTGTTTGGTGTGGTGGTATGAATAAGGTCAGATAAGGAAGGAGCGGAAAGTTTGTTGAGAGCTTTGAACGTGAGAAGTAGAGTTTTGAAGGTAATTCTGGCCTGAATGGGTAGCCAATGTAATTGAATCAGCAAAGGAGTAACATGGTCAGTCCTGGCGGCCCCCTGGAGTACCCTTGCTGCGGCATTCATAGCCAGCTGTAAAGGGTTTAAGGTGGATTGAGGGAGACCTTGGAGAATGACATTGGCGTAATCGAAGTGGGGTATTATCAGTGCCTGGTAGATAGTCCTGAAGTCTTTTGGTTCTAGCATGGAGCGTAGGTGTCTCAGGGAACGGATCTTGTAATATATTGTTCTGACTGTGTTTCCTATGTGGGGCTTCATATCCAGGCGTTGATCCAGAGTGACTCCTAGGTAACGTATTGAGGGTTTGGATTGCAGTTCAGCTTCCTTAGTTCTGATAGATTGGGGTGGGATGAAGTTGGGGTTCCTTGTGATAAAGAGAACTTCAGTTTTCTTATGTTGTATACGGAGGTTTTGGGAGAGCAGCCAGTCAGAAACTGCATTGAAACAGTTTATTAGAGGGGAGAGATCCAAATGGTCAGTGGAGATGGGGGTGTAAAGTAGAACATCATCGGCATAAAGCATGCAGTCGACATTAAATGACCGTATGATCTTACATATTGGTTGCATGTAGACGTTAAATAAAAGGGCAGAGAGTGAAGAACCTTGAGGGACTCCTCTGGCTTTCTTCTCTCTATGACCTTCTCTTCCGCTGTCAACTCCAGACTTCCTTCCTTTCACCTTGCTGCTCCTTATGCCTGGAACAAACTACCTGTATCTTTGTCAGATTTGATCTCTCCCCCTTTTCATATCCATGCCAAAGGCTTACCTCTTTCAGGCCGCTTTTGGATCTTAATCCTTTGCTCTCCTTTTTGTCTCCTTACCCTTCCCTATTGTACCCTTGTTCTCATCTATTGTACTGCCTGTCTTGATTAGATTGTAAGCTCTGAAGAGCAGGGACCATCTTTTATATGTGTCTGTACAGCGCTGCATACGCCTTGTAGCGCTATATAAATCATTAATAGTAGTAGTATTAGGTTATACAAATACATAGTATGTGTTGAAATCTCCCACTATTCGTAACTAACAGTGAAGCTGCATTTTGTATTACTTGCAAAGGTTGAATGACATATGATAGAAGCCCAAAGAATATGTTCTTAATATTTTTCTAAGTGTTTGTTTTTCTGTCTTGCTTTGTGTTTGGGAAATGTGATACTGGCTGCTTTCAGTGCTGCACCAAAGTATATGCAAGTGACAACATCACTGGAAGTTGCTCTAGTTTGCTGTCACTTGTTGGCTGGGGGTCATAAGCTGTTCATCTGTACTGCTCTAACAGGATTCAAGGAAACCAAATAATCAGGTATATAAATTTCACTATGTTAGAGTGTACGGAGTCTCACTGATTTCTCAGGATTTCAGTACTGGTACTGAGGTATTTTCCCTCATGAAAGCAAAGCAGCCAGGCTTACAAATAGTTTAAGGAGCTGCAAAAGTCTCAGGAAGCAGCTTTATCTCCTAGGAGAGCACTGCGTAAGGCTTTGGATTCTGGAGGCTCTAAGCATCACTTAGCGGTATATAAATCCTTTTAAATAAATAAATAAAATAAATACCTGTGAAAGACTGCCCGGTTTACAGGATTTGTACTTGAGTGGCTTTACATCAAATGGTAACTCTTGTTTCCTGGTATTGCAGATGCATAGAAGCACATTTATTTGACTATGGTTATGTATACTAGTTTGGTATGAGTTTAATCCGGTGTATTCTAATAGTATTCAGGTGGGCTGGCAATAACTCTACTAACAATGCAGTTATTACTCTCATGAAATAAAGGTTAATTTTTCTACATGTTTGTGATAAAGACTAGCTTGCTCTCAGAGGCAACATAACACTGACCCATTATAGTTGGTCATTCGATCATTAAGCATGGACATAGCTGGGTGGCTGGTGGACGTGAGTATCAACTGGTAACATGCCTGCCTGGTGCGAAGGTAGCGGACCTCACGCGCCACCTAGATAAGGTCTTAGATAGTGCTGTGGAGGAGTCTGCTGTCTTGGTACATGTCGGTACCAATGACAGGAAATTGTGGTAGGGAGGTTCTGGAGGCTAAATTTAGGCTTTTAGGTAGGAAGTTGAAATCCAGAACATACAGGGTAGCATTCTCCAAAATGCTTCCCGTTCCACGCGCAGGACCCAAAAGGCAGGCAGAGCTCTGGAGTCTCAATGCATGGATGAGACAATGGTGCAAGGATGAGGGGTTTGGATTTGTTAGAAACTGGGGAACATTCTGGGGAAAGGAGGGGCTCTTCCGAAGGGATGGGCTTCACCTTAAAAGGGATGGAACCAGGCTGCTGACATTAACCTTTAAAAATTAGATAGAACAGCTTTTAAACTATATAATAGGGGAGAGCCGACAGTCGCCCAAGAGCGCATAGTTCAGAACAATGTATCCTTGAAGGATACTACCAAAAGAATGAAGTTAGGGCATATCAGCAGAGAGGTTCCAATAAAGACAAAAGTAGCCCAAATGCCCTTGAGTACGGAGCAGACAGAGCTTAAGAACATAAGAGATGCCATACTGGGTCAGACCAAGGTCCATCAAGCCCAGTATCCTCTTTCCAACAGTGGGCAATCTAGGTCATAAGTACCTAGCAGTCTCCCCAAAAGACACAGGTTCCTCAATGCTTGTATTGGGTCAAGCAGTGATATCCTGGGTCCCTTTTAATAATTTATTTATTTATTGGTGCTTATTTACCGCTTTTCATGAATCAAAGCGGTTTACAGAGAACTCAAGGATTGAACATTACATTAAACAAAAATATATGTAACATCTTAACAGGGAGTGAAAGAGGAAAAGGGACGAATTAACTTAAATCACCAACAGCTGATTTAAGTAATAACTATGTACAGAGAACTAAGCATATATATAAATTAGATACAATGAACTTGAAAGCATCTTGAAAAGTTTGAGGATTGTAGTTTTACATGTAGAGTTGTCACTAGGTGACTGGTTCACCAAAGTGCTCCTTGAACAGGAATGTTTTTAGCAGTTTACGGAAGGCTTTAGGATCCTGAGGGGCTTGTTTACAAAGCCGCGGTAGCGGTTCGCGGTCGTTATCGGAGCCGTGGCCCCATTGAAATCAATGGGTTCGCGGCTCCGATAACGATCGCGAACCGCTACCGCAGCTTTGTAAACAAGCACCTTAGTGTTTCTTATGACTGAAAGAAGTGAGTTCCATAATAGAGGGGCGTAAAGGGAGAAGGCTCTCTTGGATGTAGTTGCGTTGCAGTTTCTGAAATCAGAATGTACCTCAAGAGAATTTCTATTGTTACTTCTACGTGGTCTGTTTTCCGGAGTGATTTGAATACTCTTTCAGGCAGATGACAGGTTCATTTTGGAGGGATTTGAATATAGTGTGGAGTGCTTTGAATTTTATTCTGCTCTCAATTGGTAGCCAGTGTAGCTGCTTTAATATTGGGTTAATGTGCTCTTTGATAGAGGTTTATGATATTACTCTAGCTGCTGTATTTTGAGATAGTTGAAGGCGGCGGATGCTTTGCTTTGGGAGGCCCATTAAAATGGCAATGCAGAAATCGAAGTGTGGGAAGATTATAGCCTGGACTGCTGTTCTGAAATCATTTGCGGAGAGAAGAGGTCTTAGATGTTGAAGCATTTTTAGCTTGGCATAGATAGCTTTTGTTAGGTTGCTCACATGTTTGAAGTTAAGCTGATGATCTAGTGTAATGCCCAAATATCTAACTTCTTTTTTGATTTGGATGCTTGCATCTTTTATCTTCATAGTTTCTGGTGGCGTGAAAGAGTTGTCCTTTGTGATGAAAAGGATTTCTGTTTTATTCAAATGTATTTGAAGATTGTGTTCTTTAAGCTGTGTGCTAATTATTGAAACATTCCTTTATATTTTTTAGTTTGTTGTTTGGTGTTTATTTGGGTGAAAAGCATGATGTCATCCGCGTACATGTTGTAGTCAATGCCATGAACCTTGGGGTACGCCTTTCCTTTGGTAGAATGAGCTTGACGTGTTTTTACCCATCTTTGCTTGAATGGTTTGGTTTGAAAGGTAGGATTTGAACCATGACAGAGCTTTGTCTTTGAGGCCGATTTCTTGTAATCTGAGTAAGAGATAATCATGTGATATGGAGTGGTAAGCTGCTGTTAAGTCGAGAAAAATTAAGATGATTAAGATGAAACCAGAATTAGATTTTTCAATTCCTTTTAGAAGCTTGTTTGTTAATGCCATGAGGGGTGTTTCAACTCCATGACCGATTCTAAATCCGTGCTGATGTGGATCGAGCTGTGCAAAGTGGTCTACATGATTTTGTAGCTGGAGTTGAGCTGCCTTTTCTAGCATTTTTACCATAAATGGCAGACTTGAAATAGGCCTGTAAGAGCTTGGTTCTGATTTATCCAAATTCTTGCCTTTGAAGAGGGGACGGATAGAGGCCTTTTTTAATTCTGCTGGAATATAGCCTTGATCTAATGAGGAGTTTATTAGATTTAGCATATGAGGAGTGAGACTGTCGCTAGTCAGACGTATCCATGTGGCTGGGCAAGGGTCGAGAGCAGAAGTCGACGTGCTTAGAGATTTGATTATGTCTTTGAGCTGTCTTTCGGAGATGTGAGAAATACTTTTCCAGGCCTGATTTGCAGTTATATTGCTTGTTTTGTAATGGAAATCTGTTGATGATAATGTTCCCACCTTTTCCTTGTAATATTTGGCTATGGCGTCTGCATCTGGTGCGACCGTGGTGTTGTCCTCTTTTGGGTTAGTTGTTAGGGATTTAACTATATCAAACATTTCCCTTGGCTTGTTCAGTGCTGTCATTATTAGCTTGGTGTGATAATCCCTCTTATTGTTTATTAAGATTGATCAACCTGACTTCTCTCCAATATTAAGATGCTTTGAAACGGTAGCAGATTGGCTCCTCTCTCAAAATCTACGAATTAACCACAGTAAAACGGACGTTCTATTCGTCACGAGAAATCAGAAGTTCACGCCACCTCCCTCACTACAAGTCAACAATACTGAACTGAAGGCCATACCCACAATCCGCTATCTAGGCATTACTCTTGACCAGCGGCTAGACATGTCAGCACATGTCAAAAACACCACAAAAGCAATATATCATAAGATCCGAACACTACGTCATCTCCGCCCTCTACTTGACTTCTCTGACTACCGATCAATCTTCCAAGCCTTAGTTATCCCACATCTCGACTTTGCTAACATCATCCTACATGGACTTCCACAGTCGACTCTAAGCCCACTCCGACTTGCCATGAACTCAGCTGTGAGGGTACTGGTAGGACTTTCAAGGTCAGACCACATAACGCCAGTCCTGAAGAACCTACACTGGCTACCGCTGCAGGCTAGAATCCATTACAAGACTCTAGTCCTGACATTCAAAGCCCTCAAGAACCAGCCCCCCACGCCCATCAGTAAACGTCTCCACAGCACACCAGTCAGCAGAATCAGGAGATCTACATTGATGAATACACTTGAAGTCCCTAAGTTGTTGATAAAATGTACAAAGACAACAGCCAGAAGAGCCTTCTCCATTTTCGCACCTATGGCCTGGAATGCCCTCCCAGCTGAAATCCGAGCCATCTCGAACCTAGCGTTATTCAGAAAAGCTCTCAAGCACCACCTGTTCCTACAACATTAAAATCCCTGATACCAATTCCGGAAAGCACACAGCCATCACCTTGCCTTCCTACCTAGCCCGCCCCATAGATCAGCCTCCCGTAGAGAATGGTTAATCATCTTTCCCCTACCTTCTCTCCCTGACCCATGAGCGTATGCCTCTGTTTAGAGATCCTTATATGTCCTTTGTAAGAGTATTCATAATTTGTACATAGTTCCTCCGGTTTCTTCCATGTTTACTACCCCTGTTCAATGTAAACTCAATGTGACCTGTTACATTGTAGTATGTTCTGTTTTAACTGTAAACCGCACTGATTATAATAGCGCGGTATATAAGAAATATAAATAAATAAATAAATATTAATAACTTGTATTCTTCCAGTTTGCTGAAAAAGGATGCTTTGTCGGATTCTCTTTGATTTTCCCCACTTCCTTTCAAACTTTCTTAGTTGTTTTTTTAATGATCTTACTTCTTTAGTGTACCATGCTGCGCTTATCCTTGAATGCGGTTTGTTAGTTGTGTGACTGTTGGTAACTGTGGCTGCTTGAGAGATTGTCGAGTTCCATCTCCTTATGAGCAGATCTGTATTCTTAGTGTCTATTTGAAGCTGTGGAAGGACTTCTTTCAGGAATTGATCCTTGTTGAATTGGCGGAATTTTCTGTGCTGGTAGAAGACTGGATTCGTATTGGCTCTGCTAGGAAGGGAAGGGATATTGAATTGGATAGTGTGTTGATCAGACCAAGGAATTTTGATGTATCTGGGACTGAAGAGCTGTTTAACCAATCTTGCTGGATAAAAATGAGATCCAATGTATTACCTTTAATGTGGGTGGGTTCTTGTATTTGTTTATAGCCTAGAGCTTCCATAGATTTCATAAATCCTTGAGACATACGTGTTGTGGCGGAAGGTAAGTTTGTCACCTAGTACCACTGAGAACCTATTAGTAGGGACTTTACTGCACAGGTAGTCAGTGATGTATGTTAGCTCCTCACCTTTTGATGTAGGTGGATTATGAATTAGGCATAAATGCATGCTTGTGTTTTCCACTAGTAGAACGTCCATGTTTTGGTCAAGTTCGCTTGAAGTTTTTGTTAGATGCAAATCTTTCCTTGCCAAAATGGTTACTCCTCCTCCTCTTTTAGTTTCTCTTTGGTGGTTGAATATGTCGTACCCTGTTGGTTTTAGCTGATTGATCAGTACCGTGTTGTTTGTTGTAAGCCATGATTCCGTTATGAATAAGATGTCCAGGTTATTGTCAGTTATGTAATCAATTATTAGGGGTATTTTATTTCTAATAGAGCTTGGGTTGATGAGAGAGCATTTTAAACTGGCTGCAATAAATTTAGGTTTATCTTTAGTATGACTCCATTTGTTGAGATTAATCTGGATTAGACGTTGTTTACGTTCAGCCCTGTTAGGTAATGGGATGAAGATGTTTGCATCAGAGGTAGGTCGGTAGAAGTTGTGGATGACTGGTATTGGGAAGCCTGATGGGGAAAGGGCCTGAGTTGCCATAGGTAGAGATAGAGTGACAAGTAGGCCTATGGCTATTAATGCATATGATGGATACATTTCTGATGAAATTGGAAAATCTTTGTTCCGCAATACAGACGGGCCTGAGGAATGACCTTCAGACTTTTAGATGTAGAGTGGTCCTGGGGATTATTTAAGGCAACCGTTAAGATTTTAGAGGTTGAAAAGGCATACTGTTGAAAAGGCATAATGATTTATGGACCTTTCCTCCAGGAACTTGTCCAAACCTTTTTTAAACCCAGCTACACTAACAGCTTTTACTACATCTTCTGGTAACAAATTCCAGAGTTTGATTACACGTAGAGTGCAAAAATATTTTCTCTTATTAGTCTTAAATAGGTTACCTTGTAGCTTCATTGCATGTCCCCTAGTCTTTTTATATTCTGATGATGTAAACAATCGATCTACGTTTACCCACGTACGGTTACCCACCAGCACGCTCACGCCATGCTGATACAGCCATATCCAAAAGTACTACTGCACAAACCTGTAAATAGTTAACGAACATGTATATAGTTCAGAGCGTGTCATAATTCCACAACCGCCCCTGTGGCATACCTGTGGCACAATAGCTCCGTTGTATATAGTTACCCCCGTTGAAATCCAAGTTGTATTAACTGTTCTCTGTAATGTACATTGCATGTTCCGCCGCTTTGTACAAACTGATGTTTACCTGTAAACCGCGCTGATTTTAAAGAGCACGGTATAGAAATAATTTAAATAAAATTAATAAAAATAAAATACCTGTTCCACTCCATTCATTAATTTATAGACCTCTATCATATCTCCCCTCAGCCATCTCTTTTCCAGGTTGAAGAGCCCTAACCTTTTTAGCCTTTCTTCATAGGGGTATCCTTCCATCTCCTTTACCATTTTGGTGGCTCTTCTCTGTATCTTTTCTAATAACGCTTTATCCTTTTTAAGATACGGCGACCAGAATTGCACACAATATTCAAGGTGCGGTCGCACCATGGAACGATACAGAGGCATTATAATATCCTTTGTTTTATTTTCCATTCCTTTCCTTATGATACCTAGCATTCTATTTGCTCTCTTTACCGCCGTTGCACACTGGGCGGAGAGTTTTAAGATGTTATCCATGATGACACCTAAATCATTTTCCTGGGTAGTGGTTCCCAATGTGGAACCTTGCATCATGTAACCATAGTTTGGATTGTTCTTTCCTAGGTGCATAACTTTGCACTTGTCCACATTAAATTTCATCTGCCATTTGGATGCCCAGTCTTCCAATTTATCAAGATCCCTATCTCTTAGAACTAAATCTAAAATAGCTGCACCTCTTGTCAGTTTATGAACCAGCTGCTCCAAGAAGCGGTCATTTATTTCATCTAAAAAGTTTATCTCGCTAGCATATCCTGCTGTGACACTGATCCGGTCAGTACCGGGGTAATTGAAATCATGCATTCCATATCATTCCTCCAGTCCAGTCCCAGTACCTGTAGTCCCACGCCCCACCAGCAACTTGGAGACTGAGCATTTCATGACATCACTCTGAAATACAGTAGTTAGCTGGCACCCCCCACTAGTCTCCAATATCTCAGTCTCCCAGCAGCTGGAGAGGTGTGATTCCCTTGCTAGGACTCGCTGAAGGAATAATTTGTGGTGTGATGTTGGGGTTCCACTGGGGCTGAAGGATCTTTTAATGTAGCCTTGTTCTTCACCTCTTTTTCAGACCATTAGGTCATCACAGTGGCAGGTGGTCAACTTTTTAAGTAAATTGCCCCACTTTCCACAGAGTATTAAAATATCAAAAACGGCATTGACTCTGCATTAGACTCAGAAAGATAGGTTTGTTCAATTACAGACCTAAAATTTTTTGTTGAAAAAATTATTATTGTTGAAATGCACGTTAAATCAATATAGACAACCCCTCGGAGGCTAACGTGGTCTCAGTATACAAGGGAGGGAACAGAAACTTCCGATCCCAACCCGGACTTCACATCAATGACCACACTTTCATAGCCACCGGTTTTTCAAAATTATTTCTAAAACTGCATTCCAATCAAAGTAATCCAAAAAAGTGCTTAGCTTGTCGTGATCGGGCTTAAACTCCGACCCGCAGTAAATGGCGTTAGTTCTTCCACGCTCCCACGCTCTATCTTTCTGAGTCTAATGCAGAGTCAAGGTGGTCAACTTTGCCAAGAGTCACCTGCAGCCATTCTTGGATTTGGAGTACTTGGGAGCTTGGTTCCAGACCAACATTTATTTTATTTTATTTATTTAAAAGTTTTCTATACCAACTTATCAGTCAATCAAAGCGGTTTACAAGTAACATTGTTTGCTGTGTAACCGCCTTGATTGAAGGATAAGGCGGGATAGAAATACCATTAAATAAATAAATAAACAAACATAACTTAAACAATTACATCATACCAGGGTTAACTCTGTACGGTGCAACTAGTTGTGTTTACTAACTTTCAATGACTATTTACGATAAGAGTGATAGCAGATATCTACAATGCAGTTAGCAGGTGCATTGGATGTATTGATTGCATGGTATGTTTATGTTGAGTGTGTACCTGAGTCTGCTTGATGTGTCCCATAGTGCTTCGTAAAGAGTAGTGTCTTGATACTTTTTCTGAAGTCCGCAAGGTCTCTTATATCCCTTATTGGTAAAACTGGTGCCCTGAGGGTGGGCACGCATGAGGCCATTACAATGAGCATTGCATAGATGGTCGGCTCAGCGCCATCCACTCTTGTGTCCCTTGCCCTGTCTGGAGGAGGCTTGGAAGGCCCTCCAGTGGTGGCTACAGCTATACAAGCTTCTGGCGGCTAGGCCCCTGGAGACACCTCCTTGGTTTCTGCTGATGCTAGCCTCTCGGGATGGGGGGCCCATTGCAAAGCCCAGATAGCTCAGGGATGTTGGTCGTTGCAGGAGAGTGTATGCTTCATCAACCGCCTGGAGTTATGGGCAGTGTTCCTGGCCCTGCAGAGATTTCACCTGCAGGAAGGCACGAGTAGCGCACAGTTGGAGAGTGAAGTAGACCCATTGATGGAATGGGCGGAGAGCGACCTGATGGCCCTCTTGGCGATGCATATGGCAGGTAGAGAGAATGGGGCGGCAGACTATCTCAACAGTGTGTATTGACCCCGGGGAGTGGACGCTCAATCGGGCCATTTTTGCTCAGTTGGTGAGGTGTTGGGATCTGCTAATCGTATATCTAATGGGGACCTTCAAGTCTGCGAAGGTGCTGCGGTTCTACAGCAGAAGAGAGTGCATGTTGGAGGGGCTTGACACGCCGGTACAGCTGTGGCCCACAGGGGGACTGTTCTATATGTTTCCGCCCTGGGCGCTGATAGGTCGAGTGTTGCAGATGATCAAGGTGCATCAGAGTCTGGTGCTGTTGATTGCCCCGGATTAGCCAAGACAGTCATGGTATGCCAACCCGGCGCAGCCGAGAGTCTATCGTTCATAGCACCTTCCGACATAAGCCAAACTACTCTCGCAAGGTCCCATTCTAATACCTCAGGTGGATCGATTCTTGCTTGTGGCATGGCTCTTGAGAGAGCTCGATTAAGACAGCGAGGCACCCTCCATTATTGTGACATTGCTGAAGGCCCAAAGGCGCTCCACTTTGCTAGCGTACATTCAGGTTTGGAGAGTGTTCGAGGGCTGGTGCGAGGAGCAGCACTGTCTTCCTCTAAGGGCCATGATGCCAAAGATCCTCGCTTTTCTGCAGGCAGGGCTGGACAAGGGGTTGGTTTGCAGTTCCCTACTCATGCAAGTGGCAGCCATTTCCTCTTATCGCGGCAGAATTCAAGGAATTTTTCTGACTACTCACCCGGATGTCATCAGTTTTCTTTGGGTGGTGAGACAAATGCGATTGCTGGTGAGGTTTGGGATCTAAATTTTGGTATTATCCGTCTTGATGGAGGAACCTTTTGAGCTTCTGGTTGTCTGTTCCTTGAAAGATCTGACTTTGAAGCTGTCTTTTTGGTGGTGATTTGTTCGGCTAGGAGAAGTTTGGAACTTCAAGTACTGTCATGCCGGGCTCCCTTCCTTGTGATGTGAAGGGAGAAGGTAGTCTTAAGGCAAGTGCCTTCTTTCTCCCTAAGGTGCTCTCTGTTTTTCATCTGAATCAATCGGTGATGCTTCCGGTGTTTTCAGGAACAGGAGGGATGGTGGAGATCCCCCTTCTGTGATGGTGGGATTTCCATCGGGTGCTGCTTAAGTATTTGAAGAGGACAGAGCCCTTTCAGAAATCAGATCATTTGTTTGTTTTGTTTGGTGGTCCATGCAAGAGGGAGGCGACTTCCAAAGCCTCTGTTTCATGGTGGATGAGGGAGGCCATCTCTTCAGCCTTCCTTCTGAGGTGTAGACCTTTGCCTCAAGGGTTGTGGGCTCATTCAACCCAGGCTCAAGCAGCGTCCTGGGCGGAGTTCAGTTTGGTGCTGCCAGTGGATGTCTGCAAGGTGGCGACTTGGTCCTCTTTGCATTCCTTTGTGAAGCATTACCGTCTGGATGTACAGGCGTCGGATGATGCTCAATTTGGCTCGGTGGAGCTTCAGGCTGGGCTAGCGGGTCCCGCCCAAGGATAGTACTGCTATGGTACATCCCACGGGTACTGGAACTGGACTGGAGGAACGATATGGAAGGTGAAATTAGGCCTTATCTGCTAATTGATGTCCCTTTAGTCCAGTCCCAAACCCTCCCTTTTTAGTGACTGCATACTACTGTTGCATGGCTTTGTCGGGCCTGAAGAATTACATTTCTTTTGGAGTGGTCCGGTAGTTTGGAGTTGAAGTTCTCGGAGTGTAAGGACTCCTTTCAATAAAAAGTGAAGAAAACAGACTAGGTCTTTTATGATGGGAGGAATTTGTGGGTGTTAGAGTGACTTTATTTAATTATTTAGAAGGATTTAGTATACCGCTTTATCATTAAATCAAAGCGGATTGGCACATCAAACAATCAATAATAATTTGTGGTCTGTAGCATGCAGTGGGAGAACTAAGAAGAGTGGTGTGTGGTGCAGTGTGTCAGATTTTATCGGTGAGCTATTTACATAATGAGCAGTATACATATATACAGTAATGGAGCCGTGTGAAAGGTGCGCTAGGATCATGATCCTGTATTGTCTTGAAAGTAATAAAAATGAGTCATTTATGTGAGGTCCTTGAAATGTTCTGTAAATAGAGCAGTCTTAAGAAGTTTTCTGAAGTCCTTTGAGGTCTTTGGTTGATCTTAGGTGGTCTGGGAGGGAGTTCCATATAGCGGGTGCTGCCAGGGAGAGTGCCCTACTTGATGTGGCCTGCTTTGTTTTAGCAAATTCCTTTGATGTTCTGATGGTGTCTGAGGTTCCTTTTCTTCTTGGTCTCTTGCTGTCATCGGTTTTTATGAGTGGTTGTAGGCTGTCAGCTGAGAGGTTGTGTATTATTTTGAATATGTGTAAAAGTACTTTGAATTGGACTCGAGAGCTGATTGGGAGCTAGTGTAGGTGGTACAGTATGGGAATGATGTGGTCGTGATTTATTTATTTATTTATTTATTGAACGGTTTTATATACCGCCTTTCAGAAAAAATCAAAGCGGTTTACAAAGAACAAAACTTGAACATTACATTGAAACTTATTCAAACAATTGAAATTACAGTGAACATTAAATTGTATATAATAAAAATGATAATTTGAGGGTTACAATGCTGAGTAAATGCTGATTGGGTATATAGATAGTTTAAACATATATACAGATTTAAATATTTACAAATTTCAAAAATCTTATCATCTTATCTGAGCAAGGAAAAATGTATTGTAGTTCATAAGAACATAAGATATGCCATACTGGGTCAGACCAAGGTCCATCAAGCCCAGTATTCTGTTTCCAACAGTGGTCAATCTAGGTCATATGTACCTAGCAGTTTCCCCAAGAGACACAAGAGTTCACTATTAGTGTAAAGAGTAAATGTGATAATGTGGAGAATTGGGTATTGTAAGATAGAGTAAGAAAAAGGAAAAAGTAAGTTGTGAATTAATGAATATGAGTATACATGATTTGTGCAATCTGTTATGAGTCGTGCGGCTGTGTTTTGTGCTAGCTGTAGTGGTTTTATTGTCTTTTTTGGTAGCCCCTGGTAGATGTTATTGCAATAGTCTAGAGTGGGAGTGATGATGGCTTGACAGTCTGTTCGGAAATGTTCATGAGCGAGGATGGGTTTGAGCCTTATGACTGTCCTCATTTTGATGTAAGTGCTCTTTGTGATTTTTGCAATGTGGGATTGGAGGTTAAGGTCCTTGTCGAGCCTTACTCCTAGGTATTTTATTTCTTGTCTTACTGGTATGATGGTGTCATTCAGGTTGATGGTGGCCGAGGGTGAAAATGTCTGGTTTCTTGTGATGAATAGTGCATCAGTTTTATTGTAATTTATTGATAATTGTTTTCCTGAAGCCAGGTTGCCATTTGTTGGAAGCAGTTGGTTATGTTGGAGTAGTCTGGGTTGTCCAGATTGATTGGTGTATTGAATCTTGTGGTCCTTGATGATGGCGCAGATGGGTTGTATGTAAAGATTGAAGAGCAGGGCGGAGAGGGCTGAGCCTCGTGGGACTCCCTTTTTGGCTCTGAAAGGTTGAGAGGTCTTTGTTCCACACTTGACTTGTAGCTGTCTGTTGGTGAGGTAAGATGTAAACCAGCTCAAGGTGGTGCTGTGTAGGCCCGCCTCCTGTAGTCTGGTTAGTAATGTTGTGTGGCAGACAGTGTCAAATGCTGAGGAGATGTCTAGGAATATCATGAGGACACCCATTCTGGTGTTGTCGATCGTCCTCAACAGTCTGTCGAATAGCTGTATCAGTAGGGTTTCAACCCCATGGCTGGGTCGGAAGCCGTGTTGATTGGGGTCCAGGGGATTGTGGATGTCGATGTGTTGTTGGAGTTGGTGTTGGACTACTTTCTCGATGATCTTGGATAGGAATAGTAAGCTTGAGATGGGTCTGTAGGCGGCGGGGTCAGTTTTAGCTAAGGTGGTTTTCTTGGGGATCGGACGTATTGTGGCTAGCTTCAGGGAGTTTGGCATTATTCCTTTGGAGAGAGAGTTATCTACTATTTTCCGTATGACTTGGGTCAGGTCTTCTTTCGTTGCTTTAATCCAGGATACTGGGCAGGGGTCTGTAGGGGCGGTGCTGGTGTTGAGGTCAGTGATGATCTTGGAGAGCTGTTCATTCGTGGGGATGTTGAATGTGCCCCAGCTCTGTTTTGGTGTGGATGTCCTGTATTTGACAGTCTCGTTGCTGTTCTTGGGTGTTGCAGTGAATTTGTTCTTGAGGTGGTCTGCGAAGATCTGTGGGTCTATTTGTTGCTCATTTCTGTTGTAGGGTTCTTTGGTGAGGGTCTTTACGACTTCGTAGAGTTCACGGGGTTTGTTAGTGGACTTCAGGATAAGATTTATATGGAATTCTTTCTTCTGATGGTTGATGAGGTTGTTATATTCTTTTTGTTTTGTCTGGTATTGTTCCTATAAGGAGGCTGATTTGTTGAGTCTCCAGCGGCATTCAAGTCGTCTTAGTGCTCTTTTTGCTATGTGTATATCCTTGGAGTACCATGGAGTGGAGCAGGGCTTTGTGCTGCCTGATTGTTGTGTTCTTCGGGCGGGTGGCTTGGCAGCAGAAGAAATGATGTCGTTCCATTTGGAGATTTGATCATCTGTGTCCATTATCTCGGCATTGAGATAGACTTGCCTCCAGTGGACTTCTTACTATACGTATATAGCAGATGAGTGTTTTCCCTACCTTGGTCGGGGGTGTTTCTACTTGGTTTTAGCATAATTCTTATTTGTTGCTTCTGTGAATCTTTGTCAATAAGGTACTGGAGGCTGGTGGGAGGTGCCAGCTACCTATCTAGAGTGATGTCATGAAAGTCATGACATGCTTAGTCTCCAAGCTACTGGTGGGATGTGAATACCCACAGGTACCAGGACTGGACTGGACTGGCCTGGAGGAACATCAATTAGCAGGTAAAGTCTAATTTCACCTTATTACTGTGTTGTAACTTTTGTTAGCTTCCCTGATTTCTTCTAGCATTTCATCATCCATCTGTTTATTATGGGCAGGCGATTGGTAGTACACCCCCACTGCCATCGCCTTCCCCTTTTTACATGGAATTTCTAACAATATAGAATCTCTATGGAATTTTCTTTCCTGCAAAACTTTAATCCTGTGTGACTCAATACCCTCTCTAACAAAGAGAGCAACTCCTCCCACCAATTTGATCTAACCTATCATTGCGATATAGTTTGTACCCACGTATCACAGTGTCTCATTGGTTGTCCTCCTTCCACCAGGCTTCTGATATAACAATCATATCTAACCTTTCATTTACTGCTATGTATTCTAACTCTTTCATCTTATATTTTAGACTACTAGCATTTGCATACAAGCATTTTAGAGATTGTATTTTATTCATATTAATCTGGTTATCAGTAGACAGGGGTAATTTGGAATCTTTCAGCTCTTTCTGCTCTGTACTTTTACTTTTATCTTTATTGGAACCTCTCTGTTGAGATGCCTCGACTACCCTCTTTTGCTAGTATCCTTCAAGGATACATCCATCCGAACCATGAGCTCTTGGGCAACTGTCAGCTCTCCCCTATTATCTTGTTTAAAAGCTGTTCTCTCTCCTTTTTAAAGGTTAATGCCAGCAGCCTGGTTCCATCTCTGTTAAGGTGGAACCCATCCTTTCGGAAAAGCCCGTCCTTCCCCAGAATGTTGCCCAGTTCCTAAGAAATCCAAAACCCTCTTCCGCGCACCATCGTCTCATCCATGCATTAAGACTCCGGAGCTCTGCCTGCTTTTTGGGTCCTGCGCGTGGAATGGGAAGAATTTCATAGAATGGTACCCTGGAAGTTTTGGATTTCAACTTCCTATCTAAAAACCCTTAATTTAGCTTCCAGAACCTCCCTCCCACACTTTCCTATATCATTGGTACCAACATGTACCAAGACAGCAAGCTCATCCCCAGCACTATCTGAAACCTTGTCTAGGTGGTGCATGAGGTCTGCTACCTTCGCCCCAGGCAGGCATGTTACCAGGCGATCCTCATGTCCACCAGCTATCTACATATCAAACGATTGACTCTCCATCTATAATGGCCATCCTAACCCTTCCCTCATGGGCACATGTCCTTGGAGAAACCTCCTCGAGAGAATTTTACATCACCTGGAAGACAGGTCCTGGCTACAAGATCACTTCCTGCCATACCAAGGTGGTGATCACCTTTCACGTGAACCCTCTCCTTCATGGTAACTGAGAGTCTTCCAAATTGGAGGTTGGACTTCAGTACTATGTCTCTTTAGGTCTCGTCCATGTACCTCTCTGTCTTCCTTATGTCCTCCAAGTCTTTTACTCTAGCCATCAGATTTTTTCTCTGAGAGCAAAGAGCTCCTTGTACCTAGTGCACACATAAGACCCCTCACCAACTGGGAGAAAATTGTACATGTGACACTCAATGCAAAAGACTGGATAGCCTCCCACCTTGCTGCTGGACTGTTGTCTGCATCTTAGTTTTAAGCATTTATTTAGCTATTTAAGTTGTTTATTTACTTAAGGTTGTTGGGGATACTTGTACTAATACAACTATACCTAATAAGTTTAGTAAAGTTAACTTGCTACACAGTGCCCTGACCTGTTCTTCTAAAGTAATCTCTCAACAATTTCCTGGGTAATTCACACAACCCTTGGTTTGATATAGGGAGCCTTTCAAATTGCCCTTTTGATCTGCCACTTGGCTCTAACACCTATTTAAAACAATTTCACAGCCAATTGCCTTCTAACTGAAGGCCTTTTTGTAAAGGTTTCTTTGTAGTTGACAGTAGTAAAGGTCTCAAGAAACAATTTCTTTCTGTCTACTCAAAGAATATTTACCAGTTTCTACCTTTTATGCTTAATTATACTCTGATTGATTTAAATGAAAGCTCTCTGGTTGTATTATGGCCTGACTGACTTAACAGAAAACACAGAATTCTAAACTACACAGATTTATCAGCTTTAACCCAAAGAATTCCCCTTTCCCCAAGATTGAGGGAATTTCCCAGAAGGTAAATATTTCCAGCAGTAGCAGCCCCTTTTGGTAGTCCTTCAAGACGTATCATAAGGTGCCGCATTGGGATTCTGAACCCTGGTTGCCCTGGTTCTAGGGCACTATCTACATGTTGAGTAATTTTGTTTTTTATAACGATTTTTACCATTTTGCATGGTACTCCTTTCAGGCTCATGGTCTGTAGTTTTTTTTGGATGTTTCTGGTGAATGTAGTTTGCACACACTTGAGATTTCTAGATTTTATTTTTTTCTCTAGAGTTAGTCCGTCCACCACAGATAAACTAGCTCTACCACTGCTGTCCTTATTTTAGGGATTCTTTATGCTGTGCAGTGCCCCAGTGTCTGTGAGGCAAGAGTTTGGTTTGTGGGCTGCTTGTAGGTGGGACGCTTGCAGGACCCACTGCTGAGACTCTGCTTGACGGGAATATAGGAGTTGTCTGAGGATCACAGCAATGGGGGGAGGGGGGTGGGGACGGGACAAGATGGCTGGAATGTAAAAGCTCTTGGGCTAACTGTAGTTCTAAGTTGGTATGGTGAATCTGGTGTAGTTTTCTGCCCTATTTTGGGGGAGGGGGAGGCAAAGGGTTAAGGAGGTCATACTGCATACTGAGGGCTGGGATACCAGATCACCATTACTGCCTGCAACATTTGAGGGGGCTGCTGCCCCCTCCCCCCAACTACGCTTATGTCTGGTAACCATTGTTCCAGGAGAAATCGCCTCAGAAGGAGAAGCTTGATTTTGATTCATGGCATTCTCTGCGCCGCCTCGATATGCTAGCCCTATTCAGAGCATTAGATGTTCATTTGGCTTCCCCTTAGAGTACATGCGGCCAGCATAGTCCCAGAGGATGGCTCGGAGGTTGACCACTAACAGGACACTACAAAAAAAAACCCCAGCAATAGCTCTACCTGCAAGTTGACTGCCTTCTGGTCCAAAGGTCATTGGTTTTAGGCCAGCCTTGGACTTTGAAAAAAAAAATTAAATAAATACTTAATGATAATAACACTGGATGATTTGCCGTGTTCAGTTAGGTATTTATTCCATGTTTGGTACAGTGCTCTGGAGAATTGCCTTGTGAGGACAATTTGGAGCATTAGCATGTGATGAGTGGTAAGTTTTACGTACTTTGACAGCTAGTACAGTATGGTATTTGCTGGCATTAAAACACAAACCATGCTTAGCTGTTGGCCAGCATTGGAGTGGAACAAAGACGGTTGATGGCTTCATCTGAGTGAGTTGATCAGCGACGTGTTATCTTTGGCTACATGATGGTTTTTTTGCGATGTCATCAGTAAGAAGCAGTTACCTGCTGGGGCTGCTTGCAAGGCCTACTACTTGTCCCTTCACCTAGAGAAGACCTGTTGTATGGATAATTTCTTGGTAACTGCATTTGTTGCAATTTGGACAGGTACTTGGTAAAGGCTCTTAAGGTCTTCCTTTATGGTGCAGGAAAAGGGGAGAAGTACACCTTCTGCAAAACCAAAACTGATACAGACAGCGGAGGATACAGACCATGGCCACACACTATGATTAAAAGGGAACGCTTTATTGTAGACCCAACTTTACAAGTTTCGGCCTTAGGCCTTCATCAGGGGTCTATAAATTGGACACATAAAGGACAAAATGTATTAAAAATATGTATAAACAATAAACAAAAATATAACAATAATAATAAAAGAAACATCATAAAAAACTAAAATACATTACCAGAAAATTACAACAAACTATGCGTAGGGCCCGTCCCGAGGGGTGGGACAAAATCACTTCCCAATCTAAGGAATGGACAAACAGATAAAAATGTAAATGATGAATGCATATATTGAAGGTATTGAAAATGAATGCATATATTAAAAATGAGTATATTAAAATAATTACATATATTGAAAAAGGAGTGAGGGAAGGGAAGAAGGGAGGGAGGGGAAGAGGAAAGGAGGGGGAGGAGATAGCATACCAACAAAACTATATATCCCAATTTTACCTTCACTGTATAGTTTAGTCAGTGTATGCCTCCCTGCCTCTGTTCTCCCTTCTTGTGTCTTGGTAACCGCTTTGATTTAAGGAAAAGGCAGTATAGAAAACCTGTTAAATAAATAAATAAATAAATATATGTGCAAATTTGATAAAACACAAATGTAAATAATAATAAACATATGGAGACCAATAAAATGTCATAAATGTTATTATTATTGTTATATTTTTTATTGTTTATACATATTTTTAATACATTTTGTCCTTCATTTGTGTCCAATTTATAGACCCCTGATGAAGGCCTAAGGCCGAAACTTGTAAAGTTGGGTCTACAATAAAGCTTTCCCTTTTAACTAGAACATAGAACCTTGAGCATCTTGTAACATTCCAATTCGAGGCTGGAATTTTTTCTTTAACTCTCGTAGCTTTAGGAAAGCCGATCTTGTTCTTCCTTTAATAGTTTCTGCTTCTGTTTCCTTGCATGTGTCATTGTAGTACTTTTCCTTGTTCTGTCTTGCTGCATGTTGAAAATCTCTGTTGAGTTCTGCGATTGTCTTTCTTTCTCCTCTGGCTTTAGCTTCTCTGTGTTTCTGTGCAATTTTCAGAGTTTCTTCCATCATCCATTTTGGCCGTTTTTGCTTTTTCACCTTTTGTAGAGACTTCTCGCTTTCTTCCAACACAGCCTTCTTGATGCCATTCCATAGCAGTGTTAAAAAAAAGAAAGCACTAGAGTAAACATTAAGATGGAGAATTTAGCATGTTGCTGTGGGTATGGGCACGTTTTATGTCAAAGCATGGTATATCAACTTTTTAAAAACTAAAATAAACATATGAGATGAGGCTTGAGGTCCTATTGTATTACCTAGAGGAGAAGAGAACCATGGAATATGTAATAAGACATTTGTGTGCAAGAGAAAGCTTTTTCCAAGGAAAGGAAACTGTAGAAGTAGGGGACATGATATGAAGTTGCAAGGAGGTAGACTCGGGAGCAACATTAAGCAACATTTTTTCCACAGAAAGAGTAATGGGTCCTAGAATGCCCTTTTTGGAAAAGATAGCAGAGACAAAAATGGCAACGGAATTCAAAAAGAAGTGAAATATATACAGAGGATCTCTAAAGAGCAAAAGGATGGAAACTAAGCACCGAATGATTCAGCTCAAAAAAGCATTGAAATGACTTTCCATTTCTTAATAAGGCGAGGGGGGGGTGGGAATGACTTTCATTTATTATTACATTCTCTTATATACCGCGCTTTTCTGCATCAGTGCGGTTTACATTGAACAAACTGAAATTACATTAAACAGGGCATTATAACTTGGAGATAACTATTTTACAGGGAACATGGGCTATGGAGGGTTAAGTGGCTTGCCCAAGACCACAAGGAGCACCTGTGGGACTAGAAACCTCAGTCCTTCCGGCCCAAGGTTGCTGTCCTCTAGTGGGATTTGAACCCCCGACCTTCCGGCCTGAAGTACCTTGCCCCAACCACTAGGCCACTCCTCCACTTGCACAGAGTGGCAGTTACAAACACAAATGAATGCATAGAGAGGGGCTAACCTGCACGGAATGGCAGTACCTTTCCGTGTCCTGTCTTGCTGCATGTTGGAAATCTCTGTTGAGTTCTGTGATTGTCTTTCTTTCTCTTCTGGCTTTAGCTTCTCTGTGTTTCCGGGCAATTTTCAGAGTTTCTTCCGTCATCCATTTTGGCTGTTTTTGCTTTGTCACCTTTTGTAGAGACTTCTCGCTTTCTTCTAACACAACCTTCTTGATGTCATTCCATAACTCTTCTGGAGCTCTGTCATTTGTATCTAAAGCAGCAAATCAATTTTGCAGGCAGTCTTTAAATTCCAGTGGTATATTGTCAAGGTCATATTTTGCTGCATTCATGAGTGGTTTGCTCTTTTTTCAACTTTAGCTTTAGTTTGTATACTACTAGTTGATGATCTGTACCACAGTCAGCTCCAGGTTTTGTCTTTGTTGATGTTATAGAACCTTTCCATCGTTGACTTCCACAGATGTAGTCAGTTTGATTTTTGTATAATCCATTGTGTGAAGTCCATGTGTACAGCCATAGTAACATAGTCGTCGCTTGTGTTGCTGGAAGAAGATGTTTGAGATGAATAGATCGTTGGTCTTGCAGAATTCTATCAGTCTTTCTCCAGTTTCATTTCTGTTGCCAAGTCCTTTTTTTCCAGCCATTTTGCCTTTTTCTTTGTTGCCAACGTTTGCGTTCCAGTCACCCATGACTATCAGGATATCCTGTTTGCATGTTCTGTCAATTTCAGCTTGAACTTGTTCATAAAACTCTTCAATTTCATCCTCTTCTGCACCCGTTGTTGGGGCATATACTTGAATTATAGTTGTGTTGATAGGCATTTCTCGTAGATGAATAGAAATTAAGCGTTCACTGACTGCATTGTATTTTATTACAGTTCTTGCAAGTTTCTTCTTTATTATAAATGCAACACCATTTCTTCGTTGTCTTTCATTTCCAGCATAGTAGACTATGTAATCATCTGATGCAAAGTGCCCGATGCCAATCCATTTCAGTTCGCTGACACTCAACAAATGAAGTTGTACACGTTCCATTTCATTCTTGACCACCTCCAACTTCCCTTGGTTCATGCTTTGTACGTTCCATGTTCCAATATGTAAGACATCTTTACAGCTTCTGACTCTCATTTCATGCACAGCTAGATCAGCAGTCAGCCGTCCCGAGGGCTTTGATCCAACCACATCATAAATGCTGGCTTTACTCTGAAAAGTCTTCAGCTCTTCCCCAGTAGCTAGTTGAGTGCCTTCCGACTTGGGGGTCTCATCTTCTAGCACTATAGTGCAGTTTGTTTTGTTGTGACTATCCATTGAGTTTTCATGGCAAGATACAGAAGTAGATTGCTGGGCCTTTCCTCCTCCCAGGTATTTGGATATCTTCTGCACTGACCACGTCACAAACCTGAGGAATTGTCTGACCAGCCCGCAATGATGGGCGGGTACCAGAGAACTCCACTGACTCTCCTTCCATCCTACTCCAGAAGATGTTGTTCACTAAATCCACATAAGTTCCAAGTCTAATAAGGCAGTCTGAGCCTATATAGAGGGGCAACTCAAATCCTGTAAAAATGATGGAGAAGGTGTGCTTAAAATCGTTGACCCCGACTTTTAAGGGGAGATTACAGTATCCCACTATTGCCTTCCCCAGGCACTTGGCAAGAAGTCTTCGCTCTCCCAACCCAATCAAGGGTGGCTTGTTGTTTGAGCTGAGAGAAAAGGGTCTCACTGATGAGGGAGTAGTCACAGTGGGGCAATAGGTAGTCCTTTCTGTAGCATGCTCACCTGCACATGTATAAAGGGACCTTTTCTAGCAGAGGATATATCTGTCAGTCTCCTAGAGTGGCCTAGGCAGGGGTTGGAAGGAGGGAGGGGTTTGCACCTCACAAACCTCCAGGGGCTCCCCTGCTTGGTCCTGCTGGATGAGCGGTCCCTTCAAGAATATCTGAAGGCAGTGAGCATCAAGGATAATGTTTGCTACCGAACCTTCTTCGATTGCAACCATGTCACTGTTTCCCTAACCCTCATCTCCAGCCCCTTCATACTTGAGCTGTAGGATTTGGGGGTCTGCTGACCTCTGTAAATTAATCCTGATGGATGTGTCCTTTCGTTCCACAGAACAAGGACCACTGACCCTGTTAACATATTTTACCCTAGCAGAGGGTATGGGGAGTGACCTGTGTCCAGATCACTTCTTGGACATAGTCAAGTATGGGGCGTAACCTTTTTAAGAGCTCATTGCCATTCAAGAGTTCTTCCCCAGGGCACTTGGTAATGATGACAGGATGTTTCACCTGCAACTTCGCAATTTGGAGGGTAAGCCAGACTTGGCCTATCAACTCAAGGGACTGATCCCCATAAGCTGCGAGTGACAAATCACTGTGTGTAATGCTTAGGGTATTCTGGACCCCCCCCCCCCCAAGGAAGCAGTGAGCCTATCGAAGAGATTCGAGGTAATTAGGATAACCTCGGAGGCTGAATCTTTCAGGCCCTCACAGAGAAATGCCTGTTGAATTTTAAAAGGAACAGTGTACATCTGTCCTTTTGGCTTGAGTTTATTCAGAAAATACTTGTGCTTCCTAATGGAGTCAAAGGCTGGAACCTTGCTGTCCACTGGGGGACTGTTGCTCTGTGTCGATGGGGTGGCCTCTCTGACTGGTCCGGATATCTGAACTGCCTACACCTCTGAAACAGTGACCTGTGGGACAGAAACAAAGTTGGTTAGTCATTCAGTTTCATTGGAAGGGGAAGAGGAGTTAACCAGTTCCTCCTTTGTCTTATGAGGCCCAGGACTGTTCTTGGGCCGACTGGGCTTCGCCTGTGGCTTAGGTGGCTCTATCGGCAGGGGCCTCCTTTGAGGGGCTGGATGCAGTGACAACCTTTATTACATCTGTCAACTCGTTTATTTTCTTTTCCAGCTCCTGGATCTTATTAAACCCTGACTTCCTTTTCCAGTTCCGATTCTGCTGAGTGAAGCGCTGGTTCCTAGAGTGCTGCTTAGGCCCAAATGACTGGTTATTCTAGGGTGGTCTGGGAGGATTCTGTGAAACAGAAGAAAAGTTACTTTCCAAAGAGAGTAGATTTTACAGCATGAAGACTCTGTTTCAGTTCCTCGGCTTTGCTTGGAGCCGTTACCTTGCTACCATAGTTAGCCCATGTGCTAGCAAAAGCTTCAAAAATCCTTTTTGTGTGTTCTAACAAGTGTGAAAGGGGTTCACGACGCTTGTCTGCCAGGTGAGCCTTGGTGGACAGAGGGAGAGTCTGATAAAAAGATCACAGAACTCTTGGTGATGCTCCAATGTTTTCCAGGAAAGATCACTCTGAAAGAAGGTCTGCCTAAGTTTGTAGGCAAACTCTCTAGGTGATTCATCTTTCCAACAAGTCATACTGTATGTTGCCTGTTTGGTACTGTCGCATCAAGATAGAGCCCATAATGTTTTTTTAGTGCTTTTTCAAAGGTGGCGAGATTATCCTCACCATGGCAGAAGATGAAGAAAATAAATTGCTGACAAGATACGTCAAAAGACCATGGGAGATACCGAACCACGACTTCCTCCCTGGTAACTCCTAGAGCCTGGAAGTCTTCTTTAACTGCAGTTAAATGTTCATTTCCTTATCGTTCCCCTAGTTCAGTCCTCTACCTCTGGGTTGTCAACCTCCTGCTGCAGCTTGGAGACTGGCATGTCAGAATCATGACATCACTGGATATAGCCTGACGGACACTCCCATCAATCCCAGTGTAGCCAGTCTCCATGCAGCAGGAGGGCGTTGTGAGCCTAGGCTAGGGCTCACTAGAGGAACATATAAGGAGTCTATAAGGTAGAGTAGGTTACCTTTGAGTAAATTGGATATTTGGGAGCTATATCTTAAAAAAAAAAATAAGTTCAAAAGGGATAGAGCAGAAGCCGTCTCTTTCTTGGCTGCTCCCTGCTATGTGCCTTCACTGTCAGTGATTTTGCCTAATTCTTTTTCTGGGAGATCTCTCCCCCCGGACACTTCAGGGGAGAACTTCTTGCCTGACAAATTCGGTTCTCCAGTCCAGAGGAGCATTCGGGCGCAGCCGCACTGGGCGGTTCGTGAGTGGAGAGAACAGTGAGTATTTGCCTGCGGCACTTCTTGGCTGTTCGGGGTGCCGCGTGGCGAAGCGGAGAACACCACGGCACAAGGGGAGAGCTGGCTGGTCTGCAGAGAAACGGCATCAGTCTCTTTCGGCGGTAGCAGCTTGACCGCACAGTGAGACCCTGACTTAAAAGTAGATTTGGCGCCTTTTCTTGGCTTACCTGGGGCTGGCGGTGGCCATTTTAGGCGGCGCGAGGACTCGCGTGCCTCCCCGGTTCAGCGCAGCGTGTGAGGCACAGAGGATTTTGTCGAGCACGGCATGAGCTCTGGTCCCTTGTTTGTGGGCAGTTTTAGTTTATTTCTTTTATTTCTTTGGTTTATTTCATTTCTTTAAGTAATTCAGTGGACGCTTTTTCTTTCAGGGTTCTGCTTTTCCGTGTTAAAAAACCCCCCAAAAAACAGAGGATACCAAGGCAGATATATTGACAGATCGCCAGACGGATGGTGGTGCGCCCACAGTGTCTGGTTTTTGTGGCACCAGGAGGGGTTCAGTGGCCGAGACAGGCGTCTGCCAGGGGTGTGCAGCACTGTCTTCCTCTGTGGAGCATCAGATGGATGCCAAGGAGTCCCTGGAGGGGCAGGTGGAGCCGGCTGGTGCGGGGGCGGAATCAATGCTACCTGCCGGACAAGGAGCCGCATTGGAGGAGGCGGCGGGGTCTTCAGGGCCTCTGCCGAGCCCGGGATTGTCCGATCTCGCAGACTTTTCTACTGATTTCATTTTGCTGATGCACCAAGCATTTTGTTTGCGGAGGCAGGGCAAGTTGCCGGCAGTGTTGTCGGTCTCTGCCACTTCTCAGCAGGTAGACATAGCGGAAGGCGGGAGCGCGGGTCCTCCTGCACCTAAGAGGGTGAGGACTCGAGCTCTTTTGTCCATCGAGGGCGAATGGCTGGATGTTGAGGATCCCGACTGGGAGCAGGAGGAGGGTTTAGAGGATCTGGAAGAGGGGGAGATCCCTGAACCCGAGGATCAAGCTAAGATTATAAGGGTCTTCTGTAGGGAGGAGCTGACAGCTTTGATCACAGAGTCGATGCAGATGTTGAATCTGGCTCTGCAACCCTCAGGTGAGGAGGAGGTCGAGGATCCAGTTATTCAGGCGGTGAGGCAGGCTCCAGTGGTTTTTCCTATTCATCGGGTGGTCGACCGAATGATACAAGAGGAATGGGATCAACCAGATGCAGGGCTCAGAGGAATCCGGACAATGAATAGACTTTATCCTCTAGCCGCCAAGGATAAGGAAAGGTTCTGTTCTCCGCGTGTGGATGCGGCAGTGGCGGCTGTTACGAAAAAGACCACTATCCCGGTAGTAGGCAGTATGGCCTTGAGGGATGTTCAGGACCGAAAGGTCGACAGTTTGCTCAAACAGGTTTTTGAGGCGGACGCCCTATCCTTGCAGGCTTCCATTTTTGGGGCCTGGGTGGCGTGGGCGTGTTTACGCTGGGTGCAGCAACTACGCCTGTCGGGGCACTTGGATCAGGAGGAGATCAAGGAGCTGGGCCGCCTGGAGTCCGGAACAGCATATTTAGCGGACGTCCATTATGACTTGATTAGAGCTCTCGCAAATAGTACCGCCTCCGTGGTGGCAGCCCGCAGGTCAGTATGGTTGCGAAACTGGACGGCGGATGGTCCGTCCAAGGCCTGTCTCAGAAAGTTGCCTTTTAAGGGCCGTTTGCTATTTGGCGACGATTTGGATAAATTGGTGAAGGATCTCGGGGAGTTTAAGGCTGGCAGGCTTCCAGAGGATAAGCCAAAACAAGGGAAGCCCAGGATGGGGTTTCGGGGTCAGTTTCGGGATTTTCGGAGATTTCGTTCTTCGCGGTTCGGAGGTTCCCAGAGAGGGCGATTTGCGTCATGAGCCCAAGGATTCAGGGGGTTCAGAGGAGCAAATAGAGGGTTCTCCACAAGCTCCTCGTCGACAGCTCGCAAGACACAATGAAGGGCGGTGGGTCCAGGCGGGAGGGCCTCCGATAGGCGGGAGACTTCGGGAGTTCCTTCCCGCTTGGACCCACATCACGTCCGATCAGTGGGTGTTGGAGATAATCCATCTAGGTTATGTGCTGGAGTTAGCGCATCCCGTGCGGGATTCCTTCGTCATGTCGCCTTGCAGGGGACGAGAAAAAACCTTGGTGATTCACAGTACTCTTCAGCGGCTGCTCCATTTAGGGGCAGTCGTGGAGGTCCCGGAGGCCGAGTACGGCAGGGGTCGGTACTCCATTTATTTTATGGTGCCAAAGAAAGGTGGAGCATTGCGGCCCATCTTGGATCTAAAGGTGGTGAATCGGTGCCTTCGGGTGCCGCATTTCAGGATGGAAACCTTGCGATCAGTCATTGTGGCAGTGCGAAAGGGAGAGTACTTGACGTCCCTCGACCTTACGGAGGCGTATTTGCATATTCCCATTCGAGCGGCCCATCAAATGTTTCTGAGGTTTGCCTTTTCATGGGGCCACTATCAGTTCCAGGCGTTACCCTTCGGCCTAGCAACGGCGCCCCGTACGTTCACCAAAATCATGGTGGTGGTAACGGCGGCGCTCCGCAAAGAGTGAGTCTGGGTACATCCGTACCTCGACGATTGGTTAATTCAGGCCAAGTCTGCGAAGGAGAGCGTTCAGGTAACAGAGTGGTGCAGTTCCTGCAAAGTCTTGGTTGGGTGGTCAATCCAACCAAGAGCCGATTGGACCCGTCTCAGAACCTTGAGTATCTGGGAATGAGGTTTGACACGAAGAAAGGGCAAGTATTTTTGCTGGTCGGGAGAGCCCAGGGACTCAGGCGTTTGGTTCGCAAGTTCCGGGCCTCTCCGGCTCCATCGGCTTGGACTTCTCTTCGTCTGCTGGGAACAATGGTGGCAACTATCGAGGCCGTGCCCTGGGCCAGATTTCACATGTGGTCTCTACAGAGATCTCTCCTTCGCTGATGGTCGCATCAGAAGGATTCGTTGAGCAAACGACTTCCGTGTCCGTTCAGGGTCCGGCAGTCTCTGCGGTGGTGGTTGCTTCCAACTTCGTTAGCGGCCGGAATGCCGTTGGAGCAGCCGGACTGGATTCCTGTGTTATCGGACGCCAGCCTCGGGGGCTGGGGAGCCCATTGCGAAAGCCGGTTCGCGCAGGGGGTTTAGTCGCCTCTGGAGAGCTCATGGTCGATCAATCGTCTAGAGCTAAGAGCAGTTTACCGATCGCTGCAGGCATTCGAGTCTGCGGTAGTGGGTCGAGTAGTCTGGGTTCTGTCTGACAACTCGGCGGCGGTCGCTTACATCAATCGCCAGGGCGGCACGGGGAGTGCAGCCATGGAGAAAGAGGCGGATTTGCTATTCGCTTGGGTGGAAAGTCGGTTGACCGCAATTTCCGCGGCGCACATTGTGGGAAAGGACAATGTGGACATTTTCGCTCAAATCGTGGATCGCTGGGGGTCGCCGGTAATGGATCTCATGGCGACATTTCAGTCGGCAAAGGTAAATTGTTTCTTCAGCAGAAGGAGGGAACGAATGTCGGAAGGCATAGACGCATTGTTACATCTGTGGCCAGCCTCAGGTCTGCTGTATGTCTTCCCGCCGTGGGCATTGATTGGCCGGGTAGTTCAGCGGATCGGAGCGCATCCGGGAAGGGTGCTGTTGGTGGCGCCAGATTGGCCGAGGCGGCCGTGGTACGTGGACCTGGTAAGTCTTCTTGACGGCGATCCTTGGCGCTTACCCCTGAGGGTGGATCTGTTGAGACAAGGACCTCTTTTCATGCCTCAAGTGGATCGGTTCTCGCTTACGGTATGGCGATTGAAAGGGCCAGGTTGAGGAAAAAGGTTATTTGGCAGCTGTCATTGCAACGATGCTTAGAGCTCGTAAATAGTCAACATCGCTGGCGTATGTTCGTGTTTGGCGTATATTTGAGGATTGGTGTTCTCAGTGGCAGATTCGGGCGGCTACGGCCTCCATTGCCTCCATATTAAGCTTTCTGCAGGATGGTTTTGATAAAGGTCTGGCAGCCAGTTCTCTGCGAGTGCAAGTGGCGGCGCTCTCTTATTACCAGGGGAAGGTCCAGGGCGTGACGATCGGTGCACAAGCGGACATATTACGTTTTCTAAAAGCAATTGCGAGGTTGCGGCTGTCACGTAGAGTATCCATTCCGCCTTGGGATCTCAATTTGGTATTAGCAGCATTATGCGACCTGCCCTTTGAGCCGTTGCATCGGGCTTCAGTAAAGGACTTGACTTTGAAAACGGTGTTTCTGGTGGCGATCTGTTCGGCGAGGCGTATCTCGGAGTTGCAGGCGTTGTCTTGTAGAGATCCCTTTTTGTCCTTTTCTAAGGAGAAGCTGGTGTTGCGTCCAGTGCCGTCGTTTTTGCTGAAGGTGGTTTCCCCCTTTCATTTAAATCAGACAGTTTCTTTGCCAGTGCTTGGTTCGCTTGAGGGCGACCATCAAGAGCGTAGTTTGCTGCGTTAGGATGTAAAGAGGACTTTGCGGCAGTATTTGAAGGTTTCCCGGTCTTTCCGGAAGTTGGACCGGTTGTTTGTTCTATTTGGTGGAGTTCGTAAGGGAGAAGCGGCAGCCAAGGCATCTCTTGCCAGGTGGATTCGGGAGGCTATTGCTTCCGCCTATCTTCTTCAAGGGCGATCGGTACCGGCAGGGTTGCGGGCACATTCCACTAGAGCGCAGGCGGCTTCGTGGGCGGAGCACAGTTTAGTCCCGCCAGGAGAGATTTGCAGGGCAGCGGCGTGGTCGTCTCTGCATACTTTTAGTAAGCACTACCGTCTGGATGTGGCAGCAGCAAATGATGCCTGTTTTGGTTTGGCGGTGTTGCGTGCCGGTTGGAAGGGCCCATCCCATTGAGTACTTCTCTGGTACATCCCAGAGGTAGAGGACTGAACTGGAGGAACGATAAGTAAATTATAATTACACTTACCTGGTAATTGTAGTTCCTTGAGTGACGACAGTTCAGTCCTTAGTCCCACCCGGGGTTTGTTCTGGGAATCTATCGGATCGGTACTGCCATGAAACGTTCTACAGGTAGGTCTGTTTTTCAAATTTCTATGGTCACCCTTTCCTTTGCTTGTTTCTGTGTTAGCAGGGAAGGGTGTAAGAAAGAAGGGTCTGCTTAGACATAGTAAAGATTCACTCTCGGTTATGTTGGTTATGGTTAACTACTTATTTGTTGCTCCTTTGAGTCTTGTTTGTTAATAGTTCACACTGGGATTGATGGGAGTGTCCGTCAGGCTATATCCAGTGATGTCATGATTCTGACATGCCAGTCTTCAAGCTGCAGGAGGAGGTTGACAACCCAGAGGTAGAGGACTGAACTACGATTACCAGGTAAGTGTAATTACCATTTATGGTTACACTACTGTTTTTCTCAAAGGGTGTGACCATATTACCCAGAGATTTAATAATCTGAAGCTGGTCTACAGAAGTAAGAACATCTCTATTCTTTCTCTCTTTCTGCACCCTGGAGCGTGAAGAATTTTGTTTGCTTTCAGCTCCCTCTGGTGGCCAATGTTGGTACAGTTCCCTGGGAGGACTCCCCCCCCCCCCCTTAACCTCTTCCTCTAGGGGGAGGGGTTGAGAGTAGGGTGTCTCTCTCTCTGCCGCTCAGGCACTGATAGGAGAGAATATACTTTCTTCTCTGCTAGCTCCAATCTATAGGCTGTCAGGACTTGAAGCTCTCTCTGAGTTTCATTATACCGCCCTTTTAAAACAGGAACCTGATTCAATAGGTCCTGGCATCGCAAGCACTACAGGCTGCGAGTAGTCAGGGGGAAGGGTTGTTGGTTGCTTCCCCTGCCTCAGCCTGAATATCGGCGACCTGTTGCCATAAATCAGACTTCTCCACAAGTTTCCCCATTCTGACAGTAATAATCTGCAGCTGGGCCTGGGCCGTTGTTAGATCGGCTTCGAGCAGTTCAGATCTGTCTCACATGTGAAATAACGCTTCCTGCAATTTATTTTTAAAGATATGCAGGACACATGCATGCTCAGCGATTCAATTCAGTGTTTGGTTTAGTCTTGTGAGCAATTAGCCAGGCTAAAATCTTGCTGAAAAATCCATCAGAGCTGACAAGCTTGTGCAGATCAGTTTTAAGACACTTAGAAATTTTCTCAATGTTCTCCGCAATCTGGTCTTGTGACCAACATTAAGCAGCAAGTCTCTGTAGTGCTAGGGCATTTTTATCAGTTACAGCAGCTGTGTGAGCCATCATCAATCAATAGCTAAAACCGTCAGAGCAAAACACAGGAATAGCTCCTGAAGAATTACTCTAGCTCTGTGAAAAGTAGCTTGTTCAGATTTACTCATCCTGGATGAGCCCCCATCTGTAGAAATTATTAGTAGCTAACAAAGATAAGTTATGCTCTCATTTATGTCCTGGGGAAATTAGCTACTACTACCCGGCCCAAAGTTCTGTGAGCATGCTGGCAGTGAACCACGAAAAGAGCCTCGTCTGTGTATATATTACGTTTATTATGGGTAACAAGGTTGAAAAATATACAGACATATAGTTATAGATATTTTATTAGAAATATGAGGTAGCAAGTTATAGCAGCACAACGATTATAGTTAGACAAAGTGATAAATCACTGATTAGTAACCAAAGATCACTGATTCGCTCTACACTCAGAAGAATTATGGAAACTAGTTTCTACTTAACCATTGCTCTCCCAGAGGGAGAGAAATAAGACTGTACCTTAGCTCTTGCCAGAACTCCTGTGGCTGGGTCCGAGAAGTCTCTGGAACAGCGTGGGGTCCAAAGAGGCAGCTAGGCTAGGTAACGCAGGCTACAGCCTGTTTGGAGACGAGCTGCAAGAGAGCACAGAACCAGAGGTATCTGTGAAAGTCTTATCTCTGTACTTAGGAGAATGGCCTTGCACACACACACTGCGTATCTGTCTTGCAGATAGGCAAAGTATTAAGCACAAGGCACGCAGCACAAAAGGCAGGAGCACAAAAGGCTCAAAAGTTCTGTTGCATATTGTAATTGATTTTTTGTGTAGAGTCTCCATCATAGGTCTGGTGATTGGTTGGCACAAGACAGTCCGAAGTGTTCTCAGCGAATCAGAAGATAATGAACAGGTGTTCATCCTCCAGACACAGGAGCCATAATGAGAGACGATAACAGTATGCAGTTTCGGACATCCCAAAACCAGAAGCATTGTTAGTGGCTGATGAAGATCGGAAAAGCAGATGTTCTTGCATGTGGACAACTAATTGTCCTGAGAAACTAATTGGACAGAAACAATAGTCTTCTGTATGTACAGGTATAATCACTTGGCAAGCAGTTGCTTGAAGGTCAGGTCTGAGACTGGAAGTACAGCAAAAGTTCCTTGCAGCAGGAAACCATCTTGTTTGGTCGGCTTCGGTTCGGCTTCAGCATCTGAGCAGGCCGGAGTTCTGCAGGCGGCATATCTACAGGGGTACCAGCCCTACAGTTCTCCCTCCATTTATTGAATCTGATTGTATCATGTTATGATTACCATTGTCAAATGGTTCAATACGGTTGCCTCTTGTAGCAGTTCCTGTGTTCCATTAAGGATTAGTTTTGAAATAGCTCCCCCTCCTTCTGCTTCCTGAACCTGAAGACATCATGAGGGTGAGCTATTTTGAAATCCTCTACCCAGTGCTCAGTGGAAGCCAAGAAAGCAAATACAATGCTAGAAATTATACAGAAAGGAAAGTAGAATAAAATCAATGATATTATAATGCCTCTGTATTGCTCTATGGTGTGTCCATACCTTGAGTTATGTTTGCAGTTTTGGTCACTGCAGCTCAAAACCAAATATAGCAGAATTGTAAAAGGTAAAAATAAAGGCAATTGGATAGCTCGTGCCTTTTCTCAGAAGCTTGAGACGAGTTAAATTCAGGTACAATAGGTATTTTTGTGTCTCTGGAGGGCTTATAGTCTAAGTTTGGTGCAGAGATGGGTGACCAGAATGATTAAAGGGATGAAACAGTATCTCTGTGAGGAAAGGCTAAATCGGTCAGGGCTCTTCAGCTTGAAAACAAAGACCGCTGAGGGGGAGATATGATGGAGTTCTACAAGAACAATAAGAACAATGCAAAAACCAAAGATTGTTACATTGTGCACAACCTGACCTCAGAAAACAGTGATGGATGTCTTATACCATCTATCTAGCTGTATATAGTTAACTAGATATCTGTACATAAGTTCAGTTGTTCAATATAAACCACCTTGACCAACCTTGCTAAATAAATAAATAAATAAATGAAATATGTGAACATGAATCTGTTTACTTTTTCAAAGAGTGGAATTCGTTGCCAGAGGATGTAGTAAAAACTGCTAGTGTAGCTGAGTTTAAAAGAGGTTTGGACAAGTTCCTAGAGGAAAAGTCCATCAACCATTATAAAAGTGGACTGGGGAAATCCAATTTGCGTCCCTGGGATAAGCAGCATATAATCTGTCTACCTTTTGGGAACCTAATGATACCTGTGACCTGGATTGGCTGCTGTTGGAAACCGGATACTGGCTTGATGAACCCTTGGTCTGACCCAGTATGGCATATCTTATGTTCTTATGTAAAAATAAAAAAAAGAGGCGCCGTATCTGTTTAGTGGACTTTAGAATGGAATGCCATTTTGTGTTCAGTATGAATGAAATATGTGCTTTCAAGACACAAATGCAATTTTTTGCACTGTTCTGTTTAATATCCAGGAGTCCAAGAAGCACTTAGCTGGATTAGGAGCTTTGGGTCTAGGAAACCTGATCACAGAAATCACAGCTGATGGAACTGACACTGAAGGAACCAGCGTGGATGATGATGGTATGAGGTTCTTTTTGAGTTTCAGAAGTATAAATGTTAAACCATTGTTTACTGAATAAATAGAAGTGGTTAATGCTGTTTCCGTATCGTCCTGCTAGTGGGTTGTGTTCCCCTACCAGCAGATTGATGGAGACAAAGAACCAATGAAAAACCCAGGTTTTAATGACATCACTCCCATGCCTTTATATGCCTCAGCCACCACAGGTCTCTTCGGTATTTCTTTCTCTTCAACAGATGGTGGATGGATTTTCTTCTCTCTCAAGAAAATTCTGAAGATTGAGAGGAAAAGATTGATGCTCATGAACGACCACCTTGAGAGTGACTCTCACTTGAGTGCAATGTGGGAGGCTTCAATAGACTGCAGTCTTTTCGGTAGCCATAGGAGGAGGGAAAAATGGTTCATGATAAGAGCCTGTTGAGCAGCTAGAAATTGGAAGGAATTGGAAGGCTCTGGAAGAGTGCAGCAGCCTCACACAACTTCAATGCTCCCTCCCTTGTCCTCTGTTCCCCCCCCCCCCTGCTCTTCCGAAGATTGCAGAAGGCCCTCAGAGGGATCTGCCTGCCAGCCACCTTAAAAGCAGTGCTGCAAAAGCCAGTGAAACAGTATCAGGGAAGTAGAGCTGAGCCAAGTAAGGATCCTCTGCCTGGGGCTCTCGGGGTGAATACCAAGGCTTGACCTCGTCATTGTTGGGGGCTCACGATTCCGTCTGTTTGGTGTGCAATTCAGGGTAAAGGGCTTATGACCGTTGGCGCCTTTGGGGGTTTCCCGCTGTTTTCTGCACATGCTAGTAGTGTTTTCTCCTATTGTGTGCTTGGCGGTTGCGTAGTCTGTACACACATTCTGCTGAAGTGGCTCCAGTGTGCATTCCTACCCTAGCGCCTGTAACGTGTGTTGCAGTAAAAGCGCAGTTAACGTGTGCCTTTGTGCCGCTGCAGCTTTAGTATGAGCTGTTGTGATACTTGCCTTAACTCTCTTATGTCTTCTTCCATGAATCTTTGGCCTGTGGCAAGCAAGGTGCCTCATTTCCAGCTTCTGGACTCTGCTCTTCTAGCATGGCAGCTCCTAAGTTGTCCCTGGAGGGATTGCTTCCCATCTGTGGCATTGTGGGTAATGACAACCAGCTGGCTGGAGGTTCTGGTGACTGCTGTGCGCTGCTTCCCGTCCTCTAGGGGATTAACTACGACTGGTTCCCCTGCTGTAGGGGGGGTTATTACAACAGGTCTGATCATTCTGGCATGGAAATTCAAATGCTGCGGCCTTTGGGTTCCCATGAGCACAGTCTCGGGAGGGAGAGAGTGGAAGCCTTGTTTGATTGCCTATGGCTAAGCTTCCCCGACAAAGGGCGCCCTGGACTGTGGCTTTGATTCAGATGTCTGATGTGGATGAAGAAGTACTCTCACTTTCAGAACATTCTGGCTGATGTTATCTGCCTGTTCTGAAAGGAGGAACTGGAGGCATTGATTCCCAGGGTCTCATCCTCCTCGAGTTTGGTTGCTCCTGCAAGGTGTGTGGAAATCCACTACTGTCTTCCTGTTCCCAGAGGTGCTCAAGGGCCTGTTACAGTCGGAGTGGAATTCCCCTATTCCCCGCTTCAGGCACTAAGAGTGTATAAGAAGATGCACACTCTCCTGGAGTAGGAGTGCGTTGTGTGGTTTGATGTTTCCAAGGTGGATGCGCAGGTCCAGGCGGTTACCAGATGGACCACCATTTTTGTGGAAGGCGGATTAGCCTTAAAGGAAATTCTCGAACAAAGGGTGGATTCATGTTGAAGTTCCATTTCAATGTGGTGGCTGCTATATGTGCAGGCTTGATGTCTTGAACCCTGCTCCTGTGGATTCAGTATCCTTCGCCAAATGATTCTTCTTTTGGAATCTGCTACGACCTGCCTTTCTGATACCATGTATGGTCTGGTATGTTTAGCGGCCAGGGATTGTGCCCAGTTGACGGTAGAATGGTGTAGGCTTGGCTTGGACATTGGGCAGTGGATTCATCTTCCAAGGCCCAGTTGCCCATATGGCCTTAGAGGGATGCTTATGCTGGGTCTGATTTGGAGAAGTTGATGAAGGACCTAGGCGAGATGGAATCTTACCGCCCTCCAGAGGACAGGTCCATGGTTACATGATGCAAGGTTCCACATTAGGAGCCACTACCCAGGAAAAACATTTAGGCGTCATCGTGGATAACATATCGAAACCCTCCGCCCAGCATGCAGTGGCAGCCAAGAGAGCAAATATAATGCTAGGTATCATAAGGAAAGGAATGGAGAATAAAACAAAGGATATTATAATGCCTCTGTATCGTTCCATGGTGCGACCGCAACTTGAATATTGTGTGCAGTTCTGGTCGCCGTATCTTAAAAATGATATAGGGTTATTAGAAAAGGTACAGAGAAGAGCCACCAAAATGGTAAAGGGGATGGAAGGATACCCCTATGAAGCGAGGCTAAAAAGGTTAGGGCTCTTCAACCTGGAAAAAAGACGGCTGAGGGGAGATATGATAGAGGTCTATAAATTAATGAATGGAGTGGAACGGGTAAACGTAGATCGATTGTTTATGCCATCAAAATATAGAAAGACTAGGGGACATGCAATGAAGCTACAGGGTAACCTATTTAAGACTAATAAGACAAAATATTCTTTCACTCAATGTGTAATCAAACTCTGGAATTCATTACTGGAGGATGTAGTAAAAGCTGTTAGTGTAGCCGGATTTAAAAAAGGTTTGGACAAGTTCCTGGAGGAAAGGGCCATAAACCATTATTAAAGGGGACCCAGGATATCCACTGTTTGCCCCAATACAAGCACTGTGGTACCCTGTGTCTTTTAGGGAAACTGCTAGGTACTTATGACCTAGATTGGCTATCGTTGGAAACGGCTTGATGGACCTTGGTCTGACCCAGTATGGCATATCTTATGTTCTTATGTCTTGTGAAGCAGGCAGGATCCCCTTTTCCATTGGCCTCAGCTTGCTGGTCGGACTCCCGGGGATCTTGGGACTCCCGTCACTACTGGCCTTGCAAGATTTTTTTCTCCTCTGCTTATGGACTTTGGGCTCATTCTCTTTTGTGGAGCGTTGGGCCTAGGGACCTTGTCTCATCCAGAGGAGGACCCTTCTGTGCTGCATAATGAAAGTTTGAGGGGCCCATTCCCTAGTTCCTCTGGTTGGGGGAAGGTTTCACCTCTTCTTCAGGAATGTGCCCAGGTCACCAAAAATTGCTGGGTGCTAGTTTCCATTCAGTACAGCTATGGCCTGGAATGCAAAGAGCCTATCCCGATCACTTGCGTCTTCTCCCCTTGTGGGTCTGCAGGGTTGCTGTGTGAATCACCTTAGACAAGTTGCCTCTCCTGAAGGCACTGGTGCCCGTTTCCCTGGATGATCAAGGCAGGGGCAGGTATTCCATCTGTTTCCATGGGGGCTGACATGAAAGGAACATTCCGGCTCATTCTGGATCTCAAGTGTGTCAACAAGTGCTTGTGTGTCATTTGTTTCTTGATGGAAACTTTGCGATCCAAGGTTCAAGTGGTGTGCAGAAGGGGTTCCAGGTATCTCTGGTTTTGGCCGAGACGTATTTTCATATCCTGATCTGGCGAATCAGCAAATATCTGTGTTTTGCCATGCTTGGCTCTCGACTTCAGTTCGCCACCCTTCTATTCACTGCCCTTCCATTCGGACTCTCCACTGCCCAAAGGATGTTCTCGAAGATCATGGTGATGGTGTCTGTGGCACTGCAGCGCCAAGGGATTTGTGCACCCACATCTGGACTACTGGCTTATCTGAGCCCATTCTCTTTCAGAGGTGTGTTGGGTAGCTTCCCGAGTAGTGTCCTTTCTGATGAGCCTTGGCTGAGTGATCATTGGGAAAGAGCCAGTTGTTGCATTCTCGATCCCTGGAGTTCCTGGGAGAATGTTTTCGATACTTGAGAGTGCGGAGTCTTTTTGCCAGTGGAGAAAGTCAAGGCTGTTGGATTGCCTAGCGCTATTCTGTTTCCAGCAGGCTCCCAGACTTGGGGTTGATCTTCATCTGTAGTTTGAGCTCAGGTTTGCGCTCCCAATGACGGCAAAGGCCAGCCTGCAGTGGGGGTAGCAGCCAAGTCTTCTGAGGAAGGGCATGCCGCTGGATGATTGCTCATGGATCCTTCTGGCTATAAATGCCAGTCTCTGGGGCTGGGGAGCCCATTGCTAAGGCTTGAATGGCTTAGGGCCGTTGGAATCACAGGGAAGTGGGTGTGGTCTATCAATTGCCATCAGGTTGGCTCTTCTGTGTTTCCGGCCCCTGGTCAAGGGCCGGGCGGTTCGAGTGTTTTTGGAGAATGCCTCGGCGGTGGCTTATGCCAATTGGCAAGGCTGCATGAGGAGTGGCGGAATAGCTCTAGGGATGGCTCTCCTGTTTGCCTGGGCATAGAAAAACCACCTAGCCTAGCTGGCTCAGCACATTGACTAGATGGACAGTGTGGAAGCAGACTTCCTCAGCCATCACTTTCTAGATCCTGGAGAGTGAGAGTTGAGTCAGGAGACATTTCAGTTGATTCTGTGCTGCTGGGGTCACCCCGAAATGGATCTGATGGGGACCCGCTCCAGTGCCAAATTTGCCTTTTCTTTAGTCACCACACGGAGACAGGGTCAGAGGTCATCAATACCCTGGCCCAGCCTTGCCAAGTCAGCACTTGCTATGTGTGTTTCCTCCATGGCTCCTGGTTGGGGGAGTGTGATACGGCATATTGAACGCCACCCGGGCAGGATTGTTCTGGTGGTGCCAGATTGACAGAGGACAGCATGGTTCGGAGACCTGATACGGCTTCCACAGGCGCCTCCCCTTCGGCTGTCTCAGTTTAGAGGCCAATTGCAGCAGGGACTGATTGTCCTGGAGGACCCGGCTCCCTTCTTGATTACAGCTTAGCTTTTGAAAGGAGACGGCTAGTGCGTAAGGGCTACTCTCCAGCAGTGGTCTCCACTCTGCTCGGAGCCTGGAGGACGTCTACCAAGCTAGCATACGCATGAGTCTGATGCCTCTTTGAGCGATGATGCAGCATTTGGCAGTTAGTTCCTGAGATGGCCAAGGTGCCATTTCTCTTTGTCTTTCTACAGGATGGCCTGAAGAAGGGCCTTTTCCTTAGCTCCTGAACGTTCAGCTGGTAGCTTTGGCCTGTTTCTGAGTTCCAGTGACTAGTAACTCTCTAGCTTTGCACTTGGATGTCTTGTGCTTTCTCCAGGAAGTTCAGCATCTGCATCCTCCTCTCCAGTCTGATTTCTTCCTATGATCTGTCTCTGGTGCTCAGGGCTTTGATTGCAGTGTCCCTTGAGCCGTTGAAGTGCAGTACTTTGAAGGATTTGATGCTCAAGATGGTCTTCTTGGTCATGATTTGTTCTGCAAGGCTCTGTCTTGCCGAGTACCTTATCTGTCTTTTCATAGAAGACTGTTTCCATTCAGCCTGTGCCTTCCTTCTTACCTAAGGTGCTTTCTTCCTTCATGTGAACCAGATGGTCTGCCTGCTCTCCTTCTCTACAGAGTAGTGTTGGGGGAAGGATAAGGATCTTGGCCTTGTGGATGTCCGGAGGGTGTTTCTTCGGTACTTGGAAGTTACAAATTCCTTTCGTAAGTCTGACCATCTTTTTGTGCTGTTTGCTGGCCCATGTGGTAGCTAAGTCGACTTTGGGGCACTGGATTAAGGAGGCCATTGTCTCAGCCTTAATGTTGCAAACCCAACTGGTTCCAGAGGGTTTGTGAGCCCATTCTACCCAAGCACAAGCGTCTTCATGGGCCGGAGCAGAGCTTGGTAGCCCCTGCAAACATTTGATGGGCAGCAAAGTGGGCATCACTTTACACTTTTGTCAAGAATTACCGTTTGGATGTCCATGTGTGGGCAGACACGGCCTTTGGCTTAAAGGTTTTGCAAACTGCTGTGATTTCTTCCCGTCCAATGGAGTTGTAGCTTTGGTACATCCTGCTTGTCTGGATTTGTCTAGGAGGATGATATGAAAGTTGACATTTTACTTACCAGATAATGCCCTTTCCTTAAGTCCTGCTAGACCAGTCCAGGGACCGCCCCTGGAACTGTGTTTGCTCTGTTCTTCTGTGGCAGTAACCTTGGGTCCACTATGATTTGTATATTTGGCTGTGCAGGTTCATCTTTTTATTATTTATTTAATAGCTTTTCTATACCGCTTTATCCTATGGCCAAAGCAGTTTACATCAAAACAGAGCTTAATATGTTATAACAGAGTAATGAACTTGGAGAGAACTTAATATAAAGGGGGATCAATGCTCATGAAGGGTTGGGAAGAATAGAGGGGTTGGTGGGGGATGGGGAGGGGGATAGGGAGACAGGGAACAGAGGCTGTTGCATGATGGGATTATGTCCTGCCTTCATTGAAGTAGGCTGTAAATAAAGGCGAGGGCCTTTCTGAATTTTAGTAGGTCTTTTGTGGCCCGGAGTTTGCATGGGATCAAGTTCCAGAGGGAACGTGCATAAAGAGAAAAGGCTCTTCTGGATGTGATGGTGCTGGGTTTGGTGAAAAACGCTGGGGGTTAGAGTGTTCTGGGATTCAGTTTGCTTTCTGCAGTTGTCTTTGGTCTCATGTATTAGTGTTTTGAAGGTGAGTGGACAATAGGCCGTTGAGGATCTTGAAAATTGTAAAGATGGATTTGAATTTTGTGCGTTCAATGATGGGTAGCCAGTGCAGCTGTTTGAGAAAGGGAGTTTTACGATCAGCCTTCTCTTTATGCTTTCCTGTACATAGTTTTCTACTATTTGATTGCCCATTGTTGCCCACATTGAGCTTGTGTGAGGCTTGCCATGTTCTCCCATGTGCTTTGGGATGGATAATGAAGAGACCTCTTGCTGAGGTGTATTAGAGGGATGAGTGATGTCATTGAAACCTGGGCTCTTCATTGCTTCTTTGTCTCTACCAATCTGCTGGTAAGGGAACACAACCCACTTGTCTGGACTGGTCTAGTAGGACTCAAGGAAAGGACATTATCTGGTAAGTAAAATGTCACCTTCTACTCTGTAGCTCTTTGTGTCACCAAAAATTAAAGCTCTGTCTAGCATAACACTGGACAAATAACCTGTTATGAGTGGATAAAGTGATGTTTCATGAAATTTGCACAGAAAAACTTAAATCTCCAGGAACAAGCAGGAATAAGTCCTCACATATGGGTACGTCGGTACCGACGGAGCCCGTGCGGGAAAGCTCCCCAGCTTCTTAGAATAGAAGCTTTTGGGACCTCCCACTGCACATGCGCACTGCCTTCCCGCCTTCCTGAACAGCTCTCCTCAGTTTCTCTTTTTCCGCGGAGCCAGCAGGTCGTGTTCCTGTCACCGCTGAAGAAATTGTTATTTTATTTGTTTCTTTAGACCGCGTACCTGCCTTCCCCATACCGATACCGGTATCGCCGGTCTTTTCTTTCTTTCTTTAAAAAATTATAATTCTTTTTTCTTATTTTTTAGCTTTTTGGTCACTTCAGAGAGGCCTCTCGGCCTACTCAATTTCTCCTCATGGAGAAGCCAGCCCCTGGATTTAAGAAGTGTACCAAATGTAATGCTGTTATTTCAGTCACAGACACCCATGACTGGTGTCTGAAATGTTTGGGGCCTGACCATTCCATACCGGACTGCCCATCTTGCTCCCACATGTCTAAACGTGGGCTGCAGAACCGGGCCAACAAATTCCATGTGCTGTTTGCTTCAGAGAATACAGCATCACAGTCATCCAGGTCTTCTTCTCCGGATGGATCTCAGGTAACCAAACCTTCTGTGGGCAAGTCCTCAAAGAGCAAATCTCCTTCAAAGCATCGAGAGGCTCTTAGCTTAGAACTTGAGGACCCTGCCCCAGCCAAACAACCCCGGCGGGAAGTCCAACTTCCAAAAACGCCAATTCAGGGGTCTCAGGTTGATATCGATGCTACGGCCTCGACAGATCACCTGTTAGCCTGCTCTGGGGTACCGGGTCACTCCTCCGGTACCGACATCCAGGCAGCTATGGCGTCCATGGGCGATACTGTACAGTCCATGCAGCAGGCCGTCATGGCTTTCATTAAAGCTGCAACGCCATCGGTTCCGCTTTCAGCGGTTCCGGGCCCGATACCGGTATCGTCCGCCATGCCGGTATCGAGGCCGTCCACCTCTAAACGCAAGTCGGTACCGTATGGGCTTTCGCTCCATACCGGTTCCATACCCGATACGCCCGATATCGATACCGATCGGTACGCGTATCGTGCGTTAGAGGAAAGCACCGATTCCTCTGAGGATTTTCACTCCTCTGATGATTCTGCTGAGTTTTCACTCAACTTACCTGAGGAGCCCTCTTCTCCTAAAAGGAGAATGTCCCCTCCAGAGGATTTGTCCTTCCAGGACTTTGTTTTAGATATGGCTACAGCCCTTTCTATTACCACATCCTCTGAAAAGGAACCCAGATCCAAAAAACTGGATATTTTGGGATACTCAAAGGCCCCTAAGGAGGCAGTTACCCTGCCTATCCATGAAATCCTTCAAGAACAACTGATGGATTTCTGGGAAAATCCTTTGACTTTGTCTCCTTATTCCCGTAGGTTGGACACCATGTATAGGGTCCCTCCTTCTCCTGGTTTCCAAAAGACTCAATTGCCCCACCACTCTATTGTGGTGAAGTCTGCAATGAAGAAGATTAGGAGTACCAAAAGGCACTCTTCCACCCCTCCAGGACGGGAATGTAAGACTTTGGACTCTTTTGGTAGGAAAATTTTCCAGGCTAGTATGCTTATAGCCAGGATTAATTCCTACAGTCTCTATATGGGCATGTTCCTGGAGGAACTTGCCAAAAAGGTGCGGCATTTTGCCCCCTTTATCCCTGAGGATAAAAAGCAGGGATTCCTTTCCCTAGTGAAACAACTCTTAGAGGTTTCTAAGTTCTCTAATAGGGCAGCATATGATTCCTTTGAGGGAGCCAGTAGGGCTTCGGGCATTGCTATTGCAGCCCGACGTCTTGCTTGGCTCCAGGCCTCTGATCTGGAACCTTGGGTTCTAGATGGCTTACGGAATCTGCCCTGTACAGGTGAGAACTTATTTGGGGAAGAGTGGCAAATCAAAGCCACCCAGATGGATGCTGAAAATGCCACCTTGGAAAGACTTTCAAGGTCCACTTCAATTCCTACTAAGAAAAAGTCTTTTAAAAGGCCTTACTATAAGAAGGCCAGAGTTGCTTCAAATACTGGCCAGCAGTCTTCTCAACCTCGCTATACTGCTAAGCGTCAGCAATCCAAACAAGCACGAGCTAAGCCTGCAGCAGCTACTGTAGCTCAGCAGGCTCCAACCCCTCAGGGGTTTTGACTTGCTCCTAGGGAACTTGCCACTTCTGGTTCTAACACAACCAGAACCTCTCACCATACCCGGAAGGTTGGTTCACTTTGCTCCCAGATGGGAACAAATCACAACAGAACAATGGACCCTCTCTATCATTCGAGAGGGTTACAAACTTCATTTCTCCAGCCTTCCTCCCCATCATATGGTGAGACCATTCAATTCTCCCCCATCTCTCCTAACCCTGTTGGGTCAAGAGGTTTCCTCTCTTCTTGCCCAAGGGGCCATAGAAGAGGTTCCTCTTCCTCAACAAGGGTCCGGTTTCTACTCCCCTTATTTTCTCATTCCAAAGAAGACAGGGGGATTCAGACCAATCCTAGATCTGAGAGAATTGAACAAATTTCTCTTCAAGGAGAAATTCAAAATGCTGTCTCTCGGCATTCTCCTTCCTTACCTCCAGGGTCAGGACTGGCTTTGTTCTCTAGACCTACAGGATGCGTATACACATATACTCATCCATCCATCCCACAGAAAGTATCTTCGCTTTCTGTTTCAGGGAAAACATTTCCAATACAGAGTACTCCCCTTCGGTCTAGCCTCTGCTCCAAGAGTATTCACAAAATGCATGGCAGTCGTAGCCGCATTTCTAAGAGGCATGGGAATCTTTGTCTTCCCATATCTGGACGACTGGCTCATCCGAGCTCCAACTCAGTCACAGGCCCAGATTTCCCTGGACCACACAAGGAGCCTTTTGCAGTATCTGGGACTGGTAGTAAACCTTCCCAAGTCCCAACTCATCCCTACTCAATCTCTAGAATTCATAGGGGCCCAGTTGGACACCATCACTGCAAGGGCCTACCTTCCACATGTTCGAGGCCAGCGCCTCCTGAGTTTGGCCTCCCAAGCTCAGTCCAGCACTCACTTGACAGCCAGGGAAATGCTACGCCTACTGGGTCATATGGCCTCCACAGTGCATGTGGTGCCCTATGCTCGTCTTCATATGAGAGCAGCTCAATGGACCCTGGCCACTCAGTGGACTCAGGCGTCAGGAGCGCTCTCAGACCAAATACAAACCTCCGATCGTCTGTTTTGGTCCCTCCACTGGTGGACTTCCACCAAGAATCTGTTGTTGGGGGCTCCATTTCAACCATTGCTACCCCAAGCAACCCTCACAACAGATGCCTCCCAAACAGGGTGGGGAGCCCATCTGCAAACTCTCTCCACTCAGGGCACTTGGTCTCTACAGGAGACCACCCTTCATATCAATCTTCTGGAACTGCGAGCAATTTACCTTGCCCTCAAGGTCTTCCACTCCCTCCTAGCCAACCTCACTGTCCTAGTTCAGACGGACAATCAGGTGGCCATGTTTTACATAAACAAACAAGGAGGGACGGGCTCTCTGTCGCTTTGCAACGAAGCTCTAAGACTATGGGCCTTCGCCAGAGAGCATCAGATTCACCTGCTAGCAGTGTATCTCCCAGGAGTTCAAAACTCTCGGGCAGACAGGCTCAGTCGAGTTCTGCTGCCACACGAATGGTCCCTACATTTGGACCAAATAAACCGAATCTTTCAGGAATGGGGGACCCCGGACATAGACCTCTTTGCAAGTCCGTGGAATGCCAAACTTCCCCGGTTCTGTTCCAGAACTCCGTGTCAGGGAGCTCAGGCTACGGACGCCTTTCTCCTGAATTGGAATCAGGCATTCCTATATGCCTTTCCACCCATTCCTTTGATTCCCAAGACTCTGTTCAAACTCCAGAGGGATCATGGAACTATGATCCTCATAGCTCCACGCTGGCCACGCCAAGTGTGGTTCCCTCTACTTCTACAGCTCTCCCAGGGATCCTACTTGGATCTGGGAGCTGCGCCAGACCTCCTGTCTCAGGAGGAGGGGACTTTGTGGCACCCAAACCCCAAATCCCTTCACCTCAGTGCTTGGTTACTGAAGGCTTAAGCCTTCAAGACTTTCATCTTTCCCAACCAGTGAAAGATATCCTTTCTGCCTCTAGGAAACCCTCTACCAGGCGTTCCTATGCTTTCAAATGGAAACGTTTTTCCATTTGGTGTGCTCAGCAGGGTCTTGACCCTCTGGCACTTCCTTTGAATTCTCTTCTTGATTATCTCCTGCATCTATCCAATGCAGGCCTCAAGACGAATTCGGTAAGAGTCCATTTAAGTGCTATTGCAGCATCCTTGAAACATATAAATGGACAACCTATCTCCTCTCATCCTCTTGTTGCAAGATTCATGAGAGGCCTGACTCTCACTAAACCTCCCATCAGACCACCCCCGGTCGCATGGGATTTGAATCTAGTGCTCGGTCAACTTATGAAGCCACCTTTTGAGCCAATGTTTTCCACCTCCTTGAAATTTCTTTCCTGGAAGGTCATCTTCCTCATTGCAGTCACTTCGGCTCGCCGCATCAGTGAGCTGCAGGCTTTAGTGGCTAATCCACCTTACACAAGATTTCATCATGATAAGGTGGTCCTTAGGACGAATCCCCACTTTATGCCTAAAGTGGTCTCGCCTTTTCATCTTAATCAAGAGGTATATCTACCTGTCTTTTTTCCAGCTCCTCATGCATCCAATGCAGAGAGGAACCTTCATACTCTGGATTGTAAAAGAGCTCTCGCTTTTTACCTTAATAGGACTCAGCCACATCGAAAGTCTTCTCAACTTTTTGTGGCCTTTGATCCTTCCCATTTGGGACTTCCAGTCTCCAAGCGTACACTTTCCAATTGGATTGCTCAGTGTATTTCTTTTGCTTACCAGAGCAAAAACATTTCTCTGGAAGGCCATGTCACTGCTCACAATGTGAGGGCCATGGCAACTTCTATGGCTCATCTGCACTCTGTTTCCATAGATCAGATCTGTCGAGCCGCTACCTGGGCCTCGGTTCATACCTTCACAGCCCATTACTGTTTGGACAAGGACTCCCGCCGGGATGCCTTGTTTGGCCAGGCTGTCCTCAAGCACCTGTTCCATTCCTAAACAACTCCTGCCCACCTTCCCAGAATGGATGCCTGAGATCCATACGAAGATGGCGAACCTTTACAGGGGATCCCATGCATCTAAGCTAGGGAGTCCCCATATGTGAGGACTTATTCCTGCTTGTTCCTGGAGATAGCACAGTTACTTACCTGTAACAGGTGATCTCTGGGAACAGCAGGAATTAGTCCTCACAACCCACCCACCTCCCCTAGGAGTTGTATCTTTTATCTATCTATCTTCCTGTCCTCTCTCTGTTGACTCAGCTATAAACTCGAAACTGAGGAGAGCTGTTCAGGAAGGCGGGAAGGCAGTGCGCATGTGCAGTGGGAGGTCCCAAAAGCTTCTATTCTAAGAAGCTGGGGAGCTTTCCCGCACGGGCTCCGTCGGTACCGACGTACCCATTTGTGAGGACTAATTCCTGCTGTTCCCAGAGATCACCTGTTACAGGTAAGTAACTGTGCTATCTCTTCAATGCAGATCCAGATGATGCAACATGGAGCCGGCTCTAACCAACTAGGAATATTTCTTTGAGGGGGGTTCCCCTAACACAATGCCACAGTTTCCCCATTCACCTCTGCTGCTTCTTCCCACCCACTTTGTCCCTCTGTTAACTCACACTAATTGTCTGCCTGTGGACCTCTGCTAGCCCTATAGATAGTTTTAGTTCATTATCTGCTATGCTATGGTTTTGTTATTGTTTTATAGAAACATGATGGCAGAAAAAGGCCATATGACTTAACTCGTCTGTCCTTCCAAATCAACTACTATAGTCCCTTTTTTTCCTCTTTAGAGATCTTCTGTGTTTGTCCTATGCTTTCTTGAATTCAGATACTGTCCTCGTCTCTACTCCCTCCATTAGGAGACTATTCCATGCATCTACCACTCTTTCTGTAAAGTGATATTTCTGCATATTACTCCTGAGCCTATCCCCTTTCACCCTCATCCTATGTCCCCCTCATTGCAGAGCTTTCTTTCAATCGAAAGAGGCTCTCCTCCTGTACATTTATGCCATGGAGATATTTAAACATCTCTATCATATCTCATGTATTCCACCTTTCCTATAAAGAATAAATATTGAGATCTTTAAGTCTGTCCCCATATATGGTTAATAATGAAGACCATTTTGGTAGAGACACTCAGGACCAACTCCATCCTGTTTATATCCTGTGTGGTCTCCAGAATCGCACACAATACTCCAAATGAGGTCTCACCAAAGACTTATGCAGAGGCATTATCACCACCTTTTTCTTGCTGTCCATTCCTCTCTCTATGCACACAAGCATCCTTCTGGCTTTCATCATTGCCTTTTCTACCTGTTAAGCCATTTTTAAGATCATTAGAAACAATCACACCCCGGTCCTGCTCTTCTTTCTTGGACAGAAGTACTTCACCCCCTATTCTGTACCGCTCTCTTAGATTTTTGCAGCCAGTATTTTTTAGCATTAAATCTCAGCTACCAAATTCTTGATCATGCTTCAAACTTAGCTAGATCTTTAAGAACATGAGAACATAAGAAATGCAATACTGGGTCAGACCAAGGTCTATCAAGCTCAGTATCCTGTTTCCAACAGTGGCCAATCTAGGTCATAAGTACCTAGCAGTTTCCCCAAGAGACACAGGTTCCACATTGTTTGTACTGGGGCAAGCAGTGGATATCCCAGGTCCACTTTAATAATGGCTTATGGACCTTTCCTTCAGGAACTTGTCCAAATCTTTTTTAAACCCAGCTACACTAACAGCCTTAATATTTTATTTTATTTATTGCTTTTATATACCACGCTCTTTAAAATCAGCGCGGTTTACAGGTAACATTTATGCATCTGGTATATCCAGAATGCATTTACAGAGAACAGGGGGTACAACTTGGATATCAACTGGGGAGACTATTTACAATATCTACAGTTCTGTACGTTATAGTTATGAATTGATTGTGGCTTATCATTGTTTAGCTGGGTGTACTGTGGATAATATTGGGCTGTGAGTAGTGTAAGAGGAAGAGGTGGTGTTTTAGTGCCTTTCTGAATTGGACAATATCGGTAATTGCTCGGATGGAGGATGGGAGCGCATTCCAACAGATGGGTGCGTAAAACTTAAAAGCTCTGCTCTTTGTCGCTTGGGTACATTTGGTTATTTCGTTGGGGGTCTGAAGGGTGTTGATGGCGAATGATCTCCTTGCTCTGTTTGCCGTGGTACGGTGGAGCAGATCCGTTAGGGAGGAGGAGGACATGTTGTTGATGGCCTTAAATGTTATCAGGACTACTTTATATGTGGTCCGACAGTGTATTGGTAGCCAGTGTAATTCCTTTAAAATCGGGGTGATATGGTCTCCTCTGGATGCTCCGTATAGGAAGCGTGCCGCAGTGTTCATTGCTAGTTGTAGCGGACTTAATGAACATTTGGGTAGGCCATGGAGAATCGTATTGGCATAGTCGAAGTGGGGGGTCACTAGGGCCTGAAATACTGTCCTAAAGTCGCTAGGTTGTAGTAGCGGTCGAAGATGTCTCAATGTTCGTATTTTGTGGTGGATCTGCTTGATGATGTTACTGATGTGCGCTTTGAAGTCAAGCTGCTGGTCTAATGTAACACCAAGGTAGCGGATAGTGGGTCTGCTTATGAGCTCAGCGTCTTTTGTCTTTAGCATCGATGGAGGGGAGAAAGATTGATTTCTTGTAGTGAAGAGTACATCTGTTTTGCTGAAATTTATCTTAAGGCCTTGTGCATGGAACCAGTCTGTTACAGCCTCAAAACACTTTATCAATGGAGAGAAGTCCGGCTTGACTAAGAATGGAATGAAAAGTAGTACATCGTCAGCGTAGATTAGGCATGAGACGTTGAAGGAGTGGATTACTTCGCATACAGGTTGCATGTATATGTTGAATAATAAGGCAGAGAGTGATGAGCCTTGAGGTACGCCATGTATTTGTTGGAAAGGTTTAGAGGTTGTAGAGCCTGTACGAACTTGCTGCCATCTATCCGTTGGGTATGATTTGCACCAGCTCAATGCTAGACCACTGATTCCCTTATCCTGTAGCCGTCTTAGGAGTTGATCATGGTTTACGGAATCGAACGCGGCGGCAATGTCCAAGAAGATCAGTGCAAATCCTTGTTTAATGTTACCGGTTCCTGTGATCAGTGTGTTGATTAGTGTAGTTAGGAGAGTTTCCACGCCGTGAGATTCTCGAAAGCCGTGTTGGGCTGGGTCTAGGGGAGCCGTGGAGTCAATATGGTCCTGTATTTGGCGTTGAACAACCTTTTCGATTAGCTTAGCCAGCAACGGAATGCTCGATATTGGACGATATGATTAGACATTCTGTGGATTAAGTTTGGTGTTCTTTAGGAGAGGCCGGATTGATGTCTGCTTGAGGCATGATGGAAATAGACCTGAGGAGAAGGATAAGTCCATAATCTTGCATAATATAGGGCTGATTTCTTTTCGTAGAGTTCTTATCCAGAATGCTGGACAGGGGTCATTTGGGGCCATGGTGGCATTGACGGTAGTGATGATGTCCTCCACTTGCGTAGCTGTTGGTGTTACGATGGTGGTAAGTTGCTGGAGTTGAGTTCAGTTGCTGTTGGGGTTGTATATCGTGGCTTTGCTGACGTTGTTGCTTTTGGTCAGTAAGTAATCTGCGTAGTCCTGTGAGTGAATAATTTCCAGTTGGGGGGGCAAAGGCTCCTTCATTAGGGTTTTTACAATGTTGAAAAGCTCATGGGGATTGTTCAAGGCACGGTTAAGGAGATTTGAATGATGTTCCTTCATTGTCACTGATATTAACTCCCGATGTTTCTTAAGGTGGGAGGTGTATGCCGTCAGGTCCGTTGGGGCCTGTGTACGACTCCATTTTCTTTCCAATTTTCTTAGTAGTATCAGTGAGGTTCTTAGTTCGGCATTATACCAGTGTGCAGGATTTCTACTTCTTGGATGCTTTCCTGGGGCGAGAGGGTTGGTTTGACTAGGTTTGCGGGCAGAGGAGCTCAGGCAGCTGTTCCATGAGGCCATCATCTCTTCTAGGATTGGAGGTGTGGACATGATATTAGGTAGGACCTCTTTGATGATTGTCTTTTTGTCAAGGGGTCTGAATCGCCCTTGGGTGTTGCTGATTTTTCAGTTAGTCTCCTTGTTTGTTCATTATCCTGCTGAAGAGGTATTTGGAATTGTATTAGGTTGTGATCCGACCATGGGACAGTTGAGATAACTATGTCATGCTTGTATCTTAAGTTTCCATTAGGTTGTGGGTTGAAAATGAGGTCTACTTTATTTCCTTTTTGGTGGGTGGGAGCATCGACTATTTGTTCGTACCCTAGGTTGTTGAAAGCTTCAAGGAAGGCCTTGGCATGACTGTCTGGCAAGGCTGGCAGATTGAAATCGCCTAGTATCCAGTTTGGCTTACGTGTGTTTTTGGGGTTGGAGTCTAGGTCTATTATATTTGCGAGATCTTCAGGGGAAGCCGTCGGGGATCTGTAGACAAGGTTAATAGTACTATGGTTGTTAGATATGGTAAGTACATCAAGATGGGTTGAGCTATTGGAGTTGATCGTTTGGTATTGGCGATCCGCTTTTGCCAGAATGAGGGTACCATCTCCTCTGCGGTCCATCCTGTGGCAGGAGTGTATTGAGAAATCTGGGGGGATGAGTTGATTGATGAGCACTGAGTCTGAGGTAGTGAGCCATGATTCTGTTAGTAGCAGGATATCTAGTTTGAGTTGTGTTATGAGGTCAATAATGGCTGGCCACATTTTACGGATTGACCGTGCATTTATGAGTGCACATTTTAGGTTGCGTGGGGTCCGTACCTGTTTGTGTTTTAAGGTGTGTTGGAGTGGTATGTGGATTAAATGTGGGTGAGATTTTTTTGGGGGGGGGGGGGTTCTGTCAGTATGTGGTGTGTGTTATTGTATTGTCTCCTTCCTTGAGTTAGTACTATTGGAATCGTGTTATGGGTGGCTGCGGCGGCTAGAGTGCACATAAGGGATATGCTGAGGAGATAAAAACTGAGTAAGGTCGTAATGGATAAGGCCATGTTGGGTTGGTTCAGTGTTTCCTATGGTTGGTGGGACTTCTTTGGTGTGATGCGTAGGCTGGTGGGGCCTTCTCACTGAAGGAAGTGTGGTGTGCTGTGTTATGTGGTGTTTAATGGTTGAGGTAGGTAAAGTGCAACAAAATAGCAGCAATAATACTGGTAAACAATAGCAGCAAAGTGTTGTCAACAGTAACAGCAGGATACTGGCAGTACTAGTGGTAGGATACTGGCAACAATAGTAGCAGAATAATTGTAACAATAGTAGCAGAGTACTGGCAACAGAATAATGGCAGCAATAGTGGCAGAATACTGACAACAATAGTAGCAGAGTAATGGCAACAATAGTATCAGAGTACTGGCAATACTAGTAGCAAATTATTTGCAGAAATAGTAGCAGATTATCCTCCGGTAACAAATTCCAGAGTTTGATTACATGTTGAGTGAAAAAAAAATTCTTATTAGTCAAATAGGTTACCCTTTGGCTTCATTGCATGTCCCCTAGTCTTTCTAGATTTTGATGGTGTAAACAATCGATCTACGTTTATGTTTCACTTCATTCATTAATTTATAGACCTCTATCATATCTCCCCTCAGCCGTCTCTTTTCTAGGTTAAAGAGCCCTAACCTTTTTAGCCTGTCTTCATAGGGGTATCCTTCTATCCCCTTTACCATTTTGGTGGCTCTTCTCTGTATCTTTTCTAATAACCCTATATCCTTTTTAAGATACGGCGACCAGAATTGCACACAATATTCAAGCTGCGGTTGCACCATGGAAGGATACAGAGGCATTATAATATCCTTTGTTTTATTCTCCATTCCTTTCCTTATGATACCTAGCATTCTATTTGCTCTCTTGGCTGCTGCTGCACACTGGGCAGAGGGTTTTAACATGTTATCCATGATGATGCCTAAATCTTTTTCCTAGGTGATTGTTCCTAATGTGGAACCTTGCATCGTGTAACCATAGCTTTTGTTTTTCTTTCCTAGCTCCTTATTTTTGCACTTGTTCACATTCAATTTCATCTGCCATTTGAATGTCCAGTCTTCCAATTCATCAAGATCCTCTTGCAATTTTCCACAATCCTCATGGGTTTTAACAACTTTGAATAGTTTTGTCATCTGCAAATTTGATAGCCTCACCCGTTATTCCCATTTCCAGATCATTTATGAATATGTTAAAAAGCAGCGGACCCAGCACAGATCCATGGGATACTCCACTATTCATCTTTTTCCATAGGGAAAATTGGCCATTTAGCCCTACCCTCTGCTTTCTATCTTTTAACTAGTTCCTTATTCACAATAGTACACTGCCTCCTATCCCATGACTCTTTAGTTTTGCCAAAAGTCTCTGATGAGGGACCTTGTCAGAGGCTTTCTGAAAGTCCAAATACACTATATCAACCAACTCATCTTTGTCTATCTGATTATTCACAACTTCAAAAAAACGTAACAAATTAGTAAGACAAGATCTTCCTTGTGTAAAGCCATGTTGGCTGTCTCCCATTAAGCCATGACTACATGTTCCAAAACATATATAGTAGGACAAACCTAAACTCAAACTCTAACCTATGGAATAATGCTGTGAAACACAGTGTCAGGCCTTGAGGTCTCAGTTTAAAACATCGCAGCAATCCTTTGGATTTTTTGAAAAGGTTCTTAATAAAACTTCAGCTGCTGTTTACATCAATGACCTTTAGTCAATGCCTTCTCCGTTTCACAACAGAAAAAACTATTCTCTCCTTTTTCTTTTCTTTTTTTAATTTTTCTTTAAAACTTTGATAAGCAATGTTGCTCTCATGATCTTGTATCTCTAACAAGCTGGAACGATCAGTTTTACTGGATTCTACTATTTTGTCACTTCTCATTCAATTCAAAGTTGCAAAAACACAAAATAAATATGTAGAATCGCGCTGGTAGTACTTCCCAAGGTGTTACTATCCATTACTGTCCATTGGGGACTAAACGTGATCAGCACTTATCTTTTAGATTTCTCATCATACTCCTTTTCTTAAGCGCTATCACCGACGTTCCTTTTCTTTTCGACGCGGCACAGTCCTATTGATGATTTCTTAATGCAGCAATGCCGGAAGTATCACACAGCTTCACATGAATCCCAACGCCGTTAATCTAAGGCGCCCAAGCGTTTCGTTATGACAAGTTCTTCAGGGGAATGTGTTTCTCCCAAACTGACCTATAAGACATTGCAAACCATAATAAACTATATCATATTCCACTTAGATGTCAAAGGTATGATAAAAAGCAGAGAAACTGATCTTTACCTGTAGAATCTGTCTTTGCTCTAGAATCAGCACAGAGGACACTTTGCTCTCGTCTCTCCGTCGGTTATCCAAAAACGCCGCGCATGCGGCTTCGGTGAGCTACCTGGATTTTAAAGGGCTCCTCTTGACTCCTCCCCCTGAAGGGAGGTTACTAACTCACTTTGTTCACAATTCACAGACCGAAAAAGTTCTTTGATCATAGCCTCCTATGTACACAGAAACCAATCAATGGAGGCATTTAATCCATTCGGTATGACTGTATTCAGCTGAAAAATCCATCGCTGTTCTGTTTGCGTTAAACATTGTTCCTTCGTATTACTGCCCCTACCCGTTAAGATTTGATCAATGGCAAAGCATTCCAATTGTTCGAAGCTATGATTCTCCGTAAGACAATGCTGGACTATAGGTGCTGCTGTTACTTCTCGATTTAATCGGCTGCAGTGTTCTGCTAAACGTAGTCTTAATGCACGTACTGTTTTTCCCACATGTAACAATCCACATGGACAGCGGATTCCGTAGATAACATAAGTCGACTGACAAGTGGTGGTACTGCGCATACGGTAATGTCTTCCTTGATATTCAAACTCATCCACTTCTAGAGTTACCGCACACAAACTGCAGGTTCCACAACGCTTGTGCCCCAAAGCCTGGACCGTAAACTCCCTTTCAACTTGACAACTAATTCTCGAGGGACTCAGCTGTTCCTTAAAGTTCCTGCCCCTGTTCCACACACATCTGATTTCTTATCTGTCAGCCCTGGAATCGTGTGAGAATGTTACTATGGGTTCTTAGAATCTTTTGAACGGATCCACTTAGATGGGAAAACTGAGTGATAAAATTTATCCGGTTGTCATCGAAATTCTTCCGAGTCTGACGTGCTTGACCCGAAGACGATAGCAATAGCCACCGTTCATTATACAAGGCCCTGGTATAGGCCCGTCGTACCAATGACTCCGGGTAACCCCGAGATAAAAAATTCTTTATGAGTTGCTTGGATTTTCGCCGATAATCTGAAACTTCTGAACAATTTCTACTCAACCTTAGAAATTGAGAAAAGGGGAGCCCCTCCTTCAACTGACGTGGATGAGCACTTGTAAAATGTAGGAAAGTATTGCGGTCAGTCTCTTTCCGAAAAACCGAAGTAGTCCAAGTGTGACCGCTTCATGAGATCTCCACATCTAGAAAATGAATCTTATTTTTATCATATGTCATAGTGAACTTGATGTGGGGATCCCGAGAATTGAGCCAATCAAAAAACACCTTGAGATCTTCCTCTGTCCCCCTCCATATCACAAAAATGTCATCTATAAACCGCCTCCACTCTAGTATATTCTTCCCATATGGAGACTGTTCAAGCCATTGCTGTTCAAACGTAGCCATATACAAATTGGCGATTGAGGGGGCGCACGTAGCACCCATGGCTACGCCGGCGATCTGTTGGTAAATTGTTTCTTGAAACTGAAAAATATTGTGAAAGATCACCAACTCGGATAACTTTAACAACATACTGATGGTATCTTCTGACAAATCACCCCGGTTTCGCAGAAATCGTTCCACTACTGTTAGCGCTGCCTTCTGAGGAATGCTGGTATACAGCGCAATTACGTCCAATGTCACCAGGATAGTATCGGGTTTTGCCGCCCACAGGGCACATCGAGTCAAAATGTTCAGAAAATGCGTGGTATCTTTCAGAAATGACGGAATTCGAGCCAAAAGTGGACGCAAGAAGGAGTCTATATAGGTGGAGACCGGCTCCAAGGGGTCCCCTTTGTGGACACGATAGGGCGCCCAGGAGGGGTGGATAAATTTTTATGGATCTTAGGCACCGTATAAAACTGTGCTATAGAACAAGATGTGCTGTTCAAATAGCGGAATTCTTTCTTATTCAACAAATGATGTCGCAAAGCCGCTAATGTAATTTCCTTAATCTCTCCACATAACTGAGGCGTAGGATCAATCTCAAGAACCTTATATGTATGCTCATCTTGTAACTGTTGTAATGCCTCTGAAATATAATATTTGTTGAATTTATAAAAATTTATCCACCCCTCCTGGGCGCCCTATCGTGTCCACAAAGGGGACCCCCTTGGAGCCGGTCTCCACCTATATAGACTCCTTCTTGCGTCCACTTTTGGCTCGAATTCCATCATTTCTGAAAGATACCACGCATTTTCTGAACATTTTGACTCGATGTGCCCTGTGGGCGGCAAAACCCGATACTATCCTGGTGACGTTGGACGTAATTGCGCTGTATACCAGCATTCCTCAGAAGGCAGCGCTAACAGTAGTGGAACGATTTCTGCGAAACCGGGGTGATTTGTCAGAAGATACCATCAGTATGTTGTTAAAGTTATCCGAGTTGGTGATCTTTCACAATATTTTTCAGTTTCAAGAAACAATTTACCAACAGATCGCCGGCGTAGCCATGGGTGCTACGTGCGCCCCCTCAATCGCCAATTTGTATATGGCTACGTTTGAACAGCAATGGCTTGAACAGTCTCCATATGGGAAGAATATACTAGAGTGGAGGCGGTTTATAGATGACATTTTTGTGATATGGAGGGGGACAGAGGAAGATCTCAAGGTGTTTTTTGATTGGCTCAATTCTCGGGATCCCCACATCAAGTTCACTATGACATATGATAAAAATAAGATTCATTTTCTAGATGTGGAGATCTCACGAAGCGGTCACACTTGGACTACTTCGGTTTTTCGGAAAGAGACTGACCGCAATACTTTCCTACATTTTACAAGTGCTCATCCACGTCAGTTGAAGGAGGGGCTCCCCTTTTCTCAATTTCTAAGGTTGAGTAGAAATTGTTCAGAAGTTTCAGATTATCGGCGAAAATCCAAGCAACTCATAAAGAATTTTTTATCTCGGGGTTACCCGGAGTCATTGGTACGACGGGCCTATACCAGGGCCTTGTATAATGAACGGTGGCTATTGCTATCGTCTTCGGGTCAAGCACGTCAGACTCGGAAGAATTTCGATGACAACTGGATAAATTTTATCACTCAGTTTTCCCATCTAAGTGGATCCGTTCAAAAGATTCTAAGAACCCATAGTAACATTCTCAACACGATTCCAGGGCTGACAGATAAGAAAATCAGATGTGTGTGGAACAGGGGCAGGAACTTTAAGGAACAGCTGAGTCCCTCGAGAATTAGTTGTCAAGTTGAAAGGGAGTTTACGGTCCAGGCTTTGGGGCACAAGCGTTGTGGAACCTGCAGTTTGTGTGCGGTAACTCTAGAAGTGGATGAGTTTGAATATCAAGGAAGACATTACCGTATGCGCAGTACCACCACTTGTCAGTCGACTTATGTTATCTACGGAATCCGCTGTCCATGTGGATTGTTACATGTGGGAAAAAACAGTACGTGCATTAAGACTACGTTTAGCAGAACACTGCAGCCGATTAAATCGAGAAGTAACAGCAGCACCTATAGTCCAGCATTGTCTTACGGAGAATCATAGCTTCGAACAATTGGAATGCTTTGCCATTGATCAAATCTTAACGGGTAGGGGCAGTAATACGAAGGAACAATGTTTAACGCAAACAGAACAGCGATGGATTTTTCAGCTGAATACAGTCATACCGAATGGATTAAATGCCTCCATTGATTGGTTTCTGTGTACATAGGAGGCTATGATCAAAGAACTTTTTCGGTCTGTGAATTGTGAACAAAGTGAGTTAGTAACCTCCCTTCAGGGGGAGGAGTCAAGAGGAGCCCTTTAAAATCCAGGTAGCTCACCGAAGCCGCATGCGCGGCGTTTTTGGATAACCGACGGAGAGACGAGAGCAAAGTGTCCTCTGTTCTGATTCTAGAGCAAAGACAGATTCTACAGGTAAAGATCAGTTTCTCTGCTTTTTATCATACCTTTGACATCTAAGTGGAATATGATATAGTTTATTATGGTTTGCAATGTCTTATAGGTCAGTTTGGGAGAAACACATTCCCCTGAAGAACTTGTCATAACGAAACGCTTGGACGCCTTAGATTAACGGCGTTGGGATTCATGTGAAGCTGTGTGATACTTCCGGCATTGCTGCATTAAGAAATCATCAATAGGACTGTGCCGCGTCGAAAAGAAAAGGAACGTCGGTGATAGCGCTTAAGAAAAGGAGTATGATGAGAAATCTAAAAGATAAGTGCTGATCACGTTTAGTCCCCAATGGACAGTAATGGATAGTAACACCTTGGGAAGTACTACCAGCGCGATTCTACATATTTATTTTGTGTTTTTGCAACTTTGAATTGAATGAGAAGTGACAAAATAGTAGAATCCAGTAAAACTGATCGTTCCAGCTTGTTAGAGATACAAGATCATGAGAGCAACATTGCTTATCAAAGTTTTAAAGAAAAATTAAAAAAAGAAAAGAAAAAGGAGAGAATAGTTTTTTCTGTTGTGAAACGGAGGAGAAGGCATTGACTAAAGGTCATTGATGTAAACAGCAGCTGAAGTTTTATTAAGAACTTTTTCAAAAAATCCATAGGATTGCTGCGATGTTTTAAACTGAGACCTCAAGGCCTGACACTGTGTTTCACAGCATTATTCCATAGGTTAGAGTTTGAGTTTAGGTTCGTGCTACTATATGTTTTGGAATTGAAAGCTCAATAGAGAAAGCCCACATTCAGTAGTTAGTATGACTACATGTTCAGCAATTTTGTTCTTTATGATGGTTTCTACCATTTTTCCTGGTACTGACATTAGGCTCACCGGTCTGTAGTTTCCCAGATCACCCCTGGAACCCTTTTTAAAAATTGGCATTACATTGGCCATCCTCCAGTCTTTAGGTATTACAGATGATTTTAATGATAGTTCACAGAGATGCCTGTGTATGTGTGTGTGGTGCTGTGCTGGGATGCCTGCGTGTGTGTGTGGTGCTGTGCTGGGATGCCTGTGTGTGTGGTGCTGTGCTGGGATGCCTGCGTGTGTGTGTGTGTGGTGCTGTGCTGGGATGCCTGCGTGTGTGTGTGTGTGGTGCTGTGCTGGGATGCCTGCATGTGTGTGGTGCTGTGCTGGGATGCCTGCGTGTGTGTGTGTGTGTGTGGTGTGGTGCTGTGCTGTGCGTTGCTGGGATGCCTGCGTGTGTGTGATATTATAATGCCTCTATATCGTTCCATGGTGAGACCGCACCTTGAATATTGTGTGCAATTCTGGTCGCCGTATCTTAAAAAGGATATGGCGATTTTAGAAAAGGTTCAGAGAAGAGCCACCAAAATGGTAAAGGGGATGGAAGGATACTCCTATGAAGAAAGGCTAAAAAGGTTAGGGCTCTTTAACCTGGAAAACAGATGGCTGAGGGGAGGTATGATAGAAGTCTATAAATTAATGAACGGAGTGGAACGGGTAAACGTAGATCGACTGTTTACCTTATCAGAATATAGAAAGACTAGGGGACATGCAATGAAGCTACAGGGTAAACTATTTAAGACTAATAAAAGAAAATATTTTTTCACTCAACGTGTAATCAAACTCTGGAATTTGTTCCCGGAGGATGTAGTAAAGGCTGTTAGTGTAGCTGGGTTTAAAAAAGGTTTGGACAAGTTCCTGGAGGAAAGGTCCATAAACCATTATTAAGAAGGGACCCAGGATATCAATGCTTGAACCAATACAAGCATTGTGGAACCTGTGTCCCTTGGGGAAACTGCTAGGTACATATGACCTAGATTGGCCACTGATGGACCTTGGTCTGACCCAGTATGGCATATCTTATGTTCTTATGTGTGGTGCTGTGCTGTGCTGTGCTGTGCTGGGGCAGGGCTTCTACTCCAGGTACTTTCTTGTGCCAAAGAGAACTGGAGGTCTCCGGCCCGTTCTGGACTTGAGAAATCTCAACAAGTTCTTGGAAAAGGAAAAGTTCAAGATGCTTACTCTTGGAACACTGCTGCCCTACCTCCAGCAGGGAGATTTGCTATGCTCCTTAGATCTGAAGGATGCGTACACTCACATCCTCATTCATCCAGACCACAGCAAATCCCTAAGGTTCGTGGTAGGAGGAAACCATTTTCAGTACGGAGTACTGCCCTTTGGCCTAACCTCCGCCCCACGGGTCTTTACAAAATGCCTGGCAGTGGTGGCGGCCTACTTGAGAAACCAGGTTATTTTTGTCTTCCCCTACCTGGACGACTGGCTCCTCAGGGGTCAGACTCTCCAGGAGGCCAGGCAAGCCACCCTCCGTACTGTCTCTCTCCTTCGGCAACTAGGCTTTGTCATAAACTTCGCATAGTCCACTTTGCTCCCCTCCCAGAACCTGGAGTTCATAGGAGCATGGTTAGACTCTCTGCACGCAAAAGCTTACTTGCCAGAAGACAGAGCGGGAAGGCTGATGGACTTGGCCAGCCGGTTTCTAGACAACCCACTGGTTTCCGCCAGATTTTGTTTAAGGCTCCTGGGCCACATGGCTTCAACAGTGCATGTGACGCCCAATGCCCACCTCAATATGAGACCTGCACAGTGGTGTCTCAGGACTCGGTGGAGGCAGGCTACAGGAAGCCTAAGAGACAAAGTAAGGGTGTCCAAACCCTTCCTGAACTCCCTGCAGTGGTGGCTACACCCCCCCCCCCCAACCTTCTACAGGGAATTCCTTTTCAGGTACCTGTTTCCACTGTGGTATTCACAACCAATGCCTCCTTGGGAGGCCATGCAACAAATCAATCTGCTGGAACTCCGGGCGATACGCTTAGCCCGCAAAGCCTTCTCTCACACCCTGGCCCACCAATCTGTCTTGGTGCAAACAGACAACCAGGTGGCGATGTTCTATGTGAACAAACAAGGGGGCACGGGGTCCAGGCTCCTGTGTCAGGAGGCACAGGCCCTATGCTCTTTTGCACTTCAACACAATATGCTGCTCAGGGCAATCTATCTTCCTGGCCACGAAAATTTCCTGGCAGACAGATTGAGCAGGGTTCTACAGCCTCACGAATGGCAACTGCACCCTTTGGTGGTTCAGAACATTTTCCTGAAATGGGGACTTCCATCCATAGACCTCTTTGCCAGTCCCCTGAACCAGCAGCTGCCTCAGTTCTGCTCCAGGCAACCGCATCCCAAGAGATTTGCAGCGGATGCCTTCCTGATCTCATGGTCGAAGGGCCTCCTGTATGCGTTTCCTCCCACGCCCCTGGTGGCCTGAACCTTGTTCAAGATTCTAAGGGACAGGGCCTCGGTCATATTGGTAGCCCCCAGATGGCCGAGGCAGCGTTGGTTCCCGCTTCTATTACAGCTGGCGGTGGACACCCCACTCCCTCTGGGGTTGCAACCCGATCTTCTTTCTCAGGATCAGGGTTCCCTTCTGCACCCCAATCTCAAAACTCTCAATTTGATGGCCTGGAGGCTGCAAGGGTAGTGCTGGCTCCCTGGGGCCTGCCTCAGGAAGTTGAAGAGGTGGTCTTGGCCTCTAGGAAGCAATCCACCAGAAAGACCTATGCCCTGAAGTGGAAACGGTTCTCCTTGTTGTGTGACCAATGCCAGGAGAACCCTTTCGCCTGTCCTGTGCCAGTGGTGCTTCAGTACCTGCTGCACTTGTCTAATCAGGGTCTTAAGTCCAATTCTGTTCGGGTACACCTTTCTGCTCTGGCAGCCCACCACTCACTGGTGGAAGGGCACTCTTTATCGGTTCACCCCTTTGTGTCCCGCTTCCTCAGAGGCTTGCTCTTGCTAAAGCCTCCTCTCCGTCCACCAGCCCCTGAGTGGGAGTTGAATGTGGTCTTGCAGCATCTTACTCGCCCTCCCTTTGAGCTGATGGCTACGTGTCCTCTCCGCTTCCTTTCTTGGAAGGCTCTTTTTCCTAGTGGCATTGACCTCGGCCAGACGAGTGAGTGAACTTCAAGCCCTGGTCTGTGACAGGCCATACACTCGTTTCTATAGGAACAGGGTAGTCCTTAGGACTCATCCTAAGTTCCTCCCGAAGGTAGTCTCCTCTTTCCACCTCAGTCAGGAGGTGGTTCTTCCAACATTCTTCCCTAGGCCCCATGCCAGCCGGGCTGAGGAAGTCCTGCATACCCTGGACTGTAGAAGGGCCTTGTCTTTCTACATTGAGCATACTAAGGGTCATAGAAGGGCTACTTAGCTCTTCGTCTCCTTTGACTCAAACAACTTGGGGTTGCCTGTCTCCAAGCGTACCTTGTCCATATAGGTGGCGGACTGTATCACCTGGGCTTACAGGGCAGCAGACCTTCCCTTGCAGGGTCGAGTCACAGCCCACCGTGTCCGGGCAATGGCTGCATCAGTAGCTCATCTCCGTTCTGTACCATTGGCAGACATCTGTAGGGCTGCAACTTGGTCCTCAAGCCAGACTTTGCAGCCCATTACTGCCTGGAGAGGGAGTCCCGTAGGGACAGTGCTTTTGGTCAGGCAGTACTCTGGAATCTCTTTGAGGTTTAGGCAACTCCTGCCCTCCAGCCCTCTTGTTGGGCTACCGGTGGGATCTCGTCTCAGTAAAATTCTTTCCCTGATGCTGAAGCTTCACAGAGGGAGCTCTATTTTTCAGCCTGGGTTCCTGGTAGCCCAGAGCTAGGGAGTCACCCATATGTGAGGACTGACTTCCTGCTTGGTCCTGGAGAAAGAGTAGTTACTCACCTGTAACAGGTGTTCTCCAGGGGCAGCAGGAATCAGTCCTCACAACCCTCCCTCCTCTGTACATAGTTCATTTTGTTTTTGTGCTGTCTTTTAGCTATGTCATCTGACTGAGCAAGATGGCACCTTTGGGCGGGAAGGGGACCGCGCATGCGTGGGTATATTCACAAAGGCTTTCTTAGAAAGCTGGGGAAATGCTCTGCATGGGGGCTCCATCGACGTCGATGTCACCCATATGTGAGGACTGATTCCTGCTGCTCCTGGAGAACACCTGTTACAGGTGAGTAACTACTCTTTTTTTTTTTCTCTGGGAACAGCAGGAATTTGTCCTTACAACTATCCCTCCTCCCCTTGGAGTTGCCTCCCTACATTGGTTTCTGTACCTTTTCGCTATGTCATCTGACTGGCCAAGATGGCACCCTTGGGCGGGAAGGGGACCACCATGTGTGGTAGCATTCCCAAAGGTTTTCTGTGAAAGCTGGGGAAATGCTCTGCACGGACTCCGTCAGCGCTGGCATCACCCATATGTGAGGACTGATTCCTGCTGTCTCTGGAGAACACCTGTTACAAGTGAGTAGCTATGTTTTCTCTGCATTCTGGCGCCAATGGTATGGCATTATTTACAGACGCTGCGGTAGATGGCAGCACCAATAGAGTTGGTGCCTTGGGCGCGCACGCACATGAGGCTGTTTCAGCGGGCGTTGTTGTGGAGATGGTTGGCTCGACACCATGAGCTGTTTCAGGCATTGCCCTGCCTGCGGCTGGTTAGGGCGTCATTCTGGTGGTGGTTGTGTCCAGACAAGTTGTTGGTGGGAATGCCCTTATAGATCCCACAATGGGCTCCGTTGACAATGGATGCCAGTTTATCGGGCTGGGAGGTGCATTGCAAAGCCCAAGTAGCCGAAGGAGTCTGTACCCCGCCGGAATGCACATGGCTGATAAGTCTATTTGAGATGAGAGTGGTGTATCTGGCGCTGCAGAAACTTTAGCCCTTTCTTCAGTGGAAGACAGTGAAAGTGTTCTCAGACAATGCCACCACAGTAGCATACATCAATCAGCAAGGCGGCACAAGCAGCATGCATTTTAGAAGAGGAGATCCAGCCCTTACTGGAATATGCAGAGGGCAATTTGCAGGCGATCTTGGCAGTCTATGTGGCCGGAAGGGACAATGTGGCTGTGAACTAACTCGGTCGAGTCTGATTGGATCCGGGGAAGTGGACTCTCAGCGGTGCAGTCTTTGTGCAGCTTGTGGGCCTCTGGAGTCAGCCAACCATGGACTTGATGGCAACCTTTCAGAATGCCAAGGTAGAGCAGTTTTTCAGCAGAAAAGAGTGAATGTCAGAGGGTCTCGATGCATTAGTGCAGAGGTGGCCGGTGGACACTCTTCTCTGTCTTCCCTCCATGGTCCTTGATAGGTCGCATAGTATAGCGTGTAGAGGTTCTTTGGGCGCTGGTGATTCTAATAGCTCCCGATTGGCCATGGAGGCCTTGGTATGCTGATATAGTCAGGTTGACAGCAGATCGTCCCTTTCGGCTGCCAGTGCAGGACGATCTACTGGTTCAGGGCCCCATACAAATGCCTCAGGCGGTTCAATTTTTGCTTACAAGCCTGGCTCTTGTGAGGGCTAGGTTGAGAAGACACAGCTATTCTGTCTCTGTGATTGCAACTTTAAAAGCCCGTAAATGTTTTATGTCCCTTGTCATATGTCAAGGTTTGGAGAATATTCGAGGAATGGTGCACGGAGTATGACTGCTGCCCCCTTTTGGCCTCAGTACCAGAGATTCGGGCCTTTTTGCAGGCTGGTTTGGACAAGGGTTTGGCATGCAGCTCGTTACGCATGCAGGTGGTGGCTATCTCCTGCTATTGTGGTATGATTCAAGGCATTTCCCTAGCGACGCATCCGGATGTTGCTTGTTTTTTGAGGGCGGTGAAGCATGTACCTCCCCTGACAGTGGTTCCTCCCCAGGACCTTAATCTTGTCTTGTCAGTGCTAACGGAGGAGCCTTTCGAGCTACTCAGGGCTAGCACCTTGAAGGATTTGACATTGAATATGGTGTTTTTAGTACCTACCTGTTCAGCCAGGAGAATTTGAGTTGCAAGCGCTGTCATGTCGCACTCCCTTTCTGTACCTTTCCAGGGAGAGAAAAGTGCTGAGGCGATGCCCTCTTTTCTTCTTAAGGTGTTGTCAGTCTTTCATCGTAATCAACCAGTCATGCTCCCAGTGTTTGCAGGGGTGGAGGATCCTCTTCTATGTCTTCTGGATGTTAGGCTAGTCTTGTGGCGTTTTCTGAAGATGATGGCGCTGTTTTGAAAGTCTGATCAACTTTTCGTGCTGTTTGGAGGCCAGTGCAAAGTGGAAGTGGCCTCAAAAGCATCAATTGTGTGTTGGGTGAAGAAAGCCATTGCCTCAGCTTTATCTGTTGTGTCACAAGGAGTTGCCCAGAGGGCTGAAAACATACTCAACCCACGCGCAAAAGAGGCTTCATGGGCAGAATCTAGCATGGTATTGCTAGCGGACATGGTACCGCCAGTGGCACCCTGGTCGTCCTTACATACTTTTGTAAAGCATTATCGTTTGTATGTGCAAGCAGCGAGGGATGTGCAGTTTGGGTTGGCGGTGCTTCAGGCCAGGCTCGCGGGCCCCTCTCAAGCTTAGTACTGCTATAGTACGTCTCACAGGTCAGGACTGGACTGGAAGAACGATAAAGAAGGTGAAATTAGGTCTTAACTCCTAATTGTCTTTTCTTGAGTTCCTCCAGTGCAGTCCTGAATCCTCCCAGTTTACTAATTCTTTATGACACGGTGGCATTCCCAGGCCTGAAGGTCATCGGTATTTGGTCCGGAAGTTGGGCAGATGGCCGTCGGCGTGTGTGGCCCTGGTGCGAGTCGTCCATTTCCTTTCCAGAGGAGGTGATCTGGAGAACTCTGAGTGATGAGGTTGTTACTCAAGTGTGTTTTTTCACTACAGTTTCTTATTTGGGTGAGGGTTTTTTTTTTCTGCCTGTTGGGGGGGATACATGAGTTTTATGAATAAATATTTCTTATTTGCTATTCCTGTGAGTCTGCTTTGTCAATAGGATACTGGAGGCTGGTGGGTGGTGCCAGCTATCTCTCTAGGATGATGTCAAAAGTTGTGACATGCTCAGTTTCCAAGCTGCTGGTGAGAGGCGACTACCCACAGGTCGTGTCTGGATTGGAGGAACTCAAGGAAAGACAATTATCAGGTAAAACCTAATTTCACCTTGGTCTCATCAGTTCACAATGTACTGAATCATATGCATGCATTGTCTTCTATGTGTTTCTCTGCAAGATCTCTGCAGCACATCATATGGTTTCTCTTTAGCAGAGACTTCCTTCTTGCTACTCTTCTACATGGAGTGGAAGAGTAGCCTAGTGGTTAGAGCAGTGGCCTTGTAACCAAGAGGTCAAGGTTCAATTTATTTATTTATTATTTATTTATTTAAAGTCTCTTTTATACCGCGCTATTCAGCATCAGCGCGGTTTACAATAAACAGTGAACATACACATTTCCAATAGTACTTTGTGGTTTTTTTTTTTTTTTTTTTTTTTTTTGTAAATTCATTTTTTATTATTTCCATTTAAAACATACAAGGAACACATTACAGGCAATGAGGAGTCAATGGGTCAAGCCCAGGAGCCCAAAGAGCTCAACAGTAAAGAAAAGGCAAGTATCATCATAGAGATATATATACACATGGGAGAACTGCTGAGCTCAGTGCCCCGTAAATACAAACCAACAAACCAACAAACAGCGTCAACGATGAGGCACAAAAGCATCGCTAGACGTCACCCAGGGTAAAAAGATGAGTCGGGGATTATGACAATGCGCCGCCCTGACAGAGGTCCAATTGGCCATGTTCGGACATCGACATAAAAACTCCCCCAAGGGCAACAAACAGGGCCCTCCTCTGAATGTACCACCCCCCTTACCCCCTAGAGTACCCCCGCTTCCCCAAATAAAGAACCCCTAATCCCCCTATATACTCCCTACGCTCAACAGCTGAAACTCCCCCCCAAAGAGACGCCTCTCTCCAGAGGGATCAACTACCCCGGAGTCTCCTCCCGTTCCCAAATAGGGTCGGGGGTCCGGGCCGAGAGCAGCGGTGCCCATATGGACTGAAAGCGGGTCCAGGCTTTAGGCCCCAAAAGCCGTGCCGTTCTACCCTCCATAGCTCTTAGTTCCCCCAGTAAGCGCTCCCACTCCACTATCCCAGGACCACCTTCCGATAACCAATTACGTAAAATACAATGTTTAGCTACCAGAAAACTCTTTTCGCAGAGCTTCGACTGTGCAAGCGTACCCTGAATCCCCACAGTACCCACATTAAAGAGACACCACAGGGGGTACAGGTCCACGTCCCCCCCCACCCAGACCGCCACTTTACTCCTCACTGCTTCCCAAAAGGCTTGAATTAGAGGGCAGAACCAGAATCGGTGAGACAGGGTGCCCGGATGCCTCTTACAGAGACCACACACATCAGAGGTCAGTAGTCCCATTTTCGTCGCTCCTGTTTCAGAGACATACGCTCTCCACACAAGCTTAAATTGCAATTCGCGGTATCTAACAGCTTCGGAAACTGCTTGGATTCTATGAAAAGCTAGCTCCACTAACTCCACCGTGAATCCCTCCACTCCATCTCGCTGCCAGCGGTCTGCCAAGGAGAGAAGTCTTGCCAAGCTACCTGGGGGAGCCAAGAGTTCCCTCATCTGCTTCGCAGTAAGCTGGTCCTGGCATTGTTCCAGCACAGACCAGAGGCTATGTACCCGAGAGAGGATTGCCAGGCCTCCCGGCAGGCTGTTAACATAGTGCCTGACCTGCAAATAATAATAGAAGGTTTCCTTCTTCAGGGCATATTTCTGCGACAGATTCTGAAAAGAGTCGAGCTGATCCGTGTTATCCATCCGTAACTGCCCAAGATACTCAATACCAGCCCGCAGCCAGAGCTGGCCCCCCCCACTAGCCGCGCCCGGTGAGAAATTCCTGTTGCCGCTCAGGGGCAAACAATCTGTGAGCCTCCATGACCGACCGCGCGAGCTACAAAAGAACTTCCAAACCACTCGAAGTGTACGGAGATAGGGAGACGCCCGCCACGCCAGGGGAAGTGTCATGCCCTCACAGTGGAGCAAGGAAGCCCTATGCCAGCTTCCTGAGAATTGATCGAGCAGAGTGATCGGCAACCTGTCGGCATTCCCCATCACCAAGTCACTCAGACGCCTCGTGAAATAGCGAAGATTATAAAACCGCAGCGGAGTCAATCCAAGACCCCCTTCCCCAGCCGGCCCCATAAGTGTCTCTAAGGCAATTCGCGGTCTCCGGGAGCGCCACAGAAAGCGACTAAGCTGCTTATGCAATTCCCGCAGATCCTGCCCAGTCACCCAAAGGGGAAGATTCCGCAGTAGATACAGCCATCGCGGCCATTCTATCATCCGTACCAGTGCTACCCGCCCTAACAGAGACAGGGGGAGATCCTTCCACTTCAGTAGCCGCGCTGTGGTAGAGTGAAGAAGGGGGCAAATATTGATTTCATACAAGGATCGCAAGCGGGCGGGAAGGAAAACACCCAGATATCTAATAGATCCAGTCGCCCAACTGAGCGGAAAATCGCCTCGCCACTGGCCCCGCGTTTGATGATCTACATCTAATACCAGCGACTTCGTCTGATTAATTCGAAGTCCTGAGAACCTGCCAAAGCGCTCAATCATACCTAAGGCTTCCGGTAGAGACTCCATCGGCTTCGTCAGACACAACAAAAGGTCATCAGCAAAAGCGCTTACCTTAATACCTCCGCCGCGCCAGGCAATGCCCGATATCCGTGGGGATGCAATTAAGGAGAGGAGAAGAGGTTCTAGCTGTAACACATAGAGGAGAGGAGACAGCGGGCAGCCCTGACGCGTACCACGATGCAAAGGAAAGGGTGAGGAACAAAGCCCCCCCACATCAACCACCGCTCGGGGGGCTGCATACAGTGCTTGCAACCCCTGCAGAAAAGCCCCTTGAAAACCAAATCTCTGGAGAGCCGCAAACATATAACGCCACGATACCCTGTCAAAGGCCTTTTCTGAGTCCAAGCTAGCAAGAATCAGCGGGTCTTGGGCAAGTATAGTCCGCTCCATGCCCAGCAACACCGTACTAATATTTATCGAGGCTTCTCTGCCCCTGACAAAACCAGCTTGGTGGGAGCCCACTAGGCCCGGTAAGCACCCCTGAAGCCGCTCCGCAAGTATAGATGCAAACAGCTTCTGATCAACATTGATCAAGGAGATAGGTCGATATGAGGCAGGGTCCTCCAAATCCTTCCCCTGTTTCGGAATCAGCGTGATTCGAGCCGTACGCATGTCTCTGGGGAAACTCCCAGTCTGCACTACTTCAGCGTAGAGTGCTGCTAATGTGGGGGTAACCGGAGCCTACAGCATTTTGTACGCCTCATAGGTGAAGCCATCTGGGCCAGGAGCCTTGTGCGACTTCCCATTTCTAATCGCTCTCTGTAATTCCGCGCCCGTAATCTCACGATTGAGCATGGCAACTTGGTCTGGATGAAGCTGGGGAAGCGAGACCCGCTCCAGGAAGGAAGCCATGGAGGCCTCGTCTCCCTCCTCAGCTGCATACAACTTCTCATAAAAAGATCGGAAGACCCGCGCCACATCCGCTGGCCTAGTGTGCCGCTCTCCCTCCCCATCGCGGATAACCAGTATCCCACGGGGCCCAGCCTGATCTCTCACCAATCGAGCTAACAGTTTCCCTGATCTATCTCCATAACGAAAAAATTGATGGCGATAATACTGCTGGGATTGGATGGCTCTTTCCTGCAGCAAATCATTCAGCTGCTTCTGAAGCTCCAAATAGCCTGCCACACCTTGCGAGTGCTTGAGGGCCGTCTGTTTCGCTGCATGTAGTTCCCCAGTCAGGTGAAGCACATCCGCATTAATTCGCTTACGTTCCGCACCCACATACGCAATAATATATCCCCGAAGAACCGCCTTACCCGCCTCCCAGAACAGCGCCAAGGAGCCGACCGTTCCCTCATTGAATTGAACATATTCCGCCCAATGCCTGTCCACAAAGTCGCGAAAGGCCGGTCGGTTTGCGAGATGGCTTGGAAATGACCAATTGGAAGCTCCCAGCCATTCACATCTCCAGGACAGAGAGACCATAGCATGGTCCGACACCAGGACCGGCCCTATCTCCGCGTGGCTTACTTTCCTGAACCAATGTTGAGAGACCAAAATGTAGTCAATGCGAGACCACGTCTGGTGGGCACGTGACAGATGTGTGTAATCTCTGCTATTCTGATGTAACACTCTCCAGGCATCCACTAGCCCCCCCCAATTCACACAGATATCGGACTTCCTTTTTGTTCCAGCCCCCCCCCCTGAGAAGAGTGAGAGCGATCCAGTTGGGGATCATGAGGGCAGTTATAGTCCCCAGCTAAGATTACCGGGATCTTTGGGGCACCTAAGACCTTGTGCAGAATATTTTTTAAAAAAACATGATCATAATTATTGGGGGCATACACGTTTCCCAGGAATAACTTCACCCTGAAGCTTAAGATGGGCGAACAGAAAGCGGCCTCTAGGATCTAGTTCTACCTTTAAGACTTCACATGCCAAGTTCTTATGAAGCAGAATTGCAACACCTTTTTTCCGCGTATCCGAGGGAGCGGATAAAACTGTCCCCACCCAGTCTCGTTTCAACTTGGAATGTTCTGTGGCTGTCAGATGCGTCTCCTGTAATAAAGCCACGTGGGCCTTTTGGCGTTTCAAAGCTTGGAGAATTTTTGTACGTTTCACAGGAGTGGTGATCCCCCCAACATTCCAAGTTACAACGTTCAACTCATGGTGGATGATATCTGCGTTCGATACATACAAACTTAGGACGGAACATTTTGTTTGGAGCATGGGGCAGCCCAGCCTCCACCCCCTCTCCCACTGATGGCGCTGTCAAGCTGTGGAGTTCCCAGACAGGCCAGAGCAATAGCCCAGCTAGGGGTAGGATCCCAAGAATAAAGCATCCCCCCCGAGATTCCCCTCCCCCCCTTATAGCCCTTACCCCCTTCCCAACCGCCCCCCCTCCCCCCCCCGCCCCCCAACCAACCCTCATCTACCATTCCCTCAGTATCCTCAACTGAGGTCTCGGTCAGAGCGATGCTGCAGGGCAGCCTCCGTTGCCCTCCCCACCCCACCCCCCGACCCCATATGTAAAGGAGCGCATCACGGTCAGGCGCTGAGTAAAATTGAGGACAGCAGTAATATACCAAAACATAACTATACATTCACATAAAGGAAGAAAGGGACAAGAGACATGCAATACATAAGTTACATGCAAGGCTAAATGTTCTGCCGGTTATCCACAGAGTCCCATCCTCCTCCAGGATCATACCACAGGATTCTCCATATCTGCGGATCACATGTGGTCTCAATCTGTCCCCTCAGCAGGCTAAGGACCGTCCCTCTTAGCGTAATACTGCTTCCCCCTCAGTGGGGAGACTGGCCCAGCTCTTAATTCTCCGGTGATGTATCAGGTAGCCCAGCCATAAATTGCTTCGCTTTCTCAGCTTGCGTAAAGGCATGCGCTTTCCCCTGAAAAGTGATCCGCAACGTGGCTGGAAAGGCCAAAATAAAACGAATCTTCCTCCGGAACAACTCGGAACAGAGTGGAGCAAATTCCCGCCGCTGTGCCGCTACCACCGCAGAGTAATCTTGAAACATCAAGATTTTCTTGTTATCCAACAACAATTCAGGAATTTTCCTATAGGCTTGCAAAATTAGGGCCTTATGTTGAAAGTTTAGCACTCTCAATATAACCACACGTGGTCGGCCCCCATCTTCCCGCCGGGGCCCCATGCGGTGTGCTCGCTCAATTTTAAAACGGCCTCGCAGATCTGCAAGGCCCAGCGCCTCCGGCAGCCAGGTTTCCAAAAAAGGGAGCAACTCCCTTTCTGCCTTTTCCTCTCCGATCCCCAAGAGGCGCAGGTTATTACGCCTTGAACGATTTTCAAGGTTGTCCAATTTCTGCTGCATCTCCTGCAAGAGCTGTGCGTGTTTAAGCAGCTCACGCTCGCGGCACCCTTCGTCGCTCTCGAGACTCGTGACTCTGTGCTCCAGCTCATCCACCCGCTTTCCAAAATCCGCCAAGGAATCTTCCATACTGTCGAGCTTTTTCAGAAGCAGATCGAACTTCGGGTCTAAGAGTTTGACCACTTCCTTAGCGAGCTCCGCGGGGGCTGAGTCTATGCTCTCACCCCCGGGAGAGGCAGGCTGTGCCGTCGCCGACGTGGAAGGCCCAGCTTTGGAGAGTTTCTCTCGTTCCCGTTTCGGCACCGGAGGCATAATGGCGAAGTGCGAATGCCGGGTGCTGGTAGTAGGCAGCTTCAGGTACCGATTTCCCGTGTCGGGGAGTGTTGGGGAGGCAAATTGCAGAGTTTAATGCAGTTTATTGCATGGGGCTGCCCCGGAGCGAGCGAGAAAGCGTCCACGCTCACTCACGCATCACGTGACCATCAGTACTTTGTGTTTACATATGAACAGGATATTCAACTTGGCTAACAGGGTAACTATGTACAACCACAATATATACAATATATACAATTTGTAGGCTGATCATGTGTTTGTATGGTTTTAGACAGTGGTGATTTGGGTGGTTTCGGCAAATGGTGCTGAGTTTCTATTGGTTTCAGGGTAATGTATGAGGAAGAGGTAGTGTTTCACGGCCTTCCTGAATTGGAATATGTCCTTGGAAGAAAGGCGTGGTAATCTACTTCAGGTCATACCTTGCCAAGAAAACCCAGGGGCTACTGGGTCACTATGAGTCAGCATTGACTCAACGACACACACACAAACACCCTCCCACACATAGTCATAGAAACATAGAAACATGATGACAGAAAAAGACCACATGGCCTATCTAGTCTGTCCTTCCATATCAACAACTACAACAGTCCACAGCGTCATGTTTGTGGCGTTATTTAATTGTTAACAGTCAGTGTTTTTGCCAGTATCAGAAACCTCTGTATTTCTTATAAAATAATTTTAGGCCCCACAGTGACCTTTCTCAACAGTTTCCTTAGCCCATGGCTACTGACTTTGAAGGGATGACATAATTGTATACTGCTCATGAATTAGTCTACACGAGTTGCAAGATGGTTTGTTATTCACTCCCTCACCTTTGTGGCCTCTTCATCTTGTGTTGTTTTATTCAGCTGTTTAATTGTTGTATGTTTTAATTTTTTATTGTAGTTTTAATTTGTAAAGTTAATTTTACTTTTTTAGTGTTTTCTGTCTGGAATTTTCTTCTGACCGAATCACTTAGATGCCAGTTTGCTGAGTTTACAATGGTATAACAAATATCCAATCAATTAATAAATTGAGGCGTGTCTTGGTGGTGCCCCAAGGGACATTTTCTTGTAGCCTACCCCCAATCTACTATTGAGCGATTTTTATCCCAGAGTTCTTTTGGGAGCTCCATATTTGTCATGCTTAGACCTCTCAAAATGGGCCTGCACCTTAATGTAAAGAAGACAAAGATCATGACAACTGGCATAATCAACAGGTTCATCGTTGAAGGAGAAGAAATTGAAATTGTGAACAACTTTAACCTACTTGGATCAACTATCAATAAAGAAGCAACAAGCGGTCAAGAAATCAGACGACGCATTGCTCTTGGCAGAATGGCTATGAATGACCTAGATAAGATTCTCAAGAGCAGAGATGTCTCTCTCCATACAAAGATTCGACTTGTTCAAGCCATGGTATTTTCAGTAACATCATATGGATGTGAAAGTTGGACAGTGAAAAAGATAGACAGGAAGAAAATTGATGCCTTTGAATTATGGTGCTGGCGGCGAATACTATGTATACCATGGACTGCCCGAAGAACAAACTAGTCGGTACTAGAGGAGATCAAACCTAAGCTTTCTTTAGAAGCTCAGATGACAAGACTTTGACTTTCATACTTTGGACACATTATGCGAAGAGAGAGATCATTAGAAAAAGACGATATGCTTGGCAAGATAGAAGGTCAGCGCAAAAGAGGAAGGCCAGCAATGAGATGGATCGATACAATAACAGCAGCTATGGGTACCAGTCTGTCAACAATGAGCCGCCTGACTGAAGACCGAACACAATTTAGGATAGCTATCCAGAGGGTCGCCATGAGTCGACTCCGACTCGACGGCACTTAACAACAACAACAACAACAGACCTTTGCTTCAGATTCACTCCAGATAACAGAAAAGGCTTGATTGTTCATGCAGGAGTATTCAGAGCATCACAGTCATGGGATATAAATGGACTCTGTTTACCGTATGAACCTTGACTAGGCAGTTTTTCAAGGACAGCTAATTTGGATTTGCTCAAACAAATGATGTAGAGACTTCTGCAATCAAGACTTTTTGGATTCTTATTCTTAATTACAGTTTGAATATTTCAGTTTCCTTTGTCTGTTGCAAGCCTGTCTTACAGGGTGTGGCTGCTCTGCTACTGACCAAATACCTGAATCAGTCTGCTATCAGAACTTCAAGAGACTACACACTCAGCTAAGGCTTTCAAACTTTATCATTGCCTGGCTTTTGATAAACTTTACCTGTTGCATATAGGTTTTTAGGGATCTTCAGCCTGCCTACGTTCCTTGCATAGCCTTTAAATCCGATATCTGAGTATGCCCTCAGTTCATAGAAGGCCTACTGGCCAGGGACACTTAGGTTCCCGCCCACCCACCCACCCCTGGGTTGCATATCCTATGAAGTCATCATATACATTGACAGCTGTCCTTTAATTAGGTGTTAAATCCACTTTTTCTCCTTTTCTCCTCCTAGGACAGCTGAGTCAGAATGTCGTGTATTCAATACAATAACTGTGGTGCTTTCATTCTGAGAAGAATCATTTAGAACCTAAGAGCTTGTCCTATATGCCTCAAGTTAGCTGCTATGCATAAAGAATTGACTTTACTAAGGGAAGAATTAGCTGCAATTAAACACTTCTTCACTAGGGTACAAACTGAAGAAAATCCACCACCTCTTCCACAAAGAATCAAACAGCCCAGGGACAAATGGATCATAGTAGGCTCTGCTAGGTTGCGACCTGTAACACAGAGACACCTATATATCATGAGATATTCCTGCTTAATGCCTTCTCTGCCTTGGATAATGAGGGTGCCCAATTCATGAAAACTGAAGTGCCATTAAATGATAGACTTCATGCCAAATCTACTGATAATGTACCAAATAGGTAGAAAAAAAATCACAAAACAGAAAACTACTACTTGGAGATTCCATCATCAGAGGCACCTACTTGGGAACACAGCTCAAAGGAGAAAAGATGGTCAAATGCCTCCCAGCCTCTTCAGCCAGCAGGAATACGAACCAAATTGTTGGTATAGTTAATGCAGAAAGTGAGCACTCCAAAACTAATATTATCATCCACTTGGATACAAATGACCTGGCTAGAAACAGTGCCTCTGCAGTTCAAAGGGACTTCCAGACTCTGGGAGAGAAACTCAAGCTCATTACTAACACTATAGCATTCTCAGAAGTTTTACCTGTTCATGGTAAGGGCGCAGAAAGTCTGCATCGCATAAACAATTTCAATACATTGCTCCAAACCTGGTGCAAACAAGAAGGATTTAAATATATAGGTGACTGGAGAAACATATGGATCAACAAATGACTATACTGTACTGATGGACTACATCTCTCTGCCGCAGGAAAAAGGTTCATAAGTGAAAAATCAGGCAGTATGTGGACAGGCATTTAAACTAGGGAAAGGGGTGACGGGTGGAGAAGGACAAGTTCAGTATGTCACTCAGCAAAAGCAAAACATTGGAAGCCACGCTTTTGAACAGCACATCAATGGCAAGTGGGAAGGGGCATGTAGAACAAAATCCATGTAAAAAAGCAGACAAGTCATTCGACAAATGCTGGAAAGCAGTGAGTACAAATGCTCGAAACCTACCCAACAAAGTTCCTGATCTGGAAGCCCTAATGGGGGAAATGGACTTGGACACTGTGGCCATTACAAAAACATGGTTTAACGAGTCGCATGAATGGGATATAGCCATAGCTGGCTTTAATCTATTTAGAAGAGACAGACAGAGTAGAAAAGGAGGAGGCGTAGCCTTATATGTCAAAAGCAATATTAAAGCTGCTGAAATGCAGGGTACAGGGGGAAAAGAAGAAGTGCTCTGGATTGTGTTGGAAAGAGGAGATGGCACTGTCATCCATACTGGTGCGGTCGATAGGCCTCCAACTCAAACCAAAGAAATAGATAGCGAAATTGATTGTTGATATTGCAAAGATATCCATGAAGGGGAAAGTGATCATATTGGGTGACTTTAATCTACCCGATATGGATTGGAGTATTCCTTCTACAAATCTGGAAAGAAGTAAAAAAAATTGTGGATGCCTTCCAAGATGCGTTACTTAAACAAATGGTGATGGAACCGACCAGGGAGAGCTTGGTGATGGATTTAGTGCTCGCCAACGGAGATAGCATGTCAAATATCCAGGTGAGTGCCCATGTGAGCAGCAGCAGCGATCATCACACGTGATTTGAGATAAAAGCCAAGGGGGAATCCAGTCACAGTAAGCTCAAAGTCCTATACTTCAAAAATGCTGTCTTCAGTAAAATGGCCAAGTACGTGAAGGAGGAGTTGGTATGGTGGGAGGGGATAAGGGAAGTGGAATTGCAATGGGCTAAACTAAAGGAGGCAATAAAAGATGCAACAGATACATGTAAGGAAAGTAAATAAAAACAAGAGGAAAAGGAATCCTATTTGTTCTCCAAAGAAGTGGCTGCACAAATAATGGTGAAAAACACAGCTTTCACAAAATTCAGAAGTTCGCAAACAGAGGAACACAGAAAAGAATACAAGATCAAACTAAAAGAGACAAAGAGAAATAAGGATAGCAAAAACAAAGGCAGAAGAAAAGATGGCTAAAGATGGGAAGTGTGGCGACAAAATCTTTTTCAGGTATATTCGGGAGAGGAGGAAAATCGGAGGTGGAATTGCAGGACTCAAAAGTGCTGGGAACGGATTTGTGGAAAGTGACATTGAAAAAACGAAAATGCTAAACAAATACTTCTGCTCTGTTTTCACTATAGAAAATCCAGGAGAAGGACCACCTGTGACTGACAAATATACAAATGGGAATGGAATAGATATCACACCATTCACGAAAGATGATGTGTTAGAACAGCTTGCAAAACTGAAAGTGGACAAGTCTATGGGACGAGATGAGGCACATCCCAGGATACTGAAAGAGCTCAGAGAGGTTCTTGCAGGGCCTTTAAAGGATGTTTTTAATAGATCCTTGGAGACAGGAGAAGTTCCACAGGACTAGAGAAGGGCTGATGTTGTACCTTTCCACAAAAGTGGTAATAGGGAAGAAGTGACAAACTACTGGCCAGTAAACCTTACCTCAGTGGCGGGAAAAATAATAGAGGCACTCTTGAAAGAGCGAATATTGGACTTCCTCGAAATCAACAAGTTGCATGATCCGAGGCAACATGGGTTTTACCAAAGGATGATCTTGCCAAACAAATCTATTTGAGTTCTTGTACTGGGTGACTAGAGAACTAGATCAAGGGCATGCGATGGATGTGATCTACCTAGATTTCAGCAAAGCATTTGATACTGTTAATCATAGGAAGCTTATAAATAAACTCAACAGCTTGGGGATGGGTCCCAAGATGATGAACTGGATCAGAAATTGGTTGACTGACAGACAACAGAAGGTGACGGTAAACGGAACTCACTCGAATGAAAGGAAGGTTATTAGCGGTGTGCCCCAGGGTTCGGTCCTGGGACTGGTACTGTTCAATATATTCGTGAGTGCCGAAGAGCTGAATGGAAAAGTATGTCTTTTTGCAGATGACACCAACATTTGCAACAGAGTGGATTCCCCTGAGGGAGTGGAGAACATGAGGAAAGATCTACAAAAGCTGGAAGAATGGTCTAATGCTTTGCAATTAAGATTTAATGTGAAGAAGTGCAGTGTCATGCACTTGGGAAGCAGAAAATCAAGGGAATTGTATGCAATAGGGGGCGAGAGATTGGTGTGCATGGACCAGGAGAAGGACCTCGGAGAGATTGTTTCTGACGATCTCAAGATGGCAAAACAGTGTGACAAGGTGGTGGCAAAAGCCAAAAGGATGCTGCGTTGCATTCTGAGAGGAATTACCAGCAGAAAGGAAGAGGTACAAGTTGCTGGTGTCTCCTCACTTGGAATATTGTGTTCAGTTTTGGAGACCGTTTCTCACAAAGGATATTAAAAGGCTGGAAGCAGTTCAGAGGAAGGCGACCAAAATGATTTGGAGCCTGTGTCAGAAGACTTATGAGAAGAGACTTGAAGACCTAAATATGTACAATCTGGAGGAGAGGAGGGACAGGGGAGTTATGATTCAGACCTTTAAATACTTAAATGGACAAACAAACCTCTTCCAAAGACGGCGAAGCTGTAAAACTAGAGGGTATAACCTGAAGCTGCAAGGGGTAAACTGAAAGGCAATGTCAGGAAATACTTTTTCGTTGAAAAGGTGGTGGATGCTTGGCATGCCCTCTTGATGGAAGTGGTGGGGGCAAATACAGTGACAGAATTCAAAATGGCATGGGACAGACACAGTGGATCTCTTTATAGCAACAGGATAAAATCAAAATAAGCATAACTATCTCTTATATCTGAACAAATAGGGGTGAACTACACAGAGCGGTGGGTATACTCCTAAACAAAGGCATGGGGAGGGGTGACTTGCACGGAGTGGCAAGTGTGCACCTACTCTTGCCATCTTGCTGGGCAGACTAGATAAACCCTACTGGTCTTTATATGCCGTCATATACTATATTACTGTAATTCTTTGATGATGTTGCAAGTATAGAATATGTTGTATCAATGAAACAAACTCCTGCTTCAATGCAGGATTCAAGGAAAGGAAATTAGCAGGTATGGAAAATTTCTCCATATCATAGCTTGCAAGATGTCATCTCAGATGTGTAAAGCAAGTGATGTGCAAGTTCTGATAATAAGTTTTTTGACAGGGTCAATGATCTCGATATAATAGCTTACAAAAGAGCTTTTCATGAAACTTGCAGAATGTTGCAGATTTTAACCCCTTCTTGCTTCCAGTGATCTGGAAAAAGAGCTGTAGAGAAAGAGGTCACGATGTGAGACAAGAGGAGTAGACATTTGGGGAGAGGCAGTCTTTACAGGTATTCTGTATTAGAAATGGGAATTTTGATTTGGATGATTTTGCACTCTGATCTATGTGTTCTCTCTCCATCGTTAGGCTGGATCAAGAGCACAGAAGATGCTGTTGATTATTCTGATATTAATGAGGTAGCAGAAGATGAATCTCGTAAATACAAACAGGCAATGGAGAATTTGCAACCAAAGCAAAGATCAGGTATGTGCCATGTTAGAAATATGCAGAAGGACAGCTTATTTGAGGAAATAGGGTTGGTGGGGGGATGGGGAGATTACAGTTGTGTTTTTGTTCAAAGGGGGATCATCTTAGGAAACAAGATTATATAATGATGGTTTATTGGTTGATCAGCTATGTTCAGCATCCAGGTGTTTTTTAATTACTTCCCTTCAAGAATACTCTAGTCTCCTGTTGTTCTGTTTGTCTATCTTAGCAGATTGTAAGTTCTGTGGGTCAGGGACTGTCTCCTAAATATATATGGCACAAAAAGAGTAGAACAGGAACACACTGTGGACTTTAGGACACTTTATTGAAAAACCGTTGATTAATCCAACAAGTTTTTGGCCAATGGCCTTCTTCAGGGTACAGCGACCTCCAAAAAATGATAAAACAATTAAAACAATTACATCACAAATACATATGTTCCAGTAAACCAAACAATAAAAATGGAACCAAACACACCTTGAAAAATGACATATGGTGCAAATAAATCATAATACATGTATATGATGGTTATGCATATGACAACAATAAAAATACCTTAGAATATATAAATGATATATATTAAAAAATAGATATATAAAGTTGTGATAGTGATTAAAAATCAATTAATTGTGTGATAAGTAACATTAAAATCATAATAATGACGGAGCCAAGACATAAAACGTATTACATTTATACTCAGAAAAGATTGTTGTGAACTTGGGTAGGCGCCCAGAGGCCTCCAAACACTCACCACTTGATGTAAAGCAAGAGGAGTAATTAGAAATGCATATACCTAGAATAGTAAATGAGGAAAGGAAGAGAGAAGTTAAGGAGACCTAGTACATTAAATAAAGAAAATTGCCTTAAAACCAATGTAATATCGATAGTAGACTCACCGTAAAACAAAAGAACATTATTAAGAAAAGATAAAAATTATACATTAATGTATATACAATGGATTTTAAATAGTGCATGAGCAAAAAATATTGAATAAAAGTGGTGATATCATTATGTGGATACCAAGTGATGCTTAAGAAAATTAATTGTATTATACCACTTCATAAAACTGCCATAGGAAACCATATCTGTACAAAATGGAAATTACAATTAAACCTGTAGAAACAGTCTGTTCTCCGGGAACAAGCAGGAAGTCAGCCCTCACATATGGGTGGCATCAGCACCAACAGAGCCCTCGTGGAAGCATCCCCCCAGCTTTCAAAGAAAGCCTTTGGGAGATGCCACTACGCAAGCGTGGTCTCCTCCTCACCCAAGGGTGCCATCTTGCTCAGTCTCCTTTTTTCTGCAGAGCCTTTCAGACATTCGTCTGGCTTGTCGCTGGAAAAAGTTGATTTTTCTCTCCAAGTTTTATACTCGCCTCCGGTATCGCACCGCTACTCTTCCCGCCACCCGATCTCACTGCCTCATGTTGAGTTCGGATCTATTTTTGTAGTTTTTCATTCTTTAATTTTTTGGTGTCTTCACGCCTTTTTTCCCCAACTGGCAACCTGGCGAGTCTTCAACCTTGCAGGGGTACTTTTTTCCCCCATGGCTACCAGAGGCTTTAAGAAGTGTAATCGGTGCTCTTTAACTGACACACACAACTGCTGTTTCCGCGGCCTCGGGCTGGACCACGACCCGGCAGCATGTGGTCTTTGCAAGAGGATGTCCAGGAAGGCCCCCAAGAGCCGCCAGCAGTAGCACGATAAGTTTTCCCCGAGTCCCCGATGCCTCCGAAGGCCAGGGCCTCAGTCGGGCAGACCCTTCTGAGCCCGAGCCCTACCGTGGGTCTTCAAAAAGAGGGTCTCCCTTGAGGGAACCCAGGAAGAAGAAACAACCCTTGAAGGCGGTGTCCGTGGATGGATCTGACTGGCCGGATGCCCCCCGGGCCAGGTCCCAAAGTCCAAGACGCTCGTCCTAGGTATCTGAGAAAGAGTGGCCTGCAAAGGTTCCCCAGAAGGAGTCGACTTCGGACTGGCCTCGGCCCCCAGACACCATCCTCATTGAGATTCCCCTTTGGGGGAGCTGGCGCTGGGCCCTAGTCTCTCTGTGTCCGCGCCGAAGGCTGCTGAGCCTTCTGGCCTGGAGTCCAGGATGGCAGCCATGGAGGGCAGTTTGTCTGCCTTCATGGACCAGCAGCGGGCGCTGTTGTCCAGTATGGCCGGTTCATCTGCTCCGACCACAGGGCCTCAAGTCGATCCTCGGCCGAGGTCTCAATCCTATTCCCACTCGACAGGACTGTGATCATCCCCGGCAAGTGTGCCCGGCACCGGCCGCGGAGCATCAGGAGTCCCAAAGCCTGCAGAGCAGCCCTCCTACGAGTCCTCGACAGACTACTCCGAGTGGGAGACGGAGGATGAGGAGTCCCTTCATACCCATCGCCACCGCAACATCCCGTCGGACTCTCCCGTCTTGGAGCCTCAATGGCCCCTGCCGGAGGATATGGATGAACTTGATTTCGTCAAGGATATGTCTAAAGCCCTGGTGTTCCCTATGGATTCAGAGGAGAAACCTCTGGCAGATGAGTTGGAAATCCTCCAGTACGTGGCCCCTCCGAGGGAATCACTCATGATGCCTATCCCTCCCATCCTGGAATGGCTGATGCTCCATATGTGGGAGACACTGGTGTCTGTGCCAGTGGTGAGCAAATGGCTCGACTCAATGTATCGAGCCTGCCGGAACCCAGGCTTTCAGAAATCACAGCTGCCGCATAACTCCATGGTGGTGGAGTCGGCCATGCGTCGGCTGAAAAGTCAGAAGACGCACTTCTTGGTGCCCCCTTGGCAGAAAGTGTTACCAGAGCTCGATTCTCATTGGCCTTATCCAGGCCTACCAGCTGTACATGGGCTTGTACCTGAGAGACCTGGTGAAGGAACTCGCCGGTTTCTCAGCTGGTCTCTCTGAGGAACCCCTGCAGTGATTCAAGAACCAGGCCAAGGCTGTCCGTGAGTGCTCCAAGTTTATGGGCAGCCTATGACTGGTTCGAGTCGGTGGCTCGAGTAGCAGCGGTGGGCATAGGTGCACGTCACCAAGCTTGGCTACAGTCGTCCGACCTCGAGCAGTGGATTCAGGACAAATTGGTCAATGTCCCATGCCAAGGAGAGAATCTCTTTGACAAAACCCATGACCGACAGGGTTGTCGAGCTGGAGACCGAGCTCATGACGAGGACCAGGCTCTCCAAAAGGACTGCTGCCCCTCCCCGATGGAAGGCATTGGGTAAGAAGTCCTTTTACCCGAGGAAAGGGGCTGATTACAGAAAGTACCCATCTTTTCAGGCCTCCCTGGCTCACCAACAGGGTCAGCAGGCCAGGGGACATGGGCATGGCCCTCGTAAGTAGAAGGCTCCAAAACCCCAGGCACTGGCTCTGGCACAGCCAGGAGGGAGTTTTTGATTCCTTGAGCATAGCCTCTCTACCCCATGGAGAGCAGCAGCCCACACGGGGACATCGGACCCACTATGCCCAGAGGTGGTTGACCATCATCCTTGACTCCTGGGCACTTTGGGTGGTCAGGGAGGGTTACCTCCTCCATCTGACTCAGACCCCCCCTTATTTTCCGGGAGAGCCTCTCAGGTTTTCCCTCTACTGGGACCACCTTCTGAAGGAGTTGGCAGGTCTTCTCGAGGACAGAGCGGTGGAACTGGTGCCCCACTATCTCAAGGGCAAGTGGTTCTATTCCAGGTACTTCCTCATGCCGAAAAGAACAGGGGCCTAAGGCCCATCCTCGACCTGCGCAACCTCAGCAAATTCTTGGTGAGGGGGAAGTTCAAGATACTCTCCCTTGGAACATTGCTGCCCTACCTCCAGCAGAAAGATTGGTTATACTCCTTAGACCTCAAGGATGCCTAGACCCACTTCCTCATTCACCCCAGCCACAGGCAGTATCTGTGGTTCATAGTTGGGGGGCAGGCACTATCATTGCAGAGTGCTCCCTTTCAGCTTGGCTTCTGCCCCAAGGGTCTTCACAAAATGCTTGGCAGTCATGGCCGTCTTCCTCCGTCTCCAGGGCCTGTGTGTCTTCCCCTACCTGGATGACTGGCTCATAAAGGGAGGCACGGCCTCAGAGGTTCAGCAGGCCACTGCACGCACCATCCAGGTTCTGCAGCACTTGGGCTTTGTCATAAACTACCCCAAGTCTCTCCTCCTCACGACACAATGTCTGGACTTCATCGAGGCAAAGCTGGACACACTCCAGTCAAAGGCCTTCTTGCTCAGGGACAGAGCTAACCACCTCAGGACTCTGGCACGGGACATACAGTATCGTCCCTCGCTGCCCGCTTGGCTTCTTCTGCGCCTTCTCGGGCATCTGGCCTCCACGGTCTAAGTTAACCCAGATGCTCGCCTCCACATAAGGCCGGCGCAGGGGTGTCTCCGGGACCAGTGGACTCAAGCCACAGAGTGCCTCTGAGACAGAGTGTCTGTAACCCGTCAACTGATCGCAAATAGTGCGGTATATAAGAAATGTAAATATATAAGAAATGTAAATAAACTGGCAGACTTTCTGGTCTGGTGGCAGTCTCTCCAGTATCTCGAGGCGGGCATGCCTTTTCAGGCTCCTAGCCCCTCAAGAGTCCTCACCACGGACTCCTCCCTGCTCGGCTGGGGAGCCCACTTCGAGGAGTTCTGCACCCAGGGCAGCTGGTCACCAGAAGAGAGCACCCAGCAGATCAACCACCTGGAGCTGCGGGCGATATACTTAGCCCAGTGGGCATTTTGCCACCATTTGCGCCACCAGCCGGTGCTAGTCCAGACAGACTACCAGACTATGAACGCGTCAACATTGTTGCCATATTGCTGAGATAACAAGTTATGCACTTGATACAGGGCCGTTGCCCGAAACGTGCACGTCGTGCTAAGCAGATGGTTTATGAGCAACACATCTTTTGAGGACTTTTGAAAAGATAAGTGCAGATTTTTTAAGTTTCCAATTTTTGGGGGTGGAGAACCTTAACTGATAAAAAGCAGCCGGCCGTCTGGTGTGGGTCAAGCCTCAATCTCAACCCTCCTACGGCTTGCTTCGACAAAAAGAATTATTAGATATAGAGTATAGGTTTCATATTCAGGTGGACCTTTTTGCTAATAGTTGTGATTTCAGTTCACTGGACTTGGTTTATTAATTTTTCCACATCTGTTCCTGGCAGGCCCACCTCTCCAGGGTGGCAGTGGACGCGTTCCTCGTCTCATGGTTGGAGGGCCTTATGTATGCCTTCCCTCCCATGCCTCTGATTGCCAAGACCTTGTTCATGACCCTCTGCGACAGGACCTCGCTCATCCTGATATCCCCTCGGTGGCCCAGTCATACATGGTTTCCGCTGTTCCTCCGTCTAACGGTGGAGACCCCCATCCTGTTGGGGGACTCTCCGGAACCTCTGTCCCTGGAGCGGGGCTTGCTTCTGCACCCCAACCTGGGGTCCCTGTCACTGACTGCGTGGCTGCTGAAAGGGTGACCCTGGCCCCTTTCCACCTCTCGGATGAGGTGGAGGAGTTCCTGCTACCTCTCCCAAGGCCTCTACTAGAATAGTTTATGCCCTCAAATGGTGCAGGTTTTCGACCTGGTGTGCCGATCATGGGGCTGATCCATTCTCCTGCCCAGTGGGTTTGGTGTTACATTATCTTCTCCACCTCTCGCAATCCGGGCTCAAATCTAACTCTGTCCGGGTGCAGCTTAGTGCCCTGGCGGTGCACCACCAGCCGGTGGATGGCAAGCCCCTCGGTCTAGCCGTTGGTGACCCACTTTCTTAGGGGTCTGCTCTTACCGAATCCCCTGGTTCGCTCACCGGCAACTGAATTGGATCTTAATGTGGTTTTTGGGCCGCTCACGCCCACCCTTTGAGCTACTTGCCACCTACGATACCTCTCGTGGAAAGTGGCATTCCTGGTTACACTCATCTCCGCCTGCAGGGTTAGCGAGCTTCAGGCCTTAGTGGCAGAGGCGCCGTTAGATATCAACAAACCCAACTGGATCCTCGGAGACTTTAACCTTGCTTCCACACTGCCTTCAGTATCCAACTCCTTCCTTGATGCCATAACCAACTTACACTATGGTCAAATTGTAAAAATCCCCACCCATAAACGAGGAAATCTCCTTGATCTCATCTTTGCCCCATCATCATCCTTGAAACTGCTAAATCAATCTGAGCCCCTATCAACCCCCGTCCCCTGGTCTGATCATAACCTTATTACATTCATCATACCATCTGTGGAATCTCCAAACAAACCACCAGATGTTTATTCACCATCAAAACCAGCACGATTCAAACCATTCAACATAGACACAATTACTTCCCAAACCATCCCGAAACTCTCTATAATACCAGACGACATCGATGAGATTGTATCAAACTGGAACAGCGCCCTTGGACTATCAGCCCAGCCTACCATCACAGATGACAAAACCTCTACCAACTCTCCTATTCCCAAGAAAAAGAACGCACCATGGTTCTCCTCCGAGCTACGAACATCCTTACAACAACTGAGGAGACTAGAGAAGAAATGGAGACACTCCCTAAATCCTTATGACCAATCCATTTACTTAGATTACTTGAAATCCCATCGGCAGCTAACCTGGGATAAGAGAAAAGAACACCATGCAAGGCTCCTTAGCCGTTCCCTTAATAAACCGAGAGATCTCTTCCAACTAGTAAAATCCCTAACCAATGAGCCTTCTTCACCACAACAGGAACATATACACCCACAACTATACGTTGACTACATCCAATCCAAAGCGATCAAGATCACAACATCCAACCACAAGTGTAACTACACAACCTTCCAACGTCCAATTCATACTCAATAATTTCTCATCTCCAACTCCAAAGACAATCGAAGAAATTATAACATCCATCAACGCCACCACCCCCCCTAACGATCCATGTCCAGCCCACTGGATCAAATCACTGAGAACAGAACTCAGCCCATACATATCAGCCTTAGCTGACCAGTCTCTTAGCTCCGGGATATTTCCATCAGCCCTCAAGCAGACCTCCATCCGTCCCCTACTGAAAAACAATAAGCTGGATCCAAAAAAGGAAGACTCCTACCGCCCAATTTCAAGCATTCCTTTATTAGCCAAGATCCTGGAAAAAGTTATATTGAGACAAATCCAACAACACATTGACTCCGAAGCCCCACTAGATCCAAACCAGCATGGTTTCAGGGAAGCCCACGGAGTTGAAACCCTCCTAACTTCCCTAATGAACACGCTCATTAATACAACAGATAACATCAGAAATGGAGTTGCAATGATCTTCCTAGACATAGCAGCAGCTTTTGACTCTGTTGACCATGACCAACTCCTTGCCCGTCTCCATGAAAAAGGGATTCAAGGAACGGCATGGAAATGGTGCAAATCTTACCTGGAAGACCGCTGGCAACAGGTACGGATTGGTAACACTACATCTCAGCCTTTCCATCAGAAGCAAGGAGTACCTCAGGGTTCCTCCCTCTCAGCTCTGCTATTTAACATCTATATGCAGCCCATCTGCAACATCTCCCGCTCATTCGGAATATCATGTCTCATCTACGCGGATGATGTGCTCTTATTCACTCCAATCAATATGTTAAAACCTGACTACACTACATTAATCACCTGCTTCAATTCAATCTCAGACTGGCTGCTCTCACAAAATCTCAGAATTAATTTCAAAAAAACTGAAGTCCTGATTGTCACAAAGAACAAAGACTTCTCTCCTCCACCAACTCTAAGAACAAGAGATGCCGATCTACCACTCAAAACCTCAATACGTTACCTGGGTGTTATACTTGACCAGCGGCTTGAATTCAAAGAACATATAAAAAATACTGTAAAAGCCATCTACTATAAGATCAGGACACTCCGACACCTCAGACCTATGCTTGAACCATGCGACTTCCACACAACCTTCCAGGCATTAGTCACTCCTCACTTCGACTATGCAAATATCGTACTACACGGCCTACCCAAGAGCACGCTGAATCCCCTTCAATTGGCCATGAATACAGCTGCCAGGGTTCTTCATGGAGCATCAAGGAGTCAACATATTACTCCCATCCTATTCGACCTTCACTGACTACCGATATCATGCAGGATTTTATACAAAGCCCTCATTTTGACCTTCAAAGCATTAAATCAAATCTCACCATCCTCGTTATCTGACCTCCTTCATCACACACAGAACACCAGATCTAGACGATCTGTAACAGAGAACATACTAACAGTCCCAAAAGACCTTACAAAACTCACTCAGACAACTACTACAAGAGCATTCTCCTCCTTTGCCCCCAGATGCTGGAATGCGCTACCACCCAGCATCAGATCACAAAAAGACCTGTCCCAATTTAGGAAATCTCTAAAAACATACCTCTTCCTACAACACTTCTCACATTGCACTGGTTCCCTTCCCCCCTACACAAACCAACGACCATGGCTAGTCAAATAAGTTCCCGAAACTTCATTACCCGTTCTAGATCAAAACCTCATAGACCCCCATCTTAAGAGCTCATACATTTGAGAATCTATTGTAAATAGTTTGAATATATGTTATTTATTTAACCCCTGTTATCCATGTTCTCATTTCCTGTTACTTGTAAACTTGACATACTTTTTATGTTTAAGTACAAAGTTGTTATAATGTAAACTGCGCTGATGATAAAAGTGCGGTATATAAAAGCTGTTAAATAAATAAATAAATAAATATACCAGGTTCTTCAAGAACAGAGTGGTGGTCCGCACGCACCCAAACTTTTTTCCGAAGGTAGTATCATCCTTCCATCTCAACCAGGAAGTAGTACTCCCTACCTTCTTTCCGAGACTTCACTCCAGTAGGGTGGAGACAGTCCTTCACACCTTGGACTTTAAAAGGGCTTTGTCCTTCTATATCCAACGCACTCAGGACCACCGCAAAACTAGTCAGCTTTTCGTCTCCTATGGCTCCAGTAGACTGGGGGAGATGGTGACTAAGCGTACGCTGTCCACCTGGGTGGCGGACTGTATCGCCCTCGCCCACTGGAAAGCCGTGTCATGGCGCATCATGTCAGGGCCATGGCGGTCTCGGTAGCTATGTCATCTGACTGAGCGGGATGGCACCCTTGGTCTGAAGGGGACCACGCATGCGTGATGGCATCTCCCAAAGGTTTTCTTTGAAAAGTGGGCGGATGCTTCCGCGAGGGCTCTGTCGGTGCCGACATCACCCATATGTAAGGACTGATTCCTGCTGTCCCCGGAGAACACCTGTTACAGGTGAGTAACTATGCTGTCAGTCTGATTGGGCTTACTGCACCATATGAGAGAGCTGCTAGGAGAGGGGTTATCAATGAACATGTATTTAAACAGTGTGCGAAGTATTGTGCAGACGTCATGCTGAATACTCTAAGGTGCATATTAAGCATAAGCCATTGTTGGTAATCAAAGGCAGTGGGGGACTGTGGGATAAATGTAAGAGACACAGTCTAGAGGAAAATAACTATCGCCAGTGTGACTCTAAATGCAAAAATGCTAGCTGAAATGTGGCTCCTTGGATAGCGTGGACGCCTCCGAAAAGCACCTGAAAATAGTGTAATGCAGAAAGTGTCATACTGCCTCCGCTGAGGAGATTGTTAATATTAATGGAAAGCAGTTTTCATTTACTAAATTCCTTTAAGGCCTTTGAGGTGTCTTTTAGTTTTGTTTTACCCCCTAACCCCAGTCCAGGTTCCTGATCGTCCCTCTAGTCTAGTCCCGGAATCCTTGGGTTGTCAACCTCAACCAGCAGCTTTGGAGACTGAAAAACTTGATTGTTGTGATGTCACTGGCATATAAGCGCTGGCACCACCTCTTCTCCCCAGTTATCAGTCTCCAAAGCAGCTTGAGAGGTGGTGAGCCCAAGGATTCAGGGCTCACTTGAGGAACAATTAAGTTTTTTATTTTGAGATTGGCTTTAAAGTCTGTTGGCTTTCCCACAGTAACAGCTTTCAGGAGCCGTTAGCTGCATAAAGGCTTAACTCCGGGGGGGGAGGGGGGTATCAATTACAGAAAACTTGCCTGTCAGTTGATTGCCCTGAGGTTCTCGGCCCCCTTCTTTTCTTGTTTTCTTGTTTTTCTTATTTTCCTTGGTTGTTTCCCTTTTCCCGTTCTCTGCGGGCTCCGGTGTCCGCGGGAGGGGGGGGGGGGGAGAGAAGTTCGTGCAGCAAGAGATCCGCGCCTGGTTACCGGGGCCTTTGGGCGGTCTCAGGAGCCAGTTGGAGAGGGCTGGTCTCAGCGCGCAGAGGTGCTGCCTGCGAGCGCTTGAACCAGCCCCCCCGTATCCGGCGTTGCCGACGGAACTCCGTTCAACCAGCGGTCTGCGGCTCCGGTGCAGGGGTGCCGCTCAGATCGCGGTGCCTCAGTTTTGACGGGGAACAGCAGTGTCTGCAGGGTAAGCCCTGCTCTGCGATTCCTGTCTGTTTCTCGGGGAGGCAGGCCGCGCCGCGTGAGTTTGCGCGGGAAAGCCTCCCTGTGAACGGTTGAGCCTGCTCTACTTATTCGGGAGCTTCGGCGGCCGCGTTTAATGGCGGTTTTCAGTTTTGGGCTCTAGTTTTCTGCACGGCTGCCTCCCGTGGCGTTTTACAAAAAAATAAAAAAATAAAAAAATAAAAAAATAAACGAAAAGGCTTGAATTATTTTCAATATTACATTAGTGCTGGGAGAGTTTTCAAACAGCATTCTGCTAGGGGGTTACGCTATGCCAGGAAAGCAGCTTTGCCTGTTGTGTGGTGCCCGGAGGAGTTTGGTGACGTCAGCGGGCATCTGTAAGGCCTGTAGTCTGGAGTCGGGGGCGACGAATATCCCTGCTGGGATGGAGTCAGTAGGGTAGGAGGATTTACTAGAGGTGCTGGATCCCGGTCTGCCTCCTCTACCGGTTCCTGAGTCGGGGCCTTCGACTTCGTCAGCTCCTCTTCCTGCACTGCCACAACTTCCGGTATCTGGAAGTCTGGCGGCTATCTTTTCTTCCGACTTTTTGTCCCTAATTCAAAAAGCCTTGTGGCCTTCGCCGGAGGCTCCGCTGGCGGGTTCGTCCGGTGAGAGCCTTCGGGGAAAGAGATCTGGTTCCCCTGTCCTTGGGAATGGTGGGAGTAAAAAGGCCAGACTGGACAGGGATAGGGGGGACCAGTCAGTACTGTCGGACGATTTGCAGGCTGAGGAGACAGGCCTGGATGAGGGTCTGGATGAGGACCTTGAGGAAGGTGAGATAAAGGATCAAGAGGATCAGGCGAGAGTGGTCCGGGTTTTCCGTAGGGAGGAGTTACCGGCGCTCATAGCGGAGTCCCTCAAAACTTTGAATATGCCTGCGGCAGGGCCTGCGGAGGATGCTACCCTGGAAGACCCTTTGCTACAGGCCTTCCGCACTACGCAGAGGGCTTTCCCGGTGCTTCGAGTGTTTAGGGAAATGATTCAGGAAGAATGGGATATGCCCGAGGCCGTGCTCAAGGGTTCTAGGGTGATGTCGCGGCTTTACCCATTGATGGACCAGGATCGCGACTTGTTTAAAGCGCCAAAGGTGGACGCAGCGGTCTCGGCTGTTACTAAGAAAACCACCATTCCTGTAGAAGGGGCGGCGGCGCTTAAGGATGCGCAAGACCGTAAGTTAGAGTCCTTGCTTAAGCAGGTTTTTGACGCTAATGCGTTATCGTTATAGGCGTCTATTTGTGGTGCTTGGGTCGCGCGCACCTGTCTCCGCTGGGCACAACACCTTCAGGGTGCGGGCTCGGTGGAGGAGTGCGAGGAGGCGGCCAGGTTAGAGTCCGGCGCGGCGTACCTCGCAGATGCTCATTACGATCTAATCCGAGGGTTAGCGAAGAGTATGGCTTCGGTAGTGGCGGCTCGGCGATGCCTTTGGTTACGCAATTGGGTGGCCGACGGTTCGTCTAAGGCTCGGTTGAGTAAGCTTCCATTTCGTGGCAAGTTACTTTTTGGAGAGGACTTAGAGAAGTTGGTGAAGGATTTAGGAGAGTCTAAAGGGGGTAGGCTGCCGGAGGACAAACAGAAGCAGAGTAGTTCTGGATTCGGCCTTCGGAGTCAGCAGCGGGATTTTCGCCGATTTCGTTCCCCGAGGTTTGGACAGGGGCAGCGGGGTCGTTTCCCTGCCCGCGGACAAGGGTTTCGGGGATTTCGTGGGGCAAACAGGGAGTTTGCGCCTGCGGCCTCCTCGTCGTCCTCCTCGTCCTCCTCCTTCCGAAAGTCACAATGAAGGCAGGCGGGCCCAGGTGGGGTTAGTTCCCGTGGGGGGTCGCTTGCGGGAATTTTACCTGGCCTGGGTCCAGCTCACGTCCGATCAGTGGGTCTTGGAGGTGATCAGAGACGGTTATGCCTTGGAGTTGCAGTGCCCAGTCGCCGATTCCTTCGTTCAGTCCCCCTGCAGGTCCAGGGGAAAGCTTGCAGTGGTGCAGGACTCACTGCAGCGGCTCTTGGCGCTCGAAGCGGTGGTTCCGGTTCCGGTGGACCAATTAGGAAGCGGTCGATATTCCATTTACTTTGTCGTGCCAAAGAAGGAGGGCACCTGGCGTCCCATCCTCGATCTAAAGGGAGTGAATCGCTGTCTCCGCGTGTCCCATTTTCGTATGGAGACCCTCCGATCGGTTATTGTAGCGGTGCAAAAGGGAGAGTTTTTGACGTCCTTGGATCTGGCGGAGGCGTACCTTCATATTCCGATTCGGCCAGAGCATCAGAAGTTCCTCCAGTTTGCGGTCCCGATGGGTCATTTTCAGTTTCAGGCGCTGCCCTTTGGCTTGGCCACCGCGCCGCGGACCTTTACCAAGGTGATGGTGGTGGTCGCGGCGGCCTTGCGAAAGGACGGGGTGTTGGTTCACCCGTACCTGGACGATTGGTTGATAAGGGCGAAGTTCCGAGCCGAGAGTGTTTTGGCCACGGCCAAAGTGGTAGCGGTACTACAGAACCTCGGCTGGGTGGTCAATGCCGCGAAGAGCCAGTTGCAGCCTTCGCAGAACCTCGAATATCTGGGGGCTCGGTTCAACACGGAGTGTGGACGTGTCTTTCTTCCTCGTCATCGGGGAGTAGCGCTCAGGCAGTTGATAATTCGTTTCCTCGGCAAGCTCCGTCCGACCGCCTGGGAGTACCTGTGGGTGTTGGGGACCATGGCGGCGATGCTGGATGTGGTGCCGTGGGCGCGGGCTCACATGCGCCCCTTACAGAGAGCGTTGTTGAGACCATGGTCCCATCAAAGAGATTCCTTGTCCCAGGGGTTGGTCTGTCCTCCACAAACGTGACAAGCCCTGCAATGGTGGTTGGATCCCGGAAATCTAGAAAAGGGCGTGTCCTTGGAACCGCCGAATTGGATAGCGCTCACCACGGATGCCAGTCTTCAGGGCTGGGGAGCCCATTGTCAAGGTTGCATAGCGCAGGGGGTGTGGACCTCTCAGGAGGCGGCGTGGTCCATCAATCGGTTAGAGTTGCGAGCGGTAGCCCTGGCGTTGCAAGAGTTTCGCCCGGTCCTTCAAGGGCAGGCTGTTCGAGTGTTCTCGGACAATGCGACGGCGGTGGCCTACGTCAATCGGCAGGGCGGTACCAGCAGTGTGGCGCTCGAGGCCGAAGCGAACGCTCTGTTCGAGTGGGCGGAACTGCATCTGGTGGCCATCTCCGCCGCCCACGTCGCCGGGGTGGACAATGTGCAGGCGGACTTCTTGAGTCGTGTGAAGGTGGACCCGGGAGAGTGGTGTCTTCATCCGGAGGTCTTTCAAGTGTTAGTGCATCGTTGGGGGGTTCCGGTCATGGACCTCATGGCGACTTTCCAATCGGCGCAGGTCGATCGGTTCTTCAGCAGGAGATGGGAAAGGATGTCCGAGGGTCTCGACGCCCTCGTGCAAGATTGGCCGCAGGGTCAGCTTCTGTATGTGTTTCCCCCGTGGGTGTTGATCGGTCGCGTTCTTCAGCGCATCGAGGTACACAGGGGGGAGGTGATCTTCATTGCTCCGGATTGGCCGCACAGGCCGTGGTATGCGGACCTGGTGCGCCTCGTGGTAGAGGGGCCCTGGCGGCTTCCGGTCCAGCTGGATCTCTTAACCCAGGGACCCCTTTGTATGCCCCAAGTGGATCGGTTCTCGCTTACGGCCTGGCTATTGAGAGGGCGCGGTTGCGAGTGAAGGGTTATTCAGGGGCAGTGATAACGACCCTTTTGAGCGCGAGGCGGCGCTCTACGTCCTTGGCGTATGTTAGGGTTTGGCGTATCTTTGAAGCTTGGTGTGCGGAACGTCAGTTTCGGCCGTTTCGGGCTTCCATACCGCAGGTGCTCGCCTTCTTGCAGGACGGTTTTCAGAAGGGTTTAGCGGCTTCGTCTTTGAAAGTCCAGTTGGCAGCGTTGACCTGTTACCGGGGTAAGGTTCTTGGCTGTTCGCTGGGTTCTCATCCGGATGTGAAGCGGTTCTTGAGAGCGGTGACCTTACTGCGCCCGCCCTGTAGGCGGGTCGTTCCATCCTGGGATCTGCCTTTGGTCTTGGAGGCCTTGAGTAACGCGCCCTTTGAGCCCTTGGCAGAGGCGACGCTGAAAGATCTATCCCTGAAGGTGGTTTTTCTAGTGGCCATTACCTCGGCTAGGCGGGTGTCGGAGTTGCAGGTGCTGTCTTGTAGGGAGCCTTTTCTGTCTTTCTCCGATTCCAAAGTAGTTTTGCGGACGGTACCATCCTTCTTACCTAAGGTAGTCTCGGGATTTCATATGAATCAAGCGGTGTCTTTGCCAGTGTTTGGGGCAATGGTGGCGGATCGGACTGTTGGACGGAGACGTCGCTTAGATGTTAAGTGAGCATTGCAGTTGTATTTGACCAGGACTGCTAGCTTCCGGAAGTCGGACAGATTGTTTGTGCTTTTTGCGGGACCTAGATGGGGTGAGGCCGCCTCTAAGGGTTCGCTTGCGTGCTGGTTGAAAGAGGCGATTTCCTCAGCGTACCTCTTACGCGGACGTCGGGTTCCAGATGGATTGCGAGCTCATTCTACTAGAGCGCAAGCCACGTCCTGGGCGGAGTGTAGCTTGGTGCCGTTGGAGGACATTTGCCGGGCGGCGACGTGGTCTTCCGTGCATTCCTTTGTGAAGCATTACCGGCTTGATGTTCAGGCGCAACGAGATACCTGTTTTGGTTCGGCAGTGCTTCAGGCGGGGTTGGCTGGTCCCTCCCGTTGATTGTTTCACTGCTGTTACATTCCAAGGATTCCGGGACTAGACTAGAGGGACGATCAGGAAGATTAAATTAGACTTACCTGCTAATTGTAGTTCCTGGAGAACCTCTAGTCTAGTCCCGCTTCCCGCCCTAGAGGTTGCTTTTACGGGGCCTGAAGCAGGAGCATCATTACAGGTAAGCCAAGTGGGTGTGCAGCGGTCAGTTGGGTTAGCCATGAGCCGCTTCTGTTCTAAGTATGGAGTGTAGTCCTTCGTATTAAGGGGGACGCAGGACCTCATGGCGTCGTCAATAGACGAGGAGTTTTTGTGTACAAAGTTTTTGGGCATCCTTGCCTTGAAGTTTTCTTCTGTTACTTTACTTACTTGTTGCTCCGGTGAGTCTGCTTTGTCAATAGGTTAACTGGGGAGAAGAGGTGGTGCCAGCGCTTATATGCCAGTGACATCACAACAATCAAGTTTCTCAGTCTCCAAAGCTGCTGGTTGAGGTTGACAACCCAACTAGACTAGAGGTTCTCCAGGAACTACAATTAGCAGGTAAGTCTAATTTAATCTTCCTGGTGACAGACTTGATGTCATAGGGCCTCGTTTTAAGTAGCGTACCACAAGATCTTTTCCCTTTCGATTCCTTTAGTGCTGGATGTTCACTACAGGTACATGACCTCTACTGCGTTATGTTTTCATCGTTCTTTGTATCAAAATCTTGGCTTGTTATGCTTCAATATGACGCTAGCTTTGAGATCCGTGTAACCCCCTCCGAAGGAATTTTTCAACAGCCTTTTCTGAGTATAAATGTAATACGTTTTATGTCTTGGCTGTGTCATTATTATGATTTTAATGTCACTTTTCAACTTTTAATTGATTTTTAATTAGTATAATAATGTCATATATATGTTTTATATATATATATTTTTATATATTGTAAGGTAATTTTTATTGTCTATATGCATAATCATCATATACATGTGTTATGATTTATTTGCACCACATGTCATTTTTCAAGATATGTTTGGTTCCATTTTTATTATTTCTTTTATTGGAACATGTGTATTTGTGATGTAATTGTTTTATCATTTTTTGGAGGTTGTTGTCCCCTGAAGGCTATTGGCTGAAACATGTGTAGGGACTGACCAACAGTTGTTCAATAAAGTGTCCTGCTCTTTTTGTGCTCTGTGATGCTACAGGGGGTGGTGTTTCCTTTCTTTCTTAAATGTATGTGTACAGCACTGTGTATGCCTAGTAGCACTATACAAATGATGATTAGCAGTAATTGTTTGAGAATTGAACAGTAGATGGGTGTTGGGTATAGCAGAGGATGCAGGGACCAAGACACCTGTGGGCACTGAGAAGCAGAGTGAGAAGGGGGGATGGTCTCTCTTCCCTGAAAGTCAGTGTATGTGGTAGCAGAAGAGGGCTCCTCCTCCACTTCAGAAGAATTGGGAGGTTGATTGCCTCTACTCAGATTCCCACCTCTTTGCCGGTTTGAAAGAGTGTGTTTGTAATTTGCTAAGAGACTTTTTCTTGAATTGGTGAGTGATGAATGCTTATAAATCTGTCTTGACTGGGCATAGGCAGTAGCAATAGCAACTTGAAGACTGTGTGGGATGTATGAGCTAGTGCACGCGGTCACAGACCTGTTGTGGCCTAAGCTGCTTCCTCTTACCAGAGAAACCTGTGTGAAGAGCTGGGCCACTACATGGCTTTTGAACTCACAGACCCGGCAGTCCCAGACAGCAGCCACAATAATCTGTGCTTATGAAGGTTTGGGTTTTAAGGCAGCTGCCTGGCTGTAACAGTGTGGGTGAGATGCATTTTGCCATGCAGTGACATGTGGGTGTCGTATATTTTGTTCTCCATACAGGAGCAGGTTGAGTCAATCCCACAGCAGCGTATGGAATGTTTATTAGTTTGAGTTAGAAAAGTCTAGAAGGCTCTTTTGTTCATGTGGTCGTCACCATTTACCCCTGAGTTGCAATGCCCTCAATTAGTCTTTTTTTTACACAGATGTACAGAGATGTATATTTCCTGTATTGAAAATCTTCCATTAAGATTGTCTTCATTCTGTACCTCAAACTCTTGCCTTACTTGTAGCAACAAAAAATGTCAATCATTGAGCATCATTTTGAGTGTATGCGTTGACTAGGCTTCAGATTATTTAATTTGTTAAAAAATGTATCCTAGTCCATTTAGTTTTGAAGGCTATGATTCTAAGATATTTTCTAAATAATTCTGAATGTGTTTGCGTCATTAAAACAGAAAAACTTTGAAACCTTTAAACCTTGGGCATTGGGTTCATCACATAGTCACTAGGGGGTGAAAGGGAAGCGCAGCATAGATTTCACCAGCAGTGGCTGGTGGAATGTTGCATATCTCTTAGGAGAGAGAATAAAGTTTTCAACTCAGGTCTTGCTGAATTCCTTCACATGGTGACCTCATTGTGTAAAATTAATACCAAATCTCAGCAAGACAACAGTACAGTTGAAGTATGGTAAGAAAGAAAAGGAAGAATATTTAAGAAATACCATACTGGGTCATACCAAGGTCCATCAAACCCAGTATGCACACACATTTGATACCTAAAAGGATCAAATGAAACATGACTGATTAAAAAAGGAAGTGGTATAAAAATTGGGATATTGCCAGGACATGATTATTCCCCAAAAATTAAACCCTAACAGAGTGACAAGATATACATATGAAATTGAAAATAGTCACCCAAAGTTGTCCCACAGAATTTTTAACTTTTTGTCAGACAGTACCGGGGGAGGGGAAAACCATTACTCAGCCACACCAGGCGGTAATGTCCATTTTAATCAACAAAGGTTCATAAAAAGGTTTTTTGTAAGGTTAATTATATAACAATACTTACCTCAAATCAGTGAGAATGTTCATCAGAATGCAGTCACATGATTACACGACGTGCACGTTTTAGGAAAATGCCCTTGTGTCAAGTGCTGTATTACTGACAACTGCCAAAGAACGCGATCGCCTCCTACGTCAGTTCTTCTAAAGGACAAACTGTGTGTATAGGATTGGCTGAACTGTTAAGTCACTCAAATTTGAACCACCAACGAAAGGAGGAAACTCTCCATTGTCATCGGGGAAACCCTACCGTCACTGGACAAAATTAAAGCAGACTGGGCCAATTGATCTCCCGATTCAAGCCAAGGGGCTGAACTGTGCCCAAAGTATAAATCTATCACTGTTCCAACAATTGCAAACGGGAGACACAATCACCCCCCCGAGGGTCATATGGAACATGATCAATGATACTCCAACGCAAATCACTGAAAAGATGGTGATGTAAAATGCAGTGGTCCACAATAGGCGCCGAAAGAACCTGTAGACGTAGTCGTGAAGCATGTTGACTTAACCTGATTTTAATCAGACAAATCGTCTGATCCACATACAATAATGAACAAGGACATTGCAGAATATAAACCACAAAAGTGGACATGCAAGAGGTAGTCCAACGGCGCTCAAAAGAATGCCCTGAAACCGGATCAACCCAAGTAACCCCAGAAGGAGTCGTAGAACAAAATTGACACTCACCACATGGTGAATGACCTGTAGAATCCACAGATGGGCAAATGGGTCTGTCAATGGGGGATGCCGATTTTACCAGCAAATCTTTTAGATTGGAACCCTGAGAAAAAGCAATCATCAAAGGTTTGGTAAAACAAGAATGTAAACTCAAAATCGGCCAATATTTTTTCAATAATCTTACATTCCTTATCGTAGCTCCAGTCTAGTCCCGTACTATTAGAGTTGTGTACGTCCTTCCGCAGCTAGGAGACTGAGCATGTCCATCTTTCAGTGAATCCAGTATAAGTAGCTCAGGGACCGCCCCCAGCCCCAGTTTTGCTCAGCCTTCGTGCAGCAGGAGGTTGTGGATCTAATGGTCCTGGACTCACTGGAGCAAAGGAGAAGCGCTAAATTAAGTGTTTAAGTAGTCTAATTTGAAAAAAAAAAATAAATCTATATATATCTGAGAAAAGGGTACTGGCCCTTAAATTCGTGGTTTCAGTGCGCTGCTAGTTCAGCAGAATCTGGGCTGGTGAGCCTCCCCCCTTCTCCCCCCTCTCTCTGGCACGGTGGGTGGCTAGAGGTGTGTGCGGGAGTCGAGCTGGGGCCTCCGGCTCCGTTTTCCCCCGAGGCGGGAAAGGAGCCGTGGAGGGCAGTGCCGCATTCGCGCGCCTCCGTTGACGTGTGTGGCGGCGGACCGGCGGTGCAGACAACACGTGGCTGCAGGAGCAGCACGGGGTAAGCGATCTGTGGCATGTTAAGTTTTGGTTAGCTATTACCGGCGGCAGAGATCACGGCGGGTTGCGAGGGGCCGCGGGAAGCCTACGAAGCCGGGTGCAGTGCTTTGGGCGCGCTTACGGTCGCGTGGAAAAGCGCTGGAACAGCAGTTTAGGCATAAAGGACTAGTTAGCCTCTCCGTTTGTGGGGGGGGGGGGGGTGTTATCAAAGTTAGCTAAATCAATAACTAAATATAACAAAATAAAAGAAAACAGAGGAGGCAGTTGGACTAACAGAACTGGTTCGTTTCAAAGGGGTTTTTTCTGTGTTTAAGCTGTTGCGACCAGAGGTGGCTCTGGGTTTTCTGGATAGGCACGGTAAGGGGAACGTGCTGCATGCCAGGTAAAGCTAGGTGCCTCTTGTGTGGGGCACGTAAGAGTACTGTTTCGGAGGTTGGATTGTGTAGAGGCTGTGCTTTTGAGTCCTTTATGGCAGACAAGGAGTTAGAGGGGGCCCTGTCTACTGAGGTGGCAGTCCTGAAGGATTCTTCGGAGCCTCCGGAGGTGGCTTCAGAACCCTTGCCGGGGCCCTCGTCTGCACCGGACGGCCCTTTGCCTCAGGACCCTTTGCAGGGAGGTCTGGGGGCGATTTTTTCACAGCACTTTCTGTCACTTTTACAGCAGGCTCTTGGGAGGCCTAATTCTGGGGGGACGGGGCTCTCGGGAGCGGAGGCCCGAGCAGTTAAGAGACCGGGGTCTAGGTTAGAGGATGTAGCCGAGGATGGGGCTACTAAGCGGCCCAAGCTGCGCTTGGAGGGAGAAGAGCAAGACTTGGGGGAGTCAGAGGTATTGGACGATTCAGATGGAGAGCAAGATTTAGAAGAAGGTGAGATTATGGAACCGGAGGAGCAGTCACGCATAGTTAGAGTGTTTAGGAAGGAAGAGCTGTCCGCTTTGATTGCAGAGACCCTTAAGGCCTTGAATGTTCTAGTCCTGGGTTCTGCAGCGGATCCTGCGCTGGAGGATCCGCTATTGCAGGCGGTGCGGAGATCCCAACGGTCCTTTCCTATTCATAGGATTTTTAAGGAAATGATCCAAGAGGAATGGGATACTCCGGAGGCGGCCCTCAAGGGGGCAATGAACATGGCTTGGCTGTATCCTCTGGTGGAACCCGATAAGGATATCTTTAAGCTGCTGAAGGTGGACGCAGTGGTGTCTGCGGTGACTAAGAAGACTACTATCCCAGTTGAAGGAAGTGCTGCTCTTAAGGATGCACAGGATAGGAGGATAGATGCTTTGTTGAAACAGGTCTTTGAGGTGAACGCCCTTTCCTTGCAAGTCTCGATTTGTGGGGCGTGGGTGGCAAGGGCGTGTCTGCGCTGGTCCCAGAAGTGGAAAGGGGCTCAGGCGGAGGAAGCAGCGGAAGAGGCAGCCCGTATTGAGTCGGGGACGGCGTATCTCGCGGATAGCCAGTATGACTTGATCAGGGGATTAGCTAAGAGTATGGCCTCGGTTGTGGCGGCACGGAGGTATCTTTGGCTGCGGAACTGGGTGGCGGACGGGGCTTCCAAGACGAGGTTGGCTAAGCTCCCCTTCAAGGGTAAGCTCCTCTTTGGGGAGGATTTAGAGAAGCTTGTTAAGGATTTGGGGGAGTCTAAGGGTGGTCGTTTGCCCGAGGACAAGCCGAAACAGAATTGGACGGGAGGCCCGTCTAGAAGTCACTTAAGAGAGTTTCGGCATTTTCGGCCTTCCAGGTTTACCCCAGCTCAGAGAGGGAGGTTTCCCTATAGGTCTCGAGGGTTTCGAGGGGCAGGAAGGGGCTTTGCAGCCTCTGGGGCCCCTGGAGCCAAGAAGCCGCAATGAAGTGAGGGGGGTCCAGGCAGGGACAGTGCCGGTAGGAGGTCGCTTAAGAGATTTTGCTCCTGCCTGGGCCCACATTACTTCGGATCAATGGGTGTTGGAGATCGTGCAGAGGGGTTATGTGCTAGAGTTCCAGCGCCCAGTGAAGGACGCGTTTGTGCACTCTCCATGCAGGACGTCTTCAAAGAGAGTGGCGGTCAGCCAGACGCTGGAGAGGTTGCTAGCTCTAGAGGCGGTGGTACCGGTGCCGCCGGCAGAACGAGGGTGCGGTCGGTACTCGATTTATTTTGTGGTGCCAAAAAAGGAAGGTACCATGCATCCTATCCTGGATCTAAAGCGAGTAAACAGGTGTCTCCGGGTTTCGCATTTTCGGATGGAGACCTTGCGGTCGGTTATGGTAGCGGTGCGAAAGGGAGAGTATCTCACTTCCTTGGATCTGTCGGAGGCTTACCTGCACATTCCGATCAGGAGGGAGCACCAGCGGTTCCTTCGCTTTGCGGTGCTGATGGGGCATTTCCAGTTCCAAGCGATGCCCTTCGGGCTCGCGACGGCGCCAAGAACGTTCACTAAGATTATGGTGGCGGTGGCGGTGGCGGCGGCGGCGTTGAGAAGTGAAGGGGTGTTGGTGCACCCGTATTTGGACGACTGGTTAATTCGAGCAAAATCAATGGAGGAAAGTCAGCAGGCGACCAATCGGGTGGTAGCCTTTTTGCAGAGTTTAGGTTGGGTGGTCAACGTGGCAAAGAGCAAGTTGACTCCGACGCAGGATCTCGAATATCTGGGGGCTTGTTTCGATACCCACAGGGGAAGAGTGTTCCTGCCGGTAGGATGGGTTCAAAAGTTGAGAATACTCATTTGGGAGTTTCGAGGGACTCGAATGCCTTCGGCGTGGCGGTATCTGCAGCTGCTGGGAACGATGACGGCCATGATAGAGGTAGTGCCGTGGGCCAGGGCTCATATGCGGCCCTTGCAGAGATCGTTGCTTCGCAGGTGGTCTCATCAGGCGGATCCGTTGTCCAAGCCTTTGGTGTGTCCGCGGGAGGCTCGACGGTCGTTGCGGTGGTGGCTGCGTCCAGGGAACCTGGAGCGGGGCATGCCACTGGAGGCGCCGGAGTGGAAGGCGTTGACGACCGACGCGAGTCTCTTCGGATGGGGGGCGCACTTCGAGGGGCAGTTTGCCCAGGGTCAGTGGTCCCTCCAGGAGAAGGAATGGTCCATCAACAGGCTGGAGTTGAGGGCGGTATTCTTGGTGCTGAGGGCCTTGCAGGAGTTTCTGCAGGGGACAGCTGTCAGGGTTTTCTCAGACAATGCCACAGCTGTAGCTTACATAAATCGGCAGGGCGGAACCGGCAGCGTGCAGTTGGAAACCGAAGCAGACGGTCTGCTGGAATGGGCTGAGAGCTATCTGGAGGCGTTGTCGGCGGCGCATGTGGCCGGAGTGGAGAATGTGACGGCGGATTTCCTGAGTCGCGTGCGAGTGGATCCGGGGGAGTGGACACTGCATCCGGATGTATTCATGGAGTTGGTGCGGCGTTGGGGTCTGCCTGTGATGGATCTGATGGCTACGTTCGAGTCGGCACAAGTCGACAGGTTTTTCAGCAGAAGGAGAGAGCGGATGTCGGAAGGCCTGGATGCTCTGATTCAAAGTTGGCCGGCAGAAGGGCTTCTGTACGTGTTTCCGCCGTGGGTGCTTATCGGCAAGGTTCTCCAACGCATAGAGAGGCACAGGGGGATGGTTCTGCTGATAGCGCCGGATTGGCCAAGAAGGCCGTGGTATGCCGACTTGAGGCGTCTGCTGGTGGAGCCTCCATGGAGGCTGCCAGACAGGGGGGATCTGTTAGTGCAGGGTCCGTTAAGCATGCCTCAGGTGCATCGGTTCTCGCTTACGGCTTGGCTCTTGAAAGGGCACGGCTAAGGAGTAAAGGCTATTCGCCAGCAGTGATTGCTACGTTGTTGAAGTCGAGGCGGCGATCCATGTCCTTGGCTTATGTGAGAGTATGGCGATTGTTTGAGGCTTGGTGTGAGGAGAGACATCTGCGAGCTTTGCGGTCCACGGTAGCGCAGGTGTTGGCTTTTTTGCAGGATGGATTGGATAAGGGCTTAGCGGCGTCTTCGCTCCGGGTACAGGTGGCGGCGCTAGCCTGTTACCGGGGAAAGGTGCAAGGGCAGACGCTGGGAGCTCATTGAGATATCAAGAGATTCTTGCGAGCCGCCTCGTCGTTGCGGCCCCCCTGCAGAAAAGGGGTCCCTGGGTGGGATCTCAACGTTGTGTTGGAGGCATTGGTGAAGGAGCCCTTTGAGCCATTGTCTGCGGCGACCTTGAAAGATCTCATGCTGAAGGTGGTGTTTTTGGTGGCGATCACATCGGCAAGGCGGATCTCGGAGTTACAGGCCCTCTCTTGTAGGGAGCCCTTTTTGTCCTTTTCGAGGGAGAAGGTCGTGCTGCGGACGGTGCTGTCCTTTTTTGCCTAAGGTGGTCTCCGCCTTCCATGTTAATCAGGTGGTGGCTCTTCCGGTTTTTAAAAGATCGGGTGATAAGGGGACGGCGAGTAGGTTGCATAGGTTGGATATCGGCAGAGTTCTGAAGGTGTATTTGCAGCCGACAGCGGAGTGGCGCAGGTCTGACAGGCTGTTTGTTCTGTTTGGGAACTCTCGACGGGGGGAGCCTGCGTCTAAGGCTTCCATTGCCAGGTGGATTAAAGAGGCGATTGCGTCGGCCTATATCCTGAAGGGCAGAGTAGTGCCTCATGGCTTGAGAGCTCATTCTACGAGGTCGCAGGCGGCGTCCTGGGCGGGGTATAGCCTGGTGCCGGTGGCGGAGATTTGCAAGGCTGCGACTTGGTCGTCGTTGCACTCCTTTGTCAAGCATTATCAAATTGATGTACAGGCGGAGGGGGATGCGAGGTTTGGATCAGCAGTGCTGCAGGCTGGTCTGGCAGGTCCCTCCCGTTGAGATTGTTCACTGCTCTGCTACATCTCTAATAGTATGGGACTAGACTGGAGCTACGATAAGGAAGGTTAAATTAGACTTACCTGCTAATTGTAGTTCCTGGAGTAGATCCAGTCTAGTCCCACTTCCCACCTGGAAGATCATTGTCGAGAGGTAGCCTGAGCACTGAGGAAGATTAGGCTCCACTTGCGAGTAGGGGCAGTGCACAGCGCGTCTGGATATTGAGGTGTGGGGCCGCTAAATTCTCGAAAGAGTGAACTGCCTTCTTGTGGGGGCGTAAGCAGAGGGGCGGCTCCTCTATCCAGCCATGATTTTTGGGTTTTTTGGAGCTTCAGTTTTGCTTCCCAGTTGGGAAGGGTTTCGTTTTTTCTTTGCTCTGGTGAGTCGGCTTTGACAGTAGTAAACTGGGGCTGGGGACGGTCCCTGAGCTACTTATACTGGATTCACTGAAAGATGGACATGCTCAGTCTCCTAGCTGCGGGAGGACATACACAACTCTAATAGTACGGGACTAGACTGGATCTACTCCAGGAACTACAATTAGCAGGTAAGTCTAATTTAATCCTCTCAGGGGTATGATGCATATATGGAATAACTCCCACCACAGACTCCTCTGGAGTGGAAGAGTTAGACATAAAGTCATCACCAATTAGCCATTCCCGATGGACATGATATGCCCTGCGATAAACCCTGTCTATAATCCGTTTAGGATAGCCGCAGAATTGAAGACGAGACTTTAAATCATTGGCATGTTGTTTAAAATCTGTAATAGAAGAGACGTCGCAGTCTCAAAAATTGTCCAAACGGGAGACCCCGATGAAGAGGACCAGGATGAAAACTTCAGTAACTCAAAAGACTATTCCTCTGGACAGGTTTTCTAAATAAAGTGGTTTTCAAAACTCACCCTTTAAAGATAGTGATATCCAAAATATCAATCTTATGCTGATTTATGTGCTCTGTAAACTTGATGTTAGACTTGATAGTATTTAACCATGACACAAACATTTGTAATTCAGTGCGTGTAGAGGTCCATAAGAAATAAATATCGTCCAAAAATCTCCTCCAAAACAACACATGAGTAAAAAATGGGGAAAGATAAACAAACCATTCTTCCAAATCAGCCATGTATATTGTTGCAATTGATGGTGCTACAGTTGCACCCATAGCTATGCCAATTGTTTGCAAAAAATATGTCCCCTCAAACAAAAAATAATTCCGTGTCAATACAAGCCTTATCAAATCCAATAAGAAAGATTTAGGAAGCCGGGAAGGAGCATGACAGAACAATGACTGTAACAGAATTAATGCTTCAGACTGATCTATATTCATATATAATGCAACTACCAAAGTCACTAAATAAAAATCTGAATTCGGTAAAGATATCGATGATAATTGGTTCAAAAAATGAGTGGAATCCCTGATAAACATTTACCTGAGATGCTTCCTGTTTCAAAAAGACATCACAGAATTGAGACATGACCTCCAAAATAGAGCCCCATGGCAAGAAACAATGAGTCTGCCAGGGGGTGAAATTAAAGATTTATGAATTTTGGGAACTGTATAAATGATAGGAATTTTTGGATGAGTCACAATCAAAAATTGATGCTCTTTCTTAGTAATCCATCCCAACTGAAGAGCCTCAGTGACCAATGACAAAATTTCCAACCGCAAAGCCGGAGTGGGATCTGTATCCAAAGGCTTATAAACGTGTGCATCCAATAATTGGGAATGAAGACCATGAAAATAATCACCCGCTGATTGGAGAACTACAGCACCACCTTTGTCCGCACTTCGGACAATAATCTGAGCATCCTGAGATAATTGCTTTAAAGTCTGTCTCAGCGATCTATCAATATTGGAGAAATGATGTTGAAAGGAGGACTCCAAAGATTGAAGATCTTTTAGTACCAGCGCTTGAAAAGTGGCTACTGCTGGGTCAACGGGTCCCGGAGGAAGCCATCGGGGAACAGGTTTCAAGACTGAACCATCAGTATCCATAGTCTTTCGTTGGTGGTTCAAATTTGAGTGATTTAACAGTTCAGCCAATCCTATATACAGCTGTCCTTTAGAAGAACTGATGTAGGAGGCGGCCGCATTCTTTGGCAGTTGGAGTTGGTGGAATGCCAGAGATCCATGGGAGGAAGGATGCCTGCCTTTCTAGGGTGGCACTTTCCTGGGGCTATCTCCCTGGCATTTTCAGCTAGGGAGTCCCCATATGTGAAGACTACATTCCTGCTTGTTCCTGGAGATAGTGTAGTTACTCACCTGTAACAGGTGATCTCCGGGAACAGCAGGAATTTAGTCTTCACAACCCACCCACCTTCCCTAGGAGTTGTCTCTCTATCTCTTTGTCTCTTTCCTTTCTCCCTCTGTCCTTTCACTTAGCTACAAACTTAATTGAAGAAGGACAGTTGGAAAGGCGGGAAGGCTGCGCGTATGTGCTGAGGGATGCTCCCAAAAGCGGTCCTATTGGACACTGGGAAGCGTTCCTGCGCAGGCTCCGTCGGTACCGACAATACCCATATGTAAAGACTAAATTCCTGCTTGTTCCCGGAGATCACCTGTTACAGTTGAGTAACTACGCTTTATCACCAAACATCAAACTGCAGAGGGGTAAAAGGCCATCTCCAAAGACCTTGGGATTCCTGTGTCTACAGTTCGCAGTGTTATTAAGAGGTTTTTGCTCATGGAACTGTGAAGAACCTCCTACAATGTGTTAGGAAGATGAAAATTAATCTAAGAAGTCTTCAAAGGTTAGTGCGAACTGTTGAAAAACACCACTTACAACATCCAAAGAGCTTAAGGCTGACCTGGAGCAATCTGGAGTAGTGGTTTCAACCCGCACAATACATCATGCACTAAACAAAGAAGAACTTCCTGGGCAAAGGCCAAGGAGGACCCCACTGCTCAAAGACAGACATAAAAAGTCATGCCTGATCTTTGCCCAAACCCTCCTTGAGAAACCACAATCCTTCTAGGAAAATATTTTGTGGACAGATGAAACCAAACTTGAGCTCTTTGGCGATGCAGACCAGTGATACATTTACAAGTGAAGAGATGAAGCTTATAAGGAAAGAAACACCCTCCCTATAGTTAGATATTGTGGAAGTTCCGTAATGTTGTGGGGCTGTTTTGCTGCCTCAGGAATTGTAGGCATTAAAGGAATCATGAAGTCAGAGGACTGCCAAGGTATTTTGTAGCAAAATGTGCTACCTTGTGTCAGAAAGCTTGGTCTGGGTCGAAGGTCATGTGTCCTCCAGTAGGACAGTGACCCAAAATGTACATCCAAATGTACAAAACAATGGTTAAAAAGGAACAAATGGACTGTTTTAAACTGGCCAGCATTGAGTCCTGTTCTCAATCCAAACAAGAACCTTTGGAAAGAGCTGAAATCTGCCATTGGTAAAAAGAATCCTGGAAACACTGATGAGCTGGAACAAATCACAATTGAAGTGTGGGAGAAACTACCAGCAGACAGATGTGTGAAACTTATAGATGGTTAAAGAAACGTTTGGAGGCTGTCATCATTGCCAAGGATTGTGCTACCAAATATTAGTGAAGGGTGCCATTAATCTTGTCCAGATTATATTTTTTGTTTTTCTCAGAAATTACCAATCTGCATTGCACAGACATTTTTTCTTTTTTGTATACCTTTGAACATGCTATTAAAATATTACGATGACATACAGTTGGAATATTTCCAATTATTTCTCAAGACCATACACAATATATCTAAAATGCAAGAGTGCCAGTTATGTTGACCGTAACTGTATGCATGAGATAAATTTGCATACTCTTGAGGCAGTGTATATGCAAATCTATATCATCCATTTTCACTAGTAGGGGGAGTGCATAGCCAACAATATTTGGTTCATTCTTGTTTAAAGCAATTTTTTTCCCATGGACAAGCAGGATGTAAGTCCTCGTGTATGGGTGGTGTCACTGACGGAGCCCATGAGGAACTACTTCCCAGCTTCCATTGGAAGCTTTTGGGAGCTGCACTGCGTATGTGCGCCTGCCTTCCCACCTGCTGTTGTGCCATCTTCTCCAGTCTCCTTTTTGCCACAGAACCCAAAGGGCATGTTCTGCATCAGTGGTGGAGGAACACCTGAGGGCCCTCGAGGCTCACATGGTGGCAGTCTTAGCCTTGCAACATGCAGGTATTGTGATGGCTTTGGCATTGTCATTGCACTTCGTCCAACCCATTCTGGAGACCCATGTGCTGCTGGCAGAGGCAGGAGCATTGAGCGGGAGATCAGAATCGATGCTGGTTCCCACAGTGATCTCCCTGTCGAGTATATTGTGTTCTGATGTCTTTGGACACCCCCATTCTTGCTCGGGGTGCCACGGGTGACACTGCCATCTGCCCTCTTCACATGACCAGAATAAGTGGCGGGAATTGGGAGGAATCCCAATGCTACTTTGATTTCCTCTGAGTCCGTCTTAGAACTGGGAAACAGAGGAGGACTCTGCCGTCTCAGACAGATCACCTCCTGACCTTTTCTCTGATCCATTCCCTCCGTGTGAGTAGCGTAACTTGCCCCTGGAGGACATGCCCTTTCAGAACTTTGTGCGAGATATTTCTGCTGATGATACCAAATTACTGGCTGAAAGTGAGGACGATCTGAAATATTTGCTTCTCAAGATCAAGGGACACAGGAGGAAATGACGTCACCGAACGGAGAAGCCGCGTGAAAGCGGAGCTCCGTGGAAACAAGGGGACATTAGCCCAAAAACGCCCCAAAATGGAGAGTGAGGAAAGTGGAAATCAGCCCAGACAAGGTGGCAATTGTGCGGGAGTGAGAGGAGATGAAGAAAAGTGTAGCGGACCTGAAAGGGTACGCGTATAAGAACGCTGCAGGGAGCACTGGCGGGAAAAACAAGATGGCGGCGGTGAGTGCTGGCAATGCGGAGGAAGTGAATAAAGCAACAGAGGGAGACAGAGGGGCGAGGTGGAGGTCCTGAGAGGGGAGATAAAGAGCTGGTTCAGCACCCTCAGACAGGATCTAGCCCATTTTAAAATGGAGGCTCAGTCTTGGGTGGATGAGCTGAAGGCGGACGTCAGAGAGGTGGGCCAGAGAGTGGAAGAGTTGGAGGGAAAGGTGGAATTGCAAGACACGGTATTACTTAAGTTACAGGAGAGGATGGATAATATGGAAGTGGAAGCGGAAGAGCTGTGGTCCAAAGTTGAGGATTTGGAAAACAGATCGCGCAGGGTGAATTATCCGGCTGAGAGGGGTCTCGGAGTCTAGGGAGTCTGCAGATTGTGGCAGCCTGGTGGTGCGCATTTGCAAGCGCATGCTTGAGGAAGCAGGCCATGAGGGCTCCCACGTGTGTTGGACAATTGACCGAGCACATAGAGCATTAGGCCCAAAACGTGATGGGTATTCCAGAGATGTCATTGCCCGTTTTCATGAGTATGCCACTAAATGCGCAGTGGTGGAGGCGGCGAGGAAGCTTACAGATTTCCGGTGTGAGAATCAACGCATTAAACTCTATACGGACTTGTCAGCTATCACGATGAGAAAGCGCCGGGAAATGGCGGGCATCACGAAAATGCTGCTCGAGAAATCCATTAGGTATAAATAGCTCTTTCCATTTGGATTACAATTCTGCATTTAGGGGAGAACGTCGTATGTCCAGTCCATCGCAGAGGCCGTCGTGGCACTGAAGGAAGCGGGCTGGTCTGAATTGCCGGAGGCGCCTGAGCAAAGGAATGATAAAGAGCCGAGACGACAGCTGAAAAGCAGTGAATGGAGGAGAGCACCGCAGGGGGATCGCAGGTTGCGCTGGCAAAGGCAGAACGGGTCCGGAGGAGGAGGCGATGGATGAGAGCGGGACATGATCCTTTGCTGATAAAAAAAATGTTGTACTGTTGTATTTCTGCTGAGTTGTACTAAGTATATTGCCTCAGATTGTTGAAACTTGTTAAGAGCTGTTGAGAGGGGTTGCGAGTTTTGGGTGCAATTGGTAGGGGGGGGAGGAGGAGGGGGTCTATGAGACAAGAGGTGAAGGAAAGGGTAGGGTGTACCCCTTTCTCTCTCCCCGGACGATGACTAATTTGGGGAGTTGGGCATAGGGGTAAATATAAGGATGTTGAAGGCTTCCTGGAGCGGTGATGATTCATGTCTCAAGAAAGTAGGATGGAGAGGGAGCTGGAGGGTAGAGATGGGGAAGGGGGGAGGGGGGATGGGGAGGAGGGGTGGGGGGGTGGGGGTAACTGGGTTCCTGGCAAGCGAAGGGAAGAGAGGGTTGGGGGGGATGGTCGAATGGAACGCATTAAAATAATGTCCATGAATGTGAGAGTTTTAAATTCCCCAGTGAAGAGGCAGCGCATGTTCAAGGAGATCAATAGAGTGAAGGGTGACATAATATTTGTACAGGAGACGCACCTGAAAAAATGCAATGAATGGAGGGTGGTGCATAAACAATTTCCAGTGCAATGGTTTGCCTCAAATAGGGTGGAATTGAAGAAAGGGGGGGGGGGGGATTTTGATGACTGGGAGAATAAATTTCTCCGATTGTGTGGTGCATAGGGATAAAGAGGGAAGATATCTTATTGTGAAACTGCGGATTAATGAACAGAGGTATACCTTGATAAATGTGTATGGGCCAAATGCAGCCCATGGGAGATTTTATGAGGGTCTGCATGGTTTGGTGGAGCATATAGCAGAGGGCCAAATACTTATGGGGGGGGATTTAAATTTAACACTCAATCCGAACCTGGATAACTCTACGGGGAAGGGGGTGGGGAATGCCGCAGGGAGGAGGTGTCTGAGGGAGCTGGGTAAAAATTTGGGAATGGTGGATGTGTGGAGGGAAATGAGGGGGAGGGAGAAGGTCTATACTTTCTACTCTCCTGTGCACCAATCTTTCTCTAGGATAGATATGATCTGGGTGTCCAAACCGTTAATGGAGAAAATGGCTGACTGTGAGATTGGGGAGCGGACATGGTCCGACCATGCGCCCCTGTGGGTTGAAGTGAGGTTGGGGGAGGGGAAGAGAAGGCATAGGTTGTGGATGCTAAATGAGTCAATACTGGAGAATGGGGAAGTAACACAGCAGATTCGGGGGAAAATTAAACAATATTTGGAAACCAATGATATTGAGGGGTGTAAGATTGGGATTTTGTGGGAATGTCTAAAGGCAGTTATACGAGGGGATTTGATTTCTATAGGGGCCCATATGAAAAAGCAGAGGGAACGCCAAAAAGAGGATTTACGAGGGAAGATCAAGGAATTGGAAGGGTTACTGGTACAAGGGAGGGGGGAGAGTGGGATAGGGCAGGAATTAAATAGGGGAAGGAAGGAATTAAACGACCTTGAACTAGGAGAGATTAAACATGCGCAGGATATTTTAAAACAACAATTTTTTGAACTGGGAAATAAACCGAGCAGGTTGATGGCGCAGCGGCTGAAACAGCATAAAAGTAGAAATTTTATAACTAAAATACGGGATGCTAAAGGGAAGGAAGTGAGACAGGTGGAGCAAATTCAGCAGAGTTTTGTGGAATCTCCAGGAACAAGCAGGAATGAGTCTTCACATATGGGTATCGTCGGTACCGACGGATCCTGCGCGGGAACGCTCCCCAGCGTCCAAAAGGAAAGCTTTTGGGAGTATCCCACAGCGCCTGCGCGCTGCCTTCCTGCCTTTCCTAACTGCCTCTCTCCAGTTCTTCTTTTCCGCGGAGCCAGCAGGTCGTGTTCCTGTCACCGCTGAAGAATTTCTTTATTTTATTTTATTTCTTTGGTCGCGCGTCTGCCTTCTCGACGCTAGACCGGTACCGCCGGTCTTTTCTTTCTTTATTCCAAAAAAAATAAAATAAATAAAACTACTGTTTTTCTCACTTCAGTGCATTTTCTTCTTTGGCCTTAGGCCTAGGAAATTTTTCCTCATGGAAAAGCCCGCATCTGGGTTTAAAAAATGCACGAAGTGCAGCGGCACTATTTCTGTCACCGACACCCATGAATGGTGTCTAAAATGTTTAGGTCCTGACCACTCCATTACGGATTGTGAGTCCTGTTCCATGATGTCTAAAAGAGGTCTACAGAATCGAGCAGCCAAGCTCAGTACCCTGTTTCCCTTTGATGCAGCTTCGGTTGCATCGACGTCTTCCAGGGCTGCTTCTTCCTCACATGGATCTCAGGTAACCAAACTTAAGTCCAGCCGGTCCTCGAAGGGTAAATCTCCCTCTAAGTATTGAGATGCCTCCGGGCTTGCCCTCGAGGAATCCGCACCGGCAAAATTACCCCGGCGGGAGGCTCCGACTTCCAAAGCTTTATCTATGGGGTCACAGGTTGACATCGATGGCTCGGCCTTGACCGATCACCTGTTGCCATGTTCTGGGGTACCGGTGGTTCCCACTGGTACCGACATCCAGACATTGGTTGCATCGATGGATCAGAATATCCTGACCATGCAGCGTGCCATCACGGCATTCATACAAGCTGCGACGCCTTCGGTACCGCAACAAACTCCGTTGCCGGTACCGACATCGGTTCCGGTGCCGGTACCGATTGCATCGACATCCGCTTCGGTGTCGACTGCAGCGGTACACTGTTCTGTGATGCCCATCGGTACCGAATCGGTACCGATCACTCCCAATGTCGATACCACCCGATACGCGTATCAGGCTCTGCAGGAGCATCCAGACAGGCGATACTTCGATTCCTCTGAAGACTCTGATGAATCAGAGGTCTCTGTCGAAGCATCGGTGATCCATCCTCAGGAGCCCTCTTCTCCAAAAAGGAGAATGTCTCCTCCAGAAGACTTGTCTTTTCAAGACTTCATTAGGGAAGTGGCCAGGGGCCTTTCCATCTCAGTGGCCCCTGAGACAGAGCCTAGAGCCAAAAAATTAGATATTTTACAATATCCTAAGGCTCCTAAAGAGGCAGCCACTTTACCAATACATGAGATTCTTTATGATCACATGTTGGGCATATGGGAGACTCCTCTCACCACTTCCCCTCATTCTCGCAGGTTGGACACCATGTATCGTGTTCCTCCTTGTCCTGGCTTCCATAAGACTCAGCTTCCTCACCACTCCATTGTGGTGGAGTCTGCTATGAAGAAGATAAAGAGTACAAAAAGGCACTCTTCTGCTCCTCCAGGAAGAGAATGCAGAACCTTAGATGCCTTTGGCAGGAGAATTGTCTAGGCCAGTATGCTTGTTGCCAGAATCAACTCCTATAGTCTCTATATGGGGATGTTCCTAAAAGAAGTTACAGATCACCTGCAAACTTTATCTCCTTTTATTTCAGAAGATAAAAGGGAAGAGTTCCTCACCTGGCTCAAACATGCCCAGGATATTTCCAAGTTTTCCAACCGTGCAGCCTTTGACTCTTTTGAAGGTGCCAGCAGAGCCTCGGCCATTGCCATAGGTGCACGCAGAGTTGCTTGGTTACAAGCTTCTGATTTGGAACCCTGGGTTCAAGATGGACTAGGAAACCTTCCTTGTGCAGGTGAAAACCTTTTTGGCAAAGATTGGCAAGCAAAGGCCACCCAGATGGATGCTGAAAATTCTGCTTTAGATAGACTTTCAAAGTCTACTTCTGCTCCTGCTAAGAAAAGGTTGTTCAAAAAGGGATTTTTTCCCAAAAAAGGGAAATATTATTCTGCTTATGGTTATTATTCTGCTTATGGTCAGCAGTCATCTTCTGCAGGTCGTTTTGCTACAAAGAGACAGCAACAACCGAAACAGGCCAAGCCTAAGGCTGCTAGGACTGCTACGGCCCAACAGCCTCAGCCTCCTCAGGGCCTTTGACTCACAACTAGAGAGCTTAGCCTTTCTGGCTCTAGAACATCCAGAGCCTCTCACCATTCCAGGAAGGTTGGCTTACTTTGCTCCCAGGTGGGAACAAATCACAGCAGAGCAATAGACCCTCTCCATCATAAGGGAGGGGTACAAGCTTCATTTCTTAAACCTTCCTCCTCACACCATGGTGAGACAGTTCAATTCTCAGACATCTCTCCTCGACCTTCTGGGTCAGGAGATTGCTACCCTTCTTGCCCAAGGGGCAATAGAAGAAGTACCCCTTCTTCAACAGGGCTCAGGGTTCTACTCCCCTTACTTTCTTATCCCAAAGCAAACAGGGGGCTACAGACCCATATTAGATCTCAGAGAATTGAACAAGTTTCTATGCAAGGAGAAATTCAAGATGATTTCTCTCGGTACTCTCCTTCCATACCTTCAGAGTCAGGATTGGCTTTGCTCTCTAGACCTCAAGGATGCGTACACCCATGTCCTCATCCATCCAACACACAGAAGGTTCCTTCGGTTCCTTCATCAAGGGATGCACTACCAATACAGAGTGCTTCCTTTTGGTCTGGCCTCTGCACCAAGGGTGTTCACAAAATGCATGGCAGTAGTAGCTGCATTTCTACGCACTCTAGGGATATTCGTATTCCCATATCTGGACGACTGGCTCATCCGAGCTCCATCCCAGTCAGAAGCCCAGACTTCTCTAACCTGCACAAGGCGTATCCTTCAGTATCTGGGACTTGTAATAAACATTCCAAAATCCCATCTCACCCCTACTCAGTCTCTAGAGTTCATAGGGGCCTTGCTGGATACCACAACTGCAAGGGCCTATCTTCCCCAGGCCCGTTGCCTACGCTTGGTGCAGTTAGCCTCACAAATTCAGTTAAAATCCCATTTAACTGCTTGAGAGATGTTACAACTGTTAGGCCACATGGCATCCACTGTGCATGTGGTTCCTTACGCTCGTATTCACATGAGGGCAGCTCAATGGACTCTGTCCACCCAATGGACCCAGGCATCAGGTTGCCTGTCAGACAAAATAGCAACCTCCAGTTGCCTCTTTTGGTCCCTCCAGTGGTGGAAGTCCACTCAAAATCTGTTGCTGGGGTGCCCCTTTCAACAGGTGTTACCCCAAGCAACCCTTACAACAGATGCCTCTCCAAGAGGTTGGGGAGCTCATCTTCAAGATCTCTCCACTCAAGGCATCTGGTCTTTACAGGAGAAATCTCTACATATCAACCTCTTAGAGCTCAGAGCAATTTTTCTAGCTCTCAGAGTCTTCCACACCCTGCTCAGCTACAAGACAGTCCTCATCCACACGGACAACCAAGTAGCCATGTTCTACGTGAACAAGCAGGGCGGGATTGGCTCTCTGTGTCTTTGCAACGAAGCTCTGAGATTGTGGGCCTTCCTCAGAGAGCATCAAATTCATCTCATGGCAGTGTATCTTCCAGGGGTTCAAAACTCTTGGGCAGACAGACTCAGTCGAGTTCTGCTTCCACACGAATGGTCCCTCCATGGGGACCAGATAGCCAGGATCTTCCGAATTTGGGGAACCCCGGACATAGACCTCTTTGCAAGTCCATGGAATGCCAAACTTCCCCGGTTCTGTTCCAGGATTCCGTGTCAGGGAGTTCAGGCCAGGGATGCCTTCCTCCTTCATTGGGGGCAAGACTTCCTCTATGCCTTTCCACCCATTCCCCTAATTCCCAAGACACTCTTCAAACTTCAGAGAGACAAGGGGTCTATGATCCTCATAGCACCACATTGGCCACGTCAAGTGTGGTACCCTCTACTTCTGCATCTCTCTCAAGCTCCCTCCCTGGACTTGGGATCTGCTCCAGACCTCCTGTCCCAGGATGAGGGAACATTGTGGCACCCAAATCCCCAGTCTCTTCACCTCAGAGCCTGGTTGCTGAAGGCCTAGACCTTCAAGATTTGTATCTTTCTCAGCAAGTGAAGGATATCCTTCATGCTTCCAGAAAGCCTTCCACTAGACGTTCCTATGCTTTTAAATGGAAAAGATTTACCATTTGGTGTGCAGAGAAGGGTCTTAACCCACTTGCAATACCTCTGAATTCTTTACTAGAGTATTTGCTGCATTTATCCCATGCAGGCCTTAAAACGAATTCAGTAAGAGTCCATTTGAGTGCTATTGCAGCATCTCTTAAGCCTCTTAATGGACAGCCTATTTCCTCTCATCCTCTTATTGCAAGATTCATGAGAGGCCTTCTTTTAACTAAACCTCCCATTAGACCACCTCCAGTGGCATGGGATTTGAATTTGGTTCTTGGCCAGCTTATAAAGCCACCCTTTGAACCCTTAGCCACTACCTCCTTGAAATTCCTTTCCTGGAAGGTTATTTTTCTCATTGCAGTCACCTCAGCCCGCCGTATCAGTGAGCTGCAAGCCTTGGTGGCTAATCCTCCTTATACAAGGTTCCATCATGACAAGGTAGTCCTCAGGACTAATCCACACTTTATGCCTAAAGTGGTCTCACCTTTTCATCTGAACCAGGAGGTGTATTTACCTTTTTTTTTTCCACGACCTCATGCATCAACTGCAGAGAGGAATCTTCATACCCTGGATTGTAAGAGAGCACTTGCTTTTTACTTACAAAGGACACAGCAACATAGAAAGTCCTCTCAATTATTTGTTGCTTTTGATCCCTCTCATTTAGGACTTCCAGTCTCTAAGAGAACCCTGTCCAATTGGATTACTCAGTGTATTTCCTTCGCCTACCAGAGTAAGAACCTTTCTCTGGAGGGCCATGTCACAGCTCAGAATGTGAGGACCATGGCAGCCTCTATGGCTCATCTAAACTCTGTGTCCATCGACCAAATCTGTCGAGCGGCCACCTGGGCCTCGGTTCATACCTTTACAGCCCATTACTGCTTGGACAAGGACTCCCGCTGGGATGCCTTGTTTGGTCAGGCTGTTCTCAAACACCTGTTCCATACCTAATCAACTCCTACCCCCCATCCCTGGTTAGATGCCCGAGATCCATGGGGGTGAGGTGGAGCCCTTATCAGCGACTCACAACCTTTGGGATCTCCCTGGCATCTCTAGCTGGGGAGTCCCCATATGTGAAGACTCATTCCTTCTTGTTCCTGGAGATAGCACAGTTACTTACCTGTAACAGGTGATCTCTGGGAACAGCAGGAATAAGTCTTCACAACCCACCCACCTCCCCTAGGAGTTGTATCTCTCTATCTATCTTTCCTTTCCTTTCTCTCTCTCTCTTTGTCTCAGCTTAAAACTCGAACTGGAGAGAGGCGGTTAGGAAAGGCGGGAAGGCAGCGCGCAGGCACTGTGGGATGCTCCCAAAAGCTTTCCTTTTGGACGTTGGGGAGCGTTCCCGCGCAGGCTCCGTCGGTACCGACGATACCCATATGTGAAGACTTATTCCTGCTGTTCCCAGAGATCACCTGTTACAGGTAAGTAACTGTGCTTTTCTACACGCAGTTATATACGGAGGAGCTAAATAAGACAGATGAACAGTTGGATCACTACCTACAGGTGCCCTTACCATGTTTAACAGGGGAAGAATCGGAACAGCTTTCGAAGTCCATAGAGGAGAGGGAAGTGGAGGAGGTGATCAAGGGGCTCCCGGCCAATAAGGCTCCGGGGATGGATGGTTTTACTAACAAGTTTTATAAGACTTTTAGCGATGTAGTTTGTGGTCCTCTGACGAGATTATTCAATGCTTTTAAGGAGAGTGAATCTATTCCGGAGACGTTGAGGACGGCAGAGATTACGGTATTGCCTAAGGCCGGGAAGGATTTAAATTTATGTGGATCTTATCGGCCCATTTCCCTTTTGTGTACAGATTTTAAGATATTTACCAAAATATTAGCCAATAGGTTACTCCGGTTTCTGCTGCGATTAGTGCATGAAAATCAATCGGGTTTTGTCCTGAGGCGCCACACGGTAGACAATATGCGGAAGGTGTTAAATGCAGTATGGAAAGGGAGAAGGGGGGATGAGCCGATGATATTATTGACCATAGATGCCGAAAAGGCGTTTGATCGTGTCTCATGGCCCTTTTTATTTAGAGTATTAGAATGAATGGGGATTACCGGAGGTTATTTAAGGTGGGTTAAAGCCATCTATGAGAAGCCATTAGCCAGGATTCGCATCAATGGGGAATACTCCAGGCCGTTTGCCTTGTCTAGAGGTACACGACAGGGGTGCCCTTTATCCCCACTGTTGTTTGTTCTGTCCATGGAGCCGTTGGCCCAAAGGGTGAGGGCGTGCACGGGGATACATGGGGTAAAATGGGGAACTCTGGAATGCAAGGTATCCCTTTTTGCGGACGATCTGTTATTTATGTTGACTAAGCCAAGTGAATCCCTCCAAGAGTTAACTAGAGTATTACATTCGAGCTTTAAAGTGAACGATACTAAGTCGGAAATATTGAATATCTCAGGGGGGGGGGGGGTAGAACAAGCAAAAATAAAGGCCTCATTTCCTTTCCGGTGGGCTAAGCATAGTATCAGATACCTGGGGATTTAACTAACAGCTAGAGAGGCCGATCTATTTAAAGAAAATTATGTGAGGGTTGAAAATGTTATACAGAAAGAGTTGGCCGAGTGGGGAAACAAACAATTATCATGGATGGGGCGGGTAGCAGCTGTAAAAATGATGGCTCTGCCTAAATGGCTGTATCTCTTTATGAATCTTCCTATTGGGGTTCCTAAGGCTTATTTTGCTAGACTGCAGAGAATGGTTATGAAATTTGTGGGAGGGGGGAAGAAAAATAGGGTGGCCACGCGTATAATGATGGAACGGGGAGAATCTGGGGGGATGGCAGTACTGAACCTGTTGAAATATTGGGAAGTGGCACAAATGTGCGCTACCGTGGAATGGGATGCAGAAGTTCCCAAAGAGTGGGTACATATGGAATCTGAGGGGCTAACAGAGGGAAAGATGAGGGATTGGGTGTGGATTCCACGGAAGATTAAATCAAAGTTCCCAGGTAGTAATCCTTACGTAATAAGATCACAAAGGGTATGGAATAAATGGAGAGGTATTTGGCTGGGTGATAGTGGAATCTCTAGACTACTGCCCATTCGGGGGAATCCAGAGTTCCTGCCAGCAGTGGGAAAGTCTGTGTGTGGAAGGTGGGAAACCAATGGATTGCAGAGGGTGGGTCAACTGCTGGAGGGGAAGAACGTAAAGGAGTTTGAGTTGATGAGGGAGTATAAGCTGGATGAGAAAGATGTATATGGCTATATTCAAGTAAGCCACTACTTACAATAAAAGATTATCCCGGATTTAAGGAGGGATATTACCGAAGTAGAGAAGTTCTTTTTGATGGGCAGAAGAGAAGGGTGCTGACAAATTTCTATCGGATGATGGGACGGGAGAGGACGAGGGAGGGGTACCAGAAGGCCTGGGAAGCGGATCTGGGGGTGCAGTGGGACGACCAGACATGGGAGCATATTTATGTGAGTAGGTATAAAGGCATTCTAGCCACAAACTTAATTGAGAATAACTATAAGGTGTTATATAGATGGCACTTGACGCCAGTTAGACTCCATAAAATATATGAATATGTATCGGACCAATGCTGGAGGAACTGTGGGGGGGCAGGGCACATACCTGCATTTTTGGTGGACCTGTGGGGAGGTGCATAGGGTGTGGGCAACTGTAATGGGTTTATTGGGGGAGATTTTGGGGAGGGAGATGGAACTAAGACCGTAGACAGCCTTATTGGGTGTGCAATCCCCTCTCTTAACCATTAACGCTCGATCACTTCGCAAAAAATGGCCAGCAATCACTGAAACAATAATTCATCTTAATCTAGATGTCATCATGATAACTGAGACCTGGCTCTCACCGGAAGATAATACCATCCTCAATCAACTTCTCCCACCCAACTTCGTAACTTTCACAAGCCACAGGCAAAACAAAAGGGGTGGAGGAGTTGCCATCATCACCAGAGCTGACCTTCAATTCAAAATGGTAGAAGCCAGCAATACCAATACCCTTGAAACATTATCGATTTCCAACCACGTTTGCTCCATAAACCTTATTTATAGAGCGCCCTCCACTGATCCAGACAATCTCTCCAATATCATAAACATAGCAACAAATACCCATGTTCCACACAGACCAAGCTGGATACTAGGTGATTTTAACCTACCATCCCTACAGGTCAATCAGGCTGCCGCCTTCACAGAAGCCCTAGATACCTTAGGATACACCCAATTGGTTCATGAACCTACACACACAAAGGGCAACATTCTTGATCTGATATTCGCCCCACAAGTGGTGCTTCAACAAGCACAAAACATCAAGTTATCTCTAACAGCAGTTCCATGGTCGGATCATAAGCTTATTTCATTCCAAATTCCGACCCCTACCAGGTCACAAAGGTCCATCACGAACGAACAAACAATCACAACCTCAAATGCCAGATGTTTTCACCCGTTTAACAAAGAACGCATCCTGGATGAAATAAACTCTCTCCTTGACAATACCCCACAAGACCTGGATGTCCTAATTTCCACATGGAACAGCAAGCTCAGTGCGATCGCAATCCGCCCTCTCACGACTAAAGCCTCAAAGAAAAGACCTTCCGCACCTTGGTTCACACCTGACTTAAAGGCGTCTTTAACTCTCCTACGAAGATCGGAAAAACGCTGGAGGAAATCACGTACCAGCAGCGATCAAGCAGCATACATCCAACCCTTACACACTCATCGCAGGGCTGTAACAGACAAAATGAAACTACATCACACCAACACTCTGAAACGTTCATTAAACAAGCCGCACGACCTCTTTAACCTGGTCAAATCTCTTGCCAGAGAACCGACCCCTGAGCGCACAGAATCTATACACCCTCAGGATTATGCCAACTTTATGCAATCAAAGCTATGCAGAACCGACAAGATGGTGATACCGGACCCCCCTTATGCTCAAGCATGCGCAACGTATCTATCCACCTTTACCACTCCGTCTAAGATAATTATTGAAGACACCATTGCTACCCTAAATACCTCTACTTCATACTCAGATCCATGTCCAGCATTCTGGATAAAAGATCTGCGATCTGACCTTGCCCCAATCTTAGCCAAAATGATGCGACTATCATTTAGCACCGGATCATTCCCATCCATGCTCAAACGGACCTCTGTTAGACCGCTGCTTGAGGACACCAAATTAGACCCTCTAAAGGTCGAGTCTTACAGACCCATATCCAGTATCCCGATGCTCTCTAAAATCATTGAAAAAATAGTATACAGGCAGCTACAAGATCATGTGGACACCTATGCACCTCTAGATCCATCACAACACGGGTTCAGAGAGTCACATGGAGTGGAAACACTACTTACCACTCTCTTCAACACCATAATCTCAGGCATTGACAACTCACGTACAGGTTTCGCACTTATCTTTTTAGATATTGCGGCAGCCTTCGACTCTGTCTGCCACGAGATCCTCCTGATTCGGCTAAGAGAGAAAGGCATCACTGAAACAGCGCTGGAGTGGTGCAGATCTTACCTGTCTGGAAGATGGCAACACGTACGACAAATGGAACCACATCTGAGCCATTCCTACAAAGTCAAGGAGTCCCTCAAGGATCCTCCCTATCATCTCTTATGTTTAACATTTATATCCAACCCATATGTATCATCATTAGACACTTTAATGTGAGTTGCATGATTTACGCCGACGATGTCCTACTTTACCTGCCAATATCCCTGGATTGCCCAGACCTCACCCCAATAACTAAGTGTTTCAATGCAGTATCCGAATGGCTCCTCTCTCAAAATCTGCGCATCCAACATAAGAAAACAGAGGTCCTATTTATCTCTAGAAATCTAGAGTTTATTCCACCTAACCACTTGGAAGTCGACAACGCCAAGCTGCAAGTAAAATCAGCCATACGATACCTCGGAGTCACACTGGATCAGAACCTCGACATGAAGCAGCACATAGCAAAAACAGTAAGAGCGATCTACTTCAAGATCAGATCCCTCAGACACATACGCCCTCTACTCGAGCTGAATGACTTCCGTACCATCTACCAAGCCCTCATCATCCCTCATTTTGATTATGCAAACGCCATCCTACAAGGTCTCCCTAAAGCAACCTTACATCCCTTACAACTCGCCATGAACAGCGCTGCGCGAATCCTTTTAGGAGCACCAAGGAAAGAGCACATCACACCCCTCCTGATGCAGCTGCACTGGCTCCCCATCCAAGCCAGGATTAACTTCAAGATCTTAGTGATGACATTCAAGGCCATCAATGGGTTATCCTCTTCTTCAATATGTGACCTCATACAACAACCCATGCCCAACAGGATAAGAAGAACGGCTGCAACCAACATGCTAGCAATACCAAAAGCTATGACAAGATGCGCCATATCAACTTCAAATAGAGCCTACAGCCTGAGCGCCCCAAGCCTCTGGAACTCCTTACCACCACACATCAGAGCTATCCCCAATTTGAGCCAGTTCAGGAAGGCCTTAAAACACCTCCTCTTTATTAAATACCTCACAGCCTCCCTCGAACCCCAGCCACCAGGTACGAACAACACACAATGAACTCATCTCACATATAGACAGTTACCAATTTCAGTATCCCATTTGTGTACGTAGTTTACCAATTTCAGTATTCCATTTATGTACATAGTTTCCCCCGTTATCCAAGTTGATTGCTCCTGTTCATTGTAATGACCTGACTCTTGTTCATTGTCGGATTCTGTTTTGTTTTATGTAAACCGCGCTGATCGTAAATAGTGCGGTATATAAGAAATGTAAAATAAATAAATAATAAAATAAATAAGGTTGAGGGAGTATTTATTGATTTGGGGTGCGTGGCACTGAGGATCTTGCTGGCTAGGAAATGGAAAACGGCAGCAGTTCCCACACTAACAGAGTTGAAGGGAATGTTGGCACAGATTTATTTGATGAGTAAACTGACAGCACTCAAGAGGGCCAGTCAGAAAAAATTCCTAATGGTATGGGGGAAATACATTCAGTGGACGGCGTTGTTGGAAAATAATTGATGGTGGGGGAGTTAGCGTGTAAGGAGGCAGTTGAGAGGGGAACTCGGGGGGAGGAGGGGGGAGGGGAGAGGGGGAGGTAGTTTGTATCATTAATGGGGGAAAAACACAGACCCTGAGATACGAAGTATGTTGGAAGGTACCCTGTGTGGGGGGATGATGGACTTTCTGTATTGTGGGAAGTATTGTTGTTGCATTTTGTTCAAAAAATTGTTCTGTGGTTTGAAAATAAAATTAAAAAAAAAAATCTAGGGACACAGTCTTAAAATGGGCCTGCACCTTAATGTAAAGAAGACAAAGATCCTGACACCTGGCAAATCAGTAAGTTTATCGTTGGTGGAGAAGAAATTGAAATAGTGGATAATTTTAACCTACTTGGATCAACAATCAATAAAGAAAGGACAAGAAGTCAAGAAATCCAACAACTCATTGCTCTTGGCAGAATGGCTATGAAGGACTTAGACAAGATTCACAAGAGCAGAGATGTCTCTCTCCATACAAAGATTTGACTTGTTCAAGCCATGGTATTTTAAATAACATCATATGGATGCAAAGGTTGGACAGTGAAAAAGATAAACAGGAAGAAAATTGATGCCTTTGAATTATAGTGCTGGCAACAAATATTGTGTATACCATGGACTACCTGAAGAAAAAAAACAGTTAGTACTAGAAGAGATCAAACCTAAGCTTTCTTTAGAAGCTCAGATGATTTCGACTTTCATATTTTGGACACCTCATGCAAAGAGAGAGATCACTAGAGAAAGACGACATGCTTGGCAAGGTAGAAGGTCAATGCAAAAGAGGAAGGCCAGCAACAAGGTGTATCGATACAATAACAGCAGCTATGGGTGCCGCTCTGTCAACAATGAGCCACCTGACTGAAAACTTGAACACAATTTAGGACAGCTATCCAGAGGGTCACCATGAGTTGACACCGACTTGACCGCACTTAACAACAGCAACAACAACATGTCAAAGACTGTACCCTTCTCCTTTTGAGACAGAGAATGAGCCAAGGGCAGAGGAACTTGAGCTCCAACAGTTCCTTTCAGCACCCAAGGAGGCAGTAACTGTGCCGGTGCACCATGTCTTGCAGAGACTACTGCTACAGCTGTGGGAGAATCCCCTCATGGTTCCCGCCTTCAACCAGTGACTAGTCTTGATGAACTGGGTCCAGAAAATGCCAGGCTTTGAGAAGCCCCAGCTATCACGTTGAGTCAGCCTTTTGAAGTGCGTGAAGAGCACCAAGACAAACTCCTTGGTATCCCCAGGGCAGAAGGCCAGGACCCTGGACTCCTTTTAGGGGAGATGCTACCAGGATTCCATGTTGGTGGATTGGATTCTTTCTGACCAGCTGTTTATGGGTATGTTCCTGAGGACATCATGTTGGACCTGGCGGAGTTTGCTTCCTATGTCCCTTCTGACCACCTTGGCTCCTTCTGTGCCCTCTTAGGCCATGGCACAGATTGTTCTAAGTATGCTGTGTGAGCCATATACAATGCCTTCGAGCCCACCTGCAGAGTGGCGATGGTGGGCATTGGTGCCCAGTGGCAGGTCTGGCTCCAATCCTCTGACCTAGAGCAATGAGTCCAGGATAAATTGGCCAACGTTCTCTACTGTAGGGAGAACCTTTTCAGGAAGTGGAATGGAGGAGCAACCTAGTGGTTAGAGTACTGGTTTGGTAAACAAGAAACTAGGATTCAATTCTTTATTCTTTATTCAGCATTTGATTTATCGCATGTTTGACACCATCAGAGCGGTTTACAATAAAGCAAAATGTAATAGTGGCCAAGGCCGAAAACAGAGGAACTACAATTCTTGACAGGAAAGCATAGAAAATCACATCAGAGATAGAGAAAAGGAGGGGAGGTCGGTAAGGAGAAAGAAAGAGTTAAGAGGGGTCAGAAGGATGCAGGCCAATTCCCACTGACACCCCTTGTGGCCTTTGCATGTCACTTAACCCTCCATTGCCTTGGAAGAAAAGCCTGACGATCTATTTCTGGCCACACTGCAAAGAAAACTAAGGAGCTGCTGAGTTTCTGACGGATGCATCCCCCCAGCTTTCAAATAAAGCCTTTCAGAGAAGCCACCACGCATGTGTGTTCTTCTTCCCGCCCAAGGGTGTCATCGTGCTCAGAATCCTTTTTTCTGTAGAGCTCTTCAGACTTCTGTCTGGCTTGTCCCCGGAAAAAGTTGATTTTTCTCTCAGAGTTTCATGCTTCTCTCCGATATTGCACCGGTACTCTTCCTGTCACCGACCTTGTTGCCTTGGCGTCGAGTTCGGGTCTATTTTTGTAGTTTTCTTTTCCTGGCGTTTTTGCACCTTTTTTTCTCCCAACAGGCAGCCTGGAGAGTCTTCGACCTCGCAGGGGTACTTTTTTCTCCCATGGCTACCAGTGGCTTTAAGAAGTGTGATTGGTGCACGAAAATTATGTCTTTGACCGACACACACAACTGCTGCCTCTGCTGCCTTGGGCCAGATCACGACCCGGTAGCCTGCGGTCTCTGCAAAAGGATGTCCAGTAAGGCCCTTAAGAGCCACCAGCAGCAGCACGATACATTTTTCCCTGTGTCCCTGGTGCCTCCAAAGGCCAGGGCCTCGTCTGAGGCCCCGATGTCTCGGGCGGAACTTCCTGAACCCAAGCCCTGTTGTGGGTCCTCAGAAAAAAGGGGTCTCCCTCAAGAGAACCCAGGAAGAAGAAGAAGAAACCTTTGAAGGCAGTGTCCTTGGACGGTTCTGACAGGCCAAGTGCTCCCCAGGCCTGGTCCCGCAGTCCGTACTTTCCTATCTAAACTTCTCGAAAAACTGGTCTTTAATCAGCTCTCTTCTCACTTGGAAGTTGCTCTCACTCTTCATCCACGGCAATCAGGTTTTCGCTCTGGCTATAGCACTGAAACTGTTCTTCTTTCCCTCTATACGAACTTCACACTGCTCACGATCGGGGTCACTTCACTTTAGCTGTTTCCCTTGACCTTTCTGCAGCCTTTGATCTGGTGGATCACCGCACCCTCCTCACTCGTCTTCGGGATGCTGGTCTTTCTGGTACGGTCCTTCGCTGGTTTCACTCTTTTCTTTCCTGCCGCTCTTTCTCTGTAGCTACTGGGTTTTCCTCTTCCCCCTCCACTCCCCTCACCTGTGGGGTTCCCCAGGGTTCTGTCCTTGCCCCTCTTCTCTTTAACATTTTCTTAGCTCCTCTCGCTCTTTTAATACAGCAATTTGGCATTTCCGCGTATTATTACGCGGACGACATTTTTCTTTTGTTTCCTACCGATCCTCTTTCCCCTGATATAACCCCTCTTAATCACTGTCTGACTGCTATTGCTTCATGGTTTTCTTCTAACTTCCTTCACGCAAACCCTGCTAAATCTTTTGCTATCTGGTTCACTTTTGGGAGCCCTTCCCCTGTCTGTGCCCCTTCCTTCTTCTCACAGTCTATTCCTCTCGTTTCTTCACTCCGCTACTTGGGCGTAACCCTCGACTCTTCCCTTTCCTTTAAGGCACACATCTCCTCTGTTGTTCAACGCTCGTTTTTCTCACTTAGGCAACTCCGTGCTAGTCGCTCTTTTCTTTCTCCCTCTGCTCTAGCTACTCTTCTCCTTTCCCTTGTTATGTCTCGTCTGGATTATTGTAATGTCTCCCTAGCTGGTCTCCCCCAAGCCCAATTGTCCCGTCTTCAACGTGTTCAGAATTCCGCTATCCGCCTCCTCACTTATGCCTCCCGCTTTGACCACGTCACTCCTCTTCTTTTACAACACCACTGGCTACCTGTCTCTTTTCGTGTTCAATATAAAATTCTTATTCTTGCACACAAGGCTGTTCGCACCGGTACCCCTCTCTATCTTGCTAATCTGATTCACTTCCGTACATCTCACCGTCTGCTTCGCACTATTCACATTAACCGTATGTCTCTTTCCCTCTCCATCCCAGGCCCACCTTACCTCCACCCGCTCCTCAGCCTTCTACTTCCTGGCCCCCAGCCTTTGGAACTCTCTCCCTCCCTCGCTCCGTGCGGAGGAGTCCTACCAGTCCTTCAAGACCCAGCTCAAGACCTACCTTTTTCAAGTGGCATTTAATCTCCCTCCCTAACCCTCCCTCCTGATACTATTTGTATTTGTACTTGTATTAGTAATTGTTACTGATTTCTGTTCTTTTCTTTTTTTTTTTCTTTCTTTCCTTTCCTTTCTCTTTTATGAATTTAAGTGGCGTTCCTTTTCCTTTTCTTGCAGCCTTATATTTTTTTAATGTTTTTAAATATTTTCGAATATTTTTAAACTGCTAAATTTTATTGTGAACCGCTCAGGTGCCCATGGTGTTGGGCGGTATACCAAGTTTTAGAATAAACATAAACATAAACATAAACATAAACAAGATGTTCGTCCGAGGCTTCGGAAAGGGAGCGGCCTGCAAAGGTCCCCTGAAAGGATCCGACTGCGGACCAGTCTTGTCCCCAGACACCACCCTCATCAAGGATTCCCCTTCGGGGGAGCCGGCATCAGGCCCAAGTCCCTCGGTGTCTGCGCTAAGAGCTGCGGAGCTGTCTGGTCTAGAATCCAGAGTGGCGGCTCTGGTGCGCAGTTTGTCTGCCTTCATGGACCAGCAGTGGGCGCTGTTGTAAGGCACGACCAGTTCATCTGCCCCAACCACTGGGCCCTCGACATCCAAGGCATCCCAAAGGCACAGCTGATCGTCGAGGTCCTTCCATCTCGAGTCGATCCTCGGCCGAAATCGTGCTCCGAGTTCCACTCGATGGGACCATGGTCATCCCTGGCAAGTATGCCAGGTGCCGGCTGCAGGGCATTGGGGGCCTTGAGTCCCGTGGAGCAGCCCTCCTTCGAGTCTTTGATGGACTACTCCGAGTGGGAGACTGAGGATGAGGAGTCCCCTGACACCCATCGCCACCGTGACGTCCCATCTGACTCTCCTTTCTAAGACCCTGGTGTTCCCTATCAAGTGGGAGGATGACCCTCGGGGGGGATGAGTTGGAAATTGTCCAGTGAGAGGCTCTTCCGAGGGAATCGCTCACGGTGCCCATTCCTCCTATCCTGGAACGGCTGATGTTCCAGATGTGGGAGACACCGGCTTCGGTACCGGTAGTGAGCAAATGGCTCGACTCGATGTACAGAGTCTGCCAGAGCCCAGGCTTCCAAAAGTCACAACTGCCGAATAACTCCTTGATGGTGGAGTCGGCCATGTGTCGGCTGAAAAGCCAGAAGACGCACTCCTTGGTGTCCCCTGGCAGGGAGGCCCATACTCTGGATGCCCTCGGCAGAAAGTGCTACTAGGTCTCAATGCTCATCGGCCATATCCAGGCCTACCAGCTGTACATGGGCATGTATCTGAGGGACCTGGCGAAGACTGGGCATCCAAATGGCAGATGAAATTTAATGTGGACAAGTGCAAAGTTATGCACCTAGGAAAAAATAACCCAAACTATGGTTACATGATGCAAGGTTCCACATTGGGAACCACCACCCAGGAAAAAAGATTTAGATGTCATCATGAATAACATGTTAAAACCCTCCGCCAAGTGTGCAGCGGCAGCCAAGAGAGCAAATATAATGCTAGGTACCATAAGGAAAGGAATGGAAAATAAAACAAAGAATATTATAATGCCTCTGTGTTGTTCCATGGTGCGACCGCACCTTGAATATTGCGTGCAATTCTGCTCGCAATATCTTAAAAAGGATATAGCGTTATTAGAAAAGGTACAGAGAAGAGCCACCAAAATGGTAAAGGGGATGGAAGGATACTCCTATGGCTAGAAAGGTTAGGGCTCTTCAACCTGGAAAAGAGACGGCTGAGGGGAGATAAGATAGAGGTCTATAAATTAATGAATGGAATGGAACAGGTAAACGTAGATTGTTTACATCATCAGAATATAAAAATACTAGGGGACATGCAATGAAGCTACAGGGTAACCTGTTTAAGACTAATAAGAGAAAATATTTTTTCACTTAACATGTAATCAAACTCTGGAATTTGTTACCAGAGGATATAGTAAAAGCTGTTAATGTAGCTGGGTTTTTAAAAAGGTCTGGACAAGTTCCTTGAGGAAAGGTCCATAAACCATTATTAAGAGGGACCTGGGATATCACTGCTTGACCCTATACAAGCATTGAGGAACCTGCGTCTTTTGGGGAGACTGCTAGGTACTTATGACCTAGATTGGCCACTGTTGGAAACAGGATACTGGGCTTGATGGACCTTGGTCTGACCCAGTATGGCATATCTTATGTTCTTATGAACTCTCCAGATTCTTAGCTAGTCTCTCTGAGGAACCCTTGCAGTGGTTCAAGAAGCTGGCCAAGGCAGTCTGTGAATGCTCCAAATTCAAGTCTCGAGCGGCCTATGATGGGTTCGACTCAACGGCTCGAGTAGCAGCGGCAGGCATTGGTGCATGCCACCAAGCTTGGCTACAGTCGTCTGACCTCCAGCAGTGGGTTCAGGACAAATTGGTCGATGTCCCCTGCCAGGGAGAGAGCCTCTTTGGCAAACTCATGACCGACAAGGCTGCCAAGTTGGAGAACCGAGTTCATGACGAGGACCAGGCTTTCCAAAAAGACCACTGACCCTTCCCAATGGAAGGGCTCGGGTAAGAAGTCCTTTTACCCGAGGAAGGGAGCTGCTTACAGAAACTACCCACCTTTTCAGGCCTCCCTGGCTCCCCAACAGGGACAGCAGGCCAAGGGACATAGGCATGGCCCTCGTAAGCAGAAGTCTCCAAAACGCCAGGCACCGGCTCCAGCCCAGCCAGGGGGGAGTTTTTGATTCCTTGAGCATAGCCTCTCTACCCCAAGGAGAGCAGCGTAGCCAGGGGGGTGGTTGACCATCACCACTGACTCCTGGGCACTTTGGGTAGTCAAGGAGGGTTACTTCCTCCGCCTGACTCAGACACCTCCCCCTTATTTCCCGGGAGAGCCCCTCAGGTCTCCCCTCCATGGGGACCTTCTGCTGAAGGAGTTGGCAGTTCTCCAGGAACAAGCTGGAAGTCAGTCCTCACTTATAGGTGACATTGGCACCGACGGAGACTGTGCGGAGCAATTCCCCAGCTTTCAAAGAAAGCCTTTGGAATTGCTGCCACGCATACATGGTCCTCTTCCCGCCCAAAGGTGCCATCTTGCTCAGTCTCCCTTTTTCCGCGGAGCCTTTCTGACACACGTCCTCGTCCCTCAAAAAAAGTGTTTTTGTTTTTGGCCTCTGGCCCTTTCTTTTCCGGTAGTACCGGTTCTCTCCCGTCTTTTTTCCCCGAGCGAAGGGACATCCTTTATTCCAGCCTTTTTGGAAAATTTTTTCTCTTCGGGCCTTTTCACGTCCTTTTCAACCACTGGCCTCAAGGGTCTTCAACCTAGCAGGGGCCCTTTTTGCCCCAATGGCCACCAGTTTTAAAAAAATGTGACAGATGCTCCAAAAATATGATGCTCAGACACCCAGGACTGCTGTCTCTGGTTTTCTGGGTGCCGACCATAACCAGGAGCTCTGCTCTCTCTGTAAGAAAATGTCCGCCAAGGCCCTGCTAAGTTGTAAGCAGAAGTCCGATGACATTTTCCGTAAGGCAGCCCCGGAATCCCCGGTGGCATTCTCGGCCGTCCTTCTGCTTACGGGATCCCCCACAGTGGCTCTGTGTTCAAGGCGGCACTCCGATCGGGGGTCCCCTGAAATGGAGAGGCATAAGTAGAAGACGACCTCAAATTCGTTGTCGGGGGGTTCCGGACAAGCGTGAATGTTCTCACGCTTGGTCACTCAGCACTCCCCGGCATTCCCGAGAGTCAGATAAGGAAGGCCTTGAAAGGTACCTCGTACAGACATGGAGGCCTCCGGCGATGGTGCCCGTTCTCCTGAGGGTTGTCCTGGTGAGGACCCCCTCTCCTCTTCCACTCCAGACCCGGTAACCCTGATGTCGGCATCGCAGGGTCCCACGTCCGCCTGGGAGTCCCGAATGCTGGCAACTAGAGCGCAGAGTTTCTGCCTTCTTAACTGCCCAGCAGGCGCTTCTGCCTAGCACGGCTGGCCCGTGCCTCGAGACCGAGGTTCCCTCAAAAGGGACACCTAAACCTGCCCTGGAAACCCCCGAGAGCCGTGGGCCTCGTGAGGGTCCTCAGCGCCAGTCTTGCTCGCCGTCCCATTCATCGGGGTTGAGGTCCTCCAAGGCCATTGCCTCCAGTTCCAAGTGGGCCTCGGCCTCTGGACAGGGCGACCAACCTGACTCTGACAACGTTTTGGACCCCTCGGGCTGGGAGTTGGACGGAGATACCTCCCTGGAGACCCGCGCTCACAGGAACCTTCCTTGGACCCGTCCCTACCCACCTCCCAGAGGCATTCGCCTCCCAAGGACATGTCCTTTCTGGTGTTCGTGCGGGATGTGGCGCATGCCCCCAAGCTGGCTACGCAGGCTGAGGAAGAACTGATGACAGAGGAGTCTCTTAAGTTCCCAGTGCCTCCCATCCTGTCCCGGCTGCTCCTCCGCATGTGGGAGGCATCTTCCTCGGTCCCAATTGTGAGCAAATGCCTCAATGCCATATGTAGGGTCCAGCGCGGCCTGGGGTTCCGGAAGACCCAGCTTCCGCACACCTCCATGGTAGTGAAATCGGCGATGCAGAAGCAAAAGAGCCCAAAGTCACATTCTTCGGTCCTGCCGGGCAGGGAGTCCACAGCCCTCGATGCCCTTGGGTGCAAGGCCTATCAGGGGTCCATGCTGACGTGCTGCATTCAAGCCTACCAACTGTACATGGGCATGTTCCTGCGCGACCTTGCCAAAGACCTTGGCGGGTTTTCCTCAGGTCTTGGGAGAGAACACCTCAGGTTCCAGACCCTCCTGAAGCTGGTCGTGGACTGCTCAAAGTACCTCTCCCGCGCCGCGTATGACATGTTTGCCGGCCACCACCACTTGGGCGGAGGACTCATCAGGCTCCAGCACCAGGCATGGCTCCAGGAGAAGCTCTTGAATGTCTCCTGCCTTGGTGAACAACTGTTCGGCAAGCCCATGGAGAATAAGGCTGCCAAAATTGAAACGGAGTTCATAACTTGAACCTGCTTCTCGCGTAAGACTTCTTCTCTCCCACAGAAGAAGCAGCAAACAAAGAAGACGTTCTTCCAGAGACAGGGACTCCCCTACCAGTGATATCCGCCCTACCGGCCCGCTCTCGCACCGACCACTGGCTCGCAGGGTAAGGGGGGAGCTCATGGCCATTGCAAGCCTAAAGGGCTCAAAGCCCGACCACCGGTCCCACCCCAACCCGCTCAGGGTTTTGACACTGAAGGCATAGCAACTCGCCCCCCGGTGGCACTTCCGCCTGTGGGGGGATGCCTGTCTCTTTTCGCCCTCCAATGGGTGTCAATCACTTCGGACACCTGGGTCCTCAGGGTGGTCCGGGATGGTTATCGTCTTCACCTGAACATTTTATTTATTTTATTTATTTATTACAGGCTCTTATATACCACTCTATTCAGCATCAGCGCGGTTCACAATATAACAACAGACCAGAACAATAAACTGTTTGGTTTTACAGAGAACAGGTCAGAGAACTTGGATAAAACATGGGGAAGTCATTACTGCAACTATTTACATGAGTATTTACATGTATATACACAACAGGATTTATTCTTAGTTTGGGTAGTGTTCGAGATTGGTTGGATGGTCTAGTAATATTGGGGAAAAAGGTGGGATTTGAGTGTCTTTCTGAAAAGAGATAGATCGCTGATAGCCCGAATCTCTGGAGGTAAGGCGTTCCAGCACTTAGGGGCATAGAAGCTGAAGGCCCTGTTAGATGTCGCTGATAGGCATTTTGTGGCTGCTTTAGGGATAATTAGCACATTAGTTGATATCGTTCTCCTAGATCTGTTGGGTGGAACGGTCTGAATGAGGTCTATTAGAGAGGAGGAAGTGATGCTTTTAGTGGCCTTGAAGGTGAGTAATAATGTCTTGAATAATAGTCTGCCATGTATGGGGAGCCAGTGGAGTTGCTTTAGGATGGGTGTTACATGGTCCCTTCTTGATGCTCCGTAGAGGACTCTAGCAGTGGTATTCATGGCGAGTTGCAAAGGGTTTAATGTAGAGTGTGGGAGGCCTTGAAGAATGGCATTAGCATAGTCAAGGTGGGGTAAGGTTAAGGCTTGAAATATAGTTCGGAAGTCATCAGGATCAAGCAGGGGGCGAAGATGGCGGAGTGTCCGGATCTTGAGGTAGATTGCTCTGACTACGTTGGTTATATGAAGTTTCATATCCATGCGTTGGGCCAAAGTGACCCCAAGGTATCGAATGGAAGGTTTTGATTGGAGCTCGGCTTCTTTCACCTTTATCTGGGATGGGGGGGGTGAAAAGTGGGTCCCTAGTGATGAAGAGAACCTCAGTCTTCTTGTGTTGAATTCGGAGGTTCTGAGATTGAAGCCATTCAGACACTGCATCAAAACATTTGGCTAGCGGAGAAAGCTCCATAAGGACTGTGGAGAAAGGCATGTATAGAAGGATGTCGTCCGTGTATATCAAGCATTCGACCTTGAAAGACCTGATGATATTGCAGACGGGCTGTATGTATATATTGAATAAGAGTGACGATAAGGATGATCCTTGTGGTACGCCTTGCTTTTGGTGGTAAGATGTGGAAGTTGCGGTTCCTGAGGTCACGTACTGCCATCTCTGATCAAGGTATGACTTGCACCAATCCAGAGCAGTGTTGTTGATGCCCTTTTCTTTTAGTCGCCCTATTAAAAGATCATGATTTACAGAGTCAAAAGCCGCAGCAATGTCCAAGAAGATAAGAGCAAAGCCTTGGCAGATGTTGTCAATGCCTGTGATGATGATGTTGCAGAGAGTGGTAAGGAGGGTTTCGACACCGTGGAACTCTCTGAAGCCATGTTGGCAGTGGTCCAGAGGGGAGGCGGTGTCGATGTGGTCCTGTATTTGTCTTTGAGCTTCCTTTTCAATTATTTTAGCTAGAAGGGGTATACTAGCTATGGGTCTATAAGATTCAACTTTTTGTGGGTCGAGTTTGTGGTTTTTCAAGAGGGGTTTGATGGATGTTCTCTTGAGGGCTGATGGGAAGGAACTGGTTGTAAAGGATAAATACATCATTCTAGTGATGATGGGGCTGAGATCTTGGCGTAGCTCCTTTATCCAGTGGGCTGGGCAAGGGTCAGTTTGTGCAGTGGTGGTGTTTAGGGCAGCGATAGTGTCCTCAACATGTTTTCTGGACGGTGTGGAGAACATAGATAGGTTTGCTATGCATACGGTGTCTTGAGAAGGGATTGTTGCAATGTTGTTGGTTTGAAGCAGCTTGGATTGCAGATAATCAGCGAAAGCTTGGGGTTGAATGGGTTCAGGTTGTTCTGGTGATGGTTCCTTAGATAAGGTCTTGACTAAATTGAAAAGATCACGTGGTTTATTTAGTGATCTTTTCAGCGTATCGGTATGGAATTGTTTCATCTTGGTCATGACTGACTCTCGGTGCGCCGATAGATGTACTTTGTAGGCTGCTTGGTCTTCTGAGGAGTGTGAGCGACGCCATCGTTTCTCCAGTCTTCTTAGGTGTGTGAGGGAGGCTCGTAGGTCAGGGGAGAACCAAGGAGAGGATTTTCTTTCTTTGGGTTGTTACTCTGGATTGGTTGCAGTGCAATGGTACTGATAGTGCTGTTCCAGGTGGTGATCAGATTTTCGAGATTGAGAGAAGTGTCATGGAGGAGAGGGAGGGTTTCAGCAAGAATATGTTCTTTGTTGAAGGTTTTGAATTTCCGAGATGTTACTTTTGTTGAGTCAATGGAGTTTTTGTTGATGTGTGATGACTGCTTGCCTTTGATGAGGAAGGTGATTAAGTTATGGTCTGACCAAGGTACTGGGGTTACAGATGTGTCAAGTTTATTGTTGGAATCAAGGGCTGTCAGAGGGGCAAAGATCATGTCAAGGATGTTTCCTCTCTTGTGCGTGGGAGCTTCGACAATTTGCTTGGACAATTTGCTTGTAGCCCAGCTCATTGATTGCTTCAAGGAGGGCTGAGGCGTGGCTGGGGTGCAGTGTTGGGAGATTGAAGTCTCCTAGTATCCAGTTGGGAATGCTGGGCTTGAGTGTGTTGGCTGCTAGGTCTAAAATGTTAGGAAGATCATCTGTGGAGGGTGAGGGTGCTCTGTATATCAAATTGATGAAGCACTGCTCATTTGTGATGGTTATGACGTCCATGCTGTTTGAGCTTGTGGAGTCCACGGTGTGGAAATTTAGGTCATCCTTGGTAAGTATGAGAATGCCTCCTCCTCTCTTGCTCTCTCTATGTTGGGAATGGACGGAGAAGTTGGGGGGTATGAGTTGGTTAAGGATTACATTATCCGCATCAGATAACCAGGTTTCGGTTATCATGAGGATATCTAGATTGTAAGAAGAAATTGTGTCGGCGATAACTGGCCATTTCTTGCGGATAGACCGTGCGTTTATGAGAGCACAGTTTATGCAAAGGGGTTGAGGAGACATGCTTCCTCTTCCCCAGTGGAGCCTTTTCGGCTTCCCTCGCACCAGGCTTGCTTGTAACAGGAGCTAACCAACCTCCTCAGCCAGCGGGCGGTTGAAAAGGTACCACCGCATCTCCGAGGTCGAGGGTTCTACTCCCGATACTTGTTCAGAAGAAGACGGTGGGCCTACGCCCCATCCTTGATCACAGGAACCTAAACAAGTTTCTGGTGCAGGAGAAGTTCAAAATGCTATCGCTTGGTGTCCTGTTGCCCTTTCTCCAGGAGGGCAATTGACTGTGCTCCTTGGACCTCAGGGACACTTACGCCCACATTCTGGTCCACCCCAGCACAGGCAGTACCTGTGCTTCAGGGTGCAGGGACAGCGCTGCCAGTACAGGGTGTTCCCCTTCGGGCTCGCATTTGCCCCGCGGGTCTTCACCATGTGCCTTTCTGCGGCTGCTGCCTGCCTCTGGCGGCAGGACATACCCGTTTTTCCTACCTAGACGATTGGCTCATCATGGGGGCATCGGCCGGGGAAGCCCGCCTTGTGACATCCTGCATGATCCTCCTCCTTGAACGCCTCGGCTTCCTGGTCAATTACTCCAAGTCCCATCTCGAACCAGTGCAGACCCTGGAGTTCATTGACGCACTCCTCGACATGGAGTGGGTGACCGCCTTCTTGCCCTGGGACTGTGCGGATCTTCTCTGCACCCTGCTGGCCAAGGCCCAAGACAGGGCTCGGATTCCGGCGTGAGCCATGTTGCGCCTCCTGGGGCACATGGCCTCCACCGTTCACGTTGTTCCCCACGCCCGCATGCACATGCAGACGGCTCAGTGGTGCCTCAGGGCACAATGGAGCCAGCCCTCCGGCCGCCTCCAGGACCCTGTCCGGTTCTCCCGCAGTCTTTACACCTCCCTGGATTGGTGGCAGGATCCCTGAAGCCGCCTTCGAGGAATGCCCTTCCAGGCCCCGCAGCACGAGCTCGTCCTGACAATGGATGCCTCCCTGCCGAGCTGGGGAGCCCACTGTGGCGACCTACGCACTCAGGGACAGTGGTCGCTCGAAGAATTTCAACAGCAGATGAATCTGCTCGAGCTTCGGGCAGTCCGATGGGCCCTGAGGTCCTTTGAGTACCACCTGAGGGGGAAGTTGGTGTTCGTGCAGACCGACAACTGGATTGCCATGTTCTACATAAACAAGGAAGGGGGAACAGGTTCCCACCCCCTCTGTCAGGAGGCGGTCCTCCTTTGCCGTTCTCCGGGGCATGACCCTCAGAGCAATCTATTTCTCGGGCCAGGAGAATGTCCTCGCAGACAAACTCAGCAGAATCCTCTGCCCACACGAGTGGCACCTGAAACCGGAAGTGGCAAGCCTCTTATTCCATCGGTGGGGGACTCCATCAGTGGACCTGTTTATTTATTTATTTTACATTTCTTATTTACCGCACTATTTGACATCAGCGCGGTTTCATCGAACACAAAAATTCAGCACAAAAACAAGTGTCTGAGTTACAGTAAACAGGGTCAATAAACTTGGATAACAAGGTAATTATGAATCACAGGAAGGTTTGCCAGTACGATGAACGCACAGCTTGTGATAAGGAAGCTTATCATAGTTCAGGAAGGAGCTATAAAAGAGGTGAATTGGCACTGAACAAGCAACCTGTCTTTGCTGGTAGAAATACTAAAGCAGAATGTTTTCATAAAAGACTACCAGTCCCAGAATGCACCAGGTTTCAAACAGCCTCTAGAAGAGCTGAAGTGGGGAAACGTGTGTTCAATCAGGAGAGCTATGAGGTAATCCCCAATCACTCATCTACAAGGCTGTGCTAGGGTGGAGTATCCCTCTAAACAAGTTAAAAGTAAAACATATTCTACACAGAATCAGATGAGGAACTCAGAGTCCAAGGACAGAGGGAGTTCAAGATCAGGAAGCAGCGACAACGTGGAAGGAAGAAGAGAAAGACATCTTGGAGGTCTAAAGAAGGAGCCCACAGCAGTACGTGTGTTGGGAGTCATTCCAGAGGCAAGCATACTCCATTGGACGAGGAAGCCAGAGGAGTGGGGTTACAGAGCCAGGAATTCCCAGACGGCACCTTTGAGGGAGACGGCTGCATTTGGAAGGGGCCCTGAGACCAGTGCAAGAAGGTATGTGAAGAGAGACCCAGTGTCCAGGGATCTTGATTGGAAGGCTGGACATAAAAGCTGGACTACTTACTGGCCAGGATATCTGGAGAGGAAACCTAACAGTAAAGGAAGCTCAGGTATGAACACTGATCTATGCCCTAGCTCTTCACTTGGAAGTCAGCAGGGAAACAACTATGATCCTGAGAGTGCTCCATTAAGGAATTCCTCTGAGCCAGACCATGATATTGAATTCTATGATATTTGAAGAAGAAGGAGATATTTTAAATGATCAGAATGAATACATGGATTGCTCTCTAACTAGGCTGCTGTGGTAAAATACTTTCACAAATACAACAACCAACAAAAGGAACTATAACTTGTTCTTTTATATACCCAGAAAAGCCTGCAAGAAAGCTTTAGGGTAGGATTTGAGCCACGTAGAGAAAGTGAACCAGCAAAGGGGTTTGCAGCTGGTTAATTATTGGTAATTAAGCCATGCACAGTTGCACGTGAGCTCTGAAAGGCAACTACTGTTTGTGTGTGAAAATAGAAGAAAGTTATCCTTGAAAAAGAACAGTTTTTGGTTACTTTTGGGTTTTGTTTTTTGCTTTTGGAGCACTGCTAAAAGATATTAGCAGGAGCCCTTAAAAAAGACCTTTTCTGTTTTCCCATCAAGGTCTTTATTATTTGATTGCTTAAGAAGTTCAGTTGCTTATATCATGATTTGTTTTTCCTAAGTACAATACTGAAGCAAGTGTCCTTTTGTGTTACCAAGTAAATCTGTGTGGGAGAATTAACCCCATGAATAAAATATATTTTTCTTTGCTTACACTCGAGCAACACAACTCATTATTTTGTGAACGGCTGATTCTGGTATGAATGGACTACATTCCCCACAATCCTTTGCAAGTCATAATAGTATTTTGCCTTTGCCAAGACTGTGGACATTCACGCCCAGCGCCCCCGTTTACAAGCTTCCCCGCTTCTGCTGACCGGTTCCACACCCAAGCAGGGTGGCTCCTGATGCGTTCCTCTTGAATTGGACCTCCGGACTTCTTTACGCCTTCCCCCCACTCCTCTCATTGCGAGGACCCTACACAAGTTCCAGCGGGAGTGAGCTTCAATGATTCTCGTGGCTCCTTCATGGCCTCAACAGCCTTGGTTCCCGCTTTTGCTCTGGCTCTTGTCCGAGCCTCCAGTCTCCCTAGGCTGCGCCCCCGAGCCTGCTAACAAAGGAGGTGGGACGGGTGCTCCACCCGAACCTGGCCTCATTGTCCCTTACAGCCTGTCGGCTGAACGGGTCTCCTTAGCCCCTCTATACCACCCGGGGGAGGTCGAAGAGGTCCTCCTCACGTCAAGGAAGGACTTGACGAGGCAAGCATGTGTCTTTAAGTGACGGTGTTTCTCAACCTGGTGCTCCGATCTCCAGATCGACCCGTTCTCCTGCTCTCTCCGGTGGGTTCTCCAGAACCTTCTCCACCTCTCGAAGGAAGGACTGTCCAACTTGGTCAGGGTACACCTGAGTGCCACCTCGGCTAACCACCTCCCCATCAAGGGTAAGCCCCTCTCGGGGCAGCCCGTGGTCTCCCACTTCATGTGGGGCTTCTTACTTTCCAAGCCTCCCATCCGGCCTCCTCCAGCGGGGTGGGACCTGAACATCGTGCTCTTGCAGCTTACATGACCACTTTTCAAGCCGATGGTGACATGCTCGCTTTGGCACCTCTCCTGGAAGGTAGTCTTCCTGGTGGCTGTGACCTCAGCTTGGCAAGTCAGCGAACTCCAGGCCTTCATGGCTGAGGCTCCCTACACCAGGTTCTATGGGAACAGGGTGGTCCTCCGTACCCACCCCAAGTTCCTACCGAAATTGGTCTCGGACTTCCATCTCAATCAGGAGATAGTCTTGCCGACCTTCTTCCCGAGATCTCATGCCAACCGGGCATCGGCGTTCTTACATACTCTCGACTGCAAGAGGGCTCTCGCCTTCTACCTGCAGCACACCCGGGTTCATCTCAAGTCCGATCAGCTCTTTGTTGCCTACTATCCCAACTGCTTGGGGCATGCAGTCACCAAGCGCACCCTGTCCATCTGGGTGGTGGACTGCATCGCCTTCGCCTAGGGGAAGGTGGTGCCCTGCTGGATTGACGTGTCACCGCACACGGTGTCCGGGCCAAGGCAGCTTTGCTGGCTTTGCTGCATTCAGTGCCTCTAACGGATATATGCCGGGCTGCAACCTGGTCTTCAGTGAACACTTTTGCTTTGCACTGCTGCCTGGAGAGGGAGTCCTGCCAGGACATCGCCTTCGTCCAGGCTGTACTTCGTAATCTGTTTGGGGTATAAGCAACTCCTGCCCTCCTACCCTTCTTCGGTGGCTACCAGAGCTTCACCCTGGGGACCTGAGGACTCGTGCTCCTTTGGGCATCGGCTTCTGCTCATGGACTCGCGGAGGCGTTTTTGGGTTACAGGTTCGGTAGCCTATAGTTTGGGAGTCCCATAAGTGAGGACTGACTTCCTGCTTGTTCCTGGAGAAAGCGTAGTTACTCATCTATAACAGGTGTTCTCCAGGGATAGCAGGAATCAGTCCTCACTACCCTCCCACCTCCCCTGAAGAGTTGCTATTTTTATCCTTCCCTTGCCATCTGCTTAATAGGGCTCTAGCTAGGGGATCTGACTGAGCAAGATTGGCACCTTTGGACGGGAAGAGGACCACGCATGCGCGGCAGCAATCCCAAAGGCTTTCTCTGAAAGATGGGGAATTGCTCCGCGTGGGCTCTGTCGGTGCCGATGCCACCCATAAGTGAGGACTGATTTATTTATTAGCTTTTATATACCGCGCTATTTAGTATCAGAGCGGTTTACAGTAAATGTGAACAGTCAGGCTGTCCCTGGAGAACACCTGTTATAGGTGAGTAACTACGCTGTCTTCTAGAGGACAAAGCGGTGGAACCGTTGCTCCACAATCTCAAGGGCAAGGGTTTCTACTCCAAGTACTTCCTTGTGCCAAAAAGGACAGGGGGCCTAAGACCCATCTTCGACCTGCGCAACATCAACAAATTCTTTGTGAGGGAGAAGTTCAAGATGCTCTCCCTTGTAATATTGCTGCCATACCTCCAGCAGCGAGATTGGTTATGTTCCTTAGACCTCAAGGATGCTTTTACTCACATCCTCATTCACCCCAACCACAGGCATTACTTGCGGTTTGTATTGGGGGGGGGGCAGGCATTTTCAGTATAGGGTGCTCCCCTTCGGCTTGGCCTCGGCCCCAAGAGTCTTCTCAAAATGCCTGGCAGTTGTGGCCACCTTCCTCCGCCTCCAGGGGTTCTTTGTCTTCCCCTACCTGGATGACTGGCTCGTAAAGGGAGGCATGGCCTCGGAGGTGCAGCAGGCAACTGCACGCACCATCCAGGTCCTGCAACACTTTGGGTTTGTCATAAACTGCCCTGTCTCACCTCCTCCGACACAGTTTCTGGAGTTCATCGGAGCAAAGCTAGACACTCAAGAGTCAAAGGCCTTCTTGCCCAGGGACCGTGCCGACCATCTCAGGACTCTGGCACGGGATATTCAGTACCGTCCCTCAGTGCCCGCCTGGCTTCTTCTTTGCCTCCTCGGGAAGATGGCCTCCCATGCTCCATGTCACCCCAGACGCTCATCTCCACATGAAGGCGGCACAGTGTTGCCTCTGGGACCAGTGGTCTTAGGCCACGGGTCACCTCCGAGACAGAGTCTCTGTAACCTGCCTACAGGCGGATTCCCTGGTCTAGTGGCAGTCTCTCCAGCATCTCGAGGTGGGCATGCCTTTTCAGGCTCCAAGCCCCTCAAGGGTCCTCACCACGGGCGCCTCCCTGTTCGGCTGGGGAGCACACTGTGGAGAGCTCTGTACCCAGGGCAACTGGTCACCAGGCGAGAACACCCAGCAGATCAACCTTCTGGAGCTCTGAACCATATACTTAGCCCTGCGAGTCTTATGCTACCACCTGCATCACTAGCCGGTGCTAGTCCAGACAGACAACCAGGTGGCGATGTTCTACGTGAACAAACAGGGGGATACGGGATATGATCCTGTGCTTGTACGCAATCTAGCAGGGTATCCTGTGATCAGTGTACCTTCCAGGCTGAGCAGCCACACGAGTTGCAGCTGGATCCCAGGGTAGCCAGTCAGCTTTTCTGGCTCTGGGGGGAACCCGTGATGGACCTGTGCGCCAGCCTGGACAACTTCCAGTTGCCCCGCTTCTGTTACCAGCAGGCCCACCCCTCCAGGGTGGCAGCGGACGCGTTCCTTGTCTCGTGGTCGGAAGGCCTCATGTACACCTTCCCTCCCACACCGCTGATTGCCAAGACATTCAGGACCCTCCGCAACAAGGCCTCGCTCATCCTGATAGCCCCTTGATGGCCCAGGCAACCGTGGTTCCCGTTGCTCCTCTGGTTGACAGCGGAGACCCCATCCCCTTGTGGACTTCTTTGGGATGCCTCTCTCAGGAGGGGGGCTCTCTTCCGCACCCCAACCTGGGGTCCCTGTCGCAGACAGCATGGCTGCTGAGAGGATGACTCTGGCCCCTTTCAACCTTTCGGTGGAGGTAGAGGACATCCTGCTGGCCTCTCGCAAGGCCTTTACTCAAGTGGTGCTGGTTCTCGAATTGGTGCTCCGAGCACGGGGCTGACCCGCTATCCTGCTCCATGGGACTGGTGTTATAGTACCTTCTCCACCTCTCTCATTCTGGACTCAAGTCTAACTCTGTCCAAGTGCATCTTAGTGCCCTGGCGGCGCACCATCACCCAGTGGATGGTAAGCCCCTCTTGGTCCAGCCTTTGGTGACCTGTTTTCTTTGGGGTCTGCTCTTATCGAAGCCCCCGGTTCTTTTTCCGGCAACCGAATGAGACCTCAACGTAGTGTTGGGGCAGCTCACTTGCCCACCCTTCGAGCCTTTGGCTACCTGCCATCTTTGCTACCTTTCTTGGAAGATGGCTTTCCTGGTTGCTCTTGCCTCCACTCGCAGAGTTAGCGAGCTTCAGATTCTTGTGGCGGAGGCACCTTATACCAGGTTCTACAAGAACAGGGTGGTGCTTCGCACGCACCCCAATGTCCTGCCGAAGTTAGTATCACCCTTCCATCTCAACCTGGAAGTAGTGCTCCCTACCTTCTTTCCAAGACTTCACTCCAGTCGGGTGGAAACTGTTCTTCACATCTTGGACTGTAAAAGGGCTTTGTCCTTCTATATCCAATGCACTCAGGGCCCCCGCAAAGCTTCTCAGCTTTTCATTTCCTACGATGCCAGTAGGCTGGGGGAGGTGGTGACCAAGCGTACGCTGTCCAACTGGGTGGTGGACTGTATCACCCTCACTTATGAGCCACGCAGGGCTCCCACTGGAAGGCCACATCACTGCGCACTGTGTCAGGGCCATGGTGGCCTCGGTGGCAAACTTGCATTCTGTCCCGATGGTGGACATCTGCCGGGCCGCCATCTGGTCTTCAGTCCATACCTTTGCAGCTCATTACTGCCTGGAAAGAGAGTCCCGACGGGACAGTGCCTTCGGCCAGGCTATGCTTTGAAACCTGGACACCTGTCACCACTGCAACTTCCCCTTGGACTTGCCACTTTCCAAACCTTGGCGTCAGTCCCCGCCCGAGGACATAGCGTTCCTTGACTTTGTGCAGGATATGTCAAAGGCCCTAGCATTCCCAATGGAATCGGAAGAGGACCCTCGGATGGAGCAACTAGAAAGCCTCCAATACGAGACCCCACCAAGAGAATCGCTCATTCCTCCCATCCTGTAACGGCTAATGCTCCGTATGTGGGAAACATTGGTTTTGGTGCCCGTTGTGAGCAGGTGGCTCGACTCAGATTATCGGGTCTGCTGGAGCCCTGGCTTCCAGAAGGCACAGTTGCCGCATAGCTTCATGGTGGTAGAGTCAGCCATGCATCGGCTGAAGAGCCATAAGATGCACTCCTCTGTGCCCCTGGGTAGGGAGGTCCACACTCTGGATGCCCTCGGCAGAAAGTGCTAACAGGACTCGATGCTTATCGGCCAGATCCAAACCTACCAGCTGTACATGGGCCATGTACCTGAGAGACCTGGCGAACGAACTCGCTGGGTTCTCAGCTGGTCTCTCCGAGTAACCCCTGCAGCGGTTCAGGAACCTGACCAAAGCCGCAAGTGCTCCAAATTCATGACTCGAGCAGCCTATGACGGCTTCGAGTCTGTAACTAGAGGAGCTATGGCAGGCATCGGTGTCTGACGCCAGGCGTTGCTACAGTTTTCCCGACCTCGAGCAATGGGTTCAGGACAAATTGGTTGATGTCCCATGCCAAGGGGAGACCCTCTTTGGCAAACCCATAACAAAAAAGGCTCCTGAGTTGGAGACAGAGTTTGTGACTAGGACTAGGCTCTCCAAGAAGACTGCTGTCCTCCCCAATGAAAGGACTCTGGTAAAAAGCCCTTTTATGTGAGAAAAGGGGCTGCTTACAAAAATTACCCACATTTTCAGGCCTCCTCAGCAGGGTCAGCATGCTAAGGGTCAGGGGCATGGCCCTTGTAAGCAGGAGGCTCCCAAGCCCGAGGCATTGGCTCCGGCCCTGCCTGAGGGAGAGATTTTGACTCCTTGGGTATAGCCTCTCTAACCCAGGAGGTCAGCAGCCCACAAGGGGACATCTGATCGACACTGCCCACTTGTGGCCGGCCATCCCCACCGATTTCTGGGCACTTCAGGTGATCAAGGAGGGCTACCTCCTCCACCTGGCATGGACAACCCCCCATTTCTCCAGGACCAAGCAGGAAGTCAGTCCTCACTTATGGGTGACGTCGGCGCCGACGGAGCCCTCGCGGAGCAATTTTCCCCAGCTTTCAAAGAAAGCCTTTGGGAATTGCAGCGCGCATGCGCGGTCGTCTTCCCGCCCGAAGGTGCCATCTTAGCCAGTCTTCTTTTTTCCGCGGAGCCCTACAGACGTCCCCGTCTTGTCCCCGCGAAAAAGTTGATTTTCTTCTTTATTTTATCCTTTTTCTTTCGGTTCGACGCCGATCGTTTTCCCGCCCGGACTCGCGACGCCGGTCTCGAGTCCTCTTACTTTTTTTCGGTTTTTCTGACTTAGTCAGCTTTCGTTTTCGTTTTCCCTGGTAGCCCGGTCCTTTGACCTCGCAGGGGCCCTTTTTCCCCCGATGGCTGCCAGTGGGTTTAAGCGGTGTGGTCGGTGTGACCGAAATATGTCACTAACCGACACACACGACTTTTGCCTCCGCTGCCTGGGCCCGGATCATGAGGAACTGATCTGTGGGCCCTGCAGCAAACTGTCCTCAAAGGCGTTGAGAAGTCGGCGGCATCAGCGTGAGAGAATCTTCGCTGACCCCAGCCGTACCCGGACCTCGTCGGAGGCCTCCGTGTCGAAAGGCTCCAGCTCGGACCGTCGCCGGAGCTCCTCCGACCGGGGTTCTCCCTCCGGGGACCATCGTCGGAAGGAAAAACCCGCGAGGGCGGCGTCGGTGGACGCTCCTGGCTCCGCGAGGGCCAGGTCGCATAGCCCCGACAGCCGCCCCGGGTCCTTGGAGAAGGAACACATCCCGAAGCGACCTCGCCTGGAGTCGGAGATGCCTGCCCGGGTAAGTCCTGTGGTCCTTCTGGACTCGCCTCCGCGACAGCCGACGTCGGGCCCGACGCCGTCGGGGCCCGAGTCGGGGGCTGCTGGGTCACCTGAGCTCGGACTCAGGTTGACGGCCTTGGAGAGCAGACTGTCTGCCTTCATGGACCAGCAGAGGGCACTGCTCGCTGGCTTCGCTGGCGTCGCTGCCCCGACCGCCGGGACGTCGACGTCCAAGTCGACCCCGGAGACCGAGCCGATCCTCGAGTCGATGAGAACTCGAGTCGATCCTCGGTCGAGGTCGCCCTCGGCCTCCCGTTCGGGACCGAGGTCGCCGACGCCGACTCCCTCGGCGTCGGGGCGGCTGGCGCCGCACCCTGCCCGGGCCGACCCCACCGAGTCCTCGTCGGAGTCGGTCTGGGAGTCTGAGGAGGAAGAGTCACCTGATTCTTTCCGGACTCGGTGTGTCCCATCGGACTCACCGGAGTCCGAGCCTCGGAAGCAGTCCCCCCCGGAGGATGCCCGGTTCTCGGACTTCGTTAGGGATATGGCCAAGGCTTTGGCCTTCCCTGCGGATCCCGAGGAGGAGCCTCGAGCCGAAGAGCTCGACGCCCTCCAGTATGACTCTCCCGCGAGGGAACATTTTACTGTGCCGGTTCCTCCTATGCTGGAACGACTACTCTTCCGCATGTGGGAGAGTCCGGCCTCCTCGCCGGTCCTGAGCAAGCGGGTCGATTCTATCTATCGAGTCCGCAAGAGCCCTGGCTTTCAAAAGGCACAGCTGCCACACCATTCCATGGTAGTGGAATCGGCCATGCATCGTCTTAAGAGCCAGAAGATGCACTCCTCGGTGCCTCCTGGCAGGGAGGCCCGTAACCTGGATGGCCTTGGCAAGAAGTGCTTCCAGGGCTCTATGCTCGCATGTCGTGTCCAGACTTACCAGCTATACATGGGCATGTATCTCCGGGATCTGGCTAAAGAGCTAGCCGGATTCTCCGCTGGTCTCTCCGAGGAGCCCTTGCGGAGGTTCCTAGCCTTGTCCACGGGCATTCGGGAATGCTCAAAGTTCATGTCCCGGGCAGCCTATGATGGCTTTGAAGCCTCGGCTCGAGTAGCCGCAGCCGGCATCGGTGCCCGCCGACAGGCTTGGCGCTGGGGAAAATTGCTCCGCGAGGGCTCCGTCGGCGCCGACGTCACCCATAAGTGAGGACTGATTCCTGCTGCTCCTGGAGAACACCTGTTACAGGTGAGTAACTACGCTTTCTTTCTGGGAGAGCCCCCTAAGTCTCCCCTTCACCAGTACCTTCTACTGCAGGAACTTGCAGGCCTTCTCAAGGACAAGGTGGTGGAACCAGTACCCCAACATCTCAGGGGCAAAGGATTCTACTTCAGGTATTTCCTCATGCCAAAAAGAACAGGGGGCTAAGGCCCATCCTGGATCTGTGGAATCTGATCCAGTTCCTGGTGAGGGAAAAGTTCAAGATGCTCTCCCTTTGAACATTACTGCCTTACCTCCAGCAGGGAGATTGGCTATGCTCCTTGGATCTGAAGGATGCTTATACCCAAATCCTCATTCACCCCAACCATAGACAGTACCTCTGCTTCATGGTGAGGGGAGGCCACTACCAGTACAGGGTACTACTCTTCCGCCTGGCATCCGCCCCCGGCATCTTCACCAAATGTCTGGCAGTAGTGGCTGCCTACCTCCGCCTCTAGTTGGCATTTATCTTCCCCTATCTGGACGACTGACTCATAAAAGGAGGCATGGCCACAGAGGTGCAGCAAGCCACGGCACATACCATCCATGTCCTACAACATCTGGGGTTCATGATAAATCATCCCAAGTCCCATCTCCTCCCGACACAATGTGTGGAGTTCATAAAGGCAAAGCTGGACACTGTTCAGACAAAGGCCTTTCCTCCCGTCTCAGGGCACTAGCCGCAGAAGTACAACACCGTCCCTTGGTATCGGGTCGGTTGCTGCTGTGCCTACTCAGGCACATGGCCTCCACAGTCTGTCACCCCAGATGCCCGTCTGCACTTGAGGGTTATGCAGTGATGTCTTTGAGACCAGTGGACCAGGCCATGGGCCGACTCCAAGACGGAGTCTGTGACCCACCAGTTTGCGGAATCTCTGACTTGTTGGCAAAACCTGCAATACCTTCAAGTAGGGATGCTCTTCTAAATTCCAAGTCCCCGAAAGGTCCTCACAACGGACACCTCCCTGCTGGGATGGGGAGCCCACTGTGAGGAACTTCGCATCCAGGGTAGCTAGTCTCAGGCTGAGGGCTATCAGCAGATCCACCTTCTGGAGCTTCGGGCAATATATCTAGTCCCCCACACATTTTGTCACCGCCTGAGGCACCAGTCGGTGCTGATCCAAACGGACAATCAGGCGGCAATGCTCTCTGTGAACAAGCAGGAGGGCACAGGGTCTCTCACCCTCTGCTGCGAAGCGATGGCACTGCTCCTATGCTATTCATCAGGGGAATACTCCTAAGGGCTGTATATCTACCAGGCCAGGACAACACCCTGGCGGACAAACTGAGCAGGGTCCTCCAACTGCACGAGTGGCACCTGGACCCCAGAGAAGCCACTCAGCTCTTCTGACTCTGGGGGACACCATGGATGGACCTTTTCACCAGTCTGGATAACCACCAGTTTCCCCGCTTCTGCTCTCATCAGCCCCACCCATCCTGGGTGGTGGCAGATGTGTTTCTCATTCCGTGGTTGGAAGGCCTCATGTACGCCTTCACACCCACGCCATTGATTGCCAAGACCCTTTTCCAGGCTCTTTGCGACAAATCATTGCTGATCCTGGTGGCTCCATGGTGGTCCAGGCAGCCATGGTTCCCACTGCTCCTCGATTGTCAGTGGAGGCTCCGATCCCTCTGGGGAGTGTCTCAGGAGGAGGGCGCTCTCCTGCACCCCAACCTGGGGTCCCTGTCACTGATGGCATGGCTGCTAAAAAGGTAATCTTAGCCTCTTTCTTCTTCTTTTTTTTTTTTTTTTTTTTTTGGAATTTAAGGCTTTATTAATATATCAACATACATGGTACTTCAAGAAAATCAATACCATAAGCCCAGATCCTGGAACCCAAGGAGCAGTCTAAGATCATTCGGCTTTTTCGGAGAGAGGAGCTTCCGACGCTCATCACAGAGTCCCTTCAGATGCTCAATTTGTTGGCACAGGCGTCCGCAGAGGACGAGGTGGAGGACCCTGTTATTCAAGCGGTGCGGCAAACGCAGGTGGTATTTCCGCTGCACAAGGTGGTCGATAAAATGATTCAGGACGAATGGAACCAGCCGGAGGCGGGACTTAGAGGTGTCCGCACCATGGCTAGGCTTTATCCGTTAGCGGATAAGGATAAGGAAAGATTTAAAACACCGTGGGTTGATGCAGTGTTATCGGCGGTTACCAAAAAAACTACCATCCCGGTAGAGGGTAGCGCAGCTTTGAAGGACGCGCAGGACCGTAGGGTGGATGGTCTTTTGAAGCAGACGTTCGAGGCAGACTCTCTTGCGCTACAGGCGTCCATATGCGGAGCCTGGGTGGCGAGGGCATGCTTGCGCTGGGTTCAGCAGTTGCGTCGCTCACCTCAGTTGGATCTCAGCGAACTCCAGGAGCTGGGGCGCCTGGAGTCCGGTGTGGCTTATTTAGCGGATGTGCATTATGATTTGGTCAGAGCCCTGACTAATAGCACGGCTTCCGTCGTGGCCGCCCGCAGGTCCGTGTGGCTGCGTAATTAGGCGGCAGATGGTTCCTCTAAATCCCGACTGGGTAAGCTGCCGTTTAAGGGGCGGTTACTTTTCGGAGAAGACTTGGATAAGTTAGTGAAGGACCTGGGGGAATCCAAGGCGGGTAGACTGCCTGAGGATAAGCCGAAACAGGGGAAGGTTGGCCAAGCTTTTCGCGGTCAGTTTCGTGACTTTCAGAGATTTCGAGCGTCGTGGTATGGCACCTTTCAGAGGGGCCGCTTTCCTTCCCGCGGTCAAGGCCTCCGGGGGTTTAGAGGGGCGTCTTGGGGCTTCGCCTCGGGCGCCGTGTCCACGGCTCGAAAGTCGCAATGAGATGAGGCGGGTCCTGGTGGCGGACGCTCCCATCGGCGGGCGGCTTCGGGAGTTTCTGTCCGCCTGGGCCCTCATCACATCCGACCAGTGGGTCCTCGAGATCATTCAGCATGGTTATGCCCTGGAGCTGGCGAGACCCGTGCGAGATTCCTTCGTCTTATCGCCCTGCAGGGGGCCGCAGAAAACTCTTGCGGTTTGCGACACTTTGGACCGTCTCACCCGCTTAGGAGCGGTGGTAGAGGTGCCCAGGCAGGAGTACGGTGTGGGTCGGTATTCCATATATTTTGTGGTGCCCAAGAAAGGAGGGGCGCTGCGGCCTATCTTAGACCTCAAGGGGGTGAATCGGTGTCTGCGGGTGCCCCACTTCCGTATGGAGACGTTACGGTCGGTTATCGTCGCAGTCCGTCAGGGAGAGTTTCTAATGTCCTTAGATCTAACGGAGGCTTATCTACACATTCCCATCCGAGAGGCTCACCAGCGGCTCTTACGGGTTCGCCTTGCCCTGGGGTCACCATCAGTTCCGGGCATTGCCCTTCGGCCTGGCGACGGCGCCGCGCACTTTCACCAAGATTATGGTGGTGGTGGCGGTGGCGCTGCGCAAGGAAGGTATCCTGGTGCATCCGTATCTTGACGATTGGTTGATTCGGGCGAAGTCGGAGGCAGAGAGCCGGCAGGTGACCAACAGGGTGGTAGAGTTTTTGCAGGGGCTTGGCTGGGTGGTCAATCCCAGCAAGAGCCATCTACAGCCTGTTCAGGTCCTCGAGTATCTGGGGGTCCTGTTCGACACTCGCAAGGCGCTGGTCTTTCTGCCGTACAAGAGGGCGCAGGCTGGTTTGTTCGTTCCGAGCCACGCCCGCTCCGACGGCCTGGTTCTACCTGCGCGTACTCGGCACGATGGCGGCGACCCTGGAGGCCGTCCTGTGGGCCAAGGTGCATATGCGGCTGCTGCAGAGAGCATTGCTGAGGCGCTGGTCGCATCAGGTGGATTCCCTGAGCAAGCGGTTACCCTGCCCCCTCAGGGTGCGCCAGTCTCTTCAGTGGTGGTTGCTTCCGTCCTCGTTGGCGGCGGGCATGCCTCTGGAGCAACCGGAGTGGGTTCCAGTGATGACCGATGCCAGTCTTTCGGGCTGGGGAGCTCACTGCGGAGGCCAGTTTGTGCAGGGTTACTGGTCCCCGCTGGAGTCGACGTGGTTGATCAATCGGTTGGAATTGCGAGCAGTGGCGAGAGCCCTGGCGGCGTTCGAGCAGATGGTGCTGGGGCGTTCCGTTCGGATTCTCTCAGACAATTCAGTGACGGTGGCTTACATCAATCGTCAGAGGGGCACGGGCAGTGCAGCGATGGAAGAGGAGTCGGACTTGCTGTTTGTCTGGGTGGAGAGTCGGTTGACAGCGATTTCGGCGGCGCACATTGCCGGAAGAGACAACGTGATGGCGGATTTTCTGAGCAGAGTGGATGCCGGGGAGTGGCAACCTTTGCTTCGTCCAAGGTTCCGCGGTTTTACAGCAGGAGAAGAGAAAGAATGTCAGAAGGCATAGACGCGCTGCTGCAGTGGTGGCCGACGTTGGGTCTTCTGTATGTGTTTCCTCCGTGGACACTGATAGGGCACATGGTGCAATGGATAGAGGCGTTTCTGGGGAGGGTGCTTTTGGTGGCGCCCGACTGGCCACTGCAGCCATGGTATGCGGATCTAATGAGGCTCCTCGACGGCCGTCCCTGGCGTCTTCCGCCTCGGTCGGATCTGTTGCGTCAGGGTCCTCTATTCATGCCCCAGGTGGATCGATTCTGGCTTACGGTATGGCCATTGAAAGGGCTCGGTTGAGGAAGAAAGGTTACTCAGCGGCGGTGATTTCTACGCTGCTTCGGGCGAGGAAACGGTCTACTTCCTTGGCGTATGTGCGGATATGGCGTATTTTTGAGGATTGGTGTTCGAGACGTCAGATTCAAGCGGCCACGGTCTCCGTGTCTTCCGTCTTGAACTTTCTACAGGATGGCTTTGATAAAGGTCTGGCGGCCAGCTCGTTGCGGGTGCAGTTGGCGGCACTGTCCTGTTATCGCGGCAAAGTTCAAGGGCTGGCGTTGGGGGCGCATGCCGATATCATCTGTTTTCTGCGGGCAGTGTCTAGGCTGCGCCCTGCCCGTCGGATACTTGTTCCGTCTTGGGATCTTAATCTGGTGTTGTCGGCGTTGGTCAAGCCGCCTTTTGAGCCTTTACATTCTGCGTCGCTAAAGGATCTTACTCTCAAGGTGGTCTTCTTGGTAGCGATCTGTTCTGCGCGGCGCATTTCAGAGTTACAAGCGTTGTCTTCTAGAGAGCCATTCCTGTCCTTCTCGCGGGATAGGGTAGTGCTACGGCCTGTACCATCATTTTTGTCTAAGGTTGTGTCTCCGTTCCATTTGAATCAGTCGGTGTGTTTGCCTATCCTAGGTGCCGGAACTGGAGACTTTGAGGATCGCCGTTTCCATCGCTTAGATCTTAAGAGAGCTTTGCGGCAGTATTTGAAGTCTACTGCGTCGTTTCGCAAGTCGGATCGCTTGTTCCTGTTGTTTGGGGGCAGGCGTAAGGGTGAGGCGGCGTCTAAGGCTTCCATCGCTCGTTGGATTAGGGAAACGATAGCTTCCGCTTATTTGTTGCAAAGCCGCGCGGTACCTGCCGGTTTGAGGGCTCATTCTACCAGGGCGCAGGCAGCGTCATGGGCGGAACATGGGCTGGTGTCTCCGAGTGAGATTTGTCGGGCGGCTACGTGGTCGTCCTTGCATACGTTCAGTAAGCATTACCGTCTTGATGTCGCAGCGCCAGGTGATGCTTGTTTTGGGGCAGCAGTGTTGTGCTCCGGCTGGAAGGGTCCCTCCCGATGATTACTGCTCTCGTACATCCCAGAAGTAGAGGACTAAACTGGAGGAACGATAAGGAAATCATAATTACACTTACCTGGTAATTGTAGTTCCTTGAGTGACGACATTTCAGTCCTCCTTCCCGCCCAGAGATGTTTCGGAGGGGGACAGCCGGAGGTCGCATGGTCATTTCTACAGGTAAGTCCATTCCTTTGTTAGTTCAAGGATGGTGGCTGATAGGTTCGGTGGCAGTACAGGGCGTTTGACGCCTTCATTGTAAGTTGCTATAGCGTTTTAGTTTACCTAAGTTAGATGCAGTTGGCATTTATTGCTACTTATTTGTTGCTCCTTTGAGTCTGCTTTGTTAATAGTTCACACTGGAGGGAGAGAGAGAGAGCAGCAGGCTATATCCAGTGATGTCATAAGTTTGACATACCAGTCTCCAGCTGCAGGAGGAGGTTGACAACCCAGAAGTAGAGGACCGAACTGTCGTCACTCAAGGAACTACAATTACCAGGTAAGTGTAATTATGATTTTGGGCGTGTACATGTCACCAGCTCCATATTATAACAAGCGACTGGGCCAGCAAGGGCACTTCCACCTGCCTCCATGCTGAGGCCAAATTTAGTTTAGCTGCATTCAAGCAGTGTCTTACCAAGGCCGTCTGTGAAGTTGTGGCCCCCGGTATAGTTTTGTGTAACAGATAAATGCCCAGATCTTAGGGTATGGACAGACCCAATTATGGTGTGTACCCAATATTGGATTCCCCTCTAGTAACCCTGGACTCAAGGGCAACTCCACCAAATATGAGCTAAAGTCCCTTGAGCTCTACACCCCCGCCAGCACAACCCACTCATTGTAGGATAGGCCTTGGCCAGCCGTGCTGGAGTCATATACCAGCCATACAAAATTTTGTAGTTAGTTTCCCTGGCGTTAACCCCAGTAGCATCTGCCATAGGCATCCCTCTATTTGCTCTCGTTGTGGCTCAGTGTAATACATTTGCAAGGCTTGGGCCCACTGATTTCTGTTTCCCTGCCTTAAAGGCCCGGTTCTGCTGACATGCATTTAGTGCAGAGAACAACCCCCTTGTGGTGCACCATTCCTCACACAGAGATTCCAATACTGTAAGCTCCCGAGCCACTTGATTTTTAACTTAGAAACTTAGAAACATAGAAAAATGATGACAGAAAAAGACCACATGGCCTATCTAGTGTGTCCTTCCATATCAACAACTACAACAGTCCCCTTTTTTCCTTAAGAGATCCTCTGTGTTGCTTTTTTGAATTCAGATACTGTCCTCATCTCTACCACCTCCACTGGGAGACTATTCCACGGATCGACCACTCTTTCCGTAAAGAAATATTTCCGCATATCACTCCTGAATCTATCCCCTTTCACCCTCATCCCATGTCCCCTCATAGCAGAACTTGCTTTCAATCGAAAGAGGCTCTCCCCCTGTGCATTTATGCCATGGAGGTATTTAAACATCTCAATCATATCACCTCTATCCTGCCTTTCCTCTAAGATGTATATAGTAAAATCCTTAGGTCTGTCCCCCAGGTAGGTGATACATTAAATAAATTTATGGAAATGGGTAACAGGGGTAACATATGGAAAGCAGTGTTTATAAATGCCCGTAGCATGGGAAATAAGATCCCTAATGTTGAAGCTTTGGTGGGAGTGGCTGACTTGGATTTAGTGGCAGTTACAGAAACATGGTTCACAGAAAACCATGATTGGGATGTAACTATACCTGGCTATACTTTATTCAGAAAGCACAGGGTAGGAAGTAGGGGAGGAGGAGTGGCACTATATGTAAAAACTACTATTAAATTCTAGATGGTCTAGAATTTGGCAGCTGGGATTTAATGTCAAAAAATGTAAGGTCATGCATTTGGGCTGCAGCAATCCAAGGGAGCAATATAGTATAGGCCAGGGGTCTCAAACACGCGGCCCGCGAGAGACCTTTGTGCGGCCCGCGATACACAACCCGGCTTCTGCGCGCATGTCCCGCGGCCCCCGATCCCTTCCTGCTTGCCTGTCAGTTCTTCTCTGCTTCGGCTTTCAGAGCCGCGAAGGGAGAGCTGCTCCCTCGCGACTCTGTTAAACTCGCCGGGGCAGATGGGAAATTTCCCATAAGCCCCAGCGGGCTTAACAGAGTCACGAGGGAGAAGCTCTCCCTTGCGGCTCTGAAAGCCGAAGCAGAGAAGAACTGACGGGCAAGGGGGGGGGGCCGCGGGACATGCGGTATTGCTGCTACTGCCGCGGCAGCGGCAGGAGCAGCAGCTAGCTGTTTTCTAAAATTTGTTTCCCCGGGGGGGGGGGGGGGGAGCAGGATTGATGTGGGCTGCTGCTGGGGGGAGGGGAGCAGGATTGATGTGGGCTGCTGCTGGGGGGGTGCAGGATTGATGTGGGCTGCTGCTGGGGGGGGAGCAGGATTGATGTGGGCTGCTGGGGGGGGAGCAGGATTGGTGGGGGCTGCTGCGGGGGGGGAGCAGGATTGATGTGGGCTGCTGCTGGGGGGGGGAGCAGGATTGATGTGGGCTGCTGCTGGGGGGGGGGAGCAGGAGTGATGTTGGGTGCTGCTGGGGGGGGCAGGATTGATGTGGGCTGCTGCTGGGGGGGGAGCAGGATTGATGTGGGCTGCTGCTGGGGGGGGAGCAGGATTGATGTGGGCTGCTGCTGGGGGGGGAGCAGGATTGATGTGGGCTGATGGGGGGGAGCAGGATTGATGTGGGCTGCTGGGGGGGGGAGCAGGATTGATGTGGGCTGCTGGGGGGGTAGGACTGGAAATGGGGTGATAGTACTGGTAATGGACAGATGGGGGTTAGGACTGGAGGTGGTCTGATTGGGGGGCTAAGAATGAAGATGGGGCGATGGAAGGGTTAGGCCTGGAAGTGGGCTGTTGGGGGGCTTAGGACCGATAATGGGCTATGGGGGGGTGGGGCTAGAACTGGTAATGGACTGGGGGGGGGTGCTATGACTGGAAATGGGCCGAGTAGAAGGGGGAGCTTGAACTGCAAATAGCTGATGGGGACAGGGTCTTGGAATGGTAATGGGCTGAGTGGAAGGGGGCTTGGAATGGAAATGGGCTGATGGGGAGGGGGGCTTGGAAAGGAAATGGGCTGTGAGGGGAGGGAGCTAGGACTGGAAATGGGCTGATGATGCGGGGACTAGAAGGGAGCGGATGCTGGGTGGGGCAGGAGCTAGAAGGGAGTTGATGTTGGGGGACGATTAGAATGGGATGGGGCTGGGAGAGTGAAATGGAGAGGGGAAATATATTTTGTGTGGGAGGGAAGAAAAATCTACAATTGGCCGGGTATTGGGAGAGTAAGTGGGGATTGAGGATGGAGGGGTAAAATTTGAGTGGATGAAATAGGAATGAGGAAAGAGCAAAAGGAGAATGATTAGTATGTTAAAGCAGATGTAGAGAGAATGGAAAAAAACTGGGAAAGAAGAAAGGACAAATGGACAGCAGACGATGGAGAGTTAGCAGAAGACACAAAGCAACCAGAAGAAAGTGGCTGGAACAATTGCAACTGAAAAAAAATGCACAAAAGGTAGAAAAATATCTCTTTATTTTGAATTTATTAACTGAAATATGTCAGCTCTTGGAAATGTGCATCTTTAACGTCTGCACTTTATTTAATACAAGAGGAAATCAATGTATAGTTTTATTTCTACAGTGTTGTACATTCTAAGTTTGGCTTTTGGGGTTCCCAGTTTAATTGTCTTCCTGTTTCTAAATTGTGATTCCTTGTTTGGTGATGGTGTATGTTCTGCATGTGTAACTGAGCTGAGGTATTCTGTTTATGTAATTCCTATTTGACATTGCCACTTGTTCTCTTTCCCGAGTAGGTCATGTATTGTTATTCTCTGAAATGTGTTGATTTAATATTTGCAGTGTTGCCTTTTGATAGTTAGGGTATGGTGCTTTGTGAGTCCTGGTAGTGCTGTTAGGACATGGCAGGTTTGCTATGGGTTCTAAATGAGCAGTGTTTCTAGTAGTTCCTAATGTGCCTGGCGGTTGGCACTGGTTTATAGTAATGTAGAAATCTTTTAGTCTTTCTTTATCCATACACTCATTAAGAGGCATGTTTACTCAAAGTTAGTGTATGGTAACATTATGCAAATATTTATGCAAATGATCCCTTATGCAAATGATGCCCTTATGCAAATGAGGCCTGCGTCTTGTGCGGCCCCCGGGTTACTCTACAAGTCCTCATTTGGCCCTCAAAGCAATTTGAGTTTGAGACCCCTGGTATAGGCGGTGAAGTACTTTTGTCCACTAAAGAAGAGCGGGACCTAGGCGTGGTTGTGTCTGATGATCTTAAAGTAGCTAAACAGGTAGAAAAGGCGACGGCAAAAGCTAGAAGGATGCTTGGGTGCATACGGAGAGGAATGGCTAGCAGAAAAAAGGAGGTGATAATGCCTCTGTATAAGTCTTTGGTGTGACCTCATTTGGAGTATAGTGTGCAATTCTGGAGACTGCACCTTAAGAACATAAGAACATAAGAACATAACATAAGAACATAAGATATGCCATACTGGGTCAGACCAAGGTCCATCAAGCCCAGTATTCTGTTTCCAACAGTGGCCAATCTAGGTCGTATGTACCTAGCAGTTTCCCCAAGGGACACAGGTTCCACAATGCTTGTATTGGTTCAAGCATTGATATCCTGGGTCCCTTCTTAATAATGGTTTATGGACTTTTTCCTCCAGGAACTTGTCCAAACCTTTTTTAAACCCAGCTACACTAACAGCCTTTACTACATCCTCCGGTAACAAATTCCAGAGTTTGATTACACGTTGAGTGAAAAAATATTTTCTTTTATTAGTCTTAAATAGTTTACCCTGTAGCTTCATTGCATGTCCCCTAGTCTTCCTATATTCTGATAACGTAAACAGTCGATCTACGTTTACCCGTTCCACTCCGTTCATTAATTTATAGACTTCTATCATATCTCCCCTCAGCCGTCTCTTTTCCAGGTTAAAGAGCCCTAACCTTTTTAGCCTTTCTTCATAGGAGTATCCTTCCATCCCCTTTACCATTTTGGTGGCTCTTCTCTGAACCTTTTCTAAAATCGCTATATCCTTTTTAAGATACGGCGACCAGAATTGCACACAATATTCAAGGTGCGGTCTCACCATGGAACGATATAGAGGCATTATAATATCTTTTGTTTTATTTTCCATTCCTTTCCTTATCATACCTAGCATTCTATTTGCTCTCTTGGCCGCTGCTGCACACTGGGCCGAGGGTTTTAAAATGGTATCCACAATGACGCCTAAATCTTTTTCCTGGGTGGTGGTTCCTAATGTGGAATCTTGCATCGTGTAACCATAATTTAGGTTGTTCTTCCCTAGGTGCATAACCTTGCACTTGTCCACATTAAATTTCATCTGCCATTTTGATGCCCAGTCTTCCAATTTATCAAGATCCTCTTGCAATTTTCCACAATCCTCTTGGGTTTTAACAACTTTAAATAGTTTTGTGTCATCTGCAAATTTCATAACTTCACTCGTTATTCCACTTTCCAGGTCATTTATGAATATGTCAAAAAGCAGCGGACCCAGCACAGATCCTTGGGGTACACCACTATTCACCTTTCTCCATTGGGAAAATTGGCCATTTAGCCCTACCCTCTGCTTTCTATCTTTTAAACCAGTTCCTGATCCACAATAGTACACTGCCTCCTATCCCATGACTCTTTAGTTTTGCCAAAAGTCTCTCATGAGGGACCTTGTCAAAGGCTTTCTGAAAGTCCAGATACACAATATCAACCGACTCACCTTTGTCCTCCTGATTATTCACTCCTTCAAAAAAACATAACAGATTAGTAAGACAAGATCTTTCTTGTCTAAAGCCATGTTGGCTGTCTCCCATTAGGTCATGACTATCTACATGCTGAGTAATTTTATTCTTTCTGATGGTTTCTACCATTTTTCCCGGTACTGATGTCAGGCTCACTGGTCTGTAGTTTCCCGGATCACCCCTGGAACCCTTTTTAAAAATTGGTGTTACATTGGCGATCCTCCAATCTTCAGGTATTAGAGATGATTTTAATGATAGTTCACAGATTACTGATAGCAGGTCTGCAATCTCATATTTCAGTTCTTTCAACACCCTTGGATGTATACCATCCGGCCCAGGTGATTTGCTACTCTTCAGTTTATCTAATAGTTGTAAGACATCTTCCCGATGTATCGATATTTCCTTCAATTCTTCCGCACCTTTAAATACCACTTCAGTCATGGGTAACATCCCTACATCTTCCTCAGTAAAGACCGAAGCAAAGAATTCATTCAGTCTCTCCGCTATCGCCTTGTCGCCTCTTAGTGCTTTATCATCTAATGGAACAACTGACTCTCTCACAGGTTTTTTGCTACGAATGTACTTGAAAAGGTCTTTACTAAGCGTTTTTACTTCCGCAGCAAGCTTCTTCTCAAATTCTCCCTTTGCCTGCCTTATCAATGCCTTGCATTTGACTTGCCAGTGCTTGTGCTGTTTCCAGGTTTCGTCATTTGGCTCTTTTTTCCATTTCCTGAAAGATGCTTTTTTGGCAACAACAGCTTCTCTGACCTCACCTTTAAACCATGCTGGCAGTTTTTTGGACTTCCTTCCACTTTTCTTAAAGCGTGGAATACAGCTGGTCTGGGCTTCCAAGATAGTATTTTTCAACAACAGCCAAGCCTGATGTACGTCTTTAACCTTTGCAACTGCTCCTTTTAGTTTTTTCTTAACTGTTTTCCTCATTTTATCATAGTCTCCCTTTCGAAAGTTAAAAGGTAGTACTGTGGATTTCCTTACTATCCCTCCTCCACTAATTAAATCAAAGGCGATCATGCTATGATCACTATTGCCAAGTGGCCCCAACAACCTTATCTCTTGCACTAGATCTGGTGTTCCACTAAGGACTAGGTCTAATATGGCTTCCCCTCTGGTCGGTTCATGAACCAGCTGCTCCAAGAAGCAGTCATTTATTTCATCTAGGAACTTTATCTCCCTAGCATGTCCTGACGTGACACTGACCCAGTCGATACTGGGGTAGTTGAAATCACCCATTATTATTACTGTGCTGTAACTTTTGTTAGCTTCCTTGATTTCTTTGAGCATTTCATCATCCATTTGGTCATTCTGGCCAGGCGCTCGATAGTACACCCCCACTGCCATTGCCTTCGCCTTCCCCCTTTTACATGGAATTTCAATCCATATAGATTCTACAGCAGATTTTGTTTCCTGCAAAACTTTAATCCTTTCTGACTCAATGCCCTCTCTAACATAGAGAGCAACCCCTCCACCAATTTGATCAGCTCTATCATTACGATATAGTTTGTACCCAGGTATCAGTGTCCCACTGGTTGTCCTCCTTCCACCATGTCTCTGATATTCCAATCATATCTAACCTTTCATTTAGTGCTATATATTCTAACTCTCCCATCTTATTTTTTAGACTTCTAGCATTTGCATACAAGCATTTTAGAGAATGTATTTTATTCATATTAATTTGGCTATTGTTAGACATGGGCAATTTGGGATCTTTAAGCTCTGTCTGCTCCATTTGGGCTACTTTACTCTTTTGTGGAACCTCTCTGCTTTTGGTAGTATCCTTCAAGGATACATTCTTCCGAACCATCCGCTCTTGGGCGACTGTCGGCTTTCCCCTAATATCTAGTTTAAAAGCTGCTCTATCTCCTTTTTTAAGGTTAATGCCAGCAGCCTGGTTCCATCCCGGTTAAGGTGAAGCCCATCCCTTCGGAAGAGCCCCTCCTTTCCCCAGAATGTGAACAGGATGGAGTCGGTGCAGAGGGTGGCTACTAAAATGATTAGTGGTCTTCATTATAAAGCATATGAGGACAGACTGAAGGATCTTAATATGTGCACCTTAGAGGAAAGGCGGGATAGAGGTGATATGATTGAGATGTTTAAATACCTCTGTGGGATAAATGCACAGGGGGAGAGCATCTTTCAATTGAAAGCAAGTTCTGCTACGAGGGTACATGGGATGAGGGTGAAGGGAGATAGATTCAGGAGTGATATGCAGAAATATTTCTTTACGGAAAGAGTAGTGGATCCGTGGAATAGTCTCCCAGTGGAGGTGGTAGAGATGAGGACAGTAACTGAATTCAAAAAAGCATGGGACAAACACAGAGGATCTCTAAAGGTAAAAAGCGGACTGTTGTAGTTGTTATGGAAGTTCAGACTAGATAGGCCATGTGGTCTTTTTCTGTCATATTTCTATGTTTCTATATTACTTTATAATGAAGACCACTAACCATTTTGGTAGCCACCCTCAGTACTGACTCCATCCTGTTTATATCCTTTTGAAGGTGCGGTCTCCAGAATTGCACACAATACTCCAAATGAAGTCGCACCAAAGGCTTATACAGAGGCACTATCACCTACTTTTTTCTGCTAGCCATCCCTCTCCCTATGCACCCAAGCATCTTTCTAGCTTTTGCTGTCGTCTTTTCTACCTGTTTAGCTACTTTAAGATCATCAGACACAACCACGCTGTGGTCCTGCTCTTCTTTAGTGGACAAAAGTACTTCATCCCCTATACTATATTGCTCCCTTGGATTGCTGAAGCCCAAATGCATGACCTTGCATTTTTTAACATTAAATCCCAGCTGCCAAATTCTAGACCATTCTTCAAGCTTAGCTAGATCCCTCCTCATGTTATCTACACCTTCCTGGGCATCTACTCTACTGCAGATTTTGGTATTATCCGAAAGGGGCAAACCTTATCCGATAGCCCTTCCGCTATATCACTAACAATGATGTTAAAAAGAATCGGACCAAGGACAGATCCCTGGGGCACACCACTGGTAAATTCCTTCTCCTCAGAGTGAGCTCCATTTACCTGTACCCTTTGTCACCTCCCATTCAACCAATTTCTAACCTAATCAGTAACTTTTAAGGTCCATCCCTAGGGTGCTCAATTTGTTTATAAGTCGCCTGTGAGGAACGGTGTCAAAGGCTTTACTGAAATCTAAATACATCACATCTAGGGCTTTCCCTCGGTCCAACTCCCTGGTCACCCAGTCAAAGAAATCAATCAGATTTGTCTGACAAGACCTGTCTCTGGTGAATCCATGCTGTCTCGAATCCTGTGATCTGCTGGACTACAGAAACCTCACTATTTTCTCTATCAGCAGCGCTTCTAATAATTTACTCACCACCAAAGTTAAACTAATCGGACTGTAGTTTTGAACCACATCCTTACTTCCGCTTTTGTGTAAAGGGATCACATGAGCCTCTCTCCAGTCCTTTGGCACCACTCCCGACTCCAAAGAGGCATTGAAAAGGTCAGTCAGTGGAGCTGCTAGAACGTCCCCCAAGTTCCCTCCATATTCTAGTATCCCATCCAGTCCCATTGCTTTGTCTGCCTTAAGTTTAGCTAGTTTCTCACGAACACAGTCTTCTGAAAATTCTTCAAGATGCCACTTGCTTCTGTTCTTATTTGTGGGTGTTTTCTGAGTTCCTGTTCCTGGTTCTTCATCTGTGAGCACAGAACAGAAATATTTGTTAAGCAATTCTGCTTTATTCTCATCAGCTTCTACATATTCCTCCCCTTCACCCTTGAGTCTGACAATACCACTTTTACTTTTCCTCTCCTCTCTAACATATCTGAAAAATGTCTTTTCAACCCACCCAGTGTACCACTTGGGCATACGAATAAGCATGGGAGGGGGGTAGATCAAACTCAATCTGCAGTTCCCGAAAGGATAGTAATTGGTCATCCTTAAATAATTGCCCTATGCATCTTAGTCCAGCCTCCCTCCAAGCCCGAAAAATACATGAATGAAGCCCAGGCACAAATGCCTTATTATCTGTCTACGATGGGGGATATTGGCATAAGCAAATCTCCTCGCTGCCAAAAAAACCCACGATCCCAGCTCCGAAAGGTATGCTCCACATATGGGTTATCCCGTCTGGTACACACTCTAAGATTAGCCTGCAACCATAACTGCCTGCCCAGGTCCTCAGCTCTCATCCACTTACGTTTAATGTCTGCCCAACATTTATTGTTTGTAGGATCCATCCACTCCACCCCAGGCCGCTCCTGGGCTGCTACATAATACCATTTCAGTTGGGGTTATCCCAATACCACCCCTTCACACACAAAAAGGGCATGCTTTGCTATGCGGGGTCACCGAGATTGCTGAACAAATTTCATAAGAAGATGCTGCCATATCTCCAGTACCCCATGGGGTAAAGCAATCAGAAGAACCTGGAGCAAGTAGAGAAATCGCAGTAGTATTGCCAATTTAAGTGTTGCAATCCTACCAAACCACGACAGCAACAGGTTTGACCAAATGTCCAAATCACGGCAGACCTGTCCAATAAGGGGGCCATAGTTAGCCTTATATAAAGCCCTTTGGTCCGCCATCAAGTTTACTCCTAAATAATGCAAGGAATGTTCTACCTAGCAAAAGGGGAAGTTCATCTGCAGCCGCACATAGAACTGAGGCAGGTTGGTGTTCAGAATTTCTGAGTTGGTATAATTAATCCAAAAACCTGATACCCTCAAATAGTTTGTGAAGAGACGAATAGTTTTGGACAGTGAAACCAGTGGCTGTATCAAGGTTAGCAATAAATCTTCCACAAACAGGGCTATTTTGTAATCCACTCTCCCCACTTGGATGCCATGCACATCCCTCGAGGCCCGAAAGCATTGAGCAAGAGGCTCCATTGCCAGCGCAAAAAGAAGAGGTGAGAGAGGACACCCCTGCCGTGTTCCAAGTCCCAGGGGAAAGAAATCAGAGTATCCTCCATTAACTCAGACACAGGCTCATGGTGCTCAATATAGTCCCCGCAACCATGTCAGAAAGTGAGGCCCAATCCTCATTTGCCCCATCACTCTCCACAGAATATTCCAGTGGACCCAATCAAATGCCTTATCAGCATCAATCTGAGGAGAAGTGCTGTTTGATTGTCTTGCTGAGCCACATGCACCAATTGTAACACTCGACGCACCCCATCTGCTGCATGCCGACCAGCCACAAACCCCACCTAGTTGCCATGAATCAGTCGTGGCAGAGTGGTCGCCAGCCGGCAAGCAAGAACGTTGGCATAAATTTTGACATCTACATCTATCAGGGAGATGGGGCAGTAAGAGGAGGCCTCCAGTGATAGCTTCCTGGCTTAAGAATTAAAGCCACAACTGCATCCATCTGCGTCTGTGGTAACTCCCCCCCCCCCCCCATGCAATACTTCATTATAGACCTCTGCCAGGACTGGAACCAGCTGGGAGGAAAAGCACATAATAATCTGTTAGAAAGCCATCAATTCCCAGAGTCTTTCCAGCCGGCAGAGCCCGTATAGCTAATTGCATCTCTTGTGCAGTGATGGGTGCCTCCAGCTGTTCGCGCTCTTCCTCCGTTAATGTCCCCAGCTTAACCTTCCTGAGGTAATCATCTATTTGCGATTGCTCAACCTCATCTGTTTGATAAAATTGTCCCAGGAAATGAGCAAAGATCCTGCGATTTTCAGTAGATTTAACACAAATCTGGCTCCTCAAATCACGCAGTTCATGGACCATCTGGTCTGCTTGCTGCTTATGCAACCACAGCGCTAACAATTTCCCCACTTTGTTCCCCTTTTCATAATAATTTTGCCTGAAACGTCGCTGTTAACATTCCAAATTTATCATCCAACTTTGCCCTCACTGCCATCCAACGTTTCCATGCCTGATATGACTCTTCCTCCGGGAACAAGCAGGAAGTCAGTCCTCATATGTGTGACATTGGCACCGACTGAGCCCTCGCGGAAGCATCCACCCAACTTTCAAAGAAAAGCTTAGGGAGATGCCACCATGCATGCGTGGTCCCCTTCCCTCCCAAGGGTGCCATCTTGCTCAGTCTCCTTTTATCTTCGGAGCCCTTCAGATGTTTGTCTGGCTTGTCCCTGTAAAAACTAGATTTTTCTCTCCGAGTTTCATACTCATCTCCGGTATCGCACTGGTACTCTTCCCGCCTACTGACCTCATTGCCTCGGCATCGAGTTTGGTCTATTTTTGTAGTTTTTGTTCTTTTCTTTTCCTGGCGTCTTCACACCTTTTTTCTCCCACTAGCAGCCCGGAGAGTCTTTGACCTCGCAGGGGTACTTTTTCCCCCCATGGCTACCAGTGGCTTTAAGAAGTGTGATCAGTGCTCCAAAATTGTCTTTGATCGGCACACACGCCTGCTGTTTCTGGTGTCTCGAGCCAGACCATGACCCAGCAGCCTGCAGTCTCTGCAAGAGGATGTCCATTACATAAGAACATAACATATGCCATACTGGGTCAGACCAAGGTCCATCAAGCCCAGCATTCTGTTTCCAACAGTGGCCAATCTAGGTCATATGTACCTAGCAGTTTCCCCAAGAGACACAAGTTCCACAATGCTTGTACTGGGTCAAGCATTGATATCTTTGGTCACTTCTTAATAATGGTTTATGGACCTTTCCTCCAGGAACTTGTCCAAACCTTTTTTAAACCCAGCTATACTAACAGCCTTTACTACATCCTCCGGTAACAAATTCCAGAGTTTGATTACACGTTGAGTGAAAAAATATTTTCTTTTATTAGTCTTAAATAGTTTACCCTGTAGCTTCATTGCATGTCCCCTAGTCTTTCTATATTCTGATAAGGTAAACAATCGATCTACGTTTACCCGTTCCACTCCGTTCATTAATTTATAGTCTTCTATCATATCTCCCCTCAGCCGTCTCTTTTCCAGGTTAAAGAGCCCTAACCTTTTTAGCCTTTCTTCATAGGCATATCCTTCCATCCCCTTTACCATTTTGGTGGCTCTTCTCTGTACCTTTTCTAAAATCGCTATATCCTTTTTAAGATACGGCGACCAGAATTGCACACAATATTCAAGGTGCGGTCTCACCATGGAACGATATAGAGGCATTATAATATCTTTTGTTTTTTTTCCATTCCTTTCCTTATCATACCTAGCATTCTATTTGCTCTCTTGGCCGCCGCTGCACACTGGGCCGAGGGTTTTAACATGGTATCCACAATGACGCCTAAATCTTTTTCCTGGGTGGTGGTTCCTAATGTGGAACCTTGCATCGTGTAACCATAGTTTGGGTTGTTCTTCCCTAGGTGCATAACCTTGCACTTGTCCACATTAAATTTCATCTGCCATTTTGATGCCCAGTCTTCCAATTTATCAAGATCCTCTTGCAATTTTTCACAATCCTCTTGGGTTTTAACAATTTTAAATAGTTTTGTGTCATCTACAAATTTGATAACCTCACTCGTTATTCCACTTTCCAGGTCATTTATGAATATGTCAAAAAGCAGCGGACCCAGCACAGATCCCTGGGGTACACCACTATTCACCTTTCTCCATTGGGAAAATTGGCCATTTAGCCCTACCCTCTGCTTTCTATCTTTTAACCAGTTCCTGATCCACAATAGTACACTGCCTCCTATCCCATGACTCTTTAGTTTTGCCAAAAGTCTCTGATGAGGGACCTTGTCAAAGGCTTTCTGAAAGTCCAGATACACAATATCAACCGACTCACCTTTGTCCACCTGTTTCACTCCTTCAAAAAAACATAACAGATTAGTAAGACAAGATCTTCCTTGTCTAAAGCCATGTTGGCTGTCTCCCATTAGGTTGTGACTATCTACATGCTGAGTAATTTTATTCTTTATGATGGTTTCTACCATTTTTCCCGGTACTGACGTCAGGCTCACCGGTCTAGTTTCCCGGATCACCCCTGGAACCCTTTTTAAAAATTGGTGTTACATTGGCGATCCTCCAATCTTCAGGTATTAGAGATTTTAATGATAGTTCACAGATTACTGATAGCAGTTCTGCAATCTCATATTTCAGTTCTTTCAACACCCTTGGATGTATACCATCCGGCCCAGGTGATTTGCTACTCTTCAGTTTATCTAATAGTTGTAAGACATCTTCCCGATGTATCGATATTTCCTTCAATTCTTCTGCACCTTTAAATACCACTTCAGTCATGGGTAACATCCCTACATCTTCCTCAGTAAAGACCGAAGCAAAGAATTCATTCAGTCTCTCCGCTATTGCCTTGTTGCCTCTTAGTGCTCCTTTAACCCCTTTATCATCTAATGGACCAACTGACTCTCTCACAGGTTTTTTGCTACGAATGTACTTGAAAAGGTCTTTATTTCGCGTTTTTGCTTCCTTAGCAAGCTTCTTCTCAAATTCTCTCTTTGCCTGCCTTATCAATGCCTTGCATTTGACTTGCCAGTGCTTGTGCTGTTTCCAGGTTTCGTCGTTTGGCTCTTTTTTCCATTTCCTGAAAGATGCTTTTTTGGCAACAACAGCCTCTCTGACCTCACCTTTAAACCATGCTGGCAGTTTTTTGGACTTCCTTCCACTTTTCTTAAAGCGTGGAATACAGCTGGTCTGGGCTTCCAAGATAGTATTTTTCAACAACACCCAAGCTTGATGTACGTCTTTAACCTTTGCAACTGCTCCTTTTAGTTTTTTCTTAACTGTTTTCCTCATTTTATCATAGTCTCCCTTTCGAAAGTTAAAAGGTAGTACTGTGGATTTCCTTACTATCCCTCCTCCACTAATTAAATCAAAGGTGATCATGCTATGATCACTATTGCCAAGTGGCCCCAACACCCTTATCTCTTGCACTAGATCTGGTGTTCCACTAAGGACTAGGTCTAATATGGCTTCCCCTCTGGTCAGTTCATGAACCAGCTGCTCCAAGAAGCAGTCATTTATTTCATCTAGGAACTTTATCTCCCTAGCATGTCCTGACGTGACACTGACCCAGTCGATACCGGGGTAATTGAAATCACCCATTATTATTACTGCGCTGTAACTTTTGTTAGCTTCCTTGATTTCTTTGAGCATTTCATCATCCATTTGGTCATTCTGGCCAGATGCTCGATAGTACACCCCCACTGCCATCACCTTCCCCCTTTTATATGGAATTTCAATCCATATAGATTCTACAGCAGATTTTGTTTCCTGCAAAACTTTAATCCTTTCTGAGTCAATGCCCTCTCTAACATAGAGCGCAACCCCTCCACCAATTTGATCAGCTCTATCATTACGATATAGTTTGTACCCAGGTATCACAGTGTCCCACTGGTTGTCCTCCTTCCACCATGTCTCTGATATTCCAATCATATCTAACCTTTCATTTAGTGCTATATATTCTAACTCTCCCATCTTATTCTTTAGACTTCTAGCATTTGCATACAAGCATTTTAGAGAATGTATTTTATTCATGTTAATTTGGCTATTGTTAGACATGGGTAAATTCTCCAGGACCAAGCAGGAAGTCAGTCCTCACATATGGGTGACGTCGGCGCCGACGGAGCCCTCGCGGAGCAATTTTCCCCAGCTTTCAAAGAAAGCCTTTGGGAATTGCAGCGCACATGCGCGGTCCCCTTCCCGCCCAAGGGTGCCATCTTGCTCAGTCTTCTTTTTTCCGCGGAGCCCTACAGACGTTGTTTGCATTGACCGCCGGAAAAGTTGATTTTCTTTGTTGTTTTTCTCGGTTCGACGCCGGTTCCTTTTCCCGCCCGGACCCGCGACGCCGGTTGCGAGTCCGTTCTTTATTTTTCGTTTTTTTGTCCTTCGTGACAGATTTCGCCTTTTTTTCTTTTTCATAGGCAGCCCTGTCTTTTGACCTCGCAGGGGCCCTTTTTCCCCCGATGGCTGCCAGCGGGTTTAAGAAGTGTGATCGGTGTAAGAAACTCATGTCTCTTACCGACACACACGATTGCTGCCTCCGCTGCCTCGGACCCGATCATGACCCGATGATCTGTGGTCCGTGTGGCAAAATGTCCTCAAAAGCGTTGAGGAGTCGGCAGCATCAGAGGGAACGTATCTTCTCTGACTCCGGCCGTACCCGGACCTCGTCGGAGGCTTCGACGTCTCGGGACTCTGGTCCTGAGCATCGTCGGAGTTCCTCTGAGCGGGGGTCTCCTACCCGGGAACATCATCGGAAGAAGAAACCCGCGAGGGCGGCGTTGGTGGACGCTCCTGGTTCCTCGAGGGCCAGGTCGCATAGCCCCGATAGCCGTCCCGGGTCCTCGGAGATGGAGAGGCCTTCAAAACATCCTCGTCTCGAGTTGGAGTCCCCTGCTCACGTAAGTGCTGTTGTCCTCCTGGACTCGCCTCCGAAGGAGCCGACGTCGGGCCCGACGCCGTTGGGGCCCGAGTCGGAGGCTGCTGGGTTTCCTGAGCTCGGACTCAGGTTGACGGCCTTGGAGAGCAGTCTGACTGCCTTCATGGAGCAGCAGCGGGCATTGATCGCTGGCCTCGCCGGTGCTTCTGCCCTGACCGCCGGGACGTCGACGTCGAAGTCGACCCCGGAGACCGAGCCGATCCTCAAGTCCATGAGGGCTCGAGTCGATCCTCGGTCGCGGTCACCTTCGGCCTCCCATTCGGGGCCGAGGTCGTCGACGCCGACTCCCTCGGCGTCGGGGCGGACGGCATCGATGCCCGCCCGACCGGAGCCGCTCAACTCCTCCTCCGAGGAGTCGGCCTGGGAAACCGAGGACGAAGAGTCACCTGGTTCTTTTCGGACTCGGTGTGTCCCGTCGGACTCGCCCGAGTCTGAACCTCGGAGACGGTCCCCCCCGGAGGACACCCGGTTCTCGGACTTCGTGCGGGATATGGCCAAGGCCTTGGCCTTCCCCGCGGATCCCGAGGAGGAGCCGAAGAGCTCGATGCCCTCCAGTATGACTCTCCCCCAAAGGAGGCCTTTACTGTACCTGTTCCTCCGATGCTGGAGCGACTTCTCTTCCGCATGTGGGAGAGCCCGGCGTCATCGTCGATTCCATTTATCGAGTCCGCAAGAGCCCCAGGTTCCAAAAAGCACAATTACCGCACCATTCCATGGTGGTGGAATCGGCCATGCATAGACTCAAGAGTCAGAAGATGCACTCCTCGGTGCCCCCCGGTCGGGAGGCTCGGAACCTGGATGCCCTCGGTAGAAAGTGTTTCCAGGGCTCTGTGCTTGCTTGTCGAGTCCAGACTTACCAGCTCTATATGGGCATGTATCTCCGAGACCTGGCTAAAGAAATAGCCGGGTTCTCTGCTGGTCTCTCCGAGGAACCTTTGCAGAGGTTCCAGGCCTTGTCTACTGGTATTCGTGAGTGCTCGAAGTTTATCTCTCGAGCAGCCTACGATGGCTTCGAAGCATCGGCTCGAGTAGCCGGAGCCGGCATCGGTGCCCACCGACAGGCTTGGCTTCAGTCATCCGACCTCGAGCCATGGGTCCAGGACAAGTTGGTCGATGTCCCCTGCAGAGGTGAAATCCTCTTCGGCAAACCCATGGCTGAAAAGGCTGCACAGATCGAGACCGAGACTCTCACCAGGACTCGACTCTCCAGGAAGACCTCTGCCCCTTCTCAGAAAAAGAAGGGCTCTGGTAAAAAGCCCTTTTACCCGAGGAAGGCGGCTGCCTATAAACAATACCCTCATTTTCAGGCCTCAGCAGCTCCCCAACTGGGTCAGCAGGCCAAGGGACGGGGTCATGGGTCCCGTAGGCAGCAAACCCCCAAGCCTGCACCACCGGCCCCTGCTCAGCAGGGTGGGGGTTTTTGACTTTCTCAGCATAGCCTCTCCCCCTCAGCTAGTTTCTCTCGGCACAGGAGGTCGGCTGGTCCACTTTGCCCACAGGTGGCCCGCCATCACATCAGATACCTGGGTGCTTCACATAGTCCAAGAAGGCTATCTTCTGCACTTCCACCAGGTACCTCCCTCCTACTTTCCAGGGGAGCCTCTCAGACTTCCTCTGCACAGGGACTTACTCCTTCAGGAGTTAGCCAGTCTTCTTCAGGAACAGGCTGTGGAACCGGTGCCCCACCACCTGAAAGGTCAAGGCTTTTATTCCAGGTATTTTCTGATACCAAAAAGAACAGGAAGCCTCAGACCCATCCTGGACTTGCGGAACCTCAACAAGTTCCTCGCAAGGGAAAAGTTCAAGATGCTTACCCTTGGAATCCTGCTGCCCTACCTCCAGCAGGGAGACTGGCTATGCTCCTTGGATCTAAAGGATGCCTACACTCACATCCTCATCCACCCAAGCCACAGACAATATCTAAGGTTTGTTGTGGGAGGAAATCATTACCAGTACAGAGTACTACCCTTTGGCCTATCCTCCGCCCCAAGGGTGTTCACCAAATGCCTAGCAGTGGTAGCGGCCTATCAAAGACTTCAAGGCCTCTTTGTGTTTCTGTACCTGGACGACTGGCTGATCAGTGCACAATCTTCCCAGGAGGCCACTCACGCTACCCACCGCACTGTGACTCTGCTCCAGCACTTGGGCTTTGTCATAAACTTCGCAAAATCCACTTTGCTCCCCTCTCAGGACCTCGAGTTCATCGGCGCGAGGTTAAACACACTTCAGGCAAGAGCCTTTCTGCCTCTCGACAGGGCAACCAGACTTATGCAGCTTGCCAACCTCTTTCGCAGCAACTCCCTGGTCTCTGCCAGGCAATTTCTCAGGCTGCTCGGCCATATGGCTTCCACAGTCCATGTGACCCCTAATGCCCGCCTGCACATGCGGCCTGCTCAGTGGAGCCTTCGCACACAATGGCATCAAGCCACGGGAAGCCTAGCGGACTCAGTACAGATATCCGACCCGCTGGTCTCCTCTCTGCAATGGTGGCTTCATCTGCCGAACCTGGTGCTCGGAATGCCTTTTCAGTCTCTTCCGCCTTCTCTGGTCCTGACGACCGATGCTTCTCTCCTGGGTTGGGGAGCACATTGCCAAGGGACATGTACTCAAGGCCTCTGGACTCCTTGGGAGTCTGCCCAACAGATCAACTTCCTGGAGCTCAGAGCAATCCGCCTGGCTCTGAGGGCCTTCTCCCACCTCACTTCGCACCAGTCTGTGCTCGTCCAGACGGACAATCAAGTTGCAATGTTCTACGTAAACAAACAAGGGGGCACAGGCTCCTTCCTTCTCTGTTGGGAAGCACAAAGACTGTGCTCTTGGGCCGTCAGCCGCGGCATCCTCCTCAAGGCTGTTTATCTCCCGGGTCAAGAAAACTGCCTAGCAGACAAACTGAGCAGAATCCTCCAGCCACACGAGTGGCGCTTGGATCCGTTAGTGGTTCAACGGATTTTTCTCAAGTGGGGCCTACCCACCCTGGATCTTTTTGCCAGTCCTCTAAACCGACAACTTCCCCAATTCTGCTCCCGAGAACCGCATCCTCTCCGAGTAGCGGCGGATGCTTTCCTACTCTCATGGTCCACAGGCCTATTGTATGCCTTTCCCCCCATGCCACTGGTGTCTCGGATGCTCTTTAAGGTTCTCCGGGACAAAGCCTCGCTAATGCTCGTGGCTCCCCGGTGGCCGAGATAGCCCTGGTTCCCGCTTCTGCTGCAGCTGGCGGTGGACACTCCTCTTCCTCTGGGGTTTCAGCCCGATCTCCTGACACAAGATCAGAGGACTCTCCTACACCCCAACCTCCAGTCCCTTCATCTGATGGCCTGGCTGCTGAATGGGTAGTCCTTGCTCCACTCCTGCTGCCTCGAAATGTGGAAGAAGTCGTCTTGGCCTCCAGGCGACCCTCCACCCGGACGTCCTACGCTCTTAAGTGGCGTCGGTTCACCGTCTGGTGTGCTCAGCAGTCTCAGGATCCCTTCTCCTGCTTGGTGACGGTGGTCCTGCAATACTTGCTTTACCTCTCCAATCTTGGACTTAAGTCCAACTCTGTCAGAGTCCACCTCAGTGCTCTCTCTGCGCATCACATGCCGGTGGATGGCAGGCCTATTTCCAGCCACCCTCTCGTGGCTCGTTTTCTCAGAGGCCTCCTTCTCCTTAAGCCACCTTTGCGACCGCCAGCCCCGGACTGGGATCTGAACGTGGTTTTACAGCGGATTACCTGTCCGCCTTTTGAACCTATGGCTACCTGTCCTTTTCGTTTTCTTTCTTGGAAAACCTTATTCTTGGTAGCCCTCACTTCTGCTAGATGCGTTAGTGAACTGCAGGCCCTAGTGTCTGATCCCCCTTACACTAGGTTCTACAGGAATAGGGTAGTCCTACGGACTCACCCTAAGTTTCTTCCTAAAGTGGTTTCCCCTTTTCACATCAACCAGGAGGTGGTACTTCCAACCTTCTTTCCCAGGCCACACTCCAGCCGAGCTGAGATGGTCCTCCATACCCTGGACTGTAGGAGGGCGTTAACCTTCTACCTTGACCGTATGCGTGAGCACCGACGAGCTGTTCAGCTCTTCGTGTCTTATGACCCCAATAAGTTGGGGCTCCCTGTCTCCAAGCGTACTCTGTCCATCTGGGTTGCTGACTGTATCGCTTGGACTTATGGGGCAGCCGGCCTCTCGTTGGAAAGTCGAGTCACGGCTCATCGTGTTAGGGCAAAGGCTGCGTCAGTGGCTCACCTCCGCTCTGTTCCATTGGCAGACATCTGCCGGGCCGCTACTTGGTCTTCAAGCCAGACTTTTGCGGCCCATTACTGCCTGGAGAGGGAGTCCCGCAGGGACAGTGCTTTCGGACAGGCAGTCCTCCGTAATCTCTTTGAGGTATAGGCAACTCCTACCCTCCGTCCCGGATGTTGGGCTACCGGTTGGAGGCGTATTCAGAGAAGATTCCTTCCTTCTGTGCTACTGAGCTTGAGGGAGCTCCTTTTTGGGCTTAGGGTCTCCGGTAGCCTTAAGCTTGGGAGTCCCATATGTGAGGACTGACTTCCTGCTTGGTCCTGGAGAAAGAGTAGTTACTCACCTGTAACAGGTGTTCTCCAGGAGCAGCAGGAATCAGTCCTCACAACCCTCCCTCCTCCCCTTGGAGTTGCAATCCTATGATTTCGTTTTTGCTAATTTTTTGCTGTCTTTTAGCTATGTCATCAGACTGAGCAAGATGGCACCCTTGGGCGGGAAGGGGACCGCGCGTGCGTGCTGCAATTCCCAAAGGCTTTCTTTGAAAGCTGGGGAAAATTGCTCCGCGAGGGCTCCGTCGGCGCCGACGTCACCCATATGTGAGGACTGATTCCTGCTGCTCCTGGAGAACACCTGTTACAGGTGAGTAACTACTCTTTGGGATCTTTAAGCTCTGTCTGCTCCATACTTGAGGGCATTTGGGCTACTTTACTCTTTTGTGGAACCTCTCTGCTTTTGGTAGTATCCTTCAGTGATACATTCTTCCGAACCATCCGCTCTTGGGCGACTGTCGGCTTTCCCCTAATATCTAGTTTAAAAGCTGCTCTATCTCCTTTTTAAAGGTTAATGCCAGCAGCCTGGTTCCATCCCGGTTAAGGTGAAGCCCATCCCTTCGGAAGAGCCCCTCCTTTCCCCAGAATGTTCCCCAGTTCCTAACAAATCCAAAACCCTCATCTCTGCACCATTGTCTCATCCACGCATTGAGACTCCGGAGCTCTGCCTGCCTTTTGGGTCCTGCGCGTGGAACAGGAAGCATTTCGGAGAATGCTACCCTGGAAGTTCTGGATTTCAACTTCCTACCTAAAAGCCTAAATTTTGCCTCCAGAACCTCCCTACCACATTTTCCTATGTCATTGGTACCGACATGTACCAAGACAACAGACTCCTCCCCAGCACTATCTAAGACCTTATCTAGGTGGCGCGTGAGGTCCGCTACCTTCACACCAGGCAGGCATGTTACCAGGCGATCCTCACATCCACCAGCCACCCAGCTATCTACATGCCTAATGATCGAATCACCAACTATAACGGCTGTCCTAACCCTTCCCTCATGGGCACATAGCCCTGGAGAAACTTCCTCGGTGCGAGAGGGTTTTACATCACCTGGAGGACAGGTCCTAGTTACAGGATCACTTCCTGCCACACCAGGGTGATGCTCTCCTGTCACGTGACCTCTCTCCTCCATGGCAACAGGGGTGCTGCCAGACTGGAGGTGGGACTTCAGGACTATATCCCTGTAGGTCTCGTCTATGTACCTCTCTGTCTGTCTTATGTTTTCCAAGTCTGCTACTTTAGCCTCTAGAGAACGGACTTGTTCCCTGAGAGAAAAGAGCTCCTTGCACCTAGTGCACACGTAAGACCCCTCACCAACTGGGAGAAAATCATACATGTGACACTCAATGCAAAAGACTGGAAAGCCCCCATCCCGCTGCTGGACTGCTGTCTGCATCTTAGTTTTAAGTTTGTATCTAGATCTTTAAGTTCTTACTTACTAGGGGTTGCTATGGGTATTTATACCAATAAAACTGTACCTAATACGTTTAATATACCTTGTTCACCTGAAGCTTAATTAATCTCAGGTCCTTAGTGTATGACTGATTTGGGTAATGAGCTTCACCTGAAAGCACCTCCTGTCTTTTAAGATGTGTAAGTACCTATAAAGCTATGATTATCCCAGGGGTGGGAGGGAGGGAACTTAAGAGCCACCAGTAGCAGCACAATAAGTTTTTCCCAGAGTCTCCGGTGCTTCCGAAGTCCAGGGCTTCGTCTGAGGCTCTGACATCTCAGTCAGAGCCTTCTGAACCCAAGCCTCGTTATGGGTCCCCAGAAAAGGGGGTCTCCCTTGAGGGAACCCAGGAAGAAGAAACCCTTGAAGGCGGCGTCCTTGGACAGTTCTGACTGGCCAGGTGCTACCCGGGCCCAGTCCTGCAGTTCGAGATATTCGTCCGAGGCGTCGGAGAAGGAGCAGCCTGCAAAGGTCCTCCAGAAATATACGACCGCGGACCGGCCTCGGTCCCCAGACACCATCCTCATCCAGGATTCCCCTTCGGGGGAGCCGGCATCTGGCCTGAGTCCCTTGGAGCCCGTGCTGAATGCTGCGGAGCCTTCTGGTCTGGAGTCCAGAATGGCGCCCTGGAGCACAGTTTGTCTGCCTTCATGGACCAGCAGCGGGCGCTGTTGTCCCGCATGACTGGTTCATCCATCCCTACCACTGGGCCTTCGATGTCCAAGACGTATCTGGAGACAAAGCCGATCCTCGAGGTCCTTAGCCTCGAGTCGATCCTCGGCTGAAGTTGCGATTCGAGTCCCGCTCGATGGGACCACAATCATCTCTGGGAAGTTTGTTGGGCACTGGCCACAGGGAATCGGGGGCCCGAAAGCCTGCGGAGCAGTTCTCTTATGAGTCATCGACAGACTACTCTGAGTGGGAGACAGAGGATGAGGAGTCCCCTGATACCTGTCACCACTGTGACGTCCTATCTGACTCTCCCGTCTTGGAGCCTTGACGGCAGTCCCCACCCGAGGATATGGGCTTCCTTGATTTTATCAAGGACATGTCTAAGACCCTGGCGTTCCTGACCGAGTCAGAGGGGGACCCTCGGGCAGATGAGTTGGAAATCATCCAATACGAGGCTCTTCCACGGGAATTGCTCACGGTGCCCATCCCTCCCATCCTGGAATGGCTGATGCTCCGAATGTGGAAGAACACTGGCTTCAGTGCCATTGGTGTGCAAATGACTCGACTTGATGTATTGAGTCCGCCGAAGCACGGGCTTCCAAAAGTCACAACTGACGCATAACTCCATGGTGGTGGAGTTGGCTATGTGTTGGCTGAAAAGCCAGAAGACGCACTCCTCGGTGCCCCCTGGCAGGGATGTCCGTACCCTGGACGCCCTCGGCAGAAAGTGCTACCAGGGCTCAATGCTTATTGTCATGGGGTAGACAGCACAAAAAGTGAAATGCTAAAGGCTAGTGCAGAGAATGAGCTTAATTGCCAGGAGATAGATAGCACTAAGCCTGAAACACTAAGAAGCAATACACAGGAGAAGCTCACTTGTCAGAAGCCTGATAGCATTGAGCCTGAGATAGTAAAGGACAGTGTGGGGGAAGGGCTTAACTGGCAGGAGTTATACAGCACAGATCCTGAAACATTAGGAAATAAAATGGAGGAAGAGATTAACTTTAATCCTCGGGTTCAATTGAGGCATTCACAGGGCAGAGAGGCAGGAAGGAAGAAAGCAAACATTCCACAGGGTTGGTGTGACGCAGGAAGAATTGAGGGGGCTAATCAGATCCACCTGAACTCAGACTCACGTTTCACGTCAGGGGAGCTGAGAGATAAAGGCAGGTGGAAAATCTCACAGAGGCAGAGCAGGCATGGGAGGCAGTTGAAGGAGCATTGGCAGTTGGAGTCCGAAGCAGGACTGGAGCCAAAGTTTGAGTGCCAGGAGGGAAGGAAAACTCCCAAGCAAGTGCTGATAGACACTTTACCGAGGAGAGCCAGAACTGAGGGAAGACCGGCTGGCCAATCCAAGAAGGGTAAAGAAAACTGCAGCAGGGTCTTCCCAGCCAGAGAGGTCCTCCTAGGCAAGCTGCTCAGTCAATAGGAGGGAAAGGTCACATACAGGGAAGCACCCAGGAAACAGGAAGTAAGTTGCCTTCATTCAAGCAACGTAACCAGATTTCCCTCAGAGAACCAGGAGGCAAGACAGATAGAAAGTCTTGGCGAGAAGCAGAGGGATTGGAGCTTAGCTTTGGCAGAAGAAAAGATAAGTACCCAGTTTTTACCAAAGAGAGGAAAAGGAATTCCAGAGTTGGAGACCAGGCATATATAGTCAAGGGGACTCCTATCTGTATAAGCCGTGGAGAGAGATCTCCCACACCTCTCCTGATATCTGGGACTTACGAGGGCAGCTCCAACCAGTGACAGATGAGGTTTACCCAGGGCAAGATACGGAGGGCAGCCTCCTAGGGGCTCAGTGTCCTTATACTGGAACAGGACCCAGCCCTATGCAATGGGAGAGCCATAGCACGGAGAATATCCCCGAAGCCATGGAGTATGAGGAGTATGTGCCTGAGGAGGCTAAGAATCTTTATTGAAGTCAAGCAAGAAGTAGTATTTTGTGCACGGTGAAAATACTAAACTGTATTGCTGAAGGATATTGTGCACAGTGAAATACTGGGCTGTATTGCTGAGAATATTGTGCACAGTGAAATACTGGACTGTATCACTGAGAGATATTGTGCACCGGGTAAATACTGGACTGTATTGCTGAGAGAAAGCAGTATTATCATTTCTGGTTTAAAACCCTTTTGACCTGGTGAATTCAACCGTTCATTTATGTTGTCCCTTATGCTGTAACATCCTAAAGGGAAGGGGAATAAAACCCATCTTTTCATTTGGACCACAACTACAGAGTCCTTATTTCTTCCACAACACAATGCTACCCGGCTCTAGGCATCCGCCTAGGACAGGCAAGCAGTCACAAATGGCGTAGTTATTGGATATCAGCAAAAAGAGGACACCGTGCAAGTGGGCCGGAGTCACCAGCGCCAGAGGACGCGACCAGAAGGAGGTTGAACCACGCCCAGACAGCTACAAGAACCGGGAGCAGTCAAGGACCTTCTCAAGGCCAGAATCACCACCTGCCTCAGGTATTGGTATCTGGGACAGCCGGGGTGGGATTCTGAGGAGGTATCTGAGAGACTGAGAACCCAGTGAGGGAGCAAAAAGAAAAAAAAAAAACAAAAAGGAGGTTCCGCACTTGGTTTTTTTTCTCTTCTGATTTTTTTCAGGTTGCCAAGATGGAGTCTCCAGCAGAAATCCTGAAGTGGATGGGGCTTCAGTTTGAAAAACAGCGTGAACTCGCCCAGCATTGCCAGGAACAAGCCCTAGCCACTATGCAGCTGCAGCAGAAGCCGCTAACGGACTTGTTGCAGGCGGTACTCCAGGAGCGGCAGAAAGGCGAAGGACACTGTGGTGGGGTAGGCCCACAGCCATGTGGTATCTTGTCTTTTGGACAATGGTCTGGGAAAGACAATATCGATGATTTTCTGGAAGCTTTTGAGCGTGTGGCTCGTGGTGCAGGCTGGCCCGAGCAGCAGTGGGCGGCTCGCCTAGCTACCTCCCTGACGGGAGAGGCCTTGGCGGCTTACAAGGCTATGCCAGCCGCCCAGGCTAATGAATATGCTCATGTAAAAGCAGCTATTAGAGATAGGCTAGGCCTATCGCCAACAGTATATCGTAGGATGTTAAGAGCTGCAAAGCTACAACCAGGTGAGACTCCGAAGGCACTAGGTCACCGGATTCGTAGCCTTGTTGGGAAGTGGCTCATGCCGGAGGGAAAAACAATGGAAAGTGTTCTAGACATATTGGTGTTAGAGCAGTTTTGTGAAGCTGTGCCTGTAGAGATAAGGTCATTCCTCGCTCTGCAGAACTGCCAGACGACGGATGAGGCTACTCTCCTCACGGAGAGATTCCTGGAAGCTCAGATAGCCCATGGAGCCCAGGGAGAGGATAGCAGCTCGCGTGGTATGGCAACCTCTGCTAGAGTTATGAAGGACCCAGGTATAAGCATACCAGCTACTGGAAGAGGTAGAAGTAAAGGTATTGCATGTGATTCTCCTATAATATGTTTTAAATGTGGGAGGAGGGGTCATAAAAGGTATGAGTGTGGGGCACGCACAGCACTAATGAATGAAAAAGTAAGGTACAAACAAGGGGGTTTTTACCTGAGGGTGGAGGTACACGGGGTGCCGGTCGAAGCCTTGCTTGACTCTGGGGCCGACCAGACGATGATGTCGGAGCGGTTCTGGCAACGCTTACAGGCCGGTAACTAATCAGTCCCAAGTCAACCGGAAGGCAGGGCCAGGGTAAGATGCATACATGGGGCGGCCAACCCATACTACCTGTATAAATTATCTATAAAAGGGTTGGGGGCTAGGAAAAAGATTTTAGTTGCTCTAATTCCCCGTCTCCCGTTTGATTTAGTGTTAGGACGTGATTGGCCACTCTTTGAGGAAGCGATAGGCGAAGGTCTATTAAGTGAAGCAGGGAGCGTTCCCAGGGAGTCTTGTCCTCAGCAAGGGGCGAGCCAGGTTGAACCCCGGAAGGTGGATAAACGTGAGGAAAGGGGAGAACCTGAACAGCTGAAGGACAATGGAGAGGGAAAAGCCTTATTGACTTTAATTCCAGGGCCTTTATTTGGGAAGCCTAAAAAAGGAGGGGTAGGTAAAAACATCACAGAAAAATTGAAAGAGGGCTTTGTGCTGAAGTATTGTAAGGCCGTCCCACACGCCCAAGGCCCCCAAAGAGGGAGCGCGGCAGCAGCTGGGTACGATCTGTTCAGTGCAGTGGAGGAGGTCGTACCTAAGAGAGGAAAGGCTTTAGTAAGCACTGGGATACAAATTCAGCTGCCGGCGGGCTGCTACGGGAGGATAGTGTAATCTTCTGAATATGTAATCTCTAGTCTAGTCTCCGCTTGGTCCTGGGTTCATTTCACTTCACAGACGCAGGAGGGTATTGTAATAAGACAAGCAAACAGGTGTGGCTTGGAGAAAGGTTTTTATGTAAAAATAGGCTTAATACATAGGTATTGAACAGAGGTATATAGTGATTGTTACAGAGCTGTTTCAGTGTGCATCACTGAATCTGTGTGTGTGCATGTGTGAAGTGTGAGAGAGATAGAGGCCAGAACCTGTGGGTCAGAGCCGCATGGTAGGCCAGAACATGTGGGTAGAGAGAGAGAGAGAGAGAGAGAGAGAGAGGGGGAGGGGTGAAGGGAGTTGAGTATCAGAGCCTCATGGTAGTGTCCAAACCTGTCCGATGAAGGAGAGAGAGAGAGAGAGACAGGAAGTGTGTCTGTCCTTTATAGTGCCTCTCCAGCAGTTCCCCTTGAGGTCTGCTATTGTCTTTGGCCACTCCCTTTAAGGTCTGCTATTCTTGATTTAGCAAGGAGGGGCTGCAGCCAGGTCCTAGAGACTGACGTCACCCAGGGGTCAGAGTTTAGACTGAATTAAACAGAGTCCATAGCTGCATGAAATGTATGCTGACATCTCCCACACCTTTTTTATTTTTATTTATTATTTGTGCCTGGAATTGGTGGAAGCAAACCTGTGGTACCTGTCCCAGCTGCCATTACCTGATAGTAGGCAGCTCGTCGAATACCTCCTGTATTAAATACCTTGCTATGTCTAGCAGGTCCCCTGTCCTGCACAGTACTGTCTCTAGTACTGTCTCTAGTGTTCTAGAGATAAACAGGTCTCCTTATGAGTCCAAACCTCGTGTCTTAGGTTGAGCAGCCACTACTGGGGGGGGGAACCCAATATGCCACTTACATACCCGTCTTAGAGAGAGTGAACAGTGCATAAGGTCTGCAGGAATTTTTAAGGAGGCTAAAACCAAACGGTACCAGGATGCTATGAGTGAGGATAGGAAGCAATACTAGACTGCAGCTGACTCTGGTATTCAGTGTAATAGGAAATACCGAATTAGCCAAATTAGCAGGCCAAATTAGCCTGGATGTAGGGGTGGATGCTGGAGAGGTTCAGTGTAACTACCTTAAAATGTTGTTGTTCTGTACAGTATGACATGCGCTGCAAGGAAATGTACATTTTTTTCATCTTACAGCACAGGAAAATTACGATAATGCATAGCAATATTTGTACAGCAGTAAAATAATAATAGGGTGAATAAAAACATTAAAGACATGATCAGCAGTAGGTGAGTAACCAAATAACAATTCCCACACAGACACATGAGCATCTTGTAGCAAGTGTCCAACAATTTGTTGAATGTGTCCATTCTCATAGGCGATGGTGTGATTCACTTCAGTGGATGTTGTTTTAAGGTGATCAATATAGGCATGGAGTTATGTAAAGTTGAGCAGTTTATGTAGTGTCTCTTCTCCCATGCCAAGTGGTAATGGATGCACAGCATATGAGATAAAGTCTGGAATGTCCATAGAGTCATTGGTAACCAGCGGTGTGGAATAAGTTGTCCCATTAATGGTGAGGGAGACCAGTGGTGTATGACTGCACCAGGTATTGTTTAGTAAATAGTTTGAACTGTACAACAAAGTGTTCTTGGGAAGGCGAATGTCATGCATTCTGGGAGCAATCGAAAAAGAAACTTTCTGGGGAAAGAACAGATGAAAACAAAAGTGTCCAGCTCCAAGGTAGTCAGTGGATATGAGAGCTTAACAGTCAGGGAGCAAGAGGAAGAATTGTTCCAGCAGGAGGTGTCAGCCTCTTTAAACTGGTGAGGTTGACACTTGAACTGAAATGTAGTCTGCTCACACAAACTGGGGTCCATCGGCTTGAATGAAGTCCAGGTGTCGTCCAGTGGCTGTACCCATGTGAGATGGTCCACAGGATACATAAGCATATTATCAAATTGCACCCCAATATTAACAACAGGATAAATAACTGTGTGTTGTCCTGACCATGGGATCAAAGTACAGATAGAGCAGCCTTGTGGTGAACAAATGGGAACACTAACTGTCCACCAATCAAGGTGAGCTATAGCAAATTCAGGTATTTTGGTACTAGCCATATGAGTGAGAGATGGTGGCCAGTGTCCTAACTTAGCAGTGATCAGAATTTCCTTTAGTATAGTAATAAGCTCGATCTGTACTTGATCACAGGCAAGAGCCCAGGAAATATTCTTTCCCAATCTATATTCTGCATGTGCTAAGGTAACAATTTTTTGTTCTATAATGGGAGATATAAGAGCAAAGGTATCTACAACTACATTGGACAGTTTAGAGGAAGCTTCATTAATAATATGTTGTGAGGTAAAACCATCAGCAGCATGCTGAGCAGTGGATCCCATTTTATTACGGAGCACCTCTATATCAATTACATTAAGGGCACCCAGTGCAGTCCCTGTGCCACCTAAAATTGTATCAATTAATTCACGCTTGTGTCGAAATTGCTTAGCTCTGGGTGTTACTGACTGCATATCAAACCAAGTATTGAGCATTTGTATGTGGTTGGCCACAAACTGAGAGCAATTTGGATATTTGTGAGTAACTAGAAACAATTTGGGAAATAGATGCCAAGTAAGAAAATGGTATTCCACATCATATAACACATCGTGTGGTGCATCATATTTAATCTGAAAGGGATGTCCTTCCTGAAATGGGTGGATATCAGAAAGGTAGAGTACAGGAGGAGCAGAAGTAGTGGGAGGGGTGGGATGAGGGGTAGTAGGTAAACAAGATACATCCAAAAGGAATGAAGTCTCAGTGATGTGCTGTTGATCACTCAAAACCCATGTATAAGTTATTTTCCAGGTACCTCTGTCCTGACAGGAAATATTGTACAATATCAAAGCAGGAGGACCTAGAAAGTAACGTTCTGGGCGTGCCCTCAATTCTTGTGTCCTTTCCAGAGAAGTGGAAACTGGTGGCTCCCACTGTACTTGAGTGATGTTTAATGAATAGAACACTGGCTTGTCCTGTACTGAACAGAAACTCAGGATGACCAGATCCTTTCCTTCCGGGAACGGTGGGGGTATTTCTTGATAACGATATACCCCACTTGTGGAGTTAGCCCAGCCAATCGTGCATATTCGGATGATAGTTCCTGTAATGAGACTTGAGTAGAAGAGAGCAGATACAAGAACAACAGCAAACCGAGACATAATAAAAGCAAACTTGTGTCCCCACTTATACTATGTAACAACAAAACAAACACAAAAAAAAAAATAATAATAATAATTTTTACTACTTATTTACATAACTATTAAACACATGTCAACTATACAGCAGGAGTAAATAGTTACCGTCCTCAAGCGATTTTTGTTCAGAAAGCAGCTGTCCGTGCTGTCTTCATAAAGCAGCTGTCCGTGCTGTCTTCAGGTGGTATCTGAAAACAAAGACTGATAACACACATATTACCCATATGGTTTTAACTGGGTGATGTGTTTCCAGTACTGCTGGTTGTCGTGCATTAGGATAGGCTTGGGCCTAAGGTATCAGTAACTAAGTATGGTCCCTCCCACTGTGCAGTTCCAAAGGGGAGTTTTGGTCTAGGTCTCATCTCTGCAAGACACTAGTGACAGGGCTTCCTTCATGTAATCATGAAATATTGATGGTGAATCCTTAAATCCCTGTGGAGGCACAGTCCATGCACACTGTTTCGGCCAGGCTGGTGAATTGCATGTGGAAGAAATAGGTCTAATCAGATCCCTCTCCTCCAGTATCTTCACAATTTTAGTCACTGGTTCTATAGCCTGATGAGGTACTGGGTATTGCTTCAGTGGTAGAGGATCCTCACCTTCCAACAGTATTTCTGTGTGCATTTTCCCACAATCTAACTTGTCTTGAGCCCAGACTGGAATATCAGCCACCTCTGAAGGAATTACACACAGATCATACTGCTGAGCTGCCTTAGTGCACTGAGTTGCTAACTGCATGGGGATGACTTCATGCACTAAAGTTTTAGAAGCACTTGAAGTTCCTGAATACTGCCACAATTTAAGATTAGCCATATCCCCCACCAAAGTTAACTGGTTGGGAACATCAGTTCCAATTATTTCTTTTGGTGTGTTCACTATAGTGGAGGCAGTGGTTTCTACCATTTCCTTATTTTGTTCACTGTGCACAGGGATACCCCATTTAACTGGGATAGCCACACATTTGGAAGCTGTGTCATTAATTCCTTGAATTTCATAAATTTCCATATTTTCCTGATCTGCAGTGGGAGAAGCTCTGTTAGTAAAACTAATTCCAGCCCCTGTGTCAATCAAAGCTAATTTATCCTGACCCCCTACTCTACTGATAACATTGGGGCGTGCACAAGAGTCCAGTATCAAGGGTGTTACAAGCCTTAAATTGTGTCCTGGGCCTGTATCCATTTCATCATCCAGAGGCTCTGGAATTGAGTCCTCTGCTGAGATAAAGGAGGCAGGCTGGGCTATGAAGGCTTGAGACATTTTGATATCTGAACTCAAGAGGTCAGGACATCCCTATGCCCTAGCCTTGTGTTTGTCCTGAGCTGCTTGTAAATCCTGTTTTAATTTATCTATTTCTATCTGCAGTATATGTTTATCTTGTTCCCAGTTAGATTTCTCCTTTTCTAGCCCATCTCTCTGTGCTTTGAGTTCCTGAAAAGGAATGTAACCTGAGGAGTTTCTAAAAGTACCTTTGCCATGTGCCCTCCAAGGGGCGTGGCCTCTGTCGGTGTTTCTTGTGTACTGAGAGGATCCTTCAGCTTGCCACTTAGGGGTGTGTCCTCTGTCTGTGTTTCTTATGTACTGAGAGGATTCATTGGCCTGCCACTTCCGTGCCTCTGATACTGTAATGACCTGCGAGGGCTGGGTCTTCCAAACAGACCCAATTCTGAGCATTAGAGTATCAAAAGGGGTTGCTTCAGGGTCTTCAGAAAATAACAGAAGGTGTTTTGTAATCTCAGGGGATAGCATTTCTAATAAAAATTCCTTATGCATGCTCTCCCCATAATCCTCTGCCTTGGGCCAGGACTCTTGCTCATTAAGAACTGCTTTTAAAATCCAGGCTCTATATGCAAACTGTTCCAATGTATCATCTGGTAAAGGTGAAATAATTTTAAATACTTGCATTGGGGAACAGTGAAATAGTTTCTCAGTACCCCTTTTAACCAACTGGTATGGGTGAGTGAGAGAGCCAACCCTGTAATAGTGTGGCCCTAGAGCCAGATGCATAAGTCTATCAAAGTCTGATTGTTTTCTTCTGTATTTCCCTAGACCCCAGTGAATCAGAATATCAATCGCCCATTTAACCCACTGATTTACATTAAGAGGCATAGTACCAATTTTCTCAACTATTTTTTCTATATCTCTATCTTTTAAATTTTCCTGGAACATTAATTTAACTGGTGCTTTTAGTTCTGTACTGGCTGCCATGTCTAAGTCATCTGAATTATTCTCCTGACAGAGATTGCTGGGTTCTGGCTGAGATAAACTATCTGAATTTTCCTGCTGTGATTCATCTGTGTTTTTGCCATTCCTCAGTCCAACTATGCATACTTTAGTATTCTTTTGTTGCTGATAAGGTGTGTCATAGGCATAGGGAATGGGTGTATCTTTGTTCTTTTGTTTCTCTCTAGCTGGTATGCATGGCTCATAGGCATATGGTGCTGAGGGAGGGGTAGGTGTTGACTTTCTTGCAGAGGCCACTTGATCTTTAATGTGCCTCAATTCAAGTTTAAGTGCTTCTAATTGTTCACTAACAGTTATAAAAGAATTTGTGGCTTGAATCACTTGAGTTCTCTGAATAGAAATACAACTTTGTGCCTCCTCCAGTTCTTTGATCAATTGGCTACACTGAGAAGTCAGTTCAGAGTTTTCTTTTTTCATGCTAATTAGTCCCCTGTACATGCCCTGGATGAAGAGGCATTTTCTTTTATTTGTTTTCTTTTTGAATTCATGATCATGGCTTAACATTCGTTTTTGAATATTATACCATGAGTCAGGGAATTCCCCTTCATATGGACCTCCTTTTCTCTTACAATATGAAATTAGAATTTCTGTAAGTTCTTTAAAATCAAATGCTTCCATATTAGATACTGCAGAAAGGCTGTAGTTGGACTATCTAAAATGTGTAACCTTAGAAGGAGGAATGCTAACTTAAAAGGTATTTCACACCTATTTAACAGGGTGGAGTAGATTAACAGAATTGTATCAGTTGCAGCCAGCTGTAAGCCTGCTCTCAGTAAGAAAGTTACTGACAGGAGACAGAGAAATAAAAGTAAAAAAGGGACAGGAGATTAACAGAATAGTCAGATATTCCTGCTCTCACACCAAGATATATACTGACAGGAGAGAGAAATAAAAGTCAAACAGACAAGAGGTAAATTAATGTTACCAGGAAATATGTATATTGTACTCTATGAGGAATATTTAACTGTGTAACTCTGTATTTTCTTAGCAGTTCAAATACTATATAAAATCTGTAGCAAGCCTATACATAAAAATAAGACAATTGCAAGCCACTCTGTGTAATGTCCTTAAAATTCTAGATTCTTACAGAGCCTTTTGACACTAAAAGTCTCACCTTGTCTAACCCACAAAACAAAATTGTAAATGGTCACAAGGGCTATTGATTTTCCTGTCTCACTCTGTCTGAAATCTACTTAATGTATTATACAAAATTATTACTTACCCAACTGGAGGTCTGCTGTGAAATCCGAGAGACGAGCCCCCAATATGTAATCTTCTGAATATGTAATCTCTAGTCTAGTCTCCGCTTGGTCCTGGGTTCATTTCACTTCACAGACGCAGGAGGGTATTGTAATAAGACAAGCAAACAGGTGTGGCTTGGAGAAAGGTTTTTATGTAAAAATAGGCTTAATACATAGGTATTGAACAGAGGTATATAGTGATTGTTACAGAGCTGTTTCAGTGTGCATCACTGAATCTGTGTGTGTGCATGTGTGAAGTGTGAGAGAGATAGAGGCCAGAACCTGTGGGTCAGAGCCGCATGGTAGGCCAGAACATGTGGGTAGAGAGAGAGAGAGAGAGAGAGAGAGAGGGGGAGGGGTGAAGGGAGTTGAGTATCAGAGCCTCATGGTAGTGTCCAAACCTGTCCGATGAAGGAGAGAGAGAGAGAGACAGGAAGTGTGTCTGTCCTTTATAGTGCCTCTCCAGCAGTTCCCCTTGAGGTCTGCTATTGTCTTTGGCCACTCCCTTTAAGGTCTGCTATTCTTGATTTAGCAAGGAGGGGCTGCAGCCAGGTCCTAGAGACTGACGTCACCCAGGGGTCAGAGTTTAGACTGAATTAAACAGAGTCCATAGCTGCATGAAATGTATGCTGACAGATAGCACCCCGGTCGGGGCTCGCCGCCAAACATTTTATTGATGTCGGGGCGGGGGTTATAGACCCCGATTACAGGGGGGTAGTGCAGGTTCTACTTTTTAACTTTGGGGAGCAGGATTTTCAGGTCAGGGTAGGGGACAGAGTAGGCCAACTTATATGCGAGCGGGTTGGTTTTCCAGAGCTAAAAGAGGTGCCCTACCTGACCACCACTAGCCGGGGAGAAAGTGGTTTTGGGTCCACGGGGAAAAATCAGGTTAAGGCAATGGCTGCGATTGCAGAGGAAAGAGTAGAGGAGGACTTGGGACCCCAGGTACAGGAGTGTGACGAAAACATAACTCCAAGAATAGGGGAAGAATTGTCTCAGTGGCAGCAGGATCAACTACCTTCTGGGTCAAGAGATTGCTACCCTTCTTGCCCAAGGGGCAATAGAAGAAGTACCCCTTCTTCAACAGGGTTCAGGGTTCTACTCCCCTTACTTTCTCATCCCAAAGAAAACAGGGGGTTACAGACCCATATTAGATCTCAGAGAATTGAACAAGTTTCTATGCAAGGAGAAATTCAAGATGACTTCTCTCGGTACTCTCCTTCCATACCTCCAGAGTCAGGACTGGCTTTGTTCTCTAGATCTCAAGGATGCATACACCCATGTCCTCATCCATCCAACACACAGAAGGTTCCTTCGGTTCCTTTTCCAAGGAAAGCACTATCAATACAGGGTGCTTCCCTTCGGTCTGGCCTCTGCACCAAGGGTGTTCACAAAATGCATGGCCGTAGTTGCTGCATTTCTACGCACTCTAGGGATATTTGTATTCCCATATCTGGACAACTGGCTCATCCGAGCTCCATCCCAGTCAGAGGCCCAGGCTTCCCTGGCCTGCACAAGGCCTATCCTTCACTATCTGGGACTTGTAATAAACATCCCAAAATCTCATCTCACCCCTACTCAATCTCTGGAGTTCATAGGGGCCTTCCTGGATACCACCACTGCAAGGGCCTATCTTCCCCAGGCCCGTTGCCTACGCTTGGTGCAGTTAGCCTCCCAGATTCAGTTAAAGTCCCATTTAACTGCTCGAGAGATGTTACAACTGTTAGGCCACATGGCATCCACTGTGCATGTGGTCCCCTATGCTCGCCTGCACATGAGGGCAGCTCAGTGGACTCTATCCACCCAATGGACCCAGGCATCTGGATGCCTGTCAGACAAAATAGCAACCTCCAGTTGCCTTTTTTGGTCCCTCCAGTGGTGGAAGTCCACTCAAAATCTGTTGCTGGGATCCCCCTTTCAACAGTTGCTACCCCAAGCAACCCTTACAACAGATGCCTCTCCAAAGGGTTGGGGAGCTCATCTACAAGACCTCTCCACCCAAGGCATCTGGTCTCCACAGGAGACATTTATTTATTTTATTTATTTATTTAACATTTTTTATATACCGCACTATTCATCATCAGTGCGGTTTACATTAAACAACAATATACCTGTCAATACATGACTGAACTAGGTTTACAGATAACAGGGAAGATAAACTGGGTGTGGACTGGGGATAACTATCTACATAATTATATATACATTGAATAGGTTACATCAGGATTTGATATTTGACAAGATAGTGTTTTCACATTTTGATCCTTTGTTCTGGGTTGTTGTTATGTGTAAGAGTTAGCTGAGTGAGGCGGGAGCCGGTTCTATTGTGTGTGAAGTGCAAAGTGAATAAATTGTGCTTGATGGACTTTCTGAATTGGGTGATATCCCTGATTGATCTGATGTTGGGAGGTAGTTTGTTCCAGCACTTGGGAGCATAGGACACAAAAGCTCTGTTAATAGTTTGTTGTGTCCATTTTGTGGAGATACTAGGAGTAACTAGTGTGTTTTCTGCTACTAGTCTCCTGGGTCTGTTGTTTGGTGTGTGGGTGAGGAGATTTGAGATCGATGCAGGAGATAATTTATTAATAGCTTTGAATGTGATGAGGAGAGCTTTGTATATTATTCTGCAGTTTATCGGAAGCCAGTGTAGATCGATCAGTATTGGTGTTATATGATCTCTTTTAGAAGCTCCAGATAAGATGCGGGCTGCCGCGTTCATCGCCAGTTGAAGTGGATTTAGTGTATTCTTGGGGAGGCCATGAAGGATGATATTCGCATAGTCGAAGTGCGGTGTGACTATTGCTTGGAAAACTGTACGGAAGTCCTTGGTCTCCATCATTGGTTTCAGGTGGCGCAGTGTTTTTATTTTGTAGTAAATTGACCTTACTGTGTTCTTTATGTGCTCTTTAAGATTGAGTTGTTGATCGAGTATCACACCGAGGTACTTTATGGAGGCCTTGATTGGGAGTTCTGCATCTCTTACTATGAGGGTGTTTGGTGGAGAAAATTGCTTGTTTCTTGTGGCTATGAGTACTTCGGTTTTCTTGAAGTTTATTCTCATGTTCTGATTAAGGAGCCAGTCGGTTATTGCATTGAAACAGTTGATTAGTGGAGAGTAGTCAGGATTTGATATATTGATCGGTGTGAATATTAGCACGTCATCTGCGTATAATAGGCAAGATATACCGAAGTCTCTGGTGATTTGGCAGATTGGCTGCATGTATATATTAAAAAGCAACGCAGATAGAGATGAGCCTTGAGGTACTCCCTGTTTCTGTTTGAAGGGTTCAGATGTAATGTTGCCTGTACGGACCTGTTGCCAGCGCTCATCTAAGTAAGATTTGCACCACTTCCAGGCTTGGTTACGGATGCCTTTTTCGTGAAGTCTAGCTAGCATAATCTTATGGTCAACTGAGTCGAATGCCGCTGATATGTCCAGAAAAATCATTGCAATGGCCATGTGAATGTTGTCAATCCCACAAATGAGTTTGTTAAGTAGTGAAGTCATGAGTTTTTCTGTTCCGTGAGCTTCTCGGAATCCGTGTTGGCATGGGTCCAACGGGGCTGCTGTGTCAATGTGGTGTTGGATCTGCCTCTGAGTTTCCTTTTTAAGTATCTTGGCTAGATAGGGAATACTGGAAATTGGGCGGTAAGACTCTTCCTTCGTTGGGTCCATCTGGTTGTTTTTTAGCAGAGGGCGAATTGATGTTTGTTTAAGGGCAGTAGGGAAAATCCCAGTTAGATAGGAGATATTTGCGATCTTAGCTATGTAAGGGCTAAGCTCAGCGCGTAAGGTTTTGATCCAGTGTGCTGGACATGGGTCATTTGGTGCCGTGGTGGTGTTAATGGTGGCGATAATATCTTCGATGGTTTTTCTTGATGGAGGTGAAAATTTATCGAGTGAGACTTGAGCTTGCGGGAGTTGGATTAGTATTTGTGATGACATTGTGTTCGCCTTGACCATTTTGGATTGGATGAAGTTAGCATATAGTTGTGGTTGTATGGATTCTTGATGCAGTGGCGATGGTTCTTTGGTTAATGTTTTTACTAAATTGAAGAGATCACGTGGTCTGTTTAGTGTTTTGCTGAGAAGATTGGAGTGGAATTCTTTCCTTGTAGTCCAAGTTAGTTCGCGATGCTTTCTGAGGTGAGTGAGATACTCTTCTTGTACCTGGCTGTTGTGGGTGTGTCTCCATTTTCTTTCTAACTTCCTCAGTTGGAGTAGAGATGTACGTAGTTCTGGAGAGAACCAAGGGGCATCCTGTTCTTTATTGGAGCGATTCCTGGGTGGGAGTTTCTTGTTCATGCTTGGTTGATGGGCATACTGATGGAGAGTGTCGTTCCAGTTAGAGATCAATTCGTTCAGATTGTCCGTTGGCTTGGATAGTTTTGGCAACGCTTGTTTAGTGAGGGTCTCTATGTCTAACGGCTTAAATCGCCCTGCGCTTGTTGTTGAGGTGACTGGCTGGGCGAGTATGTTTGAATTTGTTGGAATCTGGAATAAGATCAGGCTATGGTCTGACCAAAGGACTGGGATAATAGATGGTTTGGTATAATTATTTAAGCTTGAGACTGCTGATGGAACGAATATCAAATCAAGGATGTTCCCTTGTTTGTGTGTGGGGTTGTGCACGATTTGTTTGAATCCAAGGTCTGTCATTGCATCAAGGAATGTACTGGATAAGTCGTGATGTAGAGAGGCAAGGTTAAAATCACCTAAGAACCAGTTTGGTTTGTTGGGGTTGTCAGGATTGCAGGCCAAGTTTATTATATCTGAGAGATCTTCTGATACTGCGTTTGGTGCTGAATAGATGAGATTGATAGAGTTGCTTCTATTTGCGATAGTTATAGTGTCTAGATGCTGGGAGCTCCTGGTTAGGGACACTCGGTATTGCAACTCAGACTTTGCTATTATGAAGACTCCTCCACCTCTTCTATTATCTCTGTTACAAGCGAAGAATGAGAAATTGGGGGGAGTGATTTGGTTCATTAGGACAGTGTCTGAGTCAGAGAGCCATGACTCATTGACCCTTAGAAGGTCTAGATTGTAGTTGGATATTAGGTCTGTGATGGCTGGCCATTTGTTGCGCACAGACCGTGCGTTGATGAGTGCACATCTGAGCTCGTGTTGGAGGTCGTCTTTGTTGGTCTTTTTGTTAGTAATGGTCTCCAGTGTTATGTAGAGCAGGCGTGGCTGTCTCTTGTGTTGTAGGTTTGGATTAGGTTGATAATAGTTGTAGTGATGTTTTCTATTTGATCCTAGGAGTGCTGGGATAGGGTTATGATCATGTATGTATGAATCAGAGTCATGAATGGTCATGGCAATGGTATAGAGAAAAACGATAGTTAGGGTTGAGGTAGGCATGGTTATCTTTTGGTGTTATTCCTGTTAGGTGACGGTCTAAGGGCACGTCGAATGATCCTCAGGCGAGGCCCGCCAGGTGCGGGTGTGCCTGCTGGCGCTCTCTTTAATCGATGGCTGCTCAGCCCCGATTGGGCAGAGCTGGCTGTGGGAGGGAGGAATGTTGCTCCAATACTTGGATGCTATAGGCAACAGTAAAATTGAATGCTGTTGGAAACAGAATGGTTGAATGTTCTCGGCAATATCTCTACATATCAACCTCTTAGAGCTCAGAGCAATCTTTCTGGCTCTCAGAGTCTTCCACACCCTGCTCAGCTACAAGACAGTCCTTATCCACACGGACAACCAAGTAGCCATGTTCTACGTGAACAAGCAGGGGGGACTGGCTCTCTGTCGCTTTGCAATGAAGCTCTGAGATTGTGGGCCTTCACCAGAGAGCATCAAATCCATCTCATGGCAGTGTATCTTCCAGGGGTTCAAAACTCTTGGGCAGACAGACTCAGTCGAGTTCTGCTTCCACATGAATGGTCCCTCCATGGGGACCAGATAGCCAGGATTTTTCGAATTTGGGGAACCCCAGCCATAGACTTGTTTGCAAGTCCGTGGAATGCCAAACTTCCCCGGTTCTGTTCCAGAATTCCGTGTCAGGGAGTTCAGGCCAGGGATGCCTTCCTCCTCCACTGGGGGCAAGATTTCCTCTATGCCTTTCCACCCATTCCCCTAATTCCCAAGACACTCTTCAAACCTCAGAGAGACAAGGGGTCTATGATCCTCATAGCACCACATTGGCCACGCCAAGTGTGGTACCCTCTACTTCTGCATTTCTCTCAAGCCCCCCTCCCTGGACTTGGGATCTGCTCCAGACCTCCTGTCCCAGGAAGAGGGAACGTTGTGGCACCCAAATCCCCAGTCTCTTCACCTCAGAGCCTGGTTGCTGAAGGCCTAGACCTTCAAGATTTGCATCTTTCTCAGCAAGTAAAGGATATCCTTTATGCTTCCAGAAAGCCTTCCACTAGACGTTCCTATGCTTTTAAATGGAAAAGGTTTACCATTTGGTGTGCATAGAAGGGTCTTAACCCTCTTGCAATACCTCTGAATTCTTTACTAGAGTATTTGCTGCATTTATCCCATGCAGGCCTTAAAACGAATTCAGTAAGAGTCCATTTGAGTGCTATTGCAGCATCCCTTAAACCTCTCAATGGACAGCCTATTTCCTCTCATCCTCTTATAGCAAGATTCATGAGAGGCCTTCTTTTGACTAAACCTCCCATCAAACCACCTCCAGTGGCATGGGACTTGAATCTGGTTCTTGGCCAGCTTATGCAGCCACCCTTTGAACCCTTAGCCACTGCCTCCTTGAAATTCCTTTCCTGGAAGGTTATTTTTCTCATTGCAGTCACTTCAGCTCGCCGCATCAGTGAGCTGCAAGCCTTGGTGGCTAATCCTCCTTATACCAGGTTCCATCATGACAAGGTAGTCCTCAGGACTAATCCACACTTTATGCCTAAAGTGGTCTCACCTTTTCACCTGAACCAGGAGGTTTATTTACCTGTCTTTTTTCCAGGAATTCATGCTTCAAGTGCAGAGAGGAATCTTCATACCCTGGATTGTAAAAGAGCTCTTGCCTTTTACTTATAAAGGACACAGCAACATAGAAAGTCCTCTCAGCTCTTTGTTGCTTATGATCCCTCTCATTTAGGACTTCCAGTCTCTAAAAGAACTCTATCCAATTGGATTGCTCAATGCATTTCTTTCGCCTACCAGAGTAAGAACCTTTCTCTGGAGAGCCATGTCACAGCTCACAATGTGAGGGCCATGGCAGCCTCTATGGCTCATCTAAATTCTGTGTCCATCGACCAGATCTGTCTAGCGGCCACCTGGGCCTCGGTTCATACCTTCACAGCCCATTACTGTTTGGACAAGGACTCCCGCCGGGATGCCTTGTTTGGTCAGGCTGTTCTCAAACACCTTTTCCATACCTAATCAACTCCTACCCTCCATCCCTGGCTGGATGCCTGAGATTCATGGGTAGAGGTAGAGCCCTTCATTGGGGACTCACAACCTGGATGATCTCCCAGGCATCTCTAGCTGGGGAGTCCCCATATGTGAAGACTCATTCCTGCTTGTTCCTGGAGATAGCACAGTTACTTATCTGTAACAGGTTATCTCTGGGAACAGCAGGAATAAGTCTTCACAACCCACCCACCTCCCCTAGGAGTTGTATCTCTCTATCTTTCTTTCCTTTCCTCACTCTCTCTTTGTCTCAGCTTTAAAACTCAAACTGGAGAGAGGCGGTTAGGAAAGGCGGGAAGGCAGCGCGCAGGCGCTGTCGGATGCTCCCAAAAGCTTTCCTTTTGGACGCTGGGGAGCGTTCCCGCGCAGGCTCCGTCGGTACCGACGATACCCATTTGTGAAGACTTATTCCTGCTGTTCCCAGAGATCATCTGTTACAGGTAAGTAACTGTGCTATCTCTACCACCTCCACTGGGAGACTATTCCATGGATCCACTACTCTTTCTGTAAAGAAATATTTCCGCTTATCACTCCTGAATCTATCTCCCTTCACCCTCATCCCATGTCCCCTCGTAGCAGAACTTGCTTTCAATTGAAAGAGGCTCTCTCCCTGAACATTTATGTCACGGAGGTATTTAAACATCTCAATCATATCACCTCTATCCCGCCTTTCCTCTACGGTGTACATATTAAGATCCTTATGTCTGTCCTCATATGCTTTATAATGAAGCCCACTAACCGTTTTAGTAGCCACCCTCTGCACTGACTCCATCCTGTTCACATCCTTGTGAAGGTGCGGTCTCCAGAATTGCACACTATACTCCAAATGAGGTCGCACCAAAGACTTATACAGAGGCATTATCACCTCCTTTTTTCTGCTAGCCATTCCTCTCCGTATGCACCCAAGCATCCTTCTAGCTTTTGCCGTCGCCTTTTCTACCTGTTTAGCTACTTTAAGATCATCAGACACAGCCACGCCTAGGTCCCGCTCTTCTTTAGTGGACAAAAGTACTTCACCTCCTATACTGTATTGCTCCCTTGGAATGCTGCAGCCCAAATGCATGACCTTACATTTTTTAACATTAAATCCCAGCTGCCAAATTCTAGACCAGGGGTGGGCAAACTTTTTGACTCGAGGGCCGCAATGGGTTCATAAATTGGACCCGGGGGCCGGACCAAGAGTAGATGGACGGTGTGTATGTGTGAATTAATATAAATTAAATTTAAATTTGTAACATTAAATGTTTAGATTAATTTAAAGTAGAAAAGTATAAAAAGAGTTATTTTACAAAACGTTTATGCGATGTATTTCTTTCATAAAATAGTACCTTCAATTTTAGTGGGAACAGTGTTGTTGGTCTCCTTTTTTTGTTAAAGCATCAAAGTCAGGAGATAGCTTTGTTGTTGCAATTCGCAGAATAGATCTGAGGTGTTGGTCAGTTAACTGGGATCTGTGACGGGATTTATTGATGTTCATGACGCTGAACGTCTGCTCACACACGTAGGTCGAGCCAAACAAGGCCAGAATCTTCTGTGCCATTTTCATCACAAATAAACACTTTTTTTTTCATTATAATTGCAGGTCTACAGTGCATGAAAATTGCTTGTTTACAATAATACCTCCAAATTTATGCACACATAGTCTCAAATGCACAAGCTTACAAAATATGTTTGCCTGAATGCTTAAAATATCAAGACATTCTGTAAGACTTAATAAATTCTGTGTACTTACAGTATAACAGTATTTGATGTCATTCACAAAAATGACAATAATGCTGTTTGTTCATCACAGCCCCCGGATTCCTGTGGCAATGATTTTTGAAGTTCTGCTGCAAATATGTGGCACATTTGCATAAACTAAATTTGTTTGTGTATAAACGCAATTTATTTTTATAATAAAAAATGGACTGATTTTTAAAAGGAGGTTTGCGATGGTTGCTAGGTGGCCAACACATAAATCCATTATCCATATATTTTCAAAAAATTATATGGATAATATTGGGCTGGTTAAGAGATATAGTTACTAAACTGCAGTTACAATAACAAACTTTGGGGTCCAGTTACTAAGATGCCTTAATGTGTGTTCATTTACCTTTAATATGCATTACTTTAGCACAGATTCCATGTTCTTCGATGAGACTTAGTTATGAATAATGTGCTTTTCTCCAGGACCAAGCAGGAAGTCAGTCCTCACTTATGGGTGACGTCGGCGCCGACGGAGCCCTCGCGGAGCAATTTTCCCCAGCTTTCAAAGAAAGCCTTTGGGAATTGCAGCGCGCATGCGCGGTCGTCTTCCCGCCCGAGGGTGCCATCTTAGCCAGTCTTCTTTTTCCGCGGAGCCCTGCAGACGTCCCCGTCTTGTCCCCGCGAAAAAGTTGATTTTCCTCTTTATTTTATACTTTTTTCTTTCGGTTCGACGCCGATCGTTTTCCCGCCCGGACTCGCGACGCCGGTCTCGAGTCCTCTAGCGTTTTTTCGGTTTTTTTCTGACTTAGTCAGCTTTCATTTTCGTTTCCCTGGCAGCCCGGTCCTTTGACCTCGCAGGGGCCCTTTTTCCCCCCGATGGCTGCCAGTGGCTTTAAGCGGTGTGGTCGGTGTGACCGAAATATGTCACTAACCGACACACACGACTTTTGCCTCCGCTGCTTGGGCCCGGATCATGAGGAACTGATCTGTGGGCCCTGCAGCAAACTGTCCTCGAAGGCGTTGAGAAGTCGGCGGCATCAGCGCGAGAGAATCTTCGCTGACCCCAGCCGTACCCGGACCTCGTCGGAGGCCTCCGTGTCAAAGGGCTCCAGCTCGGACCGTCGCCGGAGCTCCTCCGACCGGGGTTCTCCCTCCGGGGACCATCGTCGGAAGGAAAAACCCGCCGCGAGGGCGGCGTCGGTGGACGCTCCTGGCTCCGCGAGGGCCAGGTCGCATAGCCCCGACAGCCGCCCCGGGTCCTTGGAGAAGGAACATCTCCCGAAGCGACCTCGCCTGGAGTCGGAGATGCCTGCCCGGGTAAGTCCTGTAGTCCTTCTGGACTCGCCTCCGCGACAGCCGACGTCGGGCCCGACGCCGTCGGGGCCCGAGTCGGGGGCTGCTGGGTCACCTGAGCTCGGACTCAGGTTGACGGCCTTGGAGAGCAGACTGTCTGCCTTCATGGACCAGCAGCGGGCACTGCTCGCTGGCCTCGCTGGCGCCGCTGCCCCGACCGCCGGGACGTCGACGTCCAAGTCGACCCCGGAGACCGAGCCGATCCTCGAGTCAATGAGAACTCGAGTCGATCCTCGGTCGAGGTCACCCTCGGCCTCCCGTTCGGGACCGAGGTCGCCGACGCCGACTCCCTCGACGTCGGGGCGGCTGGCGCCGCACCCTGCCCGGGCCGACCCCACCGAGTCCTCGTCGGAGTCGGTCTGGGAGTCTGAAGAGGAAGAGTCACCTGATTCTTTCCGGACTCGGTGTGTCCCATCGGACTCACCGGGGTCCGAGCCTCGGAAGCAGTCCCCCCCGGAGGATGCCCGGTTCTCGGACTTCGTTAGGGATATGGCCAAGGCTTTGGCCTTCCCTGCGGATCCCGAGGAGGAGCCTCGAGCCGAAGAGCTCGACGCCCTCCAGTATGACTCTCCCGCGAGGGAGCACTTTACTGTGCCGGTTCCTCCTATGCTGGAACGACTACTCTTCCGCATGTGGGAGAGTCCGGCCTCCTCGCCGTTCCTGAGCAAGCGGGTCGATTCTATCTATCGGGTCCGCAAGAGCCCTGGCTTTCAGAAGGCACAGCTGCCACACCATTCCATGGTAGTGGAATCGGCCATGCATCGTCTTAAGAGCCAGAAGATGCACTCCTCGGTGCCTCCTGGAAGGGAGGCCCGTAACCTGGATGGCCTTGGCAAGAAGTGCTTCCAGGGCTCTATGCTCGCATGTCGTGTCCAGACTTACCAGCTCTACATGGGCATGTATCTCCGGGATCTGGCTAAAGAGCTAGCCGGATTCTCCGCTGGTCTCTCCGAGGAGCCCTTGCGGAGGTTCCTAGCCTTGTCCACGGGCATTCGGGAATGCTCAAAGTTCATGTCCCGAGCAGCCTATGATGGCTTTGAGGCCTCGGCTAGAGTGGCCGCAGCCGGCATCGGTGCCCGCCGACAGGCTTGGCTTCAGTCGTCGGATCTTGAGCCCTGGGTACAGGACAAGTTGGTCGATGTCCCCTGCCGAGGCGAAAACCTCTTTGGCAAGCCCATGGCGGAAAAGGCTGCACAAATTGAGACTGAGACTCTCACCAGGACCAGGCTTTCTAGGAAGACCTCCGCCCCTTCCCAGAAAAAGAAGGGCTCGGGAAAAAAGTCCTTTTACCCGAGGAAGGCGGCTGCCTACAAACAGTACCCCCATTATCAGGCCCCTGCAGCTCCCCAACAGGGCCAGCAGGCCAAGGGACGGGGTAACGGGTCCCGTAGGCAGCAAGCCCCCAAGCCTGCACCACCAGCCCCTGCTCAGCAGGGTGGGGGTTTTTGACTCGCTCAGCATAGCCTCTCCCCCCCCGCTGGTTCCTCCCAGCACCGGAGGCCGGCTGGTTCACTTCGGCCACAGGTGGTCCAGCATCACCGCAGATGCCTGGGTACTTCAGGTCGTGCGAGAAGGCTACCTTCTCCACTTCCATCAGGTCCCTCCCTCCTATTTTCCGGGAGAACCTTCGCGCCCCCCTCTGCACAGGGAGTTGCTCCTTCAGGAGTTAGCAGGTCTTCTACAGGAACAGGCGGTGGAACCGGTGCCCCACCACCTGAGAGGTCAAGGCTTTTATTCAAGGTATTTTCTGATACCAAAGAGAACAGGGGGCCTCAGACCCATCCTGGACCTGCGCAACCTCAACAAGTTCCTTGTGCGGGAGAAGTTCAAAATGCTTACCCTTGGAATCCTTCTGCCCTACCTCCAGCAGGGAGATTGGCTATGCTCCTTGGATCTAAAGGATGCCTACACGCACATCCTCATCCACCCAAGCCACCGCCAATACCTAAGGTTTGTGGTGGCAGGAAATCATTACCAGTACAGAGTACTGCCCTTTGGCCTATCCTCCGCACCGCGAGTCTTCACAAAATGTCTCGCGGTCGTGGCGGCCCATCTCCGGCTTCACGGCCTCTATGTCTTTCCGTACCTCGACGACTGGCTCATCAGAGCAGCGTCCGCTCAGGAGGTCACCAACGCCACGTGCCGCACGGTGACTCTGCTGCAGCACTTGGGCTTTGTCATAAACTTCGCAAAGTCCACTTTGCTCCCCTCACAGGATCTCGAGTTCATCGGCGCAAGGCTGCACACTCCTCGGGCACGAGCGTACCTACCGCTCGACAGGGCTCAACGGCTCATGGACCTAGCCGACCGCTTTCGCAGCCAGCCCCTGGTCTCCGCCAGGCGCTTCCTGAGACTGCTCGGCCATATGGCTTCCACCGTCCATGTGACCCCCAATGCCCGCCTGAACATGCGGTCTGCTCAATGGTGTCTCCGCCAGCAGTGGCGACAAGCCACAGGCGGCCTGGCAGACCTAGTGCGCGTCTCCGAGCGGCTGCTCTCGTCTCTCCGGTGGTGGCTCCGGCAGCCGAACCTGATATTCGGAATGCCTTTCCAGTCACCTCAGCCGACCCGGGTGCTGACCACCGATGCATCCCTCCTGGGCTGGGGAGCACATTGCCAAGAGGCACGTACTCAGGGCCTCTGGACCACGTGGGAGTCTGCTCAGCAGATCAACTTCCTGGAGCTCAGGGCGATCCGCCTAGCTCTCAAGGCTTTCTCCCACCTGACTTCCCAACAGTCCGTCCTTGTCCAGACGGACAATCAAGTTGCCATGTTCTACGTGAACAAGCAGGGGGGCACGGGCTCCTTCCTCCTCTGCCGGGAGGCACAGAAGCTCTGCTCTTGGGCCGTCAGTCACGGCATTCTCCTCAAGGCAGTTTATCTCCCGGGCCAAGAAAATTGCCTTGCAGACAAACTCAGCAGGGTCCTCCAGCCGCACGAGTGGCGTCTGGATCCCTTGGTAGTTCAGAAGCTCTTCCTCAAGTGGGGTCTCCCCACGGTGGATCTCTTTGCCAGTCCTCACAACCGGCAGCTTCCTCGCTTCTGCTCTCGTCAGCCACACCCCCTTCGGGTTGCGGCGGACGCCTTTCTGATCTCGTGGTCGGGGAGCCTGCTGTACGCTTTCCCTCCCATCCCGCTGATCTCTCGGACTCTTTTCAAGGTCCTCCGAGACAAAGCCTTCATGATCCTGGTGGCCCCTCGCTGGCCCAGGCAGCCGTGGTTTCCGCTCCTGCTGCAACTGGCGGTGGAGGATCCACTCCCTCTGGGGGTACAACCGGATCTCCTCACTCAGGATCAGGGGTCCCTTCTGCACCCCAACCTCAGGTCTCTCAACCTCATGGCCTGGCTGCTGAGAGGGTAGTCCTTGCTCCCCTTCTCCTGCCGGCGGAGGTGGAGGAGGTCGTCTTAGCTTCGCGACGGCCTTCTACCCGCAAATGCTACGCCCTTAAATGGCGTCGCTTTGCAGTCTGGTGTACCCAACAGTCTCAGGATCCCTTCTCCTGCCCGGTGTCGGTGATCTTGCAGTACTTGCTGCACCTCTCTAATCTGGGACTTAAGTCCAACTCCGTCAAAGTTCACCTCAGTGCTCTTTCAGCACATCATGTGCCAGTGGACGGCAGACCTCTCTCCAATGACCCTCTCGTAACGAGGTTTCTCCGAGGTCTCCTTCTACTTAAACCACCTCTGCGCCCGCCAGCGCCTGACTGGGACCTGAATGTGGTTTTGCAGCGGATCACCTGTCCGCCTTTTGAACCTATGGCTACCTGTTCTCTCCGTTTTCTGTCTTGGAAAACACTGTTCTTGATAGCCCTCACTTCCGCTAGGCGCGTAAGTGAATTGCAGGCCCTCGTGTCTGATCCCCCTTACACTAGGTTCTACAAGAATAGGGTAGTCCTACGGACTCACCCAAAATTTCTGCCTAAAGTGGTCTCCCCTTTTCACATCAATCAGGAGGTGGTACTTCCAACCTTCTTTCCCAGACCACACTCCAGCCGAGCTGAAACGGTCCTCCATACCCTGGACTGTAGAAGGGCATTGAACTTCTACCTTGACCGTACGCGGGAGCACCGTAAAGCTGCTCAGCTTTTTGTGTCTTTTGACCCCAATAAATTGGGGCTCCCGGTCTCCAAGCGTACTCTGTCCATCTGGGTTGCGGACTGTATCTCTTGGGCTTATGGGGCAGCCGGACTCTCCTTAGAAAGTCGAGTCACGGCTCATTGCGTTCGGGCAAAGGCCACGTCAGTGGCTTACCTCCGCTCTGTTCCGCTGGCAGACATCTGCCGGGCCGCTACTTGGTCTTCGAGCCAGACTTTTGCGGCCCATTACTGTCTCGAGAGGGAGTCCCGTAGGGACAGTGCTTTCGGACAGGCAGTCCTCCGTAATCTCTTTGTGGTCTGAGCAACTCCTACCCTCCATCCCGGATGTGGGCTACCGGTGGGTGATAATTCAGCGAAGATTCTATCCTTCTGTGCTGCTGAGCTAGAGGGAGCTCATTTTTGTGCTTAGGGTCTCCGGTAGCCTTGAGCTTGGGAGTCCCATAAGTGAGGACTGACTTCCTGCTTGGTCCTGGAGAAAGCGTAGTTACTCACCTGTAACAGGTGTTCTCCAGGAGCAGCAGGAATCAGTCCTCACTACCCTCCCTCCTCCCCTTGGAGTTGCAATCGTCTGCTTATGTTCTTTTTGCAAATTTTTATGCTGTCTTTTTTAGCTATGTCATCTGACTGGCTAAGATGGCACCCTCGGGCGGGAAGACGACCGCGCATGCGCGCTGCAATTCCCAAAGGCTTTCTTTGAAAGCTGGGGAAAATTGCTCCGCGAGGGCTCCGTCGGCGCCGACGTCACCCATAAGTGAGGACTGATTCCTGCTGCTCCTGGAGAACACCTGTTACAGGTGAGTAACTACGCTTAATGGTGAATTAACAGATGATAATGTTAGTGCACCTTAGTAAATAGACCCCTTTATTGCGGTATTATTTAGCACGGAAGTCACTGACCTGCAGTAACTCAGTAATGCAGGTTAGTAACTCCTATCGCAGATATGCCAAGTCACACAGTTTTGAGAACACTCTCACACTCACAGCAAAAAGCCCTTTCATCACACGCATTTTCTGAGGCAGCGTCTTACCTTTCAATTCCCCTCCCCTCTGGACTCTTTACTCTCACACGTTCCTCCCGAGCATGCCTGAACATCCATGACAAACCCTTTCTGGAGAATCTTGGGATTGTAGTTTGTTGCCCTGCACTTTGTATTCTGTATACAGACCCAAAAACTATAAACCCTACAATTCTGGGCAGTCTTGCTTGAAGTCTTTCAAAGTAGACTACGCAGAATTGTGGGATTTGTAGTATGTAGGTCTGCATATATTATGTATAGCGCACAGCTATAAACTACAATCCCAAGATTCTCTAGGAAGGGTTTGCCATTCAATCATTTCTATTTGTTCAGCAGGCAGGTGGGTGTGCTGGAAAGGAGAGTTTTTATTGATGTGCTCTGCAATGTGTGTGGAACTTGTAGGTACTATTTTTATTTCAGTATTTGGAGATTTTTAAAATAACCGATTTGAATTTATTTGTGAGCGTTTGTGTCAGTGCTAGCGCTCCGCGGGCCGGATTAAAAGGTCCGCTGGGCCGTATACGGCCCGCGGGCCGTAGTTTGCCCATTCCTGTTCTAGACCATTCTTCAAGCTTAGCTAGATCCCTCCTCATGTTATCTACCCCTTCCTGGGTGTCTATTGCAGATTTTGGTATCATCTGCAAAGAGGCAAACCTTACCTGACAGCCCTTCCTCTATATCCTGAGGAGGTTACTGGAGTTACAAGTGCTTGATAAATCATCCGAAAGTCGTCTGGCTCCAGCAGAGGTCATAGATGTCGGATTGTCCGTATTTTGTGATAGACTGCCTTGAGAGTATTGTTTATATGGGCTTTCATGTCTAGCTGTTGGTCTATTGTGACCCCTAGATAGCGGACAGTGGGCCTGCTAGGAAGCTCGGCGTCTCTTACTTTTAATGAGGCAGGAGGTGTAAATGCTTGATTCCTGGTAATGAATAGGGCTTCAGTTTTGTTGAAGTTTATTCTGAGGTCAGCCAATCATTGGCAGCTTCAAAGCAGCTCGTTAATGTTGAGAAGTCCGTCTGATCGGTTGCGAACAGCATGTAGAGCAGTACATCATCGGCGTAGACAAGGCAGGCAGCGTTGAAAGAGCGGATGAGTGAATATATGGGCTGCATGTATATATTGAATAGGAGGGCCAAGAGTGATGATCCCTGTGGCACACCTTGCTTTTGTTGGAAAGGTGCGGAGGTCATGGGGCCGGTTCGTACCTGTTGCCATCTGTCTGTCAAGTATGACCTGCACCAACTTAGAGCTGTGTCCTGGATTCCCTTCTCCTTGAGTCGTGCGAGGAGCAGTTCGTGGTTGACAGAGTCGAACTCTGCAGCAATATCCATGAAGATTAGGGCAAATCCTTGTCTGATGTTGTCAATTCCCGTGATTATGGTGCTGAGCAGGGTGGTTAGGAGGGTCTCAATGCCATGTGATTCCCTGAATCCGTGTTGGCATGGGTTGAGTGGAGCGATGGTCTCGATGTGGTTTTGGATTTGGCATTGGACGACCTTTTCGATTATTTTGGCCAGTAGTGGGATGTTTGAGATTGGTCTGTATGATTCCACCTTCTGGGGGTCAAGCTTGTGGCTTTTTAGGTGTGGCCTTATGGATGTTTGCTTCAGACTTCGTGGGAATGTCCCTGTTTAGAAGGATTGGTCCATGAGTTTGGACAGTTATGGGCTGAATTCCGTACTCGGTGACTTTATCCAGAATGCTGGGCAGGGGTCATTTGGAGCTGTAGTGGTGTTGATAGAAGTGATCGTCTCCTGTATGCCTTTCTGTGATGGGGCTGAGAAGGAGGTCAGTGGTGTTGTATGGTGTGCTTCGCGCCGATGCGAGGGGATCGTGGTCATGTTAGTCTGGCTTGTTTTAGACTGTAGGTAGTCCGCGAATTCCTGTGGTTGTAGCATATTTGGTTGGGTGGGGGAAGGTTCTTTTGTTAGGGTCTTCACTAGGTTGAATAGGTCATGTGGTTTGTTTAGGGAGCGCCATAGGAGGTCTGTGTGATGTTGCTTCATTCTCTTCGTGACTGCTTCACGGTGTCTTTTTAGGTGAGTGGTGTATGCTTCTTGGTCATCTGTGGAGCGTGATCGACGTCATCATCTTTCCAGCTTCCTGAGGTGGAGGAGTGATGTTCGTAGGTCAGGGGAATACCATGGAGCGGTCGTTCTTCGTCTTGGCGGCTTATTTGGGGCTGATACATTGCGCCAGGAAAGGTGTCACCATCGTTTTTCTTAAGATTTTATAAAATTACGCTCCGAGTCCATCTGGGCCTGGGGCCTTTGCCAGCTTGCATGGCTGCACTGCATGCAGAGCTTCCTCTTTTGTGAATGGGGCATTGAGTGTTTCTCTTTCCAGCTCTCCCAGCTCAGGCATTAGCAGGTCCACAAAGAAAGCGTCTCTGCACCCGGGGTCCTCCCCATACAGTTCACTGTAGATAGTGTGAAATTGTAATAGGAAAGCTTTTTTTGTCACATGTAGCACTCCTGTGGAGTCCCTGATCCCCCTAATAAAGCATTTCTTTTTCTCTTGACTCACCGGTTTGACCATTAGTGTCCCACATAGAAATCTTCTCCTCATACCAAACACAAAGAAAAACTACAACCAGTCAACATGCAACAGAGCATTCACTGTCTATGCACCAACACTATGAAATGTCTTACCAGAAAACATAAGGGGCATAAAAGACTTAACGGGCTTTAGAAAAGTATTAAAAACGCATCTCTTTAAGGTCCACTATGAAATGACATAATGGCAATCAAACTAACTAAAAACAAAAGTGGAGTGGAGGAGTGGCCTAGTGGTTGGGGCAAGGTACTTCAGGCCGGAAGGTCGGGGGTTCAAATCCCACTAGAGGACAGCAACCTTGGGCCGGAAGGACTGGGGTTTCTAGTCCCACAGGTGCTCCTTGTGGTCTTGGGCAAGCCACTTAACCCTCCATTGCCCATGTTCCCTGTAAAATAGTTATCTCCAAGTTATAATGCCCTGTTCAATGTAATTTCAGTTTGTTCAATGTAAACCGCACTGATGCAGAATAGCGCGGTATATAAGAGAATGTAATAAATAAATAAATAAATCTAACCTAACCGTAAACCATGTAATAACAGATTATTGTTATCAACCCTAAAATTAAACCCCAGTAAAAGAACCCCATTGTTAACATCCAAGTTAAACTACCTGTTATAATGTATTTTATGTAAGTTGAAACACAAACTGTTACAATGTATGTTATATTTGAGTTGAAATGTAAACCGCTTTGAAATCATGATAAGGCGGTATAGAAAACATAATAAATAAATATTTATGAGTTTTTCTATACTGTCCTTTCCAGAGATCAAGGGCAGTTCACAATGAACAGAACAAATACATTAAACTTTGAACTTAGATGTTGTAGTGAACTCTTTGTAAATTATTTACATTGAACATATATTACAATTTATTTTATTTATTTATTTACTGCACACTTATATACCGCTACTTCCAGCGATCAGCAGCGGTTTGATTCATGTTCGGGGATTGTCAATCAAGACTGGGGGGGGGGGGTGGTATGTACAAAGAACTGGGGTCACAGCACACATGGTTAGCATCTTAGGGGATGACTTATACATTATACATACAATACATGATGAAAACGAGATACCTTGGTAAATATCCTTTATTTACAAAGGAGTCTTGTTTTCATCACTATATGAGGAATGCAGTGTGGACTCTCATATGGTATTAACTGTGTTGCATAGGTGAGGTTACATGGAGGGGTTTGAGGGAGCATCACAGGTAGGATCAATTTTGTTTTGGTCAATTGAGTTTCCAAAATGTTCAAGAAACGGATGCGTTTTAATTTCCTTATGGAATATTTGGAGGTCATTGATGGTTCTTAGTTTCTCAGAGAAGGGAGTTCCATAGTATAGGAGCAAAGTATGAGAATGCCCTATTACTGGTGGACTGGTTTATTTTACAGAAGTCTGAAGGAACTACTTATTCTTTCATTAGATGGAGCATTAATCAGGGAAGTGAGGTATGATGGGGCTATGTTGCCCTCAGTTTAAATGTGATCATTGAAGATTTGTATTTAATCCTGCTTTGTACTAGTAACCAATGTAGCTTATATAGTAATGGAGTGATGTGATCTGTGCTAGCTGTCTTGTAGACAATATGGGCAGCAACATTTTGAGCTATCTGAAGTTGATTGTCTGCCTTGGGAGTCCTTGGAGAATGCTATTAGAAAAATCAAAATGTGGAGTGATCATGGCTTGTAGTACAAATCTGAAATCATAGGTAGGTAACAATGGTCTCAGTTGCTTAAGCATTCCTAGTTTATAGAAGATTAGACTGGTGGTTAGTTTGGTGTGAGTAACTATGCTAAGAGTTCGATCTAGGGTGACACCTAGTATTTTACTTCGTTTTTTACATCTAATTCAGCTTCTTGAAGGTGAAGCTTTGGAAGAGGGGTAAAATTCTTGAAATACCTCACTTTTGTTATAGTTTATTTTTAGGTTATTTGAGTTTAGCCATTTTGCTGTTTTCACTGAAGCAGGATACAATCGTATGGACTGGGGTTCATGATGTCAGTTGGGAGATATAACATTGTCATCTGCATACAATTTGATATCCAGCATTGACTTTTTTTGAAAATATTACAGATAGGTTGTAGATATATATTAAATAAAAGAGCTGAGAGAGCAGATCCTTGTGGAACACCTTGCTCTTGCTTGTACGGGCCAAAGGTCTGCTGGCCAATCTTAACTCACTGAGTAGGTTCAGAGAGATAAGACGGGAACCACTGGAGCACAACACTCTGCTGCATTCGTGTAAGAAGTATACTATGCTATTAAAAGCAGAGGCAATGTCCAAAAATATAAGGATAAAAGCTTGTTTAGAATTATCAATTTCACTAATTAGCCTATTAGGGTTAGTAAAAGAGCTTCTACCCCATGATATGATCTAAAACCATATTGATGCTCACCTAATGGGGAACTTAAGTCTATATAATCCTGTAGTTGGATTTGTACGATTTTTTCTATAACTTTGGTCAAGAACGGGAAGCTGGAAATTGGCCTATATAAGTTTGGGTTTTCTTTATCCAGTGACTTAGTTTCAATATTGTTCAAATCGTGGTGTGCATTAATGCATCACCGAGCACATCACCCCAGTACTAATTGAACTGCATTGGCTCCCCATTACTGCCTGCATCATATACAAAATTCTAGTAACCACATTTAAACTCATACATAACATAGCACCATCATACCTCACCAATCTAATCACCACGCAACCACCCAACAGAAGCAGAAGAACCGTAAACCTCAACACCCTCTGCGTCCCGAATAGCATAAGAACTGTCAAAGCAGATACGAGCAACAGATCATTCTCATACGCAGCACCACTTCTCTGGAACCGACTGCCTCACGAGCTACGATCAACAAGCGACTTGAAAGACTTTAGGAAAAAGCTCAAGACCCACCTATTCCAGACTCATTACAACCGGACCTAGGCAGTGAGCCCTATCTCCAGGAACAAGCAGGAATGAGTCTTCACATATGGGTACGTCGGTACCGACGGAGCCTGCACGGGAACGCTGCCCAGCTTCCAATCAGAAAGCTTTTGGCAGCATCCCTCGCGCCTGCGCGCTGACTTCCCGCCTTCTCCAGAGCCTCTCTTCAGTTTTCGTTTTTCCGCGGAGCCGGCAGGACGTCCTTCTGTCACCGCAGAAACTTTTCTTTTTACTTACTTTAATTACTTTACTTTTTGTTTTCTTGTGGTCGCGGCTGTATTTCTCGCTGCCACCGGTACCGCCGGTGGATTTTTGCCTAACTTCTGAGAAACGTTTTCTTCAGTTTTTTGCCTTAACTTGTTGGGCCTACCAGGCCTCTTCCTCATGGAGCCTTCTTTTCCTAAGAAGTGCATTCGATGTGGAAACACCTGTTTCCTTTTAGACTCCAAACTTTGGTGTCTCAATTGTGTGGGTCCTGACCCTTTTTCCCCTGACTTGTCAGGGGATACTTTTGTGAGGAAACCTTCAGTTTTTAGAGTTTCCCTCGATACCGTTTTTTATTCGGCAGTGAGGGAACCCGGGTTCTCCTCTTCACAGGATCAGGTAACCCACAAACAGTCTGTTAAGACTAGTCAATGCTTGAGTGTTATGTCCCATGCCCAGCATGGTGACGGCTCTGGCCTTACCCTCAAGAATCCATTGGCATTACCCCTGCGGGAGTCTGCGGGCTCCAAAGCATTAAAGGGGTTTCAGGTTGTTCCTGGGGCTCACCCCTCACAGAACATACCTGAGCCATGTCCGGGGGTGGTATCCGCTTCCAGCGGTACCGATCCCCCGGCATCGGCACCGGTGTCGAGTGTTCCACTCTTCACCAGGGATCGTCATCGGGCATCCTCGGTACCTTCGGGACCGATCGATACGCCCCGAATTGACTTCCCTCGATCCCAGCCGTGCACGGTACGGGTATCCGCTTCCGGCGGTACTGATTTCCCGGCATCGGCTTCGGTGTCGAGTGTTTCACTCTTCACCAGGAATCGTCCTTTAGCATCCTCGGCACTTTCGGGGCCGGGCGATACGATATCGATGGACATTTCCATATCTCAGCCATGCTCCGGGACGGTACCGACTTCGATCGGTTCCGATACCCCGGCATCGGCACCGGTGTGGGATAACGTTCTCCCGGCGAGAGGTTGTCATCGGGCATCCTCGGTACCTTCGGGACCGATCGATGTAACCCAGACTGCTTTACCGGTATCGGCATCGCCGATACTACCACCGACGTCGGTACCCTCGAGACATGCATCGATAGACTCGCTTCCTTCGATGCCGAGTCTTGAATCGATATCTAGTCTCGAGGACTGGGTACCGACGCGTCCCGGAACCGACTCCCGTCGTTTCCAGATAAGCAGTTCCGAGGATCCTAGCCATAACTCTCGCATGATCTCGGTACCATTGCAGCAGTTCCCGATGACAATTTCAACTGCTGGCCCTGTGTCAGTATCGATGTCGATGCCTGTTCTTGCACCGATGCCTAGTTTGGAACCGATACCTGGGGTTGCTGATGCAGTACTCACTGCCTCTAAGTTACCATACCAGTATCCTTGTCCATCTACTAGGTTTCTCTCCTCACACCACGGTACGTCCTCTGGTGCTCAGCCTCTTTCTTTAGCCTTACCAGGGAAGGTTCCCATAGGAGATCAGTCTTTTCAGGCTTTTCTCCTGGATATGGCAACCTTTCTTAATATCTCTATCCCTGGTTGTGATGCTATTCCTGGCTCACCGGCACAAATGGAAAATATGATGCTTCCTTTGCATCCTGCTCTGCAGGATCTCCTTCTGAGGGTCTGGAAATCACCCTTACGGCTTCCTCTACCTTCTACAGCCACTGAGGTTCGGTACCGGGTACCTCCCTCCCCAGGATTTCAGAAGCCTCAACTTCCTCATCGTTCCCTTGTAGTGGAATCAGCACTGAGGAAGGTTAAGAGCAAAAAGAAGCATTCTTCTTTTCCGCCAGGTCGTTCTTCAAGAACACTCGATGCGTTTGGTCGTCAAGCCTTCCAAACATCTATGCTGTCCTCCAGAATTCTTTCATATATTTTCCACATGAGTCTCACACTCCAGGAGGTCACGGAGAGATTGTCTCTTTTGACCCCTTTTATGCCAGAGCCCAAGGCTACTAATTATTCCTTGCTACTCAATCATAGCCGGAATATATCTTGGTTCCTTTCTCGTGCTTCTATAGACTCTTTTGAGTCTGTTAGCAGATCTTCTGCTATTGCCATTGCAGCACGTCGCAGAGCCTGGCTCGAAGCTTCAGACTTGAGCAGATGGGCACAAACTATATTGGCTCATTCTCCTTGTACAGGAGAAGGTCTCTTCAATAAGGAGGCTTTACGTCAGGTTGCTCAATGCTCCGCTGACTCTCCTTCCACTAAGGACCATTCTAAGCCACCTCCTTCTTCGAAAGGTAGGAAATGTCCTACCAAACCTTCTTTCCCTAGGAAAAGAAAGTTTCATTCATCTTCTGCCCATCATTCGGCTGTACATAAGCAAGGGACACCTCAGCCTAGTCTGAAGTCCTCTAGCTCTGGCCAGTCTCAGCATTCCCAGCAACCATAGGGGCTGGGAATTCTACTCTACAGTTCACTTCTACCCATTAGAAGTTTATTCACTGTACTTTTCTTTTTCAGTATACTAAGCTGTCGGAAATGTTTGTTCAGGGACTACAGACTTCTCCTCTAATTACTCTCTAGAAGAGCAGTTGCAACTATCCCCTGATAGTTCTGTCCCAACTGAACATTTTTTCCTTCAGTTGACTTACCCTATGGGTGCGTCACCCTCCAATTACTTGCTCTACCCTCTCAGCCGGGCTTTTTCCCTAACTGAGGGGTACCATACTGAAAGGCTTCTCTAGCAAGCTCGTTCCTCAGACAGGGAGAAGGTATATCTCCTCTCCTTTCTTGTCTGTTTTTCTTTATTGGGCACAGGACAATCTCTCTGCTGTTTCCGTCAGCAGCTGTGCCTGCAGGAGTTACAATGATTGTATTACTGGTACTTTTTATAAGTTCCAGTCCCTTGTTCAAAATTTTGTCTAGCCTCAGTAGTGATTCCAAGCTACTCGTCAGCTATCTTGGATCCTCCTACACTTTTAGGCTTTCTCACATTATTCTATCCATCTCCTCTCCTAGGATATGGCAACACACCTGACTTCAGTCAGTTTATCTCATTTCTCTCCTGCACAATGCTCTCTGCAGTCTTCAGAGAAGCTTTCTACTATGAGGGCCTTGCTATAGAGCATTGACCTTGTCTCTAAAGCTTCTCTATTAGTAGGGAAAAGCTTATAATCCTTTCCCATGCCTGTGAGGGTTCTCCACACCCTCAAGCCTGGGGTGTTAACATGAAATATAAGTTCTTCTGCGTGAAAATCCAACGCTGATGTTTACGCATGCTACCTCTGGGTCCCTCCAGTAGGTCCCTCTGGTATCTTCTTCTGCGTTTCTACACATCTGCCATGTCAGTGTTCTGTGGAACTCCCGCCTTGTTCCTTACAGATTCATATGATCATCTGTTCTCACGCAAACATCACAGTTATCTTGTTGGATTGCCTTCTTGCATCCCTCAATCCACAGAAATAGATTCTCTATGCATATCCCAAGTGGGTTCACCCTCTTGTAGAGCGAAGAATCTTTTTCTTTTATATTCCCCATGTACAATTATGGGGCTGGGTGGTAGACATGTATCTTCAACTTGTTATCTTGTATGTAGCATCTCCATATATGTCTACATACCTATATCATTACTCTGGTGGTGCAAAACCATGCCCCACAAATGTATGTATATTTCGATATATCATATCTATATATATATCTATATATATCTATATATATATATATATATTTTTTTTTTTGATACATTTCTCCACCCATATCCTAATATACCCATATGGACATATGTGTGTGTGTATATATATATATATATATATATATATATATATATATATATATATTCCATCCACATATATATATATATCTGTCTATATATGTGTCTGTTGGGGGGCTTCTTAGGGGTTGATATGTCTTACACACTATCACCCTTACTGTCTATATTAAATGTTTTACCTTCTAAAGGTTTTAGACAGTCTATCGCCCTACTTCGCATATCATACTATGATGCAGAAACTGTCATGCACCTATAACTACTGTGGTGCTAACATCTTCCATTTTTTCTTTAAGTCCTTGAAGCATCAAGCTTCACTATTTTTCCTACCTCTCGCCAGCTAGGAAAAATAGTGTACATCTTTATCTTTGAGTACACAGCTGTTCTCCTTGGGAATAGGGGTTTTTCCAATCCCCCTCTTCCCGCCAGGACTGGGCTAGTTCTCCAACTCCATCAGTCTTCTTCCTTTAGTCCTCAATGTTAATGACTTTATGCCTAAAGGAGTTTTCAGCTTTTTCCCATAAAGCTTCCATTGAAGACCTGACGTCTAATCCTACCCAGTTGACACCTGGATCGTCTGCTACCTCCAGGTCTGGACCTTCATCCTCACTGCTGGGAGGTCACCTTGAAGATTCCGCCACTGCTTATCCAGTAGACTCCATCATGCTCTCTACTTCCTACAATACAGTAGGTAAGCTGCATATTTTAAGTGTACATTAAAGGTATTTTAATGCTACTCATCATATATACCAAGGACTCCTGTAGTCTGTAGAGCCCTGTAGTCCTTGGCTATGCTGTTTCTTTCCTCACAGCTCCTTTATTGTCAACTCCTACCCTCCATCCCACTTTGGATGCCGGGGATTCCTGGAGACAAAATGCACCCCTGGTCCAGGCTCCTGCATTTTTATGGGATCTCCCCCTGGCATCCCCAGCTCGGGAGTCCCCATATGTGAAGACTCATTCCTGCTTGTTCCTGGAGATAGCACAGTTACTTACCTGTAACAGGTGATCTCTGGGAACAGCAGGAATTAGTCTTCACAACCCTCCCACCTCCCCTAGGAGTTGCATCTCTTATCTTCTTCCTTTCCTCTCCTCGCCTTTGTCTCAGCTTTGAAACTCAACTGAAGAGAGGCTCTGGAGAAGGCGGGAAGTCAGCGTGCAGGCGCGAGGGATGCTGCCAAAAGCTTTCTGATTGGAAGCTGGGCAGCGTTCCCGTGCAGGCTCCGTCGGTACCGACGTACCCATATGTGAAGACTAATTCCTGCTGTTCCCAGAGATCACCTGTTACAGGTAAGTAACTGTGCTTTCTACTATCTCTGCACCAAAATGGTACCGCCCCTTCCCGACCTTATGACAAGGGAAACTGCAATTGTTGACCTATAATATTGTATATATGTACATATGTAAAGATACCCACACTCAATCAAGTGTAAACTCAGTGACCTAACTGCTGTGTTGTGTGCAAATCCTTTTTAATCAAAATGTATATCTTGCAAATTACTGTCCTGTACAGTCCATCCTGATGTGTAAAGTAAACCGCTGCTGATCGTAGGAAGTAACGGTATACAGATGTCTACTAAATAAATAAATAAATAAATGGCATGATACCTTGTCTTAATGATTGGTGAACACTATTAAGAATAAATGGTGAAAGTTCAGATAGGGTCGCTTTTAGCCAGCTTACAGGGCAAGGATCCAGACTGGAGGTTGTAGTTTTAATTTATTTCTTTTTTTTTATTTTATATTTATAAGATTTCAAGCAAAATTATGCAAGCAATCATACTTGATACAGAAAAAAGACTTGAGCACGTAATTACAAAGGAAAATAATACACATGAATGAACTATTTTAGAACCCAGTCTTATGTCCTCACACTAGGGAGACCTAATAAAGGAAACACAAACAATTATGAACTCATTAGGAATAGCTAAACCCGCAAGGACCGGTATACCCATATAGCAAATATACCCACCCACCTAGGGACCAGCAGACAAGCGAGCACTAATAAAGGAGATTAATTTAGTAGTTTAAAAAAATATAGGATACAGAATGCAATTTAACCAAACATTTACAGGGAAATTTAAGAAAAAATAAGCCACCCATCTGAATCACCCCCGATTTAAGCAGCAAAAACTCTCTCCTCCTTTTTTGCGTATCACGAGATAAATCGGGAAACATTCGGATAGCAAGCCCTTTAAACAAAATAGAACGCTTCTTGAAATACATTTTTAGTAGCCACTCACGGTCAGAGACTAATGCCAATGAAATTAACAAAGTTGCAGGAACCACAGTGTCAGATACAGAAGTATCTAAAATCTCCAAAATATTCAAGAGGGAGGAGTGGCTCAGTGGTTGGGACAGGTTACCTCAGGCCGGAGGGCCAGGGGTTCAATTCCCGCATGGGGACAAGCAACCTCAGGCCGGATGGACTGGGGTCTCTAGTCCCATGGCCACTCCTTGTGGCCTTGGGCAAGCCACTTAACCCTCCATTGCCTCAGGTACACTTAGGGGCTTGTTTACAAAGCCGCGGTAGTGGTTCGCGATTGCGATCGCAGCCGCGGCCCCATTGAAATCAATGGGGCCGCAACTCCGATTACGATCGCAAACCGCTACCGCGGCTTTGTAAACAAGCCCCTTAGATTGTGAGCCCTTCGGGGACAAGGGAATAAAACGTACCTGTTAGTATACATGTAAACCACACTGATTCTAAAGAGCGCGGTATAAAAAAAAAATATCTAATACTACTTCAGTAGCAGAGGGATCCCCAATTGGGCCTTTTATTTTTTTTCACAGTGGGAAGATAATAAATTTTGGAAATTGGGGGATGCGAATCTTCAGGAACATTCAAAACCTCACTCAGATATAACTTAAACATATCACGAGGGGTAACCATAGGAGAACGAGGAAAATTCAATAACCTGATATTCATTGCCCTATTCTGATTTTCCAACATTTCCATTTTAAATTTAACACCTAACATATCTTTACAGACATCATTGAACTTATCCTCCAACTGTATAACCTTGTTGTCCATCAAAGAAGCTTGAGATTGTAGAAGAGTCACGGAGTCCTGACAGTTCTGTAATTTCACCTTATTTTCTTGTATCAACTTCAAGGTAGCGTTGGTTTGTGATACCAAGTACTCACCAAACTTTGTCAGTGCTAGCCAAATAGAATCCAAGGTAATACGTAGTTTTAATTTCTGATATTATATTTTTCATGTATTTTAAAGCAATCATGTGGAAGGCTTGCCGTTTTACTGATGATGTTTGTTCTGAATCTGGGTGAAAGGTAGTCTCTGTTGATGGTCATTTCAGTTTATTCATATAGTGGAGGGCAAGGGTTTGTGGTTTAATGGGAAGATCATTTGTTTCTGTATTAGGTGTCTAGGTGAGAGATTTAACAATTTCAAAAAGTTCTCTGGGCTGATTAAAAGACTTGGTGAGAATCTCAATGTGATATACTTTCTTTCTACTATTAATAGCATCTTTTAGTGTTGTAGTGTTGTCATATAAAGTGTGTAATCATAACTAGATTTTGTGGATCTCCAGGTTTGTTCTATTTTCCTTAAGATTTGTTTTATTTTTCTTAGTTCATGGGAATACCATTTTTGAGAATTTTATTTTTGTCTCATTCTTTTATATGTTTTTGGTACAGAGACAGCATTGGATATTGTGGTTTGTGGTGTTTCAGTTTTCTAATAAAGCATCTAGTTCTAATAAAGGGGATCTGTTTGAGGTAGAAATTCATTTAAAAAGTCCACCTTTTTGAATGACTTATATTGCTTGGTAGATGAGTCATAATTTGGTAATGGCATGGGAAGTTTATTTATTTATTTATTTAGTATACATTTGTATACCGCTACTTCCAGCGATCAGCAGCGGTTTGATTACAGATTGGAAATTGTCAAATCATGACAGGAAATTTTTGAGGTATAAACACATTGATTAGACAGGAAAGCACAGCACACAGAGAACTATTTTACAGGGAACATGTTCTATGGAGGGTTAAGTGGCTTGCCCAAGACCACAAGGAGCACCTGTGGGACTAGAAACCCCAGTCCTTCCGGCCCAAGGTTGCTGTCCTCTAGTGGGATTTGAACCCCCGACCTTCCGGCCCGAAGTACCTTGCCCCAACCACTAGGCCACTCCTCCACTCCAAGTTGGGCTGGTATCGAATTCCAGTAAATAGTGGTCCGACCAGGGAATTTGTAATCTCCAGGAACAAGCAGGAATGAGTCTTCACATATGGGTACGTCGGTACTGACGGAGCCCGCGCGGAAACGCTCCCCAGCGTCCAATCAGAAAGCCTTTGGGAGCATCCCACAGCGCTTGCATGCTGCCTTCCCGCCTTTCCCAACTGCCTCTCCTCAGTTTTCGTTTTTCCGCGGAGCCGACAGGACGTCCTTCTGTCACCGCAGAAAATTCTTCTTTTATTTTTTATTTTTCTTGTGGTCGCGGCTGCCTTTACCGACGCCACCGGTACCGCCGGTGTTTCTTTTTTCTTCATATTCCTGTTAGGGAATATTTTTTCCCTCTTAGTGCCTGACGGGGTTTTTTCACGGCCTGCTAGGCCTACCCCTCTTTTCCTCATGGAAACGCCAACCACTATTCCTAAGAAATGTTTTAACTGTGGCGGTACAAAATTGATTTTAGACACTCATAATTGGTGTCTACCCTGCTTGGGTCCTGACCATTTTCCTCTGGAGTGTCCCTCCTGTAAAACTATAGTAGGAAGAAGTCTTCAGCATCGAGTTTCCCTCGATACACGGTCCCCATCCAACTTCAGGGCACCGACCACCCCTTCTTCTTCACAGGATCAGGTAACCCAAAAACAGTCTGTTAAGACTAGCCAGTCCTCGAATGGTAGATCTCATGCACAGCATAGAGATGCCACTGGCTTTAAAACCCCGGTGGGAGTCTTCGGCCTCCAAATCCTGTGTGGGGTTTCAGGTTGTTCCTGAGGTTCACCCCTCACAGAACATACCTGAGCCATGCTCGGTGGTGGCATCCGCTTCGAGCGGTACTGATACCTCGGCATTGGCAGTGGTGTTGGATGAAACATTCCTCACCAAAGATCATAGTCTGGCGTCCTCGGTACCTACGGGCCTGTTGGATACGCTGCAGACTGATCTTCTAGTATTGGTATCGAGTCCGGTACCGGTACTGGTACCGATGTCGGTACCTCCAGATGTGCATCGATAGACTCGCTTCTTTCGATGCCGGGTCTGGAAACGATCTCTAGTCTGGAAGACTGGGTACCGACACCGGACGGTACCGAAGGCACGGTTCCGATGGTCCACGCTCGGTTCTATCGATACCGTTAGAGCTGTCACCGGTTGGCCTTCTTCCACCGGTATTGGATACGGTACCGGAGTCGGTACCGGTATCCATTTTACCATCGATGTCAGTGCCTTCCATGCGTCTTTCTTCAGGCTCGCTTTCCTTGGTACCGAGTCTGGAATCGATCCCTGGCATGGGTGATTCGCTACCGACTGTAGCTGGTTCCGACCTCCTACGGTACCGGCAACCATCCTCTAAGGATCCCATACTCCACCCTTTAGGAATTTATACTCCTCTAAAATTGGATAGATCCCTGGGTGTCAATGCCAGTTCTTCAACAGATCTAGCCTGTCCTCCCCTTCCAAGAGGATTTCCCTCTGGGGATTTTTCTTTTCAAGCTTTTCTGCTGGATATGGCAAAATCACTTGCCATTTCTATACCTGGACAGGATCCTACACAAAGGAATACAGAATCCCTGTATATTCCTGGCAGTGCAAAGGACAACATTGTGCTTCCTGTGCATCAGTCCTTGCAGAATCTCCTCTTACGAATGTGGGAAGTTCCTTTAACGGTACCCCCACCTTCTAGGGCAACTGATCTTCTATATCAAGTGCCCCCCTCTCCAGGTTTTCAAAGGACTCAACTTCCTCATCATTCCATTGTTGTAGAATCAGCAATGAGGCATATTAAGAGCACTAAGAAGCACTCTTCTTACCCGCCAGGTCGTGAGTCTAAGACTTTAGATACCTTTGGATGCCAAACCTTCCAGGCATACATGCTTTCAGCAAGAATTCTCTCATATATTTTCTATATGGGATTATCTCTTGAAGAGGTCACAAAGAAATTACTGTTTTTGACTCCTTTTCTTCAAGAGCCCAAAAGAGCAGACTATTCCTTACTGGTTAGTCATGCTCAAAATATCTCTAGGTTCCTTACTCGTGCTTCCCTAGACTCCTTTGAGTCTGTTAGCAGAATTTCTGCTTTTGCTATAGGGGCACGACGTAAAGCCTGGCTCCAGGTTTCAGACTTGGACAAATGGGCACAAGAAAGACTGGGAAATACTCCTTGCACTGGAGAAAATCTCTTCAACAAGGAGTCTTTGCTCCAGGTTGCTCAGTTAACCACTGACATTCCTGTTTCCAGAGGCTGTTTTACGCCTTCCTCTTTCCCATTTGGTAGGAAATGTCCTACCAAACTTTCTTCCCCTAGGAGGAACAAGTTTTATCCATCTTCTGCCCATCATACAGATGTTCCCAAACAGGGGAAACATCGCCCTGGTCTAAAGAAACCACAACCTCAATAGGTTCAGCAAACCCAGCAGTCGCAGGGTTTCAGACATATCATCATTACCTCTCCTGGTTGCTGGTTAGAGTTGCAGTCTGCTTCTTTCCACTTGAAGCATCTGCTCTGATTTCTTCCTAGCTTTTCCTAGATCTCTCTTCACGAGACATCTTTCTTTGACTCTAAGAGTCTTTATGATGATCATGCCTATAGTTAACAGGTTCTCTTCCTCTTCTGGAGACAGAGAAATGACAACTATCAATAAGACAGTTGTTTCCCTGCATTAGCATGTATCATCTTACTTTTAGAGACTTACTGCATAGTCAATCTCCTTCAACTCTGTCTTACCTCCCTCTTACTACAGCATTCGGTTGTAAGAGTGGCTCTATTACACTGGTAAGCCCCTATGGTTCTTTACCTATTCCACAGGGGGATTCTCCCTTCCAGAGTTGTCTTCCCATTTTTGTTGCCTTAGGGCAGCTCATCAGACAGTGAGGAGTCTTACCACTCCTGTCATGTCTGTTTTTTCTTTTTCCCAATCTAAAAAAAAAAAAAAAAAAAAAAAAAAAGGAAGGAAAAAGACATTTTTCTCCGCTGCCTTGGTCCTTGCTGCAGATGCAGCAATTCCTAGTGGTCAAGCCACTGGTTCTGTTCACCACACAACCAGGGTTTCTCCTCCACTAGCAATCCTTCTAGCCTCAGTGCTAAACTCCAAACAGGTTTTCAACCTTGTTTGGAAACACTACTATTACAGACTGGTTGGTTAACTTCTATTCTTCGCCCCCTTGTTCTTGGAAGAATAGTTTAACTTACCCACTGGCTTTAAACAGCCAGTTTTTTCTTCTAACCAACCTGTAGCATGCTCTCTGCAACCCTACAGAGTAGCTTTGCACTATGGGCCCTTGCTAGAGAGCATTAGTATCTCGTCTAGTAGATAACCTCAGATGGTTAGGAGGGATTCCCCCAGTCATGTTCTCAGGACTGGCAGGTGTTCCCTGCCCTTACCATCTCATCTAAAATCTCTTTTGAGGCATAAGACACAGGCCTTTCCTCACGTAAAAACCTGAAGAATGGCCAATTCCCTGGCTTGGCCCATATCTCCTTTGGACTTCTCGCCAGAGATAGTTGTCTTTCAATGGCAGCTCAAGGATGCCTGATACCCATCTTGCCCTCATAGGCGGGTCACATATGGTATCTTATTCCATTGGCGCCTGTCAGACGGGTGCCTGGGTGAGAATGTTCACAGTCTTGGCAAAGGCATATATTAATATGATTTGCAAGGTATTGTGGGAAATGTAGTCCATTCACACCAGACACAGCCGTTCACAATAATTAGTTGTGCTTGAGTGTAAAGCCAATAAGATATTTATTTATGGGGTTATTTCTCCCAACACAGATATGCTTGGTAGCACATAAAACAGGATACTTGCTTTCAGTGTTAAACTTAGAAAAACAAAATCAGGAAAACAACAGCTGAACTTGGCAATCAAAGCAAAAGAATAAAGACCAGGATGGTAACAGAATGGTCTTTTCTGTAGGCTCTAGCTAATATTTTCTTAGCAGTGCTTTAATCAACAAACAAAACCCACAAAGTAGGGAAAAACTGTTCTTTTCAGGTTAACTTCTTATATCTTCACACATAGGGGCTTGTTTACAAAGCCGCGGTAGTGGTTCGCGATCGCGATCGCAGCCGCGGCCCCATTGAAATCAATGGGGCCGCGGCTCCGATTACGATCGCAAACCGCTACCGCGGCTTTGTAAACAAGCCCCATAGACTCAGAAGTGATTCCCTCAGAGCTCACAAGCAATTAGGTAAGGCTCAATTGCTAGCAGTTATCCAGCTGAAACCCCTTAGCTGGCTTACTTTCTACTGCTTGGCTCAAATCCTATTCAGGAGCTTTTCTGAGTAGATTAAAGAACAAGTTTGTATTTCTTTGTGATGGTTGTTGTACTTTGTAACAGTAAATTACCAAAGGAGTTTAGACAGAGAGCAGTCCATGTATTCACAGCCTGTATCTACCACCTCTTCCCCTTCTTCAACAATCATGGGTTCAATATCATGGATTGGCACAGAGGGATTTCTCAATGGAGCACTCTCAGGAGAATACTTGTTTCCCTGCTGTCTTTCAAGGTTATAGCTAGGGCATAGATCAGTGTTCATACCTGAGCTTCCATTGCTGTTAGAGTTCCTCTCTAAATAGCCTGGCCAGTATGTAGTCCAGTTCTTATGTCCAGCCTTCCAATCCAGATCCCTGGACACTGAATCTCTTTTCACATACCTTCTGGCACGGGTCTTAGGGTCCCTTCCACGTGCAGCCGTCTCCCTCACAGGTACCGTCTGGAGATTCCTAGCTCTGCAGCACCATTCCTCTGGCTTTCCCCAGTCCAATGGTGTAAGCTTGCCTTTGGAATGCCTTCCAGTATACGTACTGCTCTGGACTCCTTTAGACCTCCCAAAAGCTTTTCTCTTCTTTCTTCCAAAGGGTTTCTTGCCCTCTCTGTCCGTCCGCTCTGGCTTCTGCTGATGATCCTCCAGATGATGAAGCTGTCCAAGATGAGGATATCCAAGCTGAATCTGAGGATGTCCAAGATCAAGATGATTCTCTGTAGAATAAACTCTACCTTTATTCTGCTTAGATGAGTGCTCCACCCTAGCACAGCACAGCACAGCTGTGCTGAATCAGGCCCTGCCCTTTGAGATGAGTGCTTGGGGATTACCTCATTGCCCTCCTGATTGAACACACGTTTCCCCACTTCAGCTCCTCTAATGACTGTTGGAAACCTGGTGCATTCTGGGACTGGTAGTCTTTTATGGAAAAATTCTGTTTTCTTATTTCTACCAGAACTGACAGGTTGCTTGTTCAGAGTCACTTCACCTTTTCTATAGCTCCTTCCTGAGCTATGATAAGCTTCCTTATCACACGCCCTCTCTCCATTCACCATACTGCAGTTCTGGAGAGATCTGGACTTGCTGCCTGCAGACTGAAGTTATCCTCTGCATTTTTCACTTACTCCATCCTGGTTACTCAAGAGCTCGAATCCTGAAAGGAATCTAGACTCCTGCTTGTCAGAGAGACCTTTCGTCTGACTCTGTCAGTCATAACCAGGAAAAGAAGATTCTCTGTCCATCTATTCAAGCAGGTATCATCCTTCTTGCTATTAGATGAATCTTTCTCTCTCCCCATATTCCTAGGGGGATCCAGTTATATAGGCATCTCTCCATCCACATACCTGGAGACATGTGTCTATATGCCTACATATATCTATATCTATATCTATCTGTGGATCTTCTGCCCATGTATGTCTCTCTATATCTATATGCATATATACCCTATACATGTATATATTTAGGAATATATATATATATCTACATACATCTATATATATATATATATATATATATATATCTGTTGAGATATATCCTTTGGGTAGATAGATATCCACACACTTGTCTATCTGTCTAGGTTCAGATTTCGATATCTTCCTTTATGACCCTGACAGATGGGCACTACCCCTATCCATGCTGTACCAGCATGCTTAGGATTTTACATATACAACCACTCCCTGTGGTAATTAGTAAACTTTTTTCTTACCATAACCCTTTAGGGCTAGGTACCTCTGAAGCCTCCATGTACCTTTTTTCTTTCCTAATTAACCCCATTTAGGAAAGACATTGCGGAACTTCAGTTAATCTAAAGCTTAACGCTTCCTAAGTCTATCCTTGCTTTCTTATCAGATACAGGGGTCTCCATACCCTTTCTCTCCTACATGGACTAATCCAGTACTAGTCCAGATGGGTCAGACTCTTTTCTTTTGGTCCTAGCATTGTACTGTTCTTGGGCCAAAAGAGTTTAAGCTTTGTCTAATAGTACCTTCTGCGTTTTCCGCTGAAGCCCTACACCTTTATACTACCCCAGTTACCCCTGGGGCTATTTTCTCACCCTGAAGGGTTCTGACCTCCACTTGTTTTTTCTACAATTTTATTACCTCTACTTCACAGTGAAGTACTCCTTGAGGATCTTTCACTGACTCTTCTAACAGATCCATATGAACCTCAATAGACTTTTACAATACCACCAAGGGAGGTCCATATTACAATGTGGAGGAGTGGCCTAGTGGTTGGGGCAAGGTACTTCGGGCCGGAAGGTCGGGGGTTCAAATCCCACTAGAGGACAGCAACCTTGGGCCGGAAGGACTGGGGTTTCTAGTCCCACAGGTGCTCCTTGTGGTCTTGGGCAAGCCACTTAACCCTCCATAGCCCATGTTTCCTGTAAAATAGTTCTCTGTGTGCTGTGCTTTCCTGTCTAATCAATGTGTTTATACCTCAAAAATTTCCTGTCATGATTTGACAATTTCCAATCTGTAATCAAAAAACGCTGCTGATCGCTGGAAGTAGCGGTATACAAATGTATACTAAATAAATAAATAAATAAATAAATAATATTGCACTCAATATTTTCACTACTAAATTTCATCTCACAGGATCTTCCTCCATAGAGGTCCTGTTCTAGTCCAGCTGTTCCACAGTGCTGTTCTAGTACAGCTGTTCCACAGCACCTTTCTGTAATTCAGCTCCTACCCTCCATCCCCAGGATGCCTGAGGTTCTGAGGAGTAGCATGGTTCTTTCAAAATTCGCAACATGCTTGGACTCCCTCTAGGCATCTCAGCTTGGGAGTCCCCATATGTGAAGACTCATTTCTGCTTGTTCCTGGAGATAGCACAGTTACTTACCTGTAACAGGTGATCTCTGGGAACAGCAGGAATAAGTCTTCACAACCCACCCACCTCCCCTAGGAGCTGTATCTCTCTATCTCTATCTTTCCCTTTCTCTCGCTCTCTCTTTGTCTCAGCTTTAAAACTTAACTGAGGAGAGGCAGTTGGGAAAGGCGGGAAGGTAGCACACAGGCGCTGTGGGATGCTCCCAAAGGCTTTCTGATTGGGCGCTGGGGAGCGTTCCCGCGTGGGCTCCGTCGGTACCGACGTACCCATATGTGAAGACTTATTCCTGCTGTTCCCAGAGATCACCTGTTACAGGTAAGTAACTGTGCTTTGCTTGTGGTGGAGAATAAAAGTCATGCAGGAAAATATTAGTGGGCAGGAATATTAAATCAAGAGTATTGCCTTTGTTGTAGGTAGGCACTTGTACAACCTGCTGAATGCCCATGGAATTCAGACATGGAATTGAGGAATGTCATTGAGAGGGCATTGTGAAATGATGGGAGGTTAAAATCGCCCAGTAATATAAAGGACTTTTTTAATGAGGAAGAACAGACAGTTTCAGTTATTGTGGAAAGGCTATCGGTTAGGATTTGGTGGCCTGTAGAGTAGACAGATCGCTAGATTTTTATTTTCTATATTAAGAATGTCCATCTCATCTACATCTTTAGTTAGGAGGGGGGATGCATTGAGGTCTCCCCCCACCCCTCATCGTGCCTTTGGCCACTTCCCATAGGGTGCGCCTATCCATGTCTTCCCTCTCATTCTCCGCCCAGTTCTGTTAACGAGCTGTTTTTAAGACCTTATGGAAGCCCTGGTCTTGTTACATTGTGGGGTTCATCTTCCATGACCTGCTTCCCCTTTCCTCCCGTTTGTTTAAGTCAGAGCTCCATCCACACTGGAGCGTGGTCCGATAGTCCTGGGTCCCCGACTTCTGCTCTGTCTAGCCCCCAGAACAGCTTATCTCCTATGAGTAAGTAATCTGTTCTGGCATAGCTATGGTGAGGTGCTGAGCAGTGCATAAAATCTACTTCCTCTGAGTGCAAAATGTGGCAGGTATCCAACAACCCCAGCTCTGTTATAAGAAAGTTTGCCCCCTTCTGCTCTATGTTCGTTATGTTTTGCTGGGGAGGTTTGCAGTCTATTCCCGGGTCTCTAGGCAGGTTAAAATCTCCTCCATGTTAAAATTTCCTCCTATGATAAATTAGTATCCCTCAAAGCCCACAATTCTTGCCAACCATGAGGAGAAAAACCCATGCTGGTATATTCTGGGTGTGAATAGATTACACAGGATTACCCTGTGTCCACTGTTCCCTCTAAGCTGTGCGCGTGTGCGCGCGCACACACCTCGCCGAGTGAGCGCACATACTTTACAACAGAGCGCACAAAAATTACGGTTCTGTTTCTAATAGAAAACAACACAGACGTTCTTAACATTGAAAAGTTGTTGTGTATGGTTTTCACAAGTTCTACAATATTTTCTAGTGCAATCAATGTGGTGTACATACTGTATTCTGACGTGTAGTCAAATTTTAAAGTATATAACTCCGAGTGTCGGTATGTGGTGCACAAAAATTTAACCTTCCTTCAAAAGCTGTACAGCTGATATTTTATGCGCACACAGCCTACAGAAAATTAGAGGGAACATTGCCTGTGTCCCCTCAGTTCCCTCCCATTATATGATATTGTTGACTCTTTACCCTCCTGTGGTCTGGAATCCCACACACACAAAATACCTGGGTTCTTATATATCCCTGTACCATTCAACAGGAAAGAAAGACACGACACAATCAATTAATTAATCAATCTCTTTTGAGCTCTATAGGGAAGAAACGCATGGAGTCTAATTTGACATATCCATCCCGCCTCTTCAAAGATGGTCCTGTAGGGCTCTTGCTTTTATTAGGAAATATCAGCTGATTCAGTTAATCTTTAATTAACATCTGGTACTTTCCAAATTCCACGTATACATAAATTTTGCTAACATAGACAACATTATTATAGAAAGCAGAAGTTATGTCTCATGACTATGTTCACTAAATTCAATAGGTGTCGCTGTGATTTTACTTTTTAGCAGAAGCTAATTAGTTACTTATTGTATCTTGCTGATTTTCTATTAAGCCATATCTGTTATATTTGCTAAGAGCAGCACAACCTGACCCAGTAACTACTTTAGCCTATCCAATTGCAGGATGAGCAACTGCACCCTCTGTTCTATTTAATTAAGGAACTTCAATCTGACCTAATATCTATTGATCTCCAGGAACAAGCAGGAATGAGTCTTCACATATGGGTACATCGGCGCCGACGGAGCACGCACGGAAATGCTCCCCAGCATCCAATCAGAAAGCGTTTGGGAGCATCCCTCGCGCCTGCGCGGTGACTTCCCGCCTCTCCCACTGCTTCTCCCCAGTTTTTCGTTTTTCCGCGGAGCCAACAGGACGTACCTCCTGTCACCGCAGAAACTTTTTTCTTTAAAATCCTTATTTTCTTGTTTTCTTGTGGTCGTGGCTGTCTTTCCTGCCGATTCCGGCACCGCCGGTGCTTTATTCTTTTCTTTTCAAACTTAGAGAAATAACTTCTCCTCAGTTTTTTCTTTTATCTCATCGAGGCCTAACAGGCCTTTCCAACATGGAGCCTTCTTCCCCTAAGAAGTGCCTTCTCTGCGGAAACTTAGTTTTCTTTTTAGACTCCAGTGCCTGGTGTCTATCCTGTTTGGGTCCTGACCCCTTTTCCCAGGGTCCATCAGGCTTTAGTATCGGGAGAAGACCTTCTCTTTTTCGGGTATCCCTCGATGCCGTTTTTCCTCCTGAGGTGAGGACACGGTTTTATTCTTCTCTCCAGGATCAGGTAACCCACAAAAAGTCTGTTAAGACTAGCCAATTCTTGATGGGTAGGTCTCATGCCCAGAATGTTGACGGCTCCGGCCTTGCCCTCAAGACCCCATTGGCAGTAAGACCCCGGCGGGAGTCTTCGGGCTCCAAAGCATTTACGGGGTTTCAGGTTGTTCCTGGGGTTCACTCCTCACAGAACATACCTGAGCCATGCTCGGGGGTGGTATCCGCTTCGAGTGGTACTGATCCCCCGGCATTGGCACTGGTGTCGAGTGCTCCACTCTTCACAGAGGATCGTCAGCTGGTGTCCTCGGTACCTTTGGGGCCGATCGACTCGACCCAGACTGGCTTTCCTGCGTCCCCGCCATGCGCAGGGTTGGTACCGGCTTCGAGCGGTGCCGCTCCCCCGGCATCGGCACCGGTGTCGAGTGCTCCACTCTTCAGGGGTCGTCGTCTGGTGTCCTCGGTACCCTCGGGACCGATCGACCCGACCCGGACTGGTTTTCCTGCTTCCCAGCCATGCGCGGGGTTGGTGCCGGCTTCGAGCGGTGCCGATGCATCGGCACCGGTGTCGAGTGCTCCGCTCTTCACCAGGGATCGTCGTCGGGAGTCCTCGGTGCCTTCGGGGCCGATCGATACGACCCAGTCTAGATTTCCTGTATCCCAGCCAACCGCGGGGTTGATACCGGCGTCGAGTGGTACCGATGCCCCGGCATCGGCATCGGTGTCGAGTTTTCCACTCTTCACCGGGGATCGTCATCTGGTGCCCTGGGTACCTTCGGGGCCGACCGATGCGCCCCGGATGGGCTTTCCTCTATCTATGCCATGCTTGGGGGGGTACCGGCTTCAAGCGGTACCGATACCCTGACATCGGTGCCGGTGTCGAGTGTTCCTCTCTTCACCGGGCGTCGTCCTCGGACGTCCTCGGTGCCTTCTGTACCGATCGATACGATTCCGATTGACCTTCAGGTAGCAGCATCGCCGATTCCACCACCGACGCTCGGTTCGATGCCCAGTCTGGAATCCATATCCAGGCTAGATAACTTGGTCCCGACGCGTTTCAGAGCCGATCCATGTCGCCTCCGACTACGCAGTACCGGGGATGATCACCAAAGCTCTCTGGTTGCCTTGGTACCGCTTCGGCAACCTCCGATACCTGCTACGATGGCATTACCGTCCCCGATGCCGGTACCGGTGTCGATGTCGTTTCCTGCAGTTCCATCGGTGCCATCGATCCTTTCTATGCCTAGCTTGGAATCGATACCGGGAACCGACGACGCAGTACTAACTGCCTCGAATCAGAACTGTCAGTATCGTTCTCCATCTAGCAGGATTCTTTTTATGCACCAGTCCAGTAGGTCTTCTGGTGTTCACGCTGCTCATTCCACCTCAGCCTACCCAGGAATAGTTCCTCTGGGAGATCCTTCTTTTCAGACATTTCTCCTTGACATGGCAGCCTTTCTTGCCATTCCTATTCCTGGTCCTACTCTTGACCAAGATCCTGCAGAAAAGGAAACCATAATGCTTCCTTTGCATCAGTCTTTGCAGGACCTTCTTCTGAGGATTTGGGAATCACCTTTAAAGATTCCTGCGCCTTCTACAGCCATGAATGTTCTGTATCAGGTGCCTCCCTCTCCGGGGTTTCAGAAAAACCAACTTCCGCATCATTCCATTGTCGTGGAATCAGCAATGAGGAAGGTCAGAAGAAGCATTCTTCTTTCCCACCAGGTCGTGCATCTAAAGCACTTGATGCCTTTGGATGTCAAACCTTCCAAACTTCTATGTTGGCTTCAAGAATTATTTCATATATTTTTTATATGAGTCTCACACTTCAGGAGGTCACAGAGAAGTTATCTCTTTTGTCTCCTTTTTTGTCAGAACCCAAGGCCTCTGACTATTCCTTGCTTCTTAATCATAGCAGGAATATCTCTTGGTTCCTTTCTCGCGCTTCTATAGACTCTTTTGAGTCTGTTAGCAGATCCTCTGCTATTGCCATTGGAGCGCGTCGTACAGCGTGGCTGCAGGCTTCAGACTTGAGCAGATGGGCAAAACATACACTGGGTAATTCTCCTTGTACTGGAGACAATCTTTTCAATAGAGAAGCTTTACGTCAGGTTGCTCATTGCTCCACTGACTTTCCTAGTTCTGGAAACCATCCTAAGCCCTCTTTTTCCCCAGGACTTGGGAAATGTCCTACCAAACCTTCTTTCCCGAAGAAGAGAAAGTTTCATCCTTCTTCTGCCCGTCCTCCCAGTGTACCCAAGCAAGGGACATCTCATCCTAGTCTGAAGTCTCCAGACTCTACCCAGTCTGCTCATAACCAGCAACCATAGGTTCCTGTGTATTGCAATCTACAGTTAACTTCCCCTTAGCAGAAGTTTATTCTTCAAACTCTACACTGGTTTCTTTTCCAGTATGCTATGCTCTCGGATACTTTTGTCCATGGGTTGCAGAATTCTCCCATTCTTACTACCACGAAGGGAGGTCACAACTATCCCATGATAGTTTCTGTCCCCATATGGACATCTTTTCCTTCAGCTGCCTTACCCTATGGTAAGTCACTTTCCAACCCCCTCTCTTCCAGGGTTTCCCCTGCTTGAGTTGGTGCCATACTGAAATGCTTTTTTTTTTTTCTTCCAGTGTAGCCTGTTTGTTTTTCCTTCACTGCGTGCTCTGAACAACTCATCGGACAGGGACGGAGATGCTCTCCACTGCCTTTGTCTGTTTTCTCTCTGTTTTCTACAGGAGAATCCCCTCTGTCGTTTTGTTCAGTTGCTGTATATGCAGGAGTTCCAGTGATTACTTTAATGCTCATTGCAAGCTGCTTGCAACTATCTTGCATAATACTATTCACTGCAGCTTATCTTCTTCTAGCCATATCCTTTCCTCGGATGTGGCAACACGCCTGACTTCTGTCAGTTTTTATCTTATAATTCTCCTGCACAATGCTCTCAGCAACCTTCAGAGAAGCTTCTACTCTGGGCCCTTACCACAGAGCATTGACCTTTGTCTCTGAGGGTCTTTCATATACAGCAGACAAGCTTTTCTGCGTGAATGTCCACGGAGTTCCCAATCTGACCGGAATATGCTCCTGTTCCTTACAGCTTGGCATTATGTTTTTCTACTCCACTTGGACAACGCATACTCCTTTATCGTACATGATACCCCTGAACCCCTTGGCTGGGTCACTCTGGTATCTTCATCTATGCGTTCTTCTTGTCCTTTGGACGTATCAGAGTCCTAAAGTACTGCTGACGTACTCTTGCCAGACTGCTGTTATCCTCTGTTTTTCACGCAACCATACTGGTTCTTCCACTGACCTACATTCCTGCTCCACAGAAATCGATTCTCTATATTTCTTCAGGTGGGTTTCACCCCCTATTATTGGGTGAATTTTTTCCCATCACATTCCCCATGTGAATGTTTTTTTCTGTGGCTCAGTTGCAGGCATGTATTCTGAAACATTATTTTTATGTATGGGCCTGGGTGGGCGTCAGCCATCCCACCTCTATCTATACATATGTCTATCTACATGTCTATATGTAGATATATATATAAAAAAAAACAAAAAAAACCTTCTTGTCTACATACATATGTTCTCATAGGTATAGATATGTATGTCTTCCCGATATATATATATATGTATATAGGCATACGCATATTGGGAGAAATCCACAGCACCCTATGTCTACCTATCTCCCTGACTGTCGTTGCTTAGGTTTTTATTTTCTTATGGGGTCCGGACAGTCAACTTGCCTATTATCTTACGGCTCAGTGACTGGGACGGGTTATACTAACCATTACTGCTGTGACGTCAACAGCTTCTATTTTTGTTATACATCTCCCTATCTGTGCAGTCTCAAGCTTCAATGTCTTCCTATTGCTTAACAGCTAGGAAGGACAGTGTACATCTTCAGTGTTCCTGAGTACACTTCTGTTCTCCTTGGGAATAGGGGCTTTTTTAAAAAGCCCTCTCTTCCCTTCCGGACTGGGCTAATTTTCCAGATCGGTCAGTCTTCTTCTTTTAGTCCTCAATGTTTATGACTCTGTACCTAAATGAGTTCTCAGCTTTTCCCATAAAGCTTTTCATTGAAGACCTGCCGATCTTCTCCTGCCCCAGCTGACACAGGGGTCACCTGCCCATTCCAGATTGGAACTTCTTCCTCACTGCTGTGGAGTCACCTTGAAGATTCCGCTACTGCATCTACAGTCTACTTCCTACAATCCAGTAGGTAAGCTCTATATTGTGCTAGTTCATTAAATATTTTGATGATACTTGACATACCTTCTAAAGACTTTTTTCCCTGTAGTCTTTAGATTCGCTGTTCCTCTACAGCTCTGCTCTATTCAACTCCTACCCTCCATTCCCCAGGGGATGCTGGAGATCCAGGTTTGGGAAATGCCGTCCTGTTCCAGGGATGCGCATTTTATGGGATCTCCCCTGGCACCCACAGCTAGGGAGTCCCCATATGTGAAGACTCATTCCTGCTTGTTCCTGGAGATAGCATAGTTACTTACCTGTAACAGGTGATCTCCGGAACAGCAGGAATTAGTCTTCACAACCCACCCACCTCCCCTAGGAGTTGTATCTATCTATTTCCTTTCCTCTTTCTCTCCTTCTGTCTCAGCTATGAAACTCAACTGGGGAGAGATAATAGGGGAAAGCCGACAGTCGCCCAAGAGCGCATGGTTCAGAAGAATGTATCCTTGAAGGATACTACAAAAAGCAGAGAGGTTCCAAAAAAGAGTAAAGTAGCCCAAATGCCCTCGAGTATGGAGCAGACAGAGCTTAAAGATCCAAAATTACCCATGTCTACCAATAGCCAAATTAATATGAATAAAATACAGTCTCTAAAATGCTTGTATGCAAATGCTAGAAGTCTACAAAACAAGATGGGAGAGTTAGAATATATAGCACTAAACGAGAGGTTAGATATGATTGGAATATCAGAGACATGGTGGAAGGAGGACAACCAGTGGGACACTGTGATACCTGGGTACAAACTATATCGTAATGATAGAGCTGATCAAATTGGTGGAGGGGTTGCGCTCTATGTTAGAGAGGGCATTGAGTCAGAAAGGATTAAAGTTTTGCAAGAAACAAAATTTGCTGTAGAATCTCTATGGATTGAAATTCCATGTAAAAAGGGGAAGGCGATGGCAGTGGGGGTGTACTATCGTCCGCCTGGCCAGAATGAACAAATGGATGATGAAATGCTCAAAGAAATCAAGGAAGCTAGCAAAAGTTACAGTGCAGTAATAATAATGGGTGATTTCAATTACCCCGGCATCGACTGGGTCAGTGTCACAACAGGACATGCTAGGGAGATAAAGTTCCTAGATGAAATAAATGACTGCTTCTTGGAGCAGCTGGTTCATGAACCGACCAGAGGGGAAGCAATATTAGACCTAGTCCTTAGTGGAACACCAGATGTAGTGCAAGAGATAAGGGTGTTGGGGCCACTTGGCAATAGTGATCATAGCATGATCACCTTTGATTTAATTAGTGGAGGAGGAAATGATTTAATTAGTAAGGAAATCCACAGTACTACCCTTTAACTTTCGAAAGGGAGACTATGATAAAATGAGGAAAACAGTTAAGAAAAAACTAAAAGGAGCAGTTGCAAAGGTTAAAGACGTACATCAAGCTTGGGTGTTGTTGAAAAATACTATCTTGGAAGCCCAGACCAGCTGTATTCCACGCTTTAAGAAAAGTGGAAGGAAGTCCAAAAAACTGCCAGCATGGTTTAAAGGTGAGGTCAGAGAGGCTGTTGTTGCCAAAAAAGCATCTTTCAGGAAATGGAAAAAAGAGCCAAACGATGAAACCTGGAAACAGCACAAGCACTGGCAAGTCAAATGCAAGGCATTGATTAGGCAGGCAAAGAGAGAATTTGAAAAGAAGCTTGCTGCGGAAGCAAAAACACGAAATAAAGACCTTTTCAAGTACATTCGTAGCAAAAAACCTGTGATAGAGTCAGTTGGTCCATTAGATGATAAAGGGGTTAAAGGAGCACTAAGAGGCGACAAGGCGATAGCGGAGAGACTGAATGAATTCTTTGCTTCGGTCTTTACTGAGGAAGATGTAGGGATGTTACCCATGACTGAAGTGGTATTTAAAAGTGTGGAAGAATTGAAGGAAATATCGATACATCGGGAAGATGTCTTACAACTATTAGATAAACTGAAGAGTAGCAAATCACCTGGGCCGGATGGTATACATCCAAGGGTGTTGAAAGAACTGAAATTTGAGATTGCAGACCTGCTTTCAGTAATCTGTGAACTATCATTAAAATCATCTCTAATACGTGAGGATTGGAGGATCGCCAATGTAACACCAATTTTTAAAAAGGGTACGAGGGGTGATCCGGGAAACTACAGACTGGTGAGCCTGACATCAGTACCGGGAAAAATGGTAGAAACCATCATAAAGAATAAAATTACTCAGCATGTAGATAGTCACGACCTAATGGGAGACAGCCAACATGGCTTTAGACAAGGAAGATCTTGTCTTACTAATCTGTTATGTTTTTTTGAAGGAGTGAATAAACAGGTGGACAAAGGTGAGTCGGTTGATATTGTGTATCTGGACTTTCAGAAAGCCTTTGACAAGGTCCCTCATGAGAGACTTTTGGCAAAACTAAAGAGTCATGGGATAGGAGGCAGTGTACTATTGTGGATCAGGAACTGGTTAAAAGATAGAAAGCAGAGGGTAGGGCTAAATGGCCAATTTTCCCAATGGAGAAAGGTGAATAGTGGTGTACCCCAGGGATCTGTGCTGGGTCCGCTGCTTTTTGACATATTCATAAATGACCTGGAAAGTGGAATAACGAGTGAGGTTATCAAATTTGCAGATGACACAAAACTATTTAAAGTTGTTAAAACCCAGGAGGATTGTGGAAAATTGCAAGAGGATCTTGATAAATTGAAAGACTGGGCATCAAAATGGCAGATTAAATTTAATGTGGAGAAGTGCAAGGTTATGCACCTAGGGAAGAACAACCCAATCTATGGTTACACGATGCAAGGTTCCACATTAGGAACCCACCACCCAGGAAAAAGATTTAGGCGTCATTGTGGATACCATGTTAAAACCCTCGGCCCAGTGTGCAGCGGCGGCCAAGAGAGCAAATAGAATGCTAGGTATGATAAGGAAAGGAATGGAAAATAAAACAAAAGATATTATAATGCCTCTATATCGTTCCATGGTGAGACCGCACCTTGAATATTGTGTGCAATTCTGGTCGCCGTATCTTAAAAAGGATATAGCGATTTTAGAAAAGGTTCAGAGAAGAGCCACCAAAATGGTAAAGGGGATGGAAGGCTACTCCTATGAAGAAAGGCTAAAAAGGTTGGGGCTCTTTAACCTGGAAAAGAGACGGCTGAGGGGAGATATGATAGAAGTCTATAAATTAATGAACGGAGTGGAACGGGTAAACGTAGATCGATTGTTTACGTTATCAGAATATAGAAAGACTAGGGGACATGCAATGAAGCTACAGGGTAAACTATTTAAGACTAATAAAAGAAAATATTTTTTCACTCAACGTGTAATCAAACTCTGGAATTTGTTACCGGAGGATGTAGTAAAGGCTGTTAGTGTAGCTGGGTTTAAAAAAGGTTTGGACAAGTTCCTGGAGGAAAGGTCCATAAACCATTATTAAGAAGGGACCCAGGATATCAATGCTTGAACCACTACAAGCATTGTGGAACCTGTGTCCCTTGGGGAAACTGCTAGGTACGTATGACCTAGATTGGCCACTGTTGGAAACAGAATACTGGGCTTGATGGACCTTGGTCTGACCCAGTATGGCATATCTTATGTTCTTATGAAAGGCGGGAAGTCACAGCGCAGGCGCGAGGGATGCTCCCAAACGCTTTCTGATTGGATGCTGGGGAGCATTTCCGTGCGGGTTCCGTCGGCGCCGACGTACCCATATGTGAAGACTAATTCCTGCTGTTCCGGAGATCACCTGTTACAGGTAAGTAACTGTGCTTTACACAAACTCTATTTGCTAATCACACAAGCTTCTGTTACTAAATTCAATATCCTAGCAAAAGCAGAAATGCTCTTTAAAGGGATAGTTTTAAATGCAATTCAGACCTGTATTTTCTAGGCCTACAGCAAGCTAGATTTCTATAATCCTGTTTCATGTATAGCTGATTTTGGTTCCATTCCAATGGATATTATTGATCCCGATCCGCTGTCTGTTTCTGAATCTGACAGCTCCAAGTCTGCATATCCTGGATAAATCATAGGTATATAAATTTGCTTATCTGCAGCTGTTTCTTCTACCTCACTGATTACATCCAATTTGCATTTGGGGCCTAGTCGAGCTAGCCCTTGTCTACAGATATCTTCCCTCTGGGTCTGCCACGCTTTTGTGCAAATCAAAGGCTACTCCGCTTTGATGCCCGTTATGTGCTGCTGTCCCCAGTTCTCCTACCCATCCTCTTTGGAGCTTACGGTGCTCCTTTTGAGTCAAATGTGTTTCTTTCATAAATATTATGTCCGCTTGTTCTCTGCAGAAGTAATTTAAAAGTTTAGTTTTCTTAACTGGTGAGTGTATGCCCGCTACATTGAAGGGTCATTATTTGTAGCTTGTGATTAGCCAATTCCCATTCACGCACCCTGTTTCTGTTTCTCAGTTTCATTGATCTGGTCCCTGGCCCCATGCGCCTCCCAGCCGAGCGCTGTGGCCTGCTGTTTGTCCTTCTGAGCATTTCCTGAGCTTCGGAGCAGTCCCCTCCCCCTGCCCTGCTTTCCTCTTCCCCCCTCTTCCCCCTTCCTCCCTCCTACTTTCCTCCCTTCTTCCCCTGCAATGTGCCCCTCCTTCTCCCACATCTTGATCCCTCCCTTCTCGTATTGGATTGCCCTCCCATCCCGCCCTTTGGTCCAGCATCATTCCACCATTAACTCCATTAGGTATCTGCATACTTCCTCTCCAGTCATACAGTCCTCTCATGCATGCAAGCCCCCTCCTGTGTTCCGGGCTTTCTTTACCGTCCTAAAGGCACCCACCCCCAATTAATAGTATTTGTGCACATCCCTAGTCCCCCTTCTCTCTTCTTAACCTGTTGCTGCAAATGTGAGAGTTTTTCAGGGGTTTTAATGTCCATCCCTAAGCAGTTCGATGCTTATATGTAAACTTGTCCCCTCTGCTTGCTCCCATCCTTCCGACAAGTGCCGCAGGGGTAGCATCCATATGCACAGACATTTGCCCATTCTGCTTTCCGGTTTGACCCAGTCTCACCGCAGGATTCCATCCCAGATTTCCCCACCGTTCCCTTGCTGGCTCAGGGTGAACATTTCAGATTCTCGCCATCCCTTTATCTTTTTGGCAGTAAAGGAAAACTCACAATCATGGGCTTTTCATGTTCCTCTGTTGATGCGGCTCAGAGAAGAGAAGCTCCAAAAACAGAATCAAACACTGAACCTGTTAGTTAATATAGTCCATTTCTTTTCTCTCTTTTTCTGTCTGACGTGCTGTTAGTCTGCTGATAAGTTGTTCACGAAAGCTTTCAGGGCAGACACTGTATCCATTTGTTGAGTTTGGTTTGCATGAGTGACCCAAACCTGTGTCGGTCGCGCAGACTGGAGCACGAATCTTATCCCCTTCTGCGCCAGCACGGAACAATATGGGGCCATTGCCCTTCTACTTTCAGCCACTTTTGCAGAGTTGTCATTGAAGATTAGTACTGAGCGCTCTTGATATTCCAGATTGCGCTTGGTTCTGTAAAGAGTCATTAACCGGTGCTTTTCAGCGAAGTTCAATATTCTTGCTATCACTGGGCGCAGCTGGCCTGCCTCCTCCCGCTGTGGGCCCACCCTGTGCACTCATTCTGGGATCATTCGCTCACCTGTAGTCTTAAGGCCCACTTGGGTTGGCAACCAGCGCTTCACAATTCTCCGTACCTCGTCTTCCTTTACTGTTTCAGGTATGCCCACCAACCTGATATTGTTTCGCCGACTCCTATTCTCGAGGTTGTCAGCCTTGTCTACTAGCTCTTTGTTGATGCACTCTAGTACAGCAACACGTGTTGCCAGTGCCTCTGCTCCCTGCTTGTTCCAATCCACGCGCTTCTCTAGTTGCTGGATTCATGCTATTTTGGCTTCTATGCTCCCCTTTAGGTCATCAATGGAGCTCTGCAGACAGATGAGTTGATCTGCCAGCGCTGCTGTGATATTGCTTGTAAGACGCTGCCTTATGCAGGGCTACCACTGGCATTCCCTGTTCCGCTGCCATTTTGGGTCCAGGGGCCTTCTCCTTTATTGCGCTTGGTGTTTTAGCTGGCATTCCCCCCCACCCTCTGGGGACTGCTCATCATCACTGGTTGCACTGTCATCGTTCCTTTCCCTCCCTATGGTTTTCTTTTCTTTCAGGCAGAGTTTTCTACAGTGTTTTTTGCAAAGTTTACGGGGGATGGATTGGAGCTCTGTGCCCGGGCGTCCTCTCAGGTGGCTGTCATCTCGTGATCCCCCTGATTCCTCCCTTTCCTGGGATGCTTTCACCTTCTCCACTTCCAGGGCTGCATACTGGTTCTTCAATTCAAATGCTGGAGGAGTTGGGTTGTCGATTTTTCAGGCTCTGGTGACTTGTGTCCAACTCTCTTCATTCTGTAGCACCCCATCTTCACCTCTATCAAAGAGCTTGGATGCTTGAAGAAACATTTCATCAATGTACTTCTTGCTGTCTCAAATGCTTCTCAGTCTTGCCACCTTTTCTCCGAGCTCCTCCACTTGTTTTATGAGGGCTTCAGCTTGTGGGCATCTTGACTGGAATTGGGCTGTTTGTCTGGACAGAAGCTGAAGCTGTAACAGGGGCAACAGCTTTGGCAATACAATTTTTCCCAGCTATCATTCAGTTGATGAAGCTTTGGTACCTGTTGAAGCAAATGAGAGAGACCTCCTAAAGTCCCTAACTTTTCCTCAACTGTCCTTTAAGAAAAAAAGCAGCTAACCTCTTTTTTGTGTGTTCTGACTATGCTGTTCTATGTCCCTGTATGTAGCCCTGCTTTCTTGCTAGACCGTTAATACTTTACATTAGTAAATTTTGATATTATGTGCCTGAAGTATATAGGTTAATATGTTCCCTTTTTAAAATTATCTATCAAAGCTCCTTGAGGAATGGCAAATTGTTTGTCAACAAGCTAATTGGGGAGCTGCCCTATATAGCAAGAAATCTCACATGGGGTGCGTGGGTGCTGGAATGGGAAAGGAGAGGTCTAACACCTGATTAGGTCAGTGACTTCAAGGAGCTTGCTTACCCCTTTGAACGAGGGCTAGAGGAGAAAAAAAACCAAAGAACTCTAACAGCAGAAAAATAGCTTTACCCAAGAACACCAAATATTTCCCTTTTGCAGTACAGCAGAAAAGGAATTAGCTATTAAAAATGAAAAACAAAACCCTTTTAAGAGCTTTCAGGCAGAGAGCTTGTATTCAGAGCCACACAGTATTATTTTGCTTGCAGTGGAGACCCTTTTAGGAATGGCAGTGCTTGCAAGACAGTGTAAACATAGAAACATGTCAGCAGAAAAAGTCCATATGGTTTGTTTGTTTATCTTTATTTAATATATCGCATATCTGCAGAAACCTATGTGGTTTACAATAAAATTTAATAACATAAAGAAATGACCAAAAGAAGACAATAGAAGAGAACATTAAGTGTGAGAAATAAAAGCATTTGAGATAGCAGAGTGGGTTATGCCATCTGAAGGCCAAGACCACCTCATGTTGGGGCCGAAGTCAACCCGAAAGCAAAGTAAAATAAGTCTTCAATGACTTTTTAAAATTCTTCAAACTAGATTCATTCCTTAGAGAAGCAGGCAAAGTGTTCCACAGAGTAGGAGCAGCAGTGGAAAAGGCAGATCTTCGGGTAGACTCATATTTCACAGCAGAAGGATTTGGAATATGTAGGCGATACCCATGTATGAGTGCAAAGCTCTAGCTGGTGTGTGCAATGAAACCATATTCGCAAGATATTCCAGAGCTCAGTCATGGATAGCATTGAAATTAAAAATTTTAAGTCTTAAACTGGACTTCGGCAAAAACGGGAAGCCAGTGATATTGTAAAAGCAAAGGCGTAAAGTGATCATAATGGCATATTCTGTATTGATTGCAAGCGTTTTATTTAGTCTACCCTTCCATATCTTCTAGTATAGTCCCTCTTTTCCTTTAAAGATCTGTGTATGTCCCATGCTTTCTTGAACTTAAATACTATCCTCATCTCTACTACCTCCTCAGGGAGACACTTCCACGCATCTGCCACTGTTCCCATAAAGAAATATTTGTGCATATTAGTCCTGAGTGTATGCCCTTTCACCCTCATTCTATGTAGACCTTTATACAGCACTCAGCTGCCTAACCTCCTATGCAAGCTAATTAAGACTACCAACACTTGACGATGTCAGTGACTTCAAAGAGCTTGCTTACCCCTTTGAACTTTTGAAGGCTTGCTTGTAGTGGGGACCCTTTTAGGAATGTTGAGCTGATCACATTTGGAGAGGGGAGGGAGAAGCTGGGAACAAGGACAGTTACAAAGGCTAGGTTAATTGATGTTTCTTCCTCATGAGTGATTATGCCTGTCTTGCCATTCTGGGAGCAGATGTTCCGACTTATTTTTTCATTTCTATGGGTCTGTGATTTAACAAAGAAAAGAAAAGGTACAATCGGGCTGTTGCTGGGGTCAGCAGGAAGAAGATAAACGGGGAAGCTACTGAGGAAAAAGAGAGATGCCATCCCAGCCTTTGCAAACTATCTGCCTGAATCCTGGCTTCTTGGTGGTGCCTAGCTTCTTTTTCTCTTTTCTAATGCACAGTTGGAAGCAAAGTGACCATGAGCAAAATGGCATGCAAACCATGAGTAGGAATGGCAGGAAGCAGTTGCTGAGGTGGTGGGTTGGGATGGAGAAGGCACTGTAGGGCAAAACCATGGTGTTAGCATAGACCCAGAAGAATGGTGACCTGAGTTTGGTTTTGGCCCATCACCATAGTTTGTCTCAGATTTGGCTTAAATACTTACTTGATATGATAGTATGTGATTAATCAATATTAAGAAAGCTTTTAAATAACTCATATAAAATTTGAAAATTCTGTCCTGTCTGTCGGTCTGTGTGTTATATGAAGGAGTCTGTGGCTCTGGGACTTTGACAATCCTTAGCTTGGGAGTTCTCATGTGTGAGACTCATTTATCCTGCTTTTTTATTTTATTTATTTATTTAAAGGGATTTATAGCCTGCACAAACACAGAGACAGGTAACCTATATCTGGTATTACCCAACAGAATAAGCAGTCACAGTAACTCTTCCTCCTCTCCGTGGCGTTCTGATATATGATTGGAGAGAGGGATTTTCTCCTGGTATGTGCGTGCATAGTGCTGACCTTGTGTGAGCTTGTAATAAATGTTCTCCAGGAACAAGCAGGAAGTCAGTCCTCACTTATGGGTGACGTTGGCACCGATGGAGCCCGCGCAGAGCAATTCCCCAGCTTTCAAAGAAAGCCTTTGGGATTGCTACCACGCATGCGTGGTCCTCGTCCCACCCAATGGTGCCATCTTGTTCAGTCTCCCTTTTTCTGCGGAGCTCTTCGGATGCACGTCCTCGTCCCTCGGAAAACATTTTCGTTTTCCTTGCCTTAACAGACTATATCTCTTTTTTACGGTTGCACTGGTCCTCTACTCATCCTTCCCTTGCTCTCTTTTGGATCCCTTTTTTAACCAACCGCTGGCCACGTGGGTCTTCGACCTCGCAGGGGCCGTTTTTTTCCCCCATTGCCACCGGGTTCAAAAAATGCAATAGATGCTCTAGGAACATGTCGCTTATGGACACTCATGACTTCTGTCTAAGGTGTCTGGGAGCCAGCCATGACCCAGAGCTCTGTTCGCTCTGCAAGAAAATGTCCTCTAAGGCCCTGCTCAGCTGTAAGCAGAAGTCCGAAGACATTTTTCGAAAGGCTGCCTCAGAGTCCCCGGTGGCACCCCCTGTCGTCTCCTCTCCGGTGGGTTCTCCCCCTGCGGCACTGCATTCCAGATGGCATTCAGACCAGGGGTCCCCCGAAGTGGAACGGTGCAAAAAGTAGGCAGCCTCGAAGTCGCTGTCCAGAGCCCCCGACAAGTGCGAGCGCTCCCGCGCCCGGTTGCTTAGCCCCATTCGGCGTTCCCAAGAGTCAGACAAGGAGCGGCCCCACAAAGTACCTCACAGAGAAACGGAGGTCTCTGGCGAAGGCGCCCAGTCTCCTGAGGGCCATACCAGTGAACATAAGAACATAAAATATGCCATACTGGGTCAGACCAAGGTCCATCAAGCCCAGTATCCTGTTTCCAACAGTGGCCAATCTAGGTCATACGTACCTAGCAGTTTCCCCAAAAGACATCAAAATGGCAGATACAAGCATTGCGGAACAAGCATCCCAGTACAAGCATTGCGGAACCTGTGTCTTTTGGGGAAACTGCTAGGTGCATATGACCTAGATTGGCCACTGTTGGAAACAAAATACTGGGCTTGATGGACCTTGGTCTGACCCAGTATGGCATATCTTATATTCTTATGACACAGGTTCCACAATGCTTGTATTGGGTCAAGCATTGATATCCTGGGTCCCTTTTTAATAATGGTTTATGGACCTTTCCTCCAGGAACTTGTCCAAACCTTTTTTTAAACCCAGCTACACTAACACCTTTTACTACATCCTCCGGTAACAAATTCCAGAGTTTGATTACACGTTGAGTGAAAAAATATTTTCTCTTATTTGTTTTAAATACTTTACCCTGTAGCTTCATGGCATGTCCCCTAGTCTTTTTATATTCTGATGACATAAACAATCGATCTATGTGTACCTGTTCCGCTCCGTTCATTAATTTATAGACTTCTATCATATCTCCCCTCAGCCGTCTCTTTTCCAGGTTATAGAGCCCTAACCTTTTTAGCCTTTCTTCATAGGTATATCCTTCCATCCCCTTTACCATTTTGGTGGCTCTTCTCTGAACCTTTTCTAATAACGCTATATCCTTTTTAAGATACAGCGACCAGAATTGCACACAATATTCAAGGTGTGATCGCACCATGGAACGATACAGAGGCATTATAATATCCTTTGTTATATTTTCCATTCCTTTCCTTATGTTACCTAGCATTCTATTTGCTCTCTTGGCCGCCGCTGCACACTGGGCGGAGGGTTTTAAGATGTTATCCACAATGACGCCTAAATCATTTCCCTGGGTGGTGGTTCGTAATATGGAACCTTGCATCGTGTAACCATAGTTTGGGTTGTTCTTCCCTAGGTGCATAACTTTGCACTTGTCCACATTAAATTTCATCTGCCATTTTGATACCCAGTCTTCCAATTTATCAAAATCCTCTTGCAATTTTCCACAATCCTCATGGGTTATAACAGCTTTAAATAGTTTTGTGTCATCTGCAAATTTGATAACCTCACTCGTTATTCCCTTTTCCAGGTCATTTATGAATGTCAAAAAGCAGCGGACCCAGCACAGATCCCTGGGGTACACCACTATTCACCTTTCTCCATTGGGAAAATTGGCCATTTAGCCCTACCCTCTGCTTTCTAACTTTTTTTTAATTTTTTTATTTCACAAAATAAAATACAAGAAAAATTACATAAACATAATCACAAGTCCACATCAAGGAGGAGCTTCATACAAACAGTAAACCCCGAGGAACAAATATAATATAAGCTCAATTATACAAAATCAAGAGAACTATATTATACCAAAAGAAAATTCAAAGTATATTTAGTCAGAATGCTCCCTTTCATTCAGAAAATTCACCAATTGGTCTACAACAAAAAACAAGAAACGTTTACCTTGCAAAGAAATCTGACATTTACAAGGAAATTTGAGATAAAACAATGCACCAATGGCTAACACACGTGGGCGCAATTCTAAAAAAGCTTTACGATGTTCCTGGGTAGCCTTGGCCACATCTGGAAAGATCTGAATAGATTGGCCACAAAATTTTTCAGTCTTCCTCTGAAAATATACCCGTAGGATCCTATCCTTGTCCATCCCCCGAACAAAGGAGACTAACAAAGTAGCCCTAGTGGGAATATCATCAGAGGAAGATTCAAGAAACCCAGAGAGATCCAGTGTAGAAGACACTAACTGATCATATTGAGCCCCCTCAGAGGCACATTCATCCCTAACCACTTTTCCATCAGGCAAGTAATATAAGTTGGAAATCAAAACATCTGAAACATCACTAAATAACAATATCTCCTTTAAATATCTCTGTAACAACAATAAGGGAGAAAGATAATGAGTCTTAGGGAAATTTAAAAAACGTAAATTTTTCGATCGCAAAACATTCTCCCTAAACTCATTTTGGCGGTATAAAAATCCCAAATCTTGAGTAAATTTTGTAGTAACAGCCTGCTGAGAGGAGATCAATTTCTCATTAGACACCACAGATCTCTCGACAGATATTAAACGAGCTTCATGCTCAGAGAGTTTACCGACCGTCTCCTTTGAGAAAGCCGAGACCTTCTGCAAAGACGCAGATAGTACCGCTTCCATCCTAGAAACTACGAGCCAAACATCCTTCAGGGAAACATTCTCAGGAGGAGACGGTCGTTCAACAATGGATGAAAAGGAAAATACTGAAGGAAGAGGACATGGCAAAGGCACAGAAGGAGAATCAATTTGCAAAAAAGAATCCTGAAGTAAAGCTTCAACGCAATCCACATGTTTCACTTCCGAAGGAGAGGGAACATTGAAACTAACAAAGTCTAACTCTTGATTGGGTTGAGCTACACCCTTAGCGGTAGCAGAAGTGGTTGGGGAGGTGGTACTCACAGTTGATAAGTCCGTCGAGTCAGATGGTAAAGGTCCCAACAAGGCCGGAGGATTCTCCACCCGTATATGGGCATCCATTGGGCCGGTCACTTTAACTGCTTTTGACTGCGCTGGTTGTGGAAGATGTTTCCTCCGCTTCCCCTTAACAAACCAACACCAATGCACCTAATTGCACCGAAGGGGCAGGACCGCACTATACCGCACTATTCAGCATCAGCGCAGTTTACATGGAACATAACAATCAGACAGGGTACATAGGTCTGAGTTTACAATTAACAAGAGAAACAACTTGGATAACAAAAGGTAACTATTTACACAATGAAGTCACATAAGACATAACAAGAGATTTAATGGTCAAGGACTCCTTACATGGTCTTTGTCTAAAGCCATGTTGGCTGTCTCCCATTAAGCCATGACTATCTACATGTTCAGCAGTTTTGTTCTTTATGATGGTATCTACCATTTTTCCCGGTACTGACGTCAGGCTCTCACCGGTCTGTAGTTTCCCGGATCACCCCTGGAACCCTTTTTAAAAATTGGCGTTACATGAGGACCCCCTCTCCTCCTCGACGCCTGATCCGGTGATCCCGATATTGACGTCCCAGGGCCCCACGCCTGCGTGGGAGTCCTATATGCTAGCGCTACAATGCAGCGTTTCTGCATTCATTGCTTCCCAGCAGGTGCTCATGGCCAGCTTCACTGACTTGCGCCCAGAGACCGCGGGTCCCTCGCGTGGGACACCCAAATCCGTTCAGGAAACCTCCGAGAGTCACGGGCCTCGTGAGGATCCTCGACATCGGTCTCACTTGCTCTCTCGTCCTTCAGGGACGAGGTCGTCCAGGGATTCCGGCTCCATGTCACCGGCCATTAGACAGGGCGAACCGCCCGGCTCGGATCTCTCAACTGATTTATCGGACTGTTAATCTGATGGGGACACATTCCCGGAGGCCCGCACCCACCGGGACCTCCCGTCGGACCCCTTGCCGCCTGATCTGCAATGGTGCTTGCCGCCCAAGGACACCTCCTTTTTGGTGTTTATTCAGGACATGGCTCGGGCCCTCAACCTGGTCACCCAGGCCGAGGAAGACCCTCATGCTGAAGAACTCGATATTCTTTAGTACGAGGCCCCGCCCAGGGAATCCCTCACTGTACTGGTGCCGCCGATCCTCTCCTGGCTGTTGCTCCACATGTGGGAAGCCCCGGCCTCGGTCCCCTTTGTGAGCAAGCGCTTTGACACAATGTACAAGGTGCAGCGAGGACAAAAACAAACAGAGGGGCACCCTCTCGCAAAAAACACAGGAAACACAATATCTATATGTTCAATATCTATATGCAGCCGATATGTGATTTGATCCGATCTTTCAACGTACAGTGCCTGGCTTACGCAGATGACATCCTCCTCTACATGCCGTTCAAAATTGACCAACCAGTGTTCTCCCCAATAATCAATTGCTTCGGAGCTGTAGCCGAATGGCTGCTGACACAAAACCTACAGATCAATCATAGCAAAACTGATGTTCTTTTTGTCACGAGGAACCGTAAGTTCATACCTCCTCCATCACTACTTGTCAACAGTGTAGAGTTGAAATCCAAACCCACAATCCGATAGCTCGGCATCATATTGGACCAGCACCTGGATATGACAACACATGTGAAGAACGTCACAAAGACTATATATCATAAGAGCAGAACGCTACGTCACCTCCGCCCCCTACTGGATTCCACCGACTACCGAACAACCTTCCAGGCATTAGTCCTCCCACACCTGGATTTCGCGAACATCATCCTCCACGGTCTCTCTCAATCAACTTTAAATCCGCTCCGCTTGGCTATGAATGCAGCTGCAAGAGTCCTCTCTGGATCGTCAAGATCTGACCACATAACGCCTATCATGAAAGATCTGCATTGGCTACCTTTACATGCCAGACTCCAATATAAGTCATTAGTCCTTACCTTCAAAGCCCTGAATAACTACCCACCTACGCCAATCAGCAAGCTAATTCACGGCACCCTGGAAAATAGAAACAGGAGGCCTACTGCAATGAACACCTTAATAGTCCCCAAGATGATGACGTCGTGTACTAAGGCTACTTCCAACAGGGCCTTCTCTATATTCGCTCCTTTAAACTGGAATGCCCTTCCCCATGAAATCCGTGGCATCAAAAGCCTAATCCTATTCAGAAAAGCTTTGAAACACCATCTGTTCACAAAATGCTACCCAGAAGCCATCCCAGACAATCACACAACTGGCAAGCTTCCCACATGCCCCAGATGCCTTAGCACCTTAATACAACCAGAAAATGGTTAGCCTACACACTAGCCCACCTGCTAATCATCATACCTGTACCATCCACCCGAAAAGCACATGCAATATCCAAATGAGTTTAGAGTATTGTATATAGTATCAAGTTAACCTGTACATAGTTCTCCCGGTTATCCCCTGTTTTAATTTCCTGTTCATTGTAAACTCAATGTTGCCTGTATGCATTGTAGTATGTTTTTGTTCGATGTACACCGCGCTGATTATAATAGCGCGGTATAGAAGAAATGTTAAATAAATAAAGAAAGAAAGAAAGAAGCGAGTGGTAGTAGTGGTCAAGCACTTTATTAATAAAGAAACGTGTTTCTTTATTAATAAAGTGCTTGACCACTACTACCACTCGCTTCAAGGTGTAGCGAGGGCCAGGCTTCCATAAGACTCAACTTCCACACACCTCAATGGTAGTGGAATCAGCCCTGAGGAAGCTGAAAAGCCCGAAGTCCCTGTTCTGCTGGGCCGGGAGTCCAGAGTCCTTGATGCCCTGGGCCGCAAGGCCTATCAAGGTTCCATGCTCTCCTGTCGCTTCCAGGCATGGAAATTATATATGGGTATGTTCCTCCGCGACTTGGCAGAAGAACTTGGAGGCTTCTCTGCTGGTCTCATGGGCGAGCCCCTCGACAGGTTCCGCATGCTGTTGAAATCAGTGGCGGATTGCTCCAAGTATATTTCTCGAGCCTCCTATGACTGCTTTGAGACATCGGCTCGGGTGGCGGCCGGGGGCATTGGAGCCCGCCGCTAGGCTTGGCTCCAATCTTCGGATTTAGAGCAGTGGGTGCAGGAGAAGCTCCTGGACGTACCCTGCCTTGGCGAACAACTCTTTGGTAAGCCAATGGAGGAGAAGGCTGCGGAGATTGAGACGGAGTACGTCATTAGGACCCGTCTCTCCCTCAAGACCTCGATGCTGCCTTAGAAGAAGCAACCTGCCAAGAAGCCCTTCTTTCCCAGGAAAGACCTCCAGTACCGTCGCTACCCGCCGTACCCGGCTACCCCTACGTCGACCACTCCAGCACAGGGGAAGTCTGGCCAGGGTCACCGTAAACCAAAAGGCCCGAAGGCCCAGACGCTGGTTCCCCCACAACCCTCTCAGGGGTTTTGATGCCATTGGCATGGCCCTTCGCCCTCCAGTGGCGCAGCAGCCAGTGGGGGGATGCCTGTCTTGCTTCGCCCCAGCGTGGGTGCTTATCACCTCAAATACCTCTAGGTCATCTGGGAGGGCTATCGCCTTCACTTTGACAGGCTCCCACCCCCTTTCTTCCTGGCGGAGTCTCCTCAACTCCCTGCACACCAGCTCTTGCTGCAGCAGGAATTACACTCCCTCCTTGCCCAACGGGCAGTCAAACATCCCTTCCCACCTTCGAGATCGGAGCTTTTATTCCCGGTACTTCCTCGTCCCGAAAGAGACGGGAAGGGTCTGTTGCCCATCCTCGACCTCTGCAAGCTGAACAAGTTTCTGGTACGAGAGAAATTCAAGATGTTATCTCTTGACGTGCTGCTGCCCTTCCTCCAACAGGATGACTGGCTATGCTCCTTGGATCTAAAGGATGCTTATGCCCATATCCTGATCCACCCCCAACACAGGCAGTCCCTGCGTTTCAGGGTGCAGGGAGAGCACTTCCAGTACAGGGTGCTCCCCTTCAGTTTTGCATCCGCCCCACGGGTCTTCACGAAGTGCCTCTTCGTGGCTGCCGCTCAGCTTCGGCACCGGGGTGCATCGGTGTTTCCCTACCTTGACGGCTGGCTTGTTACGGGCTGCTCCGTCGAGGAGGCCCGGCAAGTGATGTCACGCACTGTCCTCCTCTTGGAGAGTTTGGGGGTCAACTACCCAAAATCTCACCTTGAGCCAGCACAGGCTCTCAAATTCATCGGGGCGTGCCTCGATACTCGGCAGGACATGGCCTTCTTGCCGGTGGATCGCTCCACCTGCCTCCAGGCTTCGGCGGCACGCGTCCAGATTGCCCACCAGGTCACCGCTCGGTCCATGCTATGTCTCTTGGGCCAAATGGCCTCGACCGTGCATGTGGTTCCTCGTTCCCGCCTGCACATGTGGACGACCCAGTGGTGCCTCATCTCCCAATGGAGTCAATCCCTCGGGCACCTCAGGGACCCTGTCAGGGTTCTTCCCGACCTTCGCTTGTTCCTGAACTGGTAAAACCCCCACAACCTCCTACAGGGATCGCCCTTCCAGCCCCCACAGCACGATGTGGTACTGACCACGGATGCTTCCCTGTTAGGGTGGGGAGCCCATTGCTGGTCTCTCTGCACACAGGAGCAGTGGTCGCTGGTGGAGGCTCAACAGCAGATAAATCTGCTTGAGCTCCAGGCCATCCGGTGAGCTCTGAAGGCTTTCGAGAATGTCCTCAGTGGGAAGTCGGTTCTGGTGCAAACCGACAACCGGGTAGCGATGTTCTATATCAACAAAGAGGGGGGCACGGGGTCGCGCTCCCTCTACAGGGAAGCAGTCCTCATCTGCTCTTTTGCTGCCCGGCGGAGGATGTCCCTCAAGGCGATGTACCTCCCGGGTCAGGAGAATGGCCTGGCAGAGAGGCTCAGCAGAATCCTTCGCCCCCACGAGTGGCATCTCGATCCCAGAATGGCAGGCTGGCGGTTTCTACGCTGGGCCTCTTTGCCAGTCCTCAGAACATACAACTCCCTCGCCTCTGCGGCCCAGTGCCACATCCGAGCAAGGAGGGCCCCAATGCATTTCTCCTGGATTGGTCCTCCAGTCTTCTCTATGCATTCCCTCCTTTCCCCCTCATTGCGAGGACTCTGTTCAAGGCTCAATGGGGCGGGACATCACTGATTCTCGTGGCCCCCTCGTGGTCTCGGCAGCCTTGGTTTTCCGCTCCTGCTCCGGCTCTCGTTGGAGCCTCCGATCCCCCTGGGCACTGCCAGGGACCTGCTGAACGCAGGAGGAGGGTCGGGTAATACACCCGAATCTACCCTCCCTATTCCTCACGGCATGGCGGCTGAAGGGTTCCTCTAGCCTCTCTGGCCCTTCTGGAGGAGGTCGAGGAAGTCCTCCGCCTCGAGGACAGATGCCATTAGGCGAGCTTACGCCTTTAAGTGGAAGCGCTTCTACGTCTGGTGCACAGAGCGCCAGATCGACCCCTTCTCATGCCTGGTTCGGTGGGTTCTCCAGTATCTTCTCCACCTCTCAAGGGATGGGCTGAAGTCGAACTCTGTTGCATAGAAACATAGAAATATGACGACAGAAAAAGACCACATGGCCTATCTAGTTTGTCCTTCCATATCAACAACTACAACAGTCCCCTTTTTTCCTTTAGAGATCCTCTGTGTTTGTCCCATGCTTTTTTTGAATTCAGTTACTGTCCTCATGTCTACCACCTCCACTGGGAGACTATTCCACGGATCCACCACTCTTTCTGTAAAGAAATATTTCCGCATATCACTCCTGAATCTATCCCCCTTCACCCTCAACCCATGTCCCCTCGTAGCAGAACTGCTTTCAATTGAAAGAGGCTTTCCCCCTGAACATTTATGCCACGGAGGTATTTAAACATTTCAATCGTATCACCTCTATCACACCTTTCCTCTAAGGTGTACATATTAAGATCCTTAAGTCTGTCCTCATATGCTTTATAATGAAGACCACTAACCATTTTAGTAGCTACCCTCTGCACCGACTCCATCCTGTTCACATCCTTTTGAAGATGCGGTCTCCAGAATTGCACACTATACGCCAAATGAGGTCGCACCAAAGACTTATACAGAGGCACTATCACCTCCTTTTTTCTGCTAGCCATTCCTCTCCGTATGCACCCAAGCATCCTTCTAGCGTTTGCCGTCGCCTTTTCTACCTGTTTAGCTACTTTAAGATCATCAGACACAACCATGCCTAGGTCCCGCTCTTCTTTAGTGGACAAAAGTACGTCACCCACTATACTACCGGTATATTGCTCCCTTGGATTGCTGCAGCCCAAATGCATGACTGTACATTTTTTAACATGAAATCCCAGCTGCCAAATTCTAGACCATTCTTCAAGCTTAGCTAGATCCCTCATCTTAGCTGCACCTTCCTGGGTGTCTACTCTATTGCAGATTTTGGTATCATCCGCAAAGAGGCAAACCTTACCCGACAGCCCTTCCACAATATCACTAGCAAAGATGTTAAAAAGAATCAGACCAAGGACAGATCCCTGGGGCACCCCACTGGTAACATCCTTCTCCTCGGAGTGAGCTCCATTTACCTGTACTTTTCGTCGCCTCCCACCCAACCATTTTCTTAACCCAAGCAGTAACTTTAGGGTCCATCCCTAGGGTGCTCAGTTTGTTTATAAGTCGCCTGTGAGGAACAGTGTCAAAGGCTTTACTGAAATCTAAATACACCACATCTAGGGCTCTCCCTCAGTTCAACTCCCTGGTCACCCAGTCAAAGAAATCAATCAGATTTGTCTGACAAGACCTGCCTCTGGTGAATCCATGCTGCCTCGGATCCTGTAATCCGCTGGACTCCAGAAACCTCACTATTTTCTCTTTCAGCAGTGTTTCCAACAACTTACTCGCCACCGAAGTTAAACTAACCAGCTTGTAGTTTTTAACCACATCCTTACTTCTAGTTCATCTGAGTGCCATATCGGCTAATCATCTCCCTGTCAAGGGAAGGCCTCTTTCGGGGCAATCACTAGTCTCCCGCTTCATGCGGGGCCTTCTGTTGTCCAAGACACCCATCCGTCCCCTTCCGGCGGAATGGGACTTAAACATGGTGCTCACGTAGCTCAGTCATCCTGCTTTCGAGCCGATGGCGACGTTTGCTCTGGCATTTGTCCTGGAAGGTGGCCTTCCTGGTGGCACTGACCTCGGCTCGCCGAGTCAGTAAGCTTCAGGCGCTCATGGCTGGTGCCCCTTACACAAGGTTTTATTGGAACAGAGTGGTCCTCCGGGCCCACCCTAAATTCTTACCAAAGGTTGTGTCGGACTTTCATCTCAACCAAGAGATAGTGCTCCCGACCTTCTTCCCGAGGCCCCACACCAACCAGGCATCAGCGACTCTCCACACCCTCGACTGCAAGTGGGCCCTCGTCTTCTACTTGCAGCTTACCCAGACTCATCGCGTCTGAATGGCTCTTCGTGACCTACGATCCCAATAGGCAGGGACAAGCAGTCACCAAGCGCACCCTCTCTGTTTGGGTGGCGGACTGCATCGCGTTCGCCCATGTGACGGCGGGCGTCCATCTGGATCGTCGAATCAGTGCATATGGGGGTCTGAGCCAAAGTGGCCTCTCTGGCCTCTGTGCCCATGATGGACATCTGACGGGTGGCAACCTGGTCTTTTACGAATACCTTCGCTGTCCACTACTGCCTGGAGAGAGAGTCCCGCCGGGACAGTGCTTTTGGCTAGGCTGTACTCCAGAATCTGTTCGGGGTATAAGCAACTCCTGCCCTCCGACCCTTCTTCACGGCAACCAAGGGTTTCGCCCTGAGGACTTGGGCTCCTTCGGGCTTCAGCCTCTGCTTACGGCCTCGCAGAAGCGTATTTTTGGTTACAGGTTCGGTAGCCTGTAGCTAGGGAGTCTCATAAGTGAAGACTGACTTCTTGCTTGTTCCTGGAGAAAGCGTAGTTACTCACCTGTAACAGGTGTTCTCCAGGGACAGCAGGAATCAGTTCTCACTACCCTCTCGCCTCGCCTGATGAGTTGCTGAATTTTTGTCCTTCCTTTGCCATCTGCTTGGTAGGGCTCGAGCTAAGGGATCTGACTGATGGCACCCGTGGGCAGGAAGAGGACCACGCATGCATGGTAGCTGTCCCAAAGGCTTTCTCCCATAAGTGACCCACCCATAAGTGACGACTGAGTTTTGCTGTCCCTGGAGAACACCTGTTACAGGTGAGTAACTACGCTTTCTCGGACATTCCCCTTCCCCTCCCCCCCCCCCCGAGTATTGACTGATCATGCTGCTGTCCATGGTTCCTGTAGCAGTGTGGGTGACTGTATTTTGTGAACGCCTAAAGCTGTCCTGAATTTGACTGAATATTTTGGAATTCTTTTTCCCTTTTCTTTAGATGATGATGATGATGATTATGATGCTGACTCTGAAGATATTGACTCTAAGCTCATGCCGCCTCCACCTCCACCACCGGTGAGTGGCCGGAGAGAAGATGAAAAAGGACTTGCTGGTACAAGTGAGTGAGGCTTTCAGGTTTTTGCTTAGGTAGTTAATTTTTGTGGGTTTCTACCTCTTGCATTTTTCAGGGAAGCTGGGGAATAAAGGGAAATTTTATCATGACAAACTCGATAGCATAGACATTGGATATAGTTTGTGAGGGCAAGGGAGGGCCAATGCCCCAAATGTTGCATGGCCTCTTGATACCGTGCCAGCTGGAAAGATGTGGTGCTTCCGGAAGAGAGGTGCTGGACTCGGGCAGGTCACATTCTGACACCCTTGTTGTGAGGGCAGGTGCTTGCTGTGTCTCTCTCTGTCATGAGATACAGAAAGTAACCTGCCCTTGAGTTATGGAATGTGGCCACGCATGAATCAGCGACAGGGTGGGGGGGGAGCAGAGGAGGAAACTCACCATTTACAGGCATCATTGACTGAAGATAGATAAAACAAGTGGGCAGATGCTGGGGGTGCAAAAGGAGGCTGATGCTGAAAATGCCAGAGATGAGGGGGGGGGGGGTGGCATAAGGGGACTGATGCTGGAGGTGGTGCTGGGAGAAGGGAGCTGATGCTGGAGGTGGTGATGGGCGAAGGGAGCTGATGCTGGAGGTGGTGCTGGGAGAAGGGAGCTGATGCTGGAGGTGGTGCTGGGAGAAGGGAGCTGATGATGGAGATGGTGATCTTTATCTTTATCTTTATTCATCACTTGATAGACCGCCCAGGCAGGTGCATCAGGGCGGTGTACAATACAATCAATCAAAAAAGAGCAAGAAGAGAAAAGGAACGCCATTAATAAGACAGGACAGGAAGAGACAGGAAAGGCAAAAGAGGGAGAAAGACAAGGGAGGGAGATTGCTAGAAGGAGGTTGGTTTAAGGTGCTGGGAGGTCAAAGGCCTGCTGAAAGAGATGGGTTTTGAGTAGAGATCTGAACCTTTGAAAAGATAATTCCGTATGGAGGGCCAGTGGGAGCGAATTCCAGAGTGCAGGAGCCAAGAAGTAAAAGGCAGAGTGACGTGTAGTTTCCAAGTGGGCTGATGGAGCAGGGAGATAGAGACGGTAACCATATGCTGAGCGGAGTAAACGGGGGGAAGGTTGTAAGCGAATGGAGTCAGCTAGATACTGAGGGGAGCCAGTGTGCAATGCTTTGTGAGTCAGGATAAGAATTTTATAACGAAAGCGGAAGTTCAGTGGAAGCCAGTGTAAACGGAGGAGAAGGGGAGTAACATGGTCTCGAGGGGAGGAATGGGTGAGCAGACGTGCAGCTGTATTCTGAATTAGTTGAAGACGTTGAAGTTGGTATTTAGGGAGACCCGCTAAAACAGTTTTGCAGTAATCTAACCTTGACAAGACTAAGGAGATAGCTAATGAAGTGAGAGAGGAGGGGGGGAGGAAAGGGCGAACAGCTCGGATTTGACGGAGAAAAAAGAAGGAGCGACGAACAAGAGCGGAGATGTGATGGTGGAATGAAAGGGAGACATCAAGGGTGACTCCTAGGTAGCGGAGAGAGGAAACCAAAGGAATGGGGGTGGAGATTAAAAGTGGAGAGCAGGCGGGTGGAGGTGTATTAAAGGAGAGCCAAAGAGCAGCTGATTTAGAAGGGTTAACATGGAGAAAATTAGTGTTTAACCATGTGGCGATACAGACGAGACAGAGGTTAAGTGGAGAGAGATCTGGTGAGAGAGAATTAGTGTGATGAACAAGAAGAATGTCGTCCACGTAGAAGTATCCCAAGATCCCTGACTGCTGGGCGATAAGTGCTAGAGGGGCAAGAAAAATGTTAAAAAAAAGAGGAGCGAGGACGGAACCCTGGGGAACGCCACAGAAAAGGGGTTGAGGGGAGGAAGTAGCTAGTCTTCACTGAGAACGTGCGGAAGGAAAGGAAAGAAAAGAACGGAACCAGGCCAGGACAGACCCACAGATCCCAAGGTCAGTCAGCCGAGCAAGGAGGGTGCGATGATCTATAATATCGAAAGCAGAAGAAAGATCCAGGGTCACCACAAGTGAAGTATCACCTCGATCATGGGCTTGATGGACTTCACTCAAAAGGGAAGTGAGGATGGTATCTGTACTATGGCCTGTGTGAAACCTGGATTGACGTGGGTGCAAAGAAAGGGTAGAGTCCAAATGGGCAAAGAGTCGCATAAACACAAGCTTTTCCAAGATTTTAGACAAAAAAGGAAGATTCGATACGGGACGCCAATTAGCCAGGATGGGAGGGATCAAGGGTAGGATACTTCAAGAGTGGACAGATGAGAGCATGCTTCCAAGCTGAGGGAAAAACACCAGAGGAAAGACTGTTGTTGAAAATGTGGAGGACGTATGGGAGCAATGTGAGAAAGGAGTCAGATAACCAAGAGGAAGGTATATGATCAAGAGGGCAGGTGGTTTTATGGGAAGTAGTGATAACTTTGGAGAGCTCTGTTGAGGTAATGGGCCGAAATGTATGCCAAGTATGTGAGCAGATCTTATCAGGAGAAGAAGAGAGGAGCTCAGGAGGGGAGGAAGAAGATGGAGGAGGGGACAGTGGCGGCGGGCGGAGATGAAAAGTAGCACGTAGAGATGAGATTTTTCCAGAGAAGAAAGAGGCAAGGGAATCGGAATCAGGTATATTAGGGGGAGGGATAGAGACTGCAGAGGAAACAGAGTGTGTGGAGATGGATCGAAGAACTCTAAATAACTGTTGTGAGGAATTGGAGGCTGAAGAGATACAGTTGGAATAGTATGACTGCTTTGCTTCAGTGATCATTTCGTGGTTTGAGGCTTGGGTGGTACGGAAGGCAGCGAGGGAAGAGGGGGAGGGACGCTTACGCCAAATCTGCTCTGCGCGACGGAGGTGATGGGAGAAGGGAGCTGATGCTGGAGATGGTGATGGGAGAAGGGAGCTGATGCTGGAGCTGGAGCTGGAGATGGTGGGAGAAGGGAGCTGGAGATGGTGATGGGAGAAGGGAGCTGGAGATGGTGATGGGAGAAGGGAGCTGATGCTGGAGATGGTGATGGGAGAAGGGAGCTGGAGATGGTGATGGGAGAAGGGAGCTGATGCTGGAGATGGAGATGGTGATGGGAGAAGGGAGCTGATGCTGGAGCTGGAGATGGTGATGGGAGAAGGGAGCTGATGCTGGAGCTGGAGATGGTGATGGGAGAAGGGAGCTGATGCTGGAGATGGAGATGGTGATGGGAGAAGGGAGCTGGAGATGGTGATGGGAGAAGGGAGCTGATGCTGATGCTGGAGATGGTTATGGGAGAAGGGAGCTGATGCTGGAGCTGGAGATGGTGATGGGAGAAGGGAGCTGGAGATGGTGATGGGAGAAGGGAGCTGATGCTGGAGATGGTGATGGGAGAAGGGAGCTGGAGATGGTGATGGGAGAAGGGAGCTGATGCTGGAGCTGGAGATGGTGATGGGAGAAGGGAGCTGATGCTGGAGATGGTGATGGGAGAAGGGAGCTGATGCTGGAGATGGAGATGGTGATGAAAGAAGGGAGCTGATGCTGGAGATGGTGATGGGAGAAGGGAGCTGATGCTGGAGATGGAGATGGTGATGGGAGAAGGGAGCTGATGCTGGAGCTGGAGATGGTGATGGGAGAAGGGAGCTGATGCTGGAGCTGGAGATGGTGATGGGAGAAGGGAGCTGATGCTGGAGTTGGAGATGGTGATGGGAGAAGGGAGATGGAGATGGTGATGGGAGAAGGGAGCTGATGCTGGAGATGGTGATGGGAGAAGGGAGCTGGAGATGGAGATGGTGATGGGAGAAGGGAGCTGATGCTGGAGATGGAGATGGTGATGAAAGAAGGGAGCTGATGCTGGAGCTGGAGATGGTGATGGGAGAAGGGAGCTGATGCTGGAGCTGGAGATGGTGATGGGAGAAGGGAGCTGATGCTGGAGATGGTGATGAAAGAAGGGAGCTGATGCTGGAGCTGGAGATGGTGATGGGAGAAGGGAGCTGATGCTGGAGCTGGAGATGGTGATGGGAGAAGGGAGCTGATGCTGGAGATGGTGATGGGAGAAGGGAGATGGAGATGGTGATGGGAGAAGGGAGCTGATGCTGGAGATGGTGATGGGAGAAGGGAGCTGGAGATGGAGATGGTGATGGGAGAAGGGAGCTGATGCTGGAGATGGAGATGGTGATGAAAGAAGGGAGCTGATGCTGGAGCTGGAGATGGTGATGGGAGAAGGGAGCTGATGCTGGAGCTGGAGATGGTGATGGGAGAAGGGAGCTGATGCTGGAGATGGTGATGGGAGAAGGGAGCTGATGCTGGAGATGGTGATGGGAGAAGGGAGCTGATGCTGGAGATGGAGATGGTGATGAAAGAAGGGAGCTGATGCTGGAGCTGGAGATGGTGATGGGAGAAGGGAGCTGATGCTGGAGATGGTGATGGGAGAAGGGAGCTGATGCTGGAGCTGGAGATGGTGATGGGAGAAGGGAGCTGGAGATGGTGATGGGAGAAGGGAGCTGATGCTGGAGATGGTGATGGGAGAAGGGAGCTGGAGATGGTGATGGGAGAAGGGAGCTGATGCTGGAGCTGGAGATGGTGATGGGAGAAGGGAGCTGATGCTGGAGCTGGAGATGGTGATGGGAGAAGGGAGCTGGAGATGGTGATGGGAGAAGGGAGCTGATGCTGGAGATGGAGATGGTGATGGGAGAAGGGAGCTGGAGATGATGATGGGAGAAGGGAGCTGATGCTGGAGATGGAGATGGTGATGGGAGCTGATGCTGGAGATGGAGATGGTGATGGGAGAAGGGAGCTGATGCTGGAGATGGAGATGGTGATGGGAGAAGGGAGCTGATGCTGGAGATGGAGATGGTGATGAAAGAAGGGAGCTGATGCTGGAGATGGAGATGGTGATGAAAGAAGGGAGCTGATGCTGGAGATGGAGATGGTGATGGGAGAAGGGAGCTGATGCTGGAGCTGGAGATGGTGATGGGAGAAGGGAGCTGGAGATGGTGATGGGAGAAGGGAGCTGATGCTGGAGATGGTGATGGGAGAAGGGAGCTGATGCTGGAGATGGAGATGGTGATGAAAGAAGGGAGCTGATGCTGGAGATGGAGATGGTGATGAAAGAAGGGAGCTGATGATGGAGATGGTGATGGGAGAAGGCAGCTGATGCTGGAGATGGTGATGGGAGAAGGGAGCTGATGCTGGAGATGGTGATGAAAGAAGGGAGCTGATGCTGGAGATGGTGATGGGAGAAGGGAGAAGGGAGCTGATGCTGGAGGTAGGTAGGGAAAGGGGGCTGATGCTGGGACTGGGAGAATGGAGTTGATGTGGGAACTGGGGCTCAGAGAAAGGGGTTGGGAACTGGTGTTGGGGATAGAGCTGGGAAAAGGGGTCAGGGTAGGGTCTGACACTGAGGTTGGGGCTGACAGTGACTGATGCTAATGCTGGGGCTGGGAGAAGGGGGATGATACTTGTATCTTTTGAAGTGGGGTAGGAGAAGGGACTGATGCTAGGGGAGTAAAAAGGAACATGATTGTCTGGGGAGAGAGAGTGTGCCAAGAGAGTGGAGAAGAGAAAGGAGGGAGAGAGTGTGCCAAGATGGGGATGAAATGAGAGAGATGGAGAAAGTGCCAGGAAGGAGGAGAGGATAAACGAGGCCTGGGGAAAGGTGAGGAGAAGGGGTGGGAGGATATGAGAGAGGGAATACCTGGGGGGGGGGGGGATAGAGAGTGCTTCAGAGTGGGGTGGTGAGATATTGGACAAATGAGGAAGGAGAGATGGTGGAGGTGAAGATAAAGGAGTGAGAGAAGGTAGATCGAGGAGATTGGAAAGGGGGATAGAAATGATGAGAGTGGAGAGATGATGAATGGTAAGGGCAGAAAGTAAGGAGGGAAGGAAGAAAGTAGAGGCACTGTTGAGGATAGTGAAGCAAAAAATAGAGATGGAATGAGGGAATTATGAAGAGTTAGGAAGGGTGAGTAAGTGCTTAGAGAAAATATGCATGGAGGAAAAGAGCAAGAGATATTTTTGAGATAGCAGAAAGGGGAAGGAGGAGAATTGAAGAGTTTAGGTAAGAAAGAAAAACATAAGAGAAAGAGAAAATGAAAGAAATAGAATCTAGCAATGACAAGTAAAAGAAAGAAATGACAACAGGGTGGAAAAATGTAGAGGAAATGCTGAGAGAATAAAATGGATAATAGAGGAATACAGCTTAGAAATCGGTGGGAAAAAGAGATGAGGAAAAATAAATTAATATGGAAAAGCCAGAGAAATGAAATGAAATCTAAAGAGAATTAAAAAACATAAGGATAGATTAAGAAATAAAAGGTTCGAAAATATTTTTATGTCTCCTAGCTGCAACTACAACTGAACAGGTGGGGAAGACTAAGGTGGTGGCAGCAGACATGGGAGGGAGGAGGTAGGGTGGTGAGTGTGACAGCGTGTGGGTGTGCAGGAGTGAGTATCAGTGGGTAGGGGGGAAGTGGGGGAAGAGAAAGCTAATGGATGCCAATCTGAGAGGAGGGGGGAAGTTCCACCCCCACCCACTCCTAATCTGAGCTCCCCTACCCTTTGTCGCCAGCTCCCTCCAACAAAGAAAGCAAACTAAGCTTATGAGCATTGGGAGGGTTCAGTAGGAAGGGAGGGGGGGATACTAGAGCCCCAAGCGGTTCACATGTGATGCATTTTACTGCAGATTAGGCGATATGTGGTGCTCCTGTTCCTCACGGTCAATGAAGGAATCCTGTTTAAGGATAGTGATGTTCTTTCTAGGGGCAGATGCTAAAAATAGACTCTAAAAGTTTGTTTCTTCTGCCATGGTCTGTCAGGTAACCTCCTGATTTGGTTTCTGGACTCTGTTATTGGAGAGAAAATTTCATATAACTTTAAGAACATAAGATATGCCATACTGGGTCAGACCAAGGTCTATTAAGCCCAATATCCTGTTTTCAGCAATGGCCAATCCAGGTCACAAGTACCTGGCAGGTTCCCAAGAAGAAACACAGACATATACTAGATGGATTGTGTGTTCATCAATGAGCAATGTTTCAAGATCAGAGAAGTGTACCGCCTTACCAGTTAGGATGCTGAAAAATATAAAATTGACATTGCAGTACTGAGGGACATTCTGAAGAGTTGAATTTGTGGGAGGTTGGATAGAAAACACAAAGGTAAATTGAGAACAGATGAAGTGGACTTTGCTATTTGCGCGTATTTGATGCATTACATGGGTAAGTTTCCAACAAGAATTTAGAACAGACTAAGTAATGTCTGTCTGGACACATTATTAAGGGTAGATTTTCTACAGTCATCAGTGCTAATACCTTTACTATGACCTACATTGTGATCAAGGATACCATCTATGAGCAGTGGGATAGAATAATAAAAGATGGCCCTATTAATAATAAATTGATAGTTTTGGGTGACTTCATTGTCAGATTTTGATTGTGAAGTAGCATGATAGGAGGGGCCTAGCCTTGCAGCACTGGCAAAGTTTTAAGTTTCAGATTTGTTTGCCTCAAATTAATTCCACTTCTATCCCTCTCACTTCCTCCTTCCGTTATTTAGGCGTAACTTTGGATTCTTCGCGCTTTTTTCACAATCATGTATCAAATCTCACTCGCTGTTCTTTCTTTGCATTGCGACAAATCAGATCAGTTCGTTCCATTTTGCCTCCTGACTCTTATCACTCTTGTGTTAGCCTTGGTTATGAGTAGATTAGATTACTGCAACGTGGTTCTAGCAAATCTGCCGTCCTACCAGCTCCAATGCCTCCAACTATTGCAGAATACAGCCGCCCGTCTTATCTTCCATGCTCGGAGATCCGATCACGTCACGCCTCTCCTTCTTCGTCTTCATTGGCTGCCACTCCGTAATAGCTTCCAATACAAGATTCTCATTCTGACACCAATGTTCCCTCTAATTTTCTGTAGGATGTGTGCGCATAAAATATCAGCTGTGCAGCTTTTGAAGGAAGCTTAAATTTTTGTGCGCCACATAACGACACTCGGAGTTATATACTTTACAATTTGACTACACGTCAGAATACAATATGTACACCACATTGATCGCACTAGAAAATATTGTAGAACTTGTGAAAACCGTAAATACACAACAGCTTTTAAATTTTAAGATGTCTGTGTTGTTTTCTATCAGAATCAGAACTGTAATTTTTGTGCGCTCTGTTATAAAGTATGTGCGCTCGCTTGGCGAGTTGTGTGCGCGCGCACACGCGCACAGCTTAGAGGGAACAGTGCCTGACACATAGGGTCATTCACACATCCAACCCACTCTACTTAGCAAATCTCATCTCTCTACACACACCTTACTGTCAACTTCGTTCATTACACGCTAACCGACTTCCCCATCGCAGGCTCACTTAGAACAAACCTGTCATGCCACATTCTTTTTCCTCGAACCCTCACTCTGGAACATACCATCATCTTCCCTCCGGCTGGAACCCTCATATCAAAATTATAAAAATTTATTAAAAACTCACTTGTTCCAACAGGCTTTTGACCTCCCCTGTAACAGTCCTGCTTAGTTACTGCTTCCCTGTTCTGTCTCTAGTGCTTATACTGTTAATCTATCCCTTTCTGTTTTACAATGGAGTTCCTTTCTTTTCTTATAGCGTTAGCATGTTTTTTATTGTAAACCGCTCTCATATTTCGACAAGGGCGGTATATAAAGTGTTGGAATAAAGATAGTGCACATCAGTTTGCTATCTAAGTTGTTTACAGAAATTAAAGCCATTTCCAATAGAACATGGTGCTAGACAGCAATAGTCTATCTGGATGCACCAGTGTTTCAGGCAATGATATCTTTTGGCCTACAGTATTGTAGTATTTAACATTTTCTCTTTATCTCTAAAGATTGCAATTTTTTGTCCAACATACAAGTATTCCCTCTTGGATGCCTCAGAATGTGAAAATTACTGTCTTATTGCCCATTTATCCCCCTTCTCTAAATTATTAGAACAGTTACTGCCCAATTAATAGAATACATAGAATCCTAGTCTTGAAGGACTAGAAAAAGTGACTGCTACTTCTGGAGAGAGATCTGCAATTGTGAGTATATACTTCTGGGAGTTTTCTGAAAGGACTTCTTTGTATTAAAGCTAATTAATTTGTGAACCCAGTGTTTTTTGTTAAATCAGTCAGGGCCTAGTAGCAGCAGTTTAAATTTAAAACACAGAAGAGAGCTTTCTGGTTAAATTTGGAACCCAGCAGAAAGCTTGTAGTTTAAATTTAATAGTCACTTTAAAACACAGAAGAGAGCTTTCTGGTTAAATTTGGAAGCCAGCAGAGAGCTTGTAGTTTAAATTTAATAGTCACTCAGGGCCTAGTATCAGCAAAGTACTTTTAGTTTAAATTTAAAACACAGAAGAGAGCTTTCTGGTTAACTTTGGAACCCAGCAGAGAGCTTGTAATTTAAATTTAATAGTCACTTTAAAACACAGAAGAGAGCTTTCTGATTAAATTTAGAACCCAGCAGAGAGCTTGTAGTTTAAATTTCACAATAAGTCAGAGCCTAGCAGCAGCAAAGAGCTGTAATTTAAATCAAATCAGAATATAACTTAGCATAAAAGGCAAAACAGGGTCAGTACTCTTTGAGCACAAATAAAGTCTTCTATAGACCCTTACAAAGAGGCCTTCTACCTAGGGGGCAAGAGACCTGTGAAACCTTTTCAATAGGTGTTAACACCAGGTGGCAGGTCAAAAGGCCATTTTGAAAGACTCCTCCTATCCAAGCAAGGACTGTTAATCATCCAGGAAGTTGGTCACAGCTTACCTCAGCAGCACAGGACAGGGTAGTGTGTAGCCAGCCCTCTTTAAATAAGTGTTATTTCCCTCCCTCCCCCCCTCCCCAACACCCACCTACCCCTGGGATAATCGTAGCTTTATAGGTACTTACACATCTTAAAGGAAAGGAGGTGCTCTCAGGTGCAGCTCGTTATCCAAATCAGTCAAACCCTAAGGGCCTGAGATTAATTAAGCTTCAGGTGAACAAGGCATATTAAACGTATTAGGTACAGTTTTATTAGTATACATATCCATAACAACCCTTAGTAAGTAAAGAACTTAGATCTAAACACAAGCTTAAAACTAAGATGCAGACAGCAGTCCAGCAGCGAGATGGGGGCTTTCCAGTCTTTTGCATTGAGTGTCACATGTTTGATTTTCTCCCAGTTGATGAAAGGTCTTAAATGTGCACTAGGTGCAAGGAGCTCTTTGCTCTCAGGGAACAAGTCCATTCTCTAGAGGCTAGAGTAGCAGACTTGGAAAACATAAGAAAGACAGAGAGGTACATAGACGAGACCTACAGGGATATAGTCCTGAAGTCCCACCTCCAGTCTGGCAGCATCCCTGTTGCCATGGAGGAGAGAGGTCACGTGACAGGAGAGCTTCATCCTGGTGTGGCAGGAAGTGATCCTGTAACTACGACCTGTCCTCCAGGTGATGTAAAACCCTCTCGCACCAAGGAAGTTTCTCCAGGGCCATGTGCCCATGAGGGAAGGGTTAGGACAGCCGTTATAGTTGGTGATTCGATCATTAGGCATGTAGATAGCTGGGTGGATGGTGGACGTGAGGATCGCCTGGTAACATGCCTGCCTGGTGCGAAGGTAGCGTACCTCACGCGCCACCTAGATGAGGTCTCAGATAGTGCTGGGGAGGAGTCTGCTGTCTTGGTACATGTCGGTACCAATGGTAGGGAGGTTCTGGAGGCTAAATTTAGGCTTTTAAGTAGGAAGTTGAAATCCAGAACTTCCAGGGTAGCATTCTCCGAAATGCTTCCCGTTCCACGCGCAGGACCCAAAAGGCAGGCAGAGCTCCGGAGTCTCAATGCGTGGATGAGACAGTGGTGCAGAGATGAGGGTTTTGGATTTGTTAGGAACTGGGGAACATTCTGGGGAAAGGAGGGGCTCTTCCGAAGGGATGGGCTTCACCTTAACCGGGATGGAACCAGGCTGCTGGCATTAACCTTTAAAAAGGAGATAGAGCAGCTTTTAAACTAGATAATAAGGGAAAGCTGACAGTCGCCGAAGAGCGCATGGTTTGGAAGAATGTATCCTTGAAGGATACTTCCAAAAGCAGAGAGGTTCCAAAAAAGTGTAAAGTAGCCCAAATGCCCTCGAGTATGGAGCCGGACACAGCTTAAAGATCCCAAATTACCCATGTCTACCAATACCCAGATTAATATGAATAAAATACAGTCTCTAAAATGCTTGTATGCAAATGCTAGAAGTCTAAAAAATAAGATGGGAGAGTTAGAATATATAGCACTAAATGAGAGGTTAGATATGATTGGAATATCAGAGACATGGTGAAAGGAGGACTGGGTACAAATCATATCATAATGATAGAGCTAATCAAATTGGTGGAGGGGTTGTGCTTAATGTTAGAGAGGGCATTGAGTCAGAAAGGAGTAAAGTTTTGCGGGAAACAAAATTTGCAGTAGAATCTCTGTGGATTGAAATTCCGGGTAAAAAGGGGAAGGCGATGGCAGTGGGGGTGTACTATCGACCACCTGGCCAGATTGAACAAATGGATGATGAAATGCTCAAAGAAACCAGGGAAGCTAACAAACGTTACAACACAGTAATAATAATGGGTGATTTCAATTACCCCGGTATCGACTGGGTCAGTGTCAAGGCAGGGCATGCTAGGGAGATAAAGTTCCCCTAGATGAAATAAATGACTGCTTCTTGGATCAGCTGGTTCATGAAACGACCAGAGGGGAAGCCATATTGGACCTAGTCCTTAGTGGAACACCAGATCTGGTGCAAGAAATAAGGGTGTTGGGGCCACTTGGCAATAGTGATCATAGCATGATCGCGTTTGATTTATTTAATGGAGGAGGGTAAGGACATCCATAGTACTACCTTTTAACTTTCGAAAGGGAGACTATGATAAAATGAGGAAAATAGTTAAGAAAAAACTAAAAGGAGCTGTTGGAAAGGTTAAAGACTTAGATCAAGCTTGGGTGTTGTTGAAAAATACTATCTTGGAAGCCCAGACCAGCTGTATTCCATGCTTTAAGAAAAGTGGAAGGAAGTCCAAAAAACTGCCAGCATGGTTTAAAGGTGAGGTCAGAGAGGCTGTTGTTGCCAAGGCAGGCAAAGGGAGAATTTGAGAAGCTTGCTGCGGAAGCAAAAACGCAAAATAAAGACTTTTTCAAGTACATTCATAGCAAAAAACCTGTGAGAGAGTCAGTTGGTCCATTAGATGATAGAGGGGTTAAAGGGGGACTAAGAGGCGATAAGGCGATAGCGGAGAGACTGAATTCTTTGCTTCGGTCTTTACTGAGGAAAATGTAGGGATGTTACCCATGACTGAAGTGGTATTTAAAGGTGTGGAAGAATTGAAGGAGATAGCGATAAATTGGGAAGATGTATTACAACTATTAGATAAACTGAAGAGTAGCAAATCACCTGGGCCGGATGGTATACATGCAAGGGTGTTGAAAGAACTGAAATATGAGATTGCAGACCTGCTATTAGTAATCTGTGAATTTTCATTAAAATCATCTGTAATATCTGAAGATTGGAGGATCGCCAATGTAATGCCAATTTTTAAAAAGGGTTCCGGGGTGATCCGGGAAACTACAGACCTGTAAGCCTGATGTCAGTACCGGGAAAAATGGTAGAAACCATCATAAAGAACAAAATGACTCAGCATGTAGATAGTCATGGCCTAATGGGAGAAAGCCGACATGGCTTTAGACAATGAAGATCTTGTCTTACTAATCTGTTATGTTTTTTTGAAGGTGTGAATAAACAGGTGGACAAAGGTGAGTCGGTTGATATAGTGTATCTGGACTTTCAGAAAGCCTTTGACAAGGTCCCTCATCAGAGACTTTTAGCAAAACTAGAGAGTCATCGGATAGGAGGCAGTGTACTATTGTGGATCAGGAACTGGTTAAAAGATAGAAAGCAGAGGGTAGGGCTAAATGGCCAATTTTCCCAATGGAGAAAGGGACTGGAATAAATGTGTGTGTGGGGGGGGGGGCTGGGCATGGAGCTGGAGCTGGGTGTTCCCCAGGGATCTGTGCTGGGTCCGCTGCTTTTTGACATATTCATAAATGACCTGGAAAAGGGAATAACGAGTGAGGTTATCAAATTTGCAGATGACACAAAACTATTTAAAGTTGTTAAAATCCAAGAGGATTGTGGAAAATTGCAAGAGGATCTTGATAAATTGAAAGACTGGGCATCAAAGTGGCAGATGACATTTAATGTGGACAAGTGCAAATTTATGCACCTAGGGAAGAACAACCCAAACTATGGTTACACGATGCAAGGTTCCACATTAGGAACCACCACCCAGGAAATAGATTTAGGCATCATTGTGGATAGCATGTTAAAAACCCTTGGCCCAGTGTGCAGTGGCGGCCAAGAGAGCAAATAGAATGCTAGGTATCATAAGGAAAGGAATGTAAAATAAAACAAAAGATATTATAATGCCTCTATATCGTTCCATGGTGAGACCACACCTTGAATATTGTGTGCATTTCTGTTTTGCCGTATCTTAAAAAGGATATAGCGTTATTAGAAAAGGTTCAGAGACGAGCCACCAAAATGATAAAGGGGATGGAAGGATACTCCTATGAAGAAAGGCTAAAAAGGATAGGGCTCTTTAACCTGGAAAAGAGACAGCTGAGGGGAGATATGATAGAAGGCTATAAATTAATGAACGGAGTGGAACGGGTAAACGTAGATAGATTGTTTACATTATCAGAATATAGAAAGACTAGGGGACATGCTATGAAGCTACAGGGCAAACTATTTAAGACTAATAAAAAAATATATTTTTTCACTCAAGGTGTAATCAAACTCTGGAATTTGTTACCGGAGGATATATTAAGGCTGATCTCCAGGAACAAGCAGGAATGAGTCTTCACATATGGGTATTGTCGGTACCGACAGAGCCTGCGCGGGAACGCTCCCCAGCGTCCAGTAAGAAAGCTTTTGGGAGCATCCCACAGCGTCTGCGCGCTGCCTTCCCGCCTTTCCCAACCGCCTCTCTCCAGTTCTTTTCCGCGGAGCCAGCATGTCGTATTCCTGTCACCGCAGAAGAAGTTCTTTATTTTTTTCTTTATTTTTCTGTGTCGCGTCTGCCTTCGACGTCAGACCGGTACCGCCGGTCTTTTCTTTACTTTCTTCTTCTTCAAAAAAAAAACAAAAAAACTTTTCTTTATTCAGCTGTGCATTTTCAGTTTGGGCCTCAGGCCTAAATATTTTCTCCTCCTGGAGAAGCCTGCTTCCGGGTTCAAAAAGTGCACAAAATGTGGCGGTACTATTTCTGTCACCGACACCCATGATTGGGGTCTGAAATGTTTGGGTCCTGACCATTCCATCACGGATTGTGTGTCCTGCACCATGATGTCTAAAAGAGGTCGGCAGAACCGAGCAGCCAAGCTCAGTACCCTGTTTCCCTCTGATGCAGCCTCGGTGGCATCGAAGTCTTCCAGGGCTGCTTCTTCCTCCCATGGATCTCAGGGAACCAAACATAAATCTAGCCGGTCCTCAAAGGGCAAATCTCCCTCTAAGCATCGAGATGCCTCCGGGCTTGTCCTCAAGGATTCCGCTCCGGCAAAATTACCCCGGCGGGAAGTTCCGGCTTCCAAAGCATTGTCTATGGGGTCACAGGTTGACATTGATGGCTCGGCCTCGACCGATCACCTGTTGCCGTGTTCTGGGGTACCGGTGGCCTCCACTGGTACCGACATCCAGACTTTGGTGGTGTCGATGGATCAGAAAATTCTGTCCATGCAGCTCACCCTCACGGCGTTTATGCAGGCTTCGACGCCTCCGGTACCGCAACAATCTCTGTTGCCGATACCGACCCCGGCACTGGCACCGGTACCGATTGCATCGACATCGGCTTCGGTGTCGACTGCAACGGTACCCTGTCCTATGATGCCCATCGGTACCGAACCGGTACCGCTTACTCCCGATGTCGATCCCACTCGGTACGCGTATCGGGCTTTACAGGAGCATCCAGACAGGCGATACTTCGATTCCTCCAAAGACTCTGATGAGTCGGAGGCTTCTGTTGATGCACCGGTACTTCTTCCTCAGGAGTCTGCTTCTCCAAAACGAAGAATGTCTCTTCCAGAGGACTTGTCTTTTCAAGACTTCATTAGGGAAGTGGCTAGAGGCCTCTCCATCACATTGGCCTCTGAATCAGAGCCTAGAGCCAAGCAATTAGATATTTTGCAATATCCTAAGGCTCCTAAGGAAGCAGCTACCTTACCTATTCATGAGATTCTTTATGATCTCATGTTGCGCATGTAGGAGACTCCTCTCAGCACCTCTCCTCATTCTCGTAGGTTAGACACCATGTACCGTGTCCCTCCCTGTCCTGGTTTTCATAAGACTCAGCTTCCTCACCACTCTATTGTGGTTGAGTCTGCTATGAAGAAAATAAAGAGTGCAAAGAGACACTCATCTAACCCTCCAGGACGTGAATGTAGGACTCTAGATGCTTTTGGCTGAAGGATTTTCCAGGCCAATATGCTTGCTGCCAGAATCAACTCCTATAGTCTCTATATGGGGATGTTTCTAAAAGAAGTCACAGATCATCTGCAGACTTTAGCTCCTTTTATTTCAGAAGATAAAAGGCAGGAATTTCTCACTTGGCTCAAACATGCCCAAGATGTTTCCAAATTTTCCAACCATGCAGCCTTTGACTCTTTTGAGTGTGTAAGCAGAGCCACGGCTATTGCCATAGGTGCACGCAGAATTGCTTGGTTACAAGCCTCTGATTTGGAACTCTGGGTCCAAGATGAGTTGGGAAACCTTCCTTGTACAGGTGAAAACCTGTTTGGCAGGGATTGGCAAGCAAAGGCCACTCAGATGGATGCTGAGAACTCTGTTTTGGATCGACTTTCAAAGTCTACCTCTGCCCCTGTTAAGAAAAGATTGTTCAAAAAGACATCTTTTTCTAAAAAGGGAAGATATTATCCTGCTCATGGGCAGACATCTTCTGCAGCTTGTTTTGCTGCAAAGCGTCATCAACCACCTAAACAGGCCAAGTCAAAGGCTGCCAGGCCTACCACAGCCCAGCAGCCTCAACCTCATCAGGGCCTTTGACTTGCAACTAGAGAACTTAGCCTTTCTAGCTCTGGAAAAACCAGAGCCCCTCACCATTCCAGGAAGGTTGACTTACTTTGCTCCCAGATGGGAGCAAATCACAGCAGAACAATGGACCCTCTCCATCATAAAGGAAGGGTACAAGCTTCATTTCTTAAGCCTTCCTCCTCACACCATGGTGAAAGTTCAATTCTCCAACATCTCTCCTCAACCTTCTAGGTCAGGAGATTACTACCCTTCTTGCCCAAGGGGCAATAGAAGAAGTACCTCTTCTTCAACAGGGCTCCGGGTTCTTCTCTCCTTATTTTCTTATCCCAAAGAAAACAGGGGGCTACAGACCCATATTAGATCTCAGAGAATTGAACAAGTTTCTATTCAAGGAGAAATTCAAAATGATTTCTCTAGGGGCTCTGCTTCCATACCTTCAGAGTCAGGACTGGCTTTGTTCTCTAGATCTCAAGGATGCGTACAACCATGTCCTCATCCATCCAACACACAGAAGGTTCCTTCGGTTCCTTTTTCAAGGAAAGCACTACCAATACAGGGTGCTTCCTTTTGGTCTGACCTCTGCACCAAGGGTGTTCACGAAATGCATGGCAGTAGTTGCTGCGTTTCTCCGCGCTCTAGGAATATTCGTATTCCCATATCTGGACGATTGGCTCATTCAAGCCCCAACCCAGTCAGAGGCCCAGACTTGCCTAACCTGCACAATACGTATCCTTCGGTATTTGGGACTAGTAATAGACATCCCAAAATCCAATCTCACCCCTACTCAGTCTCTGGAGTTCATAGGGACCTTGCTGGATACCACAACTGCAAGGGCCTATCTTCCTCAGGCCCGTTGCCTACGTCTAGTGCAGTTAGCCTCCCAGAGCCAGTTAAAGTCCCAATTAACTGCTCGAGAGTTAATACAACTATTAGGCCACAATGGCATCCACCGTGCATGTGGTTCCATATGCTCGCCTTCACATGAGGGCAGCTCAATGGACTTTGTCCACCCAATGGAATCAGGTTGCCTGTCAGACAAAATAGCAAACTCCATTCGCCTTTTTTGGTCTCTCCAGTGGTGGAAGTCCTCTCAAAACCTGTTGCTGGGGTCCCCTTTTCAGCAACCACTACCCCAAGCAAGTCTCACAACAGATGCTTCTCCAAAGGGTTGGGGAGCTCATCTACAAAATCTCTCCACCCAGGGCATCTGGTCTCCACAGGAGATTTCTCTGCATATCAGTCTATTGGAACTAAGAGCAATATTCTTAGCTCTCAGAGTGTTCCATACCCTGCTCAGCTACAGCACAGTCCTCATCCATACGGGGACAACCAAGTAGCCATGTTCTATGTGAACAAGCAGGGCGGGACTGGCTCCCTGTCGCTTTGCAACGAAGCTTTGCGACTGTGGGCCTTCGCCAGAGAGCATCACATCCATCTTCTGGCAGTATATCTTCCAGGCGTTCAAAACTCTTGGGCGGACAGAGTGAGTCGAGTTCTGCTTCCATACGAATGGTCCCTGCACATGGACCAAGTAGCCAGGATTTTTCGAATTTGGGGAACCCCGGACATAGACCTCTTTGCAAGTCTGTGGAATGCCAAACTTCCCCGGTTCTGTTCCAGAATTCCGTGTCAGGGAGTTCAGGCCAAGGATGCCTTCCTCCTTCACTGGGGTCAAGACTTCCTTTATGCCTTTCCACCCATTCCCCTAATTCCCAAAACACTATTCAAGCTTCAGAGAGATCGAGGGACCATGATCCTCATAGCACCACATTGGCCACGCCAAGTGTGGTACCCTCTACTTCTGCATCTCTCTCAAGCTCCCTCCCTGGACTTGGGCTCTGCACCAGACCTTCTATCCCAGGAAGAGGGAACATTATGGCACCCAAACCCCCAGTCGCTCCATCTCAGGGCTTGGTTGCTGAGGGCTTAGACCAGGGGTCTCAAACACGCGGCCCGCGGGCCGCATGCGGCCCGCGAGACAACTTTGTGCGGCCCGCGACGGAGGAAAACAAAAAAACCCCCAAACTCTGGCTTCTGCCGTTGCCGCCGTGGCAGCGGCAGAAGCAATTGTCAAATTTAAAAAAAAACTGACTTCTGCTGCTCAAGCAGCAAAATCAGCTGTCCTGCGGCCCCTTCCCCTGTGCCCGGAGATCCGAGTCTGCTCTATCAGCGGCGTGCTTTTCAAGCCGCGAAGAGAGTATTCCCCTCTCGCGCGGTTTCAAGCCGCGCGAGAGGGGAATACTCTCCTCGCGGCTTGAAAAGCACGCCGCTGATAGAGCAGACTCGGATCTCCGGGCAGAGGGGAAGGGGCCGCAGGACAGCTGATTTTGCTGCTTGAGCAGCAGAAGCCAGGTTTTATTTTAATTTACCGGGGGGGGGGGTGTAGGACTGGAAATGGGCTATTGGTAGGGGGGGGGGGTATGACTGGAAAAGGGCAAGTGGCAAGGGGGGGTATGAATGGAAATGGTAAATTGGCCGGGGGGGGGGTTATGACTGGAGATGGGCTATTGGCAAGGGGGGGCTATTGGCAGGGGGGGGTTATGACTGGAAATGGGCTATTGGCAGGGGGGGGCTATTGGCTGGGGGGGTAATGACGGGAAATGGGCTATTGGCAGGGGGGGGTTATGACTGGAAATGGGCTATTGGCAGGGGGGGGGGTTATGACTGGAAATGGGCTATTGGCAGGGGGGGGGTTATGACTGGAGATGGGCTATTGGCAGGGGGGTTATGACTGGTAATGGGCTATGGTGGGGGCTAGGACTGGAAATGTGCAGGTGGGGGTTAGGAAGGACTGGAGGTGGGCTGATGGGGGGAGTTAGGACTGGTAATGAGCTATGGAAGGGCTGACTGAAATGGGGTAATGGGGGTTAGGGCTGGAAGTGGGCTATTGGCAGGGGGGTTATGACTGGTAATGGGCTATGGGGGGGGTAAGACTGAAAATGGGGTGATGGGGGGTAAAACTGGAAGTGCGCTATGGGGAGGTTAGGACTGGTAATGGGCTATGGGGGGTCTAGGACTGGTAATGGGCTGGGGGGGTTGCTAGGACTGGAAATGGGCTGAGTGGAAGGGGGGCTTGAACTGCAAATGGCTGATGGGGAGGGGGGCTTGGAATGGAAATGGGCTGTGAGGGGAGGGAGCTAGGATTGGAAATGGGCTGATGGGGGGCTAGGATTGGAAATGGGCTGATGGGGGGCTAGGATTGGAAATGGGCTGATGGTGAGGCTAGGATAGGACTGGAAATGGACTAATGGGGGGACTAGAAGGGAGCGGATGCTGGGTGGGGCTGGAACTAGAAGGGAGCTGATGTTGGGGGAGGATTAGAATGGGATGGAGCTGGGAAAGTGAAATGGAGAGGGGAAAAATATTTTGTCTGGGAGAGAAGACAAATCTACAATTGGCCAGGTATTGGGAGAGTAAGTGGGGATTGAGGATGGAGGGGTAAAATTTGAGTGGATGAAATAGGAATGAGGAAAGAGAAAAAGGAGAAAGATTAGTATGTTAAAGCAGATGTAGAGAGAGAATGGAAAAAAAACTAGGAGAGAAGAAAGGGCAAATGGACAGCAGACGATGGAGAGTAAGCAGAAGACATGAAGAAACCAGAAGAAAGTGGCTGGAACAATTGCAACTGAAAAAAAAATGCACAAAAGGTAGAAAAATCTCTCTTTATTTTGAATTTATTAACTGGAATATGTCAGCTCTGGGAAATGTGCATCATTAATGTTTGCGCTTTGTTTAGTACAAGAGGAAATTAATTTATATTTTTATTTCTACAGTGTTGTCGTACATTCCAAGTTTGGCTTTTGGGGTTCCCAGTTTAATTATTGTCTTCTTGTTTCTAAGTCTTTTAGTCTTTCTTTATCCATACTCATTAAAGAGGCATGTTTACTAAAAGTTAGTGTATGGTAACATTATGCAAATATTTATGCAAATGAGGCCCCTTATGCAAATGAGGCCCCGCGTCTTATGCGTCCCCCGGGTTACTTTACAAGTCCTCATTTGGCCCTCAAAGCAATTTGAGTTTGAGACCCCTGGCTTAGACCTTCAAGATTTTCATCTATCTCAGCAAGTCAGAGATGTTATTCATGCTTCTAGAAAGCCTTCTACTAGACGTTCCTATGCTTTCAAATGGAAAAGATTTACCATTTGGTGTTCAGAGAAGGGTCTAAACCCTCTTGCAATACCTCTGAATTCTCTACTAGAGTATCTCCTGCATCTATCCCATGCAGGTCTGAAAACAAATTCAGTAAGAGTTGTAAACGGGGGTGCTGGTCGTGAATGTCCACAGTCTTGGCAAAGGCAAAATATTATTATGACTTGCAAAGGAGTGTGGGGGTTGTAGTTCATGCATACCAGAATCAGCCGTTCACAAAATAATGAGTTGTGATGCTCGAGTGTAAGCAAAGAAAAACAGATTTTATTCATGGGGTTAATTCTCCCACACAGATTTACTTGGTAACACAAAAGGACACTTGCTTCAAGTATTGTACTCAGGAAAAACAAGACATGTTATAAGGTAACTGAACTTCTTAAGCAATAAATCAATAAAGACCTTGATGGGAAACAGAAAAGGTCTTTTTGATGGCTCCTGCTAATGACCTTCTTAGCAGTGCTCTAAAAGGCAAAAACAAACCCAAAAGTAAAAAAAACCTGTTCTTTATCAAGGATAACTTTCTTCTATTCACACACACAAGAAAGAAGTTTCCTTCTAGAGTTCACATGCACTTGTGTCTGGCTCAATTACAAATAATTAGCCAGCTGCAAACCCCTTTGCTGGTTCACTCTCTTTTCGTGGCTCAATCCTACCCTAAAGCTTTCTTGCAGAGACTTTTCTGGGTAGATAAAAGAACAAGTTACAGTTCCTTTTGGTGGTGGTTGTATTAGTGAGAAACTACTTTAAAGCAGCAGCCTAGACAAAGAGCAATCCATGTATTCCAACTGATGATTTGATATATCTCCTTCTTCCTCAAATATCATGAAATCAATATCATGGTCTGGCTCAGAGGAATTCCTTAATTGATCACTCTCAGGATAATATTTGTTTCCCTGCTGTCTTCCTGATGAAGAGCTAGGGCATAGATCAAAGTTCATACCTGTGATCCCCTTGCTGTTAGGTTTCCTCTCCAGGTGTCCTGGCCAGTAAGTAGTCCAGCTTTTATGTCCAGCCTTCCAATCAAGATCCCTGGACACTGGGTCTCTCTTCACATACCTTCTTGCACCGGTCTTAGGGCCCCTTCCAAATGCAGCCGTCTCCCTCAAAGGTGCCGTTTGGGAATTCCTGGCTCTATAACCCCAATCCTCTGGCTTCCTCCAGTCCAATGGAGTATGCTTGACTCTGGAATCACTCCTAACACACATACTGCTGTGGGCTCCTTCTTTAGACCTCCAAGATGTCTTTCTGGTCTTCCTTCTGCGTTGCTTCTGCTGTTGTAGTCCTCTCTCTTCTTTCTCCAATGGCTTCTGCTTCTGTCTCTCCTCGTTCTGTCTGCTCTTGTTCCTCTTCTGTGTAGAATATCTTTTACTTTTAAAGTGCTTAGAGGGACACTCCACCCTAGCACAGCCCAGGTGTGCTGAATCAAGCCCTGCCCTTGGAGATGAGTGATTGGGGATTACCTCATAGCTCTCCTGATTGAACACACGTTTCCCCACTTCAGCCCTTCTAGAGGCTGTTTGTAACCTGGTGCATTCTGGGACTTTTAGTCTTTTATGAAAACATTCTGTTTTTGTATTTCTACCAGCAAAGACAGGTTGCTTGTTCAGAGTCAGTTCACCTCTTTTATAGTTCTCTCCTGAACTATGATAAGCTTCCTTATCAAAGAGTCCATTTGAGTGCTATTGTAGCGTCCCTCAAGCCTCTCAATGGACAACCTATTTCCTCTCATCCTCTTATAGCAAGATTCATGAGAGGCCTTCTTTTAACTAAACCTCCCATTAGACCACCTCCAGTGGCATGGGACTTAAACCTGGTTCTTGGCCAGCTCATGAAGCCACCCTTTGAACCTTTAGCCACCACCTCCTTGAAATTTGTTTCTTGGAAGATTATTTTTCTCATTGCAGTCACCTCAGCACGCCGCATCAGTGAGTTGCAAGCTTTGGTGGCTAATCCACCTTATACAAGGTTCCATCATGATAAGGTAGTCCTCAGGACCAATCCACACTTTATGCCTAAAGTGGTCTCGCCTTTTCATCTGAACCAATAGGTATATTTACCTGTCTTTTTTCCAGGACCTCATGCATCAAGTGCGGAGAGGAATCTTCATACCTTGGATTGTAAGAGAGCTCTTGCTTTTTACTTACAAAGAACACAGCAACATAGAAAGTCTTCTCAACTCTTTGTTGCTTTTTATCCTTCTCATTTAGGACTTCCAGTCTCTAAGACAACACTGTCCAACTGCATTGCTCAGTGTATTTCTTTCGCCTACCAGAGTAGAAACCTTTCTCTGGAGGGCCATGTCACAGCTCACAATGTGAGAGCCATGGCAGCCTCAATGGCTCATCTAAACTCTGTGTCCATCGACCAAATCTGTCGAGCGACCACCTGGGCCTCGGTTCATACCTTCACAGCCCATTACTGCTTGGACAAGGACTCCCGCCGGGATGCCTTGTTTGGTCAGGCTGTTCTCAAACACCTGTTCCATTCCTAATCAACTGCAGGGCCATGTACCCATGAGGGAAGGGTTAGGGCAGCCGTTATAGTTGGTGATTCGATCATTAGGCATGTGGATAGCTGGGTGGCTGGTGGACATGAGGATCGCTTGGTAACATGCCTGCCTGGTGCGAAGGTAGCGGACCTCACGCGCCACCTAGATAAGGTCTTAGATAGTGCTGGGGAGGAGTCTGCTGTCTTGGTACATGTCGGTACCAATGACATAGGAAAATGTGGTAGGGAGGTTCTGGAGGCTAAATTTAGGCTTTTAGGTAGGAAGTTGAAATCCAGAACTTCCAGGGTAGCGTTCTCCGAAATGCTTCCTGTTCCATGCGCAGGACCCAAAAGGCAGGCAGAGCTTCGGAGTCTCAATGCGTGGATGAGACAATGGTGCAGAGATGAGGGTTTTGGATTTGTTAGGAACTGGGGAACATTCTGGGGAAAGGAAGGGGCTCTTCCGAAGGGATGGGCTTCACCTTAACCGGGATGGAACCAGGCTGCTGGCATTAACCTTTAAAAAGGAGATAGAGCAGCTTTTAAACTAGATATTAGGGGAAAGCCGACAGTCGCCCAAGAGCAGATGGTTCGGAAGAATGTATCTTTGAAGGATACTACCAAAAGCAGAGAGGTTCCACAAAAGAGTAAAGTAGCCCAAATGTCCTCAAGTATGGAGCAGACAGAGCTTAAAGATCCCAAATTACCCATGTCTAACAATAGCCAAATTAATATGAATAAAATACATTCTCTAAAATGCTTTTATGCAAATGCTAGAAGTCTAAAAAATAAGATGGGAGAGTGAGAATATATAGCATTAAATGAAAGGTTAGATATGATTGGAATATCAGAGACATGGTGGAAGAAGGACAACCAGTGGGACACTGTGATACCTGGGTACAAACTATATCGTAATGATAGAGCTGATCAAATTGGTGGAGGGGTTGCTCTCTATGTTAGAGAGGGCATTGAGTCAGAAAGGATTAAAGTTTTGCAGAAAACAAAATCTGCTGTAGAATCTATATGGATTGAAATTCCATGTAAAAGGGGGAAGGCAATGGCAGTGGGGGTGTACTATCGAGCGCCTGGCCAGAATGACCAAATGGGTGATGAAATGCTCAAAGAAATCAAGGAAGCTAACAAACGTTACAGCACAGTGATGATAATGGGTGATTTCAACTACCCCGGTATCGACTGGGTCAGTGTCACGTCAGGACATGCTAGGGAGATAAAGTTCCTAGATGAAATAAATGACTGCTTCTTGGAGCAGCTGGTTCACGAACCGACCAGAGGGGAAGCCATATTAGACCTAATCCTTAGTGGAACACCAGATCTAGTGCAAGAGATAAGGTTGTTGTGGCCATTTGGCAATAGTGATCATAGCATGATTGCCTTTGATTTAATTAGTGGAGGAGGGATAGTAAGGAAATCCACAGTACTACCTTTTCACTTTTGAAAGGGAGACTATGATAAAATGAGGAAAACAGTTAAGAAAAAACTAAAAGGAGCAGTTGAAAAGGTTAAAGACGTACATCAGGCTTGGCTGTTGTTGAAAAATACTATCTTGGAAGCCCAGACCAGCTGTATTCCACGCTTTAAGAAAAGTGGAAGGAAGTCCAAAAAACTGCCAGCATGGTTTAAAGGTGAGGTCAGAGAGGCTGTTGTTGCCAAAAAAGCATCTTTCAGGTAATGGAAAAAAGAGCCAAACGACGAAACCTGGAAACAGCACAAGCACTGGCAAGTCAAATGCAAGGCATTGATAAGGCAGGCAAAGGGAGAATTTGAGAAGAAGCTTGCTGCGGAAGCAAAAACGCAAAGTAAAGACCTTTTCAAGTACATTCGTAGCAAAAACCTGTGAGAGAGTCAGTTGGTCCATTAGATGATAGAGGGGTTAAAGGAGCACTAAGAGGCGACAAAGCGATAGCGGAGAGACTGAATGAATTCTTTGCTTCGGTCTTTACTGAGGAAGATGTAGGGATGTTACCCATGACTGAAGTGGTATTTAAAGGTGCGGAAGAATTGAAGGAAATATCGATACATCGGGAAGATGTATTACAACTATTAGATAAGCTTAAGAGTAGCAAATCACCTGGGCCGGATGGTATACATCCAAGGGTGTTGAAAGAACTGAAATACGAGATTGCAGACCTGCTATTAGTAATCTGTGAACTATCATGAAAATCATCTCTAATACCGGAAGATTGGAGGATCGCCAATGTAGCACCAATTTTTAAAAAGGGTTCCAGGGGTGATCCGGGAAACTACAGACCGGTGAGCCTGACATCGGTACCGGGAAAAATGGTAGAAACCATCATAAAGAATAAAATTACTCAGCATGTAGATAGTCATGGCCTAATGAGAGACAGCCAACATGGCTTTAGACAAGGAAGATCTTGTCTTACTAATCTGTTATGTTTTTTTGAAGGAGTGAATAATCAGGTGGACGAAGGTGAGTCGGTTGATATTGTGTATCTGGACTTTCAGAAAGCCTTTGACAAGGTCCCTCATGAGAGACTTTTGGCAAAACTAAAGAGTCATGGGATAGGAGGCAGTGTACTATTGTGGATCAGGAACTGGTTAAAAGATAGAAAGCAGAGGGTAGGGCTAAATGGCCAATTTTCCCAATGGAGACAGGTGAATAGTGGTGTACCCCAGGGATCTGTGCTGGGTCCGCTGCTTTTTGACATATTCATAAATGACCTGGAAAGTGGAATAATGAGTGAGGTTATCAAATTTGCAGATGACACAAAACTATTTAAAGTTGTTAAAACCCAAGAGGATTGTGGAAAATTGCAAAAAGATCTTGATAAATTGGAAGACTGGGCATCAAAATGGCAGATGAAATTTAATGTGGACAAGTGCAAGGTTATGCACCTAGCGAAGAACAACCCAAACTATGGTTACACGATGCAAGGTTCCACATTAGGAACCACCACCCAGGAAAAAGATTTAGGTGTCATTGTGGATACCATGTTAAAACCCTCGGCCCAGTGTGCAGCAGCGGCCAAGAGAGCAAATAGAATGCTAGGTATGATAAGGAAAGGAATGGAAAATAAAACAAAAGATATTATAATGCCTCTATATCGTTCCATGGTGAGACCGCACCTTGAATATTGTGTGCAATTCTGGTCGCCGTATCTTAAAAAGGATATAGCGATTTTGGAAAAGTTTCAGAGAAGAGCCACCAAAATGGTAAAGGGAATGGAAGGATACTCCTATGAAGAAAGGCTAAAAAGGTTAGGGCTCTTTAACCTGGAAAAGAGACGGCTGAGGGGAGATATGATAGAAGTCTATAAATTAATGAACGGAGTGGAACGGGTAAGCGTAGATCGATTTTTTACCTTATCAGAATATAGAAAGACTAGGGGACATGCAATGAAGCTACAGGGTAAACTATTTAAGACTAATAAAAGAAAATATTTTTTCACTCAACGTGTAATCAAACTCTGGAATTTGTTACCGGAGGATGTAGTAAAGGCTGTTAGTGTAGCTGGGTTTAAAAAAGGTTTGGACAAGTTCCTGGAGGAAAGGTCCATAAACCATTATTAAGAAGGGACCCAGGATATCAATGCTTGAACCAATACAAGCATTGTGGAACCTGTGTCCCTTGGGGAAACTGCTAGGTACATATGAGCTAGATTGGCCACTGTTGGAAACAGAATACTGGGCTTGATGGACCTTGGTCTGACCCAGTATGGCATATCTTATGTTCTTATGTTCCTACCCACCTACCTTGGTTGGATGCCAGAGATCCATGGGAGGAGGTAGAGTCCTTTTCAAGGACACACAACCTGGGGTCTTCCTCTGGCATCTGCAGCTAGGGAGTCCCCATATGTGAAGACTCATTCCTGCTTGTTCCTGGAGATAGCACAGTTACTTACCTGTAACAGGTGATCTCTGGGAACAGCAGGAATAAGTCTTCACAACCCACCCATCTCCCCTAGGAGTTGTATCTCTCTATCTTTCTTTCCTTCCTCTCTCTCTCTTTGTCTGAGCTCTAAAACTCGAACTGGAGAGAGGCGGTTGGGAGAGGTGGGAAGGCAGCGCGCAGGCGCTGTGGGATGCTCCCAAAAACTTTCTTACTGGACGCTGGGGAGCGTTCCCTCGCAGGCTCCGTCGGTACCGACGATACCCATATGTGAAGACTTATTCCTGCTGTTCCCAGAGATCACCTGTTACAGGTAAGTAACTGTGCTTTAGTGTAGCTAGGTTTAAAAAAGGTTTGGACAAGTTCCTGGAGGAAAGGCCCATAAACCATTATTAGGAAGGGACCCAGGATATCAATGCTTGACCTAGTGCAAGCATTGTGGAACCTGTGTCTTTTGGGAAAACTGCTAGGTACGTATGACCTAGATTGGCCACTGTTAGAAACAGGATACTGGGCTTGATGGACTTTGGTCTGATCCAGTATGGCATATCTAAATTCTAAATCTCAGTTGTATGTTACTATAGTACTAATACTGTGTTAACTGTCCGGTTAAACAGTCTGTATTATATGATGGGCAAAAGCGACTCAAGCTCTGTTATATTACTGCACATGCCTGCAGCTTTTGATCTGGTAGATCTTGGATTTTACTTAGCATAATGGAGAATCTTGGAATTGAAAGTCTGGTTATAAAATGTTTTTATTCATTTGCTTCTAATAGACCACAGAAAGTGGGTATGGAGTAGTACAACATTGCATTTGTTGATACACTTCTATCTGTCATATTTATTCTTTTTATCCAACCATCCGGAGATCATTAATTGGCTTATCTTCCATTTGGTCAGTGGGATTGATGTTCAAATTTATCCTTTGATTGTGGATGCTTTGGAAAATTCCATTGATTGAGCAAATGCTTTGTTGTAGTTGGCAACTGGATATGAATGAATAAACTTAATTTAAATCCTAGCAAACCAGAATTTTGTAGGTAAGGAAGATTGACATGCCCTCTTCTAATCCACCATATGCAGTGTAAAATGAAGAGTTTGAGTAATATTGGAGTCTGCATTAACTATGGAATTAAAAATTTCTGCCTTTACTAAGAAAGTGTGTACAAATTTACAGTCTATTAAACACATGAGGGCCTTTCTCTAGGGATCACATTTTAGAACACTCATGCCAGCCTTAAGCGTTGTCCTGCTTAGACTACTGTAATGTGGTTGAGGCTGTAGCAGCTATAGTTACTATGAGCAGCAGAAGAAGGGTTCTTGTTTCCCCTAGACTTATAGTAGTTGACATTAAGGCTGGGAATTCTATATTTTATTTTTATATTCATAAACTTTAATTTACTTTATTTCAGCATTTGATATACCTCCCAAGCAATAGTGTCAGGGCGGTGTACAAAATCAAAGTTGCTGCAAATATGGAAAAAGAAACGAACTGAATTTGTAGACAGGAAACAGAAGGAGAGAGTGAGGAAGGGCGACAAGTAGGAGAAATAAGTGGGATAAAGAGATAAACACAAACACAAAAACCAAACATTAAAATGAGAGAAGACTATCGGGCAGGGAGAAAAGGGAACAATCAGTTTTGGGTGGGGGGAAGGTTGAAAACAAGCTGAAAGAGGTGGGTTTTGAGGAGTGGCCTAGTGGTTAGGACAAGGTACTTCAGGCCGGAGGGCCGGGGGTTCAAGTCCCACCTGGGGACAGCAATCTCAGGCCGGAGGGACTGGGATTTCTAGTCCTATAGGTACTCCTTGTGGTCTTGGGCAAGCCACTTAACCCTTCATTGCCCATGTTCCCTGTAAGTATTAGCGTATGTGTGTCATATCCCCTCGTGTTAAATGTATCTCCCAATTGACCGCTTTGACCCGGTGAAAAGCGGGATATAAATACAGCTAAATAAATAAATAAAAAATAAATAAATAAATAAAATGGCTTTGAATTTGGGGAAGGAGAGTTCACTGCAGAGCGTGGGTGGTAATGAATTCCAGAGAGCGGGGGGCTCAGGAAGAAGAATGCAGAGTGGCGTGTAAGTTCAAGGTGTTCTTGAGTGGGGGAGGCAGTTTGCATGGAGGGACTGGAGTAAATGTGTGGGTGGGGGGGCATGGAGGTTTAGCTGGTCTGCAAGATTCTGAGGGATGCCAGTGTGGATAACCTTGTGTACAATGGAGAGAATTTTATATGTGAACCTGGATTTAAGGGGAAGCCAATGTAAATGTATGAGCAGGGGCGTAACATGATCAGATTGGGAGGAGTGAGTGAGAAGACAGGCTGCAGCGTTCTGAATGAGCTGTAATTGGCGAAGTTTGTATTGCAGCAGGCCTGCAAGGATAATGTAATAGTCTAGTTTAGACACAATGAGGGACAGAACAAGGGTGGTTAATGATGGAAGAGGGAGAAAAGATCAGACGGCACGCATTTGGCGCAGAGTCACGAAAGACCCACAGATGAGAGAAGAGATGTGTTGATGGAATGTAAGGGTGGAGTCCAGAGTGTTCCCAAGGTACCTGAGGGATGACAAAAGGGTAATTGGGGTATCACACACATGAGGGCTAAGGGAGGACAAGGGAGCACCATAGGTAACCCAGATGGTGACGGATTTCCATGGGTTGATGTGTAGAAAATTGCTCCTTAACCAGGATGAGACATGGAAAAGGCAGGAATCAAGGGGAGTGAGATCGAAAGTGAGAGGACTGATGTGGAACAAAAGAATAATATCATCAGCATAATAGTAACCAGAGACCCCAGATTGTTGGATAATTAGGGCTAGTAAAGCAAGGAAGACATTGAAGAGAAGGGGGACCAACTCCTCATGGAAGGGGGAATATAGGGGAAGAGGCGGGACCTTTCTGGACAGAGAAAGTGCAAGAGCAGAGGAAGGAATGAAAGAGTGCTGAACAGTGCCATGGATCCCAAGGTTGTGAAGGCGAGTGAGAAGTATGGGATAATCGACTACATCAAAAGCAGAGGATAGATCCAGAGATACTGTGAGAGAGAGATTACCTTTATAATGTGATTGGTGAAGTTCGTTCAGAAAAGAGAGGAGGAGGGTTTTGGTACTGTGCCCTGTTTTGAATCTGGATTGATGGGGTTGAAGAGCAGACGTGGAATCAATGTGAGTGGAGAGTTGGGAGAAAACTAGCTTCTCCAAGAACAAGGAGGAAGTCAGTCCTCACTTATGGGTGATGTCGGCACTGATGGAGCCTGCGCGGAGCATTTCCCCAACTTTCAAAGAAAGCCTTTGGGAATGCCACCATGCATGTATGGTCCCCTTCCCACCCAAAGGTGCCATCTTACTCAGCCTCTCTTTTTCTGCGCGGCTTGTCGGACATGCGTCTCGTCCCTGGAAAAAGTTTCTTTGTTCCAACCGGTTTTTGCTATCCGGCCTTGGTCGGTCCTTTTCCTGCCTCTCGAGCACCTCTTCTTCGGCCTTGGTCTCGGGATTTTTTGCCTTTTGTGTTTTACCGCACTTTCGTGTCCTTTTTAACTGCTGGCCACATTGAGGATCTTTGATCTCGCAGGGGTCCTTTTTCCCCCAATGCCCTCTGGTATTAAGAAATGTGATAGGTATTCAAAAAACATGTCGCTGATGGACACCCATGACTGTTGTCTCAGGTGTCTAGAAGTCTACCATGACCCGGAGCTGTGCTCCCTCTTTAAGAAGATGTCCTTCAAGGCCATCCAGTGTTGTGAGCAGAGACTGGATGATCTCTTCCATAAGGCAGCCCCGGTATCTCCGGTAGCCTCCTATTCTTCGGCCCTGCAACCTCTGGAGTCTCCTAAGGCCCTTCCCCAGGCCCAGCGGCTCTCTGACCAGGGGTTGCCCATACGTGAGCGGAAGAAGAAGGCTGTGAGGACTATGTTGGGGGTGCCAGACAAGCGTGAGAGGTCATGTGCCCGGTCTCTCAGCCCCCCTTGGCAATATGGTGTCGGAGAGGGAGTGGCCCAGTAAGGTACCTCAAACCAATACGGAGGCCTCCGGCAAAGGTGCCCAGTCTCCCGAAGGCTGTCCTGGCGAGGACCCCCTCTCCTCCTCGACATCCGAACCGGTCACCCCAGCATTGGTGTTGCAGGACCGCACTCCCGAATGGGAGGCCCGAATGCTGGCCTTGGAGCGCAGTGTTTCTGCGTTCCTCACTGCCCAGCAGGTGCTGATGCCAAGCCCCGCCGGCACACGCCGTGAGACCACAGAGACCTCAACCTCAAGGATTCCCCAGGCTGCCGCAGTGACCCCCCAAAAGCCTTGTAAGGGTCTTTGTTGTGGATCTCAATCTCCATCGCGGTCCTCGGGCGCGAGATCTTTTCAGGCGAGTGCCTCCGGCTCCGGGCAGGTTTTGGCCTCTGAAAACTGGCGCGGGTCACCGATCCATCTCGAGCCGCCTGACCTTGAGTCCTCCACAGGCTACCCAGAGTGGGAGTCTGAAAGGGAGACCTCCCTAGAGACTCGGTACCACCGAGACCTCCCATCGGATCCCTCTCCACTGACCCAGAGGTGGTGGTCACTTCCCGAGGACACCTCCTTTCTGGAATTTGTCTGGTACATGGCACCGGCCCTAGTGCTCGCCACCAAGTCGGAGGAGGAGCCCCGCACGGAGGAGCTCGATATTCTTCAATATGATGCCCCTATGAAAGAAGCTCTCTCGGTGCCGGTTCCTTCCATTCTGAGCCGACGACTCCTCCGCATGTGGGAGACCCTGGCCTCATTCCCATCGCGAGCAAGCGCCTGGACACTGTGTATAGGGTTCAGCAGGGCCTAGGGTTTCGGAAAGCCTAGCTTCCCCTACACCTTGATGGTAGTCGAATCAGCCATGCGGTAGCTAAATAGCCTAAAGACTCATTCTTCGGTCCCGCCAGGCAGAGAGTCTCTTACCCTGAACACCCTCGGGCGCAAGGCTTATCAGGGCTCCATGCTGTGATGCCACATCCAGGTTTACCAATTATACATTGGGATGTTCCTCTGTGATCTCGCTAGAGAGCTCGGAGGCTTTGCAGCAGGCCTTGATAGAGACCATCTCCGGCGTTTTCAGGTGCTCTCAAAGTCTGTCAGAGAATGCTCGAAGTACCTCTCGCGAGCAGCATATGATGGCTGCGAGTCTTCCATCCAGGTGGCAACGGCTGGCATTGGAGCCACTGGCAGGCTTGGCTCCAGTCCTTGGACCTGGAACATAGGGTCCAGGAGAAGCTGCTGGATATCCCTTGCCTCGCGGAGCAATTATTCGGCAAGCCCATGGAGGATAAGGCAGCGGAGATTGAGATGGAATACGTGACTCGAACTCTTCTCTCCTGGAAAACTTCCTCCCTCCCCAGGAAGAAGCAGCAGAGCAAGAAACCTTACTTCCATCGGAAGGGGCTGCTGTACAGGGGCTACCTGTCCTACCCGCCGGCGTCAACCCCCATTCAGGGCGGTCAGGGCAAGACCATGGTTCATGGCCCTCGTAAGCCAAAGGGTCCCAAGACCCAATCCCCAGCACCGGCTCAGCCATCCTCAGGGTTTTGACGCTATTTCATCCTCTGGCAGGGTGGGTGTCTGTCGGGGGGCATCTGGTCCATTTCTCCCACAGGTGGGAGTCCATCTCCACCGACGCCTGGGTCCCTCCAGGTCGTTTGGAAGGGCTGCCTTCTCCATCTGGACCAGACCCCTCCTCCGTGCTTCCCCAACACCATGCCCTCCTGAGTCAGGAGCTCACAGGCTTCCTCGAGGACAGGGCGGTAGAACCAGTCCCACCGCACTTCCGAGGGCAAGGGTTTTACTCCCGATACTTCTTCGTCCCGAAGCGGCAGGGGACCTTCAACCCATTCTCAATCTGTGGAACTTAAACAAGTTCCTCGTGCAGGAGAAGTTCAAGATGCTCTCCCTTGGAACATTACTGCCCTACCTCCAGCAGGGCGATTGGCTATGCTCTTTGGACTTAAGGGATGCTTGCGCTCACATCCTCGTCCATCCCAAACACAGAAAGTGCCTCTGCTTCATGGTTCAGGTAGTCCATTACCAGTACAGGGTACTTCCCTTAGGCCTCGTGTCCGCCCTGCGGGTCCTCATGAAGTGCCTGGACATGGCTGAGGCCTACCTACGATTGCAGGGCACCTTCGTCTATCCATATCTAGACGACTGGCTCGTGACAGGGGGCACAGCCTCCGAAGTCAGGCAGGCCACGGACCGCACCATTCGCCTCCTGGAGCATCTGGGGTTCGTGATTAATTACCCAGTCCCACCTCACTCCAGTTCAGTCCCTGGAGTTCATCGGGGCTCGCTTGGACACCCTGAAGGCCGTGGCTTTCCTTCTCCAGAATAGGGCGGACTGCCTCGTGTCCCTGGCATCCAAAGTGCGGTGCCACTTTGCCTTATCGGCCACATGGCCTCCACGGTCCATGTCGCGCCCAATGCCCATCTCAACATGTGAGCGACGCAGTAGTGCCTCCAAGCGCAATGGGTGCAGTCGACCGGCTGCCTCTGAGACTCCATCTCAGTCTTTCCCAGTGCTGCGGATTTTCTCGCTAGGAGTCTCTGAATCTGCTTCGAGGTATGCCCTTCCAAGCTCTGGCACATCAGGTGGTCTTGACGACGGATGCCTCTCTGGCAGGCTGGGGAGCCCACTGTGTGGGGCGGCACACTCAAGAGACTTGGTCCCTTGAGGAGTCCCAGCAGCAGATCAACCTGCTGGAGCTCCGGGCCATCCATCTTGCACTCACGTTTTTCAGGGACTGCCTGCACCGAATGGTGCTGGTCCAGATGGGCAACCAGGTCACGATGTTCTATGTGAACAGACAAGGAGATACCGGCTCTTACAGCCTCTGTTCAGGGGTAACAGCTCTATGCTCCTTTGCGGTGAGCCAGGGCATGACTATCCGGGCCACTTACCTCCTGGGCCAGGACAATACATTGGCAGACCGGCTCAGCAGAGTCCTCTGGCCGCACGAGTGCTGCCAGTGTCGCCAGACAGTGCAGCTGCTCTTCCAGAATTGGGGGACTCCAGACCTGGACCTCTTTGCCAGTCCTGCGAATTCGCAGCTCCCCGGGTTCTGTGGTCCCCTCCCACACCCGGGCAGGGTGGCCCCAGATTCTTTCATCATCTTGTGGTGAATGGGCCTGCTGTATGCCGTCCCCCCCATGCCCCTCATTGCCTGGACCCTTCTCAAGGTTCAGCGGGACAGGGCCTCGATGATTCTCATAGCCCCGAGGTGACCCAGGCAGCCTTGGTTTCCCCTGCTGCTCCGTCTCTCCATGGAGCCCCTGGTCCCTCTTGGGTTATCACTGGAGCTGCTAATGCAGGAGGAAGGTCTGCTTCTCCACACCAATCTGAGTTCTGTATCCCTCACAGCTTGGCGGCTGAGCGGGTTGCTCTAGCCATCTTCCTGTGGAGATCAAGGACATTTTTTGGCCCTACGAAAGGATTCGACCAGAAGGGCTTACATCTTCAAGTGGCATCTGTTCTCGGTGTGCTGCTCAGAGCTTCGAGCGAATCCATTTTCATGCCCTACCAGTTTGGTCTTGCAGTATGTGCTCCACCTCTCGCAGTCTGGGCTTAAGTCTAACTTGGTCAGGGTACACCTGAGTGCCATTTTGGCGAACCACCACCCCATCGAGGGCAAGCCTCTTTTGGGGCAACTGCTTGTCTCTCGCTTCATGCGAGGCTTGCTCCTTTCCAGACCCCCTACCTGCCTTTCTCCGGTGGAATGGGACCTCAGTGTGGTCCTCACACAGCTGACCAAGCCGCCCTTTGAGCCCATGGCTACCTGCCCTCTGTGGCATCTGTTGTGGAAGGCAGCTTTCTTGGTGGCTCTCACCTCCTCCCGGAGAGTCAGCGAACTCCAGGCGCTGATGGCCGAGGCACCATACACAAGGTTTTATAGGAACAGGGTGGTCCTGCGGACTTACCCCAAGTTCCTTCCTAAGGTCGTCTCGGATTTTCATCTCAATCAAGAGGTAGGGCTGCCCACTTTCTTCCTGAAGCCCCATGCCAACTGGGCGTCGGCGATTCTCCACACCTTGGATTGTAAAAGGGCTGTCTTTCTACCTGCAGCGGACTCGGGAACACCTCATATCCGGGCAACACTTTGTCTCCTTCGATCCCAGCCATCTGGGGCTGGCGGTCACCAAGCATACCTTGTCCATCTGTCCATAGTATTGGGTTCCCTTACCCACTACTTTGCTGTAGAGGTTTACGTTTTAAACTTTCTCTTACCCTTCCCTGAAGGACTCCTCCCCTCCCCCCTGCTGAGTTAGTGTTGTGGTCTTCCATTTTCTGTGCTGCACACGTGGGTTTAGCTCAGATTGCCTTGGTGTTCCCTAAGAAGAGGGGTGCTTCCAGAACTCTCCCAAAGGTGATTTTTTACTGAGTTGCTGCATAACTGTGAGTCTTGTTTCCAAATAACTGTGATTCTGTTTGTCTCCACATAGCTCTCTATCTGTCCATAGTATTGGGTTCCCTTACCCACTCCTTTGCTGTAGAGGTTTACGTTTTAAACTTTCTCTTACCCTTTCTCAGCTGTAACTTACCTTGCCTCTCTCAACTAACTGGGCTTTATATGGTACCCCCTCCCCCCTGCTGAGGGTTCAGGACAGGGTACCTTGTAACTGCCCTCTTTAATAGGACTTATCTCCCTCCCCAGCACCCACCCACCCCTGGGGTAATTGTAGTTTTATAGGTACTTGCACATCTTAGAGGGAAGGGGCTGCTCTCAGGTGCAGCTCGTTATCCAAATCAGTCATACACGGAGGACCTGAGATTAATTAATTAAGCTTCAGGTACGCAAGGTGTATTAGGGGTATTAGATACACTTTTATTGGTATAAGCATCTACACCAATCTTTATTATATACAGAATTTAAAACACCTAAACACAAGCTTTAAACTAAGATGCAGACAGACGTCCAGCAACGAGATGGGGGTTCTCCGGTCTTTTGCATTGAGTGTCACATGTATGACTTTCTCCCAGTTGGTGAGAGGTCTTACGTATGCACTAAGTGCAAAGAACTCTTTGCTCTCAGGGAACGAGTCCGTTCTCTAGAGGCTAGAGTAGCAGACCTGGAAGACATAAGAAAGACAGAGAAGTACATGGACGTGACCTACAGGGATATAGTCCTGAAGTCCCACCTCCAGTCTGGCAGCATCCCTGTTGCCATGGAGGAGAGAGGTCACGTGACAGGAGAGCATCACCCTGGTGTGGCAGGAAGTGATCCTGTAACTAGGACCTGTCCTCCAGGTGATGTAAAACCCTCTCGCACCGAGGACGTTTCTCCAGGGCCACATGCCCATGAGGGGAGGGTCAGGACAGCTGTTATAGTTGGTGATTCAATCATTAGGAATGTAGATAGCTGGGTGGCTGGTGGACGTGAGGATCGCCTGGTAACATGCCTGCCTGGTGCGAAGGTAGCGGACCTCACGCACCGCCTAGATAGGATCATAGATAGTGCTGGGGAGGAGTCTGCTGTCTTGGTACATGTTGGTACCAATGACATAGGAAAATGTGGTAGGGAAGTTCTGGAGGCTAAATTTAAGCTTTTAGGTAGGAAGTTGAAATCCAGAACTTCCAGGATAGCGTTCTCCGAAATGCTTCCTGTTCCACGTGCAGGACCCAAAAGACAGGCAGAGCTCCGGAGTCTCAATGCGTGGATGAGACAATGGTGCAAGGATGAGGGTTTTGGATTTGTTAGGAACGGGGGAACATTCTGGGGAAAGGGGGGGGCTCTTCTGAAGGGATGGGCTTCACCTTAATCAGGATGGGACCAGACTGCTGGCATTAACCTTTAAAAAGGAGATAGAGAAGCTTTTAAACTAGAAAATAGGGGAAAGCCAACAGTCACCCAGGAGCGCATGGTTCGGACGAAGGTATCCTTGAAGGATACTACCAAAAGCAGTGAGGTTCCAAAAGGGAGTATAGTAGCCGAAATGCCCTTGAGTAAGGAGCAGACAGAGCATAAAGATTCCAAATTACCCATGCCTACCAATAGCCAGATTAATATGAATAAAATACAGTCTCTAAAAATGCTTGTATGCCAATGCTAGAAGTCTAAGCAATAAGATGGGAGAGTTAGAATATATGGCACTAAATGAGAGGTTAGATATGATTGCACTCTCAGAGACATGGTGGAAGGAGGATAACCAGTGGGACACTGTGATACCTGGATACAAACTATATCGTAATGATAGAGCTGATCAAATTGGTGGAGGGGTTGCGCTCTATGTTAGAGAGGGCATTGAGTCAGAAAGGATTAAAGTTTTGCAGGGAACAAAATTTGCGGTAGAATCTCTATGGATTGAAATTCCACTTATGAAGGGGAAGGTGATGGCAGTGGGAGTATACTATCGATCGCCTGGCCAGAATGAACAAATGGATGATGAAATGCTCAAAGAAATCACGGAAGCTAACAAAAGTCACAACAGAGTAGTAATAATGGGTGATTTCAATTACTCCGGTATCGACTGGGTCAGTGTCACGGCAGGACGAGCTAAAGAGATAAAGTTTCTAGATGGAATAAATGACTGCTTCCTGGAGGAGCTGGTTCATGAACCGACCAGAGGGGAAGCCATACTGGACCTAGTCCTTAGTGGAACGCCAGATCTGGTGCAAGAAATAAGGGTGTTGGGACCACTTGGCAATAGTGATCATAGTATGATCATGTTTGATTTAATTATTGGAGGACAAATAGTAAAGGAATCCACAGTACTACCTTTTAACTTTCAAAAGGGAGACTATGATAGAATGAGGAATATAGTTAGGAAAAAACTAAAAGTAGCGGTTCCAAAAGTTAAAGACTTACAGCAAGCTTGGGCGTTATTTAAAACTACTATCCTCGAAGCCCAGACCAGCTGTATTCCACGCATTATGAAGAGTGGAAGAAAGTCCAAAAAACTGCCAGCATGGTTTAAAGGTGAGGTCAGAGAGGCTGTTGCTGCCAAAAAAGCAACCTTCAGGAAATGGAAAAAAGAGCCAAATGATGAAAACTGGAAACAGCACAAGCACTGGCAAGTTAAATGCAAAGCATTGATAAGGCAGGCAAAGCGGGAATTTGAGAAGAAACTTGCTACGGAAGCAAAAACACAAAATAAAGACTTTTTCAAGTACATTTGTAGCAAAAGGCCTGTGAGAGAGTCAATTGGACCATTAGATGATAGAGGGGTAAAAGGGGCAGTAAGAGGAGACAAGGCTATAGCAGAGAGACTGAATGAATTCTTTGCTTCGGTCTTTACTGAGAAAGATGTAGGGATGTTACCCAAGACTGAAGTGGTATTTAAAGGTGATACTGCAGAGGAATTGAGAGAAATATCGCTACACCGGGAAGATATATTACAACTATTTGATAAACTGAATAGTAGCAAATCACCTGGACCGGATGGTATACATCCCAGAGTGTTGAAAGAACTGAAATATGAGATTGCAGACCTGCTATTGGTAATCTGTGAACTTTCATTAAAATCATCTGTAATACCTGAAGATTGGAGAGTCGCCAACGTAACACCAATTTTTAAAAAGGGTTCCAGGGGTGACCCAGGAAATTACAGACCGGTGAGCCTGACGTTGGTACCAGGGAAAATGGTAGAAACCATCATAAAGAACAAAATTACACAGCATGTAGATAGTCATGGCCTAATGGGAGATAGCCAACATGGCTTTAGACAAGGAAGATCTTGTCTTACTAATCTAATATGTTTTTTTGAAGGTGTGCATAAACAGGTAGACAAAGGTGAGTCGGTTGATTATAGTATATCTGGACTTTCAGAAAGCTTTTGACAAGGTCCCCCATCAGAGACTTTTGGCAAAGCTAAAAAGTCATGGGATAGGAGGCAGTGTACTATTGTGGATCGGGAACTGGTTAAAAGATAGAAAGCAGAGGGTAGGGCTAAATGGCCAATATTCTCAATGGAAAAAGGTGAATAGTGGAGTACCCCAGGGATCTGTACTGGGTCCGCTACTTTTTGACATATTCATAAATGACCTGGAAAAGGGAATAACTAGTGAGGTTATCAAATTTGCAGATGACACAAAACTGTTTAAAGCTGTTAAAACCCAAGAGGATTGTGGAAAACTGCAGGAGGATCTGGATAAATTGGAAGACTGGGCATCCAAATGGCAGATGAAATTTAATGTGGACAAGTGCAAAGTTATGCACCTAAGAAAGAACAACCCACACTATAGTTACACGATGCAAGGCTCCACATTAGAAACCACCACCCAGGAAAAAGATTTAGGAGTCATCGTGGATAACATGTTAAAGCCCTCCGCCCAGTGTGCAGCGGCGGCCAAGAAAGCAAATAGAATGCTAGGTATCATAAGGAAAGGGATGGCGAATAAAACAAAGGGTATTATAATGCCTCTGTATCGCTCCATGGTACGACCGCACCTTGAATATTGTGTGCAATTCTGGTCACCGTATCTTAAAAAGGACATAGCGTTATTAGAAAAAGTACAGAGAAGAGCCACCAAATTGGTGAAGGGGATGGAAGGCTACTCCTATGAAGAGAGGCTAAAAAGGTTAGGGCTCTTTAGCCTGGAAAAGAGACGGCTGAGGGGAGATATGATAGAGGTCTATAAATTAATGAATGGAGTGGAACGGTTAAACGTGGATCAATTGTTTACACTATCAGAATATAGAAAGACTAGGGGACATGTAATGAAGCTACAGGGTAAACTGTTTAAGACAAATAAGAGAAAATATTTTTTCACTCAACGTGTAATCAAACTCTGGAATCTGTTACCGGAGGATGTGGTAAGGGCTGTTAGTATAGCTGGGTTTAAAAAAGGTTTGGACAAATTCCTGGAGGAAAGGTCCATAAACCACTATTAAAAAGGGACACAGGATATCAATGCTTGACCCAGTACAAGCATTGAGGAACCTGTGTCTTTTGGGGATATTGCTAGGTACGTATGACCTAGATTGGCCACTGTTGGAAACAGGATACTGGGCTCGATGGACCTCGGTCTGACCCAGTATGGCATGTCTTATGTTCTTATGGATGGCAGACTGCATCGCCTTTGCCCAGAACGAGGCTGGTTTCCCCTGGACTGCCTAGTCATGGCTCACAATGTCCTAGTGATGGTGACGTTAGTCGCCAGCCTGCGCTCGGTGCCACTGGCAGACATCTGCCGGGCCGCCACCTGGTCCTCCACTCACACCTTCGCGGTTCATTACTGCCCGGAGAGGGAGTCCCGTCGGGATACCGCCTTCAGCCAGACTGTACTTCATAATCTGTTTGGGGTTTAAGCAACTCCCGCCCTCTGACTGTTCTTGTTCTGGCTACTGGGTGTGTGGCCATTAATGGACCCGGGGTCCTCGGGCAGCTTTCGGTTTCACTGGTGACTGCTCACGAAGCTGCCATGCTTTTTCCTACCGGTCCTCGGTAGCCTCTATCTAGGGAGTCCCATATGTAATGACTGATTTCCTGCTTGTTCCTGGAGAAAGCGTAGTTACTCATCTGTAGTAGGTGTTCTCCAGGGACAGCAGGAATAAGTCCTCACAACCCTCCCTCCTCTCCTTGGAGTTGCTGTATATTTTTGCCATCATCTTGAAGGGGCTATAGCTATGACACCTGACTGAGTAAGATAGCAACTTTGGGTGGAAAGGGGACCACGCATGCGTGGTGGCATTCCCAAAAGCTTTCTTGGCGGGGATGCTCTTCCAAACCCCGAGCCCCTGAAGGGTCCTCATAACGGATGCCTCCGTGCTGGAATGGGGTGCCCATTGCGAGGAGCTTCACACCCAGAGCAGCTGGTCACAAGCCGAGGGCAACCAGCAAATCAATCTCCTGGAGTTCCGGGCCATATACCTAGCCTTATGAGCCTTTCACCACCGTCTGAGCCACTAGCCAATGCTGATCCAAACAGATAACCAAGTGGCGATGTTTTATGTGAACAAGCAAGGGGGCACGGGATCTCGCATCCTGTGTTGCGAGGTGGTGATACTTTGCTCCTACGCACGCCGTCAGTGAATGCTCCTTTTGGCAATGGACCTACAAGGCCAGGACAATGCCCTGGCGAACAAACTGAGCAGAGTCCTTCAACCGCATGAATGGCATCTCAATCCCAGAGTAGCCACCTGGCTCTTTTGACCATAGGGGACCCCGCAGGTGTACCTCTTTATCAGCCCAGACAACTACCAGTTGCCCTGCTTCTGCTCCCCCAGCCCCTCCCGGGCCGAGTAGCAGTGAATGCATTTCTCATCGTATGGTCAGAAGGCCTCATGTACACTTTCCCACACACTTCGTTGATAACCAAGACTCTCTTTAAGGTCCTGCATGACAGAGCGTTGCTGATCCTGGTGGCCCCCCCAGTGGCCCATATAGCCATGGTTCCCGCTGCTCCTTTGGTTGTCAGTGGAGGCACCGACCCCCCCCCCCCTTCCCCTCTCCCCTGGGGAGTGCCCCTGGGCTCTTGTTTCAGGAGAAGGGCTCTCGCCTGCACCGCAGTCTGGGGACCCTATAGCTGATGGTGTGTCTTTTGAAACGGTAGCCTTAGCCTCCTTCAACCTTTCAGAGGAAGTGGAGGCAATTCTATTGGCCTCCCTTAAGGCTTCCACCAGGAGAGCTTCACCTTCAAATGGTGCAGGTTCTCAGTGTGGTGTGCGGAGCAGAGGGTGAACCTGTTCTCCTGCCGGTGCAGCTGGTGCTGCAGTACCTTCTCCACCTTTCGCAATCAGGACTCAAATCGAACCCTGTCAGAGTGCACCTCAGTGCCCTGGCAGCATACCACCACCCTATTGAGGGCAAGCCCCTCTTGGCTCAGCCTCTGGTGACCGGCTTTCTGAGGGGGTTTCTGGTGGCAAAAAAATCCTGGCCCCCCCGCGATGGATTGGGACTTCAATGTGGTGCTGTCACAGCTCACCCACCCACCCTTCGAGCCCCTGGCTACCTGCTATCTCGGGTATCTCTCATGGAAAGTTGTGTTCCTGATGGTGCTCACCTTTGCTCGCAGTGTCAGTGAGCTCCAAGCCTTGGGCAGAGGCTCCAGGTTCTACAAGAATAGGGTCGTGCTACGCACGCATCCCAAACTTCTCCCAAAGGGGTTGTCCTTCCACCTCACCAAACATAGAAATATGATGACAGAAAAAGACCACATGGCCTATCTAGTCTGTCCTTCCATATAAACAAATACAGCAGTCCCCTTTTTCCTTTAGAGATCCTCTGTGTTTATCCCATGCTTTTTTGAATTCAGTTACTGGCCTCATCTCTACCACCTCCACTGGGAGACTATTCTACGGATCCACCACTCTTTCCATAAAGAAATATTTTGACAAATCACTCCTGAATCTATCCCCCTTCACCCTCATCCCATGTCCCCTTGTAGCAGAACTTACTTTCAGTTGAAAGAGGCTCTCCCCCTGAACATTTATGCCATGGCGGTATTTAAACATCTCAATCATATCACTTCTATCCCGCCTGTCCTCTAAGGTGTCCATATTAAGATCCTTCAGTCTGTCCTCATATGCTTTATAATGAAGACCACTAACCATTTTAGTAGCCTCCCTCTGCACCGACTCCATCCTGTTCACATCCTTTTGAAGGTGCGGTCTCCAGAATTGCACACTATACTCCAAATGAGGTCGCACCAAAGACTTATACAGAGGCGCTATCACCTCCTTTTTTCTGCTAGCTATTCCTCTCCGTATGCACCCAAGCATCCTTCTAGCTTTTGCCGTTGCCTTTTCTACCTGTTTAGCTACTTTAAGATCATCAGACACAACCACGCCAAGGTCCCGCTCTTCTTTAGTGGACAAAAGTATTTTACCCCCTATACTATATTGCTCCCTTGGATTGCTGCAGCCCAAATGCATGACCTTACATTTTTTAACATTAAATCCCAGCTGCCAGATTCTAGACCATTCTTCAAGCTTAGCTAGATCCCCTCCTCATGTTATCTACACCTTCCTGGGTGTCTACTCTATTGCAGATTTTGGTTTCATCCGCAAAAAGGCAAACCTTACCCAACAGCCCTTCCGCTATATCACTAAAAAATATGTTAAAAAGTATCGGACAAATCCCTGGGGCACACCACTGGTAACATCCTTCTCCTCAGAGTGAGCTCCATTTACCTGTACTCTTTGTCGCCTCCCACCCAACCAATTTCTAACCCAAGCAGTAACTTTAGGGTCCATCCCTAGGGTGCTCAGTTTGTTTATAAGTCGCCTGTGAGGAACAGGGTCAAAGGCTATCTCCAGGAACAAGCAGGAATGTAGTCTTCACATATGGGCATTGTCGGTACCGACGGAGCCTGCGCGGGAACGCTCCCCAGCATCCAATCAGAAAGCTTTTAGAAGCATCCCACAGCGCCTGCGTGCTGCCTTCCCGCCTTTCCCAACTGCCTCTCTCCATTTCTTCGTTTTCCGCGGAGCCAGCAGGTCGTCGTTCCTGTCACCGCAGAAAATCTTTCCTTATTCTCCTCTTTTTTGTGGTCGCGTCTGCCTTCCACGACACTATACCGGTACTGCCGGTTCTTTCTTTCTTTAAAAAAAAAAAAGTATTTTTTTCTAAACTTCTCTTTTCTAGGTGCACGCGCCATTTTGGGCCTTAGGCCCAAAATTTCCTCTACCATGGAAAAACCCGCTTCGGGTTTCAAAAAGTGCACCAAGTGTGGCGGTACCATCTCCGTCACCGACACCCATGAGCGGTGTCTTAAATGTTTAGATCCTGACCACTCCATTTCGGAGTGTATGGCTTGTGCCATGATGTCCAAGAGGGGTCGACAAAACCAAGCTGCTAAGCTCAGCACCCTTTTTCCCTCCGATGCAGCTTCTGTGGCATCGACGTCTTCCAGGGCTTCGTCTTCCTCTCATGGATCTTAGGTAACTAAACATAAGTCTGGCCGGTCCTCAAAGGGTAGATCTCCTTCTAAGCATCGAGATGCCTCTAGCGTTGCCCTTGAGGGTTCTGTACTGGCAAAATTGCCCCGGCGGGAGTCTTCGGCTTCCAAAGCATTATCGGGGCTCCAGGATATTCACGAGGCCTCAACCTCTGCAGAACTACTGGTGCCGTCTTCTGGGGTACCGACACCCAGGCATCAGCAGTGTCGATAGACCAGAGGTTCCTGGCTATTGAGCGCAGTCTGGCAGCTCTCCTTGCGGCATCGACACCCTTGGAACCATGTCAGACAGTTCAACAGGTATCGGTACCGGTACCATCGACATCGGTGTCTGCTTTGCCGGCACCCAGTCATGCTATGCCTTCCGGTACCGATTCCTCCCGGTACCGACTTTGGTCAGTATGGGTATTGTGCTCTACAGGAGCATCCGGACAGAAGGTACTTTGAATCCTCGTAGGAGTCTAAGGATTCTGACGACTCTGTCGGTACCGAAATACTAATCCTCTAGGACGTGAGTGTAGAACTTTGGATGCCTTTGGACGTCGTACTTTCCAGGCTTCCATGCTTTCTGCCTGGATCAGTTCCTATATTTTATATATGGGAATGTTCCTAAAGAAGTCACAGGAGATTTAGAGGTTTTGCGCCTTCTTCCTGAAGATAAGAGGCAGGATTTTCTCACATTGGTTAAACATGCCCAGGATGTTTCTAAATTTGTCAATCGTGCAGCTTTTGACTGTTTTGAGTGCATAAGCAGAACCTCTGCCATTGCCATAGGTGCACGTAGAATTGCCTGGCTCCAGGCATCCGATTTGGAGCTCTGGGTGCAGGACAGACTGGGCAATATCCCTTGTATAGGTGAGAATCTATTTGGCAAAAATTGGCAAGAGAAAGCCAATGAGTTGGATGCTGACAACTCCACTTTGGATAGGTTATCCAAGGCCACAGCTAATCCTGCAAGGAAGACATTTTTCAAGAAACCATTCTTCTCCAAAAAGAAGAGGTTTTATCCCTCTTATTCCCAGCAGGGACGTTCGGCAGGTCAGCCTGCCCGAAAGAGTCAGCAACCATCTAAACAAAGGAAAGCAAAGACTGCTAAGCCTTAACCATCTCAGCAGTCTCAGCCTCCACAAGGCCTTTGACTTTCATCTAGAGAACTTAGCCTTCCTGGCCCTCAGTGGACCAGAACCTTCCACCATTCCAGCAAGGCTGTGTCACTTTGCCCCCAGATGGGGGCAGATAACAGCAGAACATTGGACTCTCTCCATTATAAAAGAGGGGTACAAGCTTCATTTTATCTGCATTCCCCCTCCCACAATGGTAAGACAGTTTAATTCTCAGACCTCTCTCATCAACTTGTTAGATCAAGAGGTCACTATATTTCTTGCCCAAGGGGCAATAGAAGAGGTACCCATTCCCCAACAGGGTACAGGGTTTTACTCCCCCTATTTCCTTATCCCAAAGAAAACAGGGGGACACAGACCTATTCTAGACCTCAGAGAATTGAACAAATTCCTGTTCAAAGAGAAATTCAAGATGATTTCTCTGGGAACTCTGCTGCTATACCTTCAAAGTCAGGATTGGCTTTGTTCTCTAGATCTCAAGGATGCGTTCTCATCCATCCAACTCACAGAAAGTTCCTTCGGTTCCTTTTTCAAGGAAAGCACTACCAATACAGGGTGCTTCCTTTTGGCCTGGCCTCAGCACCAAGGGTGTTCATGAAATGCATGGCTGTGGTAGCAGCATTCCTTCGCACTCTAGGAATATTCGTCTTCCCCTACTTAGACGACTGGATCATTCGAGCCCCATCAGAGTCAGAGGCCAGGACTTCTCTATCTTGCACAATGCGTATCCTTCAGTATTTGGGTCTAGTCATAAACATCCCAAAATCCAGTCTAACCCCCACTCAGTCTCTAGAGTTCATAGGAGCTTTGCTGGATACCAGAAAAGCAAGGGCCTATCTTACCCAGGCCCGTTGCCTTCTCATGGTGCAGTTAGCTTCTCAAGCAGTGCTAAAGCCTCATCTCACTGCTCGAGAAATGTTACAACTACTAGGCCACATGGCATCTACAGTGCATGTGGTTCCTTATGCTCGCCTCCATATGAGGGCAACCCAGTGGACTTTATCCACTCAATGGACCCAGGCATCAGGGTGCCTGTCAGACAAAATAGCAAACACAAATCGCCTTATTTTGTCCCTCCAATGGTGGCTGTCCAATCAAAACCTGTTGCTGGGGTCTCCATTTCAACAACCTTTACTCCAGTCAACTCTCACAACAGATTCTTCTCCAATGGGTTGGGGAGCTCATCTGCAAGACTTCTCCACCCAAGGCACTTGGACTCCAGAGGTGACTCATCTACACATCAATCTCTTAGAGCTCAGAGTAATCTTCCTTGCTCTGCGAGTGTTCCACACCCTGCTCAGCTACAAGACAGTCCTCATTCATACGGACAATCAAGTAGCCATGTTCTACGTGAACAAGCAAGGAGGAACAGGCTCTCTGTCGCTTTGCAATGAAGCTTTGCGACTATGGGCCCTCGCCAGATAGCATCAGATTCATCTCCTGGCAGTGTATCTTCCAGGTGTCCAAAACTCTTGGGCAGACAGACTGCCGAGTTTTGCTTCCACACGAATGGTCTCTACATGCGGACCAGGTGGCCAAGATTTTTCAAATTTGGGGAACCCCAGACATAGACCTTTTTGCAAGTCCGTTGAATGCGAAACTTCCCCGGTTCTGTTACAGAATTCCGGCTCAGGGCTCTCAGGCCAGGGATGCTTTTCTCCTTCATTGGGGTCAAGACTTCCTTTATGCCTTTCCAAACATTTCCCCTGATTCCCAAAACCCTGTTAAAGCTTCAGAGAGACAGAGGCCGTATGATTCTCATAGCTCCACATTGGCCTCGGCAAGTGTGATACCCTCTGCTTCTACATCTCTCTCAAGCTCCCTCTCTGGAGTTTGGCTCTGCTCCAGATTTCCTGTCTCAGGAGGACGGAATGTTATGGCATCCCATTCCCCAGGCTCTGCATCTCAGGGCTTGGTTGCTGAAGGCCTAGATCTTCAGGATCTTAACCTTCCTCAGCAAGTAAAGGATATCCTTTATGCTTCTAGAAAACCTTCCACAAGACGCTCTTATGCTTTCAAGTGGAAAATGTTTACCATATGGTGCTCACAGAAGGATCTTAACCCCCTTGCGATACCTCTGGAATCATTACTGGAGTATCTCCTTCATTTATCCAATGCAGGACTTAAAACTAACTCTGTAAGAATCCATTTAAGTGCTATTGCGGCTTCTTTCAATCCTTTAAATGGACAACCTATTTCCTCCCATCCTCTCATAGCAAGATTTATGAGAGGCCTTCTTCTAACTAAGCCTCCCATTAAGCCACCACCAGTGGCATGGGACTTAAATCTGGTTCTTGGCCAGCTCATGAAGCCACCTTTCGAACCCTTAGCTACTACCTCATTGAAATTCCTTTCTTGGAAAGTTATCTTTCTCATTGCAATCACATCAGCACGACGCATCAGTGAGTTGCAAGCATTAGTGGCTGATCCACTTTATACAAGGTTCCATCATGACAAGGTAGTCCTTAGGACTTATCCACGCTTTATGCCAAAGGTGGTCTCACCTTTTCATCTTAACCAAGCGGTCTACCTGCCTGTGTTTTTTCCAAGGCCTCATGCATCAAATGCAGAAAGGAATCTTCATACTTTGGACTGTAAAAGAGCTTTAGCTTTTTACTTACAAATAACACAGCAACATAGAAAGTCCTCTCAACTCTTTGTTGCTTTTGATCCTTCTCATTTGGCACTTCCAGTCTCCAAGAGAACAGTGTCTAACTGGATTGCGCAGTGTATTTCATTTGCCTATCAGAGTAAGAATCTTCTTCTGGAGGGCCATGTCACAGCTCACAATGTGAGAGCCATGGCAGCTTCAATGGCTCATCTGCACTCTGTATCTATCGACGACATCTGTCGAGCAGCCACTTGGGCCTCCGTTCAAACCTTCACAGCCCATTACTGCTTGGACAAGGACTCCCGCTGGGATGCCTTGTTTGGTCAGGCTGTTCTCCAACACCTGTTCCATACCTAATCAACTCCTATCCACCATCCCTGTTTGGATGCCAGAGATCCATGGGGGGAAGTGGAGCCCTTTCACAGGGACACACAACTTCTGGGGGGTCTCCCTGGCATCTAAAGCTAGGGAGTCCCCATATGTGAAGACTACATTCCTGCTTGTTCCTGGAGATAGCATAGTTACTCACCTGTAACAGGTGGTCTCCGGGAACAGCAGGAATTTAGTCTTCACAACCCACCCACCTCCCCTAGGAGTTGTATCTCTCTATCTATCTCTTTCTCTTTCCCTCTCTCTCTCTTTGTCTCAGCTTTAAACTCAACTGGAGAGAGGCAGTTGGGAAAGGCGGGAAGGCAGCACGCAGGTGCTGTGGGGGATGCTCCCAAAGCTTTATGATTGGGCACTGGGTAGCGTTGCCGCGCAGGCTCCGTCAGTACTGATGATGCCCATATGTGAAGACTAAATTCCTGCTGTTCCCGGAGATCACCTGTTACAGGTGAGTAACTATGCTTTACTGAAATCTAAATACACCACATCTAGGACTCTCCCTCGGTCCGATTTCCCTGGTCACCCTGTCAAAAAAATCAGTCAGATTTGTCTGACTAGACCTGCCTCTGGTGAATCCATGCTGCCTCGGATCCTGTAATTCGCTGGACTCCAGAAACCTCACTATTTTCTCTTTCAGCAGCGTTTCCAATAATTTAGTCACCACCAAAGTTAAACTAACCAGCCTGTAGTTTTCAACCACATCCTTACTTCCGCTTTTGTGTGAAGGCACCACATGAGCCTCTTTCCAGTACTTTGGCACCACTCCCAACTCCAAGGAGGCATTGAAATGGTCAGTCAGTGGAGCTGCTAGAACGTCCCCAAGTTCCCTCAGTATTCTAGGGTGTATCCCATCCGGTCCCGTTGCTTTGTCTACTTTAAGTTGAGCTAGTTTCTCACGATCACAATCTTCTGAAAATTGTTCAAAATGGCCCTCGCTTCTGTTCCTGTTTGTGGGTGTTTTCTGAGGTCCTGTTCCTGGTTCTTCATCTGTGAACACAGAACAGAAATATTTGTTAAGCAATTCTGCTTTATCCTCATCAGCTTCTACATATTCCTCCCCTTCACCCTTGAGTCTGACAATACCACTTTTGCCCTTCCTCTTCTCACTAACATATCTGAAAAATGTCTTATCCCCCATTTTATTGCATTGGCTATTTCCTCCTCTTTTTGAATCTTTGCTTTCCTGACTACTTTGTTAGCTTCTCTAAGTTTTTCCAAATATAAGATGCCTGTCTTCCTCTCTCTGTGATCTCTTGTATTTCATGAAGGCCTCCCTCATTTTCTTCACTTTTTCTGCTACCTCTTTCGAAAGCCATAGCGATCTCCTTTTCCTTTTACCTTTATTTACCATTTTAACAAAAAGGTTGGTTGCCCTTAAAATATCTCCTTTCAGTTTTGCCCACTGTTTTTCTACATCCCCCAGCTCTTCCCATCCCGCTAACGACTTCCTGAGGTATTGGCCCATCTTGGCAAAGTTAGTCTTCCTAAAGTCTAAGACCCTCACCTTGGAATGGATTCTAACAGCCTTAGTCCTAATACTGAACCACACCATCTGGTGATCACTGGATGAAAATGATCTCCTACTATAACATCAGAAACACTTTCACCGTTGGTAAGCACCAAGTCCAGTATGGCCCCTTCACGTGTGGGGTCTGTTAGCAATTGCTTGAATAGTTCTCCCTGTAGAGAATCCAGGATCTCTTTACTTCTAGATGATACTGTAGCAGGAATGTGCCAATCAACATCTGGCATATTGAAATCCCCTATCAGTAGCCTTTCCCCTTTCTTAGCAATGCTGCGTTTGTCTTCAATTAACACTCTGTCCACCTCTTCCTCTTATGAGGAAGGTCTGTATATCACGCCAATGCAAATAGATTTCTCTTTCCTTCTTTCTAGTATAACCCACAATGTCTCCTCTATCCCTTTTAAGCTCTGTAATTCCAAAGCTTTAATAGTGTTTTTTAGATATAGTGCCACTCCTCCTCCCCTTCTTCCTACCCTGTCCTTTCTGAATAAAGTATAGCCAGGTATAGTTACACCCCAGTCATGGTTTTCTCTGAACCATGTTTCTGTAACTGCCACTAAATCCAAGTTGGCCACTCCCACCAAAGCTTCAACATCAGGGATCTTATTCCCCATGCTTCGGACATTTATACACAGTGCTTTCCATATGTTACCCCTATTACCCATTTCCATAAAGGTATTTAATGCATCACTTTCCTGGGGGCTTTTTTGACCCATCCTCAACGAATCTAGTTTAAAGCCCTCTTCAGTAGATTAGCCAGTCTACTACTGAAGACACGTTGACCTTTCTTGGACAGATGGATGCCATCTCTGTTCTGCAACCCTTGGAACAACATCCCATGGTCTAGGAAACCAAAACGCTCTTGATGACACCATCCCGCAGCCATGCATTCATCTCCAGGATGCGATCCTCTCTGCCTTGGCCTTTACCCTCAACAGGGTGGATTGACGAGAACACCACCTTTGCACCTAACTGCTTCACCCTCTGTCCCAGAGCCATGAAGTCACTTTTGATACGCTCAGAGGGATACCTGGCAGTATCATTTGTTTCGACATGGATTAGCAACATTGTGTAATAGTCAGTGGGCTTGATGAGTCTCGGCAAACTCTCCATAACATCTTGGATTTTGGCACCAGGCAGACAGCATACCTCTCTGGACATCAAGTCTGGTCGGCAGATGGACGCCTCAGTACCCCTCAGAAGAGAGTCACCAACCACCACTACCCTTTGCTTCCTTGTGGTCACTGATTCTGCAACTTTGGGGTACTTGAGCTCTGGTTCTTCCCTTTCCAGGGATACTTTCACCTCCTCCACTTCCAGGGCTGCATAATGTTTCTGCAATTCAAGGGCTGGAGAAGTTGGATGGGTGATTCTGCAGGCTCTGGTGACTTGTGTCCAACCTTCGTCATTCTGTTGGCACCCATCTTCTCCTCTGCTAGAGAGCTTGGATGTTTCAAGAAGCATCTCATCAGTGTTCTTCTCACTGTCTTGAATGCTTCTCAGCCTCGCCACCTCCTCTCTACTACTACTACTACTATTCAGCACTTGTATAGGGCCACGCACACAGCGCTGCACAGCTAACCTACAAGAGGTAGCCACCATATTAGAGACAGTCCCAGCCCGTCAGAGTCATGCTCATCGGAGCTTACAATCTTGTTAGAACAGTACAGAGCATTAGTCAGTTCTGCTCAAGGTGTGCGGTGTGGTACAGTTTGGTCTATGGTTTGGTCATAAACGTTGACGGGGGTTAGGGTGAGATGAGGATGGTGGTTCCTCTCTGAGTTCCTCCACTTGTTTTCTCAGAGCTTCAGCATGCAGGCACCCTGCACATGGAACCGGTCCTTCAACTGGCATTGGGACCTGTGTCTGGACAGAGGCAGAAGCTCTAACGTGGGCAACAGCTTTAGCGATATGATTTTTCCCAGACATTGTTCTGTTCGTGGAGCTTAGGTATCTGTTAAAGCAAAAGAGAGAGATCTACCAAGGTACCAGCCGGTTTCCCAGCTGTCCTTTCAGAGAAAAAGCAGTTAAATCACTTCAATTATGTTCAACATGTGCTGTTCTATTTCCCTGTGCTTTGTTAAATGGGGAGGTGCTCTATAAATCAAGACTGCTCACTAGGGGTGGGTGGGAGTTTGGGTGGGTAGGGAAGGAACTAACTCCTGATTAGGTGTCAGCAGTTCCCAAAAGCCGAGAAGGTTACTAGAGTTTAAAACCTACCCTGCTAAAGAAAATATTGCCACTAAACCACCAAAAAGAATGTAACTTTGCTTTAAAAATGTACCAGAACCCTTTTAAGAGCTCCCAGTCAGAGAGCTAGAAATTTAATAAAGATAAACCCTCATATCCTTACCGTTGTTTGACCTGTAGAGCCCCTGTTTGGAATGCCTCAACAGGGCAGGGTTCTGAAGCCTTTTATGCAGGCCTCAGCTGCTCTCAGTTCATTCACAGGCTAATCAGGCCCACTAACTCCTGATTAGCTAACAACAGATAGAAACATAGAAAAATGACGACAGAAAAAGACCAGATGGCCTATCTAGTCTGTCCTTCCATATCGACAACTGCAACAGTCCCCTTTTTTCCTTTAGAGATCTTCTGTTTGTTTCCAATGCTTTTTTGAATTCAGAAACTGTCTTCATCTCTACCACCTCCACTGGGAGACTATTCCACGGATCCACCACTCTTTCTGTAAAGAAATATTTCCGCATATCACTCCTGAATCTATCCCCTTTCACCCTCATCCCATGTCCCCTCATAGCAGAACTTGCTTTCAATCGAAAGAGGCTCTCCTCTGTGCATTTATGCCACAGAGGTATTTAACGATCTCAATCATATCACCTCTATCCCGCCTTTCCTCTAAGGTGTACATATTAAGATCCTTAAGTCTGTCCTCATATGCTTTATAATTAAGACCACTAACCATTTTAGTAGTCACCCTCTGTACTGAATCTATCCTGTTTATATGCTTTTGAAGGTGCAGTCTGCAGAATTGCACACAATACTGAAAATGAGGTCGCACCAAAGACTTATACAGAGGCACTATCACCTCCTTTTTTCTGCTAGCCATTTCTCTTATGTATGTACCCAAGCATCCTTCTAGTTTTTGCTCTTGCCTTTTCTACCTGTTTAGCTACTTTAAGATCATCAGACAAAACTGTGACTAGGTCCCGCTCTTCTTTAGTGGGCAAAATACTTCACTACTATATTGCTCCTTGGATTGCTGCAGCCCAACTGCATGACCTTACATTTTTTAATATTAAATCCCATCTGCCAAATTCTAGACCATTCTTCAAGCTTAGCTAGATCCCTCTTCATGTTATCTACACCTTCCTGGGTGTCTACTCTATTGCAGATTTTGGTATCCTCCGCAAAGAGGAAAACCTTACCCAACAGCCCGTCCGCTATATCACTAACAAAGGTGTTGAAAAGAATCGGACCAAGGACAGGTCCCTGGGGCACACCACTGGTAACTTCCTTCTCCTCAGAGTGAGCTCCATTTACCTGTACTCTTTGTCGCCTCCCACTCAACTAATTTCTAACCCAAGCAGTAACTTTAGGGTCCATCCCTAGGGTGCTCAGTTTGTTTATAAGTCACCTGTGAGTAACGGTGGTGCTTCCCACCTTCTTTCTGAGACCTCACTCTAGCAGGGTGGAGGCTGTCCTTCACACCTTGGACTGTAAGAGGGTCCTGTCCTCCTACATTCAATGCATGCAGTTCTCAGCTTTTCGTTTCCTATGACCCCAGTCGGCTGGGGAAAGTGGTGACCAAGCGAATGCTGTTCACCTAGGTTGCAGACTGCATCGCCCTCACCTATGAGCAAACTGGGCTCACACTGGATGGCTGGGTCACGGCTCACAGTGTCAGGGCCGTGGCGGCCTCTGTGGCAATCCTGCGCTCCATGCCTATGTTGGACATCTGTGTGGCCGCCACCTGGTCTTCAGTCCATACCTTCACAGCTCACTACTGCCTGGAGAGGGCTTCCCAGTGGTACAGTGCCTTCGTCCAGGCCATGCTCTGTTATATTTTCGGGGTCTAGGCAACTCCTACCGTCCGACCCTTCTGTGTTCAGGCTACCGGAACATTAGTTCCCATTGGACACCCGTGTCCTACCGCAGTCTGTATATATGGACTCAATTGCTGTTGCTCACAGCTCCCCTTGAGGGCGATCATGGTTTTTTCCTTACGCACTTTAGGTAGCCTGTAGCTAGAGAGTCCCATATGTCAGGACTGACTTCCTGCTTGTTCCCGGAGAAAGCAGTTACTCACCTGTAACAGATGTTCTCCGGGGACAGCTGGAATCAGTCCTCACAACCCTCCCTCCTCCCCTTGGATTTGCTGTATGTATATTTTTGCCATCTTCTTTTGTCAGCTTGCTATGTTATTTGACTGAGGAAGATGGCACCATTGGATGGGAAGGGGACCACGCATGTGTGGTGGCATCTCCCAAAGGCTTTCTTTGAAAGCTGGAGAGATGCTTCTGCGAGGGCTGTGTCGGTGCCGACGTCACCCATGTGTTAGGACTGATTCCTGCTATCACCGGAGAACACCTGTTATAGGTGAGTAACTACACTTTCTTCCTGAGAAAGAAGGGAATGTTTGGTAAGGCCTCACATTACCAGGCCTTCTCTGCACCATAGCAGGGGCAACAGTCCAAAGGGCAAGTGCACAGCCCCCTCAAGCCTAAGACTCCCTAAGACCCAGGCATCAGCACCACCGCAGCCCATCCTGGAGGGAGTTTTGGACTCCTTGGGTATGGCCTCCTCTCCCTCAGGAGACCCTCAGCAGTACACAAGGGGGTGTCTGGCCCTTTTTGTCCTCCATCACCACAGATTCCTGGGTGCTGCAAGTAGTCAAGAAGGCATACCTCCTCTACTGTAACAGATGCCACCCTCGTTTTTCCCAGGATAACTGTATCCTCTCCTTCACCAGAATCTGCTCCTCACCAAGCTTGCAGGCCTCCTCACAGCCAAGGTGGTGGGGCCGGTGCCCAAACATCTCTGGGGTAAAAGCTTCTACTCCAGATATTTCCTCGTTCCAAAGTGAACAGGGGTCCTCAGGCTCATCCTGGACCTACAGAACTTGGACAGATTTCTGGTGAGGTTGAAGTTCAGTATGCTCTCTCTTGGAACATTGCTGCCTTACCTCCAGCAGGGAGACTGTCTATGTTCCTTAGACCTGAAGGATTCTTATTCACATATCCTCATCCATTCCAACCACCGACAGTACCTCCAGTTCGTGATGGGAGGGGGTCTCTACCAGTACAGGGTGCTATCCTTCGGACTGGCTTCATCGCCAAGAGTCTTCACCAAGTGCCTTGCGGTGGTTGCAGCCCACCTTTTCTCCAAGGGGCCTTCATCTTTCCCTACCTGGATGTCTGGCTCATAGGGGAGGCACAGCTGCAGAAGTGCACCATGCCATCGAGCGCACCATCCACGCTCTCAGCGTTTGGGGTTCATCATTAAATACCCCAAATCCCACCTCTCCCCAGCTCAGTGCCTGGAGTTCATAGGGGCTCAGCTGGACACTCTCCAGGCCAAGTCCTTCCTCACTCCGGAGAGGACAGAATGCCTCAGGGTGCTAGCCACAGAGGTGTAGCACCAGTTGGTGCCTGCTCACCTTCTCCTCTGCCTGCTGGGCCATATGGTCTCCCCAGTCCACGTGACCCTGTATGCCTGCCTGCATATGAGGGCGGCTCATTGGTGCCTCTGCTCTCATTGGGCACAAGTCACGGGCAGGCTTCGAGATAGGTTAAAAGTGACCCACCAAGTGGTGGACTCCCTTGACTGGTGGCAGATCCCCCGCCACCTTCAGGCCAGGATGCCCTTCCAGGCACCCACCCCCCAGGCGTTCCTTACTACGGACACCTTCCTGCGAGGATGGGGAACTCATTACGAGGACCTCCGCACCCAAGGCACATGGTCCCAGACGGAGTGCCAGCTGCTGATCAACCTCCTGGCACTCCAGGCGATATTTCTGGCCCTCCGAGCCTTCCGCCACCGGTTGCAACGCTAGTTGGTGCTGGTTGAGGCAGGCAATCAAGTTGCAATGTTCTGTGTCAACAAATAAGGGGGCACGGGGTTGTACGGCCTCTGCCATTAGGCATTAGCCCTCTTCTCCTATGCGACACGCAACAGGATTCTTCTGCAGAGCGGTTTAACCTCCTGGGCCTAGATAACACCCTGGTGGACAGGCTGAGCAGAGTCTTTAAGCAGCAAAAGTGGCGCCTGGACCCCCAGAATGGCATCCTGGCTTTTCCGAGACTGGGGCATCCCCCTAGTGGACCTGTTTGCCAGCCCAGACAACATGAAGTTGCCCTGCTTCTGCTCCCACCAGCTGCACCCATCCTGGGTGGTGGTGGAGGAGGAGATGCGTTCCTCATCCCATGGATGGAAGGCCTCTTCTACACCTTCCTGCTGACACCGCTGGTTGCCAAGACCCTCTTCAAGGTCTAGCATGACAGGGCATCGCTGATTCTGGTAACCCTCTGGTGGCCCAGACAGCCTTGGTTCCTGCTGGTTCACTCTCTGTTGGCGGTGCCTCCGATTCCCCTTGGCTGCGCCCCAGGACTACTTTCCCAGGATGTGGGTGCTTTCCTGCATCCCAACTTGAGGTCCCTGTCACTCATGGTTTGGCTGCTGAAAGGGTAGCTGTAGCTCCCTTCAACCTTCCACGAGATGTGGAGGAGGTCCTTCTGGCCTCCTTCAAGGCCTCCACGAGAAAGGCATATGTCTTCAAGTGCTGTCAATTTTTAGTGTGGTGTGCCGAGAGACAGGTAAACCCGTTCTCCTGCTCGGTGCGGCTGGTGCTCCAGTACCTACTCCAACTGTCTCAGGTGGGACTGAAGTCCAACTTAGTCAGAGTACACTTGAGCACTATTGTGGCGCACCACCACTCCATCGAGGGCAAGCCCCTCTCGGCTTAGCCCCATATCTCTCGTTTCCTTCTGGGCCTTATGTTGTCCAAGCCCCCAGTCTGCCCACCAACGGCAGAGTGGGACCTCAGTGTGGTACTCTCACAGCTTACTAAGCCGCCATTTGAGCCCTGGCTGCTTGCCACTTGCGGTACCTCTCCTGGAAGGTTGTCTGCCTTGTGATACTCACATCGGTTCACAGGGTCAGCCACACTACACAAGGTTCTACAAGAGCAGGGTGTGCTCTGCACGCCCCCCAAATTTCTGCCAAAGGTGGTGTCCCTCTTCCACCTCAATCAGGAGGTGGTGCTCCTCACCTTCTTTCCAAGGCCTCACGTCAGAAAGGCAGAGACCGTTCTTCATACTCTGAATTGTAAGAGAGCCCTGTTCTTCTGTCTGCAACGCACTCAGGGCCACCATAAGCGCCTCAACTTTTTGTCTCCTATGATCCCAGTCGACTAGAGCTTCCAGTGACCAAGCGAACTCTGTCCACTTGGGTGGTGGACTGCATTGCCCTCATCTGTGAGCAGGCTGGGATCTCACTAGACCACAGGTTGCGGTGAACCACGTCAGGGCCATAGCCGTTTCTGTGGCAAATCTGCATTCCAACCTATTCTGGAAATCTGCCTGGCCCCCACCTGATCTCCGGTTCATATCTTCGCAGTTCACTACTGCCTGGAGAGGGAGTTCTGATGGGACAGCGCCTTCGGCCAGGCTGTGCTCCGTAATCTCTTCGGGGTGTAGGCAACTCCTGCCCTCCAACCCTTCTGTGTTCAGGCTACCAGAGTGTTGGTTCCCCACCAGACACTTGGGTCTTGCGAGAGTCTCTCAGTTGGGACTCAACTGCTGCTGATCACGGCTCACCTTCTCTGGTCACCCATGGTGTTTTGTACAGGTTCTCGATAGCCTTTAGCTGGGGAGTGTCATATGTGAGGACTGACTTCCTACTTGTTCCTGGAGAAAGCGTAGTTACTCACTTGTAACAAGTATTCTCCGGGAGGGGGGGGGGGGGGGTAGCAGGAATCTGTCCTCACAACCCTTCTTCCTCTCCTTGGAGTTGCTTCTTTACCATATTTTAATTTTTGCTGCCTTAGCTATGTCATTAGACTGAAGCAAGATGGCACCCTTGGGCGGGAAGGGAACCACACATGCATGGTGCATCTCCTAAAGGCTTTCTTTGAAAGCTGGGGAGATGCTTCTGCGTGGGTTCCGTCGGCCTTGATGTCACTGATATGTGAGGACTGATTCCTGCTATCCCCGGAGAATGCCTATTACAGGTGAGTAACTACACTTTTCTCTGATTAATTTTAAATGTTCAATATTATAGCTTCATTGCGTGTCCTCTAGTCCTTCTACTTGAAGGCGTAAACAACTGATCTATGTTTCCCCCTTTCCACCACACTCATTATTTTATAGACCTCTATCATATCTCACCTCAGCTATCTCTTTTCCATGCTGAAGAGCTCTAACCTTTTAATCCTGTCCTTGGAGGGGTATCTTTCCATCTCCTTTATCATTTTGGTCGCTCTTCTCTATACCTTTTCTAATTCCATTATAACCTTTTTTTAGATATGACTGGAATTGTACACAATATTTAAGGTGCGGTAGCACCATGGAATGATACAGACACATTTCTTATTGTTCCACCAGGCCAGCCCAGTCCAGAGTCTTGATGCATCAGTATAAGAACTCCCTCTACAGTTCTGACTCAGTCTCTCAGTTCTCAGCAGCTGGGGAAGAGCTCTGATGTAGTGGACTCCCTGAAAGGAAGATTTGGTGAATTGCTTAGCTGAACAGGGAAGAAAAAAAAAGAAAATAAATAAAAAGAGCATTGTTTTCAAAGAATTTGGCTGCTGGAGAGGTTGCAGAGAAGGCTGAGAGCACCCCCCACCTGGAGTCTGGCAGTGGAGTAAGGACAGGCAGTAGGGGCAAGTCCTTCGTGGTCTCTGGGGATCAGAAGTTGCCTAGGGGTGCACTACCTTGGAGCCCCAGATTCCTCTCTTTCCCCCTTACCAGCAGGATAGCCAGAAGCCTTTTAGCTACAGGTTCCCTGACTATCCTTCCGCCGGCAGAACACATGCCGTGCAGGCAAAAATAAGAAAAAAAAAAGGGAGACCCTGGTGGGGAGGGGCCATTTGGGGCTGGGGACGGTAAGGTTTGCAGCAGCAGAAGACTCAGTCTTGGGCTTTTGTTTTCTTTTTGGTGTGTCTCTCTTCGGCATGGGGGCAAGTTCCCAGTATCTTTATCTTGCTGCGGCTGGGGTCTGGAAGGTTGTGGCAGCAAGTGGGGAATCTGCAACATATTTTTTTTGGCAGTAGTGCTTATGGAGGAAGGTCGGCAGCATTGGGTGGCGGGATATATTGAGGCTGGTGGTTCCCACGGTTTTGGCAGGAGCTACGGCCATGCCACAGGAGGCGGCCATTCCTCTGTATACCAGGGTAAGCAGGGAAAGGTGAAAAAGAAAATAAAAAAGCCAGCGGGGGATGATTCAGCACCTCGGACAGCTGCTCATAAGAGTAAAGAGATACTGGAACCAATTTTTTTTTCTCTGGATTTCATCCTGTCTCTGTCCAAGGCCTACTGTCTTAAGAGACAGAGGCCCTAAGTCCTCCCAGCAAAGTACCAGTTTTATTTATTTATTTATTTACATTCTCTTATATACCGCGCTATTCTGCATCAGTGCAGTTTACATTGAACAGGGCATTATAACTTGGAGATAACTATTTTACAGGGAACATGGGCTATGGAGGGTTAAGTGGCTTGCCCAAGACCACAAGGAGCACCTGTGGGACTAGAAACCCCAGTCCTTCCGGCCCAAGGTTGCTGTCCTCTAGTTTTCCCAGCTTGGGGATGCCCTCGGGGAATGGGTCCCAGGTGAGGGTTCTTCCCATGAGGGAGATAGGGACAGTTAGTTGAATGTCTGGCAGGAGCAGGGCTCCCTACATACATTCACGTCCAATGAATTTGGGGGAAGCTTCTCCGATCTCTGGGGTGATCTGTGGATTCTGAAGTTGGAAGAGGGCAAAATTTCTCAGGGAGTAGATCCCAATGTGTTTCGTGTCTTTTCCAGAGAGGAGTTGGCAGTGCTCGGCCATTTGCTAGCGACGCTCAATATTGTGCAGGTGGAGGAAACCTTTGAGGATCCACTGCTGCAGGGATTCAAGGAGGCGTGGGTGTGCTTTCTGGTTCACAGTGTGATCAAGAAGATAATTGAGTTGGAATTGGAATTTCCGGAGGCTGCCTTATGAGGTAGCCCCCTCCATGAGGCGTGTCTACCCTATCCCACAGGAGGAGGGGGAGCTCCTCCTGTTGCCTGAGTTGGATGCCTTGGTCTCAGCGGTGACCAAGAAGACCACAATTCTTGTAGAAGGCGGGGCGGCCCTTAAGGACCTGCAAGATCGGAAGCTAGAATTCCTCTTTAAGTAGGCTTTTGATTCGAGTGCCCTGGCTCTGCAGGCCTCCATTTGTGTGTGGCCTGTGTGGTCAGGGCATCCATTCGGCAGTTCCAGGGCATAGCTCCACCTGACCTGGAGGGCCAAGCGGCCTCAGACGGGGCAAAACTGGAGTCTGCGGCAGTGTATATGGCAGGTGCTTTCTTTGATTTTGTGAGGGTGTTGTCAAAGATGTTGGCCTCAGTCACTGCGGCATGCCGGTTTCTCTGGCTTTGTAATTGGGCAGCAGATGCTTCATCCAAATCTAGGCTTAGTAAGTTCCCCTTCAAGGGTAAGTTGCTCTTTGGGGAGGCACTGGACAAGATTGTAAAGGACTTGAGTGACTCCAAAAGCGGGCGCCTGCTGGAGGATCGTCCTAAGGGGCTGAAACCAGGGGGGTGGGTGCCTCAGGATTTTCGGAGATTCTGAGCATCTCATTTTGCCAACCTATCAGCGGAGACGCTAAGGAACCAGGGGGTAGCCCTTTCAAGGGGCCAGGGGTTTTGGCCCAGACCATTTCTTTTCCCTGCTGGCCCCTGCTAAAAAACCCCAATGAAGTTATAGAGGTCCAGACGGAGGTGGCGATCAACGTTCTGTTACGGCACTTTCACTCCATCTGGGCTGACATCACGAGTGATCAGTGGGTCTTGTTTATTGTTTGTTTGTTCTTGATATACCGCCCTTTATTACATCAGGGCGGTTCACAATCATTGATAACATTCAGAAATTGGCACAAAGCCAGGGAAAGGAAAAAGAACTACAATGATAACAGGAAAGAGGAGGGAGTAGGAGACATGGACGGGACATATCTTGAAGATAATCCGTGAAGGGGATATGCTGGAATTTGCAAAGCCCTTCATCAGTTATTACAGCTGGAGGCAGTGGTACCGGTACCCCGAGATCAGTGCAGCTCCGGTCAGTACTCCATTTATTTTGTGGTACCCAAGAATGAAGGGTCCTTTTGGCCCATCCTCGATCTCAAGTATGTGAACAGGGCCTTGAGAGTGCTTCATTTCCGGATGGAAACCTTGCTCTCTGTCATTTTAGCAGTAAGACAGGGCAAATTCCTGTACTTGCTGGATCTCACAGAGGCGTGTATGCATTTCCTCATCAGACTGGATCACCAGCAGTTCCTACAGTTCACGTTGCTCTTGGGGCACTATAAGTTCAGGGCATTGCCCTTTGGCCTAGCGACTGCGCCGTGCACCTTCACAAAAATGATAGTGATGGTGGCAGTGTTGCATCGTGTCAGAGGTGCACCAGAATCCCCACCTATCTCGACGACCTGCTCATCAGGGCGAAATCAGAAGTGGAGGCCTCCTTAGCTACACAGCGGGTGTTGGAGTTTCTGCAGCAGTTTGGCTGGGTGGTCAGCTTTATCAAGAGCCAGCTGCAGCCTGTCCAGCATCTGGTTTATGTTGGGGCCCAATTTGATACACAGGAGGGGGTCGTGTCCCTTCCCAAGGACAGGGTACAGAAGCTTTTGGCCCAGGTGCCGAACTTTTTGCGCATGCAGGTGCCAACCGCCTTAGTGGTGTCAGCACTGTCCTGGTGCAGCAAGCACTCCTGTCGCGGTGATCCTCTCAATGGCACCCGTTGTCTTGGAAGTTGTGATGCCCAGAGGGAGCGACAGTGAGTCTGGAATGGTGGTTGGAGCCCGCTCATTTGCAGGTAGGCATGCCATTGGAGCAGCCGCAGTGGACATTGGTGACCATGGATGCCAGCCTCACAGGGTCGGGGACACATTGTCTCTGTCATATATCACAGGGATCCTGGTCCCCGGAGGAATGCACTTGGTCGATCAACTGGCTCGAGATGCGAGCATTATTCTTGGCACTACAGAGTTTCCATCCATTTTTTAAGGGGGATAGCCATCCACATCTTCTCTGGCAATGTGGCGATGATGGCCTATGTCAACTGGCAAGGGGGCTCGGGCAGTGTGACCCTGCTAGAGGAGAGTCAACCCCTCCTGCTGTGGATGGGGGAGCATTTAGTGACTCTGTCAGCGGTCCATGTCGTGGGGAAGGACAATGTTGAAGCGGACTATTTGAACCGGCACAGGTTGGATCCCAGAGAATGGGAGAGCAATGCAGCAGTGTTCCATGACGACATGGTGCATTGGGGGGTGCCAAGGCAAGTCGGTTCTTCAGCTGATGCAGAGAACACATGTCTGAGGGGCTCGATGCCCTCGCTCAGGTCTGGTCAATCGAGGGGCTCATGTATGTCTTCCCACCTGGGAGCTAATTGGGTGCCTTCTGCAGTGAAGAGACTCGCAACAGTCTGGTGATTCACATTGTACCGGATTGGCCTTTGAGGGCCTGGTATGCAGATCTCACTCGTCTTCTGGTCGAGTGCCCTTGGAGGTTGCCCAACAGGATCAATCTGTTGGCTGAGGGGCCAGTTCTGATGCCACAGGTGGATCGATTTTCACTTAAGGCTTGGCTCAAGAAAGGGCGCAGTTGCGTCTCTGGAGCTACTCCCCGGCTGTCATTTCTACCATGCTAAAGTCCAGAAAGCGTTCGACCATGCTAGCCTATTCGAGGATTGGTGTTCAACCAGGGACGTTTGTCCTTTTGTTTCTTCACTTTCTGACCTTCTAATGTTCCTTTAAGGCGGACTGGACAAGGCGTTGGCCCTTAATTCCCTGAAGATGCAGGTGGCTGTCTTAGGCTGCTGTTGGGGGACAGGTGAAGGGCAAGTCATTGGCGACGCATCTGGAAGTGGTTCAGTTTCTCAGGGGCATAAAGCTTGTCCATCCTCCCTTGCAACCTGTAGTTCTACCGTTGAACTTGAACCTAGTGTTGGAGGCACTGGCGGGGGCACCCTTTGAACCTATAGCTAGGGCGTCCATGAGAGATCTCACCTTGGAAACAGCATTGTTGGTGGCGCTCTGTTTCTCTTGGTGCTTCTCCGATTTGCAGGCTGTCTTGTGTAGAGAACCTTTTCTGCAGTTTACAAAGGAAAAAGTGGTGTTGCGGCCTTTCTGCCCAAGGTGGTGTCTAGTTTTCACCTTAATCAGGCCATTTCCCTGCCATCCTTTCCAAACCTTGGAAACTCTGTGGGAAAGCTTCAGCTGCACCGACTGGATCTCCGCTGGTTGTTGAGAAGATATCTGAAGGGGACGCGGAATCCGTCCTTATGTCAGATTGGTTGTTTGTCCTATTTGGAGGCCCTCAAAAAGGGGAGGCAGCTTCTAAGGCTTCCATTGCCTGATGGGTAAAGCAGGCCATCTGCGCAGCTTATGAGACACGGGGGAAGATTCCGCCGTTGGGCCTCAGAGCCCATTTGATACAGGCCCAGGCAGCCTCTTGGGTGTAGCTCTGTATGGTCCCCCCCCCCCCCCACCGTGGACATTTGCAGGGTGGCAACATAGCTGTCGTGCCATACCTTCGCAAGACACTATAGGCTAGATGTGCAGGCGGCAGGGGGCGCGGTAGTTGGGGCCTCGATGCTTCAAGCTGGACTCACGGGTCCCTCCAATGTTTGAGTACTGCTCTGGTACATCCCATACGTAACTGGACTGGCCTGGAGAAAGGAGAAATTAGACCTTACTTGTTAGTTTCTTTCCTTGAGTTTCGTCCAGGACCCGCTGCGTATCTGAAGGAAGCGTGTTTGGCCCACGTATAGCTCTTATGTTCTCAGTGGGGACTTACAGTATGTGAAGACTTTCAGTTAGGCAGATGGGGCATGTCCCCTATTGCGAGGGTCAGCTGAACACTTGGGCTCTGCTCATCTGCCCTATCCTTACTATGTGTATGCCATAAATAGTGCCTAGGTGGTTTGTTTACGAGACCTAGGAGGGGCAAGTGCTCTGTGCCTTCTCCTCTTCCTTCTCGTCAGAGCGGATGCTCTTGGGGAGGAGGAGCGTGTTTTTTTTTTTTTGTAGCGATTAGAATTTAGTTGTTGGGATGTTAGTATTGTTATCTGCTTTATCAGGAAGAGACTGGAGTCGGGAGTTGTAGAGAGAGCTCTTATACTGATGCATCAAGACTCTCATGCTCAGTCCTCAGCTGCTGGAGGGGGCTGACTACTCATACATAACTGGACTGGCCTGGAGTGAACTCATGGAAAGACTATTAGCAGGTAAGCTCTCATTTCTCCTTCATAACTTAACCCTGCAAAGAAAATGGAAACTTAGTTAACTGGTCCACTCAGCTCCCCTTCAGTTTCATCCCTTCTTGATGAAACCCCGATATCTCCAGGAACAAGCAGGAATGAGTCTTCACATATGGGTACGTCGGTACCGACGGAGCCTGCATGGGAATGCTGCCCAGCTTCCAATCAGAAAGCTTTTGGCAGCATCCCTCGCGCCTGCGCAGTGACTTCCCGCCTTCTCCACAGCCTCTCTTCAGTTTTCTTTTTTCCGCGGAGCCGGCAGGACGTCGTCCTGTCACCGCAGAAACCTTTCTTTTTAATTACTTTAATTACTTTAGTTTTTTTGTTTTCTTGTGGTCGCGGCTGTATTTCCCGCTCCCACTGGTACCGCCGGTGGATTTTTGACTAAATTCTGAAAGACTTTTTCTTCAGTTTTTTGCCTTAACCTTTTGGGCCTGCTAGGCCTTTTTCTTTATGGAGCCTTCTTTTCCTAAGAAGTGCATCCGATGTGGAAACACCTGTTTCTTTTTAGACACCAATAGTTGGTGTCTCAACTGTGTGGGTCCTGACCCTTTTTCCCCTGACTTGTCAGGGGATAATTTTGTGAGAAAACCTTCAGTTTTTAAAGTTTCCCTCGATACCGTTTTTCCTCGGCAGTGAGGGTACCCGGTTTCTCTACTTCAAAGGCTCAGGTAACCCAAAAACAGTCTGTTAAGACTAGTCAATGCTTGAGTGGTATGTCCCATGCCCAGCATGGTGACGGCTCCGGCCTTACCCTTAAGAATCCATTGGCATTACCCCTGCGGGAGTCTTCGGGCTCCAAAGCGTTAAAGGGGTTTCAGGATGTTCCTGGGGCTCACCCTCACAGAACATGCCTGAGCCATGCGCGGGGGTGGTATCCGCTTCGAGCGGTACCGAGCCTCCGGCATCGGCACCGGTGTCGAGTATTCCACTCTTCACCAGGGATCGTCATCGGGCATCCTCGGTACCTTCGGGACCGATCGATACACACCGCATTGACTTCCCTCAATCTCAGCCATGCTCCGGGACGGTACCGGCGTCGATCGGTTCCGATACCCTGGCATCGGCATCGAGATGGACCGCCTTTGCAAGAGGTGCTCATCGGGTATCCTCGGTACCGTCGGTATCGATCGATGTAACCCAGGCTGCCTTGGTGGTATCGGCATCGCCGATACTGCCACCGGCGTCGGAACCCTCGCGACATGAATCGATAGCCTCGCTTCCTCCGATGCCGAGTCTTGAGCCGATATCTAGTCTCGAGGACTGCGTACCGACGCGTCCCGGAACCGACTCTTGTCGTTTCCAGATAGGCAGTTCCGAAGATCCTAGCCATAACTCCCTCATGATCTCGGTACCACTGCAGCAGTTCCCGATGGCAACTTCACCTGCTAATCCTGTATCAGTATCGATGTCGATGCCTGTTCTTGCACCGATGCCTAGTTTGGAACCGATGCCTGGCATTGGTGCAGTACACTGTAAGTCCTCGGGTGCTCAGGCTCTTTCTTTAGCCTTACCAGGGATGGTTCCCATAGGAGATCAGTCTTTTCAGGCTTTTCTCCTGGATATGGCAACCTTTCTTAATATTTCTATCCCTGGTTGTGATCCTACCCATGGCTCACCGACACAAATGCAAAATATAAGGCTTCCTTTACATCCTGCTCTGCAGGATCTCCTTCTCAGGGTCTGGAAATCGCCCTTACGCCTTCCTCTAGTTTCTACAGACATTGAGGTTCGGTACCGGGTGCCACCCTCTCCAGGGTTCCAAAAGCCTCAACTTTCTCATCGTTCCCTTGTAGTGGAATCGGCACTGAGGAAAGTTAAGAGCAAGAAGAAGCATTCTTCTTATCCGCCGGGTCGTTCTTCAAGGACACTCGATGCTTTTGGCCGTCAGGCCTTCCAAAACTCTATGCTGGCCTCCAGAGTTCTCTCATATATTTTTCACATGAGTCTAACACTCCAGGAAGTCACAGAGAAATTATCTCTTTTGACCCCTTTTTTACCAGAGCCCAAGGCTACTGATTATTCTGTGCTCATCAATCACAGCCGGAATATATCCTGGTTCCTGTCTCGGGCTTCTGTAGACTCTTTTGAGTCCGTTAGCAGATCCTCTGCTATTGCCATTGCAGCACGTCGCTGAGCCTGGCTTGAGGCTTCAGACTTGAACAAACGGGCACAAACTATACTAGCTCATTCTCCTTGTACAGGAGAAGCTCTCTTCAATAAGGAGGCTTTGCGTCAGGTTGCTCAATGCTCCACTGACTCTTCTTCCACTAGAAACCTTTCTAAGCCACCTCCTTCTTCAAAGAGTAGGAAATGTCCTACCAAACCTTCTTTCCCTAAGAAAAGAAAGTTTCATTCATCTCCTGCCCATCATTCGGCTGTACCTAAACAAGGGACGCCTCAGCCTAGTCTGAAGTTCTCCACTTCTGGCCAGTCTCAGCATTCCCAGCAACCATAGGGGCCGGGAATTGTAACTTACATCACTTCTCCATATTAGAAGCTTATTCACTGTGCTTTTCTTTTCAGTGTATTAACCTCTGGGGGGAAAAATTTTTTTGTTCAGGGATAGAAGAGCAGTTACAACTATCCCCTGATAGTTTTTATCCCAACTGAACATTTTTTCCTTAAGTTGACTTACCCTATGGGTACGTCACCCTCTAATTACTTAAGGGGTACCACACTGAACAGCTTCTCTAGCAAGCTCGTTCCCCAGACAGAGACAAAAGATATCTCCTCTCTTTTCTTCTCTGTTTTTTCCCTTATTCAGCACTGGACAACATCTCTGCTGTTTCAGTCAGCAGCTCTGCCTGCAGGAGTTACAGTAATAGTATTGCTGGGACTTTTCCAAAGTTCCAGTCCCCTATTCAAACTTTTGTCTAGCCTCAGTAGTGATTCCAAACTATCTGGATCCTCCTACTCGTTTAGGCTTTCTCACATTATTCTACCATCTCCTCTCCTAGGATATGGCTACACACCTGACTTCAGTCAGTTTATCTCATAGCTCTCCTGCACAATGCTCTCTGTAGTCTTCAGAGAAGCTTTCTACTATGAGGGCCTTGCTATAGAGCATTGACCTTGTCTCTGAAGTTTCTCAATTAGTGGGGAAAAAACTTCTAAACCCTTCCTATACTTATGAAGGTTCTCCACCCCCCCTCTAACCTGGGGTGTTAACACGAGATATCAGTTCTTCTGTGTGAGCCTCCAAGGCTTCTGTTTACGCATGCTACCTCTGGGTCCTTCCATATGTCCCTCTGGTATCTTCCCTGCGTTTCTCCACATCTACCATGTCAGTGTTCTGTGGAACTCCCACCTTGTTCTTCACAGATTCACATATTTATCTGTTCTCACGCGAACATCACGGTTATCTGGTTAGATTGCTTTTCTGCATCCCTTAATCCTTGAAAATAGATTCTCTCTACATATCTCAAGTGGGTTCACCCTCTTGTAGAGCACAGAATCTTTTTCTTTTATATTCCCCATGTACAATTATGGGGATGGGTGATAGACATGTATCTTTAACCTATTGTCTGGTATGTAGCATCTCCATATATGTCTACATACCTATATCATTACCCTGGTGGTGCTAGACCATGCCCCACAAATTCACATATATTCAGGTATATCATATATGTATATATTTAATATATTTCACCACCCATATCCTAATATACATCTGTACATATGTATATATATATATATATATATATAAAAATATACATATATCTTCCAGCCATATGTATATATCCCTATATATATATGGGTTTCATGGGGGGCCTCTTAAGGGTTGGTCTGTCTTACACACTATCACCCTTACTGTCTATACTACTTGTTTTACCTCCTAGAGGTTTTAGACAGTCTGTCGCCCTACGTCCCATGCCATATTACGATGCAGAAACTGTTAGGCACCAATAACCACTTTGGTGCTAACATCTTCCATTTTTTCTTTAAGTCCATGAAGCATCAAGCTTCAATATTTTTTCCTATCTCTCGCCAGCTAGGAAAAACAATGTACCTCTTTATCTTGAGTACACAACTGTTATCATTGGGAATAGGGGGTTTTTTCCAGTCCCCCTCTTCCCGCCAGGACGGGGCTCGTTGTCCAACTCCGTCAGTCTTCTTCCTTTAGTCCTCAATGTTAATGACCTTATGCCTAAAGGAGTTTTCAGCTTTTCCCATAAAGCTTTCCATTGAAGACCTGACGTCACATCCTACCCAGTTGACACCTGGATCATCTACTACCTCCAGGGCTGGACCTTCATCCTCACTACTGAGAGGTCACCTTGAAGATTCTGCCACTGCTTATCCAGTAGACTCCATCATGCTTTCTACTTCCTACAATACAGTAGGTAAGCTGCATATTTTAGGTATACATTAAATGTCTTTTAATGCTACTCATCATATCTACCAAGGACTCCTGTAGTTTGTAAAACCCTCTAGTCCTTGGCTATGCTGCTCCTTTCCTCACAGCTCCTTTATTGTCAACTCCTGCCCTCCATCCCACATTGGATGCCGGGGATTCCTTGAGACAAAATGCACCCCTGATCCAGGCACTTGCATTTTTATGGGATCTCCCCTGGCATCTCCAGCTAGGGAGTCCCCATATGTGAAGACTCATTCCTGCTTGTTCCTGGAGATAGCACAGTTACTTACCTGTAACAGGTGATCTCTGGGAACAGCAGGAATTAGTCTTCACAACCCTCCCACCTCCCCTAGGAGTTGCATCTTTTTTTATCTTCTTCCTTTTCTCTCCTCGCCTTTGTCTCAGCTCTGAAACTCAACTGAATAGAGGCTGTGGAGAAGGTGGGAAGTCACTGCGCAGGCGCGAGGGATGCTGCCAAAAGCTTTCTGATTGAAAGCTGGGCAGCATTCCCGTGCAGGCTCCGTCGGTACCGACGTACCCATATGTGAAGACTAATTCCTGCTGTTCCCAGAGATCACCTGTTACAGGTAAGTAACTGTGCTTTCCCTCACATCCTCTTTCCGTTATCTTGGGGTCATTCTTGATCTGTCAAATGTATTAGTTCCATTGTTAAATGCTCTTTTCACTCTCTCTGCCGAATCAGGTCAGTACGCCCACTCCTTCCCACATCCACTCTGACTACTTTACTCGCGTCTCTTGTTCTTTCCCACTTGGATTACTGCAACCCTGTCCTTGCCAGTCTTCCCCTATATAAAATAAAACGCTTGCAACTCATCCAAAATACCGCCACAAAACTACTCTCTTGCTCGGATCACGTCACCCCATCCAGCTTCACTGGTTCCCCATCCCAGTACATAGTCCAATTCAAAATTCTTACTTTGGTCCATAAAGCACTCCATACCGTCATTTTATTTATTTATTTATTTATTTTCTCTTATATACTGTGCTATTCTGCATCAGTGCGGTTTACATTGAACAAACTGAAATTACATTGAACAGGGCATTGAACTTGGAGATAACTATTTTACAGGGAACATGGGCTATGGAGGGTTAAGTGGCTTGCCCATGACCACAAGGAGCACCTGTGGGACTAGAAACCCCAGTCCTTCCGGCCCAAGGTTGCTGTCCTCTAGTGTCATGCCTCATTTCCTCTCCTCACTAATTATCCCGCACGCACCGCACTGAGTCCTCCACTCCGTTCATATGAATCGCCTTCACCTCCCTGGTGCTTCCCAGGCTCACCTTGAATCTTCTTGCCATTCTGCATTTCATTTCCTCGGCCCCTCTCTATGGAACAGCCTCCACCCCGACCTCTGCCTTGAACCCTCTTTCACAAAGTTGAAGTCATCGATCAAAACCCACCGTTAAAAAAAAAAAAAAAAAAAGTGCCTTTGATCTCCCCCCCATTGCTCACCCTTTACTGTTCTTTTTCCCGTCTACTCTTTTTGTATGTGTGCTCCTTGCCTTTTCTATTATTTATTGAAGTTTCTCTCCAACTTTTAAATGAATTATGTTTTTATATTGTAAACTGCTCTGGTGCCCCCATGGAGGGCGGTCTATCAAGTTTTTATAAACATAAACATCCTTGGTTTTATGTTCCATTCCTTTCCTTATGATTCCTAGCTCTATTTGCTTTCTTGGCTGCCATTGCACACTGAACAGAGGGTTTCAACATATGATTCACAGAGATGCCTAGATACTTTTTCTTGGTGGTGGTTTCTAATCTGGAATCTTTCATCATGTAACCATAGTTTGGGTGGTTCTTCCTTAAGTGTGTAACTTTGCACTTGTCCATATGAAATTTTATTTGCCATTTGGATGCCTAGTCTCCCAATTTCTCAAGTCTCTCTTGCAATTTTCCACAATCCTCTTGTGACTTAACAACTTTGAATAATTTTGTGTTATCTGCAAGTTTGATTGTTACTTGATGATCCCATTTGCAGTTCATTTATGCATATGTTAAAAAAAATAGTGGGCCCAGAAAAACCTAGAAAATTGCCCATTTAGTCGTATTCTATTTTCTGTATTTTAACCAGTTCCCAATCCGCAATAGTGCACTGCCTTTATCGTATGACTTTTTAATTTCCTCAAAAGTCTCTCGGGGATCTTGTTTTATTTATTTATTTAACTGTATTTATATCCCGCTTTTCACTGGGTCAAAGCGGCGTTACATATAAGGGTGGGGAAATCAAGTAGAAGGGTGGGGGCCATCACCAGGTTGGAAACATTGATGATTCTGACATAAGAGTTTGCTTTTCTCTGGTCAGAGAAAGGCTGAACTTTTACAGAGCTCTGCTAGTGAGTGGATTTTTGCCTCCTGGGACATCTTACTGTGAGTTCTAGCTGTTTATTTAATTATTTACTGTTTGTCTAACTGTTGTTTGTTTAATTATTTAGTGTTTGTCTTAGTGGTGTGCAAGTTTCAGCCTTCTCAGCTGTACTTACCTTGCCTCTCTCAATTAACTGGGCCTTGTGTGGTAGCCATTTTGAATTAATCTCTCTCCCCAGAGCCTGCTGTTGTTAAGCTTTTCCTGTCCTTGCCTGCCTGAGTGACTCCTCCCCCTGTGTGTGTGGTAGCCATTTTGAATTAATCTCTCTCCCCAGAGCCTGCTGTTGTTAAGCTTTTTCCTGTCCTTGCCTGCCTGAGTGACTCCTCCCCCTGACCCCCTCCCCCTGAGGTATCCTGTAACCTTGTTCCTGTTTTCTCCATGTGTGCATAGGCTGTTTTAGTTTGCTTTTCTCTGATCAGAGAAAGGCTGAACTTTTACAGAGCTCTGCTAGTGAGTGGATTTTTGCCTCCTGGGACATCTTACTGTGAGTTCTAGCTGTTTATTTAATTATTTACTGTTTGTCTAACTGTTGTTTGTTTAATTATTTAGTGTTTGTCTTAGTGGTGTGCAAGTTTCAGCCTTCTCAGCTGTACTTACCTTGCCTCTCTCAATTAACTGGGCCTTGTGTGGTACCCCCATCCCCCTGCTGAGGGTTCAGGACAGGGTACCTTGTAACTGCCCTCTTTAATAGGACTTATCTCCCCCCCTCCCTCCCCAGCACCCACCCACCCCTGGGGAAATTGTAGTTTTATAGGTACTTGGACATCTTAGAGGAAAGGGGCTGCTCTCAGGTGCAGCTCTTAATCCAAATCAGTCATACACAGAGGACCTGTGATTAATTAGCTTCAGGTACACAGGGTGTATTAGGGGTATTAGATACACTTTTATTAGTATAAGCATCTACACCAATCCTTATTATATACCGATTTAAAAGACCTAAACACAAGCTTTAAACTAAGATGCAGTCAGAGGTCCAGCAACGAGATGGGGGTTCTCCAGTCTTTTGCATCGAGTGTCACATGTATGATTATCTCCCAGTTGGTGAGAGGTCCTACATATGCACTAAGTGCAGGGAGCTCTTTGCTCTCAGGGAACGAGTCCGTTCTCTAGAGGCTAGAGTAGCAGACCTGGAAGACATAAGAAAGACAGAGAAGTACATGGACGAGACCTACAGGGATATAGTCCTGAAGTCCCACCTCCAGTCTGGCAGCATCCCTGTTGCCATGGAGGAGAGAGGTCACGTGACAGGAGAGCATCACCCTGGTGTGGCAGGAAGTGATCCTGTAACTAGGACCTGTCCTCCAGGTGATGTAAAACCCTCTCGCACCGAGGACGTTTCTCCAGGGCCATGTCCCCATGAGGGGAGGGTCAGGACAGCTGTTATAGTTGGTGATTCAATCATTAGGAATGTAGATAGCTGGGTGGCTGGTGGACGTGAGGATCGCCTGGTAACATGCCTGCCTGGTGCGAAGGTAGCAGATCTCACGCACCGCCTAGATAGGATCATAGATAGTGCTGGGGGGGAGTCTGCTGTCTTGGTACATGTTGGTACCAATGACATAGGAAAATGTGGTAGAGAAGTTCTGGAGGCTAAATTTAAGCTTTTAGGTAGGAAGTTGAAATCCAGAACTTCCAGGATAGCGTTCTCCGAAATGCTTCCTGTTCCACGTGCAGGACCCAAAAGACAGGCAGAGCTCCGGAGTCTCAATGCGTGGATGAGACAATGGTGCAAGGATGAGGGTTTTGGATTTGTTAGGAACTGGGGAACATTCTGGGGAAAGGGGGGGCTCTTCCGAAGGGATGGGCTTCACCTTAATCAGGATGGGACCAGACTGCTGGCATTAACCTTTAAAAAAGAGATAGAGAAGCTTTTAAACTAGAAAATAGGGGAAAGCCGACAGTCACCCAGGAGCGCACGGTTCGGACAAAGGTATCCTTGAAGGATACTACCAAAAGCAGTGAGGTTCCAAAAGGGAGTATAGTAGCCCAAATGCCCTTGAGTAAGGAGCAGACAGAGCATAAAGATTCCCAATTACCCATGCCTACCAATAGCCAGATTAATATTAATAAAATGCAGTCTCTAAAATGCTTGTATGCCAATGCTAGAAGTCTAAACAATAAGATGGGAGAATTAGAATATATAGCATTAAATGAGAGGTTAGATATGATTGCACTCTCAGAGACATGGTGGAAGGAGGATAACCAGTGGGACACTGTGATACCTGGATACAAACTATATCGTAATGATAGAGCTGAACAAATTGGTGGAGGGGTTGCGCTCTATGTTAGAGAGGGCATTGAGTCAGAAAGGATTAAAGTTTTACAGGGAACAAAATATGCTGTAGAATCTCTATGGATTGAAATTCCATTTATGAAGGGGAAGGTGATGGCAGTGGGAGTATACTATCGACCACCTGGCCAGAATGAACAAATGGATGATGAAATGCTCAAAGAAATCAAGGAAGCTAACAAAAGCCACAACAGAGTAGTAATAATGGGTGATTTCAATTACCCCGGTATCGACTGGGACAGTGTCACAGCAGGACAAGCTAAAGAGATAAAGTTTCTAGATGAAATAAATGACTGCTTCTTGGAGCAGCTGGTTCATGAACCGACCAGAGGGGAAGCCATACTGGACCTAGTCCTTAGTGGAACGCCAGATCTGGTGCAAGAAATAAGGGTGTTGGGACCACTTGGCAATAGTGATCATAGTATGATCATGTTTGATTTAATCAGTGGAGGACAGATAGTAAAGGAATCCACAGTACTACCTTTTAACTTTCAAAAGGGTGACTATGATAGAATGAGGAATATAGTTCGGAAAAAACTAAAAGGAGCGGTTCCAAAGGTTAAAGACTTACAGCAAGCTTGGGTGTTATTTAAAAATACTATCCTCGAAGCCCAGACCAGCTGTATTCCACGCATTAAGAAAAGTGGAAGAAAGTCCAAAAAACTGCCAGCATGGTTTAAAGGTGAGGTCAGAGAGGCTGTTGCTGCCAAAAGAGCAACCTTCAGAAAATGGAAAAAAAGAGCCAAATGATGAAAACTGGAAACAGCACAAGCACTGGCAAGTTAAATGCAAAGCATTGATAAGGCAGGCAAAGCGGGAATTTGAGAAGAAACTTGCTACGGAAGCAAAAACACGAAATAAAGACTTTTTCAAGTACATTCGTAGCAAAAGGCCTGTGAGAGAGTCAATTGGACCATTAGATGATAGAGGGGTAAAAGGGGCAGTAAGAGGAGACAAGGCTATAGCAGAGAGACTGAATGAATTCTTTGCTTCGGTCTTTACTGAGGAAGATGTAGGGGTGTTACCCAAGACTGAAGTGGTATTTAAAGGTGATACTGCAGAGGAATTGAGAGAAATATCGCTACACCGGGAAGATATATTACAACTATTTGATAAACTGAATAGTAGCAAATCACCTGGACCGGATGGTATACATCCCAGAGTGTTGAAAGAACTGAAATATGAGATTGCAGACCTGTTATTGGTAATCTGTGAACTTTCATTAAAATCATCTGTAATACCTGAAGATTGGAGGGTCGCCAACGTAACACCAATTTTTAAAAAGGGTTCCAGGGGTGACCCGGGAAATTACAGACCGGTGAGCCTGACGTCAGTACCAGGGAAAATGGTAGAAGCCATCATAAAGAACAAAATTACACAGCATGTAGATAGTCATGGCCTAATGGGAGACAGCCAACATGGCTTTAGACAAGGCAGATCTTGTCTTACTAATCTGATCTGTTTTTTTGAAGGTGTGCATAAACAGGTAGACAAAGGTGAGTCGGTTGATATAGTGTATCTGGACTTTCAGAAAGCTTTTGACAAGGTCCCCCATCAGAGACTTTTGGCGAAGCTAAAAAGTCATGGGATAGGAGGCAGTGTACTATTGTGGATCGGGAACTGGTTAAAAGATAGAAAGCAGAGGGTAGGGCTAAATGGCCAATATTCCCAATGGAAAAAGGTGAATAGTGGAGTACCCCAGGGATCTGTACTGGGTCCGCTACTTTTTGACATATTCATAAATGACCTGGAAAAGGGAATAACTAGTGAGGTAATCAAATTTGCAGATGACACAAAACTGTTTAAAGTTGTTAAAACCCAAGAGGATTGTGGAAAACTGCAGGAGGATCTGGATAAATTGGAAGACTGGGCATCCAAATGGCAGATGAAATTTAATGTGGACAAGTGCAAAGTTATGCACCTAGGAAAGAACAACCCACACTATAGTTACAAGATGCAAGGCTCCACATTAGAAACCACCACCCAGGAAAAAGATTTAGGAGTCATCGTGGATAACATGTTAAAACCCTCCGCCCAGTGTGCAGCGGCGGCCAAGAAAGCAAATAGAATGCTAGGTATCCTAAGGAAAGGGATGGAGAATAAAACAAAGGATATTATAATGCCTCTGTATCGCTCCATGGTACGACCGCACCTTGAATATTGTGTGCAATTCTGGTCACCGTATCTTAAAAAGGACATAGAGTTATTAGAAAAAGTACAGAGAAGAGCCACCAAATTGGTGAAGGGGATGGCAGGCTACTCCTATGAAGAGAGGCTAAAAAGGTTAGGGCTCTTTAACCTAGAAAAGAGGCGGCTGAGGGGAGATATGATAGAGGTGTATAAATTAATGAATGGAGTGGAACGGATAAACGTGGATAAATTGTTTACGCTATCAGAATATAGAAGGACTAGGGGGCATGTAATGAAGCTACAGGGTAAACTATTTAAGACAAATAGGAGAAAATATTTCTTCTCTCAACGTGTAATCAAACTCTGGAATCTGTTACCGGAGGATGTAGTAAGGGCTGTTAGTATAGCTGGGTTTAAAAAAGGTTTGGACAAGTTCCTGGAGGAAAGGTCCATAAACCACTATTAAAAAGGGACCCAGGATATCAATGCTTGGCCTAGTACAAGCACTGCAGAACCTGTGTCTTTTGGGGAAACTGCTAGGTACGTATGACCTAGATTGGCCACTGTTGGAAACAGGATACTGGGCTTGATGGACCTCGGTCTGACCCAGTATGGCATTTCTTATGTTCTTATGTTCTTAAGACAGATTTTAGACATGGACAGTACGGTGTAGTTGTCACTCAGAGGGTCATGGTGAGTTCAGGGGTTGTTGCATTTTTTGGTGGAGGTTGTCTTGAAATATTCTTGGAATAGGATGGTTTTCAGCTGTTTTCTGAATGATAGGAGGTCGTTATTGTTTCTGAGGTGGTTTGGTAAAGAGTTCCATAGGGATGGTGTATAGAGTTCAAAGGCTCGGTTGCATGTCTTTTGAGAGCTTTTGGTTCTTTTATGAGGGACGGTGAGGTAGTTGTTGGAGGTCTGTCTAGTTGTTATTCCGTGGGTCGGGCGGGTCAGCAGGGTGCAGAGCTGGGTGTTCCGCGCTTGGTGGATGGCTTTGTGGGTGAGTAGGATGGACTTGTATTTAGTTCTTGCTTCGAGCGGAAGTATGTGTAGGTCTCTTAGGATTGTCAAACGTTTTCTGAAAATCTAGATACATTGTATTAATTGTCTCACCACCTGTTTGTTCACACCTTCAAAAAATTTAGCATGATGACATTTTTGAACGTGATAGGGGATGGAAGAGATGTGAAGCTCCTCCCTCAAATGTCCCAATACATTTCTATAGATGAAACAGTTCCAAGAGCTTCAGCATACATACACTGATTTCACTGTAACATTGTGACTGATGAATTGCAACTTTGAAACTGCCATTTCTTCTCACAATCACAGATGCACAGAAAGCCAACACGAATATAGATAAATACTGACATACACAATCACGTGCACACACATGCACATATGAATGCACACTGAGGCAGCGCAAATAACAGTGACAGATGTGCACACGTGCATGTGGAAAGGTTGGAAAGAATCCCATGAACTCTGTGCGCCTTTCCCATGTTTCTTTCCTCTCAATTGGAGGCAGGGCTTGGATTTTGATACCATGAGCTTTCATTAATGACTACCTGAGGCTTTTTCCTCTTTTTTAATATAAGCACCTCTCGCTGTCCAATATCTGTCCTCTGCAACTGTGGTCTATACCAGGACTCCTTTCAGAATACCAGGTCATGAACTGTAAATCCAGCCATAAGGTATTGCCCTTGGCGATGACCAAACACTTCCTCCCAGCATTCCCAGTTCCAATTTAAGATGCAGAAGACCCAATTCAGGGAATTAAGCTGGACCTTCTACATATTACTGCACCATACTGCCATTGGCTGAGTTTACCACACCCTTATTTTGATTTTAATTTGCTGAGAAGTGACTTTACTAAATCGAACAGTGACAGACTATGTGTGTTTTCCTTTTTCTGTATTGCTTTGTAGATTCTGAAGACAACGATGGGATCATCTTGCCCTCCATCATTGCTCCTTCATCTGCTGTTTCTGAAAAGGTTGACTTCAGCAGTTCCTCCGATTCTGAGTCTGAGATGGGGTCGCAAGAATCAAGACAGGATCAGGTGAAGGAGGGAAAACTGACCCTGCCTCTTGCAGGAATCATGCAGAGGGATGCCACCAAGCAGCTGCCTAGCGTCACTGAGCTCTTCCCAGAGTTTCGGCCAGGAAAGGTATGCAGTCAGTCAGTTCTGAGAAGGCCTGCTTAGTGGCAGTATTTGTCAAAGACTGATGAAATATCTAGTATAACTACAACACTTTCTCAGTCTACATCCAAAGCTTTCTATAAAATTGTCTATAAATTCTATAAAATAAGAGTGGCTATTGTGTTGTGTTTTGTCCGAAACCCTTGTTCCTTATCGTCCCTCCAGTCCAGTCCCGCACCTCTAGGTAGTGCACCTCCTCTCGCAGCTTGGAGAGTGGGCATGTCAGAATTCTGAAGCCACTAGCACATATACTGCTGGCACCTCCCACCAGCTGCCAGTGTGCTCACTCTCCAAAAAGCTGGAGGTGGTGAGCCTAGGTGCTGGGCTCACTCTAGGAACGGATAAGGAGCAGTTTAGTTAGAGTAGCTAGGATTTTAACTTTAATTTTTGATCTTTCTCTAATTCTTTGGTTATTTTGGGGCAGTTAGTAAAGTTTGTTTAAAAAAAAAAATAAACAAAAGGGGCCAAAGAGCAATCGGGGCTCGAACCGGGAAGAGGATTTTTCTCCCTGCTGCCGCTTCTTATGCTTTCCCTTTTTCACTCTCCTCCTTGACTGCATGGAGGGGAGCTGAAGCGCTGAGGAGTTACCTGGTGCTCTGATGGCTCCCGATCTCGTCGGGGAGTGTGAAGCCGTCAGCGGGTCTCCTCACTAGCTGCTTCTGCCGGCGTTCCTGAGTGCTCCGGTGGGGATTGGACCGGCGATTGCATGTCGGCTTCCTCGGAGGTTAGTGCGGCGGTTAGAGGGAAAGCGCGGTAGGCCTGTCTCTCACGGCCTGCAGCCTCATGGGGAGCTCTGTTTTTCAGTTCTCTTCCTTCAATGGGCCGTTTTCCCGTGTTTTTTCTCGGCGCGGGCCTTTTCATCGGGGAGAGTTTTCTACACTGTATTTCCCTGTTTTTAAGCTGCTGCTACCGTTTTTTGACAAGGTAAAGTGTTATTTGGTTGGGGCTATAACAGGCTGGTGAGAAGAATATTAAAAGTAAAACAAAAAAAAATAAATAAAAAAAATAAAAAAAGACCTCACATTCTGCTGGCCTGCTATCTTTTGTCCTTTTTTTTAGGCAAGGGGCAGGGATTCAGGCTAATGTCAGCATGTCCGCAGTGTCTCGTCTGCGTTACCTGTCGTGGGACAGTCTTGGACTCCGGGGTCTGCTGCGGCTGCGCAACGGAGGTGCTGAACATGGAGCAGGATAAATCTAAAGAGATGACATCCTCGGCTGCGCTGGAGACTCAAGTTCCTATGGGGAATAGTCCTCAACTAGAGGCTCCGGCTTCTCCGCAGGGCATGAGTCAGTCGGCTTCAGATACCTTTGTCTCTACCGGATTGGGGACAGCAGCTCTGGTGGGATTTTCTCCGGAGTTTGTTCTTTTGTTACATCAGGCGTTTTGTTTGCGTCAACAGGGGACCACTTCAGGACTTTCGGAGCTCGGGACTGCAGCGGTTCAGCCTGCAACGGAAAATGTTGAGATCTCGGGTACGAGACTGATTAAGAGAGCTCGTTCCGTAGAGAATCAGCCAGCGCAGGCAGACTGGTTTGAAGAGGATGACTTGGACATCGAACCAGAGGCAGGCGTAGAAGAACTGGAGGAAGGTGAGAATCTGGAGCTGGAAGACCAGGCTAGAATCATTCGTGTCTTTTGAAGAGAGGAGCTGCCTGCCTTAATTACTGAGTCACTTCAGGCTCTTAACCTTTCGGTGGTACAGCCGGTGGAAGATGAGGCGGTGGAAGACCCTCTTATTCAGGCGGTGCGGAAGACACAAGCAGTTTTCCCAGTTCATCGTGTGGTCAGACAGATGATTCAGGACGAGTGGGATCTGCCTGAGGCAGGTCTCCGAGGAGTAAGGGCCATGAATCGTCTCTACCCCTTGTCAGATCAAGAATGTGGAACTTTTCGTTCACCACGCCTGGATGCGGCCATTTCGGCTGTTACCAAAAAGTCTACCATTCCGGTAGAGGGCAGTGCGGCCCTGAAAGATGGACAGGACCGGAGGTTAGACTCCTTGTTGACACAAGCTTTTGAAGTCAATGTACTATCCTTACAAGCGTCTATTTGTGGAGCTTGAGTGGCTAGGGCCTGTCTTTGATGGTCACAGCGTCTGCAGCATCCAGGGGAACAGGCGCAAGAGCAAGTAGCGGATGTTACTAGATTGGAATCTGGAGCAGCTTACCTAGCAGATCTGCATTATGACGGCGGGAAGGACTCCTGCGAGAGGCAACTCCATCTGCCTTACTCCAGCCCAATCCGGGCTGTGGGAGGGGAGCGGCAGCTCCATTTAAATTGTGCCGCCGACGGCGGGAAGGACTCCTGCGAGAGGCAACTCCATCTGCCTTACTCCAGCCCAATCCGGGCTGTGGGAGGGGAGCGGCAGCTCCATTTAAATTGTGCCGCCGACGGCGGGAAGGACTCCTGCGAGAGGCAACTCCATCTGCCTTACTCCAGCCCAATCCGGGCTGTGGGAGGGGAGCGGCAGCTCCATTTAAATTGTGCCGCCGACGGCGGGAAGGACTCCTGCGAGAGGCAACTCCATCTGCCTTACTCCAGCCCAATCCGGGCTGTGGGAGGGGAGCGGCAGCTCCATTTAAATTGTGCCGCCGACGGCGGGAAGGACTCCTGCGAGAGGCAACTCCATCTGCCTTACTCCAGCCCAATCCGGGCTGTGGGAGGGGAGCGGCAGCTCCATTTAAATTGTGCCGCCGACAGGCGGGCCCGCGCCTGAGGGCCTCGCCAGAGGGCCCTTTGGCGTGGCCCTTAGGCAGCTGGCCCACACAACACAGTGACCATTGCAGCGAAGTCCAACCCCATACAACCCAGCAGCTTGAGCTCCTATGTGTTGAGCTCGCTCACCAGCAACTCTTTCACTTCTCCTCGTAAAGCCCAGTGCTAGCGAAAGTCTCCAAGTGATAGGAACCGAGCAAACCTCTCAAACCTCTCTCATCAGATGATCCTGCTCTCATGCTGCTTACCGCAAGTATAGTCCCACTATCCTAACCTCCGGATACTAACATCAACAGCCTTATCAATAACAGTTTACATTGTACTGTTGTCAGTAATTCCTTAATGTTATCTAAACATTGCACTGTTAACATTGTACTTTAGTCAGTAATGGTTACTATTGCACTGTAGTCAGTAATTGTACGGTAGTCAATAATTGTTACTATTGTACTGTAGTCAGTAATTTCTTACTGCCATCTTGCCACTGTACTGTTACCATTGTCCTGTAGTCAGTATTTGTTACTATTGTACTGTTGTCAGTAATTCCTTACTACAATCTAGCCATAGTACTATGGTTAACAATTCCTTAATGCTATCTAGCTAGTTAACATTGCATTGTTGTCAGTAATTCTCCCCACAATACTTGTCCACAATCACAAGGAATTCTGCCCTAATCTACCCATTTCACAATCACACAGTGTCCGGCCACAATGGGTTCCCCCTTCACCACCATAATAGGATGTTACATCATCCTTGCTAGTTGGTTCTCCTGCTCTCTTACCTTAACCCCTCCTTCCAACCAGATTCCAATATTACAAAGCCATGGAAGAAGATGGTCTGGTGCATCCCGTCACAATGTAAATTGGGATGCCCGCGCACGTCACCCGCATCTGCTACACATTGCGCTCCAGCACTCTGTGCAATCCAAGAAGGTGGAAAACTCCTACCCTCATAACCTAAAATGTGCCCTCATTAATGCCCGTTCTATCCGAAAGAAGTGGCCAGCTGTCATCGACTTGATTTCCCTCCACGACCTTGATATACTCTTAGTCACTGAGACATGGCTATCCGATGAGGACAACGTCATACTCAACCAACTCCTCCCTCCGAACTTCACAGCTCACACAAGTCATAGACGAGACAAGAGAGGAGGAGGGGTGCTCATCATCACCAGAACAGATCTCCACTTCCAGACGGTTGACGCCACCAACGCTAATCACCTTGAAACCGTCACCATATCCAACAAACGCTGCTCAATCAACCTGCTCTACAGAGCACCTTCAGCTTCTCCGGATGATCTTGCTGCAATAATTGACCTCGCCTCCAACACGCATAACCCAAACATCTCAAACTGGATCCTAGGTGATTTCAACCTGCCAACACTGCAGGACAATCAAGTGTTATCCTTCCTTGATGCCCTTACAAATCTCGGCTTCAAACAATTAGTGAAGGAACCTACCCATACTAAGGGAAATATTCTGGACCTAGTATTCGCCCCTCAGATATCTCTTAACACATCACATGACCCGATAACGTCCATAACTCCTGTTCCATGGTCAGATCACAAACTGATCATCCTCCAGATCCCTTCGCACAAAACTGAGTCAAAGTTCAATAAGATACCAAGCAACACTACAAGACTTCACTCCAGATGTTTCAAGCCTTTCAACAGAGACCTTATCCTCATGGAAACGCAACAACTCATTAGCGAAACCACCATGAACCTTGACGACCTGATTACTCACTGGAACAAGTGCCTTAGCGCAATCGCTCTACGCACACCAACTAACAAGCCCCCAAGGAAAAGAATGAACGCTCCATGGTACACAGCCGATCTTAGAGCCTCTCTTACCCAATTACGGAAACTCGAGAAGCGTTGGCGCCGATCCCACTCTTCAATTGACCAGACTGCATACAACTGTCATCTGGCTGCTCACCGCAAGGCAACCACTGATGCAATGAAACAATACTACTCAGAGACCTTAAAGAGATCACTTAATAAACCCCATGATCTTTTTGACCTAGTCAAGACTCTATCAAAGGAACCAACCCCCGGACCGCAATTTGAGATTCACCCACAAGATTTTGCTAACTATGCACAATCCAAGATATGCCGGATTATCAACATCTCGCCTACAACCACCACCCCTGAACGAGATGGCCCCACAGCTCTAACCATATTCTCTACCCCTACCAAAAAAGGAATTGAAGACACGATTATGGCCCTCAACACCACCACATCTCAGTCTGACCCATGCCCAGCCTTCTGGATTAAGGAGCTCCGCAGCCACTTCAGCCCAATACTATCCAATATAATGAACCTCTCCTTCACAACAGGTTCCTTCCCCTCCGCTCTTAAGCACACCTCTATCAGACCGCTTTTGAAAAACTGCAAACTCGACCCCCAAAAAGTGGATTCATATAGACCTATATCCAGTATTCCGTTACTTGCGAAGATCATCGAAAAAGAGGTACAACGACAACTACAAGATCACGTCGACATTGCCTCACCATTAGACCCCTGCCAACATGGTTTTAGGGAATCCCACGGAGTGGAAACCCTTCTTACCACCCTCTTCTGCAGGATAATTACTGGCATTGATGACATCCGTCAAGGATTTGCTCTCATCTTTCTGGACATCGCTGCAGCTTTTGACTCAGTAAGTCATGAGCTTCTCTTAGGTCGACTATTTGAGAAAGGAATTACTGGCAGAGCGCTTGATTGGTGTAGATCTTACCTGTCTGGAAGATGGCAGCATGTGCGTTCTGGAGGGATGACATCAGAACCTTTCCACCAAAGCCAGGGAGTCCCACAAGGTTCTTCCCTTTCGGCCCTCTTGTTTAACATTTACATGCAACCAATTTGCAAGATCATCCGATCCTTCAATGTCGACTGCATGTTATACGCTGATGATGTCCTGCTGTACATACCCTTCTCTACGGAACATCCGGACCTCTCTCCACTGACGAGTTGCTTCAACGCAATATCTGACTGGCTTCTCTCCCAAAACCTCCGAATACAACATAAGAAAACGGAAGTACTCTTCATTACTAGGAACACTAACTTCACACCACCACAATTCCTTAAAGTAAAAGAAGCAGAGCTACAAACTAAACCATCAATACGCTACCTGGGAGTCACCTTGGATCAGCGCCTAGACATGAAAGCCCACATAGGGAACACAGTCAGAGCAGTATACTACAAGATCCGCTCACTTCGGCATTTACGATCTATGCTGGAACCAAATGACTTCAGGACTATATACCAGGCATTGATCATACCTCATTTTGATTACGCCAATGCCATCCTTCAAGGCCTGCCCCTATCCACCCTACACCCGCTGCAGCTCGCCATGAACGCTGCAGCAAGGGTCATCCATGGAGCCCCCAGAAGCGACCACGTGACACCTCTGTTGATACAATTACATTGGCTACCTATCCAGGCTAGAATCGTTTTTAAGACTCTGTTACTCACTTTTAAAGCTATTAACAAGCTCTCCCCTGAATCAATAATGGCCCTCATCCATACCATATCTCCTAATAGAGCAAGGAGATCCACAGCTACAAACACCCTAAAAGTCCCGAAAGCATTAACAGTTTGCACTTCATCTACAGCCAACAGGGCGTTTAGTATCAGCGCACCAAGATGCTGGAACGCATTACCTCCAGATATCCGGGCTATTAAGGGCCTTACGCAGTTTAGGAAAGCCCTCAAGTACCATCTTTTCAATAAGTACCTCATAGAACCCAACCTCACCCACCGAGACAGAGATGTAACCCACTAAGCAAATATATGGTTTCCCAACAACATGCCAAGAAAGATTCTCTAACCCTTAGTGGTGCATTTGTTTCTATAGAATTCATGATCATACAACCTTATGTAGCAATATTTGTAAATAGTTTACAAGCTTATGTAGCAAGTTTTTGTAAATAGTTTACCCCTGTTATCTAAGTTACTTGCCCTGTTATCTGTAAACTCATACATGTTAACTGTAATGAGCGTTTCTGTTCCATGTAAACCGCGCTGATGCTGAATAGTGCGGTATATAAGAGAATGTAAATAAATAAATAAATAATAAATTAGAGCATTGGCTAATAGCATGGCGTCACTAGTGGTGGCTCGGCGTTATCTTTGGCTACGGAATTGGGCAGCAGATAGTTCCTCCAAGTCACGTCTTAGCAAGCTTCCCTTTAAAGGCAAGCTTTTGTTCAGGGAAGACCTTGACAAGTTAGTCAAGGATTTGGGGGAATCAAAAGGAGGTCGCTTGCCAAAGGATAAGCCAAAGCCCGGCCGGGCAGTGCCGACAGCTAGGGGTCAAGACGCGGGATTTTAGGCATTTTTGTACCTCTTGGCTGGGGGGTTTCCAAAGAGGCAGGTTTTCCTCTCACGGTCAAGGGTTCAGGGGATTCTGAGGAGCGGGCAGAGGCTTCGCTAGCCCCGCTTCCTCGGGATTTCGTAAGACCCAGTGAAGCCAGGGGGGTCCAGGCTGTGGTACATCCCGCGGGATGTTGGCTTCGGGATTTTCTCTCAGCCTGGGTCCAGATAGCATACTGGAGGTCATTCGTGAGGGCTGTGCCCTCGAATTCGCCCATCCAGTGGCTGAATCATTTGTACTCTCGCCCTGCAGAACGTGGACCAAGGCAGGGGCGGTAGAAGAGACACTGTCTCATTTGCTTCAGCTGGGAGCAGTAGTTCCAGTTCCTCGAGACCACTATGGTTGTGGTCGATACTCAATTTATTTCATGGTTCCCAAAAACGACGGGTCCTGTTGACCAATTCTGGACCTCAAATGGGTAAAACGTTGCCTCCGAGTGCCTCATTTTCGTATGGAAACCTTGTGGTCAGTTATCGTGGCAGTACGAAAGGGAGAATTCCTGACGTCTCTCGATACCCCTGAAGCGTACTTGCATATTCCGATCAGACCAGATCATCAACGTTTTATAAGGTTTGCAGTGCCTCGTGGGCATTTTCAGTTCCAGGCTTTGCCTTTCGGCCTAGCAACTGTGCCACGCACCTTCACCAAGGTGATGGTGGTGGTGGTGGCGGAGGTGGCCCTTCGCAAAGAGGGAGTGTTGGTACACCCCTATCTCGACAATTGGTTGATTCGAGCAAAGTCCAAGGAAGAAAGTGTGCAAGCTACATCCAGAATGGTACAGCTCCTAGAGGACCTCGGTTGGGTGGTCAACATGGCCAAGAGCCGATTAGTACCCACTCAGGTTGTAGAATATTTGGGAGTCCGGTTCGACACGCAATGGGGTTCGGTGTTTCTGCCGGATCACCGGGCTCAAGGACTTCGTCTCTTGGTGCGCACCTTCTTGACGGCCTGGCAGTATCTTCGAGTGCTGGGAATGATGGCAGTAACTCTAGTGGTACCATGGACGAGAGTGCACACGCACCCTCTACAGAGCTCTTTGCTACACCGCTGGTCCCATCAGGAGGATTCTCTGTCCAAACAGCTGCCTTGTCCAAAGGAGGTCAGAAAGTCTCTCCTGTGGTGGCTTCTTCCAGAGAATCTGGCGGCGGGCATGCCTCTCGAGCAGCCACAGTGGGTTCCTGTCTTAACCGATGCCAGTCTGGTGGGTTAGGGAGTTCAATGCGGGGAGCTCTTTGCACAATGATGTTGGAATGCACAGGAAGCGCAGTGGTCAATCAACCATCTTGAATTGAGAGCAGAGCTCTAGCACTTCATGCTTTTGAGCCCAACCTTCGGGGTCGAGCGGTCCGAGTGTTGTCACACAATGCCTCTGTGGTGGCGTATCTTAACAAGCAAGGGGGTACAGGGAGCATGGCTTTGGCAGAGGAGGCAGCAGCCTTGTTCAGCTGGGCAGAGAGTCGGCTTCAGACTCTGTCGGCAGCGCACATTGTGGGAGTAGACAATGTGACAACAGATTCTCAGTTGGGTTCGCGTAGACCCCGGAGAATGGGAGCTTCACTCGGAGATCTTTGCGCAGATAGTCCACAGATGGGGATCTCCCATAATGGATCTGATGGCCACGTTCAGGTCAGCCAAGGCGAGTCGCTTTTTCAGCAGGAGGCGAGAAAGGATGTTCAAGGGTCTGGATGCGTTGTTACAGCATTGGCCATCGGAAGGTCTTCTATATGTCTTCCTGCTTTGGGAGATTATAGGTTGGGTGATTCAACACATAGAGGCCCATCAGGGGCGGATACTTTTAATTGCTCTGGATTGCCCTCGACGTCCTTGGTACGCCAATCTGGTGCGTCTTCTCGACGGTCAGCCTTGGCGACTTCTGATCCGGGAGGATCTTCTCCAACAGGGGCCCCTTTGAATGCCGCAAGTGGATCGGTTCTCGCTTACAGCTTGGCCCTTGAAAGGGCAAGGATAAGGAAGAAGGGTTGCTCTCGTGCGGTAATCTCTACCTTGCCTTTAGCCAGGAAACAGTCAACCTCTCTGGCTTACATTCGCATCTGGCGTATTTTTGAAGATTGGTGCACGGCGTGCAATATACGGCCAACCTCGGCCTCAATTCCGGAAATCTTGAGTTTTCTGCAGGATGGTTTTGCCACGGGGCTAGCGACCAGTTTGTTGAGGGTACAGTTGGCAGCTATCGCTATTACGGAAAGGTTCAGGGTGTGGCTCTGGGCTCTCATCCAGATGTCTTATGTTTTTTTAAGGGCGGTGTGTCGTATTTGGTCGCCCAGAAGAGTGGTGATTCCACCTTGGGATCTTAACTTGGTCTTGAGTGTGTTGACAAAAGAGCCCTTTGAACCCTTGCATCAGGCTTCATTAAAGGATTTGACCTTGAAGGCTCTTTTTGGTGGCAATCTGCTCGGCATGCCGAGTTTCCGAGTTGCAGGCTTTGTCTTGTCGGGAGCCATTTCTGACCTCCTTTAGGGATAAGGTAGTTTTGCTCCCCGTTCCATCGTTCCTGCCTAAGGTGGTTTCAGCGTTTCATGTGAACTAATCAGTCTCTTTACCAGTGTTAAGAGCTTCGGGGGAGAATGTTTCGGAGCGTAGTTTATGCTTGCTGGACATAAAGAGGGTCCTTCGTCATTATCTAAGGATGCCGGTGCCTTTTCGTATTGCGGCTTGTTTGTTCATTCTGTTTGGAGGTCCGCATAAGGGTGAAGCAGCGGCCAAGGCTTCTATTTCCAGATGGGTCCGCGAGGCGATTTCTTCAACTTATATGTTGCAAGGTCGTCAGGTTCCCTTGGGGTTGCGGGCTCATTCTACCAGAGCTCAAGCAGCTTCGTGGGCGGCGTACACGTTGGTTCCTCTGGTGGAAATTTGCAAAGCGGCTACATGGTCTTCTTTGCATTCCTTCAGTAGACATTATCGTCTGGATATCCATGTGGCAGGGGATGCCTGTTTCGGGTCGGCAGTGTTGCGGGCCGGTTTGGCAGGTCCCTCCCATTGATTTACTGCTCTGATACATTCCAGAGGTGCGGGACTGGACTGGAGGGATGATAAGGAAAGAGAAATTAGACTTACCTGCTAATTGTTGTTCATTGAGGAACTCCAGTCCAGTCCCGGATCCCACCCAGGATTTTGTTCATTCGGCTAATGCAGAGCTTTTGCGCTTTGATCAGTTCAATCAGTGAGAGGGGTAGCCGCCAGTCTTGTGCATCTCAGGCTATTTTTTTCTCACTATCCTTTCTTTCTTTTCTTTCTTTCTCTTCTTTATCCACATCTCCTTCAGCAGCGGAGGAGGAATTTTCCTCTGGTTGTGGGTTATGTTCATACTTACCTGTTGGGTTGATTGTTTAGTTAATAAATTTCAATTCATACTGTAGCTACTTATTTGTTGCTCCTCTTAGTCTGCTTTGTCAATGGGTCACTGGGAGCTGGTGGGAGGTGCCAGCAGTATATGTGCTAGTGGCTTCAGAATTCTGACATGCCCAGTCTCCAAGCTGCGGGAGGAGGTGCACTACCCAGAGGTGTGGGACTGGACTGGAGTTCCTCAAGGAACAACAATTAGCAGGTAAGTCTAATTTCTCTTTGTCGAGGGGCCAAAGCATTTTTATTTTTTCCAACCCAATGGAAGTTGGATAAAATCATACAGAAGGGATTACATAGTAGCACAGTAACATAGTAAATGATGGCAGATAAAGACCAGTATGGTCCATTTAGTTTGCCCAGCAGGGCAGTAAGAGTAGGTGCATCTGCAACTCCGTGCATGTCACCCCTCCTCATGCCTTTGTTTAAGCATGTACCCACCGCTTCGTGTAGTTCACCCCTCCCCATGCCTTTGTTTGGGCGTGTACCCACCGCTCCATGTAGGTCACCCCTATTTGTTGAGATATAAGAGAGAATTAAATTTATTGAGAGATATCTGTGTATCTGGGGGCAAAATAACTCTGAAAATGAAATTGAAATAGGATTAAAATTGGCAAGGAGGAAAAACCAGTGAAATGTCACGCAAACTTTGAAAAATGGGTCAAATGGGACCTCAGGTTCCAGAGAAATAAGCCCCTCCCCCTCCCTGCAAAAATAATTACCCATTGCATTTTTTTGTAATTTTTTTATTTTAAATTTTTATTACATTTTCAAAAAAATCATACACAAAATACAAAATCTACATTCCAGTAAGACCTCTAGACATCTCTAATGGTGAGAGACTGGAGTCTCAATGCATGGATAAAACAGTGATTCAAGGAAGTCTTGTTTAAATTTGTTTTGAATTGGGCAATATTCTGGGGATAGGGGTTGGTTCCACCTTAACCTAGTTTTATTTTATTTATTTTATTTATTTAACATTTCTTCTATACCGCGCTATTAAAATCAGCGCGGTGTACAATGAACAAAACATACTGCAATGCCTACAACAACATTGAGTTTACAAAGAACAGGGAGGATAATACATGAGATAACCGGGGAAACTATGTACAGATAACTCTATACTATATATATATATATATTTTAACTATATACAATATTCTAAACTCGATTGGATATTGTGCGTGATTCATGTGGGTGGAGCAGTTAAGGGTTATCTTGTTTGTCTAGTGGGCTATCGTGTAGCCTAACCATTTTCTGGTTGTATTATGGTGCTAAGGCATCTGGGGTATGTGGGAATCTTGGTAGATGTGTGAGTATCCAGGATAGCTTCTGAGTAACATTTTGTGAACAAATGGTGTTTCACGGCTTTTCGGAATTGTATTAGGCTCTTGATGCCACGGATTTCATGTGGAAGTGTATTCCAGTTTAGAGGGGCGAATATTGAGAAAGCTCTGTTTGACGTGGTTTTAGTACATGATGTCATCATCTTAGGAACTATTAAGGTGTTCGTAGCAGTAGATCTCCTGTTTCTATTTTCGAGGGTGCTGTGAATTAGGTTGCTGATTGGTGTGGGTGGGTAATTATTCATGGCTTTGAAGGTCAGGATTAGAGACTTATAGTGGAGACGGGCTTGTAGAGGTAGCCAGTGTAGGTCTTTCATGATGGGCATTATGTGAGCAGATCTTGGTGACCCAGAGAGGACCCTTGCAGCTGTATTCATAGCCAGACGAAGCGGATTTAAAGTTGGAACCAAACTGCTGGTATTAACCTTTATAAAGGAGGCTGAGCAGCTTTTAAGCCAGATAATGGGGGGAAAGCCAACCGTCGCTCAAGAGCTCATGGTTCAGAATTTATTTCTTTAGCTGTATTTATATACTGCCTTTCTCTGGGTCAGCAAATGCCTTGATAATTGAGTCCACAATTGGATATACGCCTATTTTTTGTTAAAATTGAGTGTTTTTTTACTTTATTTCTCTGGGTCAGGGCAGTTTACATATAACTAGAAATACAACTTACAATGAAACATTGGTATTAAACTATGTGCAGCATGCAATCAAGGAGCGTTGGCTCTTAACTATATACAGGTTACTTTACATATACAATTAATGCAGGGTGGGTGTGCATTGTTCTTCTTGTTCTTCTGGTGCGGGGTTATTCATTGGTGTGGAAGTGTTTGGTAAAGAAATGCGTGTTTAGCTTTTTGTGGAAAGTCGATGTCTGTGATATTCCTGAGCTGGTCCAGGAGTCTGTTCCATATGGAAGGTGTGTAGAGTTGGAAGGCTTATTTGCATGCCTGCTGATTTGATTTGGTTCTGATGTGTGGGATGGTGAGGGTATATCTCCAGGAACAAGCAGGAATGTAATCTTCACATATGGGTGACATCGGAACTGACGGAGCCTGCGTGGGAACGCTCCCCAGCGTCCAATAGGAAAGCTTTTGGGAGCATCCCACTGCGCCTGCGTAGCTGCCTTCCAGCCTTTCCAGCTCTTCTTCCTCAGTTCTTCATTTTCTGCAGAGCCGACAAGAAGCAATTCCTGTCACCAAAGAAAATTTGTCCTTTCTTAATTTTTGTGGTCGCGTCTGCCTTTCTGTCAACGCTGGTATCGACCCCCGTCGGTGCTTTCTTTCTTCAAAAAAAAAAACTTCTAAGAGGGAAATAAATATTTCTTTCCTTCAGGCGCATCTACGCCATCTTAGGCTTAGGACTTCCCTTTTGTCACAGACTTTTGCGGACCACTACTGCCTCGAGAGGGAGTCCTGTAGGGACAGTGCTTTCGGCAAGCGGTACTCCTTAATCTCTTTGAGGTTTAGGCAACTCCTACCCTCCGGCCCTGGTGTTGGGCTACCGTTCAGGTGTGGTCTCAGAGAAGATTCTCTCACTGTTGCTGAGGCTCTAGAGGGAGCTCTATTTTTCAGCCTGGGTTCCTGGTAGCCCAGAGCTAGGGAGTCACCCATATGTGAGGACTGACTTCCTGCTTGGTCCAGGAGAAAGAGTAGTTACTCACCTGTAACAGGTGTTCTCCAGGAGCAGCAGGAATCGGTCCTCACGACCCTCCCTCCTCCCCTTGGAGTTGCAGTTGTATATAGTTCATTTTCTTTTTGTGCTGTCTTTTAGCTATGTCATTAGACTGAGCAAGATGGCACCTTTGGGCGGGAAGGGGACCGCGCATGCGTGCCTGCATTCCCAAAGGCTTTCTTTTAAAGCTGGGGAAATGCTCCGCATGGGGGCTCTGTTGACGCCGACGTCACCCATATGTGAGGACTGATTCCTGCTGCTCCTGGAGAACACCTGTTACAGGTGAGTAACTACTCTGACTGGATCATCAACTGTCAAAATGTCCACTTTGTAGGAAGATAAATTGGAAGACTGGGCATCAAAATGGCAGATGAAATTTAATGTGGACAAGTGCAAAGTTATGCACCTAGGGAAGAACAACCCAAACTATGGTTACACGATGCAAGGTTCCACATTAGGAACCACCACCCAGGAAAAAGATTTAGGCATCTTCGTGGATAACACGTTAAAACCCTCAGCCCAGTGTGCAGCGGCGGCCAAGAGAGCAAATAGAATGCTAGGTATTATAAGGAAAGGAATGGAAAATAAAACAAAGGATATTATAATGCCCCTATATCGTTCCATGGTGAGACCGCACCTTGAATATTGTGTGCAATTCTGGTCATCGTATCTTAAAAAGGATATAGCGATATTAAAAAAGGTTCAGAGAAGAGCCACCAAAATGGTAAAGGGGATGGAAGGATACCCCTATGAAGAAAGACTAAAAAGATTAGGGCTCTTTAACCTGGAAAAGTGACGGCTAAGGGGAGATATGATAGAAGTCTATAAATTAATGAATGGAGTGGAAAGGGTAAACGTAGATCGATTGTTTACGTTATCAGAATATAGAAAGACTAGGGCAGCGTTTTTCAACCACTGTGCCGCGGCACACTAGTGTGCCGTGAGATATTGTCTGGTGTGCCGTGGGAAAAATTCCAATTTCATCCGTAACATGTGGCCTCGGCTCACAAATTAGGGTTGCCAACCGGCTGGTTTTCAGCTGGCCTGGCCGGTTTTTCCATGGCCAGGCCGGCTGCCAGCACAGTTGTAAAACCGGCCATTGAAAAGCCGGTTTTTTGCTCTGGCCGCAAGATCGGGAGCGGCCAGAGCAAAAACCCGGCTTTTGTGCCGAAGTCCGCGGCGCGAACGCGATCGCGATTCCCTATAGCAGTGCAGCCGCTGGTTCTGCTTTGTACAGAGCAGCGGCTGCATTACACTTACATTGAAAAGTAAAGAGAAACTGTGTCAGGAGCCCTCCGATCATGCTGAGCCCGAGGAAGTGATGTCATGGGGGCGGGCTCCTCACAGGCTGTCTTTCCTTTTCAAATTAACTTTAGCTGCAATAAAGTTAATTTGAAAAGGAAAGACAGCCTGTGAGGAGCCCGCCCCCATGACATCACTTCCTCGGGCTCTGCGATGACCGGAGGGCTCCTGACACAGTTTCTCTTTACTTTTCAATGTAAGTGTAGTGCAGCCGCTGCTCTGTACAAAGCAGAAGCAGCGGCTTGGGCAGAGGGTGTGTGTGTGTGTGTGTGAGTGAACCAGCAAGGGGGGGGGAGTGTGAGTGAACCAGCAAGGGGGGGGAGTGTGAGTTAACCAGCAGTGGAGGGGGGGGGGTGTGAGTGAACCAGCAAGGGGGGGGGGCGATGGTGTGAGTGAACCAGCAGGGGAGGGGGGGTAAGTGAGTAAGTGACAGGGGGGTGGGTGAGTGAACCAGCAGTGGAGGGGGGGGGGTGGTGTGAGTGAACCAGCAGGGGAGGGGGGTTGGTGTGAGTGTTTGATTCCTATTCAAGAGAATTACTTTATATATAGTCAATATAGGCACAGAGGTAAATTTTTTTAACATTTTCTAATGGTGGTGTGCCTCGTGATTTTTTTCATGAAAAAAGTGTGCCTTTGCACAAAAAAGGTTGAAAAACACTGGACTAGGGGACATGCAATGAAGCTACAGGGTAAACTATTTAAGACTAATAAAAGAAAATATTTTTTCACTCGACGTGTAATCAAACTCTGGAATTTGTTACCGGAGGTTGTAGTAAAGGCTGTTAGTGTAGCTGGGTTTAAAAAAGGTTTGGACAAGTTCCTGGAGGAAAGGTCCATAAACCATTATTAAGAAGGGACCCAGGATATCAGTGCTTGACCCAGTACAAGCATTGCGGAACCTGTGTCTTTTGGGGAAACTGCTAGGTACGTATGACCTAGATTGGCCACTGTTGGAAACAGGATACTGGGCTTGATGGACCTTGGTCTGACCCAGTATGTCATATCTTATGTTCTTATGTAAGATGACAAAGAGAGGTCTACAGAATCGAACTGCAAAGCTAGGCACCCTCTTTGCCTCCGATGCAGTATCTTCAGCATCAGTGTCATCGAGAGCTTCATCTTCCTCCCAAGGATCTCAGGTATCGAAACGTAAGTCTTCATCGAAGACTGGCCGGCCCTCCAAGGGTAGATCTCCTTCTAAGCATCACGATGCCTCTGGCATTGCCCTAGAGGAGGACATAACGGTCAAACAACCCTAGTGGGAGGACCTTTCCTACAAAGCCTTAGTGGGGTCCCAGGTTGCTCCCGAGGCCTCCACCTCTGGAGAGCTCCTGGTGCTATGCTCACTGATCGTGGCACGCAGTTCTGGTACCGATACTCAAGCATCGGCAAGCTCCATGGATCAACGTATCCTGGCCATCGAGCGGCCTTACTGGCGGCTTCAGTACCATTAAAACCTTTACAGTCGATTCCGCAGGCATCGGTACCAGCTCCAGTACCAACACAACCTGCATTGACTTTTTTGCTGCTTACCATGCTACCGCCCATGCCGGCCCTCAAATCCGTTTCCGGTACCGAGGTTCTGTCACCGCAAGCCTCAGCTACCAGTTTTGATTGGTACTGAGTACGTGCATAGCAGGAGCACCCTGCCCATCAATACTTTGAGTCTTCTGATTCCGATTCGTCGGATGATGAGTCGGCCGATACCCGGGACATGAGAACTATCCCGGAAGACCCATCTCCGTCTCCACAACGTGGCATGTCCCCTCCAGAGGACATGTCTTTTCAAAACTTTATTCGCGATGTTGCTCAGGGTCTGTCCATAACAGTGACATTGGAGAAAGAGCCTAGGGCCGAAGAACTTGGAATTCTTCAATATTCTACAGCCCCGAAGGAAGCTGCTATGCTCCCTATACATCACATACTTCACGACCTTATGCTTTGTATGTGGGAGACACCCCTTACTATCTCTCTACATACCCGGTGACTCAATATCATGTGCTGGGTACCGAAGTGTCCCGGTTTACAAAAGACGCTATTGCCGTACCATTCCATAGTGGTGGAATCGGCAGTGCGTCGAATAAAGAATGCTAAGACACATTCCTCAAACCCTCCAGGTAGGGAATCGAGAACCCTCAATGCCTTTGGTCAACGTTGTTTTCAAGCATCCATGTTATCGGCCAGGATCATTTCCTACATATTCTATATGGGTATGTTCCTTAGAGAGGTGGCAAAGGATTTGGAGTTAATGGCTCCTCTTCTCCCCGATGACAAGAGAGCAGATTCTCTCACCCTTGTAAAGCATGCTCAGAATGTTTCAAAGTTTGTTAACAGGGCAACTTTTGACTGTTTTGAGTGCTTCAGCACAACTTCATCCATCTGCATCTGTGCACGCAGGATTGCTTGGCTCCAAGCATCGTATCTTGAACAATGGGTTCAAGATAGGCTGGGTAATATCCCTTGCACTGGTGAAAACCTTTTTAGCAAGGATTGGCAGGACAAAGCCTCTCAGTTGGAATCCGAGAACACCACTCTTAATAGGCTAGCTAGATCTACTGCCAACCCAGCTAGGAAAAAAGCAGCAAAGAAAGCTTTTTTCAATAAGATGAAGAAGTGCTATTCTTCTTACACCCCTGCTGTACAGTGTCAACACCATGCTCTTCAGAAGGGGCAGCAGCCATCAAAGCAGCAAAAGAAGGCTCAGACTCCTAAGTCACAACCACCTCAGTAGACCCATCCTCCTCAGGGTCTTTGACTCCTTTCTGGAGAAGATAGCTGTTCTGCCTCTAAAGATTCTAGATCCCGTTCACATCCCTGGCAGACTCTGTCACTTTGCCCACAGGTGGCATCTTTATCACATCGGTGTAGTGGACACTGTCCATAGTACGGGAGGGGGTACAAGCTTCATCTACGAAGTCTATCTCCCTGGACTCTTCCAAGAGAGTTCTGCTCTCAGCCCCCTTTCACTGCTCTGTTGCTGCAAGAGGTCACCTCCCTTCTCTCACAGTGTGCAATAGAGGAGTTTCCACTATCCCAGCAGGGAATGGACTTTTATTCTCCATACTTCCTCATTCTGAAGAAAACAGGAGGGTACATGCCCATTCTGGACCTCAGAGAACTGAACAAGTACCTACTATGGGAGAAGTTCAAAATGATCTCCCTAGGGGCCCTTCTCTCCTAACTCCAGAGCCAGGATTGACTCTGTTCTCTAAATCTAAAGGAGGCATTTACTCACATACTTATTCACTCACAGCACTGAAAGTTCCTTCGTTTCATGTTCCAAAGGAGACATTATCAATACGGAGTCCTGCCTTTCGGCCTCGCCTCTGCCCCAAAAGTACATAAGAACATAAGAGCATAAGATATGCCATACTGGGTCAGACCAAGGTCCATCAAGCCCAGTATCCTGTTTCCAACAGTGGCCAATCTAGGTCATACGTACCTAGCAGTTTCCCCAAAAGACACAGGTTCTGCAATGCTTGTACTAGGCCAAGCATTGATATCCTGAGTCCCTTCTTAATAATGGTTTATGGACCTTTCCTCCAGGAACTTGTCCAAACCTTTTTTAAACCCAGCTACACTAACAGCCTTTACTACATCCTCTGGTAACAAATTCCAGAGTTTGATTACACGTTGAGTGAAAAAATATTTTCTTTTATTAATCTTAAATAGTTTACCCTGTAGCTTCATTGCATGTCCCCTAGTCGTCACAAAATGCATGGCGGTAGTAGCCACATTCCTAAGGACTCTCGGGATATTTGTTTTCCCTTACTTAGACAACTCGCTCATTCGAGCAAATATCTTTCTAGAGGCCAGTATTTCCCTCTCGCGTACCATGCAGGTGCTGCAACCTTTGGAATTTGTAACAAATCTTCCAAAGTCCCAACTCGTCCCCTCTCAGGGTTTATAGGGGCTCTCCTAGAGACTCAGCAATCAAAGGCATTTCTGCCCCAACTCTGCTGCGCTCGACTCAATCAGTTAACATCTCAGGCATACCTCAAGAACTGTCTCACTGCTCAAGAAAATGCTACAACTTCTAGCTCATATGGCATCAACAGTCCATGTTGTTCCATAGCTCGTCTACATATGTGTGCAGCTCAATGGATTCTGGCTTCTCAGTGGTCTCAGCCATCGGGTCGTCTGGGAGACAAAATAATGGTCTCTACCCACCTAATCTTGTCTCTCCAGTGGTGGCAATCCCCAGAAAGCCTCCTGGTAGGGTCACCTTTTCAGATGCCAGCACATCAATGTACGAAGGATGCGTCTAAATTGGGCTGGGGCACTCATCTGGACAATCTCTCTATTCAGGGGCTCTGGTCTCATCAGGAGACAACTTCACATAAATCTGCTGGAGCTCAGAGCCATTTACAGTGCTCTCAAAGTGTTCCAGGACCATCTTCGATTCCGCACAGTTCTAGTCCAGACGGACAATCAGGTAGCCATGTTCTACTTGAACAAAACAGGATGGAACATACTTCATAGATGATAGAGGGATAAAAGGGGCAGTAAGAGGGGACAAGGCTATAGCGGAGAGATTGAATGGCGACTTTGCTTCGGTCTTTACTGAGGAAGATGTAGGGATGTTATCTGTGACTGAAGTGGTATTTAAAGGTGATACTGCAGAAGAATTGAAAGAAATATTGCTACGCCGGGAAGATATATTACAACTATTGGATAAACTGAAGAGTAGCAAATCACTTGGACTGGATGGTATACATCCAAGGGTGCTGAAAGAACTGAAATATGAGATTGCAGACCTGCTATTAGTAATCTGTGAACTATCATTAAAATCATCTGTAATACCGGAAGATTGGAGGATCGCCAATGTAACGCCAATTTTTAAAAAGGGTTCCAGGGGTGAAACGGGAAACTACAGACCGGTGAGCTTGACGTCAGTACTGGGAAAAATGGTAGAAACCATCATAAAGAACAAAATATCTCCAGGAACAAGCAGGAATGAGTCTTCACATATGGGTATCGTCGGTACCGACGGAGCCTGCGCGGGAACGCTCCCCAGCGTCCAGTAAGAAAGCTTTTGGGAGCATCCCACAGCGCCTGCGCGCTGCCTTCCCGCCTTTCCCAACCGCTTCTCTCCAGTTCTTCTTTTCCACGGAGCCAGCAGGTCGTGTTCCTGTCACCGCAGAAGAAGTTCTTTATTTTTTCTTTGTTCTTTTGTGTCGCGTCTGCCTTCTTCAACGTCGGACCGGTACCGCCGGTCTTTTCTTTTCTTTCTTTAAAAAAAAAAAAAACTTATACTTTCTTCACTGTGCTTTTTCAGTTTTTGGGCCTTAGGCCTAAAAATTTTCTCCTCATGGAGAAGCCCGCCTCCAGGTTTAAAAAGTGCACGAAATGTGGCGGTACTATTTCTTTCACCGACACCCATGATTGGTGTCTAAAATGTTTGGGTCCTGACCATTCCATCACGGATTGTATGTCCTGTACCATGATGTCTAAAAGAGGTCGGCAGAACCGAGCAGCCAAGCTCAGTACCCTGTTTCCCTCTGATGCAGCTTCGGTGGCATCGACGTCTTCCAGGGCTGCTTCTTCCTCCCATGGATCTCAGGTAACTAAGCATAAATCTGGCCGGTCCTCGAAGGGCAAATCTCCCTCTAAGCATTGAGATGCCTCCGGGCTTGTCCTCGAGGACTCCGCACCGGCAAAATTACCCCGGCGGGAAGTTCCGGCTTCCAAAGCATTGTCTATGGGGTCACAGGTTGACATCGATGGCTCGGCCTCGACCAATCACCTGTTGCCGTGTTCTGGGGTAACGGTGGCTCCCACTGGTACCGACATCCAGACTTTGGTGGCGTCGATGGATCAGAAGATTCTGACCATGCAGCGCCCCCTGACGGCATTCATGCAAGCTGCGACGCCTCCGGTACCACAACAATCCCCGTTGCCAGTACCGGCTCTGGCACCGGCATCATTCCCGGTGCCGGTACCGGTACCGGTTGCATCGACATCGGCTTCGGTGTCGACTGCAACGGTACCCTGTCCTATGATGCCCATCGGTACCGAACCGGTACCAGTTACTCCCGATGTCGATCCCACTCGGTACGCATATCGGGCTTTACAGGAGCATCCAGACAGGCGATACTTCGATTCCTCCGAAGACTCTGAGGAGTCTGAAGGATCTGTGGAGGCATCGATACTTCTTCCTCAGGAGTCTTCTCCTCCTAAACAAAGAATGTCTCCTCCAGAAGACTTGTCTTTTCAAGACTTCATTAGGGAAGTGGCTAGAGGCCTCTCCATCACAGTGGCCCCTGAGTCAGAGCCTAGAGCGAAGCAGCTGGATATTTTACAATATCCTAAAGCTCCTAAAGAGGCAGCTACTTTACCTATTCATGAGATTTTGTATGATCTCATGTTGAGCATGTGGGAGACACCTCTTACCACCTCTCCTCATTCTCGCAGGTTAGACACCATGTATCGTGTCCCTCCTTGTCCTGGCTTTCATAAGACTCAGCTTCCTCACCACTCTATTGTGGTAGAGTCTGCCATGAGAAAGATAAAGAGTACAAAAAGACACTCATCTAATCCTCCAGGATGTGAATGCAGGACCCTAGATGCGTTTGGCCATAGGGTTTTTCAAGCTTCTATGCTAGCTGCCAGAATCAACTCCTATAGTCTCTATATAGGGATGTTTCTAAAAGAAGTCACAGATCATCTGCAGACTTTAACCCCTTTTATTTCAGAAGATAAAAGGCAGGAGTTTCTCACTTGGCTCAAACATGCCCAGGATGTTTCCAAATTTTCCAACCTGTGCAGCCTTTGACTCTTGTGAGTGTGTAAGCAGAGCCTTGGCTATTGCCATAGGTGCACGCAGAATTTTATTTATTTATTTATTTATTTATTTACATTCTCTTATATACCGCGCTATTCTGCATCAGTGCGGTTTACATTGAACAAACTGAAATTACATTGAACAGGACATTATAACTTGGAGATAACTATTTTACAGGGAACATGGGCTATGGAGGGTTAAGTGGCTTGCCCAAGACCACAAGGAGCACCTGTGGGACTAGAAACCCCAGTCCTTCCAGCCCAAGGTTGCTGTCCTCTAGTGGGATTTGAACCCCCGACCTTCCGGCCTGAAGTACCTTGCCCCAACCACTAGGCCACTCCTCCACTCCAAGAATTGCTTGGCTACAAGCTTCTGATTTGGAACTCTGGGTCCAAGATGAATTAGGAAATCTTCCTTGTACAGGTGAAAACCTTTTTGGCAAGGATTGGCAAGCAAAGGCCACTCAGATGGATGCTGAGAACTCCGCTTTGGATCGACTTTCAAAGTCCACCTCTGCTCCTGCTAAGAAAAGATTGTTCAAAAGACATCTTTTTCTAAAAAGGGAAGATACTATCCTGCTTATGGTCAGCAGGCATCTTCTGCAGGTCGTTTTGCTGCAAAACGTCAGCAACCACCTAAACAGGCCAAGTCAAAGGCTGCTAGGCCTTCCACGGCCCAGCAGCCTCAGCCTCCTCAGGGCCTTTGACTTGCAACTAGAGAACTTAGCCTTTCTAGCCCTGGAAGAACCAGAGCCCCTCACCATTCCAGGAAGGTTGGCTTACTTTGCTCCCAGATGGGAACAAATCACAGCAGAGCAATGGACCCTCTCCATCATAAGGGAAGGGTACAAGCTTCATTTCTTAAGCCTTCCTCCTCGCACCATGTTGCAACAGTTCAATTCTCCAACATCTCTCCTCAACCTTCTTGGTCAGGAGATTGCCACCCTTCTTGCCCAAGGGGCAATAGAAGAAGTACCTCTTCTTCAACAGGGCTCAGGGTTCTACTCCCCTTATTTTCTTATCCCAAAAAAAACAGGGGGCTACAGACCCATATTAGATCTCAGAGAATTGAACAAGTTTCTATTCAAGGAGAAATTCAAGATGATTTCTCTCGGTGCTCTGCTTCAATACCTTCAGAGTCAGGACTGGCTTTGTTCTCTAGATCTCAAGGATGCGTACACCCATGTCCTCATCCATCCAACACACAGAAGGTTCCTTCGGTTCCTTTTTCAAGGAAAGCACTACCAATACAGGGTGCTTCCTTTCGGTCTGGCCTCTGCACCAAGGGTGTTCACGAAATGCATGGCAGTAGTAGCTGCATTTCTACGCACTCTAGGAATATTCGTTTTCCCATACCTGGACGACTGGCTCATTCGAGCTCCATCCCAGTCAGAGGCCCAGAATTGTCTAATCTGCACTTTCAGTATTTGGGACTGGTAATAAACATCCCAAAATCAAATCTCACCCCTACTCAGTCTCTGGAGTTTATAGGGGCCTTGCTGGATACCACAACTGCAAGGGCCTATCTTCCTCAGGCCCGTTGCCTACGCTTGGTGCAGTTAGCCTCCCAGATACAGTTAAAGGCCCATTTAACTGCTCGAGAGATGTTACAACTCTTAGGCCACATGGCATCCACCATGCACGTGGTTCCATATGCTCGCCTTCACATGAGGGCAGCTCAATGGACTTTGTCCACCCAATGGACTCAGGCATCAGGTTGCCTGTCAGACAAAATAGCAAACTCCAGTCGCCTTTTTTGGTCTCTCCAGTGGTGGAAGTCCTCTCCAAATCTGTTGCTGGGGTCCCCTTTTCAGCAATCACTACCCCAAGCAACTCTTACAACAGATGCTTCTCCAATGGGTTGGGGAGCTCATCTGCAGGATCTCTCCACCCAGGGCATCTGGTCTCCACAGGAGACTTCTCTACATATCAATTTCTTGGAACTCAGAGCAATATTCTTAGCTCTGAGTGTTCCGTTCCCTGCTCAGCTACAGGACAGTCCTCATCCATACGGACAACCAAGTAGCCATGTTCTATGTAAACAAGCAGGGCGGGACTGGCGCTCTCTCGCTTTGCAGTGAAGCTTTGCGACTGTGGGCCTTCGCCAGAGAACATCACATTCATCTTCTGGCAGTATATCTTCCAGGCGTTCAAAACTCTTGGGCAGACAGACTCAGTCAAGTTCTGCTTCCACACGAGTGGTCCCTCCACATGGACCAGGTAGCCAGGATTTTTCAAATTTGGGGAACCCCGGACATAGACCTCTTTGCAAGTCCGTGGAATGCCAAACTTCCCCGGTTCTGTTCCAGAATTCCGTGTCAGGGAGTAAAGGCCAAGGATGCCTTCCTCCTTCACTGGGGTCAAGACTTCCTTTATGCCTTTCCACCCATTCCCCTAATTCCCAAAACACTATTCAAGCTTCAGAGAGATTGAGGGACCATGATCCTCATAGCACCACATTGGCCATGCCAAGTGTGGTATCCTCTACTTCTGCATCTCTCTCAAGCTCCCTCCCTGGACTTGGGCTCTGCCCCAGGCCTTCTATCCCAGGAGGAGGGAACGTTGTGGCACCCAAACCCCCAGTCTCTTCATCTCAGGGCTTGGTTGCTGAAGGCCTAGACCTTCAAGGTTTTCATCTCTCTCAGCAAGTCAGAGATATTATTCATGCCTCTAGAAAGCCTTCTACTAGACGTTCCTGTGCTTTCAAATGGAAAAGATTTACCATTTGGTGTTCAGAGAAGGGTCTTAACCCTCTTGCAATACCTTTGAATTCTTTACTAGAGTATCTCCTGCATTTATCCCATGCAGGTCTTAAAACGAATTCAGTAAGAGTCCATTTGAGTGCTATTGCAGCATCCCTCAAGCCTCCCAATGGACAGCCTATTTCCTCTCATCCTCTTATAACAAGATTCATGAGAGGCCTTCTTCTAACTAAACCTTCCATTAGACCACCTCCAGTGGCATGGGACTTAAACCTGGTTCTTGGCCAGCTTATGAAGCCACCCTTTGAACCTTTAGCCACCACCTCCTTGAAATTTCTTTCTTGGAAAGTTATCTTTCTCATTGCAGTCACCTCAGCACGCCGCATCAGTGAATTGCAAGCGTTGGTGGCTAATCCACCTTATACAAGGTTCCATCATGATAAGGTAGTCCTCAGGACCAATCCACACTTTATGCCCAAAGTGGTCTCGCCTTTTCATCTAAACCAAGAGGTATATTTACCTGTCTTTTTTCCAGGACCTCATGCATCAAGTGCTGAGAGGAGTCTTCATACCTTGGATTGTAAGAGAGCTCTTGCTTTTTACTTACAAAGAACACAGCAACATAGAAACATAGAAACATGATGACAGAAAAAGACCACAAGGCCCATCTAGCAACATAAAAAGTCTTCTCAACTCTTTGTTGCTTTTGATCCTTCTCATTTAGGATTTCCAGTTTCTAAGAGAACACTGTCCAACTGGATTGCTCAGTGTATTTCTTTCGCCTACCAGAGTAGGAACCTTTCTTTGGAGGGCCATGTCACAGCTCACAATGTGAGAGCCATGGCAGCCTCAATGGCTCATCTAAACTCTGTGTCCATCGACCAAATCTGTCGAGCGGCCACCTGGGCCTCGGTTCATACCTTCACAGCCCATTACTATTTGGACAAGGACTCCCGCCGGGATGCCTCGTTTGGTAAGGCTGTTCTCAAACACATGTTCCATTCCTAATCAACTCCTACCCACCTACCCTGGTTGGATGCCAGAGATCCATGGGGGGAGGTAGAGTCCTTTTCAAGGACACACAACCTGGGGTCTTCCCCTGGCATCTGCAGCTAGGGAGTCCCCATCTTCAGCTAGGGAGTCCACCATCTTCTTCCCCTGATCGGGGAAAGCAACGCCGCCAGGCCATCCGGCCTGCTTGTGAAACCCCTCCAGCCCAGTCGGGGCTGTGCGAGGGGGAGGAGCAGCAGCAGCGGACCACATAAAGGGAGCCGCCGACGGCGGGAAAGCCTCTCCACCTCTCCACCATCTTCTTCCCCTGATCGGGGAAAGCAACGCCGCCAGGCCATCCGGCCTGCTTGTGAAACCCCTCCAGCCCAGTCGGGGCTGTGCGAGGGGGAGGAGCAGCAGCAGCGGACCACATAAAGGGAGCCGCCGACGGCGGGAAAGCCTCTCCACCTCTCCACCATCTTCTTCCCCTGATCGGGGAAAGCAACGCCGCCAGGCCATCCGGCCTGCTTGTGAAACCCCTCCAGCCCAGTCGGGGCTGTGCGAGGGGGAGGAGCAGCAGCAGCGGACCACATAAAGGGAGCCGCCGACGGCGGGAAAGCCTCTCCACCTCTCCACCATCTTCTTCCCCTGATCGGGGAAAGCAACGCCGCCAGGCCATCCGGCCTGCTTGTGAAACCCCTCCAGCCCAGTCGGGGCTGTGCGAGGGGGAGGAGCAGCAGCAGCGGACCACATAAAGGGAGCCGCCGACGGCGGGAAAGCCTCTCCACCTCTCCACCATCTTCTTCCCCTGATCGGGGAAAGCAACGCCGCCAGGCCATCCGGCCTGCTTGTGAAACCCCTCCAGCCCAGTCGGGGCTGTGCGAGGGGGAGGAGCAGCAGCAGCGGACCACATAAAGGGAGCCGCCGACGGCGGGAAAGCCTCTCCACCTCTCCACCATCTTCTTCCCCTGATCGGGGAAAGCAACGCCGCCAGGCCATCCGGCCTGCTTGTGAAACCCCTCCAGCCCAGTCGGGGCTGTGCGAGGGGGAGGAGCAGCAGCAGCGGACCACATAAAGGGAGCCGCCGACGGCGGGAAAGCCTCTCCACCTCTCCACCATCTTCTTCCCCTGATCGGGGAAAGCAACGCCGCCAGGCCATCCGGCCTGCTTGTGAAACCCCTCCAGCCCAGTCGGGGCTGTGCGAGGGGGAGGAGCAGCAGCAGCGGACCACATAAAGGGAGCCGCCGACAGGCGGGCCCGCGCCTGGTCGGGCCCGCGCCTGAGGGCCTCGCCAGAGGGCCCTTTGGCGTGGCCCTTAGGCGGGGACTGAGAGAAGGAGCACCAGAAGAACTCTTGCCATCAGCGGCACCTATCCTCAGTCGGGAATTGAGCCTCTGGCAATAAGGTAACAGCACCAGCCTCACTCACCCAATTCGGAGCTACTTGTATGGACTTTTAAGGGATACCATTGCAAATAGTGATCATTGTGAGATACTGCTACCTATGATAACTACCCCTATTACACTGTTACTATGGGATACTGTTGCCAATAGTAATTATTGTGAGATACTGTTGCCAAGTATTGATTATTGTGAGCAGCTATTTCAGCAGTAATTATTGTAAGATAATCTTGCCAGTAGTAATTTATTGTGAGACACTGTTGTGAGTATTGATCATGGTGAGATACATTTGCCAGCAGCAATCATTGTAAGATACTCTTGCCAGTAGAAATCATTGTGAGATAATGTTACCAGTGATGATCATTGTGAGTTACTATTGCTAGTAATATTTACCCACGGCAATCAGTAGTAATTACCGCTTCCTGCATTGCTATTACAAGACACTGTTGCCAGTAGTAAATACCCTTCACTGTTGTCAGTAGTAAATACTCTTCTTGCAGCTTGTGATACTATTAACAATAATAATTTCCCTCCCTCCAACTACATACCTCCAACTACTTCCCTCCCACTCTACCCATTACCTCATAAAATGAACAAAATGTCTCCTACTAAGATTACAAATCTCCTTTTCACTCTCTTTTTAATAACCCTCCTAACTCAACACATATACACTTACAAAACCAACCAAAGTCCACACAATAACATCCCAATCATCTACAATCATAACCGGAACCCTTATAATAATTTCCCAATCACGTACAATCAATACCAGAACCCAATATATAGCTCTACATACACAAACTCTCATAATCACCACTCGCGCCACACTTCACACAAACGCCATCACCGCCTCATCCAAATAAAGCAACAACCCATAAGTGATAAATTGACCAAAATGACAATACAAACATCAAATTACAACTCATCCTAATAAACATACGATCCATAAGAAACAAAATACCTATAATTAATGACATAATTAACGATACATCCCCTGACATTATCTGCATTACTGAAACATGGCTCTCACCTACAGACACTATACTACTAAACCAGCTAACCACATATCAATATGACATTTTCAATTGCCAAAGGAATATAAAAAGAGGAGGGGGTGTAATGATTCTCACCAAAAATTACCTAAAATTCACCCTAACAAACCTAAATAATATAGATGGAATAGACATCGTTAACATAGAAAATAAAACCATGGCTCTCACCCTCATCTACAGACCCCCATCATCCGATCAGAAAAACCTCACCCCTATCCTAGAACTTGCATGTACAGCATCACAAAGCAAACCACTTTTACTCCTTGGGGACTTGAACCTTCCATCACTGAACCATTCACAATCAGATAACTTCATAGACACTATGTCACAAATGGGGTTCACACAGATAATACATGCCCCTACGCACAAAAAAGGTAACATACTTGATGTAATTTTCCTCCCAGCCACACTCTACAATCACTTACTACATACCACTCTGAGTATAACTGAAGTACCCTGGTCAGACCATCATCTAATCACAATCCAGCTACCAGCACAAATCCCAAAAAACAATGGGAGCACAACTCCACATACATCACGCTTCGCACGCTTTGACAAAGACACATTCCTCGATAAAGTACTACCTGAACTAGACACAAGCTCACCAGACATCAACTCAACCATAACACATTGGAATCTAACCATTCAAAAAGCAGCTGCCCACACACAAGTCTTACACAAACAAACAAAAAGACAGAAAAATGGTTCACAAAAGAGCTGACAAAACTAAAAAAACAACTGAGGAAACAAGAAAAGAGATGGAGAAAACTAAAATCTGATGAAAACAAATCCCAATACATGCTCTTACTTATGGAATACAAAAACGCAATTAACAAATCAAAAAGAGACTACCACTCCAAAGTAATAAATTCTTCCATCAACCGCCCAAGGGAGCTATTCGCGATAGTAAAAACTTTAACCAAAACTAACAACACCGAACCTAAACAACAAGCAATAAATATACAAACACTAGCAAAACATTTTGCGGAAAAACTAAAAAACAAAACCACTACCTCAACTCCTGTATTATCAAACACAAAAATCTCACATGAATGGACAAGTTTCCAATTGGTAGAACAAAAACAACTCCTCAAAATCATAACTATGATAAACACCACCACTTCCCCACTCGATCCATGCCCTGTGTCATGGATTAAGTGTGCAAAAGCTGAATTGGTGGTAAATATACAATACATCGTTAACCAATCCCTTTCACAGGGCATCATGCCTGATGCCCTAAAACTCACAACACTCCGACCAATAATAAAGAATAATAAGCTCGACTCAAATGACCCGAATTCATACAGACCCATAGCCAGCATTCCATTCATAGCCAAAATAATAGAGAAAACAATTCAAATTCAGTTACAAGAACACATTGATGAACACAAACCTCTTGACTCACACCAATTTGGTTTCCGCCCATTCCATGGAGTAGAAACCCTCCTAATCACCCTTATGGACTTCCTCATCAAGGGCACTGATGGCAAACATCAAGGCTTCTTACTCCTTTTTATAGATATCTCTGCCGCCTTTGATAACATTAATCACACGACACTGATCAACAGATTAGAAAACCTAGGTATAGGCGGGATTGTCCTTAACTGGTTCAAATCCTATATTTCACATAGATTAATACGAGTCCAAATTGACCAACAAGCATCAGAAACATTCCCTCAAGGACAGGGAATACCCCAAGGATCAGCCCTTTCGGCCCTCTTATTTAACTTGTACCTGCAACCGATAACAGACATATTTAAAAAACACAGGATTAACCATTTTATATATGCCGATGACATCATGTTAGCTATCCCCATAAATGCTAAAAACCCTACATATGACTCGCTATCCAAATGCATGGCTGAGACCTCCTCCTGGATGGAAACTAACCACCTTAGCATAAACCTCAAAAAAACTGAGGCAATGTTTGTGACAAGACCACCCACGACTGAGAACTCATACCCAGAAACAATCACAATCAACAAAACCTCCATACCCGTCAGAAAACAGGTAAAATACTTAGGAGTAATAATAGACCACACCCTCACCATGCTACCTCACATAAAACAAATAGTAAAAACCATCTTCTATAAACTCAAAACTATTCAGCACCTAAGGCCACTTCTTGAAACACAAGACTTTAGATCCGTAGTAAGTACACTGATCACCCCGCACTTCGACTATTGCAATAGTCTCCTAATAGGCCTCCCCCAAAAGAGCATATACCTTCTCCAAAGAGCACAAAACATCTGTGCAAAGGTAATCTCTAAAGCTCGCCTAACTGACCACGTGACCCCAATACTACTGGAACTCCACTGGCTCCCTATAAACAGCCGAATCAAATATAAGATTATCCTAACAACCTATAAACTTATAAATGACATAACCCCTTCACACCTATCCACATTACTCCAATCTCCAACATCGACAAGGACCCTCAGACAGAACGCGGCCCACTCCCTCATCACACCAAAAGCCATCCGTAAAACTAAGAATTCCACTAGCTCCAGAGCATACTCATTCACTGCCCCTACACTCTGGAACGACCTCCCTATTGAACTTCGCACCATAAGAGACCTCACCCAATTCAGAAAAGAATTAAAGACCTACCTATTCACTGAACACTTCGAAATCCCCTATTCCCCCAAGACCAGCTCCACAACAAACATGGTCACACATACACAGACTCCCTTAATCCCCTAACCCAACAATGTATCCACAAGACTTTCCCCCCTCCCTCACACCTGAAGACGAAAAAAGGAACTAAATTCCAGCACCTACACCAATTCCTGCCCCACACACCACACACACCACACACTGTAAATATTCATTTGTATAAAGTTTAATATGTTTGCTTTAATACCTATAAATGGTATATTTACTGTTTAATGTAAATAGTTGATTTCTATTGTTCTATGTTCTATGTTCTATGTAAAATGTATACAAACTGTGTACATGACTGTTGACTTGTTATATGTAAACCGCCCTTGATCTCTGGAAGGGGCGGTATAAAAGAAATAGTTAAATAAATAAATAAAAAAATATGTGAAGACTCATTCCTGCTTGTTCCTGGAGATAGCACAGTTACTTACCTGTAACAGGTGATCTCTGGGAACAGCAGGAATGTCTTCACAACCCACCCACCTCCCCTGGAGTTGTATCTCTCTATCTATCTTTCCTTTCCTCTCTCTCTCTTTGTCTCAGCTTTAAAACTCGAACTGGAGAGAGGCGGTTGGGAAAGGCGGGAAGGCAGCCCGTAGGCGCTGTGGGATGCTCCCAAAAGCTTTCTTACTGGACACTGGGGAGCGTTCCCGCGCAGGCTCCGTCGGTACCGATGATACCCATATGTGAAGACTTATTCCTGCTGTTCCCAGAGATCACCTGTTACAGGTAAGTAACTGTGCTTACTCAGCATGTAGATAGTCATGGCCTAAAGCGAGACAGCCAACATGGCTTTAGACAAGGAAGATCTTGTCTTACTAATCTGTTATTTTTTTTGAAGGCATGAATAAACAGGTAGACAAAGGTGAGTCGGTTGATAGAGTGTATTTGGACTTTCAGAAAGCCTTTGACAAAGTCCCTCATCCGAGACTTTTGGCAAAACTAAAAAGTCATGGGATAGGAGGCAGTGTACTATTGTGGATCAGGAACTGGTTAAAAGATAGAAAGATAGGGCTAAATGGCCAGTTTTCCCAATGGAGAAAGGTGAATAGTGGTGTATCCCAGGGATCTGTGTTGGGTCCGCTGCTTTTTGACATATTCATAAATGACCTGGAAAAGGGAATAACGAGTGAGGTTATCAAATTTGCAGATGACACAAAACTATTTAAAGTTGTTAAAACCCATGAGGATTGTGGAAATTTGCAAGAGGATCTTGATAAATTGGAAGACTGGGCATCAAAATGGAAGATGAAATTTAATGTGGACAAGTGCAAAGTTATGCACCTAGGGAAGAACAACCCGAACTATGGTTACACGATGCAAGGTTCCACATTAGGAACTACCACCCAGGAAAAAGATTTAGGTGTCATTGTGGATAACATGCTAAAACCCTCTGCCCAGTGTGCAGCGGCGGCCAAGAGAACAATTAGAATGCTAGGTATCATAAGGAAAGGAATGGAAAATAAAACAAAGGATATTATAATGCCTCTGTATCGTTCCATGGTGTGACCACACCTTGAATATTGTGTGCAATTCTGGTTGTCGTATCTTAAAAAGGATATAGCGTTATTAGAAAAGGTTCAGGGAAGAGCCACCAAAATGGTAAAGGGGATGGAAGGATACCCCTATGAAGAGAGGCTAATAAGGTTAGGGTTCTTCAACCTGAAAAAGAGACGGCTGAGGTGAGATATGATATAAGTCTATAAATTAATGAATGGAGTGGAATGGGTAAACATAGATCGATTGTTTACGTTATCATAATATAGGAAGACTAGGGGACATGCAATGAAGCTACAGGGTAAACTATTTAAGACAAATAAGAGAAAATATTTTTTCACTCAACGTGTAATCAAACTCTTTAATTTGTTACCGGAGGATGTAGTAAAAGCTGTTAGTGTAGCTGGGTTTAAAAAAGGTTTGGATAAGTTCCTGGAGGAAAGGTCCATAAACCATTACACAGGTCTGCGACTAAAAAGCTGTTTGATTATTTTCATCTAATTTCCATGTATTTTGGTGTGCTGAAAACAAATAAAATACTGAAAAAACTCCTAGACGTCATGATTTGCCACAACATGCAAAATTGTTTTCAAATTTATCAATTTTTTTCAAATTACTATTAATTAATTCAAATTATTATTAATTAATTCACATAAGTGCATTTAAGATATAAAATGCCAAAAAAACCTTAAAGGGGTTGTCCAAGTTATGTAAAAAAAATATAGCACTGTAAATCTGATGGTCAGCAATATATACATAAGCTAAGCAAGTTTTAAGTCCGTGCTTCTAATGGTAGAAGGGGTTAATCTTTCCTGAAGAATCCAGTGGGAGGGAGACACAGGGTAGATAGCAGCAGCTTCGGTCAGTGCAGGGGGCGTGGCCAGCACTGTGACGTCTCGTGTACAGACACAGAGCTGCTCTCTCCTGCATGCCACACTTGTGCACGAATCATCATCAGGTTCTTGGTTCTAGGCTGTTCACACTTTTTCATCGCAATTCGTGTTAGCTCGTCATTCTTCAACCATTATGTTATGGCTCCGCGAAAGTGTATTAATTCGCCAGACAGTTTCTGTTTCATCTGTGGTGAATATACAGTGTTGAAGCAACAGCAGAATATTACAGACTTTGTGAAAAAAGTATACTTTGCATACTTTGGACTAAAAATTGGAGATCAAGATAAAGTCTGGGCGCCTCATAAAGTGTGCAAACTGTGTGTTGAGGACCTCCGAAACTGGTTCAAGGGTAAAAAAAAATCTTTCCGTTATGGGATTCCTATGGTATGGCGAGAGCAAAAGAACCATAGTGACGACTGTTACTTTTGTTCATGCGATGTGAAAGGGTTTAATTCCAAATGGAAGCATTCCATTTCATGCCCCAGTCTTCACTCGGTAATTCATCCCATCCCTCATTGCACAGATATACCAGTACCCAAGCCCCCTGCTTGGAAGAGATACCTAGCTCCGATGAAGGTGAAGTCATACCTGAACCAGATGATGATTCAAGTTCTGACTTTGAAGATGATACAAGACCAAAATTGTTTTCTCAGGAGGAGATGAATGATTTGGTAAGAGACTTGAATCTTCCCAAAGATGCCGCTGAGTTACTCGGATCAAGGCTGAAAAGCAGGAATTTATTGTTGCCAGGAGTGTCATCTTCATGGTTCAGATATCGTGAAAAGGAGTTCGTTCCTTACTTCGCCCAGGAAGACAAGTTGGTTTATTGCATCGATGTCGAAGGTCTGATGGGTCAATTTAAAATACAATATGATTCAGAGCAATGGCGTCTTTTTATAGATTCTTCAAAAAGAAGTCACAAAGCAGTTTTACTCCACAACGGTTTTTACGCTTCCATACCTGTAGGGTATTCCGTACACTTGAAGGAAACCTACGAGAACTTGGAATTGGTTCTTTGTAAACTTAAATATGAAGACCATGGTTGGCAAGTGTGTGGGGACTTGAAGGTCTTGTGCATGCTGCTCGGGCAACAAGCTGGGTATACCAAATATCCTTGTTTTCTGTGTCTAGGGACAGTCGAGACCGACAAAATCACTGGACCAAGAAGAGTTGGCTGCCGAGGGTGCTAACAGTTGGTGAAAAAAATGTCCTCTGAGAAACTTTGGTACCTTCCCATAAAGTTCTTCTACCACCTCTCCACATAAAATTGGGATTGATGAAGCAATTCGTATAAAATCACTTCCAATAGATGGAGAATGCTTCAAATACTTGGTCACCAAGTTTCCAGGCCTGTCGGAGGCAAAATTGAAGGAAGGTGTGTTCATTGGACCAGACATTAGAAGGCTTATAGTTGATCAAGAGTTTGTCAATACCATGACGGATCCTCAAAAAGAAGGGTGGATTGCATTTAAAGAAGTCGTACAGAAATTTTTAGGCAATAACAAAGATCCTCACTACAAAAAGATCGTCGGACGAATGCTGAAAGCCTTTCAAGCTTTAGGTTGCCTGATGCGTTTGAAAGTGCATGTCCTCCAGTCCCACCTTGACTACTTTCCTGAAAATTTGGGAGCTGTGAGTGAGGAACAAGGTGAACAATTCCACCAAGACATTAAAGAGATGGAAAGGAGATACCAGGGAAAATGGAGCATTACAATGATGGCAGACTACTGTTGGATGCTTCAGAGAGACATTCCAGATGCTACTCACAAGCGTAAATGCACCAAGAGGAGCCTCACAAGGAAGAAGAATCGAGTTTAGTGTGTGTAGGTGAGCTCATTTCAATTCAAAAAAGGATTTTCATGAAAATATTGTAATAAAACTTTAATTTTATAAGTCTATTTCCATTTATTTTGAGGTATTGCCTTATTTAACATAGTTATCTAAATTGGCAGGAAACGTGATGTCCTATGACAAAATGGAGGTCATTTTCGGATTCAGCGCACCAAAAAACATAAAGATTACGTGGAATAACCAAAACAGCTCTCGAAAAAATTTTTTTTGCAGACCTGTGATTAAAAAGGAACCCAGGATATCACTGCTTGACCCAATACAAGCATTGTGGAACTTGTGTCTTTTGTGAAAACTGCTAGGTAGGTATGACCTAGATTGGCCACTGTTGGAAACAGGATACTGGGCTCCATGTACCTTTGTCTGACCCAGTATGACATATCTTATGTTCTTATGTTGGACCCTCTGTAGTGAGGCCCTGCATCTGTGGTCTTTTGCCATACAGCATCGGATTCACCTGCATATGGTGTGTCTTCCGGGCAAACACAATGTCTTGGCGGACAAATTGAGTTGAGTCCTTCTACCCCACGAGTGGTCTCTCCATGCAGACAAGGTCGCTCATATTTTTCAGTTTTGGGGAACCCCAGAGATAGACCTGTTTGCAAGTCCTCAGAATGCCAAGCTTCCTTGCTTCTCCTCCAGGACTCCTGCACCGGACAGCCAGCAGAAGGATGCTTTTCACCTCCACTGGGGTCAAGGCTTCCTATATGCCTTCCCTCCCATTCCCCTCATTCCGAAAACTCTTTTCAAACTCCAGAGAAACAGGGGCTACATGATTCTCATAGCCCTAAGATGACCACGACAACTGTGGTATCCTCTCCTTCTATGTTTATCTTGTGCTCAACCCATTTATTTATTTATTTAACAGTATTTTTAAACCGCCTTATCTTATTAATCAAGGTGGTATCACAGCAAACAATCGAGTAAAGTGAGTGTGTTAATCATGCAGTGAGGGTGCAATTTAGTTGAGTGTGTGTTGTATCGTGTGCTAGATTGGGGTGAGCTATGTACAAGGTGTGGTGTGTTGTGTGCTAGAATGGTTTGAGCTATGTACAGTGTGGGCTATATACAGTGGTGCTGCAAAACATTTTCTATACAGACGGTAATATGTGCTGTTATACATTCTCTTAGGTTATGTGATGTGTCCATAGTGTTCTATGAACAGCATGGTTTTTAGCTGTTTTCTAAAGTCTTTGAGGTCTGTAGTTGCCCTCAAGTCGTCTGGTAGTTTGTTCCATATTGTTGGAGCAGCCATGGAGAGTGCTCTGTCTGTCGTGTCCTTGCGTGTGTGTTTGAATTCACCTGGGGTGCTGACTCGGTTGCGTGTTTGTTTTCTTCTAGGACGAGTGCTGTTGTCTGATTGAATGAGGGTGTGTAGGCTGTTGGCTGATGTGTGCTGATTTATCTTAAATAGGTTTATGATAGTTTTGTATCTGATGCGTGCACCGATTGGGAGCCAGTGTAAGTCCTTTAAGGTAGGTGTGATGTGGTTCTGTCTTGCAGTACCGGATATTATTCGTGCTGCAGTGTTTTGTGCTAGCTGGAGTGGTTTGAGGGCTTGTTTCGGTAGTCCCAAGTATATCGGATTGCAGAAGTCCAGTATTGGGGTTATCAGTGCTTGAAGGACGGTACGAAAGTGTTCTGGGGCAAGGAGTGGTTTCAGTCTCCTGATGATTCGCATCTTGTAGTAGACTTTTTGTATTGTTTTGTCTATGTGTGGCTTGAGGTTTAGATTATTGTCCAGAGTAACTCCAAGGTATCTCACTTCTGATCTTATTGGTATAGTAGTGTTTTGTATCTTGATGTTTGGCGGGTGTATGAAGCTTTGGTTCCGAGTGATTATTAAAGCTTCAGATCATTATGATTCCCTTCCTGTTGTTGTCAATTATTCTTAGGATGCTGTCGAAGAGGTAGATCAGTAGCGTTTCGACTCCGTGGTTGGGACGAAAGCCGTGTTGGTTGTCGTCGAGTGTTTCATGTTTGTCGATGTGTTCCTGGAGTTGTAGTTGTACCGTTTTTTCGATGATTTTTGCCAGGAAGGGTATGCTGGAGATCGGTCGGTATGCTGCTGGATCCTTTTTGTCGAGGGTTGTTTTCTTTGTTATTGGTCTTACTGAGGCAAGCTTTAGTTGCTTTGGCATGAGTCCTTGAGTGAGTGAGTTGTGTACATAGATCTGGGGTCTGCTCCAGATCTCCTATCTCATGAGGAGGGGTTGTTCCATCCCAATCTGCAGTCCCTCCATCTCACTGCATGGCTGCTGAGGGCTTAGCCTTCCAGGACGTTAACCTTTCCCAGGAAGTTAAGGACACCCTCTTGGTTTCTAGGAAGCCATCCACCAGGCTCTTCTACGCCTTCTGGTGGTGTAGATTTAGTCTCTGGTGTTCTGAGAGGGATCTTAACCCCTTCTCAGCTCCAGTGGAGGCATTACTTGAGTATCTCCTCCACCTATCTTCTCCTGGACTCAAAACCAATTCAGTGAGAGTACACCTAAGTGCAATTGCAGCCTCTCACATGCCCTTAGATGGCCAGCCCATCTCTTCTCATCCGCTTGTAGCACGCTTCATGAGGGGTCTTCTATTAACCAAACCTCTCATTAAGCCCCCTCCAGTGGCATGGGATCTTAATGTTGGTTTAGGACAGCTTCTCAAGCTGCCCTTTGAACCTCTAACCATTACCTCACTGTAGTTTCTCACATGGAAGGTCACCTTCCTTATTGCCCTTACTTCAGCAAGACACATTAGTGAGCTCCAGGTTTTGGTGGTTGACCCTCCTTAAACACGATTCCACCATGATAAGGTAACCCTTAGGACCCATCCTCACTTTATGCCAAAGGTGGTCTCACCCTTCCATTTAAACCAGTCAGTCTACCTTCCTGTCTTTTTCCCTAGACCTCATTCCTCTAGGGCAGAGGCCACCTTTCACACTCTAGATTGCAAAAGTGCCTTGGCTTTTTATCTCCAGAGAACTTGAAAGCACACAAAAGCTTCCTAACTTTTCATCTCTTTTGACTTGAGTCACCTGGGTTTGCCAATATCCAAACATACTCTTTCCAGGTGGCTAGCAGACTGCATCTCCTTTGCTTATGAAAAGGCATGTCTGTCTCTCTTGGGTCATGTCACTGCACATAGTGTGCAGGCCATGACTGCCTCTATGGCAAATCTACGCTCTGTAACGATTGATGAGATATGCAAAGCAGCAACTTGGTCTTCTGTCCACAGTTTTGCTGCTCACTATTGCCTGGACAAGGATTCCCGCTGGGATGCCTTGTTTGGCCATACTGTTCTCCAGCATCTCTTTCAGACTTAGATCAACTGCTGCCCTCCGTCCCGGGTTTCGATACCAGACATCCTTGGAGGATACATGACCTTCTTAGTTATACCTGTCATTCCACAGCCGACTCTGAGGTCATCTCTCTAGCATCTCCAAGCTAGGAAGTCCCATATGTGAAGACTACATTCCTGCTTGTTCCTGGAGATAGTGTAGTTACTCACCTGTAACAGGTGATATTTGGGAACAGCAGGAATTTAGTCTTCACAACCCACCCTCCTCCCTTAGAAGTTGTTGGTTGTCTTTTTCTTTTTCTTCTTCTCCTTCTCTCCTTTTATCTCAGCTACAAACTCAACTGAGGGAGAGCTGGAAAGGTGGGAAGGCAGCTATGCAGGTGCAGTGGGATGCTCCCAAAAACTTTCCTATTGGATGCTGCCGACAGATCCTGCGTGGGCTCCGTCGGTACCGATATCAACCATATGTAAAAACTAAATTCCTGCTGTTCCCTGTTACAGGTGAGTAACTACGCTGTATCGGCCGCTATGTTTCTGTGTTTTTCTTTTATATATTGTGTTTCTTTGCTTATATTTTAAACCACTCTGATGTTTGAAGGGTTGTATAGAAAGTCCTTATAAATCATAAACCATATATGCATTTAATAAAACCTACTTTGACAACAGCTTAGGACCCAAGAACACAACATAAAGTTAACAGGATCAGTACACGCTCAAGCCCTCAAAAGGAACATGTAGATAAGAAGTTCATAGAGTTCTGGAGGGAAGGGATGGAGAAGGAAGCAAAGAGGCTCCCTAATTGCTGTGATGGATCACAAATTAATCTCCAAGATAAAAAGCTAGCTGATAATCTTTGTCAGCCATGTTTGTTCCAGTTGCTTTCAGCACCATTGCACTGATCTTTAATTCTATGTGACTCAATGCCCTCTCCAACACAGAGCACAATACTTCCATCAATTTGATGTACCCTATCATTGCAATACAGTTTGTACCTGGGTAGCACTGTGTCCCATTGGTTGTCCTCCTTCCACACAATGTCAACCCAAGTCTCATACTCCTCTACCACTACTACTACTACTACTTGTCATTTGTATAGTGCTACAAGGCATATGCAATGCTGTACAGAGACATGTAAAACACAGTCCCTGTTCTTAAGAGCTACAATCTAGTCAAGACAGACAACACAACAAGTGGGGACTAGGATATATCTACGGGAATGGTAAGGAAACACACAGGTGGTGAACAGGAGACTAAGGGGAGGATCAGGATCCAAAAACAGTCTCAAAGAAGTGAATTTTTAGCCTGGATTTTAACGGCCACAGATGGAGCCTGGCGTACCGACTCAAGTAGTTTGTTCTAGGCATAAGGAGCAGCAAGGTAGAAAAATCAAGGTCTGGAGTTGGTAGTGGAACAGAAGGGCCCAGATAAGAAGGGGTTTGCCAGAAGAGCGGAGTTCCCGAGGAGGAGTGTAGGGAGTTATAAGAGAGGAAAGGTAGTGTGGAGCAGCCAAATGAAAACATTTATAGGTCAGTAGTAGAAGTTTGACCTGGTTGTGGAAATGGATAGAAAGCAAAAGAAATGACTTGAGCAGAGGGAGACATGAGTGACACTGGTGGAAGATTAGCCATGCAGCTGATTTTGAACAGATTGAAGTGAGGAGAGATGATTCAGGGGAAGACCGGTGAAGAGGTGATTGCAGTAATCTAGACGCGAGGTGACTAGAGAATGCATAAGGGTGTTAAGAATGTATTCATAAAGGAAGGGATGAATTTTGCCAGTGTTATAGAAAAAGAAGCGATGGGTTTTAGCTATCTGTTTGATGTGTGTGGAGGAGGAGAGGGAGGAGTTAAAGATGACCCAAAGGTTGCATGCGAGGAAACAGGAATAAGTAGAGTGGTGTTTATTTATTTATTATTTTATTTAACTGGTTTTATTATACCATTTTCCTACGAGGCAGAATGGTTTACAATGAACAGGTTAAAAAACAAATGCAGGCAACTATATACAAGCAACTATAAAGAGTGACAGTTAACTAGTAACAGCGTTTCGCACGGGGAGTGAGAGTAGTACAGAAGAGATATGAACTGGAATCTGTATTACAGAATGCTAAGAGATGTGGAGGGATGGGGCAAGGGGGTTGGGAGGGCATGGGGGGGGAGAAGAAAAGCTTGCAATATATTAAATACGAGATAAGAGAGAAGTAACGGGGTTATAGGGGAGGGGAAAAGGGAATGGTGTGTGGGAGTAGAGGATATTCTTGCTGAGGGTTGATTGTAGGGGAGGTACCATAGTGTTCTTCGAAGAGGAATGTTATAAGGTGTTTTTTGAAGAGATTGTGAGATTGAATGCAGTGTAAGGTGGGAGGGAGTTGATTCCATATTGTGAGAGCATAAAATTCAAATTCTCTGGTGCAAGTTCGTTGAGGTTTCTTGTGGATTTGTGTTGGTGGTAGAAGATTGGATGCGTTCTGTCGGCAGAGTCTGTTCTTATCAGGATGTTTGATTAGTGATTGGAGCTGTTCAGCTGAGATATTGAAGAAGGCTCTGTGAATGATGGCGAGTATCTTGAACTTGAGTCAAGATGCAATGGGAAGTCAATGAAGAGATTTTAGAGTGGGACTGATTTGAGAGTATCTTGGAACTTATCAGACGGCTGCCTAGGGTGAGAACTTACACAATCTTGATGATGCATATATTCATATGATTCTTGCAAGGTATTGTGGGTAATGTAGTTCTTTCACTCCCAAACACAGCTGAAGACAATAATTGAGTTGTGATACCAGTGGTAAGGCCAATAAAATACTTCTTTTATTGATGGGGTTTAATTCACCCAGCACAAATATGCTTGGTAGCAATATAAATGAGGTTACTTGCTTGCAGTGTTTAAATGGATAACATAAAGTCACAAAGCAAATCAGAAAACAACCTTCAGCTTGTCAGGCAATTAGCTAATGTTTTCTTAGCAAATAATTACCAAATACAAAGGCATAAAGAAATGAATAAACTTTGCTGGTTAGGTTAACTCCTGCTTATCTTCCACACAGATCCTGCAGTGATTCTCCCTTGCTCATACACACAATCAGGTGCAGCTTTAATTACTATCACTTGTCCAGCTGAAACCCTTTAGCTGGCTGGCTGCTACTGTGTGAACCCAAATCCTGCTTTAAGTTCTGTTTGCAGTGGAAATAAGAACAAAGTTAGGTTTCTTTGTGATGGCTGATGTGTTTGCTTACAGAAAGCTAGCAATAGCACTTGGATAAAGAACAGTCCATGTAATCAATAGTTTCATCTGCTGTATCTCCCCCTTCATCAATCAGCATAGGGTCACTATCATACATTGGCACAGACGAGTCTTTCATTAAGGCACTATCATGAGAATGCTTATTCCCTTGCTGCCATTCACTATTATAGATAGGGTCTGGATCAGTGTTCATACCTGAGCCTCTCCTGCTATCATAACTCCTCTCTGTATTGCCTGGCCAGTATGTAATCCAGTTCTGATGTCCAGCCTTCCAATCTTGATCCCTGGACACTGGATTTTTCCTCACATACCTTCTGGCATAGGTCTGAAAGTCCTTTCCACGTGCAGTCTTCTCTCTTCCAGGTAGCCACTGGTGATTCCTATCTCTGCCAATCCATTCCTCTGGCTGACTCCAGTCCAATGGACTCTGCTGGCATTTGGAATACCTCCCAGTATAGGTACTGCCTTGGATTCTCCCAGACCATCCAATGGGCTTTCTTCTCTTCCTTCCAGAGAGTTTCCTTCTTTCTCTATCCGCTTGGCTTGGCTTCTGTTTCTCCAGGTGATACTGGTGCTTGAGCTTGAAGCTGTTGCTGTCACCTTTCCTGAAGCTCTTTCTGTAGCTGTTATCTGTAGAATAAGCTCTATTCTTATTCTGTCCTAATATGTGCTCCTCCCTAACACAGCGCAGCTGTGTTGAATCGGGCCCTGCCCTTTGAGATGAGTGCTTAGGGATTACCTCATAGCTCTCTTGATTGCACACACGTTTTCTCACTTCAGCCCCTCTCATGGCTGCTGGAAACCTGGTGCATTCTGGGACTGGTAGTCTTTTATGTGAAAACTCTGTTTTCTTACTTCTACCAAAACTGACAGGTTGCTTGTTCAGAGTCACATCATCTTTTCTATAGCTCCTACCTGAGCTATGATAAGCTTCCTTATCACAAACTCCAGCTATAACGCGGGTGGTTGTGTTTTGAGCAAACTGTAGAGGGGCAATGGAGGCCTTAGGGAGTCCATGGAGGATGGAGTTACAATAGTCAAGCAGTGGTGTGACGGAGGCTTGGCAGACTGTACGGAAACTATCTGGTGATAGGAGGGGTCGTGGGTTGCGGAGAATTCGGAGGTTGAAATAGATGCTTTTGGTGTGACGTTCATAATGTGAGGTGGGAAGTTTAAATGTTGGTCCAGGATAATGCCAAGGTATTTGGTCTGAGATTTGACTAGTATGCCTGTGTCTCTGAGCTTGATACTTGGGGGAGGTGTGAAGTTGAGGTCTCTGGAAACATGAAGAATCTGTCTTGTTGAAATTTACTGCAAGGTTATGATGCTGTAGCCATGAGATGATTTGTTTGAAGCATTCATTGAGACAGGAGTAGTCGGGAGAGGAGATGTGAAATGGGATGAAGATCATTATATCGTCAGCATAGAGCTGGTAACAGGCCTTGGATTTCTGGATGATTTTATTTATTTTTATTTATTTAATTGCTTTTCTATACCGCACTATTTATTATCAGCGCGGTTTACAGGAAACGTATTTGTGCAAAGAGGGCAGTTCAATGCACTTACAATAAACAGGGTAAATAAACATGGATAACAGGTTAACAGGTAACAACTATTTACAATTTAGTATGCAGGCTTATACACCTATCTCATTGGTAAGTACAGTTGATACGGCAATGACATTCTGTAAATTAAATAGAGGTGGGTTCGGAAGGTAGTGGTGTCGTGGGCATGGGGCTCGTGTGGAGAGAGTTGGACATGAGTGAAGGTGACTGAGAGCTGTCATTTGAGATGGAGAAGTACTGGGTAAATAGGTGACGTTTCAACGCTTTCCTAAATTGAAGAAGGTTGTTGATGGCGCGGATGTCAGGTGGGAGAGCATTCCAGCAGGAGGGTGCGTAGAAGGCAAAGGCACGGTTGCTCGTAGTCTTGGAGCATTTAATGATTGCTTTGGGAAGGATGAGAGTGTTAGTAGCAGCTGACCTCCTCATCCTGTTGGGGAGGGGTTATCTGGACTAAGTCAGAGAGGGAGGTGGATGTGCAGTTATGGATAGCCTTGAAAGTCATTGTTAGAATCTTAAATGAAATCCTGTAGTGGACGGGGAGCCAGTTGTAGGTGTTTTAGTATGGGGGTAATGTGTTCCATGATGTAGCCTGATGTAAATGTTGAATAGGAGGGAGGAGAGAGCGGAGCCTTGTGGGACTCCTTGGGGACGGGTGTAAGGCGATGATGCTATCTAATATATCAAAAGACAGTCTAATAGCCAGAAGCATAAACACTACACCCTAGAATTAAGAAATTTTGGATTTAATTACAGCTGTACACTATATTCTCTGCTCTGTTAGTTGTTTTATACAAACAGTCAATCATTATTGTATTGTAGATAGTTACCCTTGTTGACCAAGTTTTCTGCCCTGTTATCTGTAACTCATACGTATTTCAAATGTACTGAGATTGTTCTGTTCTATGTAAACCGCGCTGATGATAAATAGCGCGGTATATAAGAGACTTTAAATAAATAAATAAATTTAAATAAATGATTATAAGAACATAAGAAATGCCATACTGGGTCAGACCAAGGTCCATCAAGCCCAGTATCCTGTTTCCAACAGTGGCCAATCTAGGTCATACGTACCTAGCAGTTTCCCCAAAAGACACAGGTTCCACAATGCTTGTATTGGGTCAAGCATTGATATCCTGGGTCCCTTTTTAATAATGGTTTATGGACCTTTCCTCCAGGAACTTGTCCAAACCTTTTTTAAACCCAGCTACACTAACAGCCTTTACTACATCCTCCGGTAACAAATTCCAGAGTTTGATTACACGTTGAGTGAAAAAATATTTTCTCTTGTTAGTCTTAAATAGTTTATCCTGTAGCTTCATTGCATGTCCCCTAGTCTTTCTATATTCTGCTAACGTAAACAATTGATCTGCGTTTACCCGTTCCACTCCATTCATTAATTTATAGACTTCTATCATATCTCCGCTCAGCCATCACTTTTCCAGGTTAAAGAGCCCTAACCTTTTTAGCCTTTCTTCATTGGGGTATCCTTCCATCCTCTTTGCCATTTTGGTGGCTCTTCTCTGAACCTTTTCTAATATCGCTATATCCTTTTTAAGATACGGCGACCAGAATTGTACACAATATTCAAGGTGCGGTCTCAACATGGAACGATATAGAGGCATTATAATATCCTTTGTTTTATTTTCCTTTCCTTTTGATACCTAGCATTTTATTTGCTCTCTTGGCCGCCGCTGCACACTGGGCGGAGGGTTTTAACATGTTATCCACAATGACGTCTAAATCATTTTCCTGGTTGGTGGTTCCTAATGTGGAACCTTGCATCGTGTAACCATAGTTTGGGTTGTTCTTCCCTAGCTGCATAACTTTGCACTTGTCCACATTAAATTTCATCTGCCATTTTGATGCCCAGTCTTCCAGCTTATCAAGATCCTCTTGCAATTTTCCACAATCCTCTTGGGTTTTAACAACTTTAAGTAGTTTTGTGTCATCTGCAAATTTGATAACCTCACTCGTTATTCCCTTTTCCAGGTCATTTATGAATATGTCAAAAAGCAGCGGACCCAGCACAGATCCCTGGGGTACACCAGTATTCACCTTTCTCCATTGGGAAAATTGGCCATTTAGCTCTACCCTCTGCTTTCTATCTTTTAACCAGTTCCTGATCCACAATAATACACTGCCTCCTATCCCATGACTCTTTAGTTTTGCCAAAAGTCTCTGATGAGGGACGTTGTCAAAGGCTTTCTGAAAGTCCAAATAAGCAATATCAACCGACTCACCTTTGCCTACCTGTTTATTCACACCTTAAAAAAAAGATAACAGATTAGTAAGACAAGATCTTCCTTGTCTAAACCATGTTGGCTGTCTCCCGTTAAGCCATGACTATCTACATGTTCAGCAATTTTGTTCTTTATGATGGTTTCTACCATTTTTCCCAGTACTGACGTCAGGCTCACTGGTCTGTAGTTTCCTGGATCACCCCTGGAACCCTTTTTAAAAATTGGCATTACGTCCGCCATCCTCCAATCATCAGATACTACAGATGAGTTTAATGATAGTTCACAGATTACTAGTAGCAGGTCTGCAATCTCATATTTCAGTTCTTTCAATACCCTCGGATGTATATCATCCAGTTCAGGTGATTTTGCTACTCTTCAATTTATCAAATAGTTGTAATACATCTTCCCAATGTATCAATATTTCCTTCAATTCTGCCACACCTTTAAATACCACTTCAGTTATGGGTAACTTCCCTACATCTTCCTCAGTAAAGACCAAAGCAAAGAATTCATTCAATCTCTCCGCTGTCGCCTTGTTGCCTCTTAGTGCCCCTTTAACCCCTCTATCATCTAATGGGCCAACTGACTCACAATTTTTTTGCTACGAATGTACTTGAAAGTCTTTAGTACGCGTTTTTGCTTCCGCAGCAAGCTTCTTCTCAAATTCTCCCTTTGCCTGCCTTATCAATGCCTTGCATTTAACTTGCTAGTGCTTGTGCTGTTTCCAGTTTTCGTCATTTGGCTCTTTTTTACATTTCCTGAAAGATGCTTTATTGGCAACAACAGCCTTTCTGACCTCACCTTTAAACCATGCTGGCAGTTTTTTGGACTTCCTCCCACTTTTCTTAAAGCGTGGAATACAGCTGTTCTGGGCTTCCAAGATAGTATTTTTCAACAACACCCAAGCTTGATGTAAGTCTTTATCCTTTGCAACTGCTCCTTTTAGTTTTTTCTTAACTATTTTCCTCATTTTATCATAGTCTCCCTTTTGAAAGTTAAAAGGTAGTACTGTGGATTTCCTTACCATCCCTTCTCTGCTAATTAAATCAAACGTGATCATGCCATGATCACTATTGCCAAGTGGTCCCAACAACCCTTATCTTTTGCACCAGATCTGGTGTTCCACTAAGGACTAGGTCCAATATGGCTTCACCTCTGGTCGGTTCATAGTAGCATAGTAAATGACGGCAGATAAAGACCAACATGGTCCATCCAGTCTGCCCAGCAATATGGTAAGAGTAGGTGCACCTGTCACTATGTGCAGGCCACCCCTCCCCATGTCTTTGTTTAGGGGTGAACCCACCACTCCATGTAGGACACCCCTATTTGTTGAGAAGTTAGATGGTTCAGTTTATTTTGTTTTTATCCTGTTGCTGTAAAGGGATCCGCTGTGCTTGTCCCATGCCATTTTTAATTCTGTCACCATTTTTAATTCCGCCACTGCTTCCATCGGGAGGGCATTCCAAGCATCTACCACCCTTTCAGTGAAAAAATATTTCCTGACATTGCCTTTCAATTTTCCACCTTGCAGCTTCATGTTATGCCCTCTAGTTTTACAGCTTTCCCGTCTTCGGAAGAGGTTTGTTTGTTCATTATTTCTCTTTAAGTATTTAAAGGTCTGAATCATATCTCCCCTGTCCCTCCTCTCCTCCAAAGTGTACATATTTAGGTCTTCAAGTCTCTTCTCATAAGGCTTCTGATGCAGGCTCCAAATCATTTTGGTCGCCTTCCTCTGAACAGTTTCCTGTCTTTTTACATCTTTTGCAAGATATGGTCTCCAAAACTGAACACAGTATTCCAAGTGAGGCCTCACCAGTGAACTGTACAGTGGCATAAGTACCTCTTCCTTTCTGCTAGGTAATCCCTCTTTGTATGCAGCCCAAGATCCTCCTTGCTTTTGCCACCGTCTTGTTGCACTGTTTTGCCACCTTGAGATCATCAGAGATAATCACACCAAGGTCTTTCTCCTGAACCATGCACACCAACCTCTCGCTCCCTATCGCGTACATTTCCCTTGGATTTCTGCTACCAAAGTGCATGACACTGCACTTTTTCGCATTAAATTGTAATTGCCAAGCATTAGACCATTCTTCGAGCTTTTGTAGATCTTTCCTCATGTTATCCACTCCCTCGGGGGAGTCCACTCTGTTGCAAATTTTTGTGTCATCTGCAAAAAGATAGACTTTTCCATTCAGTCCTTCAGCAATATCACTCACAAATACATTGAACAGTGCCGGGCCCAGGACCGAACCCTGGGGCACCCCGCTAATCACCTTCCTTTCATCCGAGTGAGCTCCATGTACCATCACCTTCTGTCGTCTGTCAGTCAACCAATTTTTAATCCAGTTTACCATCTTGGGACCCATCCCCAAGCTACTGAGTTTGACAAGCCTTCTATTCGGAACAGTATCAAAGGCTTTGCTGAAATCCAGGTAGATGACATCCTTCGCATGCACGTGATTTAGTTCCTTGGTCACCCAGTCAAAGAACTCAATCAGATTTGTTTGGCAAGACCGTCCTCCAGTAAAACCATGCTGCCTTGGATTTTGCAACCTGTTGGTTTTGAGAGAGTTCACTATCCGCTCTTTCAGGAGCACCTCCATTACTTTTCCCGCCACCGAGGTAAGGCTCACAGGCCTGTAATTTGACACTTCTTCCCTGTCACCAGTTTTGTGTAGAGGTACGACATCAGCCATTCTCCAGTCCTGAGGATCCTCGCCTATTTCCAAGGATCTGTTGAATACATCCTTCAACGGCCCTGCAAGAACCTCTCTGAGCTCTTTCAGTATCCTGGGATGCATCCCATCCGGTCCTATGGCTTTGTCCACTTTCAGTTTAGCAAGTTGTTCCAACACCTCATTTTCTGTGAATGGACCTTGGTCTGACCCAGTATGGCATATCTTATGTTCTTATGGTGTGGGTATCTACTTCATTCGCATTTTTATATTTGGGCGTCACAGCTGGTCCATCTCCAGGATTTTCTTTAGTAAAAACAGAGCAGAAATATTTGTTTAGCAATTTCGCTTTTTCAATGTCACTTTCCACGAGTCTTTTCCCAGCACTTCTGAGTCCTGAAATTCCAACTCTGATCTTTTTCCTTTCCCGAATATACCTGAAGAAAGTTTTGTCGCCACCCTTAAGATCTTTAGCCATCTTTTCCTCTGTCTTTGATTTTGCTATCCTTATTTCTCTTTTTGACTCTTTGAGTTTGATCCTGTATTCATTTCTGTTTTCTTCTGTTTGCAAGCTTTTGAATTTTGCAAAAGCTTTTTTTTTGCCTTTATTTGAGCAGCCACATCTTTGGAAAACCAAATAGTTTTCCTTCTCCTCTTGTTTTTATTTACTTTTCTTACATATGTATCTGTTGCCCCTTTTATTGCTACCTTTAGTTTAGCCTATTGCAATTCCACTTCCCTTATCTCCTTCCACCCCGTCATTTTCTCCTTTAGGTACTCGACCATTTTATTGTAGTCAGTGTTTTTGAAGTTTAGGACTTTGAGCTTGCTATGTTTGGCCTGTACCTTGGCTTTTATCTCAAACCACACCGTGTGATGATTGCTGTTGCTCACAGGGGCACTCACGCAGACATGCGACATGCTATCACCGTTGGTGAGCACTAAATCCAGCATTGAGCTTTCCCTGGTTGGTTCCATCACCATTTGTCTAAGTAATGCATCTTGGAGAGCATCTACAATTTTTTGCTTCTTTCCAGATGTGCAGAAAGAGTAATCCAATCCACATCAGGTAGATTAAAGTCACCCAAAATGATCGCTTCCCCCTTTGTGGCTATCTTGGTAATATCTACAAACAGGCCACGAAGAACAGCAGAATTAAACACACTAGTTATCCCAAATGAAACCACAAGATGCACTAGATCAACAGCCAACAGAGCCTTCCAATTCTGCGCCCCATCTCTATGGAACACCTTACCAGCACAAATCAGATCAATACCTAATCTAAGTCAGTTCAGAAAGGCTTTAAAGCATTTCCTCTTCCTTAAATATCTCAATGACAGCTCCGAACATAACCCCCAGGTGAATAGCAGAAGTGGTCAAACAGATAGACCCCCGCAACAGGCCAACTTCACAATGTAAATAACTAGTTGCTCCATATACTATTGTACCACTGTTGTATATAGTTAACCAGGATATTCTTTATCAGATAACCCTGCATTGTATTTAGTTTCCCCTATTTCGCCAAGTTATACTTCCTGTTAAATGTAACGACCAGACATATGTAAACTGTCGGATGTTTTATGTTCAATGTAAACCGTGCTGATGTCTAATAGTGCGGTATATAAGAATTGTTAATAAAATAAAATAAATAAATAATCATCTTTTCCCCATGTCCCCTGCATTTCTGTAGCTTTAATACTGCTTTTGACATACAAGGCTACTCCTCCTCCTCCTTTTCCATTTTCTCTGTCTCTTCTGAATAGATTATAGCCAGCTATGGCTATATCCCAATCATGCGATTCATTAAACCATGTTTCTGTAATGGCCACAATGTCCAAATCCATTTCCACCATTAGGGCTTCCAGGTCCGGAACTTTGTTAGCTAAGCTTCGAGCATTTGTGCTCATTGCTTTCCAGCATTTATCTGGTTTGTATGTATTTTGCATTGATTTTGTTCTGCCCACTTCTTCCCACTTGTTTTTGATGTGTAGTTTAAAAGTGTGTCTGTTTCTGATGATGTTCTGCTTTTGTGGGGGGTGGCGTGCAGATCTTGACCTTCCACATCTGTCACCTGTCCTGGGTTCATTTCACAGAGACAGTAGGGTAAGCAGCACAAATAAGACAACCAACCAGGTGTGGCTTGGAAACAGGTCTTTATGTAGAAATAGGCTTATTACATAGATACAGAACAGTTATATAGTGGTTGTTAAAAAGCTGCTTCAGTGTACATCAATGAATCTGTGTGTGTGTGTGCATATGTGAAGTGTGAGAGAGAATAGAGTATCTATGTGTGTGCATGTGTGTGTGTGAGAGATCAGAGAGAGAGAGAGGGGGAGGGGTGAAGAGAATTGATTATCAGAGCCTCCTGTCCTTCATGTCCGATGAATAGAGGAAGAGAGAGAGAAAGAGGAAGTATTTCTGTTCTTTATAGTGAATTTTCTCTAGCACCTCCCTTTGAGGTCTGCTATTGTTTCTAGCATCTCCCTTTGAGGTCTGCTATTCTTGATTTAGCAAGGAGGGGGCTGCAGACCAATCTCATCGGGCCCGGAGACTGACATCACCAGGGGGTCAGAGTTAATCTCATCTTGTAAACTACCCTCATTAACTTTGGAGACTGATATCACCAGAGTAACAAAGCTGCATGAAATCCAAGGTCTGGGGAAAAAGCCATGACACCTATGCCTAGCTGATGTATGCTGACATCACCCCCTTTTCCTAGTTTAAATGCATATCCGCATACTGCCTGAATTTTTCACTTGGGATTCTTTTCCCTGCGACAGAGAGATGTAGTCCATCAGCACAGTATAGTCTCTTGTTGGTCCATCTGTTTCCCCAGTCGCCAATAAATCTGAATCCTTCTTGTTTGCACCAGGTCTGGAGCCATGTATTAAAGCTGTTAATGCGATGCAGCCTTTCTGTCCCCTTACCAAGAACAGGTAGAATTTCTGAGAATGCAATAGTGTTAACAATGGGCTTGAGTTTCTCTCCCAGAGATTGGAAGTCCTTTTGGACTGTAGAGGCACTGTTTCTAGCCAGGTCATTTGTGCCCAAGTGGATAACAACATCAAGTTTGGAGTGTTCACTTTTTGCGCTAAGTACTTCAACAACTTGCTTTGTATTCCTGCTGGCTGACGAGCCTGGTAGGCACATGACTATCTTCTCGCCTTTGAACTGTGTTCCCAAGTTGGTGCCTCTGGTGATGGAATCTCCAAGTAGTAGTAGTCTTCTGTTTGGTGAGGTTTTCTTCATATTTGGTGCTTTAGCAGGAGATTGGGCATTGTCTCACTCATTTAAGGGACCCTTCTGTTTCTTTGGATTGGGCATCCTCATTAGCCAAGGCAGAGAAGGCATTATGCAGGGATATCTCTTGATCTCCAGGAACAAGCAGGAATGAGTCTTCACATATGGGTACGTCGGTACCGACGGAGCCTGCGCGGGAACGCTCCCCAGCATCCAATCAGAAAGCTTTTGGGAGCATCCCTCAGCGCCTGCGTGCTGCCTTCCCGCCTTTCCAACTCTCTCTCCTCAGTTTTCGTTTTTCCGCGGAGCCGACAGGATGTCTTCCTGTCACCGCAGAAAATCTTTTCTTTAATTCTTGTTTTCTTGTGGTCGCGGCTGTTTCCCCACTTCCACCGGTACGCCGGTGGGTTTTTTCTTTTCTTTTTCTCAAACTCAGGGAGAGTTTTCCCTCAGTTTCTGTCTTAAATTTTTGGGCCTGTAAGGCCTCTCCATCATGGAGCCTTCTTCTCCTAAAAAGTGCCTTAACTGTGGAAATACAGTTTTCTTTTTAGACTCCAATAACTGGTGTCTAACCTGTTTGGGTCCTGACCCTTTTCCTCCGGAGCCATTAGGCTACAATTTTATGAGAAGAGATTTTCCATTTCGAGTTTCCCTCGATACCGAGTTCCCCTCCAGTGTCAGGGCACTGACCATTTCTTCTCTACAGGATCAGGTAACCCACAAACAGTCTGTTAAGACTAGCCAATCCTTGAGTGGTAGGTCTCATGTCAAGCATGATGATGGCTCCGGCCTTGCCCTCAAGACCTTATTGGCTTCAAAACCCCGGCGGGAGTCTTCGGTCTCTAAAGCCTTTCAGGGGTTTCAGGTTGTTCCTGGGGCTCACCCCTCACAGAACATACCTGAGCCATGCTCGGTGGTGGCATCCGCTTTGAGCGGTACCGATACCCCGACATCGGCACTGGTGTTGAGTGATCGTCATCTGGCGTTCTCGGTACCTTCGGGACCGATCAATACGTCCCAGATTGACTTTCCAGCATCGCCGATACGACCACCGACGCCGGTACCCTCCAGACATGCATCGATAGATTCGCTTCCTTCGATGATGAGTCTGGAATCGATATCTAGTCTGGAAGACTGGGTACCAACGCGTCTCAGAACCAACGCTTACCGATTCCGGATGCGTGGTATCGAGGATACTCAACAAGGATTTCTGGTTGCCTCGGTACCGCTTGAGCAGCCTCCGATGACTGCTTCGATGTCGGTATCGCCTCCGATTCCGGCACAGCTACCGGTATCGGTACCGATGCTGGTTCCTGCAGTAACATCGGGACCAACTACTTCCATGCCCTTTTCAACGGGATTGCTCCTTTCTATGCCTAGTTTGGAGTCGATACCTGGCATGGACGATGCAGTACTGACTGTCTCAAGTCATACCCGCCAGTACCAGTATCCATCCATTAGGGCTCCTTTTCTGCACCGGACCAGTACATCCTCCGGTGCCCAGGCTAGTTCTTCAACTTTAGTCTGTCCAGGGATAGTTCCCATTGGAGATCTTTCTTTTCAGAAATTTCTCCTTGACATGGCTACATTCCTTGCTATTCCTATCCCTGGCTATGATCCTACACAAGGCTCTTCTGGGGAAAAGGAAAATATAATGCTTCCTTTACATCATTCTTTGCAGGATCTTCTTCTGAGAATATGGGAAACACCTTTAAGGGTTTCCTCACCTACAGCAACTGATCTTCTGTATCAGGTGCCCCCCTCTCCAGGGTTTCAAATGACTCAACTTCCCCATCATTCCATTGTAGTGGAATCAGCAATGAGGAAGGTAAAAAGCAAGAAGAAGCATTCTTCTTATCCGCCAGGTCGTGCTTCTAGAACACTGGATGCTTTTGGACGTCAAACCTTCCAAACATCTATGCTGGCAACAAGGATTCTCTCATATATTTTTTATATGAGTCTATCCCTTCAGGAGGTCACAAAGAAATGATCTCTTTTGACTCCTTTTCTATCAGAGCCCAAGGCTGCAGACTATTCCTTACTTCTTAGTCATAGCCAAAATATATCTTGGTTTCTTTCTCGTGCTTCCCTTGACTCTTTTGAGTCTGTTAGCAGAACCTCTGCTATAGCTATAGGGGCACGACGTAAAGCCTGGCTCCAAGCTTCAGAATTGAACAGATGGGCACAACAAAGACTGGGTAATACTCCTTGTACTGGAGAAAATCTCTTCAATAGGGAGTCTTTACGTCAGGTTGCTCATTGCTCCACTGACTTCCCTGTTTCTGAGGGCTATCCTAAGCCTTCTCCTTCCCTGGTAGGTAGGAAATGCCCTACCAAACCTTCTTTCCCTAAAAGAAGAAGATTTTATTCTTCTCCTGCCCATCATACAGATGTTCCCAAACAAGGGAAACCTCGCCCTGGTCTGAAGAATCCAAACTCAAGTCAGGAAAATTAACCCTCAATGGGGTTCCAATTGATCTCTTATAACCTACAGTTCACTTCTTTTCAGCAGAAGGTTTTTCACTGTTTTTTCATTTCAAACTCTACACTTGGATTCCTGTTTCCAGGACATCCACTTGCTCTCAGGTAGGCTGAGCTGTCAGGAGTTTCATGTCTGTGGGTCATAAGGTTTCCTCCTCTTCCTATCATGAAGAGAGGTTTGCTAACTATCTCATGATAGTTTCCCTGTACCACCATGAATTTTTTTCCTTCTACAGACTTACCATATAGCAAGTCTTCCTTCAGCTCCTATTTTTCTTTACCCTCGTTTCCAGGGCTTCCCCTGTACGAGTGGTACTATACGACTGGAAGTCTTTCTTAGCCTTTCTAGTCTTCCCTTCCTTTCCAGTGTAGAGTTTTTCTCTGGAGTTACCTCCCTGCTTTCAATGGGCAGCTCATCAGACATGATCAGGATTTTCTCCTCTTGTTCTGTCTGTTCTCTCTGTTACAAACAGAAGGATTCTCTCTGCTGTTCTATTCAGCAGCTGCCCATGCAGGAGTTCCAGTGATTGGACTACTGGTACTTTCTACGAGTTCCAGTCTTGTCTTTCACTACTTCTCTGGTCTTAGTAGTGCTTCCAAGATAGTGCCCATCTATCTTGGAAAATCCTTATCGCTTCTTTTCTGTCATCTCCAGATCTCTGGAGTTGGCAGCATAACTGAGGTGGCAGCTGGTTTCCTCCAACAGCCACTTTTATTTCCCAATTCTCCTGCATAGTGCTCTCTGCAATCCTACTGAGAAGCTTTCCACTATGGGCCCTTGCTAGAGAGCATGGGGATTTTTTCTCTGATTACTATCCTATATGGTTGAAAAAGGCTTCCTCGGTCATTCTTCATGACTGTAGGGGTTCTTTACACCCTTCTGTTTCCTTTTAATAAAGGACATAAGCCTTCTCTATGTGACAGTCTAAAGAGTTACCCAGTTTCTACAGGAAATATGCTCTTTTTCCTTGCAGCTTGTCCTCATGGTATCCTAATCCTTCATGGACAGCACATATTTAATTAAATAACGCATGATATCCCCCCCCCCTTGTTCCTCAAGTGGGTCAACCTGGTATCTCATCCTATGCGTTTTCTGTCCATTTACCATGCGAGAGTTCTATAGGACTCAGGACTTGCTGTTTACAGACTGATATTATCCTCTGTTTTTCACGCAACCATCCTGGTTATTCCACTGGATGTCATTCCTGCACCATCTTAACCAGGGGGATTAGATTCTCTATATTTCTACTCAAGTAGGTTCCACCTTCTTGTTCTTAGATGAATCTTTCTCCTTCACATCTCCCATGTGAATGTTCTTATAGGCATATCTCTATCTGCTTAGTTGCAGACATTTATCTTTAGACATCTATATACATGTATGTATATATTTCTATACTTCTCTATAAATACATATGTCTGTCAGCTGCGTGTGCATATCTTATGCCCCTCCAGATCTCACTATAGACATATATATATATCCCTATATATATATATATATATATATACACATATATATATATATATCCCTATATATATGTGTATCTGTCGAGATGCTTCCTTGTAGGTAGATATGTATCTGCATACTTATCTCTCTAACTGCCTATGCTTATAAAAGGTTTTACCTTCCTATAGGTTCCAGACAGTGGGCTTGCATATCTTCATACTGTTCCTCAGTATGTCTGGGGTATTATGCACACAGCCACTACTGTGGTACTGACAGCTTCTACTTTAACCCTACGTCTAGGTATCCCTGAAGCTCCATGCTTCACTATCTTTCCTATCTCTCAACAGATAGGAAAGACAGGGTGGATCTTCAGTAGATCTGAAGTTTCAACCCTTCAGACATCTGTCCTCCTTGGGAATATGGGCTTTTTTCCATACCCCTTCTTCCCTCCAGGACTGAGCTAGTTGTCCAAATCAGTCAGTCTTCCTCTTTTGCTCATAAATGTTACTAACTCTGTATCCAAAAGAGTTCCCAGCTTTTTCCATAAAGCTTCCACTAAGGACCTGACGTTTTTGTGCTACCCCAGTTGACACCTGGGTCACCTGTCAATTCCAGATTTGGACCTTCGCCTTCACTTCAGTGAAGTCACCTTGAAGATTCCTCTACTGGATCTCCAGTAGACTCCATCAGCCTCTCTACTTCCTGCAATCCAGTAGGTGAGGACCATATTGTGTTTGTTCATGTCAATATTTTTCATGGTGATTATCATACATACAAGGACTCCTTGCCTGTAGTCCTTAGCTTAGCTGTTTTTTCCTACAGCTCCTCTCTTTTCAACTCCTACCCTCCATCCTCAGAATGCCTGGCCATATGAGGTGTAGCATGTTCCAATCCTCACCATGCTAGGGCTCCAGGCATTTTAGCTTGGGAGTCCCCATATGTGAAGACTCATTCCTGCTTGTTCCTGGAGATAGCACAGTTACTTACCTGTAACAGGTGATCTCTGGGAACAGCAGGAATAAGTCTTCACAACCCACCCACTTCCCCTAGGAGTTGTATCTCTCTATCTATCTTCCTTTCCTCTTTCTCTCTTTTTGTCTCAGCTATAAAACTCAACTGAGGAGAGACAGTTGGAAAGGTGGGAAGGCAGCACGCAGGCGCTGAGGGATGCTCCCAAAAGCTTTCTGATTGGACGCTGGGGAGTGTTCCCGCGCAGGCTCCGTTGGTACCGACGTACCCATATGTGAAGACTTATTCCTGCTGTTCCCAGAGATCACCTGTTACAGGTAAGTAACTGTGCTATGTCTAGGATGTCTCTGCTTTACAGGTCGCAATCTACCAGAACCCACTGTGATCCATTTGTTCCTGGGGTGTTTGATTCTTTGTGGAAGCTGTAGTGGACTTTGTTCAGTTTGTATCCTAGAAGAGGTGTGTTTCATTGCAGCCATTTCCTCCCTCAGTAGAGTCACTTCTATATGCATGGCAGCTAGGTCTTTCCTTAGTAGAGTCAGTTCGTCATACATGGCAGCTGACCTGAGGCACATAGGACAAGCTCTTAGGCTCCAAATGATTCATCTTGGAATGAAAGTACTGCAGTTATTGCACTGAATACATGACATGTTGATTAAGCAGCCCCAGAAGAGGAGGAAGAAGAAGAAAGGATGAAGATGATGTGGGCTTTTAGCCCAAGTAAGAAAGGATAGATGGCACGTATGTGACCACTATATAGGCAATGTGAGGTGGGGTGAGGGGTAGAGTGGGCGAGAACCTAAGTGTCTCTGGCGAGTAGGCTGTTCCTGAACCGTGGGCACATACAGATAACTGATTTAAGTCTATACAAGGAAAGCAGTCTAAATATCCCCAAGCTTATTCTAAAACTACAGTTAAAAGCTATATTAGTAATATCCCCAAAAATCAACAGTTAGAATTTATATTTTTAAACCAGCAGAGAAGTTAGAAAGGTTTGTTCTTAGCTTTATGGATGCTTCATGAACCAGCGGCTCCAAGAAGCAGTCATTTATTTAATCTAGGAACTTTATCTCCCTAGCATGTCCTGCTGTGACACTGACCCAGTCGATACCAAGGTAATTGAAATCATCCATTATTATTACTGTACTGTAACCTTTGTTAGCTTCCTTGATTTCTTTGAGCATTTCATCATCCATTTGTTCATTCTGGCCAGGCGGTCGATAGTATACCCCCACTGCTATCGCCTTCCCCTTTTTACATGGAATTTCAATCCATAGAGATTCTACAGCAAATATTGTTTCCTGCAAAACTTGAATCCTTTCTGACTCAATGCCCTCTCTAAGATAGAGCGCAACCCCTCCACCAATTTGATCAGCTCTATCATTACGATATAATTTGTACCCAGGTATCACAGTGTCCCACTGGTTGTCCTCCTTCCACCATGTCTCTGAGATTCTAATCATATCTAATCTCTCATTTAGTGCTATATATTCTAACTCTCCCATCTTATTTTTTAGACTTCTAGCATTTGCATGCAAGCATTTTAGAGACTGTATTTTATTCATATTAATTTGGCTATTGGTAGGCATGGGTAATTTGGAATCTTTAAGCTGTCTGCTCCATACTCAAGGGCATTTGGGCTACTTTACTCTTTCTTGGAACCCCTCTGTTTTTGGTAGTATCCTTCAAGGATACATTCCTCCGAACCATGCGCTCTTGTGTGACTGTCGGCTTTCCCCTGTTATCTAGTTTAAAAGCTGCTCTATCTCCTTTTTAAAGATTAATGCTAGCAACCTGATTCCATCCCTGTTAAGGTGAAGCCCATCCCTTTGGATGAGCCCCTCCTTTCCCAGAATGTTCCCCAGTTCCTAACAAATCCAAAACCCTCATCCTTGCACCATTGTCTCATCCACGCATCGAGACTCTGGAGCTCTGCCTGCCTTTTTGGTCCTGCACGTGGAATGGGAAGCATTTCTCAGAACGCTACCCTGGAAGTTCTGGATTTCAACTTCCTACCTAAAAGCCTAAATTTAGCCTCCAGAACCTCCCTACCACATTTTCCTATGTCATTGGTAGTGACATGTACCAAGACATCATATTCCTCCCCAGCACTAAGACCTTATCTAGGTGGCACGTTAGGTCCGCTACCTTCGCACCAGGCAGGCATGTTACCAGGCAAATCTCACGTCCACTAGCCACCCAGCTATCTACATGCCTAATGATCGAATCAGCAACTATAACAGCTGTCCTAACCCTTCCCTCATGGGCACATGGCCCTGGAGAAACTTCCTCGGTGCGAGAGGTTTTTACATCACCTGGAGGACAGGTCCTAGTTACAGGATCACTTCCTGCCACACCAGGGTGATGCTCTCCTGTCACGTGACCTCTCTTCTCCATGGCAACAGGGATGCTGCCAGACTGGACGTGGGATTTCAGGACTGTATCCCTGTAGGTCTCGTCTATGTACCTCTCTGTCTGTCTTATGTCTTCCAAGTCTGCTACTCTAGCCTCTAGAGAACAGACTCATTCCCTGAGAGCAAAGAGCTCCTTGCAACTAATGCACACGTAAGACCTCTCACCAACTGGGAGAAAATCATACATGTGACACTCAATGCAAAAGACTGGAAAGCTCCCATCTTGCTTCTGGAATGCTGTCTGCATGTTAATTTTAAGCTTGTGTTTAGATCTTTAAGTTCTTTACTTACTAAGGGTTGCTGTGGATACTTACTTACTAAGGGTTGCTGTGGATACTTATACTAATAAAAGTGTACCTAATACGTTTAATATACCTTGTTCACCTTTAGCGTAATTAATCTCAGGTCCTTAGTGTATGACTGATTTGGATAACGAGCTGCACCTGAGAGCAGCTCCTTTCCTTTAAGATGTGTAAGTACCTATAAAGCTATGATTATCCCAGGGGTGGGTGGGTGTTGGGGAGGGAGAGAGGTGCTTCTGAGGTAAGCTGTGGCCAACTTCCTGGGTGTTTGAGTCCTTGCTTGGATAGAAGGAGTCTTTCAAAATGGCCTTTTGACCTCCCACCTGGCTTTAACACCTTTTGAAAAAGTTTCACAGGTCTCTTGCTCCCTAGGTAGAAGACCTCTTTGTATAGGTCTCTAGAAGACTATTTGTTGTTCAAAGAATATGAAGAAAACTCCATGATCTGACCACAATACCATGGCTCTTTAGGTCTCTGTTACTCAAGCAGCGAGAGACAGGCAGAGAGTAATACAGAACACAATCACACACACAAGTGTTACGTTCTTTGAGCTCAGAGGGACGACAATAAACGGGTCTATGAACATGCATAATTCCATGCTTATTGAATTCAAATTCCTCCTCCTAAAAAGCTCCTTTTATTAGAGAAAAAGCGGAAGTAACAGTCATTTATTATAACCATGAATTAACACAAGGTGTCGCCAAAGTTCTTTTTACAGAGTAAGATCTGATTACAGTGTATTAGATGAAATTTATAGTTGCAAAAATTATGTTTTGTCAGCAGTGACTGTACAATGAACTATGGTTGCATAGTTCATAGCCTATGTTCTTTATGCTTGCGTTAACACTGTTCCGTCTGTTTTAAAGACGGTTACACAGAACTCATGATCATGACATCCTATTCTATTTAAGAGGAAGTAGGTGAAAAGTCAAACTTCTAAACACATTCTGTATCAAAAATTCATCCATCTTCAATTACATATTGGGAATTCTGGTATCCCTTTATCTGTCCATGTCTACAGTCCTCCCTGTGATTCTAGAAAGAATCATTACAAAAGAACAGTAGCTGAAACATGTCCAATTCCGGAATAATCTTCTACAATAGGCTTCATTTTGGAGATGTTCTTTCAAAGTCCTAGGCACATCTGGTCCATAGGTGAGCTCCATCTTGTTCATTGGAAGAAATCATTATACAAAATCATGTAACATTGTTTACCTTTGCTTAGCCTCAATAAAAATGTGTACAGAGAGCAAGACTTTACCAATTATTCTTGTAAGCACTACCTCATCCAGCAGTGGCCAACTGCTTCTCGTAGATCTAGCAATAATTCAGAGATTAGTCCCTCATATCATGACACCAGTCATCACTCCAGATTCGTCAGCAGCATCCTTTCTCACCATGGGCTGTGCTATGCACATCTTAGATCAATCTTTTTCAGTGACCGTCCACCCAGGCTTCACTGCTGCGCATACATGAGTACTTCCGCTGGAATCGCTGATCTTTATCAGGAGTCTCCATATTCAGTAGCATTTCATTCACAGTAGTGTTTTTCCTCTTCGGCCCATTAGATTCAGTGCATACAATATATAATTTGTAAAAATCCTACTCTTCACTGCAGCATCTCTCTTGATTCCATGCAATTGCAAACAAGCACAATTATTCATCCCTAACGACAGTCTTAAATTGTTGAACAGAATTATATTATCTATTGTTAATTACAATACATCCATAGCTAGCACTAAATTATTACATAGCTAACCTGTAACATAGTTATTTTTTCATCTGCATTCCTAAACTTATTCTGTCTACTTGCCAAATCAAATGTTAGCATGTGGCCTGATAGTCACATTGCTTTTTCCTGTCAGGAACACAATTGTACATATCCATATCACTAATTACATTTGTGATGTATTCTCCAGCTTTAACAATATACAAGATATAGTCAATCTGGTTTATTCAAGGGGTAACAAACATTAAAACATAACTAGCAGTTCATGACAAATTAAACTCATTTCAATTGTTTGTCAACAATTATTAGGAAGGCTGTCTTATCTTAGATGATGATTCAACTCACATTACTTTAAACATTATCACCACGTCCTGCACACACAAACACCCCAGTACCTCACTGGTCTTCTCCGCTTCCACATCCCTACACGTAGTCTTCATTCTCTTCACATTAATCAACTTCACCTCCCCCCACCATCTCGTGCACACTTACAGTCTACCCGTCATTCAGCCTTTTTCTTCCTTGGTCCAGCTCTGTGGAACTCTCTTCCCACTCCGCTCCATCTGGAAGATAACTACACCACTTTCAGGTCCCTACTTAAATCCCATCTGTTCACTTCAGCATATAACCTCCCAGCCACACCCAGCTGACCTGGTTTATATATGTTTGCACTTTTCTTTGTTTTTTTTTGTTATTTTTTTCTAATACTACTTTCCCCACTAATCACAGCAGTTCACATTGCAACTAAAACTTGGTACAGCACATTAAACAGGAACATTGATAACTTGAAATTTTTCTTTGTAAGGCAATGAGGGGGTTTAAGTGACTTATCCAAGGTCACAAGGAGTGCTAGTACTCTAGTCATTAGACTACTTCTCCATTCCATTCTAATTCACATAGACATCTAAGCTCACAAAGGAAGGAACATTTATATAAGGGTGTGTACATTAATAAACTATAAAACTTTTTTTAACACCAAATTTGAACCAACTTAGAAAATCAATTATCACTTCTTAATAACTTAACACTTTTATCTTTGTTACACTATTCTCAGAACAAAACAGCATAGTAGTATCAGCACATAGAGCTCCTCATTGAAGAAGCCTGAGACAAAATCAGTATTAATCAAGTGAGCAGATAACTCAAGAGCTCTAGAAAGAGCGAACACTCCAGCTAGTTGAGCATTAGCAAATAGCAAAGCAGCCGAATCTGTCACAGAATCAATTCTTTCAATTGCATCAGTTTTCCTTATTGTGCAAAGCAGAACCATCAGTACAGAGTGAGGTCAAACAGTAGCAATCTAGAGCTGAAAGGAAGCTGGGTTTTTTTTATTCCAAGTGTAGAAGACGCGAAAACTTAATGAGAGACATGTTAAAGTACTAGAAAATCAGTAATTTGGATTGCAAAGACTACTGCTAGGCATATTAAATCTAACTCAGTAATACTAATTTAAAACTAGGAACAAGGCATTCACTTCACACTTGCAATTAACAACATCAATTCTGCAGAGGTCTTTCCATAATAACTAAAACATATACGACATGAGAATTTAAGATCACTCCTCCAATCGACTCCTGCAGATTAGTTTAAAAGAGACTAAGAGAAATATCAGCATTTTCCTTCAGACATTTACTCATACACTATCATAGTTGAACTTTCAACATTATACATATATTCGCCATACTGTTTTAATTACTTAATTCACTTGTTTGAATATAATTGTATCATTCACTTTTTCCTTTTAAGTAAACAAACTTGCTTGACTTGACTTGACTAGCAATTCAATTTTTTTCCAGTTAAGTTACTAACTTCTCTTTCCTTTAAAACACTTAATTTTTTTAAACCTTTATCACACAATTTATCAAATATCTAAATATATCAAAGCATGGAAGATCTTCCCGTTCATTCACATCAATTATAACTAGAAATACAAGTTGGAGAATATATCAATCATTTTTTCCCAAAGCATCCAGAGACATAAGAAACACCAAGGAGTAATGTTTCTAATAATATTTTTCAGCATTTGCATTATTACACATAGAATGGAATCAGTAGATAAATTCTCATAACCCAAAATAAGTTCAGATCCATACCTAGAAAACAAAACTTATTTACTATATATACACAAGTAAGAGAAATGGTTAATCACATTTAGAGTTTTTTTTTTAACTTCCCTAATAAGGCTTATGGTTAGTCTAACAAAGAAAATCTTACCACAGTTGCTCAAGACTTTCTTCCTGCTAATATTGCAGTCATGCCAAGCTTTTATCTTGCCGGAAACCTCTAAATTATTACTGCAGTAAATATCAAAACTTATACTGCACAGAACAATTCCCTAACCACGAAATTAGAGGAAACAAACTTCACACTACAATTATGACATGAAAATTAGTCCATTAAAACTTTGTTTGATTAATTTCTATTTTACAGTCATACAGCAACGATATACGTTTTTCCCTGTAAGCTTCCGTTTCTTTTATATTTACACTATCCATCCTAAACACTGGATTTTTAAACACAAAGTCAGTGGCTTGCTGCACTTTTTCAGCCTTAAACCATACACAGCACATTCATGACTGGTATGAAATTTGCTTAAATCTAATCATATTTCATACTGTAATCAACTCAACTTGTCCCACTGAAATGTTCCAAGGGGGAACAGCAAACTGTGGTTACTGGCAGTCATCGAATGTTAACATAAGGGCGCTTCACCAAACTTGCGCCTCATTTCACAATTAGGGCTTCCTTTTCTCTTGCCCCATCTCACTTCACTTATCTAACTGAGATCTCTAATTAACCTTACCGACTTTACATTATAATCACAATATACACACAGATATCTGTCAATTCTTTAGTATACTCACACAACCACTGCCTGTGTCCTTGAGACTTGTCTGCTGTTTCCAACTGCTGAAGGAACACAGAGATCCGAGAACGGCACCAACTGAGGAAAACTCCATGATCTGACCACAATACCATGGCTCTTTAGGTCTCTGGTCCTCAAGCAGCGAGAGACAGGCAGAGAGTAATACAGAACACAATCACACACACAAGTGTTACGTTCTTTGAGCTCAGAGGGAAGACAATAAACAGGTCTATGAACATGCATAATTCCACGCTTATTGAATTCAAATTCCTCCTCCTAAAAAGCTCCTTTTATTAGAGAAAAAGAGGAAGTAACAGTCATTTATTATAACCATGAATTAACACAAGGTGTCGCCAAAGTTCTTTTTACAGAGCAAGATCTGATTACAGTGTATTAGATGAAATTTATAATTGCAAAAGTTGCAAAAATTATGTTTTGTCAGCAGTGACTGTACAGTGAACTATGGTTGCATAGTTCATAGCCTATGTTCTTTATGCTTGCGTTAACACTGTTCCATCTATTTTAAAGACGGTTACACAGAACTCATGATCATGACATCCTATTCTATTTAAGAGGAAGTAGGTGAAAAGTCAAACTTCTAAACACATTCTGTATCAAAAATTCATCCATCTTCAATTACATATTGGGAATTCTGGTATCCCTTTATCTGTCCATGTCTACAGAGTGTTAGATTTTTTATGGGGGGAGATATCTGTAGAGGCTGTAGAGATGGAAGTATTCCAGTTTGAGATTATTTCAGTCAATTCATTTGTGTCAGTATCTAGCTGTGGAAGGATATCATTGAGGAATGCATCCTTATTGAATGTTTTAGATTGTTTGGTATGGTTATCTTTGATGTGTGGTGTATGGAAAGGGAGATGGAAAGGGATATTAAAATTAACTATATAGTGATAAGACCATGGGATTGCCATGATTTGTGGAGGAGAGTTTTATGATGTTGGTGGACTATCTCGGGTAGGAATAGTAAGTCTAAAATATTTTCTTTATTGTGTGTGGGTACATTGATTAAATCACCCATCTGGACAGCAGCAGAATGGGACATTGTTGACGGTGGAGGATCACATTTCTGTGACAACGGCAACAACACTAAACTTAAACTGCACGGAGGAAACTTCTGTATCTTGCCATGAAAACCCAATGGATAGCCACATCAAAACAAATTGCACTATAGTGCTGGAAGATGAGACCCCCAGGTCGGAAGGCACTCAACTAGCTAATGGGGAAGAGCTGAAGACTTTTCAGAGTAAAGCCATCATTTATGATGTGGTTGGATCAAAGCCCTCGGGACGTCTGACTGCTGATGTAGCTGCGCATGAAATGAGAGTCAGAAGCTGTAAAGATGTCTTACATATTGGAACATGGAATGTACGAATCATGAACCAAGGGAAGTTGGAGGTGGTCAAGAATGAAATGGAACGTGTACAACTTGATTTGTTGGGTGTCAGCGAATTGAAATGGAGTGGCATCGGGCACTTTGCATCAGATGATCACATGGTCTACTATGCTGCAAATGAAAGACAGAAGAAATGGTGTTGCATTTATAATAAAGAAGAAACTTGCAAGAACTGTAATGAAATACAGTGCAGTCAGTGAACGCTTAATCTCTTTTCGTCTACGAGGAATGCCTATCATCTAGAAGTAAGGAGATCCTGGATTCTCTACAGGGAGAACTATTCAGGCAATTGGTAATAGACCCCACAGGTGAAGGGGCCATACTGGACTTGGTGCTTACCAATGGTGAAAGTGTTTCTGATGTTGTAGTGGGAGATCATTTTGCATCCAGTGATCACCAGATGGTGTGGTTCAGTATTAGGACTAGGGCTGTTAGAATCCATTCCAAGGTGAGGATCTTAGACTTTAGGAAGACTAACTTTGCGAAGATGGGCCAATACCTCAGGGAGTCATTAGTGGGATGGGAACAGCTGGGGGATGTAGAAAAACAGTGGGCAAAACTGAAAGGAGGTATTTTAAGGGCAACCAACCTTTTTGTTAAAATGGTAAATAAAGGCAAAAGGAACAGGAGACTGCTATGGTTTTCGAAGGAAGTAGCTGAAAAAGTGAAGAAAAAGAGGGAGGCCTTCATGAAATACAAGAGATCACAGAGAGAGGAAGACAGGCATCTGTATTTGGAAAAACTTAGAGAAGCTAGCAAAGTAGTCAAGAAGGCAAAGATTCAAAAGGAGGAGGAAACAGCCAATGCAATAAAATGGGGGGATAAGACATTTTTCAGATATATTAATGAGAAGAGGAAGGGCAAAAGTGGTATTGTCAGACTCAAGGGTGCAGGGGGGGGGGGATATGTAGAAGCTGATAAGGATAAAGCGGAATTGCTTAACAAATATTTTTGTTCTGTGTTCACAGATGAAGAACCAGGAGCAGGACCTCAGAAAACACCCACAAATAAGAACAGAAGCGAGGGACATCTTGAACAATTTTCAGAAGACTGTGTTCGTGGGAAACTAGCTCAACTTAAAGTAGACAAAGCGATGGGACCGGATGGGATACACCCTAGAATACTGAGGGAACTTGGGGACGTTCTAGCAACTCCACTGACTGACCTTTTCAATGCCTCGTTGGAGTCGGGAGTGGTGCCAAAGGACTGGAGAGAGGCTCATGTGGTGCCTTTACACAAAAGCGGAAGTAAGGATGTGGTTGAAAACTACAGGCCGGTTAGTTTAACTTCGGTGGTGAGTAATTTATTGGAAACGCTGCTGAAAGAGAAAATAGTGAGGTTTCTGGAGTCCAGCGGATTACAGGATGCGAGGCAGCATGGCTTCACCAGAGGCAGGTCTTGTCAGACAAATCTGATTGATTTCTTTGACTGGGTGACCAGGGAGTTGGACCGAGGGAGAGCTCTAGATGTGGTGTATTTAGATTTCAGTAAAGCCTTTGACACTGTTTCTCACAGACAACTTATAAACAAACTGAGCACCCTAGGGATGGACCGTAAAGTTACTGCTTGGGTTAGAAATTGGTTGGGTGGGAGGCGACAAAGAGTACAAGTAAATGGAGCTCTCTCTGAGGAGAAGGATGTTACCAGTGGTGTGCCCCAGGGATCTGTCCTTGGTCCGATTCTTTTTAACATCTTTGTTAGTGATATAGCGGAAGGGCTGTCGGGTAAGGTTTGCCTCTTTGCAGATGATACCAAAATCTGCAATAGAGTAGACACCCAGGAAGGTGTAGATAACATGAGGAGGGATCTAGCTAAGCTTGAAGAATGGTCTAGAACTTGGCAGTTGGGATTTAATGTTAAAAAATGTAAGGTCATGCATTTGGGCTGCAGCAATCCAAGGGAGCAATACAGTATAGGAGGTGAAGTACTTTTGTCCACTAAAGAAGAGCGGGACCTAGGTGTGGTTGTGTCTGATGATCTTAAAGTAGCTAAACAGGTAGAAAAGGCGACGGCAAAAGCTAGAAGGATGCTTGGGTGCATACGGAGAGGAATGGCTAGCAGAAAAAAGGAGGTGATAATGCCTCTGTATAAGTCTTTGGTGCGACCTCATTTGGAGTATGGTGTACAATTCTGGAGACCGCGCCTTCAAAAGGATGTGAACAGGATGGAGTCGGTGCAGAGGGTGGCTACTAAAATGATTAATGGGCTTCATTATAAAGCATATGAGGACAGACTTAAGGATCTTAATATGTACACCTTAGAGGAAAGGCGGGATAGAGGTGATATGATTGAGATGTTTAAATACCTCCGTGGCATAAATGTTCAGGGAGACAGCCTCATTCAATTGAAAGCAAGTTCTGCTACGAGGGGACATGGGATGAGGGTGAAGGGAGATAGATTCAGGAGTGATATGCGGAAATATTTCTTTACGGAAAGAGTAGTGGATCCATGGAATAGTCTCCCAGTGGAGGTGGTAGAGATGAGGACAGTAACTGAATTCAAAAAAGCATGGGACCAACACAGAGGATCTCTAAAGGTAAAAAGTGGACTGTTGTAGTTGTTGTTATGGAAGGACAGACTAGATAGGCTATGTGGTCTTTTTCTGTCATCATGTTTCTATGTTTCTAACACAACTATAATTCAAGTATATGCCCCAACAACAGCTGCAAAAGAGGATGAAATTGAAGAGTTCTATGAACAAGTTCAAACTGAAATTGACAGAACATGCAAACAGGATATCCTGATAGTCATGGGTGACTGGAACACAAAGGTTGGCAACAAAGAAGAAGGCAAAGCGGTTAGAAAATATGGACTTGGCAACAGAAATGAAGCTGGAGAAAGACTGATAGAATTCTGCAAGACCAACAATCTGTTCGTCTCAAGCACCTTCTTCCAGCAACACAAATGGCGACTGTACACATGGACTTCACCCAATGGATTGTACAAAAATCAAATTGACTACATCTGTGGAAGTCAACGATGGAAAAGCTCTATAACATCAGCAAAGACAAAACCTGGAGCTGAGTGTGGTACAGATCATCAAACTCAAGCTAAAGTTGAAAAAGAACAAACCATTCATGAATGCAGCAAAATATGATCTTGAGAATATGCCACTGGAATTTAAAGACTGCCTGCAAAATTGATTTGCTGCTTTAAATACAAATGACAGAGCTCCAGAAGAGTTATGGATGACATCAAGAAAGTTGTATTGGAAGAAAGCGAGAAGTCTCTACAAAAGGTGAAAAAGCAAAAACGGCCCAAATGGATGACTGAAGAAACTCTGAAAATTGCCCAGAAAAGCAGAGAAGCAAAAGCCAGAGGAGAAAGAAAGGCAATCGCAGAACTCAACAGAGATTTCCAAAGAGCAGCAAGACAGGACAAGGAAAAGTACTACAATGACACATGCAAGGAAATAGAAGCAGAAACTATTAGAGGAAGAGTAAGATCAGCTTTCCTAAAGCTACGAGAGTTAAAGAAAGAAATTACAGCCTTGAATTGGAATGTTACAAGACGCTCAAGGTTCTATGTTGAATGATGCTGAGAAGATCAAGAAAAGGTGGAAAGAATATACAGAGTTTTTATATTACAAAGATCAAGTGGACCAACAGCCATTTTAACCTGTACCTTAGGATCTGGAACCATTGGTGATAAAAGAAGTCGAAGCAGCATTGAAAGCCTTACCAAAGAACAAAGCACCAGGCATTGATGGCATTCCCATAGAAGTATTACAGCAATCTGTTGCAGCAGTTACCGTACTTACAAGGCTCTGCCAAGATTTTTGGAAGACAACATCATGGCCAACTGACTTGAAAAGATCTGTTTATACCAATACCAAAGAAAGGTGATCCAACTGACTGTGGAAATTATCGCACAATCGCTCTGATCCCACATGCCAGCAAGATTCTACTGAAGATTATCCAACAGAGACTACAACCATACCTGGAACAAGAACTACCTGAAGTGCAAGCAGGGTTCAGGAAAGGGCGAGGAACGAGAGACATCATCGCGGATGTGGGATGGATCCTTGAAAAGACGAAAGAATACCAAAAGGATAACTATTTGTGCTTTATCGACTATAGCAAGGCTTTTGACTGTGTAAATCATGAGAAACTCTGAGCCACATTAAGAAGCATGGGTATACCAAAACACCTGATCGTTCTCTTGCACAATCTGTACATTGATCAAGAAGCAACAGTTCGAACGGAACAAGGAGAAACAGAATGGATTAAAATAAGCAAAGGTGTAAGACAAGGTTGCATACTTTCCCCCTACCTGTTTAATTTATATGCAGAACAAATCATCAGAGAAGCAGGATGGTGTGAAGATTGGTGGAAGACTCATCAACAACCTTTGCTATGCTGATGATACCACATTACTGGCTGGAAGTGAAGATGATCTGAAACATTTGTTTCTCACGATCAAATAACATAGTCTCAAAATGGGCCTGCACCTTAATGTAAAGAAGACAAAGATCATGACAACTGGCAAAATCAACAGGTTCATCGTTGAAGGAGAAGAAATTGAAATTGTGGACAACTTTAACCTACTTGGATCAACTATCAATAAAGAAGCAACAAGCAGTCAAGAAATCCGACGATGCATTGCTCTTGGCAGAAGGACTATGAAAGACCTAGACAAGATTCTCAAGAGCAGAGATGTCTCTCCATTCAAAGATTTGACTTGATTTGATTTTTAAGATAAGGCGGTTTAGAAATACTGTTAAATAAATAAAATCATATGGATTTGAAAGCTGGACAGTGAAAAAGATAGACAGGAAGAAGATTGATTCCTTTGAATTATGGTGCTGACGGCGAATACTGTATATACCATGGACTGCCTGAAGAACAAACCAGTCGGTACTAAAGGAGATCAAACCTAAGCTTTCTTTAGAAGCTCAGATGACAAGACTTCGACTTTCATACTTTGGACACATCATGTGAAGAGAGAGATCATTAGAGAAAGACATCATGCTTGGCAAGATAGAAGGTCAACGTAAAAGAGGAAGGCCAGCAATGAGATGGATCGATACAATAACAGCAGCTACGGGTACCAGTCTGTCAACAATGAGCTGACTGACAGAAGACCGAACACAATTTAGGACAACTATCCAGAGGATCGCCATGAGTCGACACAGACTCGACGGCACTTAACAACAACAACAACTACTTATGTCGGTCATGGTAGTAAGAAAGGAGGTAGCATGTGTATTATGCATAGATGTAGATTAAAATCTGCTAATAGGATTATTGGGGTTTTTTTCTGAGGTAGAGCAAACCGTTTCAACAATGGCGGAGAGGCAATTTGACGGTGAGGTCATTTGTTGGAGGTAATAATAGGTAGAATGCTAGGTGCTTATTTTCGACAATTAACATCTCCATGCTTCTATGTTTTTAGATAAGAGGAGAGGTTCTTAGCTCATTTTTTATGATATCTTTTTTTCAAAATCAGAGAGCAAGTTTAGCTCATTTGGGTGACACAAACTGCCCTCAGATTCTGTCCTGGTTGGCTTTCTAGGCAAATGTGCACTGTTGTGGTCTCCTGCTCACGTCTTTCATATTCAGTCTCTTTGAGATCGACTGCTTTCTTCTTTCCAGGCATCATAAACAGCATGTGATGCCTTCAGCTCACAATTGCTATCCAGTTGAGGCTGCACTATCTAAAGTACCTTGAAGAGCAGGTTTGACTTATCCCAGGGCAACGGGCATCAACCCCGAGCTGCCACCTTAGCTGATATCACTTCCTCCATGTAGAATGGGAAAGATAATTAAGAGCCTGGAAGGTAATGTGATAAAGGGTGTCAGACGGGTGCCTGGGTGAGAATGTTCACAGTCTTGGCAAAGGCATATATTAATATGATTTGCAAGGGATTGTGGGAAATGTAGTCCATTCACACCAGACACAGCCGTTCACAATAATTAGTTGTGCTTGAGTGTAAAGCCAATAAGATGTTTGTTTATGGGGTTATTTCTCCCAACACAGATATGCTTGGTAGCACATAAAACAGGATACTTGCTTTCAGTGTTAAACTTAGAAAAACAAAATCAGGAAAACAATAGCTGAACTTGTCAGGCAATCAAAGCAAAAGAATAAAGACCTGGTTGGTAACAAACTGGTCTTTTCTGTAGGCTCTAGCTAATATTTTCTTAGCAGTGCTTTAATCAACAAACAAAACCCACAAAGTAGGGAAAAACTGTTCTTTTCAGGTTAACTTCTTATATCTTCACACATAGACTCAGAAGTGATTTCCTCAGAGCTCACAAGCAATTAGGTAAGGCTCAATTGCTAGCAATTACCCAGCTGAAACCCCTTAGCTGGCTTGCTTTCTACTGCGTGGCCCAAATCCTACTCAGGAGCTTTTCTGAGTAGATTAACGAACAAGTTTGTATTTCTTTGTGATGGTTGTTGTACTTTGTAACAGTAAATTACCAAAGGAGTTTAGACAGAGCAATCCATGTATTCACAGCCTGCATCTGCAACCCCTCCCCCTTCTTCAACAATCATGGGTTCAATATCATGGATTGGTACAGAGGAATTTCTCAATGGAGCACTCTCAGGAGAATACTTGTTTCCCTGCTGTCTTTCAAGGGTATAGCTAGGGCATAGATCAGTGTTCATACCTGAGCTTCCATTGCTGTTAGAGTTCCTCTCTAAATAGCCTGGCCAGTATGTAGTCCAGTTCTTATGTCCAGCCTTCCAATCCAGATCCCTGGACACTGGGTCTCTCTTCACATACCTTCTGGCACGGGTCCTAGGGTCCCTTCCAAGTGCAGCCGTCTCCCTCACAGGTACCGTCTGGAGATTCCTGGCCCTGCAGCACCACTCCTCTGGCTTCCCCCAGTCCAATGGTGTATGCTTGCCTTTTGAATGCCTTCCAGTATACGTACTGCTATGGACTCCTTTAGACCTCCCAAATGCTTTTCTCTTCTTTCTTCCAAAGGGTTTCTTGCCCTCTCTGTCCGTCCGCTCTGGCTTCTGCTTCTGATGATCCTCCAGATAATGAAGCTGTCCAAGACGAGGATCTCCAAGATCATGAAGATGATTCTCTGTAGAATAAACTCTACCTTTATTCTGCTTAGATGAGTGCTCCACCCTAGCACAGCGCAGCTGTGCTGAATCAGGCACTGCCCTTTGAGATGAGTGCTTGGGGATTACCTCATAGCCCTCCTGATTGAACACACGTTTCCCCACTTCAGCTCCTCTAATGGCTGTTGGAAACCTGGTGCATTCTGGGACTGGTAGTCTTTTATGGAAAAATTCTGTTTTCTTATTTCTACCAGAACTGACAGGTTGCTTGTTCAGTCACTTCACCTTTACTATAGCTCCTTCCTGAGCTATGATAAGCTTCCTTATCACAAGGGAAAGCTGTGTATATTAGGGTAGAACATAAGTAAATATTGTAAGTAAACAAATTGAACGTTTCTTGTCATCAAACATGTACTATATTTTGTGCTCATTTACAGGTGCTGCGTTTCCTTCGTCTCTTTGGACCAGGGAAGAATGTGCTGTCAGTTTGGCGCAGCGCACGCAGGAAGAGAAAGAAGAAACATCGAGAACTGACTCAGGAAGTGCAAGCGCAGGAAGGAGATGGGATAGAGCCTGTGATGGGAAAAAAGTCTCCGTGGGAGTATGAGTTTGCCCCTCCCCCTCCCCCGGAACAGTGCCTGTCAGATGATGAGGTGAGTAGCGAAGGTGCTACCTGAGCTTTAGAAACACAATTGAGGTGTTAAGCAGCTTGAAGTAATTCTTTCTAGATCTAGCCTTGTCTAGTGATGACAACAGCTTAAAGAATTATCCTGAATTGTGGAAAATGCAATGCATACCATTGAATCAAGGCTGACTCCTGGTGACCTAGTAGCCCTTGGGTTTTCCTGGTTAGGTGTGACAAGACATAGATTGACAGGCTTTTCTTCTGGGGCAATAGAGGCTAAAGTGACTTGCACAAGGCTACAAGGAGTGCCAGTGGGACTTGAACCCTGGTCTCTTGGTCACCAGGCTGCTGCTTTAACTACTAGGCTATTTCTCCACTCCCATATGGAGGGTTACTAGAAGTTGAATGCTGCTTTTCTTGATTCTCAGCCCACTGCTCTAACCACTAAGCTATTCCTCCACTTCAATTGAATTGTATTGTGTACTAGTTCAGCATTATGAGGACATCTTTCAAAGGAATTCTCAGCAGGTAAAGAAGTGTTTACCCATAGGAAAGGCCCCTGCCCACAGGGAAAGGTATGTGGTCTATGAAGAGCATTTATGGTGTTTGCCATGGGTAAAAGCAATAAACCAATGGGCACCATGCGAAAGCTAAGATTTGGCCTCATAAGAAGTACAGTTGTGGTCAACATTATTGGCATCCTTGTATTTTAGGTATGCTGTATACAGTATCTTGAGAAATAATTGATTCTCTAGGAACGTAGGAAGTCGGTCCTCGCATAAGGGTGACATGGAAGCCGACGGAGCCCTGCGCGGAAGCCTCTTTCCAGCTTCAAAGAAAGCCTTTAGGAGATGCATCACTCATGCGTGGTCCCCTTCCCGCCCAATGGTGCCATCTTGCCTCATTCTCCTTTAGTCCGCAGAGCCCATCGGACATGTACTTTTTCCCTGGAAAAAAGAGCTATTTTTTTCTCTTGGAAGTTTTCTTCCCCGGTCGAGTACAGGTTTCCTTTCCTGCCCCCTAGCTCGCTTACCTCGGCATCGCATCTCAGGTTCGTATTTTTCTTTTCATTTCCTGTTTTTTTTGACCGGCACTTCGCGCCCTTTTCACTGGCATAGCTCCAGGTCTTTGACCTTGCTGGGGCCCTTTTTCCCCTATAGCCTCTGCCAACATCTTCCAAAAGTGTGATCGATGTTCGTGGACCATGTCCCTCACCAACACTCATGACTGCTGCCTCCATTGTCTTGGGGCGGACCACGACCCCTTGGATTGTGGCCTCTGTAAAAAAGATGTCCTCCATGGCCATTAAGAGTTGTTAGCAGCAGCAGCATGACAAGATCTTCCAAAGGTTGACACTGCCTCGGAGTCTCCAGTTATGCCACACTCCAAGGCGTACGTGGACGAGTCGGGGAAGATGGATAAGTCCCATGCTCGGTCCCGCAGTCCATGCTGCAAGTTCAAGGGATCAGAGTGGGAGCGGCCTACCAAGGTCGCTCAAAAGGATTCATGGGCTCCAGTGACCAGCCTCAGACTCCCAAGACCATCCTGGTCGAGGACTCCCCTCTCGTCAGAATCAGTGCTGGGCCCAAGATCCTCAGTGCCCGCGCCGAAGGCTGCGCAGCCATCTGGACTGGAGACCAAAATGGTGACCTTGGAGCGCAGCTTGTCTGCCTTCATGGCCCAGCAGCGGGCCTTGATGTCTGGTTTTGCTGGGTTATCTACCCAGAACACCGGGGCCTCGACGACATTGCTGGACGTCGAGCCGATCCCCGAGCACCATTGGCCTTGATTCGATCGTCGACACCGCTCTTGATCCATGTCCCAATACTTGGGACTGAGGTCTTCACTGATGAGTGGCCGAGGCTCCACCTGCAGCGCCTTCAAGGGGCCCAGACGGTTGGGCTCGGGGCCCGACCTTAACTCCTACACAGACTATGAGTCAGATTGGGAGACCGAGGACGAGGGATCCCCAGACATTCATCGCCGGTCCCCGCCTGAGGATATGGCCTTCCTCTACATCGTACGGGACATATCAAAACCATTGTAGTTTGACACAGAATTGGAAGAGGACTCTCACATGGAGGAGCTCAAGATCCTCCAATACGAGGCCCCTATGAAGGAGGCGCTTAATAGTGCCTGTTCCCCTGATCCAGGAATGGCTGCTTCTCCACATGTGGGAAACAACGGCATTGGTGTCCATTGTGAGCCAATGGCTGGACTCAATGTATCGGGTCTGCTGGAGCCCGGGCTTCCAGAAAGCACAACTGCATGGTGGTGGAGTTGGTCTTGCATTGGCTTAACAGCCAGGAGACACACTCCTCGGTGCCCCCCGGGCAGGGAGGCTCGCACCTTGGATGCCCTGGGTAGAAAGTGCTACCAGGACTCGATGCTCATCGGCCGGATCCAAGCATATCAGCTGTACATGGCCATATACCTGAGGGACCTGGCGAAGGAACTCAAAGCCCATGTACTGCTGATATGCGTGGATCCGGCCAATGAGCATCGAGCCCTGGTAGCACTTTCTGCCCAGGGCATCCAAGATGTGCGCCTCGCTGCCCCGGGGGCACCGATGAGTGCGTCTTCTGGCTGTTAAGCCAATGCATTGGCGACTCCACCACCATGGAGTTGTATGGCAGTTGTGCTTTCTGGAAGCCTGGGATCCGGAGCCTTTCCTCTGCCGTCAGCTTATGATGGCTTAGAGTCTGTGGCTAGAGTAGCCGTGGTGGGCATTGGTGCCTGATGCCAGACTTGGCTACAGTCTTCTGACCTGGAGCAAGTGGGTTAAGAACAAATTGGTTGATGTCCCCTGCCAAGGAGAGAACCTCTTTAGCAAAACCATGATTGATAAGGCTTCAGAGTTGGCGTCCGAGTTCCTGACGAGGACTAGGCTCTCCAAGAAGACTGTTACCCTTCCTTGACGAAAGTCCTGAGTAAAAAGCCCCCTTACTGGAGGAAGGGGAGGGCTTACGGAAACTACCTTCAGTATCAGGGCTCCCCAGCAAGATCAGCAGGTCAAGGGACAAGGGCATAGTCCTTGTATAAGCCCAAGAGTCCCAAAGCCCAGACTCCGGCCCCGGCCCAGCCAGGGGGGAGCTTTTGACTCCTTCGGCATAGCCTCTCCACCCCCAGGAGGCCCAACCCAGTAGCCCACAGGAGGACGTCTGATCCTGTTTGCCCAAAAGTGGCCAGCCATCACGAACAAAACCTGTGCCCTCTAGGTAGTCAAGGAGGTCTATATCCTCCACTTCGAGCAGACTTCCCCTCCATTCTTCCTGGGAGAGCCCACCAGTACTTCCTTTCACCAGACCTTGTTACTGCAGGAGTTAGCAGGCCTTCTCGAGGGCAAGGCAGTGGAACCCATACCCCCACATCTCTGGGGCAAAGGGATCTCCAGGAACAAGCAGGAATGTAGTCTTCACATATGGGTATCATCGGTACCGACGGAGCCTGCGTGGGAATGCTCCCCAGCGTCCAATAGGAAAGCTTTTGGGAGCATCCCCCAGTGCCTGTGTGCTGCCTTCCCGCCTTTCCCAACTGTCCCTCTCCAGTTTTTCGTTTTCCCCGGAGCCGACAGGTCGCACATACAGTCACCGCAGAAAATAATTCCCTTCTATTCTTCTTTTTTGTGGTTGCGTCTGCCTTCCTTCGACGCTACACCGGTACCACCGGTGCTTCTTTCTTTTTTTCCAACCCCCCCCCCCCTTTCTTCTGGAGTCTTTTCCAGTTATTTTCTCCTCAGGTGCCACGCGCCATTTTGGGCACTAGGCCCAACATTTTCCTTTAAAATGGAAAAACCCGCTTCGGGTTTTAAAACGTGTTACAAGTGTGGCGGTACCATCTCCGTCACCGACACCCATGAGTTGTGCCTCAAATGTTTAGGTCCTGACAACTCTATTTCGGAGTGTGTTGCCTGTGGGATGATGTTGAAAAGGGGCTGGCAGAACCGAGCTGCTAAACTTAGCACCCTTTTTCCCTCCGATGCAGCCTCTGTGGCATCGACGTCTTCCAGGGCTTCCTCTTCCTCCCATGGATCTCAGGTAACTAAACATAAATCTAGCCGGTCCTCAAAGGGTGGATCTCCCTCTAAGCATCGAGATGCCTCTGGCGTTGCCCTTGAGGGACTTTCACCGGCAAAATTGCCCCGGCGGGAGGCTTCAGCTTCCAAAGCACTAACGGGGCTCCAGGATGTTCTCGAGGCCTCAACCTGGGCAGAACTACTGGTGCCATGCTCTGGGGTACCGGCTCCTTCATCCGGTACCGATACCCAAGCATCGGCAGCGTCGATAGACTAGAGATTCTTGGCTGTTGAACGCAGTCTGGCGGCTCTTCTCATGGCCTCGATGCCCCTGAAACCGCTTCAGACAATTCAACCGGTACCGGCACTGACTCCAGTACCGGTACCGACTGCATCGACATCCTCCAGGACGTGAGTGTAGAACTCTTGACGCCTTTAGACGTCGAACCTTCCAGGCTTCCATGCTTTCTGCTAGGATCAGTTCCTATATAATATATATGGGAATGTTCCTTAAGGAGGTCACGGGAGATTTAGAGCTTATGAGCCCTCTCCTTCCTGAAGATAAGAGGCAGGATTACCACGCCCTTGTCAAACATGCTCAGGATGTTTCCAAGTTTGTGAATCGTGCAGCTTTTGACTGCTTTGAGTGCATAAGCAGAACCTCTGCTATTGCCATAGGTGCACGTAGGATTGCCTGGCTCCAGGCATCTGACTTGGAACTTTGGGTACAGGATAAACTAGGGAATATTCCTTGCACAGGAGAGAATCTCTTTGGCAAGAATTGGCAGGAAAAAGCTAATGAGATAGATGCTGACAATATCACTTTGGATAGATTGTCTAAATCTACAGCTGATCCTGCAAGGAAAAAATCCTACAAGAAACCATTCTTCAGTAAGAACTAGTACAGTCAAACCTCGGTTTTCATGATTAATCCGTTCGAAAAAGTCTGACTAAAACCGAAACGTATGAAAACTGAAGCAATATTTCCCATAAGAAATAATGTAAATCCAATTAATCCGTTCCAGACACCCAAAAATATTCACAAAAATACATTATGTTAGGTTGTATTCCTTTGGGTAGTGGCTGCTTTAAGGCCTTAGGCTCAGCTGGATCCCACAGGGCTTTGAGCTGGCTAACTGGTACGAGATGTTTTTATATTTCTTTCTTCTTTTTTTTATTATTTTTGCTTAACCTACAGTACCTTATGAGCTTTCTCTTTCTTCCCCTTCGCTGCTGGATGCCACTCGGGTTTCACTGCTCCTTTTTTCCCCTCCGATCTTCCTGCCACGTTCTTGCTCTCGCTACTCCCCGCAGCAGTCCCCCGACTCACTTCGCCTGTTCACAAGGCTGTCTGCTACGCAGTCCCGCTCCCCGCCGGGTCTCTTACGTGGCACCTGGTGCACGTTTGTTCTCCGACGCTCTCCCCAGCACTCCGTTGCCTTCTCATCTGCACTATCACGCGGTTCCCCTCTCCACTGCCACAATCTTCAATTTATGAATCCTCCGTTGGTTTCTGCGGCCCCTTCATTGCTCCGCTGCCCGATTGCTGCTAGGGAAGCACAAATTCCTCTTTTGGCAGGCTTTGTAATGGAGCTCTTCTACAGCCCCGCCATGGAGCCCGATGACGTCACCGGACCATTTCAAATTGTACGAAAACCGAGCGGACGTACGAGAACCGAGACAACATAGCAATGAAAAAAATCATCGAAAAACGAAACTAACGAAAACTGGGGCATACGAAAACCGAGGTTTGATTGTAGTTTTATCCCTCCTATACCCAGCAGGGGCATCGTTTAGGTCAGTCTGCCCAAAAGGGACAGCAGTAACAAGCTAGGCAAAGAAAAACAAAAGCTGCTAAGCCTCAACCGTCTCACAGACAGCCTACACAGGGGCTTTGACTCCTATCTAGAGAACTTTGCCTTCCTGGCCCTGAACGGCCTAGAGCCTTCCACCATTCCAGGAAGGTTATGTCATTTTTCCCTCAGATGGGGGCAGATAACAGCAGAAAATTGGAAAGAGAGGGGTACAAGCTTCATTTCCTCAGCATGCCCCCTCCTACAATGGTAAGACAGTTCAATTCTTAGACCTCTCTCAACGACCAGTTAGGTCAAGAGGTCACTATGCTTCTTGCCCAAGGGGCAATAGAAGAGGTACCCATTTTCCAACAGGGTACAGGGTTCTACTCCCCCTATTTCCTTATTCCAAAGAAAACAGGAAGACACAGACCCATTTTAGACCTCGGAGAATTGAACAAATTCCTGTTCAAAGAGAAGTTCAAAAAGATTTCTCTAGTAACTCTGCTGCCATACCTTCAGAGTCAGGATTGGCTTTGTTCTCTAGATCTCAAGGATGTGTACACTCATGTTCTCATCCATCCAACTCATCGAAAGTTCCTTCACTTTCTATTTCAAGGAAGCACTACCAGTACAGGATTCTTCCTTTTGGCCTGGCCTCGGCACCAAGGGTGTTCACAAAATGCATGGCTGTGGTGGCAGCATTTCTTCGCACCCTAGGAATATTTGTCTTCCCTTACTTAGACGACTGGCTCATTCAAGCCTCTTCAGAGCCAGAGGCCAGGGTTTCTCTCTCTCGCACAATGCGCATCCTTCAGTATTTGGGACTTGTCATAAACTTCCCAAAATCCAACCTTGCTCCCACTCAGTCCCTAGAGTTTAGAGGAGCTCTGCTGGATACCAGACAGACAAGGGCCTACCTTCCACAGCCCCGCTGCCTTCACATTGTGCAATTAGCTTCCCAAGCAGTGCTAGAACCTCACCTCACTGCTCGGGAAATGTTACAGTTGCTAGGCCACATGGCATCCACCGTGCATGTGGTTCCTTATGCTCGCCTCCATATGAGGGCAGCCCAGTGGACTTTATCCACTCAATGGACTCAGGCGTCAGGTTGCCTGTCAGACAAAATAGCAAACTCAGATCGCCTTATTTTGTCCCTCCAATGGTGGCAATCACCCCAAAACCTTTTGGTGGGGTCCCCTTTTCAGTAACCTCCACCCCAAGCCACTCTAACAACAGATGCCTCACAGGTGGGTTGGGGAGCCCACCTGTAAGGCCTCTCTACCCAGGGTACCTGGACTCCACAGGAGACCTATCTACATATCAATCTCCTGGAGCTCAGAGCAGTCTTCCTTGCTCTTCAAGTATTCCACACCCAGCTCAGCTACAAGACAGTCCTAGTTCAAATGGACAATCAGGTAGCAATGTTCTATGTGAACAAGCAGGGCAGAACAGGCTCTCTGTCGCTATGCAATGAAGCTTTGTGACTATGGGCCCTCGCCAGAGATCATCAGATTCATCTCCTTGTGGTGTATTTTCCAGGCATTGAAAACTCTTGGGCAGACAGACTCAGTCGAGTTCTGCTTCCACACGAATGGTCTCTCCATGCAGACCAGGTGGGCAAAATTTTCCAAATTTGGGGAACCCCGGACATAGACCTCTTCGCAAGTCCGCTGAATGCCAAACTTCCCCAGTTCTATTCCAGAATTCCGGCTCAGGGTTGTCAGGCCAGGGATGCTTTCCTCCTTCATTGGGGCCAGGACTTCCTGTATGCCTTTCCACCCATTCCCCTAATTCCCAAAACCCTGTTCAAGCTTCAGAGAGACAGAGGTCATATGATTCTCATAGCTCCACATTGACCACGGCAAATGTGGTACCCTCTGCTCCTACATCTCTCTCAAGCTCCGCCTCTGGAGTTAGGATCTGCTCCAGATCTCCTTTCTGAGGAGGACGGGATGCTGTGGCATCCCAATCCTCAGTCTCTGCATCTCAGGTCCTGATTGCTGAAAGCCTAGAACTTCACGGTCTTAACTTTTCTCAGCAGGTAAAGGATATCCTTTATGCTTCCAGGAAGCCTTCCACAAGACGCTCTTATGCTTTCAAATGGAAAAGGTTTACCATATGGAGCTCGCAGAAGGGTCTTAACCCTCTTGCAATACCTCTGGAATCATTACTGGAGTATCTCCTTCATTTATCTAATGCAGGGCTTAAGACCAGTTCAGTGAGAGATCATTTGAGTATTATTGCAGCTTCTTTCAAGCCTCTAAACGGGCAACCTATTTCCTCTTATCCTCTCATAGCGAGATTTATGTGAGGCCTTCTTTTGACTAAGCCTCCCATTAAGCCACCACCGGTGGCATGGGACTTTAATTTGGTTCTTGGGCAGCTTGTGAAACCGCCTTTTGAACCGTTAGCCACTACCTTCTTGAAGTTCCTTTCCTGGAAGGTCATCTTTCTTATTGCAATCACATCAGCACGTCGCATCAGTGAATTGCAAGCATTGGTGGCTGATCCTCCTTATACAAGGTTCCATCATGATAAGGTAGTCCTTAGGACTCATCCACACTTTATGCCAAAGGTGGTGTCACCTTTTCATTTAAACCAAGCGGTTTACCTTCCTGTATTCTTCCCAAGGCCTCATGCCTCAAATGCAGAAAGGAATCTTCATACTTTGGATTGTAAAAGGGCTCTGGCCTTTTACTTACAAAGGACACAGCAACATAGGAAGTCCTCTCAACTTTTTGTTGCTTTTGATCCTAGTCATTTGGGACTTCCAGTCTCCAAAAGAGCACTGTCCAACTGGATTGCACAGTGTATATCTTTTGCCTATGAGAGTAAAAACCTTCCTCTTGAAGGCCATGTCACAGCTCACAATGTGAGAGCCATGGCAGCCTCTATGGCTCATCTTCACTCTGTGTCTATTGATGACATCTACCGAGCAGCTATTTTGGCTTCAGTTCATATCTTCACAGCCCATTACTGCTTAGACAAGGACTCCCGCCGGGATGCCTTGTTTGGTCAGGCAGGTCTTCAACACCTGTTCCATACTTAATCAACTCCTACCCACCATCCCTGATAGGATGCCAGAGATCCATGAGGGGAAGTGGAGCCCTTTCACAAAGGCACACAACTTCTGGGTTTTTTCCCTGGCATCTGCAGCTAGGGAGTCCCCATATGTGAAGACTACATTCCTGCTTGTTCCTGGAGATAGCATAGTTACTCACCTGTAACAGGTGATCTCCAGGAACAGCAGGAATTTAGTCTTCACAACCCACCCACCTCCCCTAGGAGTTGTATCTCTCTATCTCTCTTTCCCTCTCTCTTTTGTCTCAGCTTTAAACTCAACTGCAGAGGGACAGTTGGGAAAGGCAGGAAGGCAGCACGCAGGCGCTGTGGGATGCTCCCGAAAGCTTTCCTATTGGACGCTGAGGAGCGTTCCCGCGCAGGCTCTGTCGGTACCGGCGATACCCATATGTGAAAACTAAATTCCTGCTGTTCCCGGAGATCACTTGTTACAGGTGAGTAACTATGCTTTCTATGCTAAGTACTTCCTCATTCCATAAAGAACAGGGAGCCTAAGGCCCATCTTAGACCTGCGGGATCTGAACAGGTTCTTGGTGAGGGAGAAGTTCAAAATGCTCTCCCTTGGAACACTGCTGCCATACCTCCAGCAGGGAGACTGGCTATGCTCCTTGGACTTAAGGGATGCGTATACACACATCCTCATCCATCCTAGCCAGAGGCAATACCTCAGGTTCGTGGTGGAGGGTGCCCACTGCCAATACAGGGTCCTACACTTTGGCCTGGCCTCCGTCCCAAGAATCGTCACAAAATGCCTAGCAGTGGTTGTGGCCCAAGGAGCCTTCGTCTTCCCCTTTCTGGATGACTGGCTCTTCAGAGTGGGCTTGGTTGCCGAGGTGCAGCGGGCCACGGTCCGCAGCATCAGCATCCTTTAACACCTGGGGTTCGTTGTAAACAACCCCAAGTTTCACCTCCCAATGCAATGTTTGGAGTTCATAGGAGCCCAGCTAGACAACCTCCAGGCCAGAGCGTTCCTACCCCAAGACAGGGAGCTGGCCACCGATGTACAATGCAGATGCACTGTGTCTCTTCTCCTCCTGCTGTGCCACATGGCATTCACTGTCTGTCACCCTGGACACCCGCCTCCACATGAGGGCAGCCAAATGGTGCCACCACTCCCAGTGGACCCAGGCCACCGGACGGCTGTGGGGGCAGGGTGATGTTGACCCGCCAACTTGCAGACTCCTTTGACTGGTGGCAAGTTCCACAGCACCTCCAGGCAGGGATGCCCTTCCAGGCCCCTGATCCCCAGGGGGTCCTCGCCACAGACGCCTCCCTGCTGGGTTGGGGGTGCACACTATGAAGATCTCTGTACCCAGGGCAGCTGGTCGCATTCAGAGAGCCAACTGCAGATCAACCTGTTGGAGCTTCGGGCCATATTCCTGGCTCTCCATGCTTTTCACCACTGTCTGCACCAGTCGGTGCTTGTCCAAACAGACAATCAGGTAGCAATGTTCTACGTGAAGTAGAGGGGCACAGGGTCCTATGCCTTCTGTCAGGAGGCAGTGGCTCTCTGCTCCTTTGCGCTCTTCAATGGGATGCTCCTGCGGGCAGTGTTTCTGCCAGGCCAGCTTAATGCCCTAGCAGACAAGCTGAGCAGGGTCCTCCAGCTACTCAAGTGGCGGCTGGATCCCAGGGTGGCCTCTCGGCTCTTCCGACTCTGGGGGGGTTCCGCTAATGGACCTCTTCACGAGTCCGACCAACACTCATCTGCCCCGCTTCTGCTCCCGCAAACCACACCCCTCACGAGTGGCAACAAACGCGTTCCCATCCTTTGGATGGAGGCCCTTCTTTATGCCTCCCCGCCCATGCCATTGATTGCCAGTACCCTTTTCGAGGCTCAGCATGATAGGGCAATACTGATACTGATTGCCCTCAGTGGCCCAGGCATCCATGGTTCCTGCTGCTCTTCTGCTTGTCCTTGGCGGCCCTGGTCCTCCTTGGGAGTGCCCCAGGATTACTGTTACAGGAGGAGGGCTCCCTCCTACAACCCATCACAACCCATCCTGGAATCCCTGTCACTAACGGTTTGACTGCTGAAAAGGTAGCCTTGGTCCTATTCAACCTTTAAGGGGAGGTAAAGGAGGTTCTTTTGGCCTCCCAAAGTATCTCCAAAAGATGGGCCTACACCTTCAAATGGCTTAGATTCTCAGTTCAAGTTAACCCATTCTCATGCTCTGTGCAGCATGTACTGCAATATTTGCTCCACCTATCACAGGCAAGACTGAAGTCCAACTCGGTCAGGGTGCACCTGAGTGCTCTAGCGGTGCACCACCACCTTATTGAGGGCAAGCCCCTCTCTGCACAGCACCTCATGACCCGCTTCTTTTGGGGCCTCCTATTATCCAAGCCCACTGTCCGCCCTCTAGTGGTGGAGTGGGACCTCAATATGGTGCGATCAAAGCTCACTGGGTCGCCATTCGAGCCCCTGGCTACCTGCCACCTATGGTACCTCTCATAGAAGGTTGTCTTCCTAGTGGCGCTCATGTCTGCTTGCAGGGTCAGCAAGCTTCAGGCATTAGTGGCAGATCTGCCATACACAAGGTTTTATTTTACAAGAACAGGGTGGTGCTCTGCACGCACCCCAAGTTTCTTCCCAAAGTGGTGTCCCCATTCCACCTCAATCAGGAGGAGGTGCTCCCCATCTTCTTCCTATTCGTCTCTCCGGGCCAGTCCAGGAAGATAGGGTAGTCAACCTCCTCCAGCAGCTGAGGACTGACAAACTTAAACTCTTTTCTGACAGCCCCTATAGCTCCTCCTGGTGTCAGAGAGAGCCAGTCTTTCAGTCCTCAGCAGCGGAGGAAGATGTGTAGCTGACAGGCTCCCCGGAGAGACCATTAGGAACAAGAGTGTACTTTGAAACAGAGTTAGGAAAAATTCAGTACGAGAGGTTAAGATATTTAAGAAGCGCTGACTATTTGGCTCTAGTAGAGCAGATCAGCTCAGCAGCTTTATTTATTTATTTGGTATACATTTGTATGCCGCCACTTCCAGCGATCAGCAGCGGACCAATGGTGTAAAATACAAGGGAGTAAAGTATAAAATCAGATTGAAAATACAGTATGATTTGAGGGAGGGGTACACCACAATCACATAGAAATTACAAATATACATTACATTTTGATCACCCGGGTTTGAGCAACAAATGAAATAATAAATATACATTTGATTGATCAGATTATAAATATACATTTGATTGACCAGATAAGTTACAGTTTTATCACCCAGTTTGAGCAACCAGATAAATTACATGTTTATCAAGAACATAGATTACAGTTGTATAATACATTGGCAGATATGCAATCTTCCGTTTCTTTTTTTAAAAAGAAAACAAAAAGAAAAAAAAAACCCAGACCGGTTCTCCAAGGCCGCCTAATCGGGGCAATTAAGGGCAGAGCCTGCCACTTGGAGATTCCAAACTGGAGAGGCATTTAGGAAAGGTCTGGGAGCCCCAGATCCCACTTCTTGGTCTCGAATTGCGGCGGTTCCGGCTACCCGCTAGCAGCAGGACAGCGGATCGTGGCAGCTTAACCTCTTGGTGTGCTTTCAGGTAGGAGACTATTACTGGATAGAGTCTTCTTTGACAGGCCTTGGAGAATCGCTATCGGTTCTGTTTAGATTTTTTTTTTGTAGTAAAGGAGGGAATCGGGTTAGGGTCATCTTCGTAGACACGCTTGCTCCGTCGCGGTTTGAATCTCGGTACAGGGGGATCGCAGTGTTGCGGTTTTGACGGGTTTTTGCTTCTGTAGTAGTTGTTGTTCTTGGTAGTGAAGCACTATTACATGGAGGCTTCTCTGAAGAAGAGGGGTTAGTTCACCCTCAGACCGTTACAGAACGAGCGGGAACAGCGGCCATTTTATCAGAGCCATGCTCTGTTCCCACGCTGCAGGTAAAGCCAGCAAAGCGAAAGTCTAAATCGCACAAGGCTCCTTCTGCTGAAGGAGCAGGGCAGCAATCTATATCAATGGGGCATGGGTCATTGGACTCTTTTCTTTCTCCGGAGTTTATTTTAGCACTCCATAAGGCTTTCTTGATGAAGAAATCACAGGCAGCTAGCTCTTCTTCTACTGACAGTAGGTCAGGTATTAAGAAGGTAGAGTTCTCAGAAACAGACCCGGGGGAGGGGGTCTGTACCCAGGTGTTGAGACTGCCTTAGAGGAATCTGGTCCTCTGAGTGCGGGGTCTCAGTTGCCAGAGGAAGGAGACATTTTTTCAGATGCAGGGCTGGAAGTTTGGCTAGAGGAGTTGGAGGAGGGGGGGGTTAGGGCCGGGCGAGGAACCTAATGTGTTTCGCATTTTTAGAAAAGAGGAACTAGGTGCGTTAATTGCGCATTCTCTGGCGGCATTAAATATGGTGATCCCTAAGGTTCAGCAAGGAGCCATTAGAAGACCCCTTATTGCAAGGTTTTAAATCTGAGCAGCGCTGTTTCCCCATTCACAGAGTTATTAAGCAGATGATTGATTCTGAATGGGAGTGTCCTGAAGCCTCCTTACGGGGGGGGGGTGGGGGGGGGTCGCACGATTGCTCGGCTGTACCCCGTTCCCCAGGAAGAAAAGGATTTGTTGCGTATGCCTAAGGTGGATGCCTTAGTTGCAGCGGTCACCAAAAAGACCACCATCCCGGTAGAAGGGGGTACGGCTCTGAAGGATTTTCAGGATCGTCGGTTGGAAGCCCTCCTAAAACAAGCCTTTGACTCCAGTGCTTTGGCGTTGCAGGCTTCAGTTTGTGTAGCGTATGTGTCCAGAGCTTCCATACGCTGGCTTCAAGGAGATGAGAGCGCAAAGAAGGAAGCTGAGTCTGCAGTGGAGGGAGCAAAGCTGGAGTCGGCAGCGGCTTACCTGGCGGATACCTTTTATGATTTGGTGAGAATTTCAGCGAAGTCGATGGCTTCTGTAATAGCGGCTAGGCGTTTTCTGTGGTTATGGAACTGGGCAGCAGATGCGTCTTCTAAGGCTCGTCTCAGTAAGCGTCCATACAAGGGCAAGCTACTGTTTGGGGAAGCCTTGGAAAAGATCGTAAAGGATTTAGGCGATTCAAAAGGGGGTTGTCTTCCCGAGGATCGTCCGAGAGCAGCAAAAAATGTCTACAGTTCAGAGAGGGCAGGGGCGCGAGTTTTGCAGGTTCCGCAGATCCCGGTTTGTGCCCTATCAGCGAGGCCGCTTTGTGGCTAGAGGTCAGTCCTTTTGTGGAGCCAGCGGGTTTAGTAGGGGCTACTTTAACACCCAACAGAACGCTTCCAAGAAGCCGCAATGAAGCGACGCTGGTCCAGGAGGAGATTCCTGTGGGAGGTCAGTTGCAGGGGTTCCTCTCCGCCTGGGCCAGCATAACTACGGACCAGTGGGTTCTCGAGATAATGCTCTGGAGTTTGCTCACCCACTGGTAGAGGCCTTTGTAGCTTCCCTGTGCAGCTCCTTGTCAAAAAGGACTGCCGTCAACGACACCTTGTTACGTTTATTGCACCTTCAAGCAGTAGTGCCAGTTCCCGCAGACCAGTGGTCCCCAAAAAAGAAGGTTCTTTTCAGACGATTCTGGATCTCAAGCACGTGAATCGTTGTTTGAGGGTGCCACATTTCCGGATGGAAACATTAAGGTCTGTAATCCAGTCAGTAAAACGGGGGGGGGGGGGGGGGGAAGTCCTCTCGTCCATAGATTTGACGGAGACTTATTTGCATATCCCAATCAGATCGGAGCACCAAAAGTTTCTTCGGTTTGCGGTTCCCATGGGTCATTTTCAGTTCCGGGCTCGGCCGTTTGGGCTAGCTACGGCGCCTCGGACCTTCACCAAGGTGATGGTGGTGGCGGCAGTGGCACTATGGAAGGAAGGGATTCAAGTTCATCCTTATCTCGATGATTGGTTGATACGAGCTCCGTCTCTAGCGGAGTCCCGGGCGGCGACTGCGCGGGTAGTAGAGTTTCTCGAGGAGCTCGGTTGGGTCATCAATCAGACGAAGAGTCATCTGGAACCGGTGAAACGGCTAACTTATTTGGGAGCTTTCTTTGATACGGAGATAGGCTCAATTTTCCTGCCTGTGGAAAGAGTTCAAAAGCTGGTGTCTCAGGTTACGGCGTTTCTGCGCATTCCGGCTCCGACGGCTTGGAGATATTTGCAAGTGTTGGGGTCGATAGCGGCGGCATTGGACCTAGTGCCGTGGGCCAGGGCGCATATGCATCAGCTTCAGCACGTATTACTGGCGAGGTGGTCTCCGCAGGATCTTCCTCTCTCTCGGCGGTTGCCATGTCCGGAGGAGATGCAGATCAGTCTGCGGTGGTGGTTGGTTCCGGCTCATCTTCAGGAGGGAGTGCCCTTAGCCGTTCTAGACTGGGTATTGCTCACAACAGATGCCAGTCTTTCAGGTTGGGGAGCGCACTGTTTGGCGTGGATAGCGCAAGGCTCCCGGATGACGGAAGAGAGCGTTTGGTCGATCAATCGGTTGGAGCTGAGAGCGGTGCGGTTAGTGCTGGTAGAGTTTGTCGATCTGCTCGAGGGGCGAGCAGTTCGCGTGTTTTCAGACAACTTAGTAACGGTATTGTACATCAACAAGCAAGGAGGCACAGGCAGTGCGTTGCTTCTAGAAGAGAGTCAACAGTTGTTTCGGTGGGTGGAAGTGCATCTCTTGGCGATTTCGGCAGCACATGTAGCAGGAAAAGACAACATCCAAGCGGACTATCTCAGTCAAAATGCATTGGATCCCGGAGAGTGGGAGCTGAACTGCGCGGTTTTTCACGAGATCACGGTGAGGTGGGGCCTACCAGTTCTGGATCTCATGGCTACTCAAGTGAATGCCAAAGCGGCTCGGTTTTACAGCAGGCGCAGAGAGCATATGTCGGAAGGGCTCGATGGGATGGTGCAGCCTTGGCCGTCGGTTCAGCTCCTATATGTGTTCCCTCCGTGGCCGCTAATAGGACGGATCATTCAAAGAATAGCGGGGTACGATGGGACAGTGATCCTCATTGCTCCGGATTGGCCCAGACGCCGTTGGTATGCCAATCTGGTGCGTCTGCTGGTGGCTCCTCTTTGGAGGTTGCCACCGCGAGTAAATCTGTTGTGTCAAGGTCCCGTCTTAATGCCGCAAGTGGATCGATTCTTACTTACGGCTTGGCTCTTGAGAGGGAACGGTTGCGGCACAAGGGATGCTCTCAGTCGGTGATAGCCACCTTGTTAAGGTCCCGAAAGAGGTCTACTTCATTGGCGTACATTCGGGTGTGGCGTATATTTGAAGCGTGGTGTGCAGAACGACAATCTAGGCCCTCGGGTGTGGAGCTGCCAGAGATCTTAGCTTTCCTTCAGGGAGGTCTAGAAAAGGGTCTGGCCATCAGTACTCTTAAGGTACAGCTGGCGGCGCTAGCCTGTTAGAGGGGAAAGGTACACGGTTGTTCAATTTCCTTGCATCCGGATGTGCGACGTTTTCTTAGGGCGGCCAAGATCCTTCGGCCTCCGGTTCGGCAAATGGTTCCGCCTTGGAATTTGAGTTTGGTGTTGGAGGCTTTGACAGAACCGCCGTTTAAGTCCAAGTCTGCGGTTAATATCCGAGAGCTCTCCTGGAAGACGGCTTTTTTAGTGGCCTTGTGTTCCGCTCGCAGGATTTCTGATCTACAGGTGCTCTCGTGCAGGGAGCCGTACATTCAGTTTTCGGTAGAGAAGGTAGTGTTGCGACTGGTACCGTCTTCTCTTCCTAAGGTAGTATCTAGTTTTCACATGAATCAGGCCGTTTTCCTTCCTATGTTTCGGCCTCGAGAAGGGGACAAGCGGGATCGGTCGCTGAAGAGGTTGGATTTAGGTCACGTGTTGCGGAAATATCTCAGGGAAACAGCCGTTTCGAAGGTCAGACAGGCTGTTCGGGGGTCCAGCTAAAGGCAAAGCGGTGACCAAGGCTTCTATAGCTCGGTGGGTGAAGCATGCCATTCAAGCAGCTTATGAGGCTAAAGGCGTAGCGGCTCCAGTTGGAATCCGGGCTCATTCTACTAGGGGTCAGGCTACTTCATGGGCGGAGTATGCTTTGGTTCCGCCGGTAGACATCTGTAGAGCGGCGACGTGGTCGTCTTTGCATACGTTTGCTAAGCACTATCGGTTGGATGTTCAGGCACAGGGAGATGCTAGAGTAGGCGCCTTGGCTATTGTGGCGGGGCTCGCAGGACCCTCCCGAGTTTGAGTACTGCTTTGGTACTGCCTTATCTTCCTGGACTGGCCCGGAGAGACGAATAGGAAGGAGAAATTAGACCTTACCTGCTAATTGTCTTTCCTTGAGTTCTCTCCGGGCCAGTCCAGGACCCACCCTGTATTAGCTGCGAGAGTTGAAGCTGTTACGGTCCTCGGCCAAGAGATTACACCTTTTCTCAGGTTGCCAAGCTGGTGGCCAGAGCTGAGGTCTTTTTCATGACATATTCGTCAGCAGTTTTTGTTTTTGGTTGAGGAGTTTTTCTCTCTTCCATGTATTAGAAAAAAAAAAAAAAGGTAATGGAAATAGTGTGAGGTTTTATTGATATGTTCCAGTTTAGCGACTTTAGTTCCACTGCTTTGTTACCCTAAGACTGTCTCTCTCTGACACCAGGGGGAGCTATAGGGGCTGTCAGCAAAGAGTTTGTTTGTAAGTCCTTAGCTGCTGGAGAAGGTTGACTACCCTATCTTCCTGGACTTGCCCGGAGAGAACTCAAGGAAAGACAATTAGCAGGTAAGGTCTAATTTCTCCTTTCTGCGGCCTCAGGCCAGCAGGATGCAGACTGCCCTTCATACCCTGGACTGTAAGATGGCTCTGTCCTCCTACTTTCAAAGTACCCAGGGCCACCGCAAAGGGTCTCAGCTTTTTGTCTCCCATGACCCCAGTTGGCTGGGGGAGGCAGTGACCAAGCGAACTCTGTCCTCTTGGGTGGCGGACTGCAATGCCCTCGCCTATGAGCAGGCTGGGCTCTCGCTGGAGCGCCGGATCACGGCACACAGCATCAGGGCCCTGGTTTCGCTCCCATGTTCAATTCCCTGTTATTTGTAAACTCAATGTTGTTTGTATACATTGCAGTATGCTTGTTCGATGTACACCGCGCTGATTTTAATAGCGCGGTATAGAAGAAATGTTAAATAAAATAAAATAAATGACGTCATCTTTGGCAAACCTGCATTCTGTCCCTCTGTCGGACATCTGCCGAGTCGCTATCTGGTCTTTAGTCCACACTTTCGTAGCTCATTACTGCCTGGAGAGGGAGTCCTGATGGGACAGTACCTTCAGCCAGGCTGTACTCTTGTCATCTGTTTGGGGTGTAGGCAACTCCTGCCTCCCGACCCTTCTATGTTCAGGCTACCGGAGTGCTAGTTCTCACTGGATACTTGGGTCTCTGGGAGTCTTTTCCTTAAGACTCAATTGCTGTTGCTCACGGCTTGCCCTTTTTCTGGTCACCCGTGGCATTTCTACAGATTTTCGGTAGCCTGTAGCTAGGGAGTTCCATATGTGAGGATGGACTTCCTGCTCGTTCGTGGAGAAAGCGTAGTTACTCCCTTGTAACAGGTATTCTCCAGGGACTGCAGGAATCAGTTCTCACAACCCTCCCTCTTCCTCGTGGAATTGCTTCTTTTGCCGTCTTTAGCTATGTCATTTGACTGAGAAAAAATGGCACCCTGGGGCGTGAAGGGGACCATGTAGGTGTGGTACACCTCCCAAGGCTTTCTAAATGAGAGGTTAGATATGATTGGGGTGTCGGAGACATGGTGGAAGGAGGATAACCAGTGGGACACTGTGATACCTGGGTACAAACTATATCGCAATGATAGAACTGATCAAATTGGTGGAGGGGTTGCACTCTATATTAGAGAGGGCTTTGAGTCACAAAGGATTAAGGTTTTGCAGGAAACAATTTGCAGTAGAATCTCTGTGGATTGAAATTCCATGTAAAAGGGGAAGGCAATGGCAGTGGGGTTATACTATCGACCGCCTGGCCAGAATGAACAAATGGATGATGAAATGCTCAAAGAAATCAGGGAAGCTAACAAAAGTTACAGAACAGTAATAATAATGGGTGATTTCAAATATCCCGGTATTGACTGGGTCAGTGTCACGGCAGGATATGCTAGGGAGATGAAGTTTCTAGAGGAAATAAATGATTGCTTCTTGGAGCAGCTGGTTCATGAACCGACCAGAGGGGAAGCCATTTTGGACCTAGTCCTTAGTGGAACACCAGATCTGGTGCAAGAGATAAGGGTGTTGGGGCCACTTGGCAATAGTGATCGTTGCATGATCACGTTTGTTTTAATTAATGGAGGAGAGATGGTAAGGAAATCCACAGTACTACCTTTTAACTTTTGAAAGGAAGACTATGATAAAATGAGGAAAATAGTTAAAAAAACAAAACAAAAAAAAAAAAACCCAACAAAAAAAACCCTAAACGGAGCAGTTGCTAAGGTTAAAGTCTTACATCAAGCTTGGGTAGTGTTTAAAAATACTATCTTGGAAGCCCAGACCAGCTGTATTCCACGCTTTAAGAAAAGTGGAAGGAAGTCCAAAAGCCACCATAGTTTAAAGGTGAGATCAGAGAGGCTGCTGTTGCCAAAAAAGTATCTTTCAGGAAATGGAAAAAAGAGCCAAATGACGAAAACAGGAAACTGCACAAGCACTGTCAAGTTAAATGCAAGGCATTGGTAAGGCAGGCAAAGAGAGAATTTGAGAAGAAGCTTGCTGTGGAATAAAAAACACGTAAAAAGACTTTTTCAAGTACATTTGTAGCAAAAAACCTGTGAGATTCAGTTGGACCATTGGATGATAAAGTGGTAAAAGGGGCACTAAGAGGGGACAAGGCCATAGTGGAGAGACTGAATGAATTCTTTGCTTCGGTCTTTACTAAGGAAGATGTACGGATGTTACCCATGACTGAAGTGGTATTTAAAGGTGATACTGCGGAAGAATTGAAAGAAATAGCGATACACCGTGAAGATGTATTACAACTATTTGATAAACTAAAGAGTATGCATTAAAGGGTGTTGAAAGAACTGAAATATGAGCTTTCAGACCTGCTATTAGGAATCTGTGAACTATCATTAAAATCATCTGTAATACCTGAAGATTGGAGGATCGCCAACGTAACGCCAATTTTTAAAAAGGGTTCCAGGGGTGATCCGGGAAACTACAGACCGGTGAGCCTGACGTCAGTACCGGGAAAAATGGTAGAAACCATATTAAAGGACAAAATTACTCAACATGTAGATAGTCATGGCTTAATGAGAGACAGCGAACATGGCTTTAGACAAGGAAGATCTTGTCTTACTAATCTGTTATGTGTTTTTTGAAGGTGTGAATAAACAGGTAGACAAAGGTGAGTCAGTTGATATAGTATATCTGGACTTTCAGAAAGCCTTTGATAAGGTCATCAGAGACTTTTGGCAAAACTAAAAAGTCATGAGATAGGAGGCAGTGTACTATTGTGGATCAGGAACTGGTTAAAAGATAGAAAGCAGAGGGTAGGGCTAAATGTCCAATTTTCCCAGTGGAGAAAGGTGAATAGTGGAGTACCCCAGGGATATATGCTGGGTCCACTGTGTTTTGACATATACATAAATGACCTGGAAAAGGGAATGAGTGAGGTTATCAAATTTGCAGATGACATGAAACCATTTAAAGTTGTTAAAATCCAAGAGGATCTTGATAAATTGTAAGACTGGGCATCCAAATGGCAGATGAAATTTAATGTGGACAAAGTGCAAAGTTATGCACCTAGGGACGAACAACCCAAACTATGGTTACACGATGCAAGGTTCCACATTAGGAACCACCACCCAGGAAAAAGATTTAGGTGTCATTGTGGATAACATGTTAAAACCCTGCACCCAATGTGCAGCAGCGGCCAAGAGAGCAAATAGAATGCTAGGTATCATAAGGAAATGAATGGAAAATAAAACAAAGGATATAATGCCTCTGTATTGTTCCATGGTGCGACCGCACCTTGAATATTGTGTGCAATTCTGGTCACCGTATCTTAAAAAGTATATAGCGTTATTAGAAATGGTACAGAGAAGAGCCACCACAATGGTAAAGGGGGTGGAAGGATATCCCTATGAAGAGAGACTAAAAAGGTTAGGGCTCTTCAACCTGGAAAAGAGACGGCTGAGGGGAGTTATGATATAGGTCTATAAATTAATGAATGGAGTGCAACGGGTAAACGTAGATTGATTGTTTACGTCATCAGAATTTAGAAAGACTAGGGGACATGCAATGAAGCTACAGGGTAAACTATTTAAGACTAATAAGAGAAAATATTTTTTCTTTCAACATGTAATCAAACTCTGGAATTCTTTACTGGAGGATGTACTAAAAGCTGTTAGTGTAGCTGGGTTTAAAAAAGGTTTGGACAAGTTCCTGGAGGAGAGGTCCATGCAATGCAATGTGTGCCTTCGAGTCAGTCCTGACTCCTGGCGACCCAGAAACTCCTGGGTTTTCTTGGCAATGTCACCGGAAGTAGGTCCATAAACAATTATTAAAAGGGACCCGGGATATCACTGCTTGCCCCAATACAGGCATTGTGGAACCTGTGTGTTTTGGTGAAACTGCTAGGTTCTTATGACCTAGATTGGTCACTGTTGGAAACAAGATACTGGGCTTGATGGACCTTGGTCTGACCCAGTGTGGCATATCTTGTTATGTTCTTATAACTGACTGGAAAAGATCTGTGTTTATTCCAATTCTGAAGAAAGGTGACCTGACTGACTGTGGAAGTTATCGCACAGTCGCTCTGATCCCACATGCTAGCAAGGTCCTACTCAAGATCATTCAGCAGAGGCTACAACCATACCTGGGATGAGAACTGCCTGAAGTGCAAGCAGGGCTCAGGAAGGAGCGAGGAACAAGAGACATTATCGCAAGTGTGAGATGGATCCTTGAAAAAACAAAGGAATACCAAAAGGATATCCATATGTGTTTTATTGAATACAGCAAGGCTTTTGACTGTGTAAACAGTGAAAAACTCTGGGCCACATTAGGAAGCATGTGTATACTAAAACACCTGATTGTTTTATTGCACAACCTTTAAATTGATTAAGAAGCAACAATTCGAACAGAACAAGGAGAAACAGAATGATTTAAAATCAGTAAAAGTGTACGACAAGGCTGCATACTTTCCCCCTACATCTTTAATTTATATGCAGAACAAATTATTTATTTATTTATTTAGACAGATTTGTATGCCACCTTATCCTACAATCAAAGTGGTCACATCACAATTGAAAGATTATATTTAACATCTGGTCTAGCGTACCCTGTGCTCCCTTATGACCCCCTACAGGATGGTCATGGGCCAGTCGTAGAATCAATGATTTAAATATGTTCGGTATCACCAGCTGTTTCCGTAGTACCCCTGTTCGTGGATCTTTACTCTCTCGATAGAGCAGGTCATCCTCCATACAGAATCTGGGGTAGGAATCCCTTTTGTCTTGTGCCTGCTCAAAGGCATGAGCTAGTACTGGGTCCACTTTTTGCTCTCTCTTGAAGGAGGGAAACTTCTCCATCAATTCGGCCGGTACCCAGGGGCATTCCTCCTCCGGCTTCCAATTCGGCCCGTCCCTGAGAGCGACATCTTCGTTCCCGCCTTCGTTCAGCCTTCGACTTTCGCTCTCTCTGCAAGGGATCTCCTATTAGGTCCTCATGCGAGGGGAGGGTTCCTAAAGAATTATCTCTGGAGCATGAGGGCTGTTCATCATCCTGGGTATGGGATCTCGTGGAAACTAGAGCCTTTTTGGGAGGCTCACTCTTCTTTGCACTGTTTGGCTGTACATGGGAGTGATCGGCCGGCTTAGACCGTGACTCCGGGTTGTCTACAGACTCATGCCCACTACAGGTGGAATTTGGGATTTTAGTTGGAGTCAAGCCCTCTTTAAGGCTCCTCCGGAACTGCGGCCAGTCGCGGCCCAACACTAATTCTTGGGGCAATTTTGGCACGACTGCTACCAGCATTTCCATCTGTATTCCCAAGCCTTTAACCCATAGCCTATAGAGAGGATAGCTTGTGGCTGCCCCGTGAATACATTTGATCTTAACACGGCCTTCTGGATTCAGGAACTGATCCTCCCTGGCCTCTGATCACTGACCATAACTTTTGGGACATCATTGTTTGATCAGCGCCTGAATCCAGAAGCGCCCTTACATCCACTCCATGTATTTGTACAGTCAAGACAAACCCTTCTCGAACTGTCTTTGGGGCCTCCCCCACAAGAGCAGTTCGAGCATAACAGTCAATTTTTAAATGTCCCATTTTACCACAGGAAAAACAGCGTTTAACTTTTTCCTTATCTGGAAGGTTATTTCTCTTTACATTACCATATACTGGTTGGGAAGGGCTCCCTACTTTCCTGGCTTTCATACCTATGGCTACCTTGGGGTTACCCATCCTATGTTGGGTGACTTTCTCAGCGTCTAGGTACCGCTCAGTAAGGGTTATTGCCTCTGTAGTGGTACAGCAATTTTGTAACATTAGGTAGTTCTGTACCCTACTGGGCACCGCTGTCATGTATTGTTCTAATACTATGGCGTCCATTAGTGTCTCTATATTTTTCCTCTCTGGCTGTAGCCACTTGTACGCTAAGCTCCTGATTTTGTAACCCAGGGCTTTTGGCGTTTCGTCCCCCTTAAGGGTAGTAGCCCTGAACATTTTATTGTAAGTCAATGGGGTAAGACCTAGGCGATCCCTAATTGCTAACACTACCTCTTCATAGGTGTTGGCTAAGGCAGGCGGTAAGCAGCCAGTGCCTCGCCCGTAAGGGACGCTGCGAGACGTATTGACCATTGTTCAGGTGGCCAGTTAGCTGAACTAGCTATTCTAGTAAAAGAGACTCAATTTTCCTACCACTAAATCATGACATGTCCATTGTCCAACCGCTTGCTTGTTTAGACTAGTCGCGCTCGACTTCTCTGCATTGATCCTTGCCATCTCTTCCTTTTGTTGCGCCAACCAGCTTTCCATCGTTTGTAACACTGGTGCCTGCTGGGCTTGCATGGTCTGCAACGCTTGAGCCTGATTCTTCAGCGCCACCTCTGCTTGTTTGTCAAATTGGTGGGCCATCCACGCGCATAGCTCTCTTGGCTCTATGATACACCTGCAAGGATAGAAAAAAGAGACACAACCAAGTGCGGTTCCCTAAACTTTTTTTTTTTTTTTTAAACTTCCTCCGGTGTCCCACACTAGACAGGCTCAATTACATTTTACCTGATTCTGGTGTGTAATCAGCATTGGAATGGAAGTTGCTGTTGCTCGCCACCGCTCTCTGCTTGAGGAATCGGCAACAGGATTTTCTCTGTTCAGGGTTTCCCCCCAATCCGTTCCGGGTTCTCAGCTACTCCGCTCCGGGTCTTTTCTCCTCTGGTCCAGTTTCCAGCTGATCCACTCCGGGTTTTAGGGATTTTTTTTTTCAGCAGCACAACCAGACTTTTCCCTTTTTCACTCTCTGGAATTTTAAGCCTTTTCTTTTCAGTGCTGAGGTAGGTTCTGGGCAAAATCCTGCCAACTACGCCATTTTTACATGTCACACCGCCCCCCTGGTGGCAATGGCGGGTCACAGCAGAAAGGGGGTGGACATGCAAAGTTTGTTTGTGGAGGAGTTTAGCTCAATTACAGGGCCCAGGTTTTTATAGTCCTGGTAGCCTTCTGTGTAACTAAAAGCTCCCAAGAATATCACAGTCCGAGGGTAGGGAAAAATTAAGGCTTTTATTTCCCGTGTTGCAAATAGGTTCAAATAGCACAGATTACATCAACACAAAAGAATGTCCTTGCTCCAAGTTAAAAGAAAACATGAACTGAAGAAAACCTGTTAACTTCACAGCAATACCAAACGGAATACAGAATCAAGCTTTTACCCCAGACCACAGCTATTCCTCCGCTAAGGGCTCAATTCTTTCGGCCAGGCAATAGCTACAATCCATCGGGAGGTCCGAGGGATCATCCGGGAATTCCACCTGCATTGGCTCGCAGTCTGGAATGTCTAGGGTCTCGCCTTCAGGCTTTTTGTATAATGCTTGTATGATGCCCCAATGTTCAGCATCTAAAGGTAAGCCTTTGCTTTGTACACTTTTAGAATGTGGACAGACTCTCCTGCACACTGTTTCTTCTCTAGAAAGTCTCCTGTTTGGTACAGGTTTGTATTTTGTATCATGAATGCATCTAGAAGGACCGCATTCTCCAGTGCCTTGCTCCTTCTGCTTCACATCATTTGTAAAATCATAGTCAGTAAAATAGTAATTACCTTTTCTTCTAAGGTTATCACAGTGAGGTGAGGGCTGAGGCCTGTTCCTGCTGGGGCTTGGCTTCTCTGGCACCCAGGTAGGCCTCCGGTTCTCAGGTCGGCCTTCTGCTGGGGTTAAGCCGCACTTGCAACACAGCTTCTTTCTCCCAGGGCCTTTAAAGTTGCCTTTCAATATTCCTCTTTCACCTCTTTCCTGGTTACTCCCTGTTGCGCCTTTCAACACTTGCTGGCCCTTGCCAAACTCAGGCCTTGGACTCTCTGGTACATTCCTTCTCCTTCCAGGGTTAGCTTCCACACGGTATCTTTCCCTCCTGGAAAGTGTGTCCTCTCCCCTTTTGAGATATCTAAAGCAAGTTTCTTCACCTGGCTCTGCTGAGTCTGCTAGGTCGGTTCCATCTGTCAGGACTCCTATTCCTAGGTCCTCCTCTCCTTCCAGGAAAGCTCTCCTTTCTCCTTCCAAAGTTAGCTTCCTTCCTGGATCTGGATCTCCATGCGAATCTGGAACTGGAACTCCTTGCACAACTCCCTGCCAGTCTGACTTTCTCCAGTCATCTGGGCTTTTAAAAGGAATCCTTCCCTTTCTGGATTGGGTGCAGGCCAGTATTGCATCATTGGCTCTAGGGCGTGGTTCCTCAGTCCTCCAGAGGTCCCTCTTGCTCCCCCTATATGGCTCCTCGTGATGCTGCAGCCGGTGTCTGCCTCTTTTTTCTGAGTTTAAAACATTTTCTTCTGCCTGCAGAGGGTCTGCAGTGCCACAGGGTACTTAACAACATTATGTCTAGTTGGGATGAGTGGGTATCGAGTTAGCGGAGGTAGTTGCATTACCATTCGGGTGGAGACTGTTGTCTGTCTGCTCATAGGTTTCTGTAAAGAACAGGTTTTTAAGGGCCTTGCGGAAGTCTATGATGTCATTTAATGCCCTCAGGCTCATTGGGAGGGAGTTCCAAAGTGTGGATGCCAGTAGTGTAGGAGCTCTGCTTGAAGTTGTTTGTTTAGTCTTGTGGTAATCCTGCAGGTGTGCCGATCATGTTGTCATTATTGATCCTTCTTGGTCTATTGCTGATATCCCTTGTTATGATATCTTGGAGTATACCTAGGTGTATACTTTGACTCTGATTTATCCTTTCACGCTCATGTCTCCCACCAGTGCCCACAAACCTTTCATGCTCAACTTAAATAACCCTGTTCCTTATCGTTCCTCCAGTTTAGTCCTCTACTTCTGGGTTGTGCACCTCTTCCTGCAGCTAGGAGACTGGGCATGTCAAAGTCGTGACATCACTGGATATAGCCTGCTGGTATCTCCCATCAGCCTCCAGTGTGTCCAGTCTCCTTGCAGCAGGAGGACATAGTGAGCCTAGTTTCTGGGCTCACTTGGGGGGGGAACAGATAGGAGCATTTAGTGTATCAAATTCTGATTTTACTTTTGATTTTTACCTTTCATTTACTTTTAATTTTACTTTTAATTCAGTTACCTTTGGTTAATTGACAATCGGGGATTAGTTCCCTTTAGTTAGGAGCAAATTTCCTTATTTACAGTAATTTTAAATTTGAGCCTGGTTCTTTAAATTAGTAGCAGTTCTCGCCTTCCCTCCTTGTCAGTGATTTTCACTTGCTGCAGGCATTTGCCGGTGCGGATCTCTCTCCCTGGACTGTACGGGAGAAAGCTCCGGGACCCGTACAGCCACACTGAAGCTGTGTGAGACGGAGCCTCTCCGTTGCTGCGGGATTTTAATTTTACTCTGTGGAACCGGCTGAGCGATCCTCGCTGCGGCTGCCAGGCACATCAGCGCAGCTTGAGGATCGGAGGAATTCAAGGAGGTAGGAGCAGGCTGTGTGGCTTTTGGCCCTGCAGGTAAGGCCTTCGGGCTCTGTTGGTCTGCTGAGGCCTCATTTTTGCAGCGGCGGCTGTTCTTGGCGCCAAAATTCATTGGCGAAGGGGCGGCCATTTCCTCTCTAGGTATTTGGACCGCATCGCGAAAGTTGCCTGCTTGAGGAAAACAACAGGCAGAATAGCTAAATTTTTGGGCCTAGTGTTTGTTTCTTTCTTTTGTTTGTAGTTTTTTTTTTTGAGGCCAGGGGGTTCCTCAGCATTAAGGGGGACTGTTGTCAATCCTCTTTATAGAATAAATAAGAATAAACTTAAAAACAGGACAGCAGTTTTGGCATTGATCCCTGATACCACATGTTCTTTCCCTCCTAATCATGTCTCTGAGGAGCATCTGTTCCGGCCCAGGATATTAGGCAAATTGCCAGCTTTTAGTTTCAAGGGCAGAGCCCTAACTTGTAGTTTGCAGGAGGGAAAGCCTAGAAGTGTGCCTTTATGTAGTCTATAGTGAAAGTTGCCCAAAATTCACAGGGACAGGTTTAGCAAACCTTAGAATGTACAAAAATAGACTGGCAGTTAAACTGCCAACCGGGAAGTGCCTGTGCTACGGTCTATGGCCACCAGAGGGCAGCTGGTACACTCAATAATGCCTTTCTATGACTGTGCAGGCAGCCATTATCTGCAGGTCAGGAAAGAAATCACCACAGAGCCTCGGTGATGTGATGTAAGGTCTGAGAATCCAGTTTATATGACCAAGATTTAAAGCTCTTAATTTCTGTATCATTGGTCGGGCTCTGCTGCCCTAAAGGCCACCGAATGACAGCGCTGCTTATGAATCACATAAAGTATTCAGTGCCCCCATCCCTGGGGGGTGAGTGGTACCATACAATATCATATTACTCATCAGGTTCACACAGGCAACAACCTCTCAGACCTCCATTTGCAAGGTGGTCGATGTATCCCACTGCTATTTCTCTGACTGCAGGGAGGCCTGGTGAGGTGCTTGTGGGTTTCATAGCAACACTTAGCAGGCCCTTCCCGAGAAATTCTCATCTATTACTAGAGCAGGGTTTCATTTCATTTCTCTGGTTGCGGTTAATGCACAGCGTCAGGGGCTGTGTTTGAAAGCTTGGGTCCCATGGACTTCGGTGGGATTTCAAAAAGAAAAAGAAACTCGCTTTAGTGAGAGATAACCTTGTTCATTTTTAGCTAACACTGTTGATTTTACTTTTGATTTTTACCTTTTGCGCCTGGATCCCAAGGATGGGACATTGTTTGCTTCCAGGGGTACTTTCTATTTTGCTCTTCAGCTCCCTGGCAGATGCAGTAGGCTGGCAGGGGGTGGGCAACGCCTCCTGCAATGCAGAATCTCCCAGGATAAGGGGGGGAAGGACCACTGGGTGCAGCGGGGGCTGGTAGCTTCTTGCAAAGCTATAGTAGCAGTTTGGGTAATTTTAGCGGATCTGCTTTGATTTCATTGGAGTTGGCGGAAACTTGGTTTTTGGAGTCCTATCTTGAAAAAAAAAAAAAAAAAAAGAGCATAGCTATGTTGATTTACCAGAATCTCCTTCCGCTATCCATAGAAGGTCCTATACAGCGTTGAAGTTGATTTATATGGTAGGTTAATATTTTGGCTTAGCTGCTGTGATATAGCGCTATGTTCCGCTATAAACCTATTCAGGTCAAAAGGAATTATGGTGATAACTCTCTTGGACAGTTGTAACAGGTGCTTGGGTGAGCGCCATGGCCAGTCCACAGATGTGGAATGCTCTGCCATAAGCATTATGTCATGGGAAGAATTTTATAGTTGTGTGGTTTCTTAATGGAATATGTTCCCGTTTAGTTTGACTTTGCCAAATTATAAGATTTTACGGTAGATTTGTAATGTCTTAATTTTGGCTATATGGGGTTTAATTTTACATATGGAAAAGGTAGCTCAGCGGAGAGGGATTGCGAAATAGAACTCTGGCCTTTGGAGCTATCTATGCTCCCATTCCATTCATCAGAGGTTCTCCAGTACGGAGAGTCTCTGCTAGTGTTCAGTGAATGCCTTAATGGGGGGCCAGAACAGCTAGGCTAGTTCTCTAGCAGCAATGGCAGCGGCTCAGACTCTAGTAGGCATACTTCATATGCTGGGCTTACAGGATGGCTTCTGCGATGGCTTCTGCGCTGATCGGCATCAGCCAAGGTGACTGCCGGTTTAGACTGTGAATGTGGAGTCAGCCTGGAGGAGGGGCCTTGCGTTCTCTGGACAATGCCCTGCATACACTGAATCCCTTCAATTCGATCAGCTGCTGGCAGGACACAAGGCACGCTCGCATGCTTTTTTTGCTTCAGTGGTCTAAAAGTGGAGTCTTTACCAGGTGGTATAATGGGAACTTGTCTGCAGTTTCTCGGCTTCTTTATTGCTGACTCAATTGCCACTGCAGAATGAGAGCTGTATTTCATATCACCAGGTGCTAGGTGAACTTAAAATATAAAGTCCATCTTTGTGCAGTCAGACGGAATGGGGCGTTACTCTAGCAGGACGGCCGTGGATTAGTATGCCTGTGTTTGGGAGTTCTTTCTACTTCATATTTTTGGCACGGAAAGAGCGTCTCTTAACATATGCTGAAGGCATTTTTGGTTTAGAGGTGTCTTAGTAAAAAAATAAAAAAAATAAAAATAAATAAATAAATAAAGAAGGAAGGAAAATAAAGAAAGTATTCAGCTGTCCTGAATTCGCCTGTTCTTGATTGACATTTTTAGGCTAAGCAGGGGCACACCTGGGTGCCACGTGGCTGGGTGCACACCTTGCACTTCCAGGGTGTGCGGACTCACTGTATGGAACAGAGCCCTAGCAATCTTCTTTATCGCAAGATGGGAAAGTAGATGGTTCACTGAAGCGATGGTTGGGGGCATTGCTCTGGCCTTACAAGCTCCCATTTTTGGAGCCTGGGAAGGCGAGAGCATGCTTCCGCTGGTCGCAGTGTTACGGCAGGCTACTCGCCTGGAACAGGAAAGGATCAGGGAGTTGAATCAACTACAGCCTGATTTGCTTTATGGGGCAAATGTGCATTATGGCTTGATTCAAGCGCTAGCTAATATTATTGGCTTCCTTGGGGTTCACCCAGAGGTCTCTCTGGTGGAGGAATGGGGCAGCTGATGGTTCGTCCCAGTCGAGGGTCAGTAAGCTCCCATTAAGTCTGTCTTGTCCTTTCCCCGTGGGCTCTCATAGGGCAACTAGTTGGCGTATCGGGGCTTTCGGAGAAAGGTGCTCTTGGTAGCGCCTGGTTGGGCAAGACGGCCGTACTAGGCTTTTCTCATTCATCTACTCGACAGGCTTTTCCTAGAAGTTGTCGGTAGCGGACGTTCTGCTGCGGCTAGGTCCGTGACGAATGTCTCAGGTGGATCTGTGCCCGCCTACGGTTTGGCCTTTGTATGGGCGGGGCCCAAGTAGAGGGGTTATTCTGCGGCAGTCTTCGCCGCCTTGTTGAGAGCAAGGAGGCAGGCTGCTTCTGCTACGTAGGTCCATGCTTAGCGCCTTTTGGAAGGCTGCTGTTCACGGCGGCAAGTCCGGGCGACAAAGGTGTCTGTATCCTTGGTCTGAGTTCTCTGCAGGACAGTGTCTGAAGGAACTAGCGGCCAGTTCCTTAGAGGATCCAGCGGGCGACTGTTTCCGGCTGTAGGAGTCTGTGAAGGGAATAGCGCTAGGTGTTCGGATCGATGTGTAGCATTTCCTTAAGTTGGGATCCGACTGCGCTACTCAAGGAAAGTTCGGGTGCCGCCGGGGGATCCCGATTGGGCCTTAGAGGCGTTAGCTAAAGAGTCCTTTGATTCTTTACTCCAGGCGTCGGTAAAGGATTTGCTGTTATAGACAGTGGCTTTGATAGCTCGTTGTTCGGTGCGACGAGTTTCGGAGTTTCAGGCGTTGTCATCTAATGAGCCGTTTTCACCCTTTCTGGATAGAGGGTGGTGTTTGCGAGCAGTCCTGTCGTCCTTCCAAAAGGTGGTTTTCTGATTTTTCTCCTGAGCCTATTGGTTTCTCTTCCAGTTCTAGGTTTTTTCTGGAAGGGGAGGTTTTTATTCGTAGCTTACACCGATAGGAAACATTACATGCAGGGTGCGATGTTCCTTTCTTTGTTTTTGTGTGCTGGTTGGAGGTCCCCACAAAGGGGAAGCAGCAGCGAAGGCGGCCATTTTGCACTGAGTTAAGGCGGTGGTTGCCTCAGCTTTCTGCTGGCGAGGTTGTATGATTCCGGAGGGCTTTCTGACTCTTGCTACCAGGGCACAAGCGGCTTCATGGGTGAATCACCGTGTCATTCCACCAGGAGGGATTTGTAGAGCAGCTTCCAGGTCGTCTCCATTTCCTCAGTAACCACTACTGCCTAAATGTTTTGGCAGTAAAGGAAGCCTGTTCCGGGTCGGCAGTGTGGTGAGTTGGCTTGATAGGTCCCTCCCAATGATTACTGCTCTGTTACATCCCAGAAGTAGAGGACTAAACTGGAGGAACGATAAGGAAATAGAAATTACACTTACCTGGTAATTGTCGTTCCTTGAGTTACGACAGTTTAGTCCTCATTCCCGCCCAGGAGTGTGATTTCTTCAGAGTTTATTTTCAGGCGGAGTGAAGCATCAATCTCAAGGAGTAGACAGATCCTTTCAGTTTCTAGATCGCAGTGAGTATCCCTCTCTGTTCTTTCTTTCTTTTCTCTTATTTAAACGAGGTGATGGTATAGGATACGTGTTTGCATAGGGGGGACATGAATGTAAAGTAAAAAAAAAAAAAAAAGAGAAAAAAGAAAATATAAGATGGATACGGTTTAAAAGGCTCCTCCGGTTGAAGAATGGGGAGTTATTTAAAGTTATGGTATAGTTACTTATTTGTTGTTCCTTTGAGTTTGCTTTGTCAATAGTACACTGGAGGCTGATGGGAGATACCAGCAGGCTATATCCAGTGATATCACGACTTTGACATGCCCAGTCTCCTAGCTGCAGGAAGAGGTGCACAACCCAGAAGTAGAGGACTAAACTGTCGTAACTCAAGGAACGACAATTACCAGGTAAGTGTAATTTCTATTTATATGTACTTCCGAGCTTATCTTAGCCCTTTTTGTATACTCCAACCTAATCTAATTGTGTTTTTGTACATATGTCTATAGTTACCCTGTTACTCCAAGTTTAAACTCCTGTTATAATGTAAGCACAGTACAGTCTTCTGACTGTGCAACCTTTTGTTAAATGTAAACCGCACTGATAACAAATAGCGCGGTATATAAAAGTTGTTAAATAAATAAATAAATGTCTCCCACATCACTAAATCATCTTTCTTCTTTCTTCGCCAGATTCGAGCAATTCGCCCCTTCCTCTCCCCGTCTGCCCTCACTACCTTGTTACTGTCCCTGGTCATGTCGCGTGTAGATTTTTCCAACTCACTTTTTGTGGGTCTTCCTAAATCTCAACTATCCCATCTCCAGAGGATCCAAAATACCGCTGCTTGCCTTATTGCTCACTCCACCCCTCGGGACCACATAACTCCTCTTCTCTTCCACCTTCACTGGCTACCTGTGTCCTTCTGCACCCAATTTAAGCTCCTTTCCCTTGTACATAAAGTTCTCCACACTAATAACCCACTGTACCTAGCGGACCTTCTCTCCTTCCACTCTCCCAGACACATTCCCCGCTCTTTCCACCTTAATCGTCTTACTCTTCCCTCTCCATCCCTCGCTCATTTACACTCCACCCGTTCTTCTGCCTTTTTTTTCGTGGGGCCTGCCCTATGGAATTCCCTCCCCTCATCCCTACGCCTGGAGCCCAATCATAACACTTTTAAGCATGACCTAAAAACCTACCTCTTTTCCCTGGTCTTTGACCTTCCCTCTCCTTTTGTGTAACCAACGTTAAGTCCCTGCTTTCTTGTCCTGTCTCGTCTCTCTTCTCTTTCCTTCTCTCCTATCAAAATTTGTAACTTTTCTTTTCCATTTCACTGGCCTTGAGCCTTTTCCTGCTTGTTTATACTCTGTACACCGCTTTGGTTGTTTCAGGAAGGCGGTTTATCAAATAAAATAAAATAAAATAAACATAAACATATTGATCCTTCTTGGTCTATTGCTGATATCCCTTGTTATGATATCTTGGAGTGCATCTGCCGAGAGATGGTGGATGATTTTAAAGATGATCATGATTGTCTTGAACTTTGCTCTGGCCATCATTGGGAGCCAGTGCAGTTGCTGTAAGACGGGAGTGATGTGCTCAGTTCTTGGAGTGTCTGTAATGATGCATGCTGCAGTGTTTTGTATCATTTGGAGTGTGTGTAAGGTCTGCTGAGGGAGGCCTTGATATAACGAGTTTCCGTGATCAAGCAGAGGTGTGATGATTGCTTGGCACACTGTGTGGAAGTGGTCCTGGCGGAGTATTGGCTTGATCTTTCTGATGGTCCTCAGAAGTTGATAGGCCTTGTTTGCTGTTTTGGTGATGTGGGATTTCAGGTTCAGAGCTCTGTCTATTGTGATGCCCAGGTACTTAACTTCATTTTTGACTACTATGAGTTTGTCTAGAATGGTGATAGTTTGTGGTGGAATGAAGGTGGAGTTCCTGGTGATGAACATTGCCTCAGTTTTATCATAGTTGACCGTCAGTTTATTGGCTGTGAGCCAGGCATTCATGTCTTCAAGGCATCTGGTTATTGTTGTGGTGTTAAGTGCTAGTAGGTTGATTGGAGCATACACCATGATGTCGTCAGCATAGAAACATAGAAATATGACGACAGAAAAAGACCACATGGCCTATTTATTTATTTATTTATATACAGCGTTAACAGAGTAACTGTGTACAAGATAACTTGCTGTCATAAGTTGAGGACAGCTCGACACTATTACACATTGGCTCAGCTATATACTTGCTGTCATATGTCATGAGGACAACTCGGGAGTTTCAGAGTACAGCTCGGGAGTTTGAGTATACCTCTACCCGTCGAGGGGATCGGGGGTCTAGTGGGCTGGGCTGCAGACTCGTGGAGGAGCTGCCTTGGGGCGTCACCTGGGTCCTGAGTGTGACTGACTGTGGGTGTCATCAGGTTCGGTGTAGTGCTGGAGGAACAGATAGTGCTTCAATGCCTTCCTAAACTGGGTGAGGTCATTGATGGCTCGGATGGCAGGTGGCAGGGCGTTCCAGCATATGGGTGCATATAACGCGAAAGCTCTGTTTCTAGTTGCCTGCGAACATTTTGTGATCGCCCTCAGGAGTTTGAGTATTGAGGGCGGTAGATCTCCTTACTCTGTTGGGGGGGGGGGGGGTGGTCTGTATGAGGTCTGTGAGTGAGGTGGAGGAGCATTTGTTGATGGCTCTGTAGGTCATCATTAGAATCTTAAAGGAGATCCTGCAGTGGACCGAGAGCCAATGCAGGTGTTTCATGATTGGGGTTATATGTTCCCTCCTGGAGGCTCCATGCAGGATTCTGGCGGCCACATTCATTGCTCGTTGCAGAGGATTCAGCGTGTTTTTGGGGAGACCGTGTAGTATGGCGTTTGCATAGTCGAAATGTGCTATTACTAGTTCTTGGTAGACTGTTCGAAAGTCTTCTGGCTCTAGCAGTTGTCGCAGGTGGCGAATCGTCCGAATTTTGTTATAGATCGCCTTGACCATGTTGCTTATTTGGGCCTTCATATTGAGCTGTTGATCCAGCGTGACCCCTAGGTACCGAACCATGGGCTTGCTGAGGAGCTCTGCATCCCGTACCTTCAGTGAGGTGGGCGGAGTGAATGTTGTGTTCCTGGTGATAAAGAGGACCTCTGTTTTTTTTTTTAAATTTATCCTGAGTTTCTGCGTGTGTAGCCAATCCATGACAGCATCGAAGCAGGCGGATAGGGGTGAGAGGTCTGGATGATCTGTCGAGAAAGGCATGTATAGTAACACGTCGTCGGCGTAGATTAGGCAATTAATATTGAAAGAGCGGATGAGGTTGCAGATGGGCTGCATGTATACGTTGCATAGTAGGGCTGAGAGCGAGAATCCCTGTGGCACGCCTTTCTCTTGCAGGAACGGTGAGGAGGTGGAGGGGCTGGTGCGAACATGCTGCCATCTATCCGTTAAGTATGATGCGCACCAGGTTAGCGCGGTGCCCTGGACGCCCTTCTCACTGAGACGTGTCAGGAGTATTTCGTGGCACACCGTGTCAAAGGCTGCTGCAGTGTCCAAGAAGATCAGGGCAAGCCCTTGTCTGATGTTATCCAAGCCAATAGTCAATGTGTTGAATAATGTGGTCAGCAGTGTTTCCACCCATGTGATTCACGGAATCCGTGCTGGCAGGGGTCGAGGGGTGCGCTAGTCTCAATGTTGTAGTGAAGTTGGCGTTGTACGACCTTCTCAATGATTTTTGTCAGAAGTGGTCTGCTTGAAATTGGTCTGTAGGAGTCCACCTTTGCTGGGTCTAACTTGCTGTTTTTTAGTAGTGGTCTGATGGCTGTCTGCTTCAGGCTTCGGGGGAAAGTCCCAGTCGAGAATGATAGTCCTATGAGTTTAGATAGAAAAGGGCTGAGCTCAGCACGCAGGGATCTTATCCATAATGCTGGACAAGGGTCGTTGGGCGCTGTGGTGGTGGTTATGGCGGTGATTGTCTTGGATGCCTTTTTCAGTTGGGGCAGAGAAGGTGTTGGTGATGTGCTTGATGTCCTTCGTGGACGGTGTTGATGTAGGTGGAGGGGATGGGTGGGGTGCCCCGAACGAGAAGGACATGCTGGTCTGGCTTGTCTTGGCGTGCAGGTAGTCAGCATATTCCTGAGGGTCAGGGAGGCTTAGTTGCGTGGGAGAGGGCTCCTTTGTTAAGGTCTTAATTAGGCTGAAGAGCTTGTGTGGTTTATTTAGGGAGCGCTGTAATATCTCTGCATGGAATTGCTTCATTCTCTTTGTGACTGCTGAACGGTGTCTTCCCAAGCGAGCAGTGTATGTTTCGTGGTTCTCGGTTGATCCTGAGCGACGCCAGCGTCTTTCGAGCTTTCTGAGCAGGAGAAGCGACGTCCGTAGCTCGGGGGAGTACCAGGGGGCATTCTTTCTTCTTCCTGCTGGATTCCTTCCATAATCTATCCTTCCATATAAATAACTACAACAGTCCCCTTTTTACCTTTAGAGATCCTCTGTGTTTGTCCCATGCTTTTTTGAATTCAGTTACTGTCCTCATCTCTACCACCATAGATGTGATAGTGGATTTTGTGGCGTTTGATGATGATGCATATGGGTTATATGTAAATATTAAAGAGCATTGATGACAGGGCTGAACCTTGTGGTATTCTCTGCGTGACGGGGAACTGCTGTGATTTCTTTTGGGCGCATTTGACTTGTTGCGTTCGATCTTCCAGGTAGGAAGTAAACCACTTCAGAGTATCCTTGTTTCTCCAGGACCAAGCAGGAAGTCAGTACTCACATATGGGTGACGTCGGCGCCGACGGAGCCCTCGCGGAGCAATTTTCCCCATCTTTCAAAGAAAGCCTTTGGGAATTGCAGCGCGCATGCGCGGTCCCCTTCCCGCCCAAGGGTGCCATCTTAGCCAGTCTTCTTTTTTCCGCGGAGCCCTACAGACGTGGTCTTCCAGTCCCCGCAGAAAAAGTTGATTTTTCTTCATTTATTTTCTATTTTTTCTTCGGCCGGTCTCTTTCCTGCCCGGACTTGCGACGCCGTTGCGAGTCCTTCTCTTATTTTTCGGTTTTTCTGATTTTCTTGTCAGTTTCGTTTTTCGGTTTTTCGCTGGCAGCCCGGTCCTTTGACCTTGCAGGGGCCCTTTTTCCCCCGATGGCTGCCAGTGGCTTCAAAAGGTGTGTTCAGTGTGACAGAAATATGTCTCTCACTGACACACACGATCATTGCCTCCGCTGCCTCGGCCCAGATCACGAGGAACTGATCTGTGGGGCCTGCAGCAAAATGTCCTCCAAAGCTTTACGGAGTCGGCGGCATCAGCGGGAAAGAATCTTCGCAGATCCCACCCGTACCCGGACCTCGTCGGAGGCCTCGGCGTCCAGAGGCTCCAGCTCTGAGCATCGCCGGAGTTCCTCCGACAGAGGTTCTCCCTCCGGGGATCATCATCGGAAGGCGAAACCCGCGAGGGCGGCGTCGGTGGACGCTCCTGGTTCCGCGAGGGCCAGGTCGCATAGCCCCGATAGCCGTCCCGGGTCTTTGGAGCAGGAACGTCTCACGAAGCGACCTCGTCTGGAATCGGAATTGCCTGCTCGGGTAAGTCCTGTACTCCTCCTGGACTCGCCTCCGAGGGGTCCGACGTCGGGCCAGATGCCGTCGGGGCCCGAGTCGGGGGCTGCTGGGTCACCTGAGGTCGGACTCAGGTTGACGGCCTTGGAGAGCAGCCTGGCTGCCTTCATGGACCAGCAGCGGGCACTGATCGCTAGCCTCGCTGGCGCCTCTGCCCTGGCCGCCGGGACGTCTAAGTCGACCCCGGAGACCGAGCTGATCCTCGAGTCCATGCGGGCTCGAGTCGATCCTCGGTCGAGGTCTCCCTCGGCCTCCCGTTCGGGACCGAGGTCGTCGACGCCGACTCCCTCGGCGTCGGGGCGGCCGACGCCTACGCCCGCCCGAACCGACCCCACCGATTCCTCCTCGGAGTCGGCCTGGGAATCTGAAGTGGAAGAGTCACCTGATTCCTTTCGGACTCGGTGTGTCCCCTCGGACTCCCCTGAGTCCGAACCTCGGAAGCAGTCCCCCCCCGGAGGATGCCCGGTTCTCGGACTTCGTCAGGGATATGGCCAAGGCTTTGGCCTTCCCTGCGGATCCCGAGGAGGAACCTCGAGCTGAGGAGCTCGACGCCCTCCAGTATGACTCTCCAGCGAAGGAGCACTTTACTGTACCGGTTCCTCCCATGCTGGAACGACTACTCTTCCGCATGTGGGAGAGTCCGGCATCGTCGCCGGTATTAAGCAAGCGGGTCGATTCCATCTATCGAGTCCGCAAGAGCCCGGGCTTCCAAAAAGCACAGCTACCGCACCATTCCATGGTGGTGGAATCGGCCATGCATAGGCTCAAGAGCCAGAAGATGCACTCCTCGGTGCCTCCTGGCAGGGAGGCCCACAACCTGGATGGCCTCGGTAAGAAGTGTTTCCAGGGCTCTATGCTTGCTTGTCGGGTCCAGACCTACCAGCTCTACATGGGCATGTACCTTAGAGACCTGGCTAAGGAGATAGCCGGATTCTCTGCTGGACTTTCCGAGGAACCTTTGCGGAGGTTCCTAGCCTTGTCCACTGGAATTCGAGAATGCTCCAAATTCATTTCTCGAGCAGCCTATGATGGCTTTGAAGCGTCGGCTCGAGTGGCCGCAGCCGGCATCGGTGCCCGCCGACAGGCTTGGCTTCAGTCGTCTGACCTTGAACCCTGGGTGCAGGACAAGTTGGTCGATGTCCCCTGCCGAGGTGAGAACCTATTTGGCAAGCCCATGGCTGAGAAGGCTGCGCAAATCGAGACGGAGACTCTCACCAGAACAAGGCTCTCTAGAAAGACCTCTGCCCCTTCCCAAAAGAAGAAGGGCTCGGGAAAAAAGTCTTTTTACCCGAGGAAGGCGGCTGCCTATAAACACTACCCTCAGTATCAAGCCTCCTCAGCTCCCCAACAGGGTCAGCAGGCCAAGGGACGGGGTAACGGGTCCCGTAGGCAGCAAGCCCCCAAGCCTGCACCACTGGCCCCTGCTCAGCAGGGTGGGGGTTTTTGACTTCATTGGCATAACCTCTCCCCCTCAGCTGGTTTCTCCCAGCACAGGAGGCCGGCTGGTCCATTTTGCCCACAGGTGGTCCAACATCACATCAGATGCCTGGGTGCTTCATGTTGTGCGAGAAGGCTATCTTCTCCACTTCCACCAGGTCCCTCCCTCCTATTTTCCGGGAGAGCCTCCACGACTCCCTCTGCACAGGGACTTACTTCTTCAGGAGTTAGCAAGTCTTCTTCAGGAACAGGCTGTGGAACCGGTGCCCCACCACCTGAGAGGTCAAGGCTTTTATTCCAGGTATTTCCTAATACCAAAAAGAACAGGAGGCCTCCGACCCATCCTGGACTTGCGCAACCTCAACAAGTTCCTCGTGCGAGAGAAGTTCAAGATGCTTACCCTTGGAATCCTTCTGCCCTACCTCCAGCAGGGAGATTGGCTATGCTCCTTGGATCTAAAGGATGCCTACACGCACATCCTCATCCACCCAAGCCACCGCCAATACCTAAGGTTTGTGGTGGCAGGAAATCATTACCAGTACAGAGTACTGCCCTTTGGCCTATCCTCCGCACCACGAGTCTTCACAAAATGTCTCGCGGTGGTGGCGGCTTATCTCCGACTTCAGGGCCTCTATGTCTTTCCTTACCTAGACGATTGGCTCATCAGAGCATCGTCCTCTCAGGAAGTCACACAAGCCACGCAACGCACTGTGACTCTTCTCCAGTACTTGGGCTTTGTCGTAAACTTCGCAAAGTCCACTTTGCTCCCCTCGCAAGATCTCGAGTTCATCGGCGCAAGATTGCACACTCTTCAGGCGCGAGCTTTCCTGCCTCTCGACAGAGCTCAGCGGCTCATGGACCTAGCCAGCCGTTTTCGCAGCCAGTCCCTGGTCTCCGCCAGGCGCTTTCTGAGACTGCTCGGCCATATGGCTTCCACCGTCCACGTGACCCCCAACGCCCGCCTGAATATGCGGCCTGCTCAGTGGTGCCTTCGCAAGCAGTGGCAACAGGCCACGGGCGGCCTCGCCGACTTAGTGCAGATCTCCGATCCACTGGCCTCTTCTCTGCAGTGGTGGCTTCATCAGCCCAACCTAGTACTCGGAATGCCTTTTCAATCTCCTCCGCCTGCTCAAGTACTGAGGACCGATGCTTCTCTCCTGGGATGGGGAGCCCATTGCCAAGGAGCATGTACTCAAGGTCTTTGGACCGCGTGGGAGTCTGCACAGCAGATCAACTTCCTGGAGCTCAGAGCAATCCGTCTGGCTCTCAAGGCTTTCTCCCACCTGACTTCTCGCCGGTCCGTCTTTGTCCAGACGGACAATCAAGTTGCCATGTTCTACGTCAACAAACAGGGAGGCACGGGCTCCTTCCTTCTCTGCCGAGAAGCGCAGAGACTCTGCTCTTGGGCCGTCAGCCACGGCGTTCTTCTCCAGGCAGTTTATCTCCCAGGCCAAGAAAATTGCCTGGCGGACAAACTCAGCAGAATCCTCCAGCCGCACGAGTGGCACCTGGATCCCTTGGTAGTTCAGAAACTTTTTCTGAAGTGGGGCCTCCCCACGCTGGATCTTTTTGCCAGTCCTATCAACCGGCAACTCCCTCGTTTCTGCTCTCGGCAGCCGCATCCCCTCCGAATAGCGGCGGATGCTTTTCTGCTCTCATGGTCGAAAAGCCTTCTGTATGCCTTTCCTCCCATACCGCTAATCTCTCAAACTCTTTTCAAGGTTCTCCGAGACAAAGCTTCCATGATCCTGATAGCTCCTCGGTGGCCCAGACAGCCGTGGTTTCCACTCCTGCTGCAACTGGCGGTGGAGGCTCTGTTCCCTCTGGGATTTCAACCAGATCTCCTAACACAGGATCAGGGGTCCCTGCTACACCCCAACCTCAGATCTCTACATCTGATGGCCTGGCTGCTGAAAGGGTAGTCCTTGCTCCCCTTCTACTGCCGGCAGAAGTGGAAGAGGTCGTCCTAGCTTCCCGGCGACCTTCTACCCGCAAATGCTACGCCCTTAAATGGCATCGTTTTTCCGTTTGGTGTACCCAGCAGTCTCTGGATCCCTTCTCCTGCTCGGTGTCGGTGGTCTTGCAGTACTTGCTTTACCTCTCTAATCTTGGACTTAAGTCCAACTCCGTCAAGGTTCACCTCAGTGCTCTTTCAGCACATCATGTGCCGGTGGACGGCAGACCTCTTTCCAACGACCCTCTCGTGGCCAGGTTTCTCCGAGGTCTCCTTCTCCTTAAACCACCTCTGCGCCCGCCAGCGCCTGACTGGGATCTGAATGTGGTTTTGCAGCGGATCACCTGTCCGCCTTTTGAACCTATGGCTACCTGTCCTCTCCGTTTTCTTTCTTGGAAAACCTTATTCCTGATAGCCCTCACTTCCGCTAGACGCGTAAGTGAACTACAGGCCCTCGTGTCTGATCCCCCTTACACTCGGTTCTACAAAAATAGGGTAGTCCTACGGACTCACCCTAAATTTCTTCCAAAAGTGGTCTCCCCTTTTCACATCAATCAGGAGGTGGTACTTCCGACCTTCTTTCCCAGGCCACACTCCAGCCGAGCTGAAATGGTCCTGCATACCCGGGACTGTAGAAGGGCATTGAACTTCTACCTTGACCGTACGCGGGAGCACCGCAAAGCTGCTCAGCTCTTCATGTCTTTTGACCCCAATAAATTGGGGCTTCCTGTCTCCAAGCGCACTCTGTCCATCTGGGTTGCTGACTGTATCGCTTGGGCTTATGGAGCAGCCGGACTCTCGTTAGAAAATCGGGTCACGGCTCATTGTGTTCGGGCGAAGGCTACGTCAGTGGCTTACCTCCGCTCTGTTCCATTGGCAGACATCTGCCGGGCCGCTACTTGGTCTTCGAGCCAGACTTTTGCGGTCCATTACTGCCTCGAGAGGGAGTCCCGCAGGGACAGTGCTTTCGGACAGGCAGTACTCCGAAATCTCTTTGAGGTTTGAGCAACTCCTACCCTCCATCCCGGATGTTGGGCTACCGGTGGGTAATAATTCTGTGAAGATTCCTTCCTTCTGTGCTGCTGAGCTAGAGGGAGCTCATTTTTATGCTTAGGGTCTCCGGTAGCCTTAAGCTTGGGAGTCCCATATGTGAGGACTGACTTCCTGCTTGGTCCTGGAGAAAGCGTAGTTACTCACCTGTAACAGGTGTTCTCCAGGAGCAGCAGGAATCAGTCCTCACAACCCTCCCTCCTCCCCGTGGAGTTGCAATCATCTGCTTTAGTTTTTTTGCAAATTTTTATGCTGTCTTTTAGCTATGTCATCTGACTGGCTAAGATGGCACCCTTGGGCGGGAAGGGGACCGCGCATGCGCGCTGCAATTCCCAAAGGCTTTCTTTGAAAGCTGGGGAAAATTGCTCCGCGAGGGCTCCGTCGGCGCCGACGTCACCCATATGTGAGGACTGATTCCTGCTGCTCCTGGAAAACACCTGTTACAGGTGAGTAACTACGCTATACTCCTATCTGCTGCAGGCGTTGCAGTAACCTGGCATGGGACACAGTGTCAAAGGCTGCCGAGATGTCCATGAACACTAGCAGGAATCCGTTCTTTGTTATCCATGCCTCTTAGGAGATTGTCAGAGAGGGAAGTGAGTAGTGTTTCCACACCATGCTGGGGTTTAAAGCCATGCTGATGGATGTCCAGTGGGGCATTCATGTCAGTATGGTCATGAAGTTGCCTTTACACTGTCTTTTCAACGATTTTCGCAAGGAATGGTAGGCTGGAGATGGGACGGTATGATTTTGGTTCAGAGGGGCTTAGGTTGTTGCTTTTAAGTATCGGTCGTATCATGGCGTGCTTCAGGGATTGCGGCATGTATCCTTGTTGGAGTGAATCTTTGACGATTTTGTGAATGTGATGGGAGAGCTGGCTCCTTGTGGCTTTGAGCCAAGACACTGGGCATGGGTCTGATGGTGAGGTGGTTGTGTTGAGTCCATTTATTATGTCCTCTACTTGATGTGTTGATGGTATGCTGAAGTCCTCCCAGGTTTGATGCTGCTCTTTCATTTCATGGTCATCTGTCTGTGGTGTGATGGAGCATGTCTGGATAGTGTTTTTCGATTTCATGTAGTCCGCAAATTCCTGTGGGTCAAGATGGTGGGTACAGTGCTGCGTGGTGTCCTTAGTGAGCTTTTGGACAATGCTAAAGAGTTCTCTCGGTCTGTTTTCGTTTATGAATGAGTTTTTATTAAAGGCTCTAAAACGCCTGGCTATGTTCTCATCTTCCATGTGTTGGGTGGGGTTATTCAGGGTCAAGGTGAAGTCAATCACATGATGATCTGACCAAGGGACCGGCATGATTGTTGGTGTTGTGGCCTTGCCCTGTTCCACCAAGTGCATTGGAATAAAGACCATATCTGGAGTTGTACCATGCTGGTGCGTTGGTACGTTTATTGTCTGGCAATATTTTAGTGACTCCATGGCTTTTAGGAATGCTGCGGCTCCCTTGGTGGGTGTGGAGGTTAGGTTGTAGTCTCCTAGTACAATGAGGGGTTTGTGTGTTCTGCTGTGTGCACATATTGCTTCAAGTACTGTGGAGAGATGTTCAGTTGTGGCTCCAGTAGGCCTGTAGGTGAGGGAGACGCTTAGGTACTTGTTAGCTATGGTGATTGTGTTGGATTTGATCATATTAGTGGTAGAGATTGTTTTAAATCTGCATTCCTTTCTGGCCAGTATTAGCATACCTCCTCCTCTCTTTTCTGCTCTGATGCAATTGAATGCTGAGTAGCCTGTTGGGGTTACATGATTTAATATGACCTGGTCTGAGTCATCTAGCCAGGTCTCGGTGATGCAGATTATATCCAGGTTTTTGTCAAGGATAGTATTCGGTTTGTTCCTGATTGATCTGACATTTATTAAAGCACACCTAATGTTGGTCGTTATGATTGGGTTGGTGTGTACACTATTTGTGAGATGAGTGGGTGTAGTATGTGTAGCATTGCGAGGTTTGTGAACTGCAGGCTTAGTATGCTGGTGTTCTTTAGAGAGGGATGAGCCTGGTGTCCATACAGGTTGGGTGGTATGTAGGTGGAGCAAGGGGATTTGCTCGGTGGGTCCTGATGCCCTGTGTGCAGGGTGCGAAAGTGTGAGGAGTGTAAGGTAGGCAATGAGGTAGTGGGGAGTGGAGTGCATTTTTGCAATTTACTGACTTGGTATCGGCTTGAATTGTGGCCCAGTGGTGGTGGGTGTTTGACCCTTCTCTTATAACTCTAAATTTGCCTGCTCTATTTGTTCGGTCTCTCCTCCTCTCATGTAGCTCTAAGCTAGTAATTGAGTCTACATGCTATGCGTTATGTTATTTTACAAGCAATGAGGTAGTAATGGAGTCTATAAGCTATGCAGCATATGTAATCTTTACAGCAATGAGGTATTAGTGAGGTAGCAAAGAGGTAGTAGTGGAATCTGCAGGCTATGCAGCATATGTTTTATATTTACAGCAGGCTTTGCAGCACATGTTATCTACAGAAGGCTATGCAGCATATCAGAGAAACAGGACTGTATAAAGACAACCGAGGTGTGAAGATTGGTGAAAGACTGGTGTGCAGTTCTGGTCGCCGTATCTTAAAAAGGATATAGCGTTATTAGAAAAGGTTCAGAGAAGAGCCACCAAAATGGTTAAGGGGATGGAAGGATACTCCTATGAAGAAAGGCTAAAAAGGTTAGGGCTCTTTAACCTGGAAAAGAGACGGCTGAGGGGAGATGTGATAGAAGTCTATAAATTAATGAACGGAGTGGAACGGGTAAATGTAGATCGATTGTTTACGTTATCAGAATATACAAAGACTAGGGGACATGCAATGAAGCTACAGGGTAAACTATTTAAGACTAATAAAAGAAAATATTTTTTCACTCAACGTGTAATCAAACTCTGGAATTTGTTACCGGAGGATGTAGTAAAGGCTGTTAGTGTAGCTGGGTTTAAAAAAGGTTTGGACAAGTTCCTGGAGGAAAGGTCCATAAACCATTATTAAGGAGGGACCCAGGATATCAATGCTTGACCCAGTACAAGCATTGCGGAACCTGTGTCTTTTGGGGGAAACTGCTAGGTACGTATGACCTAGATTGGCCACTGTTGGAAACAGGATACTGGGCTTGATGGACCTTAGTCTGACCCAGTATGGCATATCTTATGTTCTTATGACTCAGCAACCTTTGCTATGCTGATGATACCACATTACTGGCTGAAAGTGAAGATGATTTGAAACATTTGCTTCTCAAGATCAAGGAATATAGTCTTAAAATGGGTCTGCACCTTAATGTTAAGAAGACACAGATCCTGATATCTGGAAAAATAAAATAAATTCATCATTGATGGAAAAGAAATTGAAATAGTTGACAGCTTTAACTTACTTGGATCAACAATCAATAAAGAAAGGACTAGCAGTCAAGAAATCTGACGACATATTGCTCTTGGTAGAAGGGCTATGAAGGACCTAGACAAGATTCTTAAGAGCAGAGATGTCTCTCTCCGTACAAAGATTTGACTTGTCCAGGCCATGGTATTTTCAGTAAAAACATATGGATGCAAAAGTTGGACAGTGAAAAAGATAGGAAGAAAATTGATGCCTTTGAATTATGGTGCTGGCGATGAATGCTGTGTATATCATGGACTGCCCGCAGAACAAACCAGTCAGTACTAGAGGAGATCAAACTTAAGCTTTCCTTAGAAGCTCAGATGACACTTTGGATACATCATGCAAAGAGAGAGATCATTAGAAAATGACATTATGCTTTGGCAAAATTAGGTAGTCACTGTAAAAGAGGAAGGCTGGCAATGAGATGGATCAATACAATAACAGCAGCTATGGATACCACTCTATCAACATTGAGCGGCTTGGCTGAAGACCGAACAAAGTTTAGGTCAACTATCCAGAGGATTGCCAGGAGTTGACACCAACTCGACGGCACTTAACAATAAAGACAGGGATGTGATAAATGCATTGCATAACAACAATAATTACCTTAGTGTGTAGCAATGAAGACCCAACAACTTATGGCCTTCACTGGAAATCAAAGTTGTATGGCTAAAATAAATATACAAAATAAGTAAAAAAGTAAAAAGGTAAGATATATATCTATTAGCTAACCAATGGAGCATTCCTTTTCACTGCAGTCGGTCCTTGTCTAGTGCATTCCTTCTAAATCCCAATACTTCATTGAAGCTTATGCTGAACAAAGAACGCATGATACTCATATTGCCCTCATGGAGGGGCAAACATGCTATCCCCTTATATTGCGTCTTCTTCTCCACACTGAAGTTATAGAAGGATCCAGACTTGTTGTCTTAAGACTAAGGATCTCCTCTGCACCCCTTCACGTAGGTCTCCATTTCTGATTATTCAAAGGCTAGAATTTTTAAAGAAATCTAGACCTCTCCGTCTAAATAAGAACATTCCACTGGTTTCCATGTAACCTTCTCCATGGTTCTTCCACTTGTAACCAGAAAGAGATTCTCTATCTATATTCTCAAGCAGGTCTTACCCCTTCTTTTTATTAAGTGAATCTCTCTCTCTATATATATACATATATATCTGACTGAAAGATTTGTTACTGTCCATATTAATGCTCTTTCAGCATACCATAGGGTTTTAAATGGGCAAACAATTTCTATGGTAATTAGAAACTACCTTCTTTTACTGTAACCTTTCCGGTTACGTTACATCTGAAGCTCTCCATGTAAAGTCATTATACTAAGTGACATCACTTAGGGAAGACATTATTGATCTTCAAGAAATTGGAGGCTACACCGCCTACTACAAATGTTTCTTTCATTTGGATAGAGGGGTCTTAAAGACCCATCCTTTTCCTGCAAACCAGTCAGATTTATCTCCTCTCTTTCCTAGAGCCTTATTCTGCTCCAAGGACAAAGAGCTTCAAACTTTTGCCTACAGAAGCTTTAGCTTCTCCTCCAAGGTCCAACCTCATTAAACTCCCCCAGTTTTTTCTTCTGGGATTAGTTCTAGCCATTAGAAACATAGAAACCTGATGACAGAAAAAGACCACATGGCCTATCTAGTCTGTCCTTCCATATCAACAACTACAACAGTCCACTTTTTACCTTTAGAGATCCTCTGTGTTGGTGCCATGCTTTTTTGAATTCAGTTACTGTCCTCATCTCTACCACCTCCACTGGGAGACTATTCCACGGATCCACTACTCTTTCCGTAAAGAAATATTTCCGCATATCACTCCTGAATCTATCTCCCTTCACCCTCATCCCATGTCCCCTCGTAGCAGAACTTGCTTTCAATTGAAAGAGGCTCTCTCCCTGAACATTTATGCCATGGAGGTATTTAAACATCTCAATCATATCACCTCTATCCCGCCTTTCCTCTAAGGTGTACATATTAAGATCCTTAAGTCTGTCCTCATATGCTTTATAATGAAGCCCACTAATCATTTTAGTAGCCACCCTCTGCACTGACTCCATCCTGTTCACATCCTTTTGAAGGTGCGGTCTCCAGAATTGCACACCATACTCCAAATGAGGTCGCACCAAAGACTTATACAGAAGCATTATCACCTCCTTTTTTCTGCTAGCCATTCCTCTCCATTTGCACCCAAGCATCCTTCTAGCTTTTGCCGTCGCCTTTTCTACCTGTTTAGCTACTTTAAGATCATCAGACACAACCACGCCTAGGTCCCGCTCTTCTTTAGTGGACAAAAGTACTTCACCTCCTATACTGTATTGCTCCCTTGGATTGCTGCAGCCCAAATGCATGACCTTACATTTTTTAACATTAAATCCCAGCTGCCAAATTCTAGACCATTCTTCAAGCTTAGCTAGATCCCTCCTCATGTTATGTATACCTTCCTGGGTGTCTACTCTATTGCAGATTTTGGTATCATTTGCAAAGAGGCAAACCTTACCCGACAGCCCTTCCGCTATATCACTAACAAAGATGTTAAAAAGAATCGGACCAAGGACAGCTCCCTGGGGCACACCACTGGTAACATCCTTCTCCTCAGAGTGAGCTCCATTTACTTGTACTCTTTGTCTCCTCCCACCCAACCAATTTCTAACCCAAGCAGTAACTTTAGGGTCCATCCCTAGGGTGCTCAGTTTGTTTATAAGTCGCCTGTGAGGAACAGTGTCAAAGGCTTTACTGAAATCTAAATACACCACATCTAGAGCTCTCCCTCGGTCCAACTCCCTGGTCACCCAGTCAAAGAAATCAATCAGATTTGTCTGACAAGACCTTCCTCTGGTGAATCCATGCTGCCTCGGATCCTGTAATCCGCTGGACTCCAGAAACCTCACTATTTTCTCTTTCAGCAGCGTTTCCAATAATTTACTCACCACCGAAGTTAAACTAACTGACCTGTAGTTTTGAACCACAGCCTTACTTCCGCTTTTGTGTAAAGGCACCACATGAGCCTCTCTCCAGTCCTTTGGCATCTGACCTCTGCCTGTATTGCAACATTTATTTTCCTCTACTTCACAGGGAGGTGATTTCTTTGAGGATAATGTACTGGCTCTTAGCACCAGACCCATATTAGCCTCAACAAATACTTTCGCAATACTTTTGAATAAAGTCCACATTACAAAATTGGAATTCAATATTTAGTAACATTTATGATCTACACAAGGACTCTCCCTCTAGACGCCTTGTTTAGTCAAGCTGTTCCACCGGACACCCTTTTTAATTCGACTCCTACCCTCCATCCCTTGGATGCCTGAGGTTCTGGGAAATAGCATGGCCCATCTATTATTAGATTTGCAATATGCTGGGACCTCCTCTAGGCATCTCTAGCTTGGGAGTCCCCATATGTGAAGACTCATTCCTGCTTGTTCCTGGAGATAGCACAGTTACTTACCTGTAACAGGTGATCTCTGGGAACAGCAGGAATAAGTCTTCACAACCCACCCACCTCCCCTAGGAGTTGTTCTCTCTCTCTCTAATTTGTCTACTTCCCTCCTTCGGTCTCAGCTACAAACCCAACTGATGAGAGGGAAGTGAATGGGCGGGAAGGCAGCGCGCATGCGTATGGGATGCTCCAAAGGCTTTCTTTTTGGACGCTGGGGAGCGTTCCCGCGAAGGCTCCATCGGTACCGACGTACCCCATATGTGAAGACTTATTCCTGCTGTTTCCAGAGATCACCTGTTACAGGTAAGTAACTGTGCTTTCCTTCCGCAGCCCCACTGTCTTCGCATAGTACAACTAGCTTCCCAAGCCGTGCTCAAACCTTGTCTCACTGCTCGGGAAATGCTACAATTGCTAGGCCACATGGCATCCACCGTGCATGTGGTTCCTTATGCTCACCTCCATATGCTAGCAACCCAGTGGACTTTATCCACTCAGTGGACACAGGCCTCAGGCTGCCTGTCGGACAAAATAACAAACTCAAACCGTCTTATTTCGTCCCTCTAATGGTGGCAATCAACCAGAAACCTTCTGGTGGGGTCTCCTTTCCAGCAACCCCTATCTTAAGCCAACCTAGCAACAGATGCATCACAGGTGGGATGGGGAGCACACCTGCACGATCTCTCTACTCAGGGTACCTGTACTCCACAGGAGGCCTGTTTTCACATTCGCCTCCTGGAGCTCAGAGCAATCTTCTTTGCTCTTCGAGTATTTCACGCCCAGCTCAGCTACAAGACAGTCCTAGTTCAAATGGACAATCAGGTAGCCATGTTCTATGTGACCAAGCAGGGAGGAACAGGCTCTCTGTTGCTATGCAACGAAGCTTTGTGACTATGGGCCCTCGCCAGAGAGCATCAGATTCATCTCCTTGTGGTGTATCTTCCAGGCATTCAAAACTCTTGGGCAGACAGACTCAGTCGAGTTCTGCTTCAGCACGAGTGGTCTCTTCGTGCATACCAGGTAGCAAACATTTTTCAAAGTTGGGGAACTCCGGACATAGACCTCTTTGCAAGTCCGTTGAATGCCAAACTTCCCCGGTTCTGTTCCAGAATTCTGGCTCGATGTTGTCAGGCAAGGGACGCCTTCCTCCTTCACTGGGGTCAGGACTTCCTATATGCCTTCCCACCCTTTCCCCTCATCCCCAAAACCCTATTCAAGCTTCAGAGAGACAGAGGTCATATGATCCTCATAGCTCCACGTTGGCCACGGCAAATGTGGAACCCTCTGCTCCTACATCTCTCTCAAGCTCCACCTCTGGAATTGGGATCTGCTCCAGATCTTCTCTCCCAAGAGGACGGGATGCTCTGGCATCTGAATCCCCAGTCTCTGTATCTCAGGGCCTGGTTGCTGAAAGCCTAGAACTTCAGGATCTTAATCTTTCCCAACAGGTAAAGGATATCCTTCATGCTTCTAGGAAACCCTCCACAAGACGCTCTTATGCCTTTAAGTTGAAAAGGTTTACCGTATGGTGCTCCGCAGAAGGGTCCTAATCTTCTTGCGATACCTCTGGAATCGATACTGGAGTATTTCCTTCATTTGTCAAATGCGGGTCTCAAGACACATTCAGTAAGAGTCCATCTTAGTGCTATTGCAGCTTCTTACAAGCCTCTAAGTGGACAACCTATTTCCTCTCATCTCATAGTGAGATTCCTGAGAGGCCTTCTTTTAACAAAGCCTCCCTTTAAGCCACCACCAGTGGCATGGGACTTAAATCTGGTGCTCGGGCAGCTCATGAAACCACCCTTTGAACCATTAGCCACTACATCTTTGAAATTCCTTTCCTGGAAAGTCATCTTCCTCAATGCAATCACATCATCACGTCGCATCAATGAATTGCAAGCGTTAGTGGCTGATCCTCCTTATACAAGGTTCCACCATGATAAGGTAGTTCTTAGGACTCATCCACACTTTATGCCAAAGGTGGTTTCGCCTTTCCATTTAAACCAAGCGGTTTACCTTCCTGTATTCTTTCCGAGGCCTCATGCCTCCAGTGTAGAAAGGAACCTTCATACCTTGGACTGTAAAAGAGCTTTGGCCTTTTACTTGCAAAGGACACAGCAACGTAGAAAATCATCTCAACTCTTTGTTGCTTTTGATCCTAGTCATTTGGGACTTCCAGTTTCCAAAAGAACTCTATCTAACTGTGCATATCCTTTGCCTATGAGAGTAAGAACCTTCCTCTTGAAGGCCATGTCACAGCTCACAATGTGAGAGCCATGGCAGCCTCAATGGTTCATCTTCACTCTGTGTCTATCGACGACATCTGTCGAGCAGCTACTTGGGCTTCGGTACATACTTTCACAGCCCACTACTGCTTAGACAAGGACTCCCGCTGGGATGCCTTGTTTGGCCAGGCTGTTCTTCAACACCTTTTTCAGATTTAATCAACTCCTACCCACCGTCCATGGTAGGATGCCAGAGATCCACGGGGGGAAGTATGGCCTTTTCACAAGGGTTGACAACTTCCTGGGGCCATCTCCCTGGCATCTGCAGCTAGGGAGTCCCCATATTTGAAGACTACATTCCTGCTTGTTCCTGAAGATAACGTAGTTACTCACCTGTAACAGGTGATCTCCGGGAACAGCAGGAATTTAGTCTTCAGAACCCGCCCACCTCCCCTAAGAGTTGTATTTCTCTCTCTCTCTCTCTCTCTCTCTTTTGTCTCAGCTATAAACGCAACTGTAGAAGGACAGTTGGAAAGGCGGGAAGGCAGCACGCAGGCTCTGTGGGATGCTTCCAAAAGCTTTCCTATTGGACACTGGGGAGCGTTCCTGCGCAGGCTCCGTCGGTACCGATGATACCCATACGTGAAGACTAAATTCCTGCTGTTCCCAGAGATCACCTGTTACAGGTGAGTAACTACGCTTTCACCTGTAGCAGGTGTTCTCTGTGGACAGCAGGATAAGTCCTCCCTACCCTCCCACCTTCCCTTGGAATTGGCCCTTAAGTTCTGTTACTAGACCGAGCTCCTCAGACATGGCGATGGCAGTTAGGAAAAGGCATGCATGCATAGTTGAGCTTTCTAAAAGCTTCTACAAAGAGAACTGAGAAAGTTCCCGTGCGGGCTCTGTTGGATGACATCACCCAGAAGTGAGGACTTATCCTGCTGTGCATGGGGAACACCTGCTACAAGTGAGTAACTTCTTTGTTACCATATTACTACTTTTTTTTTTTAGTGCCTTTGAGTCAGTGGTGACTCCTGGCGATCCAGTAGCAACTGGGTTTTCTTGGTAGTGTGACCAAAAGTAGATTGCCAGGTCTTTGTTCTGAGACAATGGAGGGTTAAGCGACTTGCCCAAAGACACAAGGAGTGCTAGTTGGAATCAAACCCTGATCTCTTGGTTACCAAGTCGGTGCTCTATTAGGCTACTCCTCCATGCCCATATTACTACTACTAATTATTTGTATAGCACTACAAGGCATAAGCAGCACTGTATATACAGATGTAAGAGACAGTCTCTGCTCATCAGAGCTTACAATCTAAACAGGATAAAGAACATCATAAAACTGGGGACTGGAGTATGATGAGATACACATAAGTGGTGAACAAGAGAAGGAGGAACATCAGGATCCAAAAGCAACCTCGAAGAGGTGGATTTTTAGCTTGGCTTTGAATAGGGATAGTGAAGGAGCCTTTAATTATATTACTGTAAAAAGGGAAGATCTGAATCAAATAAACTAAATACATGCTAGAGATAAATGAATTAAGGAAAACACTTCATCCTATCCAGTGGTTAATAAGCCCTGTACCAGTGGTGGCTTTAGAAAGTGACAAACCATGCAAATACCTGAGGTTGAAAGATTTTGGAAGAGGTGGCTGTATTTGAATTTTTAACATTCAAGTATTTACCTAAGTCCCCTAAAGAATATTAAGATTCATGATACAGCTTTCATGCAGTTTGATGCATAGGGCAAAGTGAAATAGTGAAAAAATGTCTGACTTTCTTATAGGTCATCTAATTTAAGCCTCTAAGCTTCGGTCAAGGAGTGCTCCAAATTCTCCAGGACCAAGCAGGAAGTCAGTCCTCACATATGGGTGACTTCGGCGCCGACGGAGCCCCCGTGCAGAGCATGTCCCCAGCTTTCAAGGAAAGCCTTTGGGAATGCAGCGCTCATGAGCGGTCCCCTTCCCGCCCAAGGGTGCCATCTTGCTCAGTCTTTCTTTTTCCGTGGAGCACAACGGACGTGAGTTCGTATCACCTGGGAAAAGTTGATTTTTTTCTGTGATTTTCGCTGTGTCTTATCCGGTTCGACACTGGTTCCCAATCCCGCCTGGGCTCGGTACACCGGTATCGAGTCCAGAGTTTTGATTTTCGTTTTTTTGTCCTTCGTGACTAGCGTTCACGCTCTTTTTGTGTTTTCACTGGCAGCCCAGTCTTTTGACCTTGCAGGGGCCCTTTTTCCCCAATGGCTGCCAGCGGGTTCAAAAAGTGTGATTGGTGCAAGAAACGTAAGTCTCTCACCAAGACACATGACTGCTCCATCCGTTGCCTCGGGCCTGACCGTGATCCGCTGGCCTGTGGCCCGTGTGGCAAGATGTCGTTGAAGGTGCTTCGGAGCCGTCAGCATCAACGTGAGCAAATTTTCTCTGACTCCGTGTCTGGCCGGGCCCGGACTTCGTCAGAGGCCTTGACATCTCAGGAGTCTGACCACGAACGCCGTCGGGGTTCCTCTGAGAGGGAGTCTCACACCTGGGAGCACACAAGGAAGAAGAAGCTCGCGAGGGCGGTGTCGGTGGAGGCTCCTGGTTCCTCAAGGGCCAGGTCGCGTAGCCCTGACCGCCGCCCTTGACTCTCGGAGTCGGAGAGGCCGTCCAAGTTAACTCGTGTGGAGCCGGAGTCCCCGAGTCACATAAGTGCAGTTGTCCTTGTGGACTGTCCTTCGGGGGAGCCGACGTCGGGCCCGACGCCATTGGGGCCCGAGTCGGGGGCTGCTGAGTCTCCTGAGCTTGGACTCAGGTTGACGACCTTGGAGAACAGCTTGGCTGCCTTCATGGAACAGCAACGGGTGCTGATCGCCGGTCTGACCGGTGCATCTGCCCTGACCACTGGGACCTCAACGTCTAAGTCGACCCCGGAGACCGAGCCGATCCTCGAGTCAATGAAGTCTCGAGTCGATCCTAGGTGAAGGTCTCCCTTCGACCTCCTGTGAGGGGCCGAGGTCGTCGATGCCGATACCCTCGGCGTCGGGGCGGGTGGCACCGAGGTCCACAAGGCCAGAGTCACCCGATTCCTCGGTGGAGGAGTCGGCGTGGGAGACGGAGGACAAGGAGTCCCCAGACACCTTCTGGTCCCGGTGCATCCCTTCGGACTCATTGGAGTCCGAGCCTCGGAGGCGGTCTCCCCCGGAGTGTACCCGGTTCTCGGACTTCGTGAGGGACATGACCAAAGCCTTGGCCTTCCCTGCGGACGCCAAGGAGGAGCCTTGAGCCGAGGAGCTCGATGCCCTCCAGTATGACTTTCCTCCGAAGGAAGCCTTATTTATTTATTTTTTATTTGCAAAACTTTTATATACCGCCAATTCCCAGGATCAGTGGCGGTTTACATCAAACAGTGTTAAAGTACATGGAACAATGTGCGACTATATAACAGATACATGGAACTGTAAACAACTATATACAAGTAGTATAACAGATTTAGAACTATTTACAAGCTACTACATAGTTTTTACATATATACATGTTTAAAGAATCGTCTTAAGTTCAGTAATCGAAATTGTAGTGAATCAATTTGAATGGGTATATTCATGCCAAGTTATGGAGGTTGGGAGGCCATACCCAAGTCACAAACTGTGTTGGAGTAGTGTTGAGTGAACAGATATGTTTTTAGGTCCTTTCAGAATTTTTGTAGATCTTTTATCTCTCTTAATTGATCTGGGAGGTTGTTCCATAAGGTTGGCGCTACAAATGAGAAGGCGCTGTAGCTGCTTGTATGTTTTGTCTTCCTTATTAGGTCAGGCACTATGATGGTATTAAGGTTCCTTCTTCGTCTTATTCTGTTTTCAGGAGGGCTATGAATAAGTGTGGATAGGTATGATGGGACAATCTTATTAATTAATTTGAAGGTGGTCAACCGTATTTTATATTGAATCCTGCTGGAGATATGTAGCCAATGTAGAGAGAATAGAATCGGGGTAATGTGGTCAGTTAGCTTGGCTTTGAAAATTATTCTTGCGGTAACGTTTTGGGCCATTTGAAGAATTTTTAGATTCTTCTTTGTTATGCCTTGTAGTATGCTATTCTAAAGGTCAGTGTGGGGTTATTAAGGCTTGTGTGATAGTTCTAAAATCATCATTTTCTAAAAAAGGCCTCAGTTGTTGAATGGAACGAAGCTTGTAATAAATTGTTGGGTGTTGCTGGGTGTTGTTGAAAAATACTATCTTGGAAGCGCAGACCAGCTGTATTCCACGCTTTAAGAAAAGTGGAAGGAAGTCCAAAAAACTGCCAGCATGGTTTAAAGGTGAGGTCAGAGAGGCTGTTGTTGCCAAAAAAGCATCTTTCAGGAAATGGAAAAAAGAGCCAAACGACGAAACCTGGAAACAGCACAAGCACTGGCAAGTCAAATGCAAGGCATTGCTAAGGCAGGCAAAGAGAGAATTTGAGAAGAAGCTTGCTGCGGAAGCAAAAACGCGAAATAAAGACCTTTTCAAGTACATTCGTAGCAAAAAACCTGTGAGAGAGTCAGTTGGTCCATTAGATGATAAAGGGGTTAAAGGAGCACTAAGGCGACAAGGCGATAGCGGAGAGACTGAATGAATTCTTTGCTTCGGTCTTTACTGAGGAAGATGTAGGGATGTTACCCATGACTGAAGTGGTGTTTAAAGGTGCGGAAGAATTGAAGGAAATATCGATACATCGAGAAGATGTCTTACAACTATTAGATAAACTGAAGAGTAGCAAATCACCTGGGCCGGATGGTATACATCCAAGGGTATTGAAAGAACTGAAATATGAGATTGCAGAACTGCTATCAGTAATCTGTGAACTATCATTAAAATCATCTCTAATACCTGAAGATTGGAGGATCGCCAATGTAACACCAATTTTTAAAAAGGGTTCCAGGGTTGATCCGGGAAATTACAGACCGGTGAGCCTGACGTCAGTACCGGGAAAAATGGTAGAAACCATCATAAAGAATAAAATTACTCAGCATGTAGATAGTCACAACCTAATGGGAGACAGCCAACATGGCTTTAGACAAGGAAGATCTTGTCTTACTAATCTGTTATGTTTTTTTGAAGGAGTGAATAAACAGGTGGACAAAGGTGAGTCGATTGATATTGTGTATCTGGACTTTCAGAAAGCCTTTGACAAGGTCCCTCATCAGAGACTTTTGGCAAAACTAAAGAGTCATGGGATAGGAGGCAATGTACTATTGTGGATCAGGAACTGGTTAAAAGATAGAAAGCAGAGGGTAGGGCTAAATGGCCAATTTTCCCAATGGAGAAAGGTGAATAGTGGTATACCCCAGGGATCTGTGCTGGGTCCGCTGCTTTTTGACATATTCATAAATGACCTGGAAAGTGTAATAACGAGTGAGGTTATCAAATTTGCAGATGACACAAAACTATTTAAAGTTGTTAAAACCCAAGAGGATTGTGAAAAATTGCAAGAGGATCGTGATAAATTGGAAGACTGGGCATCAAAATGGCAGATGAAATTTAATGTGGACAAGTGCAAGGTTATGCAACTAGGGAAGAACAACCCAAACTATGGTTACACGATGCAAGGTTCCACATTAGGAACCACCACCCAGGAAAAAGATTTAGGCGTCATTGTGGATATCAAGTTAAAACCCTCGGCCCAGTGTGCAGCAGCGGCCAAGGGAGCAAATAGAATGCTAGGTATGATAAGGAAAGGACTGGAAAATAAAACAAAAGATATTATAATGCCTCTATATCGTTCCATGGTGAGACCACACCTTGAATATTGTGTGCAATTCTGGTCGCCGTATCTTAAAAAGGATATAGCGATTTTAGAAAAGGTACAGAGAAGAGCCACCAAAATGGTAAAGGGGATGGAAGGATACTCCTATGAAGAAAGGCTAAAAAGGTTAGGGCTCTTTAACCTGGAAAAGAGACGGCTGAGGGGAGATATGATAGAAGTCTATAAATTAATGAACGGAGTGGAACGGGTAAACGTAGATCGATTGTTTACCTTATCAGAATATAGAAAGACTAGGGGACATGCAATGAAGCTACAGGGTAAACTATTTAAGACTAATAAAAGAAAATATTTTTTCATTCAACGTGTAATCAAACTCTGGAATTTGTTACCGGAGGATGTAGTAAAGGCTGTTAGTGTAGCTGGGTTTAAAAAAGGTTTGGACAAGTTCCTGGAGGAAAGGTCCATAAACCATTATTAAGAAGTGACCGAAGATATCAATGCTTGACCCAGTACAAGCATTGTGGAACTTGTGTCGCTTGGGGAAACTGCTAGGTACATATGATCTAGATTGGCCACTGTTGGAAACAGAATACTGGGCTTGATGGACCTTGGTCTGACCCAGTATGGCATATCTTATGTTCTTATGTTATCTTCTTAATGTGAGTTGTGAAACTAAGGGTCTTGTCAAGGGTGACTCCTAGGTATTTAATCTCTTCTTTAACTGGAAGAGTAAAGTTCAGAAGTTTGATGTCAGTTGGTGGTGTAAAATTTGTGTTTCTTGTTGTAAATAGAACTTCAGTTTACTGTACCGGTTCCTCCGATGCTGGAACGGCTGCTCTTCTGCATGTTGGAGGCACCGGCCTCGATGCCGGTTATTAGCAAACGGGTGGATTCCATTTATCGAGTCCATAAGAGCCCTGGGTTACAAAAGGCGCAGCTACTGCACAACTCCATGGTTGTGGAATCAGCCATGCACCGTCTGAAGAATCAGAAGATGGACTCCTCGGTGCCCCCCCGGCCAGGAGGCCCAGAACCTGTATGCTCTCGGTAGAAAGTGCTTCCAGGGCTCTATGCTATCTTGCCGTGTCCAGACCTACCAGCTGTACATGGGCATGTACCTACGAGACCTGGCAAAGGAGATTGCCGGGTTCTCAGCTGGCCCCTCCGAGGAACCTTTGCAGAATTTCAAGGCTTTGCCAACAGGGATCCGAGAGTGCTCGAAGTTTATCTCTCAAGCAGCCTATGATGGCTTTATTTATTTATTTATTTAGCTGTATTTATATCCCGCTTTTCACCGGGTCAAAGCGGCGTTGCGTAGAGGGGTGGGGAAATTAAGGCTTTGAGGCTTTGGCCCGGGTAGCCGCGGCGGGCATCGGTGCATGCCATCAGGCCTGGCTGTAGTCATCAGACCTGGAGTCATGGGTGCAGGACAAGTTGGTCTATGTCCCTTGAGACTGAGACTCTCACCAGGACAAGGCTGTCCAGGAAGACGTCTGCCCCTTCTCAGAAAAAGAAGGGCTCGGGAAAAAAGCCCTTTTTCCCAAGGAAGGGTGCTGCCTACAAATCCTACCCTCAATATCAGGCCTCTCCAGCTCCCCAACAGGGCCAGCAGGCCAAGGGGCAGGGGCATGGGCACCGTAGGCAGAAGACCCCCAAGCCGCCAGCTCCGGCTCCTGCACAGCAGTGAGCGGGGTTTTGACTCCCACAGCATAGTCTCTTCTCCACAGCTGGCTCCACTCAGCACAGGAGGTCAGCTGACCCTGTATGCCTACAGGTGGCCGGCCATCACAGGGGATACCAGGGTACTGAGCATAGTCCAGAAGGGCTACATGCTCCACTTCCACCAGCTACCCCCTCCTGCTTTCCAGGGGAGCCTCCAAGATGCCCTCTGCACAGAAACCTCCTCCTTCAGGAGTTGGCAAGTCTTCTAAAGGAACAGGCGGTGGAACCAGTGCCTCACCACTTGAAAGGGCAAGGCTTCTACTCCAGGTACTTCCTGGTACCAAAAAGGACAGGAGACCTCCGGCCTATCCTTGACTTGCGAAACTTAAACAAGTTTCTGGAGAGGGAAAAGTTCAAGATGCTTACCCTTTGGATACTGCTGCCCTACCTCCAGCAGGGAGATTGGCTATGCTCCTTAGACCTAAAGGATGCTTAAACTCATATCCTCATCCATGCAGACCACAGACAATATCTCAGATTTGTGGTGGGAGGAAACTATTTCCAGTACAGAGTACTTCCCATTGGCCTAACTTCCGCCCCCAGGGTCTTCACCAAATGGCTGGCGGTGGTGGCGGCAGCCTATCTCAGGAATCAGGGAATTTTTGTCTTCCCATACCTGGATGACTGGCTCATCGGGGCCAGTCTCTCCAGGAGGCCAGACAAGCCACTCTTCTCACTGTCTCTCTTCTTCAGCATCTGGACTTTGTCATAAACTACGCATAGTCCACTTTGCACCTCTCACAGAACCTAGAGTTTATAGGGGCAAGATTAGACACTCTGCAGGCAAGAGTTTACTTGCCCAAGGACAGGGCCCACAGACTGATGGACTTGGCCAACCAATTCCAAAGCAATTCTCAGGTCTCCACCAGGCACTTCCTGCGGCTCCTGGGCCATATGACATCAACGGTACATGTGACCCCGAATGCCCGTCTGCACATGTGGGCTGCTCAGTGGTACCCCAGAGCTCAGTGGGCGCAGGCCACGGGCAACCTCTGAGACAGAGTAAAGGTGTCCAAACCACTTTTGGACTCCTTGCAGTGGTGGCTACATCTCCCAAACTTTCTCAGGGGGTACCTTTTCAGGCCCCAGCACACACAAGGGTGCTGACGACCGATGCTTCCTTAAAGGGCTGGGGTGCACATTTCCAGGGCACGTGCACTCAAGACCTCTGGTCTCCTCGGGAGGCCACACAGCAGATCAATCTTTTGGAGCTGCAAGTAATCCGCTTGGCTCTCCAGACTTTTTCTCATGCCCTCTCTCACCAGTCTGTCTTAGTTCAGACAGACAATCAGGTAGCAATATTCTATGTGAACAAGCAAGGGGGCACAGGGTCCAGACTCCTATGTCAGGAGGCGCAGGCCCTTTGCTCCTTTGCAGTCAAACAAGGCATGTTTCTCATAGCAGTTTATCTACCTGATCAAGAGAACTTCTTGGCAGACAAACTAAGCAGGATTCTCCAGCCTCACGAGTGGCAGTTGAATCCACTGATGGTCCATCAGATTTTTCTACAATGGGGACTTCCATCCATCGATCTCTTTGCAAGTCCACTGAACCGTCAGCTGCCCAGGTTTTGCTCCAGACAGCCGCATCCCCTGAGAATGGTAGCAGATGCTTTTCTGATCTCTTGGTCTATGGGTCTTCTGTATGCGTTTCCTCCCACGCCCCTGGTGGCCCGAACTCTTTCCAAGATTCTCCGGGACAAGGCCTCAGTGATTCTGGTAGCCCCCAGATGGCCGAGGCAACCATGGTTTCCACTTCTGCTGCAGTTTGCGGTGGAAACTCCATTCCCTCTGGGGTTGCAACCCAATCTCCTGCCCCAGGATCAGGGTTCCCTTCTGCACCCAAATCTCATATCCCTCAATCTGATGGCCTGGCTGCTGAAAGGATAGTGCTAGCTCCCTTACTTCTACCTGGGGAAGTTAAGGAGGTGGTCTTGGCCTCTAGGAGGCAGTCCACCAGAAAGTCCTATGCCCTCAAGTGGCGTAGGTTCACAAAATGGTGTGGTCAGCGCAATGAAGATCCTTTCTCCTGCCTTGTGCCAGTAGTACTGCAGTATCTACTTCACCTGTCAGACCTAGGCCTTAAGTCCAACGCTGTTCGGGCCACTTCAGTGCTCTATCAGCACACCACTCACCGGTTGAGGGACAGTCTGTCGGTTCACCCCTTGGTGTCCCGCTTCCTCAGAGGTCTGCATCTCCAGGAACAAGCAGGAATGTAGTCTTCACATATGGGTATCGTCGGCACCGACGGAGCCCGTGCAGGAATGCTCCCCAGCATCCACTTAGAAGGCCCTTGGGAGCATCCCACAGTGCCTGCGTGCTGCCTTCCCGCCTTTCCCAACTGCCTCTCTCCCAACTGCCTCTCTCCAGTTCTTCATTTTCCGCGGAGCCAGCAGGTCATTTTTCCTGTCACCGCAGAAATTATCCCATCTTTTTCATTCTTTTTTGTGGTAGCGTCTGCCTTCCTCGACGCTATACCGGTACCACTGGTTCTTTCTTCAAAAAAAAAAAAATTGTAATCTTTTTTTCTGGACTTTCCAGTCTGTTTTCTGTCAGGTGCCACACGCCATTTTGGGCACTAGGCCCAACTTTTCCTTCAGAATGGAAAAACCTGCTTCGGGTTTTAAAAAGTGTTCCAAGTGTGGCGGTACCATCTCCGTCACCGACACTCACGAGTGGTGCCTAAAATGTTTAGGTCCTGACCACTCCATCTCGGAGTGTGTTGCCTGTGGGATGATGTCAAAGAGGGGTCGGCAAAACCGAGCTGCTAAGCTTAGCACCCTTTTTCCCTCCGATGCAGCATCCGTGGCATCGATGTCTTCCAGGGCTTCGCCTTCCTCCCATGGATCTCAGGTAACCAAACATAAATCTGGCCGGTCCTCAAAGGGAAGATCTCCTTCCAAGCATCGAGATGCCTCTGGCATTGCCCTTGAGGGACTTGTACCGGCAAAATTGCCCTCGGCGGGAGGCTTTGGCTTCCAAAGCACTATCGGGGCTCCAGGATGTTCTCGAGGCCTCAACCTCGGCAGAACTACTGATGCCATGCTTTGGGGTACCGGCCGCTTCGTCCAGTACTGATACCCAGGCATCGGCAGCGTCAATAGACCAGAGGTTCTTGGCTATTGAACTCAGTCTGGCGGCTCTCCTTGCGGTTTCGGTGCCTTCGGGACCGCTTCAGACGGTTCAACCAGTATCGACACCGGTTCCAGCACTGATACCGGTACTGACAGCATCGACATCGGCGACTGTGTTGCCGACACTGAGTCATGCTGTTTCCTCCGGTATCGACAGGCCGGTACTGGATCCCTCCGGTACCGACTTTGATCGGTACCGGTATCGTGCTTTGCAAGAGCACCCAGACAGGAGATATTTTGAATCCTCCGATGAGTCTGAGGATTCTGACAGCTCTGTCAGTACCGGAGTACTTCTCTCTGAGGAGCCTTCCTCTCCTAAACGTAGGATGTCTCCTCCAGAGGATATATCCTTTCAGGATTTCATTCGGGAGGTGGCTAGAGGTCTTTCCATCACAGTGGCTCCTGAAACAGAGCCCAGAGCAAAGGGATTGGAGATTTTGCAATATCCTAAAGCTCTCAAGGAGGCAGCTACTTTACCTATTGTGGCGCGCGCGCGCCCCCACTAGGCGGTCGCCTAGTAGGGACGGGCGTCCATCTTGTATCCCTTTATCTCAAAGGTGTAGTTGTGTATTTAAAGTAGACCAAGTGGATGTTAAAGCACACAGGAATTTTATTGGGTTCCTCTAGGTCAGCTTGGTAACCGTCTTTAAAGAAGCTTTCACACTCAGCAAAAGAAACAAGGATAATTTTCTCCAAAATAAAGTAAATGCAAACAGTGTGTTTCCGTGGAGTTATTTACAACAACTTCTTTCCCTTTTTCATTAAGAGATTTCTTACTTCAGAATTAACAATGGTACTTGTAGCTAAAGCATACAACCGAGATCAGTAATGCTGCCAGCTCCCTTTTAGCTGCTTGCAATTAAAACAGTCCTCAGCTGAGTAGCACAGAACTTGATTGCACTATCCACTTTCCTTTAGCAGGCAACCCATGTAATTCAACATAAGATTCCTTTTCTCTCTTTCACTCTTCCAGCTGTAACAAACTGGTAACTGCTTTCTGAACTCTTCCTAATACTTTGCTTCCTTTACTCAGCAGCAACACATACAGCACATTCCATTTCAGAGCAGGTGGAGCCCGGGTCATCCTCCCTACAATCCACCTCCATGCTTTCTTCTGAGCTGCCTGATGGGGAAACTTGGAAACGTTCAGGTACTTCAAGGTTTATGTCCTTTAAAAGCTTAAACAGCCTATCCCATTGCACTGCCCTCCCTTCCTTTGGAAGAACACTAGCAGGCTTTTCTTGTTCAGCTTTCTTTATAAAACCCTTCTTTCTGTTCTGGGTTTTTCCAGGTATAATCCTCTCCTCAGAATCTGAGCAAGTCATAAGCATTAGCTTTCTCTATTTTCTTTCTCCTACCTTGGAGCTTTACTGTGGGAGTTTCACAGCTGGGGCTTCTGTTTGCTGTAGCTATCTCTGCCTCAGAGCTACTCAGGGAATCAATGCAGGATTTCCTCTCAGCTTCCCTGGGTTTCCTCTGCCTGAAGACACGCCTTTCTTCAGAGGAGTCTGAGCCCTCCTGCCTTAGCTTCTCCACCGCCAGCCTTCTGTCTCTCTCCCTCTTGCCACTGTGTTTGGTCCTCTCCTTGGAGCGTTGTCTGCTGCTCTCTTGGCTGCAGCTCTGGCTGCCCTTGTTCTTGCCCTTACCGCCCTTACTGCCTCTCTTCTCCCTTTGCTCAAACTTAAACGTTGGGCAGGGTACCTCCCCTTCTGACTCCACCCCCATGTATTTCCTATCCTTACCTAGGGTTGCCATGGAGTCTGGGTGGGGCTTTAGCCTAGCTCTACAACCGTGGTTTCTTTCGCTGCCTTTACTTTGGTATGTGTGTTCAGGTGCGCCCATCCCCCGCAAAGGGGAAAAAATCCCTTTTTCCTTTGTTTCCCCCGGCTGGGCTACCCTCTCCTTACCACACTATTCATGAGATCTTGCATGATCTCATGCTAAGAATGTGGGAAACACCTCTTACCACCTCTCCTCATTCTCGTAGACTTGATACCATGTATCGAGTACCTCCTTGTCCTGGATTTCAAAAAACCCAGTTACCACACCACTCCATGGTAGAGGAATCAGCTATGAGAAGGATCAAGAGTGCAAAAAGACATGCATCTAATCCGCCAGGACGTGAATGTAGGACTCTTGATGCCTTTGGGCTTCGAACCTTCAAGGCCTCTATGCTTTCTGCCAGGATTAGTTCCTACATTTTATATATGGGAATGTTCCTTAAGGAGGTTACAGGAGATCTAGAGCTTATGAGCCCTCTCCTTCCTGATGATAAGAGGCAAGATTATCTTACACTTGTCAAACATGCCCAAGATGTTTCCAAGTTTGTTAATTGTGCAGCTTTTGACTGCTTTGAGTGCATAAGCAGAACCTCTGCTATTGCCATAGGTGCTCGTAGGATTGCCTGGCTCCAGGCATCTAACTTAGAACTCTGGGTACAGGACAAACTGGGGAATATCCCTTGTACAGGCGAAAATCTCTGGCAAAAATTGGCAAGAGAAAGCTAATGAGCTGGATGCTGATAACACCACTTTGGATAGACTATCCAAGGCTACAGCTGATCCTGCAAGGAGAAAATCCTACAAGAAACCATTCTTCTCTAAAAAGAAGCGGTTTTACCCCTCCTATACCCAGCAGGGGCATTCTACATATCAGTCTGCCCGAAAGGGACAGCAAAACAACAAAAACCCAGTAGAAAAAAACCAACCTCCGTGGCCCGTCGTTTTTAATCATTTAAAGGGACAGCAGCCACCAAAACAAAGAAAAACAAAGTCTGCTAAGCCTCAACCGGCCCAGCAGACTCAGCCTCCCCAGCAGACTCAGCCTCCCCAGGGGCTTTGACTCCCATCTAGAGAACTTGGCCTTCCTGGCCTTCAACGGGCCAGAGCTCTCCACCATTCCAGGAAGGATGCGTCATTTTGCCCCCAGATCGGAGCAGATAACAGCAGAAGAATGGACTCTCTCCATTGTAAAGGAGGGGTACAAGCTTCATTTTCTCAACATGCCCATTCCTACAGTTGTAAGACGTTTCAGTTCTCAGACTTCACTCGAGAATCAGTGTGTCAAGAGGTCAATTTACTTCTTGCCCACGGGGCAATAGAAGACGTACCCATTTCCCAACAGGGTACAGGGTTTTACTCCCCCTATTTCCTTATTCCAAAGAAAACAGGGGGACACGGACCCATTTTAGACCTCAGAGAATTGAACAAATTCCTGTTCAAGGAGAAGTTCAAGATGATTTCTCTAGGAACTCTTCTGCCATACCTTCAGAGTCAGGATTGGCTTTGTTCTCTAGATCTCAGGGATGCGTACACCCATGTTCTCATCCATCCAACTCACCGAAGATTCCTTCGGTTTCTATTTCAGGGGAAGCACTACCTCAGCACCAAGGGTGTTTACGAAATGCATGGCTGTAGTGGCAGCATTTCTTCGCACTCTAGGAATATTCATCTTCCCCTACTTAGATGAATGGCTCATTCGAGCCCCATCAGAGTCAGAGGCCAGAATTTCCCTATCTTGCACAATGCGTATACTTCAGTATTTGGGCCTGGTCATAAACATCCCAAAATCCAACCTAACTCCCACTCAATCTCTAGTTTATAGGAGCTATGCTGGATACCAGGAAAGCAAGGGCCTATCTTCCACAGCCCCGCTGCTTTCGCATTGTGCAGTTAGCTTCCCAAGCAGTGTTAAAGACTCATCTCACTGCTCGGGAAATGTTACAATTATGTTTATGTTTATTAATTTGATTGACCGCCTTTCATTGGTAAGCAGAGCGGTTTACAAAAAAAAAAATTCTTCATTACAGAAGGCACAAGGCCGGAAAGAGAAAAGAAAATTACAACTTAATAAAAGTGGATAGGCAGAGACAAGAGAGGAGGGACAGCAGAGGAAGAGGAGAAGGCTAGGAGGGAGAGGGGTTGAAGGCAAGGGAAAAGAGGTGGGCCACATGGCATCTACCGTGTATGTGGTTCCCTATGCTCGCCTCCATATGAGGTGCAGCCCAATGGACTCTGTCCACTCAGTGGACCCAAGCATCAGGTTGCCTATCAGACAAAATAGCAAACTCAAGTCGCCTTATTTTGTCCCTACAATGGTGGCAGTCAACCCGAAACCTGTTGGTGGGGTCCTCTTTCCAACAGCCCCCACCCCAGGTCACTCTAACAGACGCCTCACAGGTGGTTTGGGGAGCTCACCTGCAAGATTTCTCCACCCAAGGCACCTGGACTCCACAGGAGACCCTTCTACACATCAATCTCTTGGAGCTCAGAGCAGTCTTCCTTGCTCTTCGAGTGTTCCACACCCAGCTGTGCTATAAGACAGTCCTAATTCAGAGAAACAATCAAGTAGCTATGTTCTTTCTGAACAAGCAGGGAGGAGGAGGCTCTCTGTCGCTTTGCAACGAAGCTTTGCGACTATGTGCCCTCGCCAGAGAGCATCAGATTCATCTCCTTGCGGTGTATCTGCCAGGCATTCAAAACTCCTGGGCAGAGAGACTCAGTCGAGTTCTGCTTCCGCACGAATGGTCTCTTCGTGCATATCAGGTAGCAAATATTTTTTCAAATTTGGGGAACTCCGGACATAGACCTCTTTGCAAGTCCGTTGAATGCCAAACTTCCCTGATTCTATTCCAGAATTCCGGATCAGGGTTCTCAGGCCAGGTATGCTTTCCTCCTCCATTGGGGTCAGGACGTCCTATATGCCTTTCCACCCATTCCCCTAATTCCCAAAACCCTATTCAAGCTTCAGAGAGACAGAGGCCATATGATTCTCATAGCTCCACATTGGCCACGCAAGTATGGTACCCTCTGCTCCTTCATCTCTCTCAAGCTCCGTCTCTGGAGTTAGGATCTGCTCTAGATCTCCTGTCTCAGGAGGACAGGATGTTGTGGCATCCCAATCCCCACTCTCTGCATCTCAGGGCCTGGTTGCTGAGGGCCTAGACCAGGGGTCTCAAACTCAAATTGCTTTGAGGGCCAAATGAGGACTTGTAAAATAACCCGGGGGCCGCATGAGACGTGGGACCTCATTTGCATAAGGGACCTCATTTGCGTAAATATTTGCATAATGTTACCATACCCTAACTTTTAGTAAACATGCCTCTTAATGAGTGCATGAATAAAGAAAGACTAAAAGATTTCTACATTACTATAATCCAGTGCCAACAGCCAGGCACATTAGGAACTACTACAAACAAACACTGCCCATTTAGAACCCATAGCAAACCCGCCATATCCTAACAGCACTACCAGGACTCACAAAGCACCATACCCTACCTATCAAAAGGCAACACTGCAAATATTAAATCAATACATTTCAGAGAATAACAATACATGACCTACTGGGGACAGAGAACAAGTAGCAATGTCAAATAGGAATTACATAAACAGAATACCTCAGCTCAGTTACACATGCAGAATACACCATCACCAAACAAGGAATCAAAATTTAGAAACAAGACAATTAAACTGGGACCCCCAAAAGCCAAACTTGGAATGTACAACAACACTGTAGAAATAAAACTATAAATTAATTTCCTCTTGTACTAAACAAAGCGCAGACGTTATTGATGCACATTTCCCAGAACTGACATATTCCAGTTAATAAATTCAAAATAAAGATATTTTTCTACCTTTTGTGCATTTTTTTTCAGTTGCAATAGTTCCAGCCACTTTCTTCTGGTTTCTTCGTGCCTTCTGCTAACTAAGAACATAAGAACATAAGATATGCCATACTGGGTCAGACCAAGGTCCATCAAGCCCAGCATTCTGTTTCCAACAGTGGCCAATCTAGGTCATATGTACCTAGCAGTTTACCCAAGGGACACAGGTTCCACAATGCTTGTATTGGTTCAAGCATTGATATCCTGGGTCCCTTCTTAATAATGGTTTATGGACCTTTCCTCCAGGAACTTGTCCAAACCTTTTTTAAACCCAGCTACACTAACAGCCTTTACTACATCCTCCGGTAACAAATTCCAGAGTTTGATTACACGTTGAGTGAAAAAATATTTTCTTTTATTAGTCTTAAATAGTTTACCCTGTAGCTTCATTGCATGTCCCCTAGTCTTTCTATATTCTGATAAGGTAAACAATCGATCTACGTTTACCCGTTCCACTCCGTTCATTAATTTATAGACTTCTATCATATCTCCCCTCAGCCGTCTCTTTTCCAGGTTAAAGAGCCCCAACCTTTTTAGCCTTTCTTCATAGGAGTAGCTTTCCATCCCCTTTACCATTTTGGTGGCTCTTCTCTGAACCTTTTCTAAAATCGCTATATCCTTTTTAAGATACGGCGACCAGAATTGCACACAATATTCAAGGTGCGGTCTCACCATGGAACGATATAGAGGCATTATAATATCTTTTGTTTTATTTTCCATTCCTTTCCTTATCATACCTAGCATTCTATTTGCTCTCTTGGCCGCTGCTGCACACTGGGCCGAGGGTTTTAACATGGTATCCACAATGACGCCTAAATCTTTTTCCTGGGTGGTGGTTCCTAATGTGGAACCTTGCATCGTGTAACCATAGTTTGGGTTGTTCTTCCCTAGGTGCATAACCTTGCACTTGTCCACATTAAATTTCATCTGCCATTTTGATGCCCAGTCTTATTTATTTATTTATTTATTTAACACTTCTTTTATACCGCGCTATTACAATCAGTGCGGTGTACATTGAACAAGAACATACTACAATGTATACAAGTAACATTGGGTTTTACATTGAACAGGGAACTTCAACAATAGGACAACCGGGGAAACTATGTACAGAATAACTTAATGATATATACAGTAATATAAAACTCATTTGGATGTTGCAAAGTGGTTCACTAATAGGACTAGAGAGAAGGTTGACCAACTAGCCCTTTTCGGGTTGTATTGAGGTGTTAGTTTTGTTAATGTCTAGGTTGACTTCCAATCTTATCAAGATCCTCTTGCAATTTTCCACAATCCTCCTGGGTTTTAACAACTTTAAATAGTTTTGTGTCATCTGCAAATTTGATAACCTCACTCGTTATTCCACTTTCCAGGTCATTTATGAATATGTCAAAAAGCAGCGGACCCAGCACAGATCCCTGGGGTACACCACTATTCACCTTTCTCCATTGGGAAAATTGGCCATTTAGCCCTACCCTCTGCTTTCTATCTTTTAACCAGTTCCTGATCCACAGTAGTACACTGCCTCCTATCCCATGACTCTTTAGTTTTGCCAAAGGTCTCTCATGAGGGACCTTGTCAAAGGCTTTCTGAAAGTCCAGATACACAATATCAACCGACTCACCTTTGTCCACCTGTTTATTCACTCCTTCAAAAAAACATAACAGATTAGTAAGACAAGATCTTCCTTGTCTAAAGCCATTTTGGCTGTCTCCCATTAGGTCGTGACTATCTACATGCTGAGTAATTTTATTCTTTATGATGGTTTCTACCATTTTTCCCGGTACTGATGTCAGGCTCACCGGTCTGTAGTTTCCCGGATCACCCCTCGAACCCTTTTTAAAAATTGGTGTTACATTGGCGATCCTCCAATCCTCAGGTATTAGAGATGATTTTAATGATAGTTCACAGATTACTGATAGCAGGTCTGCAATCTCAAATTTCAGTTCTTTCAACACCCTTGGATGTATACCATCCGGCCCAGGTGATTTGCTACTCTTCAGTTTATCTAATAGTTGTAAGACCTCTTCCCGATGTATCGATATTTCCTTCAATTCTTCCACACCTTTAAATACCACTTCAGTCATGGGTAACATCCCTACATCTTCCTCAGTAAAGACCGAAGCAAAGAATTCATTCAGTCTCTCCGCTATCGCCTTGTCGCCTCTTAGTGCTCCTTTAACCCCTTTATCATCTAATGGACCAACTGACTCTCTCACAGGTTTTTTGCAGCAAGCTTCTTCTCAAATTCTCTCTTTGCCTGCCTTATCAATGCCTTGCATTTGACTTGCCAGTGCTTGTGCTGTTTCCAGGTTTCATCGTTTGGCTCTTTTTTCCATTTCCTGAAAGATGCTTTTTTGGCAACAACAGCCTCTCTGACCTCACCTTTAAACCATGCTGGCAGTTTTTTGGACTTCCTTCCACTTTTCTTAAAGCGTGGAATACAGCTGGTCTGCGCTTCCAAGATAGTATTTTTCAACAACACCCAAGCTTGATGTACGTCTTTAACCTTTGCAACTGCTCCTTTTAGTTGTTTCTTAACTGTTTTCCTCATTTTATCATAGTCTCCCTTTCGAAAGTTAAAGGGTAGTACTGTGGATTTCCTTACTATCCCTCCTCCACTAATTAAATCAAAGGTGATCATGCTATGATCACTATTGCCAAGTGGCCCCAACACCCTTATCTCTTGCACTACATCTGGTGTTCCACTAAGGACTAGGTCTAATATTGCTTCCATCCATCGTCATTGCTTCCATCCATCGTCTGCTGTCCATTTGTCCTTTCTTCTCTCTTCTAGCTTTTTCCATTCTCCCTCTACATCTGCTTTAACATATTAATCTTTCTCCTTTTGCTCTTTCCTCATTCCTATTTCATCCACTCAAATTTTACCCCTCCGTCCTCAATCCCCACTTACTCTCCCAATACCTGGCCAATTGTAGATTTGTCTTCCCTCCCACACAAAATATTTTCCCCTCTCCATTTAACTCTCCCAGCTACATCCCATTCTAATCCTCCCCCAACATCAGCTCCCTTCTAGTTCCAGTCCCACACAGCACCCCCTCCCTTCTAGTCACTGCATCAGCCCATTTTCAGTCCTAGCCCCCCATCAGCCCATTTCCAATCGTAGCTCCCCCCATCAGCCCATTTCCAGTGCTAGCTCCCTCCCCTCACAGCCCATTTCCATTCCTAGCCCCCCTCCCCATCAGCCATTTGCAGTTCAAGCCCCCCTTCCACTCAGCCCATTTCCAGTCCTAGCAGAGCCCCCAGCCCATTATCAGTCCTAGCCCCCCCCATAGCCCATTACCTGTCCTAACCCCCCCCATCACCCCATTTTCAGTGTTACCCCCATCACCCCATTTTCAGTGTTACCCCCATCACCCCATTTTCAGTGTTACCCCCATCACCCCATTTTCAGTTACCCCCTTATAGGCCATTACCAGTCCTAACCCCCCTCCCACCATCAGCCAACGTAGATTTTAAAAAAATGTATATTTGCTGCTGATGCAGCAGTATTAAGCGTCCTGCGGGCCCCTCTGCCTGGCAGAGTCCTCTCCTCCCTGCAGCATCAGCTCCAAAAGCGGCGGCTTTCAGAGCCGCGAAGAGAGAGAGTTTCTCTCACGCGGTTCTGAAGACTCTCTCGCTGCTCTTCAGAACCGCGCGAGAGAAACTCTCTCTCTTCGCGGCTCTGAAAGCCGCCGCTTTTGGAGCTGATACTGCAGGGAGGAGAGGACTCTGCCAGGCAGAGGGGCCCGCGGGACGCTTAATACTGCGGCGGCGGCAAGTTTGGAATTTTTTTTTTTTTTACGCGCCGGTAAGTGCTTCGCGGGCCGCGTGTTTGAGACCCCTGGCCTAGACCTTCATGGTCTTAACCTGTCTCAACAAGTGAAGGATATCCTTTATGCTTCTAGAAAGCCTTCCACAAGACGCTCTTATGCTTTCAAGTGGAAAAGGTTTTCCATATCGTGTTCGCACAAGGGTCTTGACCCCCTGGTGATACCTCTTGAATCATTATTGGAGTATCTCCTTAATTTATCTAATGCAGGGCTTAAGACTAACTTAGTACGAGTCCATTTAAGTGCTATTTCAGCTTCTTTCAAGCCTTTAAATGGACAACGTATTTCTTCTCATTCTCTCATAGCGAGATTTATGAGGGGCCTCCTTCTAACTAAGCATCCCATTAGGCCACCACCGGTAGCATGGGACCTAAATCTGATTCTTGGACAGCTCATGAAGCCGCCTTTTGAACCACTAGCTACTACCTCCTTGAAGTTCCTTTCCTGGAAGATTGTCTTTCTCATTGCAATCACATCAGCACGTCACATCAGTGAATTGAAAGCATTAATGGCTGATCCTCCTTATATGAGGTTCCATCATGATAAGGACTCATCCACACTTTATGCCAAAGGTGGTCTCACCTTTTCATTTAAACCAAGCAGTTTACCTACCTGTGTTTTTTCCAAGGCCTCATGCTTCAAATGCAGAAAGGAATCTTGATACTTTGGACTGTAAAAGAGCACTTGTTTTTTACTTACAAAGGACACAGCAACATAGAAAGTCTTCTCAACTCTTTGTTGCTTTTGATCCTTCTCATCTGGGACTTCCAGTCTCCAAGAGAACATTGTCCAATTGGATTGCACAGTGCATTTCTTTTACCTATCAGACTAAAAACCTTTCTCTGGAAGGCCATGTCACAGCTCACAATGTGAGAGCCATGGCAGCCTCAGTGGCTCATCTACACTGTGTCTATTGACAACATCTGTCTAGCAGCTACTTGGGCCTCGGTTCATACTTTCACAGCCCATTACTGCTTAGACAAGGACTCCCACCGGGATGCCTTGTTTTGTCAGGCTGTTCTGCGACACCTTTTCCATACTTAATCAACTCCTACCCACCATTCCCAGTAGGATGCTAGAGATCCATGGGGGGAAGTGGAGCCCTTTCACAGGGGCACACAACTTCTGGGGTCTCTCCCTGGCATCTGTAGCTAGGGAGTCCCCATATGTGAAGACTACATTCCTGCTTGTTCCTGGAGTTAGCATAGTTACTCACCTGTAACAGGTGATCTTCGGTAACAGCAGGAATTTAGTCTTCACAACCCACCCACCTCCCCTAGGTGTTGTATCTCTTTTCTATTCCTCTCTCTCTCTTTGTCTCAGCTTTAAAACTCAACTGGAGAGAGGCAGTTGGGAAAGGCGGGAAGGCAGCACGCAGGTGTTGTGGGGTGCTCCCAAGGTCTTTATAAATGGATGCTGGGGAGCGTTCCCGCGCAGGCTCCGTCGGTGCCAACAATACCCATATGTGAAGACTAATTTCCTGCTGTTCCCGGAGATCACCTGTTACAGTTGAGTAACTATGCTTTCTGCTCAAGCCTCCGGTTCGTCCACCGGCCACTGAGTGGGATTTGAATGTGGTCTTGCAGCAACTTACTCGCCCACCGTTTGAGCCGATGGCTACGTGCCATTTATGCTTCCTTTCTTGGAAGGTGCTCATCTCCAGGAACAAGCAGGAATAAGTCCTCACATATGGGTACGTCGGAACCGACGGAGCCGGCGCGGGAAAGCTCCCCAGCTTTTCAGATGAAAAGCTTTTGGGGCTTCCCACAGCGCATGCGCGCTGCCTTCCCGCCTTCCTTACCAGCTCTCTTCAGTTTCTCTTTTTCCGCGGAGCCAGCAGGTCGTGTTCCTGTCACCGCTGAAGAAATTGTTATTTTAATTTGTTTCTTTTGACTGCGTACCGGCCTTCCCCATACCAAAACCGGTACTGCCGGTCTCTCTTTATTTCTTAAAAAAAAAAAAAAATCTTTTTTTTTATTTCAGCACAACGTGGTAACTTTTGCTAGGCCTTCAGGCCTACACTAATTCTCCTCATGGAGAAGCCAGCTCCTGGTTTTAAAAAGTGTACCAAGTGCAGTGCTGTTATTTCTCTCTCAGACACCCATGAATGGTGTCTTAAATGTTTGGGACCTGACCACTCCATACCGGACTGTCCATTCTGCTCCCAGATGTCTAAACGTGGTATGCAGAACCGGGCCAACAAGTTCCATGTGCTGTTTGCTTCAGATAATCCAGCATCACAGTCATCCAGGTCTTCCTCTCCGGATGGATCTCAGGTAACCAATCTTTCTGTGGGCAAATCCTCTAAAAGCAAATCTCTTTCAAAAGATCGAGAGGCTCTCAATCTTGAGTTTGAGGATTCTGCCCACACCAAAAAACCCCGGCGGGAGGCTCTGGCCTCCAAAGCATCACCTATGGGGTTACAGGTTGACATCGATGGCACGGCCTCGACTGATCACCTGTTAGACTGCTCTGGGGTACCGGTCGATACCGGTACCGACATCCAGGCAGCAGTGGCGTCCATGGGCAATACTGTCCAGACCATGCAGCAGGCCGTTCTGGCTTTCATTAAGGCTGCGACGCCCTCGGTACCGATTCCATCGGTACCGACCCCGGTTCCGGTATCCACACCGGAACCGAGACCATCGACTTCCAAGCGTCGATCGGTTCCGCTTGCTGGATTCAGGCTTTTGCCCGATACCAATCCCATGCCCGATACGCCCGATCTCGATATCGATCGGTACGCGTATCGTGCATTGCAAGCACAGAGAGAATACTCAGATTCTTCTGATGAGTTCAATTCCTCTGATGACTCTGCTGAGTTTGATCTTCCTGAGGAGCCCTCTTCTCTAAAGAGGGCGATGTCTCCTCCAGAGGATTTATCCTTTCAGGATTTCATTGTTGATGTAGCTAAAGGACTTCTATTGCTACATCTTCTGAAAAGAAACCCAGATCAAAAAAATTGGATATTTTAGGATACTCTAAAGCTCCTAAAGAGGCAGTTACTCTGCCTATCCATGAAATCCTTCAAGAACACTTGATGGATTTGTGGGAGACTCCTCTAACTCTGTCTCCTCATTCTCGTAGGTTGGACACCATGTACCGGGTCCCTCCTTCTCCTGGGTTTCAAAAAACTCAGCTGCCTCACCACTCCATTGTGGTGAAGTCTGCTATGAAGAAGATAAAGAGTCCCAAAAGGCACTCTTCTACCCCTCCAGGGCGAGAATGTAAGACCCTTGACTCTTTTGGTAGAAAGATCTTCCAGGCTAGTATGCTTATAGCCAGGATCAATTCTTACAGCCTTTATATGGGCATGTTTCTCAGAGAACTTGCCCTAAAGGTATGGCATTTTGCCCCTTTATCCCTGAGGATAAAAAGGAGGACTTCACTTCTGTGGTGACACAACTTTCAGAGGTCTCCAAGTTTTCCAACAGGGCAGCCTTTGATTCCTTTGAGGTTGCTGGCAGGGCTTCGGGAATTGCTATTGCAGCCCGACGTCTTGCTTGGCTCCAGGCTTCTGACCTAGAACCCTGGGTTGTGGATGGCCTAAGGAATCTGCCCTGTACAGGTGAGAACTTATTTGGTGAAGACTGGCAAATTAAAGCTGCTCAAATGGATGCAGAAAATGCCACTCTAGATAGACTTTCTAAGTCTACTTCTACTCCTGCCAAAAAGAAGTCTTTTAAAAGGCCTTACTATAAGAAGGCCAGATTTTCCACAAATACTGGCCAACAATCTTCTCAGCCTCGCTTTGCTGCTAAACGTCAGCAATTTAAGCAAGTAAAGTCAAAGTCTGCAGTGTCTGCTACACCCCAGCAGGCTCAACCCCCTCAGGGGTTTTGACTTGCCCCTAGAGAACTTACCATGCCTGGCTCTGGAACAACCAGAGCCTCTCACCATACCTGGAAGGTTAATTCACTTTGCTCCCAGATGGGAGCAAATAACATCAGAGCAATGGACCCTCTCTATCATCAGAGAGGGCTACTAACTTCATTTCTCCAGCCTTCCTCCCCATACCATGGTGAGGCAATTCAGTCCTCCCCCATCTCTTCTGACCCTGTTGGGTCAGGAAGTCTCCTCTCTCCTTGCCCAAGGGGCAATAGAGGAGGTTCCTCTTCCTCAACAGGGGTTAGGGTTCTACTCCCCTTATTTTCTCATAACAAAGAAGACAGGGGGCTTCAGACCTATCCTAGATCTGAGAGAATTGAACAAGTTTCTATTCAAGGAGAAATTCAAAATGCTCTCTCTGGGCATTCTCCTTCCATACCTTCAGAGTCAGGATTGGCTTTGTTCTCTAGATCTCAAGGATGCGTACACTCATATACTCATCCATCCATCCCACAGAAAATATCTTCGATTTCTGTTCCAGGGAAAACATTTCCAATACAGAGTACTTCCCTTCGGTCTCGCCTCTGCTCCAAGAGTATTCACAAAATGCATGGCAGTCGTAGCTGCATTTCTAAGAGGCATGGGAATCTTCGTCTTCCCATATCTGGACGACTGGCTCATCCGAGCTCCATCTCAGTCAGAAGCCCAGATTTCCTTGGACCGCACAAGGCGTATTCTTCAATATCTGGGACTTGTGGTAAACATTCCCAAGTCCCAACTCATCCCTACTCAGTCCCTGGAATTCATAGGGGCCCACTTGGACTCCACCACTGCAAGGGCCTACCTCCCTCTGGTCCGAGGCCAACGGCTAATCAGCTTGGCCTCCCAGGCTCAGTCCAGAAGTCACTTGTCAGCCAGAGAAATGCTGCAACTTCTGGGCCGCATGGCCTCCACGGTCCATGTGGTGCCCTACGCTCGTCTTCATATGAGGGCAGCTCAATGGACTTTGGCCACCCAGTGGTCTCAAGCATCGGGACTGCTCTCAGACCAAGTACTCACCTCAAAACGTCTGTTTTGGTCTCTCCAGTGGTGGACATCCTCCAAAAATCTGTTGTTGGGGACCCCCTTCCAACCTTCGTTGCCCCAAGCAACCCTCACAACAGATGCCTCCCAAACAGGGTGGGGAGCTCATCTCCAACACCTCTCCACTCAGGGCACCTGGTCTCCCCAGGAGACCACCCTTCACATCAACCTTTTGGAACTGCGAGCAATCTTCCTTGCCCTCACAGTCTTCCACACCCTCCTTGTCAACCTGACTGTCCTAGTCCAGACAGACAATCAGGTAGCCATGTTTTATGTCAACAAACAAGGAGGGACGGGCTCTCTGTCGCTTTGCAACGAAGCTCTCAGATTATGGGCCTTCGCCAGAGAGCATCAAATTCATCTTCTGGCAGTGTATCTTCCAGGAGTTCAAAACTCTCGGGCAGACAGACTCAGTCGAGTTCTGTTTCCACACGAGTGGTCCCTGCATATGGACCAAATACACTGAATCTTCCAGGAATGGGGGACCCCGGACATAGACCTCTTTGCAAGTCCGTGGAATGCCAAACTTCCCCGGTTCTGTTCCAGGATTCCGTGTCAGGGAGCTCAGGCCAATGATGCCTTTCTCCTGCATTGGGGTCAGGAATTCCTGTATGCTTTTCCACCCATTCCTTTGATTCCCAAGACTCTGTTCAAACTTCAGAGGGATCACGGATCCATGATCCTCATAGCTCCACGCTGGCCACGCCAAGTGTGGTTCCCTCTACTTCTACAGCTCTCCCAGAACTCCTCCCTGGACCTGGGAGCTGCGCCAGACCTTCTGTCTCAGGAGAAGGGGACTTTGTGGCATCCAAACCCCAAGTCCCTACATCTCCAGGCTTGGTTACTGAAGGCTTAAGCCTGCATGATTATAGTCTTTCTCAACCAGTGAAAGATATACTTTATGCTTCTAGGAAACCCTTTACCAGGCGTTCCTATGCTTTTAAATGGAAACGTTTTTTCCATTTGGTGTGCTCAACAGGGTCTTGACCCTCTAGCACTTCCTTTGCATTCTCTATTAGACTATCTCCTGCATCTTTCCAATGCAGGCCTCAAGACGAATTCAGTACGAGTCCATTTAAGTGCTATTGCAGCATCTTTGAAACCTATAAATGGACAACCTGTCTCCTCTCATCCTCTTATTGCCAGATTCATGAGAGGCCTGACCCTAACTAAGCCTCCCATCCGCCCACCTCCGGTGGCATGGGACTTAAACCTAGTTCTGGGTCAGCTTATGCAGCCACCTTTTGAACCTTTGGTTTCTACCTCCCTGAACTTTCTTTCCTGAAAGGTTCTTTTCCTTATTGCAGTCACTTCGGCTCGCCGCATCAGTGAACTGCAGGCTTTGGTGGCTAATCCAACTTATACCAGATTTCATCATGATAAGGTGGTCCTTAGGACGAATCCCCACTTTATGCCCAAAGTGGTCTCGCCTTTTCATCTTAATCAAGAGGTATATCTACCTGTATTTTTCCCGGCTCCTCATTCATCCAGTGCAGAGAGGAACCTTCATACCCTTGATTGTAAAAGAGCTCTCGCCTTTTACCTCAACAGGACTGAGCCACATCGAAAGTCTTCCCAACTTTTTGTGGCTTCTGATCCTTCTCATTTGGGACTTCCAGTCTCCAAGCGTACACTTTCCAATTGGATTGCTCAGTGTATTTCTTTTGCTTACCAGAGTAAGAACATTTCTCTGGAAGGCCATGTCACAGCTCACAATGTGAGAGCCATGGCCACTTCTATGGCTCATCTTCACTCTGTATCCATAGATCAGATCTGTCGAGCCGCCACCTGGGCCTCGGTTCATACCTTCACAGCCCATTACTGTTTGGACAAGGACTCCCGCCGGGATGCCTTGTTTGGTCAGGCTGTCCTCAAACACCTGTTCCATACTTAAGCAACTCCTGCCCACCTTCCCTGAATGGATGCCTGAGATCCATACGAAGATGGTTTACCCTTGGAGGGGGATCTCCCAGGCATCTTAGCTAGGAAGTCCCCATATGTGAGGACTTATTCCTGCTTGTTCCTGGAGATAGCACAGTTACTTACCTGTAACAGGTGATCTCTGGGAACAGCAGGAATTAGTCCTCACAACCCACCCACCTCCCCTAGGAGTTGTATCTTCTATCTATCTACCTTCCTTTCCTCTCTCTGTTGTCTCAGCTATAAACTCGAACTGAAGAGAGCTGGTAAGGAAGGCGGGAAGGCAGCGCGCATGCGCTGTGGGAAGCCCCAAAAGCTTTTCATCTGAAAAGCTGGGGAGCTTTCCTGCGCCGGCTCCGTCGGTTCCGACGTACCCATATGTGAGGACTAATTCCTGCTGTTCCCAGAGATCACCTGTTACAGGTAAGTAACTGTGCTTTCCTCGTAGCTCTTACCTCGGCCAGACGTTTGAGTGAACTACAAGCTCTGGTTTCTGATAGACCTACACACGGTTCTATAGAAACAGAGTGGTCCTACGGACCCATCCGAAGTTCCTTCCAAAAGTTGTCTCCTCTTTCCACCTCAACCAGGAGGTGGTTCTTCCAACATTCTTTCCCACGCCGCATACCAGCTGGGCTGAAACAGTCTTGCATACCCTGGACTGTAAGAGGGTGTTGTCCTTTTACATAGAACGTACGTGGGGGCATCAAAGGGCTACTCAGCTCTTCGTCTCCTTTGACCCTAATAACCTGAGTTTACCTGTCTCTAAGTGTACATTGTCCACTTGGGTAGCAGATTGTATCGCCTGGGCGTATAAGGCAGCCGACCTCCCCTTGCAGGGTCGAGTCACGTCCCACCGTGTCAGTGCAAAAGCCGCGTCAGTATCTCATCTCCGCTCTGTTCCATTGGCAGACATCTGCCAGGCCGCTACTTTGTCTTTAAGCCAGACTTTTCAGCCCATTACTGCCTCCTCAGCCCAACTCTGATCGGGGCTCACTGTGTTCTGGTGGCAGCTGCAGCAGCGGATCTTCACGCCTGGAGGCGCCTTTGCAGGCAGGGCACACTATGCACAATCTATCACTAGCTCCTCCCTCAACATAGGTCTGATTAATGCTCGCTCCATTCCCAATAATATAAACACAATTATAGACCACATGCAGTTTCACCAATCTGACATCCTATGCATCAAAGAATCATGGCTTAAGAGCATAGACCAAGTTATTCTAAATCAAATTACTCCGTCCATGCACACGTAACATAACCGTCCCCGCACCCACAAGAGAGGAGGAGGAGCCCGAACTGACCTCAAATTTAAGACCTCCAGTTCCTCAAGCTCGAAGAACTGCGAGAAAATCATTATCGAAAACAAGCACATAGCTATCTGTCTAACATACAGATCCCCCCAATGCAGTGGCTGAAGATACTTCCATAATGCTTGAATCATTATGTGCAGCTAGTTCTCCCTTCAAGCCATTGATCTTACTAGGGGATCTAAACCTCACTTCAGCATCCAGTAAGGATGAAACAGCTTTCTACCAAGCTATGAAATCTCTTCAACTCTACTCACTACCAACGCAATCTACTCACCGCTCAGGATCCACCCCAGACCTTATATTTGCCGCTAAGAGCCTCATAGAACAGGATAGCATAACCACTCCTCTAGTTACGCCAATACTCTGGTCAGACCACCACACCATAGATTTTAAGATCCAGCTTCCTCCCACACATGAACCACAGAAGATACCCAACCCGACAAGAAGATTTAAGGATTTTGACGGAGACAAATTCCTCAGCAACATCCTAAATATCCTCCCCCAGCACTGCACTGATCTCGACAAGGCAAATGACATATGGAACACCACCATCAGTACAGCTGCTAGAGCACCCGACCGAGACAGTGCAAATCAAGAGTACCAGAAGAAATCCTACCCCATGATACTCCGAGGTAGTAAGAGTGACTAAAAGAAAGCTACGCCAGAAGGAGCAGCAATGGAGACGTGACTGCTCAGAAAGCACATTACAAGAATACCAAATATTGCAACAGAACTACAACAGCCTTAGCAGTCAAAAAGAGCAATACCATACCAACCTCATCTTAAAGGCTAGCAACAAGCCTAGAGAACTCTTTGAGATAGTCCGGTTCCTTACAAAAGAGCCATCACAAAAGGATGAAGACGAGATTCACCCAGAAACATTTGCAGATTTCCTCCTCGCCAAGAACAACCCCCCCTTGAGAACCCAAGACTCCACCAATACTTCCTCTCCTCCACTGAGCACAAGACATAGAAACATAGAAATATGACAACAGAAAAAGACCACATGGCCTATCTAGTCTGTCCTTCCATAACAACAACTACAACAGTCCCCTTTTTACCTTTAGAGATCCTCTGTGTTTGTCCCATGCTTTTTTGAATTCAGTTACTGTCCTCATCTCTACCACCTCCACTGGGAGACTATTCCACGGATCCACTACTCTTTCCGTAAAGAAATATTTCCGCATATCACTCCTGAATCTATCTCCCTTCACCCTCATCCCATGTCCCCTCGTAACAGAACTTGCTTTCAATTGAAAGAGGCTCTCTCCCTGAACATTTATGCCACAGAGGTATTTAAACATCTCAATCATATCACGTCTATCCCGCCTTTCCTCTAAGGTGTACATATTAAGATCCTTCAGTCTGTCCTCATATGCTTTATAATGAAGACCACTAATCATTTTAGTAGCCACCCTCTGCACCGACTCCATCCTGTTCACCTCTTTTTGAAGGTGCGGTCTCCAGAATTGCACACTATACTCCAAATGAGGTCGCACCAAAGACTTATACAGAGGCATTATCACCTCCTTTTTTCTGCTAGCCATTCCTCTCCGTATGCACCCAAGCATCCTTCTAGCTTTCGCCGTCGCCTTTTCTACCTGTTTAGCCACTTTAAGATCATCAGACACAACCACGCCTAGCTCCCGCTCTTCTTTAGTGGACAAAAGTACTTCACCCCCTATACTATATTGCTCCCTTGGATTGCTGCAGTCCAAATGCATGACCTTACGTTTTTTTAACATTAAATCCCAGCTGCCAAATTCTAGACCATTCTTCAAGCTTAGCTAGATCCCTCCTCATGTTATCTACCCCTTCCTGGGTGTCTACTCTATTGCAGATTTTGGTATCATCCGCAAAGAGGCAAACCTTACCTGAAAGCCCTTCCGCTATGTCACTAACAAAGATGTTAAAAAGAATCGGACCAAGGACAGATCCCTGGGGCACACCACTGATAACATCCTTCTCAGAGTGAGCTCCATTTACCTGTACTCTTTGTCGCCTCCCACCCAACCAATTTCTAACCCAAGCAGTAACTTTAGTGTCCATCCCTAGGGTGTTCAGTTTGTTTATACGTCGCCTGTGAGGAACAGTGTCAAAGGCTTTACTGAAATCTAAATACACCACATCTAGGGCTCTCCCTCAGTCCAACTCCCTGGTCATCCAGTCAAAGAAATCAATCAGATTTGTCTGACAAGACCTGCCTCTGGTGAATCCATGCTGCCTCGGATCCTGTAATCCGCTGGACTCCAGAAACCTCACTATTTTCTCTTTCAGCAGCGTTTCCAATAATTTACTCACCACCGAAGTTAAACTAACCGGCCTGTAGTTTTCAACCACATCCTTACTTCCGCTTTTTATTTATTTACTTTTCTTATATACCGCGCTATTAAAATCAGTGTGGTTTACAATTGAACAGAACATACTGCAAAGTCACATGACAATTGAGTTTACATTGAACAAGGACAAAACAACTTGGAGGTGAACTGGGGTAACTATTTACAGAGGAGGTATCGGAGTATGAAGTTGTGAATGGGGTTATACTGACTGCTTATTTACAATAATATAGGTCGGTTTTCAGCAATGTTAAAACATCAAACATCAAATAGAGGACATAATGGTGGAGCTAATCGTTCTCTTTATGGTGTTGGGTTGTAGGTGGAGTGGTGTAGGATGTGGAGGTATTTGGTTGTTTTCTGGGTTGGGTTCTGGGTAATGGGTTAGGAAGAGGTAGTGTTTGAGGGCTTTTCTAAAAGATGAAAGGTCTGGGATGGTGCGGATCTCAGTAGGAAGGGCGTTCCAGGCCATGGGTGCGAATATGGAGAAGGCCCTGTTGGCGGTAGCCTTTGTGCACTTTGTTAGTATCTTGGGGACCTCCAGGATGTTTGCTTGGTTAGATCTTCTGATTCTGTTGGTCGGTCGGTTTTGAATGAGTTTGTTGATGGGCGTGTTGCTTTTGTGTAAAGGCACCACATGAGCCTCTCTCCAGTCCTTTGGAACCACTCCCGACTCCAACGAGGAATTGAAAAGGTCAGTCAGTGGAGCTGCTAGAACGTCCCCAAGTTCCCTCAGTATTCTCGGGTGTATCTCATCCGGTCCCATCGCATTGTCTACTTTAAGTTGAGATAGTTTCCCACGAACACAGTCTTTTGAAAATTGTTCAAGATGTCCTTTGCTTCTGTTCCTATTTGTGGGTGGTTTCTGAGGTCCTGCTCCTGGTTCTTCATCTGTGAACACAGAACAAAAATATTTGTTAAGCAATTCCGCTTTATCCTTATCAGCTTCTACATATTCCTCCCCTGCACCCTTGAGTCTGACAATACCACTCTTGCCCTTCCTCTTCTCACTAATATATCTGAAAAATGTCTTATCCCTCCATGTTATTGCATTGGCTATTTCCTCCTCCTTTTGAATCTTTGCCTTCTTGACTTCTTTGCTAGCTTCTCTAAGTTTTTTCAAATACAGAAGCCTGTCTTCCTCTCTCTGTGATCTCTTGTATTTCATGAAGGCCTCCCTCTCTTTCTTCACTTTTTCAGCTACTTCTTTCGAAAACCATAGCGGTCTCCTTTTCCTTTCACCTTTCTTTACCATTTTAACAAAAAGATTGGTTGCCCTTAAAATATCCCCTTTCAGTTTTTCCCACTGTTTTTCTACATCCCTCAGCTGTTCCCATCCAACTAATGACTCCCTGAGGTATTGGCCCATCTTCGCAAAGTTAGTCTTCCTAAAGTCTAAGATCTTTGCCTTTGAATGGATTCTAACAGCCCTAGTTCTAATACTGAACCACACCATCTGGTGATCACTGGATGCAAAATGATCTCCCACTACAACATCAGAAACACTTTCACCATTGGTAAGCACCAAGTCCAGAATGGCCCCTTCACGTGCCTACCTTACCAAAACCTACCTACCTTAACAAACAAGTGGAGTGAATTCCACATCCCCACAACTGAGCAAGTTACACAATCACTGAGCTAAAGTCCAGCACAGCTCCATCAGATCCCTGCCCAGTGGCATGGATAAAATCAGCAAAAGAAGAACTGATCAAAGATATCCACAGGTTAATAGGCACCTCCATAGCCCAAGGCTACATTCCCACCGCACTCAAAGAAGCCCCTATCCGTCCAATCCCGAACACATCATCACCGGACCCCACAGATCCCGCTGCCTATAGACCTATCTGCAGCCTCCCTTTTCTCACCAAAATTATTGAAAAGACAGTGCAGAGACAGCTCCAGTATCATCTGGACACACATGCTCCTCTAGACCCGCATCAACACGGCTTTCGCCCTAACCACATTGTGGTGACTCCACTCATCTACCTACTTGACACTCTACTCAGAGGAATCAATAACATCAAGACTGGTTTCCTGCTAGTGTTCAGGCACAAAGAGAGCAGAATGCTCTTGCTATTCCGACAGGAACACAATGAGGCAAGAGATATAGAGCTTAGTGTAAAATAATATAAAATAATCAACCCTTGGAAATACGATAAAGGATGCTGCACAATTCACAAAAATACTGTCAAATCAACCTCCTGATTTAAACCATTAGGTGCCAAACAAAACGACAGATCCGTACACGGATCATAGAGCACAGAAGTTGTTTGCAGAGAAATGTATTGGATAGTCCGCTAGTATCACATTGGCAAGAAAAACACACTATTCAGGATTTAAAATATTTGGTTGTCAAAACAGTAGTGCCCAGCTTGAGAGGTGGGGATATTAACAAAACACTACTGAAGTTAGAACAGAGATTTATTTACGAGTTTAATAGTTTGGCACCTAATGGTTTGAATCAGGAGGTTGATTTGACAGTATTTTTGTGAATTGTGCAGCATCCTTTATCGTATTTCCAAGGGTTGATTATTTTATATTATTTTACACTAAGCTCTATATTAAGTTTTTATTCTGTTCCACAAGTTCAGTTTTATTTTAGTATTATTCATAGGTTCTAGTACATATTAAATTCAGCACTAGAGTTTCAATTTATGTATCAGTTTGTTGGTTCCTCAGTATCCCTTGTTCGTCACTATCTACGTCATGATTTTTACCACGCCCCTTCCTTCTGGTATTTTTAGCCCGCACACACGGACATTTCTTCCTTCTTTTTTGACATACTGACACGTTCGTTCTGAAAGTGCAGAGTGCTGTTTTTAGGTAAGAATCATTATTTTATCTCACATAGTGTGGATTTTACCTGCCGAATAAACTGATTTAGTGCTGTAGTGATGTTTACATGAGTTGAAAACAGCTTACTTCACACATGTTTTGGCGCGAATCTTGGCATCTTTTAGAGGGGGGAAAAAACAAGTATAAATAGTTCTCTCTCCTTTTTTTAATCTTTGTTTAAAGTTTCAAAGGCAGCTGTATATAAATACTAAAATAGTTTTTTGCACTATTTCTATCTTAATGTTATTAAACGGCTGTCTTGTATAGGTTAAGTGCCTGTTCCTATGTTCCTCCATCCAACGCGAAGGTGACATTTACTATATATAAAAGGTTTAGCCTTTGTCACTTCATCTTAACCCCCTTCCTAACAGTATTTAAATTTTGATTTTAACAGATTATATAATCTTTACATTAAAACAATGGTGTACGTTATACTAAACTTAGGCTGACATCATGGTAGCAGTTTGCCGTTCGGGTGACACCTCTTTTTAAGTTTTATGTCTAAGTAGTAGTTAAAGTTTTTTATTTGTGTTTTTTATCACGCAGTGGTTGCCAGCTTGGTTTGGTGAAGATAAGGTAATTCTTATCAAACAGTTTTAGAGAGAAACGTCCATAGGTGCATCAAAAAGTGAGCTTTATATGTATAATAGTCCATCTGCCTCTGTGGCTGTTAATTTTAACGTTTCACGCTATCAGCTTATTTTTAACATTCACTTACATATTTCCTCTTAGATGTACAATTATGTACATCATATTAATTGGTCGTAATACATTTTTTATGTCCATACAGTGTCATTTAATGGTTTGTTTATCTATACAATTTTTATGTTCCTCTTATTATTATATTTATATTTCTTTCCATTTCTATTGTCTATTTATGCATTGCAGTATTTTAGAGTGCAAGGAATCTACACGCTATCTATGATTATACTGGTAGTTTGACCAGTAGTGCCCTGTAAGTAGACACTTTTTATGTTGTTTATTGTGTCATTTGGTTTTACCAGTAGTGCTTTGTAGAAGCCTTTATCTCCAGGAACAAGCAGGAATGAGTCTTCACATATGGGTACGTCGGTACCGACGGAGCCTGCGCGGGAACGCTCCCCAGCGTCCAATCAGAAAGCTTTTGGGAGCATCCCTCAACGCCTGCGTGCTGCCTTCCCGCCTTTCCAACTGTCTCTCCTCAGTTTTCGTTTTTCCGCGGATCCGGCAGGACGTCTTCCTGTCACCGCAGAAAATTTTTTCTTTAAATCTTTTACTTTTTGTTTTCTTGTGGTCGCGGCTGTTTCCCCGACTCCACCGGTACCGCCGGTGGTTTTTTCTTTTCTTTTTCCTAAAACTCAGGGAGTTTTTTTCCCTCTGTTTCTGTCTTGAATTTTTGGGCCTGTAAGGCCTCTCCATTATGGAGCCTTCTTCTCCTAAGAAGTGCCTTAACTGTGGAAATACTTTTTAGACTTCAATAACTGGTGTCTAACCTGTTTGGGTCCTGACCCCTTTCCTCCAGAGCCATCAGGCTACAATTTTATGAGAAGAAATTCTCCATTTCTCCAGGACCAAGCAGGAAGTCAGTCCTCACTTATGGGTGACGTCGGCGCCGACGGAGCCCTCGCGGAGCAATTTTGCCCAGCTTTCAAAGAAAGCCTTTGGGAATTGCAGCGCGCATGCGCGGTCGTCTTCCCGCCCGAGGGTGCCATCTTAGCCAGTCTTCTTTTTTCCGCGGAGCCCTACAGACGTCCCCGTCTTGTCCCCGCGAAAAAGTTGATTTTTCTTCATTATTTTATCCTTTTTCCTTCGGTTCGAATCTTTTTCCCCGCCCGGACTCGCGACGCCGGTCACGAGTCCTCTCACTTTTTTTCAGTTTTTCTGACTTTGTCAGCTTTTGTTTTCGATTTTCCCTGGCAGCCCGGTCCTTTGACCTCGCAGGGGCCCTTTTTCCCCCGATGGCTGCCAGTGGCTTTAAGCGGTGTGGTCAGTGTGACCGAAATATGTCACTCACTGACACACACGACTTTTGCCTCCGCTGCCTGGGCCCGGATCATGAGGAACTGATCTGTGGGCCCTGCGGCAAAATGTCCTCAAAAGCGTTGAGAAGTCGGCGGCATCAGCGTGATCGAATCTTCGCTGACCCCAGCCGTACCCGGACCTCGTCGGAGGCCTCCGCGTCAAAAGGCTCCAGCTCGGACCGTCGCCGGAGTTCCTCCGACCGGGGTTCTCCCTCCGGGGACCATCGTCGGACGGTGAAACCCGCGAGGGCGGCGTCGGTGGACGCTCCTGGTTCCGCGAGGGCCAGGTCGCATAGCCCCGATAGCCGCCCCGGGTCCTTGGAGAAGGAACACCTCCCGAAGCGACCTCGCCTGGAGTCGGAGATGCCTGCTCGGGTAAGTCCTGTGGTCCTTCTGGACTCGCCTCCGCGACAGCCGACGTCGGGCCCGACGCCGTCGGGGCCCGAGTCGGGGGCTGCTGGGTCACCTGAGCTCGGACTCAGGTTGACGGCCTTGGAGAGCAGACTGTCTGCCTTCATGGACCAGCAGCGGGCACTGCTCGCTGGCCTCGCTGGCGCCGCTGCCCCGACCGCCGGGACGTCGACGTCCAAGTCGACCCCGGACACCGAGCCGATCCTCGAGTCGATGAGAACTCGAGTCGATCCTCGGTCGAGGTCACCCTCGGCCTCCCGTTCGGGACCGAGGTCGCTGACGCCGACTCCCTCGGCGTCGGGGCGGCAGGCGCCGCGCCCTGCCCGGGCCGACCCCACCGATTCCTCGTCGGAGTCGGTCTGGGAGTCTGAAGAGGAAGAGTCACCTGATTCTTTTCGGACTCGGTGTGTCCCCTCGGACTCACCTGAGTCCGAACCTCGGAAGCAGTCCCCCCCGGAGGATGCCCGGTTCTCGGACTTCGTTAGGGATATGGCCAAGGCTTTGGCCTTCCCTGCGGATCCCGAGGAGGAGCCTCGAGCCGAAGAGCTCGACGCCCTCCAGTATGACTCTCCCGCGAGGGAACACTTTACTGTACCGGTTCCTCCTATGCTGGAACGACTACTCTTCCGCATGTGGGAGAGTCCGGCCTCCTCGCCGGTCCTGAGCAAGCGGGTCGATTCTATCTATCGGGTCCGCAAGAGCCCTGGCTTCCAAAAGGCACAGCTACCACACCATTCCATGGTAGTGGAATCGGCCATGCATCGTCTTAAGAGCCAGAAGATGCACTCCTCGGTGCCCCCTGGCAGGGAGGCCCGTAACCTGGATGGCCTTGGTAAGAAGTGTTTCCAGGGCTCTATGCTCGCATGTCGTGTCCAGACTTACCAGCTGTACATGGGCATGTATCTCCGGGATCTGGCTAAAGAGCTAGCCAGATTCTCCGCTGGTCTGTCCGAGGAACCCTTGCGGAGGTTCCTGGCCTTGTCCACTGGCATTCGGGAATGCTCAAAGTTCATGTCCCGGGCAGCCTATGATGGCTTTGAAGCGTCGGCTCGAGTGGCCGCAGCCGGCATCGGTGCCCGCCGACAGGCTTGGCTTCAGTCGTCAGACCTTGAGCCCTGGGTGCAGGACAAGTTGGTCGATGTCCCCTGCCGAGGCGAGAAACTCTTTGGCAAGCCCATGGCGGAAAAGGCTGCACAAATTGAGACTGAGACTCTCACCAGGATCAGGCTTTCTAGGAAGACCTCCGCCCCTTCCCAGAAAAAGAAGGGCTCGGGGAAAAAGCCCTTTTACCCGAGGAAGGCGGCTGCCTACAAACAATACCCCCATTATCAGGCCCCTGCAGCTCCCCAACAGGGCCAGCAGGCCAAGGGACGGGGTAACGGGTCCCGTAGGCAGCAAGCCCCCAAGCCTGCACCACCAGCCCCTGCTCAGCAGGGTGGGGGTTTTTGACTCGCAAAGCATAGCCTCTCCCCCCCCCGCTGGTTCCTCCCAGCACCGGAGGCCGGCTGGTTCACTTCGCCCACAGGTGGTCCAGCATCACCGCAGATGCCTGGGTGCTTCAAGTCGTGCGAGAAGGCTATCTTCTCCACTTCCACCAGGTCCCTCCCTCCTATTTTCCGGGAGAACCTCCGCGACCCCCTCTGCACAGGGAATTACTCCTTCAGGAGTTAGCAGGTCTTCTGCGGGATCAGGCGGTGGAACCGGTGCCACACCACCTGAGAGGTCAAGGCTTTTATTCCAGGTATTTTCTGATACCAAAGAGAACAGGGGGCCTCAGACCCATCCTGGACTTGCGCAACCTCAACAAGTTCCTTGTGCGGGAGAAGTTCAAAATGCTTACCCTTGGAATCCTTCTGCCCTACCTCCAGCAGGGAGATTGGCTATGCTCCTTGGATCTAAAGGATGCCTACACGCACATCCTCATCCACCCAAGCCACCGCCAATACCTAAGGTTTGTGGTGGCAGGAAATCATTACCAGTACAGAGTACTGCCCTTTGGCCTGTCCTCCGCACCGCGAGTCTTCACAAAATGTCTCGCGGTCGTGGCGGCCCATCTCCGGCTTCACGGCCTCTATGTCTTTCCGTACCTCGACGACTGGCTCATCAGAGCAGCGTCCGCTCGGGAGGTCACCAGCGCCACGCGCCGCACGGTGACTCTTCTGCAGCACTTGGGCTTTGTTATAAACTTCGCAAAGTCCACTTTGCTCCCCTCACAGGATCTCGAGTTCATCGGCGCAAGGCTGCACACTCCTCAGGCGCGAGCATACCTACCGCTCGACAGGGCTCAACGGCTCATGGACCTAGCCGACCGCTTTCGCAGCCAGCCCCTGGTCTCCGCCAGGCGCTTCCTGAGACTACTCGGCCATATGGCTTCCACCGTCCATGTGACCCCCAATGCCCGCCTGAATATGCGGTCTGCTCAATGGTGTCTCCGCCAGCAGTGGCGTCAAGCCACAGGCGGCCTAGCAGACCTAGTGCGCGTCTCCGAGCCGCTGATCTCGTCTCTCCGGTGGTGGCTCCGGCAGCCGAACCTCATATTCGGAATGCCTTTCCAGTCACCTCAGCCGACCCGGGTGCTGACCACCGATGCATCCCTCCTGGGCTGGGGAGCACATTGCCAAGAGGCATGTACTCAGGGCCTCTGGACCACGTGGGAGTCTGCTCAGCAGATCAACTTCCTGGAGCTCAGGGCGATCCGCCTAGCTCTCAAGGCCTTCTCCCACCTGACTTCCCACCAGTCCGTCCTTGTCCAGACGGACAATCAAGTTGCCATGTTCTACGTGAACAAGCAGGGGGGCACGGGCTCCTTCCTCCTCTGCCGGGAGGCACAGAAGCTCTGCTCTTGGGCCGTCAGTCACGGCATTCTCCTCAAGGCAGTTTATCTCCCGGGCCAAGAAAATTGCCTTGCGGACAAACTCAGCAGGGTCCTCCAGCCGCACGAGTGGCGTCTGGATCCCTTGGTAGTTCAGAAGCTCTTCCTCAAGTGGGGCCTCCCCACGGTGGATCTCTTTGCCAGTCCTCACAACCGGCAGCTTCCTCGCTTCTGCTCTCGTCAGCCACACCCCTTCGGGTTGCGGCGGACGCTTTTCTGATCTCATGGTCGGGGAGCCTTCTGTACGCTTTCCCTCCCATCCCGCTAGTCTCTCGGACTCTTTTCAAGGTTCTCCGAGACAAAGCCTTCATGATCCTGGTGGCCCCTCGCTGGCCCAGGCAGCCGTGGTTTCCGCTCCTACTGCAACTGGCGGTGGAGGATCCAATCCCTCTGGGGGTACAACCGGATCTCCTCACTCAGGATCAGGGGTCCCTACTGCACCCCAACCTCAGGTCTCTCAACCTCATGGCCTGGCTGCTGAGAGGGTAGTCCTTGCTCCCCTTCTCCTGCCGGCGGAGGTGGAGGAGGTCGTCTTGGCTTCGCGGCGGCCTTCTACCCGCAAATGCTACGCCCTTAAATGGCGTCGCTTTGCAGTCTGGTGTACCCAACAGTCTCAGGATCCCTTCGCCTGCCCGGTGTCGGTGATCTTGCAGTACTTGCTACACCTCTCTAATCTGGGACTTAAGTCCAACTCCGTCAAAGTTCACCTCAGTGCTCTTTCGGCACATCATGTGCCGGTGGACGGTAGACCTCTCTCAAGCGACACTCTCGTAGCGAGGTTTCTCCGAGGTCTCCTTCTACTTAAACCACCTCTGCGCCCGCCAGCGCCGGACTGGGACCTGAATGTGGTTTTGCAGCGGATCACCTGTCCGCCTTTTGAACCTATGGCTACCTGTTCTCTCCGTTTTCTGTCTTTGAAAACACTGTTCTTGATAGCCCTCACTTCCGCTAGACGCGTAAGTGAATTGCAGGCCCTCGTGTCTGATCCCCCTTACACTAGGTTCTACAAGAATAGGGTAGTCCTACGGACTCACCCAAAATTTCTGCCTAAAGTGGTCTCCCCTTTTCACATCAATCAGGAGGTGGTACTTCCAACCTTCTTTCCCAGACCACACTCCAGCCGAGCTGAAACGGTCCTCCATACCCTGGACTGTAGAAGGGCATTGAACTTCTACCTTGACCGTACGCGGGAGCACCGTAAAGCTGCTCAGCTTTTTGTGTCTTTTGACCCCAATAAATTGGGGCTCCCGGTCTCCAAGCGTACTCTGTCCATCTGGGTTGCGGACTGTATCTCTTGGGCTTATGGGGCAGCCGGACTCTCCTTAGAAAGTCGAGTCACGGCTCATTGCGTTCGGGCAAAGGCTACGTCAGTGGCTTACCTCCGCTCTGTTCCGCTGGCAGACATCTGCCGGGCCGCTACTTGGTCTTCGAGCCAGACTTTTGCGGTCCATTACTGTCTCGAGAGGGAGTCCCGTAGGGACAGTGCTTTCGGACAGGCAGTCCTCCGTAATCTCTTTGAGGTCTGAGCAACTCCTACCCTCCATCCCGGATGTGGGCTACCGGTGGGTGATAATTCAGCGAAGATTCTATCCTTCTGTGCTGCTGAGCTAGAGGGAGCTCATTTTTGTGCTTAGGGTCTCCGGTAGCCTTGAGCTTGGGAGTCCCATAAGTGAGGACTGACTTCCTGCTTGGTCCTGGAGAAAGCGTAGTTACTCACCTGTAACAGGTGTTCTCCAGGAGCAGCAGGAATCAGTCCTCACTACCCTCCCTCCTCCCCTTGGAGTTGCAATCGTCTGCTTATGTTCTTTTTGCAAATTTTATGCTGTCTTTTTTAGCTATGTCATCTGACTGGCTAAGATGGCACCCTCGGGCGGGAAGACGACCGCGCATGCGCGCTGCAATTCCCAAAGGCTTTCTTTGAAAGCTGGGGAAAATTGCTCCGCGAGGGCTCCGTCGGCGCCGACGTCACCCATAAGTGAGGACTGATTCCTGCTGCTCCTGGAGAACACCTGTTACAGGTGAGTAACTACGCTTTCGAGTTTCCCTCGATGCAGTTTTCCCTTCCAGTGTAAGGGCACCGACCTTTTCTTCTCTACAGGATCAGGTAACCCACAAACAGTCTGTTAAGACTAGCCAATTCTTGGGTGGTAGGTCTCATGCCAAGCATGATGACGGCTCCAGCCTTGCCCTCAAGACCTCATTGGCTTCAAAACCCCGGCGGGAGTCTTCGGTCTCCAAAGCCTTTCAGGGGTTTCAGGTTGTTCCTGGGGCTCACCCCTCACAGAACATACTTGAGCCATGCTCGGGGGTAGCATCCGCTTCGAGCGGTACCGATAACCCGGCATCGGCACTGGTAAGTGATCCACTCCTCACCAGGGATCATCATCTGGTGTACTCGGTGCCTTCGGGACCGATCGATACCCAGATTGACTTTCCAGTATCAGCAGCTCCGTCGATACGACCCCTGACGTCGGTACCATCTAGACATACATCGATAGATTCGCTTCCTTCGATGCCGAGTCTAGAATCGGTATCTAGTCTGGAAGACTGGGTACCGACGCGTCTCAGAACCGACACGCACCGATTCCGGATGCGCGGTACCGAGGATATTCACCGAGACTTTCGAGTTTCCTCGGTACCGTTTTGAGCAGCCTCCGATGACTGTTTCGATGTCGGTATCGCCTTCGATTCCGGCTCAGCTACCGGTATCGGTGTCGATGCTGGTACCTGCAGGAACATCGGGACCAGCTCCATCCATGCTTTTTTCACCAGGATCTCTCCTTTCTATACCTAGTTTGGAGTCGATACCTAGCATGGACGATACAGTACTGACGGTTTCAGGTCATACCCGCCAGTCCCAGTATCCATTCATTAAAGATCTTGCTTTGCACCGGACAAGTACTGGTGCCCAGCCTAGTTCTTCGAGTTTAGCCTGTCCAGGGATTGTTCCCATTGGAGATCCTTCTTTTCAGAAATTTCTCCTTGACATGGCAACATTCCTGGCTATTCCTATCCCTGGCTATGATCCTACACAGGGCTTTTCTGGGAAAACGGAAAACATAATGCTTCCTTTACATCATTCCTTACAGGATCTTCTTCTGAAAATATGGGAAACACCTTTAAGGGCTTCCTCACCTTCTACAGCAACTACTCTTCTGTATCAGATGCCCCCCTCTCCAGGGTTTCAAAAGACTCAACTTCCCCATCATTCCATTGTAGTGGAATCAGCAATGAGGAAGGTAAAAAGCAAGAAGAAGTATTCTTCTTTCCCGCCAGGTCGTGCATCTAGAACACTAGATGCCTTTGGACGTCAAACCTTCCAAACATCTATGCTGGCAACAAGGATTCTCTCATATATTTTTTATATGAGTCTATCCCTTCAGGAGGTCACAGAGAAATTATCTCTTTTGACTCCTTTTCTTTCAGAGCCCAAGGCTGCAGACTATTCCTTGCTTCTTAGTCATAGCCGGAATATCTCTAGGTTTCTTTCTCGTGCTTCCCTAGACTCCTTTGAGTCTGTTAGCAGAACCTCTGCTGTAGCCATAGGAGCACGACATAGAGCCTGGCTCCAAGCTTCAGACTTGAGCAGATGGGCACAACAAAGACTGGGTAACACGCCTTGTACTGGAGAAAATCTCTTCAACAAGGAGTCTTTGCGTCAGGTTGCTCATTGCTCCACTGACTTCCCTGCTTCTGAGGGCCATCCTAAACCTTCTCCTTCCCCAGCAGGTAAGAAATGCCCTACCAAACCTCCTTTTCCTAAAAGAAGGTGGTTTCATTCTTCTCCTGCCCATCATGCCGATGTTCCCAAACAGGGGAAACCTCGCCCTGGTCTGAAGAATCCAAACTCAAGCCAGGAAAATTAACCCTCAATAGGGTTCCAATTAATCTGTTATAACATACAGTCCACTTCTTCTCATTAGAAGTTTTTTCACTGTTTTTTCATTTAAACCTCTACACTTGGATTCCTGTTTCCACGACATCCACTTGTTTTTAGGTATGCTGAGCTGTCAGGATATTCATGTCTATGGGTCACAGGATTTTCCTCCTCTTCCTACACTAAAGAGAGGTTTGCCAACTATCTCATGATAGTTTTCCTGTACCACCATGAATCTTTTCCTTCTACAGACTTACCGTATGGCAAGTCTCACCTCAGCTCCTATTTTTTCTTTACCTTCTTTTCCAGGGTTCCCCTGTAAGAGTGGTATCATACCAATGGAAGGCTTTCTTAGCCTTTCCAGTCTTCCTTTCCATTCCAGTGTAGAGTTCTTTCTCTTGAGTAAACCCCTTTTTTCCTCATCTGGGCAGCTCGTCAGACAGGGACAGGATATTCTCCTCTTGTTCTGTCTGTTCTCTCTGTTAAAAACAGAAAGATCTTTCTGCTCTGCCATTCAGCAGCTGCCCATGCAGGAGCTTCAGTGATTGGTCTACTGGTACTTTTCTATAAGTTCCAGTATTGTCTTCCACTACTTTTATCTAACCTTATTAGTGCTTCCAAGATAGTGCTCATCTATCTTGGATAATCCTTATAACTTCTTTTCTGCCATCTCCAAATCCTTGGAGTTGACAGCATAGTTGAGCTGGCAGCTGGTTGTCTCCAACAGCCAGTTTTCTTTCCCAACTCTCCTGCTTAATGCTCTCTGCAATCTTACAGAGAAGCTTTCCACTATGGGCCCTTGCTAGAGAGCATGAGGGTTTTTTCTCTAATGACTATCCTATATGGTTGAAAAGGGCTTCCTCAGTCACCTCCCATGACTGTGAGGGTTCTTACACCCTTCTATTTCCTTTTAATAAAGGACATAAGCCTTTCCTACGTGACAGTCTAAAGAGTTACTAAATTCCTACAGGAAATATGCTCTTTTTCCTTGCAGCTCGTCCTCATGGTATCCTAATCCTTCATGGACAGCATATATTTAACTACATAACGCATGATACCCCACCCCTTGTCCCCCAAGTGGGTCTACCTGGTGTCTCTTCCTATGCGTATTCTGTCCCTTCACCATTTTAGAGTTCTACTGGACTCAGGACTTGCTGTTTACAGACTAATATTATCCTCTGTGTTCTCGCAACCAGCCTGGTTATTTTACTGGGTAGCATTCTACTCCATCTTTCCCAGAGGGAATAGATTCTCTATATCTTCTCAAGTAGGTTCCACCTTCTTGTTATGAGATGAATCATTCCTCTTCACATCTTCCATGTGAAGATTCCTGTAGACATATCTCTTTCTGCTTAATTGCAGACATTTCTCTTTAGACCTATATATATATATATATATGTATATTCATATAGGTTCATATGTCTATATGCTTTCTTTAGGTGCATATGTCTGTCAGCCATGTGTGCATAGACTATACCCCCTGGATCTCGCCATAAACATATCTATATTTATATCTATATCTATATATATATATATATATATATCTACACACATATATATATATATATATATACATATATATATGTGTTTCTCTGTCGAGATACTTCTTTTAGGTAGATATGTATTCACATACTTATCTCTCTGTCTGTGCTCATAAAGGTAGTTTTTCCTTCCTATCTGTTCCAGACAGTGGGTTTTCACATATCCATACTATTTCACAGTATGTTTCGGTTTTATGCACACAACCACTGCTGTGGTACTGACAGCTTTTACCATAACCTTAGGTTCAGGTATCCCTGAAGCTCCCTCTTCCTTTTCTTCCTACCTCTCATCAGTTAGGAGAGACATGGGGGATCTTCAGTAGATCTGAGGTTTCCAACTCCTCAGACATCTGTCCTTCCTTGGGATTATGGGGTTTTTCTCCATACCCCTTCTTCCCTCAAGGACTAAGCCAATTTTGTCCAACTCGGTCAGTCTTCCTCTTTTGTTCCTAACTATAATTAACTCTGTAGCCAAAAGAGTTTTCAGCTTTTTCCATAAAGCTTTCTACTAAAGACCTACCGTTTTTGTTCTTCCCCAATTGAATCCTGGGGTCACCTGTCAGTTCCAGATTTTGACCTTCAACTCACTTCTGTGAAGTCATCTTGAAGATTCCTCTACTGGATCCCCAGTAGATTCCATCAACCTCTCTACTTCCTGCAATCCAGTAGGTGAGGTCCATATGGTGATTGTTCATTTCAATACATTTCATGATACTTATCATATATACAGGGACTCCTTGTCTGTAGTCCTATTTTAGGTCAGCTGTCTCCTACAGCTCCTCTCTTCTGCAACTCCTACCCTCCATCCTCGGGATGCCTGGGCATATGAGGTGGAGCATGTTTCAATCACCAACATGCTAGGGCTCCAGGCATCTTAGCTTGGGAGTCCCCATATGTGAAGACTCATTCCTGCTTGTTCCTGGAGATAGCACAGTTACTTACCTGTAACAGGTAATCTCTGGGAACAGCAGGAATAAGTCTTCACAACCCACCCACCTCCCCTAGGAGTTGTTTCTCTCTATCTCTCTTCCTTTCCTCTTTCTCTCTTTTGTCTCAGCTATAAAACTCAACTGAGGAGAGACAGTTGGAAAGGCGGGAAGGCAGCACGCAGGCGCTGAGGGATGCTCCCAAAAGCTTTCTGATTGGACGCTGGGGAGCGTTCCCGCGCAGGCTCCGTCGGTACCGACGTACCCATATGTGAAGACTTATTCCTGCTGTTACCAGAGATCACCTGTTACAGGTAAGTAACTGTGCTTTCATGTTTTTTACTTTGTTTCTGCCCTGCGTCTTATTTATTTATTATCCAATATTCAATATTTTAATGTTTTAAGTGTTTTATGGTTTATTATTCATTTCATTCATAGTGGTTATTTAAGTTAACGTTCAATATGGATTTAATGTATGATTTTATTATTAATTTATGTTTTTACACATTATTATCCAGATTGATGTGTTTATGTGTTACATGCCTGTTTTGATTTTATGCTTATTTATGATTTTTAATGTTTTTTATGTTTGCATGTTTAAGTATATCCCCCCGAGGAAGGCTTTGGTCGAAACGCGTAGGGGACTTAATAAAGGCACGTGTGATCATCCATATCTCTTGCCTCATTGTGTTCCTGCTAGTGTTCGACATTTCCTCTGCTTTTGACACAGTATCCCACAACATCCTCTTGAATAGATTAACAGACATTGGCCTATGCAACACTACTCACAAGTGGTTTCAATCATACCTCAGTGACAGACGACAGAAGGTCAAAGTAGGATCACACACCTCTGCTCCATTTCACACAACATACGGAGTCTCCCAAGGATCTTCCCTGTCTGCCCTTCTCTTTAACATTTTCATACGGCCGGTCTGCAATACGTTCAAAAAGCACAAGTTACAATACGCTATCTATGCTGACAACATCATGGCATACACCCCAATCAGCCTAGACTCTCCAGACTATTTTACCATGACAAATTGTCTCCAAGAGATATACATCTGGCTTTCCAACAATAACCTATATATATGAAAAAGACTGAGCCATTAATTATCACACAGAATACCTCATCCATCCTCCCTACTAAAATCAATGTGGCAGACTCTACCATACCAATTAAGGACAAAGTTTGATACCTTGGAGTAACACTTGACCGCCATCTAAGCTTACAACCACACATTAACAGAATCACTAGGAATGCATTATACAAGCTTGTCACCATTCAAAGACTCAAGCCCCTCCTCAACCAGGACCATTTCTGATTAGTATGTCAAGCAATTATAACCCCTATTATAGACTATTGCAATGCCATTTTTCAGGGACGACTAAGGCAAGCTACACGATCTTTACAACTGGTCGAAAATACTGCCGCTAGAGTCATCAGTCGATCAAAATAAGCAAGACCATATAATGCCCCTCTTACACCAACTCCATTGGCTTCCAATCACCACCCGTGCTAGATACAAATCTGCCCTGACCATTTTCAAGATAAGAAACAACATGTCCGCTGGAGTTCTAGAGGAGATGTTTTACATTAGTCACAACAACAGACCTAGGAGACAGAGCACGATTGACACCATTACTATACCCTGTGCATACAGAAGAGCAAATGAATCCACTACGAGGAGAGCATTCTCGCTTGCCACACCTGCCATCTGGAACTCTCTCCCTGGGAAATTGAGGTCCACCACTGACATGAAGGACTTCAGAAAGCAACTAAAAACCTTCCTCTTCATTGACCAATTCAATGAACCCACTTAACTCCAGAACAGCTCAACTCCCACCACATACTGTATGTACATATAGTTCGTTGTAAATAAGTTATGCTTCAGAGCATCCCCCTGCATGTCACCCCTCCCGAAGTTTCATAATAAGTTCTCTGTAAATGTGTGAGTTTTAATGTAAACCGCTTTGATTCAATGATAAGGAGGTATATAAAAACTGTTAAATAAAAATAAATAAATAAAGCCTTTGACATCATTCCTCACAGGCGACTTATAAACAAACTGAGCACCCTAGGGATGGACCCTAAAGTTACTGCTTGGGTTGGAAATTAGTTGAGTGGGAGGAGACAAAGGGTACAGGTAAATGGAGCTCACTCTGAGGAGAAGGAGGTTACCAGTGGTGTGCCCCAGGGATCTGTCCTTGGTCCGATACTTTTAAACATCTTTATTAGTGCTATAGCGGAAGGGCTGTCGGGTAAGGTTTGCCTCTTTGTGGCTGTCGGGTAAGGTTTGCCTCTGTGGTTTGCCAAAATCTGCAATAGAGTGGACACCCAGGAAGGTGTAGATAACATGAGGATGGATCTAGCTAAGCTTGAAGAATGGTCTAGAATTTGGCAGCTGAGATTTAATGTTAAAAAATGGATGTGAGAAGATATCCCACTATGACATCAGAAACACTTTCCCCATTGGTAAGCACCGCATCCAGTATGGCCCCTTCACGTGTGGGTTCTGTTAACAATTGCCGGAATTGTTCTCCCTGTAGAGAATTTAGGATCTTCTTACTTAACCTTTACCCAGATATTCAATGCCAGGGCCATATCTGGCCACCAGCATTGAATATCCGAGTCAGCTGGATAGCCAGGAAGATAACCAGGCAGTGGTGGTCATCAACCGCTGTCTGGTTAGCTTCGGCAGTGATGGTTAGGCCAGCCTTTACTATGCCATACGTTCATTGCTGAGGGCTAACCAGGCAGTGGCAGAAAATAATTGCATAAAAACTGAGCCCAACAAATACTAAGTCATTTGAGGCAGCGAAAATGTAATCATGCCTAAAAACACAGTTTTTCCTTAGTCTCAGGGTATGGACATCAACTAGATCTAGGTTTGTGAGAGCAACTCTTAGCCAGATGTCCTTTATTGGCACAATAAAGGCACAAGCCAGCCCTTGTCCTCTTAGGATAACCAAATCCCAGTGTAGCCTTGTTCTATAGGTTCTTTGGACCACACAACAGGATTTGATTGTGGGGCAGGAGGCGGCATTGGATATGGTGAAGATGGTTGTTGCTCTTGGCGTTGTTAAATATGGATGTTAATGCTCAAGCAGGATTTCATGGAGTGGAAATCTAAAGTCAGTTCATTTTTAATCTTCTCTTATGGGCCATTCTTAAAAGTAAATGTAAACAGCTTAGATGTTGATATGATAAATGATATATCAAATAAAGCTGAAACCTGAAACTCATTAAATGTTCTCTTGGCTTCTGCAGCTAGTATGATGATCTCTGCAGTTTTCAGGATCATGCGATGTCTTTGTAACTGGAACGGACATTTCACCACTATACTGTGACTTTCTTCAGGGCGAGATGGTTAAGCAGTGGATGTCTGTTCTTTTATATAGTAGTCCTCTAACTGGTTTGGTGGGATTGAGGCGGGAAATTTGAATTCTGATGGAGTAAGGCTGGAGACCTCTCTTTTTCCATAGACAGAAGGTTCTCTGGTGAATTAAAAAAAACCCCAAACCTTCTGATCTATGGGAAAAGAGAGGTCAACAGGCCTCAATTCCAATTCCACCTCAATTCCACCAATCCAATTTGAGGACTACTATGTAAAAGAGTAGGCATAAAGGTGTATCACAAATCAAGGGAGTTTGTTTTTCCCAAAGTGGAGTGGCCCATACAAAGGCTTCCCTAGTTAACAGTGAAATAACATAGATATCTCATTTTCTAGACAAAAAATCCAGTTATCTAAATGGTAAAAATGATGAGGCATGGGTTCCCTGAATAATGTGGGGGAATCTGCACGCATTGCTTTTTGTGATGCTATACTGAGATCAGCTTGGTGCGCCAGATGCGGTGTGATCCCTATGCTGAGAGCAGGCTCAGACTTTTTGCCTGCACAGGCTGCTTTTCCTTCAGGTGCTGACAGCCAGCAGTAAAGATCTAACCTGAGTAGACTGGGATGCCTAGAGCTGAATGAAGAGCCTTTACAGAGCGAGTGTAAGAGACTGGATGTCTATATGATAAGATTTCAGTTAAGTAGGAATTGCATTGAGGACCAAATTCTGGCAACATGCAGGCTGGAGAGCTGGAAATATATATCTCCTCAGTAAGAAGCAAGATGGTCATCAGCAGGAAACCTGGATAATAGAACTTAAGAGTAGTAAGCCTGCTGGTGGAAGATGACAACTGTTAGAACCTTACATACCTTATCAGGTTCCATAGCTTTGTCTGTGTATAGCTGTGCCAGCAGTTCGTAATATCTTCACCCCATGGTTCTTTGTTATTTCGGAGCGTCAGAGCAACAGCCTATTTTCATGCTACGGAATTCTATGTTGTGGAAGCACTGACATTCAGTCATCTGGCTACACTCCTGAGGCAGCCTTGTGACGAAACGGGGCCACGTCGAGTGTACCACCTGAACGCGGCCATCAGGGTGCATTGCTGCTGGTGCAGTGTATATCCAGCTACCAGCATTGCTGAATGTTTTGTAAAGAATAATTTCCATCTACTGAATCAATATTTAAATATTAGTTTTGCACATACTATGACAATCATGAACCTCACTTCTAAGGTAGGTTATGTTGAGTATGATCTCAGTCTTTCAAATGTACTGCTAAACCATGGCATTGTACTTGCATTGTGCCAAATAGAGCCTCCCTCTGGAGTTTGTAAGATGTTATGTGTTTTGTCATTTTTAATAGCTATTTTTTTTTCTGCTGCATTGCAAAAGGAGAATTTTTTTGTGTTCTTGGGCAAAGCTTTTTTTTCTGTAGCTAGAGTTTTTTCTTCTCCTCTAGCTTTCAAGTTCAAAGAGGTAGGCAAGCTCTTTAAAGTCACTGACCTCCTCAGGTCTTAGATCCCTCCCTCTCCATCCACTCCATGTGAGAATTCTTGCTATATAGGACAATTCCCCAATTACCTTGTTGACCTAGACAACATATTTTTTTGGTTGTTAGGGAAAATCTAGAAGGCAAATAGTTCCACATTTGAATATCTAATAAAAGTAAACAATTTGCCATTCTTCAAGAAATTTTGATTAGGTAATTTTACAAAGGGAACACATATACTTCAGACACAGAATATCAAAATATACTAGTGTAAAGTAATAACTGTTTAGCAAGGAAGCAGGACTACACACAGGGACATAGAATAGCATTGTTAGAACACACATAAAAGAGATTAGCTGCTTTTTCTCTTAAAGGACAGCTGAGAAAAAATTAGGGTCTTTGGTAGGTGTGTCTCATTTATTTCAAAAGGTACCATAGCTCCACCAACTGAATGATGGCTGGGAAAAATCATATTGCCAAAACTGTTGCCCCCGTTACAGCTTCTCCCTGTGCCCAGACAGCCCGATGCCCGTCGAGGGACCGGTTCCATGTACAAGACGCCTCAAGCCGAAGCTCTTATTAAACAAGTGGAGGAGCTCAGAGAAGAGGTGGCAAGGCTGAGAAGCATTCAAGACAATGAGAAGTACATTGAAGAGATGCTTCTTGAAGCATCCAAGCTCTCTGACAGAGATGAAGATGGGATGCTACAGAATAAGAAGTGTTGGACATGAACAGGACCGTACCAAGTTAGAAATGCGCCCTGTGCGACTAATGAATCTGGTGCCGCCCCAGTCATGTGTACTAATGTACTTTTTTGAGCTTCCAGGAAGCCCATTGACGATATTGGTGTCCTTTCTGTGCTTGTGCCCTGTGTGGCCACACTGTTCATGCACAGCCCTTGGTACAGCTCTGGACACGAGTCACCAGAATTTGCAGAATCGACAATCCAGCTCTTCCAGCCCTTGAATTGAAGAACCAGTATGCAGCCTGGAAGTGGGAGGTGAAAGCATCCCAGGAAAGGGAATAACCAGAGCTCAAGCACCCCAAAGTTGTGGAATCAGTGACCACAAGGAAGCGAAGGGTAGTGTTGGTTGATGACTTTCTTCTGAGGGGTACTGAGGTGTCCATCTGCCGACCAGATGATGTCCAGAGAGATGTGCTGTCTGCCAGGTGGCAAAATCTGAGATGTTATGGAATGTTTGCCGAGACTCATCAAGCCTACTGGCTATTTTCCGATATTGCTCATCCATGTCAGCACAAATGACTCTGCTATGTATCTCTCAGAGCGTATTTATTTAACACCTTTTTAATACTGTCTTTCTACTAGTCAAAAGACAGCTTACAATGAGCTCTGTGCATTCAAACAAAATTACATACAACAAGAGGTGTGAGTTATATATAACGTTAAAGTAGACTAAGACAAATAGGTTACAATATGCATAAAGGAACCGGAAGGTGGGTAAGATGGCTTGACTTAACTTATGTGCAATAAATGATCATGATAGTGTGGAACAGATGAATCAGAGTGACATTGTTATGATAGGTATTTAGGGGACTATGGGGGATGGGCGAAGAGTGGATTTCATTGCTGTCTGGTGGCAGATGCAGTGGGTATTCTTGATTGCTCATTTGTCATTGTGCTGAGGCTTTAGGTAGTGCGCTAGTTATTGGCCTAATGTCCAGTGGCCTTGGTGCATAAATTGTAATAAATTATCTCCAGGAACAAGCAGGAATGAGTCTTCACATGTGGGAGACGTTGCCGACGGAGCCCGCATGGGAATGCTCCCCAGCATCCAATCAGAAAGCCTTTGGGAGCATCCCCCGCGCCTGCGCGGTGGCTTCCCGCCCTTCCTACTGCCTCTCCCCAGTTTTTCGTTTTCCGCGGAGCAGGCAGGACGTCCCTCCTGCCACCGCAGAAATTTCTTTTCTTTTTTGTTTCCTGTGGTCGCGGCCTTTTTTCCCCGCCGACAACGGCACCTTCTGTGCCCCTTTTTTTCTTTTCCTTTCTTATTCTTCGTCACCTAGAGGGAACCCTTTCTTTCCCTCGGATCGTTGAGGCCTACCGGGCTTACAGCATGGAGCCGCCTTCTCCCCAGAAGTGCCCTCACTGTGGAGACTTAGTTTTCCACTTAGACTCCAACGCCTGGTGCCTCTCCTGTTTGGGTCCTGACCCTTTCCTCCCGGGTCCTCCGGGCTACAGTATCGGGAGAAGACCTTCCCTTTTCCAGGTATCCCTCGATGACGTCTTCCCGCCCAAGGCGCGGTCATCGGGTTTTTCTTCTCTACAGGATCAGGTAACCACACAACAGTCTGTTAAGACTAGCCAAGTCTTGAGGGGCAAGTCTCATGCGCGGCATGGCGACGGCTCCAGCCAACCCCTCAAGCCCCCCTTGGCCAATATACCCCGGCGGGAGTCTTCGGGCTCCAAAGCATCCACGGGGTTTCGGGTTGTTCCTGGGGTTCGCTCCTCACAGAACATTCCCGAGCCATGCTCGAGGGTGGTATCCGATTCGAGCGGTGCCGATTCCCCGGCATCGGCGCCGGCGTCGAGTGTCCCACTCTTCGCCAGGGATCGTCAGCTGGTGTCCTCGGCACCTCCGGGGCCGATCGACTCTACCCAGTCTGGCTTCCCTACATCCCAGCCATGCGCGGAGGTGGTATCTGCTTCGGGCGGTACCGACCCCCCGGCATCGGCATCGGTGTCGAGCGTCCTGCTCCTCACCGGGGATCGTCGGCTGCTGTCCTCGGCACCTCCGGGGCCGATCGACTCGACCCAGTCTGGCGTTCTGTCCTCCCTGCCATGCGCGGAGGTGGTACCGGCTTCGGGCGGTACCGATTCCTTGGCGTCGGCGTCGAGTGTCCCACTCCCCGCTGGGGATCGTCATCTGGTGTCCTCGGCACCTCTGGGGCCGATCACCTCAACCCAGTCTGGCGTTCCTACGTCCCTGCCATGCGTGGGGGTGGTATCCGCTTCGGGCGGTACCGACCCCTCGGCATCGGCGTCGGTGTCGGGCGTTCCGCTCCTCACCTGGGATCGTCGGCTGTGGTCCTCGGCGCCTCCGGGGCCGATCGACTCGAAACAGTATGGCGTTCCGACGTCCCGGCCATGCGCAAGGGTGGTATCCGCTTCAGGCGGTACCGACCCGTCGGTGTCGAGCGTTCCGCTCCTCACCGGGGATCGTCAGCGGCTGTCATCGGCACCTCCAGGGCCGATCGACTCGACCCAGTCTGGCGGTCCCACATTCATGCCATGCATGGAGGTGGTACCTGCTTCGGGCGGCACCTCGGCGTCGAGGATTCCACTCTTCGCTGGGGATTGGCATCTAGTGCCCTCGCTTCCTTCGGGGCCGATCGCTTCGACCCGTGCTGGTTTGCCGGTATCCCCGCCCTGCGCGGGGGTGGTACCGGATTTGGGCGGCGCCGCTACCCCGGAGCCGGCAGGGGCGTCGAGCGCTCCACTCGTCTCCAGGGACCGCCATCGGCCTTCCCCGGTGTCCTCGGGGTATGTCGATCAATCCCAGATGGGCGATCCCCCGGCATTGACGTGGACATCGAGGGCCCCGCCCATTGCTCGAAGGGGGACCACGGTGTCTTCGATCGCTTCGATCCAGCCTGGGTTCCCTTCTTCCCGGCCTACCAGAGGGCTAGTTCCAGCGTCAAGAGGCGCCGGTGCCCCGGCGTCGGCGCCGGAGTTTTGCGCTTCCCTCCCCGCGGGGGCTCGTCGTCGGGTTGCCTGGGTACCCTCGGGGACGGGTCGTCTGGGTACCCTCGGGGACGGGTCGTCTGCCCCGGAAGGATTTCCCTCCGGGCAAGACGGGTTCGGGAAGGGGCCCGGCGTCTGGCAGTGCCTGCTGCCCGACATCGGCGCCGGTGTCGGATGACCCCCTCTTCACCGAGCTTCATTCTCGGGGGCCCTCGATGCCGCGACGCCGATCGACGCGGTTCCGATTCGCTCCCCGGGGTCAGCATCGCCGGCACGGCCGCCGCCGCCGGAGCCCCCTAGGAGGGAGTCGATCTCCTCGCTCGGTTCGATGCCCAGCCTAGAATCGGTATCCAGCCTCGAAGGCTTGGCTACGACACGCTTTGGGACCGGCCCCTGTCCCTTCCCGCAACGCAGAGCAGAGACTACTAACCACTGCCCTCCGGCTGCCGCGGAACCGCTTCAATCGCCGGGGGCAGTGCCGCCCCCGGGGTCGGGGTCGGGGCCGAGGCCGATTCCTGCAGTCCCATCGGTGCCATCGACCCCTTTGATGCCTAGCTTGGAATCAATTCCAGGTACCGACGACGCCATGCTGACTGCCCCGATCCGGAACTGTTGGTACCCTCCTCGGCCCAGCGGACATCAGTCCGATAGGCCTTTTGGTGCCCTGGCGGCCCCTCCCACCATCGCCTCTCACGGCATAGCCCCTCTGGGAGAGCCGTCTTTTCAGGATTTTCTTCTCGATATGGCGGACCTGCTTGCTATTCCCATCCAGGGTCCTTCCCTAAGTCCAGGTCCTGCGGAACAGGAGGCTGTAATGCTTCCTCTACGGCCTTCCCTGCAGGATCTTCTACTGGGGGCATGGCGGTCGCCTTTGAGGGTTCCTGCACCGTCGACAGCGATGCATGCTCTGTATCGGGTGCCCCCCTCCCCGGGGTTTCAGCAGCACCAGCTTCCACATCATTCCATCGTGGTGTAATCGGCACTGAGGAAGGTGGGAAGCAAGAAGAAGCATTCTTCTCGCCCTCCAGGTCGCGCCTCGAAAACGCTGGATACCCTGGGGCATCAAACCTTCCAAACGTCCATGTTGGCTTCCAGAATTCTTTCATATATTTTTTATATGAGCCTGACACTCCGGGAGGTCACCGAGAGATTATCTCGGCTGTCTCCCTTTTTGTCTGCAACCAAGGCCTCTGAATATTCCTTGCTTCTTTATCACTGCAGGAATATCTCTGGGTTCCTTTCTCGTGCTTCTCTAGACTCCTTCCTGGCGGTCAGCAGATCCTCTGCTATTGCCATTAGAGCACGTCGTACAGTATGGTTACAGGCGTCAGATTTGTGCAGACGGGCACAACATAACTTGGGTAATTCTCCCTGTGCTGGAGACCACCTCTTCAATAGTGAAGCCTTACGTCAGGTTGCTCAGTGCTTCGCTAACCCTCCCAGCGTTAGAAGCCATCCTAGGTCCCGTCTTCCCCCCGGTGGTGGGAAATGCCTCTCTACACCTTCCTTCCCTAGGAAGAGGAAAGGTCATCCCTCCGCCCACCCGCCAGGGGCGCCCAAGCAAGGGACCTCTCACTCTGGTTTGAAGTTCCCGGGCCCGCGCCAGGATACTCATACCAAGCAGTTTTAGGCTCCTGTAGGCGGCTGCCTGCAATTAACCTTCTCTCACCAGAAGCTAAAAATTGAGCTCTACTCTGGGGCAAATGGTTCGAATGTTTATCCAGGGATTCAGGTATTCTCCTTCCGTGGAAGAGGGAGATCACCTCTATTCCATGTTAGCTCTGGCCCATGGACTTCCTACCCCTCAACTGACTTACCCTTAGGTACGTTCCCCGAACCCTTCTCTGCCAGGGTTCCCCTGCTGATTGATACCGTACCGGTTTGTCTGCTGTCCCTTGCAGCATGTTCGGAACAATTCCTCGACAAGGCCGGATCAGCCCTGTTCCCCTTGTCTGGTTTCTCTGTTCAGGCAGGAGAATCCACCCGGCTATAGTCCCCCAATGCTTACCCAGGACTATACCCTCTGTCCTTCACACTACCGTGCTGTTAGTTCGCCGATCTGCCCCTGCTCCACTGGAATAGATCCCTCCTCCCGGATGGATCTTGACGCCCCCCCCCCCCCAGGGGGACGTTTCTGTGGATCAATGGCAGGTCCGCCTTATCAGTGTTATGCTCAGGGAGGTAGGTTCCTCGGCATACCTGCGTTAGTGCCTGGGTGGGCGTTCTCCATGCCCAACTACCTAGATATATTAGATATTACCTGTTCGGTAGGCGCATATTGGAAGGTGTCCACAGTGCCTGTGCTCTACCGCCTTTTTCCCCTATGGCCGGTACTCACGCCCCCCCCCCCCCCCGAGGTCCGGCCAGTCCGCCTGCCTATTTTCCTTGGATCGGCCCTCGGACTGGTTGTACTCTGCGTATTGCTGTGAGGTCAACAGCTTCTGTTTTTAGTTATGCCCTCCTCCCGGAGGTTCAGACCCTTGTCTCCCTATCCCTTAGCTAGGGAAGACTGTGTACTCCTTCTGCTCCGGGGTACACCCCTACTCTTCTCCGGACTAGGCTATCCAGATCGGCCAGTCTTCTACTGTTAGTCCTCTGAGTTATGGACTCTGCTCCTAAGGGAGTGCTCGGCTTTTTGCATAAAGCTTCCTTGAAGACCTGCCATCCTTCTCCTGGCCCAGCTGACAACTGGATCTCCTGTCCTTCCGGATTTGGAACTTCCTCCTCGCTGCTGTGAAGTTCCCTTGAAGACCTCGCTACTGCGTCTACAGTACCTGAATCACAGCTCCACTTCCTACAACCCAGTAGGTAAGCTCTACATGGTACTAGGTCCTTAATTCATTAAATGCTTAATGATACTTCTCATGCATTCTAAAGGCTACTCTCCCTGTAGCCTTTGGGTTTTGCTGTTCTTCTCTCTCAACTCCTACCCTCCATCCCTCAGGGGATGCCGGGGATCCAGGTTGGTTAAATGCCATCCTGGCCTGGGCAGCGCTGATGGGATCTCCCCGGGCATCCTCAGCTAGGGAGTCCCCACATGTGAAGACTCATTCCTGCGTGTTCCTGGAGATAGCACAGTTACTTACCTGTAACAGGTGATCTCCGGAACAGCAGGAATTAGTCTTCACAACCCGCCCACCTCCCCTAGGAGTTGTGTCTCTATCTCTCTATTCCTTCCTCTCCTCTCCTTCCGGCTCAGCTATAAAACTCAACTGGGGAGAGGCAGTAGGAAGGGCAGGAAGCCACCGCGCAGGCGCGGGGGATGCTCCCAAAGGCTTTCTGATTGGATGATGGGGAGCATTCCCGTGCGGGCTCTGTCGGCGATGTCTCCCACATGTGAAGACTAATTCCTGCTGTTCCGGAGATCACCTGTTACAGGTAAGTAACTCTGCTTAATCCTGATGGGGGTCTGCCCCATAAAATTCTAGGAATAGTTGTGGGGGGGGGGGGGGGTTTGGAAGTCTCCCACGGATTCTTTGGCCCTTTGATGAGGAGGTAGAGGGCTCCATAAAGTTGGGGAGTAGAGGGAGAATGCCCTGTTGCATGTTCTTTGGTTGCTGTTGAGTTTTTGTGGAGGTATCTCCAACATGTTGAGTGTGTTGCATATCAAAAGTGACTTCATGGCTCTGAGACAGAAGGTGAAGCAGATCGGTGCATAGGTGGTGGTCTCTTCAATCCTTCCTGGAGGGTAAAGGCCGAGGCAGAGAAACTCACATCCTGGAGATGAATGCATGGCTACATGGATGGTGTCATCGACAGCATTTTGGTTTCCTGGACCATGTGATGATATTCCAAGGGTTGCAGAGCAGAGATTGCGTCCACCTGTCTAGGAAGGGTCAAAGGGTCTTCCTCAGCAGACTGGCTAACCTGCTGAAAGGGACTTTAAACTAGTTTCATCAGGGATGGGTGAAGAAAGCCCTCGGTAAGTAAAACATTAAATATTTCAATAGAAATGGGTAAAAGGGGTAACATCTGAAAAGCACTGTGCATAAATGCCAGTAGCATGGGAAATATGATCCCAGATGCTGAGGCTTTAATGGAAGGTGCTGACTTGGATTTAGTGGTGGTTACGGAAACATGGTTCACAGACAACCATGACTGGGATGTAATTATACCAGGCTATACTTTATTCAGGAAGGAACGGGATAGGAAGAAGAGGAGGAGGAGTGCCACTATATGTTAAAATAATAATAATAATATTAAAGCTATAGAATTACAGGACCTAAAATGGAGCGAGGAGGAACTGTGGGTTAAATTAGAAAGAGGGAACAGGAAATCCATTTGCATTGGTGTGATATGCAGATCTCTCTCACAGAGAGAAGTAGTGTATGGAGATTTAATGGAAGACATATGCAGTATTGTCATGAAAGGAGAAGTGCTACTGATAGGTGATTTCAATATGCTGGATACTGATTGGCACATCCCTGCTGTGGAGTCACCCTGAAGTAAGGAGATCCTGGATTCTCTACATGGAGAACTATTTAGGCAACTGGTAGCAGAACCCACATGTGAAGGGGCCATACTGGACTTGGTGCTTACCAATGGGTAAAGTGTTTCTGATGTTATAGTGGGAGATCATCTCTCATCCAGTGATCACCAGATGGTGTGATTCAGTATTAGGACTAGGACTGATAAAATCCATTCAAAAGTGAGGGTCTTAGACTTTAAGAAAACTAACTTGGCCAAGATGACACAATACCTCAAGGAGTCGTGAGCTGGCTGGAAACAGCTGAGGGATGTAGGAAAGCAATGGGCAAAACTGAAAGGGATCTGTTAAGGGCAACAATCCTTTTTGTTAAGAAAATAAATAAATTTAAAAGGAAAAGGAGGCCACTGTGGTTCTTAAAAGAAGTAGCTGAAAAAGTGAAGAAAAAGAGGATGGCTTTCATAGAATTTTTTCTTCAGAGAGGAGAAAATCCATTCACCATCTGCTGGAGACAAAGAAACACTGAAGAGACTTCTGGTGGCTGAGGCAAATAGAGGCCATGGGAGTGATGTCATTGAAATCTGGGCTTTTCATTGGTTCTTCGTCTCCATCAATCTGCTGGTAGGGGAACACAACCCACTTACCTTGACTGGTCTAGCAGGACACATGGAAAGGACATTATCTGGTAAGTAAAATGTCACCTTAAGGATGCCACTCTATCAACAATTAGCCACCTGACTGAAGACTGAACACAGTTCAGGGCAACTATCCATGGGGTCGCAATGAGTCGACAGACTCAACGGCAGTTAACAATAACAACAACTGGACTAGTCTGGTAGTACCTAAGAAAAGGAAATTATCAGATAAGTTTAATTTTCACCTTATTTGCAAAGGAAATTCTTTTAACTACTGTTTTGCTTTGCTAATGTGAAAAGCATAGAGAGAAAAGGATATTTAGTTGTGCAAACTAAGTATTTTTATGCTGGTTTTTTTTTCAGATAACTATGATGTCTCCTGTGGAAACTAAGTTCTCGCTATCTACAGGCGAGACAGATAAAGTGGCAGAGACAAAGCCTAAAGTGGCTGAGTGGCGTTATGGACCTGCACAGCTCTGGTATGATATGCTGGGAGTTCCTGAAGATGGCAGTGGTTTTGAATATGGCTTCAAGTTAAAGGAAGACAAACAAGATAAAGAAAAATGTGAAACTGAAAAGGTGATGTGCAAGTAGCTAATATGATATTTTCTTCCTGCCTTAGGGGGGACAGTACAATGGAGGATACCCTATTGTGTTTATTAGTATTGAGAACAGAGAAAGCCTGAATTGTGCTGGTGCTTGCTAAGGAATGGTTGAGTTCTGACTTTTTATGTTGTATCTTCTTAGGCTTCTGAGGTGGCAGAGGAATCAAATGCCCTGCTCGCAGATGAACATTTCTTGATGGTCACACAGCTTCAATGGGAAGATGATGTCATCTGGAATGGAGAAGATGTAAAACACAAAGTAACTAAGACACAGAGGGCAAGTCTGGCAGGCTGGCTTCCCTCTAGCATGACCAGAAATGCAACTGCTTACAATGCCCAGCAAGGTAGGATCCTAGCACAAGCTTTATATTTGCTTATATAGACAGCATAGATCTCCAAGGATTTGTGCTTCCGGATGCAAAAGGCATGCATTCACTGCCTTATTCCCATGCATGAATCATACACACCTGAGAATGTGAGTCTTCCACGTGAAGATCTGTATCACGCCAAATCTGTAGAGAGAAGACACTTCAGAATCTATAGTCCACAAAGATCAATGCCCTGACTTAATCTGACTTAACCGAAACATGGTTATCAGACTCAGACCAAGTCCTGATCAACTTATCAAATCTTTCACACTCATCGCACATCTAAAAGAGGAGGAGGAGGAGTCCTCATAATCATTAAAGAGGACTTAAAAGCAACCCTACTAACATCAAACAACACTAACAACCTAGAAATTTTAACAATCCGTACAAAAAACCTACACATCTGTCTAATTTATAGATCACCTGATGCAGCAACAGACAGCCTTGAAATGCTAACAGAAATACTATGCTCATCCACTCACAAACATCCTCTTTTACTCCTAGGTGACCTCAACCTTGCATCACTCCCGAAAAACCAATCAACAACATTCCTATCAACCATCCACAACTTGAACTACCACCAAATTATAAATTCTAAAACCCACAGCAAAGGTAATATACTGGACCTAGTTTTCTTGCCTAACACAATCTATAATAACTATGATCCTAAAACTCTTGAGGTAACACCAGTACCCTGGTCTGACCACTACCTCATAAAATTCCAAATCCCCATCCAACAGACTGCTATTCCACAACAAATAAACTCCACCCTACCACATAGGTTTAAGCAATTTGACAGACAAAACTTCTTAAACCAAACAACCCAACACTTATCCACATCCACACTCAATTTTGATGAAGCAATAAAAAAATGGAACGATACGATATCAAAAGACGCCACCCTACATGTATATACCACAACCACCACAAACAAACACAACAATGTATGGTTCAGGCCGGAGCTAAAGCAACTCTGCAGATGATACCAAAATCTGCAATAGAGTAGACACCCAGGAAGTTGTAGATAACATGAGGAGGGATCTGGCTAAGCTTGAAGAATGGTCTAGAATTTGGCAGCTGGGATTTAATGTTAAAAAATGTAAGGTCATGCATTTGGGCTGCAGCAATCCAAGGGAGCAATATGGTATAGGGGGTGAAGTACTTTTGTCCACTAAAGAAGAGCGGGACCTAGGCATGGTTGCGTCTGATGATCTTAAAGTAGCTAAACAGGTAGAAAAGGTGATGGCAGAAGCTAAAAGGATGCTTGTGTGCATACGGAGAGGAATGGCTAGCAGAAAAAAGGAGGTGATAATGCCTCTGTATAAGTCTTTGGTGCGACCTCATTTGGAGTATAGTGTGTAATTCTGGAGACCGCACCTTCAAAAGGATGTGAACAGGATGGAGTCGGTGCAGAGGGTGGCTACTAAAATGATTAGTGGTCTTCATTATAAAGCATATGAGGACAGACTGAAGGATCTTAATATGTACACCTTAGAGGAAAGGCGGAATAGATGTGATATGATTGAGATGTTTAAATACCTCCGTGGCATAAATGTTCAGGGAGAGAGCCTCTTTCAATTGAAAGCAAGTTCTGCTACGAGGGGACATGGGATGAGGGTGAAGGGAGATAGATTCAGGAGTGATATGCGGAAATTTTTCTTTATGGAAAGAGTAGTGGATCCGTGGAATAGTCTCCCAGTGGAGGTGGTAGAGTTGAGGACAGTAACTGAATTCAAAAAAGCATGGGACAAACACAGAGGATCTCTAAAGGTAAAAAGGGGACTGTTGTAGTTGTTGATATGGAAGGACAGACTAGATAGGCCATGTGGTCTTTTTCTGTCATCATATTTCTATGTTTCTATGTAACTCAAAAAAGAACTCCGCAAAGTGGAACGCAAATGGCGCCACTCAAAATCCATAACATATCAATCCTTATACATGACTAAACTAACTCAATAAAGAAAAACCATTAACGAACTAAAGGCAGAACATTACTCCAATATTCTATCAAAGTCTATCAACTGTCCAAGAGAACTATTCAAAATCATAAAATCCCTTAACCAATAACAACGCAAACAACGACACAACAGATGCCACTATTAACCCCCAAATCCTGGTTAACTTCTACAAAGATAAATTAGCACAACATATCCCAAAGCAATATATCCAAGATGTCCAACACTCAACAATAAGCCAGACTTGGTCAACATTCGCCCTCACATCAAAGGATATGCTAGAGAACATTATCACCAAGGTCAATACAACCACCTCATATCTAGATCCTTGTCCAGTAAGCTGGATAAAGGCAACCAAAACAGAATTTACCCCCCTCATCCTCCCTATCATTAAAACTTCTCAACAACTTGGTTATATGCCTCCAGCCCTTAAACATGCTATTCTCCAGGACCAAGCTGGAAGTCAGTCCTCACATATGGGTGACGTCGGCGCCGATGGAGCCCACGTGCGGAGCATTTCCCCAGCTTTCAAAGAAAGCCTTTGGGAATTGCAGCGCGCATGTGCGGTCCCCTTCCCGCCCAAGGGTACCATCTTGCTCAGTCTTCTTTTTTCCGCGGAGCCCGACAGACGTAGTTCGTTTTTCCCCAAGGAAAAAGTTGATTTTCCCTATTTTTGTCCGGTTCGACGCCGGATCCTTTTCCCGCTCGGACCGATATGCCGGTATCGAGTCCTTTCCTCTCTTTTTCGGTTTTTGTCCTTTGTGACTGGCGTTCGCGCCTTTTTTCTTTTTTCCCTGGCAGCCCGGTCTTTTGACCTAGCAGGGGCCCTTTTTCCCTCGATGGCTACCAGCTGGTTTAAGAAGTGTGATCGGTGTAAGAAACCTATGTCTCTTACCGACACACACGACTGCTGCCTCCGTTGCCTCTGACCCGATCATGACCCAATGATCTGTGGTCCGTGTGGCAAGATGTCCTCAAAGGCGTTGAGGAGTCGGCAGCACCAGAAGGATCGAATTTTTTCTGACTCCGCGTCCGGCCGGGCCCGGACCTCGTCAGAGGCTTCGACGTCTCGGGACTCCGGCCCCGAGCAGCGTCGGGGTTCCTCTGAGCGGGGGTCTCCTTCGCGGGAACATCGCAGGAAGAAGAAACTCGCGAGGGCAGCATCGGTGGACGCTCCTGGTTCCTCGCGGGCCAGGTCGCATAGCCCCAATAGCCGCCCCGGGTCTTCGGAGTCGGAGAGGCCTACCAAGCATCCTCCTGTCGAGATGGAGTCTCCTGGACACGTAAGTGCTGTTGTCCTCGTGGACTCTCCTCCGAGGGAGCCGACGTCGGAGCCGACGCTGTCGGGGCCCGAGTCAGGGGTTGCTGGATCTCCTGAGCTCGGACTCAGGTTGACGGCCTTGGAGAGCAGCTTCGCTGCCTTCATGGAACAGCAGCGGGCATTGATCGCCGGTCTCACCGGTGCATCTGCCCCGACCACCGGGACCTCGACGTCTATTTATTTAGCTGTATTTATATCCCGCTTTTCACCGGGTCAAAGCTGTCAATTGGGGGTTACATTTAACATGAGGGGATATGAGACACACACACTAATACATACAGGGAACATGGGCAATGGAGGGTTAAGTGGCTTGCCCAAGACCACAAGGAGTGCCTATAGGACTAGAAATCCCAGTCCCTCCGGCCTGAGATTGCTGTCCCCAGGTGGGATTTGAACTCCCGGCCCTCCGTCCTGAAGTACCTTGTCCTAACCACTAGACCACTCCTCCCTTAGTCCTCCTCCTCCCTAAGTCGATCCCGGAGGCCGAGCCGATCCTCGAGTCTATGCGGGCTCGAGTCGATCCTCGGCCACGGTCTCCCTCGACCTCCCGTTCGGGGCCGAGGTCGTTGATGCCGATACCCTCGGCGTCGGGGCATAGGGCATCGGTGCCCGCCCAACCAGAGCCGCTCGATTCCTCCTCCGAGGAGTCGGGCTGGGAGACGGTGGACAAAGAGTCACCCGACACCCATCGGACTCGGTGTGTCCCATCGGACTCGCCCGAGTCTGAACCTCGAAGACGATCCCCACCGGAGGATACCCAGTTTTCGGATTTCGTGCGAGATATGGCGCGGATCCCGAGGAGGAGCCTCGAGCTGAGGAGCTCGAGGCCCTCCAGTATGACTCTCCCCCGAAGGAGGCCTTTACTGTTCCAGTTCCTCCGATGCTGGAGCTGCTGCTCTTCCGCATGTGGGAGACCCCGGCCTCGACGCCGGTGTTAAGCAAACGGGTCGATTCCATTTATCGAGTCCGCAAGAGCCCCGGGTTCCAAAAGGCACAATTACCGCACCACTCCATGGTTGTGGAATCGGCCATGCATCGATTGAAAAGTCAGAAGATCCACTCATCGGTGCCTTCCGGCTGGGAGGCCCGGAACCTGGATGCCCTCGGTAAGAAGTGCTTCCAGGGCTCTATGCTTGCTTGCCGTGTCCAGACTTACCAGCTCTACATGAGCATGTACCTCCGAGACCTGGCAAAGGAGATTGCTGGGTTCTCTGCTGGTCTCTCCGAGGAACCTTTGCAGAGGTTCCAAGCCTTGTCCACCGGTATTCGAGAGTGCTCGAAGTTTATCTCTCGAGCAGCCTACGATGGCTTCGAGGCTTTGGCCCGAGTAGCCGGGGCCGGCATCGGTGCCCGCCGACAGACTTGGCTACAGTCATCCGACCTCGAGCCATGGGTCCAGGACAACTTGGTTGATGTCCCCTGCCAAGGTGAAAACCTCTTTGGCAAGCCCATGGCTGAAAAGGCTGCAGAACTCGAGACCGAGACTCTGACCAGGACTAGGCTTTCCAGGAAAACCTCTGCCCCTTCTCAGAAGAAGAAAGGCTCGGGAAAAAAGTCCTTTTACCTGAGGAAGGCGTCTGCCTATAAACAATACCCTCATTATCAGGCCTCTGCAGCTTCCCAACAGGGTCAGCAGGCCAAGGGGCAGGGTCAAGGGCCCCGTAGGCAGAAGACCCCCAAGCCACCTACACCGGCCCCTGCTCAGCAGGGTGGGGTTTTTTGACTCAAACAGCATAGCCTCTTCTCCTCAGCTGGCTTCTCTCAGCACAGGAGGCCGGCTGGCCCACTTTGCCCACAGGTGGTCAGCCGTCACATCAGATACCTGGGTTCTTCATATAGTCCAAAAGGGCTATCTTCTCCATTTTCACCAGGTACCTCCCTCCTATTTTCCAGGGGAGCCTCCAAGATCCCCTCTGCACAGGGACCTACTCCTTCAGGAGTTAGCAAGTCTGCTAAAGGATCAGGCTGTGGAACCGGTGCCCCACCACCTGAGAGGTCAAGGCTTTTATTCCAGGAACTTTCTGGTACAAAAAAGAACAGGAGGCCTCAGACCCATCCTAGATTTGCGCAACCTCAACAAGTTCCTGGAGAGGGAAAAGTTCAAGAAGCTTACCCTTGGAATCTTGCTGCCCTACCTCCAGCAGGGAGACTGGCTATGCTCCTTAGATCTAAAGGATGCGTATACTCACATCCTTATCCATCCAGACCACAGACAATATCTCAGGTTTGTTGTGGGAGGAAACCACTATCAGTACAGAGTACTACCCTTTGGCCTGTCCTCCGCTCCCAGGGTGTTCACCAAGTGCCTGGCAGTGGTGGCGGCCTACCTGAGGCTTCAGGGTCTCTTTGTGTTTCCGTACCTGGACGACTGGTCATAAGGGGCCAATCTTCCCAGGAGGCCAACCAGGCCACCCTTCGCACTGTGGCTCTGCTTCAGCACTTGGGGTTTGTCATAAACTTCGCAAAGTCCACTTTGCTCCCGTCCCAGAACTTAGAGTTCATAGGGGCCAGACTAGACACTCTTCAAGCAAAGGCTTTTCTGCCTCTGGACAGGGTCCACAGGCTAATGGATCTGGCCAGCCAGTTTCGCAGCAATTCCCTGGTCTCTGTCAGGCAATTCCTGAGACTACTCGGCCATATGGCTTCCACGGTTCATGTCACCCCCAATGCCCGCCTGCACATGCGACCTGCTCAGTGGAGCCTTCGCACTCAGTGGAGCCTTCGCACTCAGTGGAGCCTTCGCACTCAGTGGCATCAAGCCACAGGGGGCCTAGCGGACTCAGTGAGAATCTCTGACCTCCTGGTCTCCTCTCTGCAATGGTGGCTTCATCTTCCGAATCTGGTGCTCGGAGTGGTTTTTCAATCCCCTCCGCATACTCAGGTGCTGACAACCGATGCTTCTCTTCTCGGTTGGGGAGCACATTGCCAAGGGACATGTACTCAGGGTCTCTGGACCACTTGGGAGGCTACTCAACAGATAAACTTCCTGGAGCTACTGGCGATACGCCTAGCTCTGAGAGCCTTCTCCCACCTCACCTCTCACCAGTCTGTACTGGTCCAGACGGACAATCAAGTTGCCATGTTCTATGTGAACAAACAAGGAGGCACAGGCTCCTTCCTTCTTTGTCAGGAGGAACAACGACTGTGCTCTTGGGCTGTCAATCACGGAATCCTTCTCAAGGCTGTCTACCTCCCAGGTCAGGAAAATTGCCTGGCAGACAGACTGAGCCAGATCCTGCAACCACACGAATGGAGATTGAACCCATTGCTGGTTCAGCACGTCTTTCTCAAGTGGGGGCTCCCCACCATGGACCTTTTCGCCAATCCTCTGAACCGGCAACTCCCGAGATTTTGCTCCAGACAACCGCATCCTCTCAGAGTAGCAGCGGATGCGTTTCTGATCTCGTGGTCCACAGGCCTGCTGTATGCGTTTCCTCCCACTCCACTGGTGTCCAGAACGCTGTTCAAAGTCCTCAGGGACGGGGCTTCATTGATTCTCATAGCCCCCAGGTGGCCGAGGCAACCGTGGTTCCCGCTTCTGCTACAGCTGGCGGTGGACACACCTCTTCCTCTGGGGTTTCAGCACGATCTCCTGTCTCAGGATCAGGGGACTCTCTTGCACCCCAACCTCCAGTCCCTTCATCTGATGGCCTGGCTGCTGAAAGGGTAGTCCTAGCTCCCCTGCTACTACTTCGAGAGGTGGAGGATGTAGTCTTGGCCTCTTGGCGTCAATCCACCAGGAAATCCTACGCTCTTAAGTGGCGTAGATTCTCCGCATGGTGTGCTCAGCACAGTGAGAATCCTTTCTCATGCTTGGTAGCGGTAGTGTTGCAATATTTGCTCTACCTCTCCAATCTGGGCCTTAAGTCTAACTCTGTCCGAGTTCACCTTAGTGCTCTCTCAGCACACCACTCGCCGGTGGACGGCAGGCCTCTTTCCATCCACCCTTTGGTGGCTCGTTTTCTCAGAGGCCGCCTTCTGCTTAAGCCTCCTTTGTGTCCACCGGCCCCTGAGTGGGATCTGAATGTGGTCTTACAGCGGCTTACTTGTCCGCCTTTTGAACCTATGGCTACCTGCCCTCTCCGTTTTCTCTCCTGGAAAACTTTATTTCTGGTAGCTCTCACCTCTGCTAGGCGAGTGAGTGAACTGTAGGCACTAGTGTCTGATCCTCCTTACACTAGGTTCTACAGGAATAGAGTAGTCCTACGGACTCACCCTAAATTTCTTCCTAAAGTTGTCTTACCTTTTCACCTCAATCAGGAGGTGGTTCTTCCGACCTTCTTTCCCAGGCCGCATGCCAACCGGGCTGAGATGGTCTTGCATACCCTGGACTGTAGGAGGGCGTTATCCTTCTACCTTGACCGTACGCGGGAGCATCAAAAGGCTGTTCAGCTTTTCGTTTCTTTTGACCCCAATAAGTTGGGGCTCCCTGTCTCCAAGCGTACGTTGTCCATATGGGTCGCTGACTGTATCACCTGGGCTTATGGGGCAGCCGGCCTCTCATTGGAGGGTCGAGTCACGGCTCATCGTGTCAGGGCGAAGGCTGCGTCAGTGGCTCATCTCCGCTCTGTTCCGTTGGCAGACATCTGCCGGGCCGCTACTTGGTCTTCAAGCCAGACTTTTGCGGCCCATTACTGCCTTGAGAGGGAGTCCCGCAGGGACAGTGCTTTCGGACAGGCAGTACTCCATAATCTCTTTGGGGTTTAGGCAACTCCTACCCTCCGGCCCTGGTGTTGGGCTACCGGTCGGGGGCGTTCTCAGAGAAGATTCCTTCCTTCTGTGCTGTCGAGCTCGAGGGAGCTCATTTTTCCGCTTGGGGTCTCCGGTAGCCTTAAGCTGGGGAGTCCCATATGTGAGGACTGACTTCCTGCTTGGTCCTGGAGAAAGAGTAGTTACTCACCTGTAACAGGTGTTCTCCAGGAGCAGCAGGAATCAGTCCTCACAACCCTCCCTCCTCCCCTTGGAGTTGCAGTCATATGATTTATTTTTGCTAATTTTTTGCTGTCTTTTAGCTATGTCATCAGACTGAGCAAGATGGCACCCTTGGGTGGGACGGGGACCGCGCATGTGCGCTGCAATTCCCAAAGGCTTTCTTTGAAAGCTGGGGAAATGCTCCGCACGAGGGCTCCGTCGTCGCCAACGTCACCCATTTGTGAGGACTGATTCCTGCTGCTCCTGGAGAACACCTGTTAGAGGTGAGTAACTACTCTTAATACACCCAGTATTTAAAAACAATACGATTGACAAAACCAACCCCATGTCTTACCGACCTATCTCTAGCCTACCGCTACTAACCAAACTGATTGAGAAGACAATACTTATCGAACTCCAAGACCACATAGAACTGCATGCTCCCCTAGATGAGCAACAATATGGCTTTAGGCTATACCATGGAGTGGAGACGCTCCTCACTGTTCTATTCGACTGCATTCTTCGGGGTATTGACAACACTGAAAATGTATATCTTCTCATCTTCCTAGACATCACTGCAGCCTTTGACAGTGTAAACCACCACATCATGCTATCCAGATTACAACATATAGGCATCAACAACATAGTACTAAAATGGTTTAAATCATACCTATCAGAAAGATCACAGCAAGTAAAGATAGAAAACAATCCTGCACTGCACAGTTATGTTGTATGTAAACCGCACTGATGATGAAGAGCGCGGTATATAAGAAAATTAAATAAATAAACGTCTCCAAAACTTACAACCAAGAACAAGGTCTCCCCAAGGTTCAGCATTATCTGCTCTATTATTTAACATTTACCTCCAACCCATCTGCTCCATATTTAAAAAATTCAAAATCCTATATCATTTATATGCGGACGATATAATGTGTTATCTCCCATTCAAAATAGGTTACTCCCCTACCCAACAAATCACAGACTGCTTCACAGAACTAATCAACTGGCTCTCATCCCACAATCTCAAGATTAACTTCAACAAAATGGAAGCCCTTTTTATAACTCGTAACCAATACTTCACACCCCCTTCAAATATTCAAATCCAAGATACACCCAGAGCTGTCAAAGAAGAAATAAAATACCTAGGGGTAACCATAGATCGCATCTTGGACATGATCACGTTCATAAAACTCACAACAAAAAAGATATACTACAAGCTTAGATTACTAAAACAGCTCCAGCCACTCCTCCACCCCAATGACTTCAAATCTGTTCTCAACGCTATTGTCACCCCCCACTTCGATTATGCCAACTCCCTTCTCCAAGGCTTACCTAAACAAACATTACGACCACTTCAGATCGCTCAGAACATCGCAGCTAGGATTACAACAAATGGCAATCCCATCGACCACATCACACCAATCTTGTACAATCTCCACTGGCTCCCGATACAATACAGTACCAAATACAAAATTATCTTAACTACCTTCAAGCTAATTAATAACATCTCCCCATCCCATCTTTCATCCCTCATCTCCAGCGAAAGGAACACACGCTCCCAGAGGGACTGCAGCAAAAACAAACTTACAACAACTACAGACTTCAGAAAAGCCAAGAAAACCACAAACAGGGCATTTTCTCACTGTGCTTCCACACTCTAGAATAAATAGCAGATTACCTAAGAACCATAAAAGACCTTTCCACTTTCAAGAAAAATCTCAAAACACTACTATTACTATTACTACTAGTATTGAGCATTTATATAGCGTTGCCAGTCGTACGCAGCGTTGTATAGACAAGTAAGAGACAGCCCCTGCTCGTCAGAGCTAACAATCTAGTCACATCTCTTCACACAGCACTTTGGCTCAAAAACATAACTAATGCCCATATTCTACGCACCCTACATCTAAAATCAATAACCTTTTACCAGTTTACCTCAGAAACACAAGAATACCTTGCTCATAGTTAACACAAGAGCACCTTGTATATAGTTATCAAAGTTCCGTTATTGGTATTGTACGTTGTTGATACTGTTCCATGTAAACTGAATTGTACCACCCTCTACTGTTCATATTGTTCATTGTAAACCGCAATTGATCTGCAGGAAATCGCAGTATAAAAATGTTAATAAAACATATAAATAGCACATGGAAAATGAACACCCAAGGATCAGTATGCCTTGTCTGGTCCTAAGGATCCCCTGGTCCTTTTCACCACAAGACTCATGTCATCTGCCCATTCCTATTGCTGCTAGTCTCAAACTTTAGCCTTACTTCTCTGCATCCAAATGACCCTCTAGTCTTTTCTCATTCTTCTTTAAATCCTGTTTCCTTTTTGGTTTTGATCTCTTCCACTGGAAATTGATTTTGTGAAGAAATATTTCCTTGTTCTATTTTGGAATCTACTCACTCTGGCTTTCATATTATAAAACTTTTTTCATTGGAAAAGGTTTGAAATACACTATAAAGTTTTGATATACCTAAACAGAATAAGAAATAAAATGATGCTGTAGAGAGGCTAATAGAAAAAATTCCTCTTGATAATTAATCCTTCTACTTTGCAGAAAGACCACGCAGCCTATGCAGTCTGCCCATCCATGCCACCTGCTCAGCTCTACCATCCCTTGCTCATGCTTTCGTTCTTTAACTCAGATACTGTGCGCTTCCTGAGGACAAGCATGATGCAATCCCCCTTGTTTGCTGGGTTTCACAGCCATTTTGATTACCTTTTCTTTTTTCCCTGTTCAGATGAAGGCTGCAATGTATTTGGTAGGTCCTAGAAATAATCTTTTGGTTCATTCTCCAGAGAATTTCAAAAAGAAAATTAATTTTAGGCACAGCATTCATTTTTACTTTTACCCTACCACAAGATATGCTCCTCGCTTTATCAGATCTTCTCTAATTTTTGATGTCGGGACCGAAAAAGTCTCACAGTATAAGTTGTCTAGGTCTGTGATACCCACATGCCTAGATATTTTCTCTTTTATGAGTTCCAAGACAGAGGCAAGAGGGATTTATTTCTTAACAACTTTTTTTCTTTTTTATACCGTCTTTCTACTAGTTAAGACTGTTTACAGAGATCTCGTTGCTCACAAACAAGATAAGAATTGGTGAGAATTACATAAAACTCAGGTTGTTAAAGGAGATGAGGATTGTGCTGCATGCATGCAGGTGGGTTGAACTATAGTGTGAGGTGGGAGGGAGCAATGCAGGGCTTTAACTCAACTTACGTACAATAATGGTAAAAACGAGGGGTGAGATAAAAGCCAAGGTACAGGCCAAACATAGCAAGCTCAAAGTCCTAAACTTCAAAAACACTGACTTCAATAAAATGGCCAAGTACCTAAAGGAGGAGATTCAGGGTGGAAGGAAATAAAGGAAGTGGAATTGCAATGGGATAAACTAGAGGTGGCAATAAAAGGGGCAACGGACAAATAGGTTAAAAAAAATGTAAACAAAAACAAGAGGAGAAGGAAACCTATTTGGTTTTCCAAAGAAGTGGCTGCTCAAATAAAGGCAAAAACCACAGCTTTCGCAAAATTCAAAAGCTTGCAAACAGAAGAACACAGAAATGAATACAGGATCAAACTCAGAGTCAAAAAGAGAAATAAGGATAGCAAAATCAAAGACAGAGGAAAAGATGGCTAAAGATGTTAAGGGTGGCGACAAAACTTTCTTCAGGTATATTCAGGAAAGGAAGAAGATCAGAGTTTGAATTGCAGGACTCAGAAGTGCTGGGAAAAGACTCGTGGAACGTGACATAGAAAAAGCGAAATTGTTAAACAAATGCTTCTGCTCTGTTTTTACTAAAGAAAAGCCTGGAGATGGACCAGCTGGGACTCCCAAATATAAAAATGGTAACTAAGTAGATACCACACCATTCACAGAAGATGAGGTGTTGGAACAACTTGCTAAACTGAAAGTGGGCAAAGCCATGGGACTGGATGGGATACATCCCAGGATACTGAAAGAGCTCAGAGAAGTTCTAGCAGGGCCATTAAAGGATGTATTTAACAGATCCTTTGAAGCAGGAGAGGTTCCTCAGGACTGGAAAATGGCTGATGTCGTACCTCTACACAAAAGTGGTGACAGGGAAGAAGTGTCAAACTACAGACCTGTGAGCCTTACCTCGGTGGCGGGAAAAGTAATGGAGGCGCTTCTGAAAGAGTGAATATTTATTTTATTTATTTATTTGTAAGTCTTTTATATACCGCCACTTCCGAAGATCAGTGGCGGTTTACATCAAACAATAAGTAGTACATAGAACAGCTCAATAATAAAACTGGTACAATGAACGGTAATCAGAACTAGAAACAATAAGTATAAGCATATTTTGAACTATTTACAGATTTTTTACAATATTTATATATATATATATACATCATGTTTCATCAGGTGTTCAGTTATGTGAGTATTGTCATGATTATTAGGGCAGAAGAGAGCCTTGGTGATTTATGGAGAATGGGAGGTCTTGTCTAATTTATTATCTATGTTAGAGTAAAATTGAGAAAATAGATATGTTTATAAGTTTTTTCGGAATTGCTTGAGGTCTTTTATCTCCCTTAATTGAGCAGGGAGATTATTCCACAATGAAGGGGCTACAAATGAGAATGCTGTGTTGCTTGTACTATGTTTTGTTTTTCTGATTGAGTTGGGCACTAAGATGGTATTGAGGTTATTCCTACGTCTTTTACTGTTATCTGAGGGATTATGAATCAATGTGGATAGGTAGGATGGTGCTATCTGGTTAATTAATTTAAATGTGATTAATAAGATTTTGTATTGTATTCTACTTAGTATGGGTAGCCAGTGCAGGGAATAGAGGCGGCAGATATATCTAGGAATATCAGAGGAAATGCCTGTTTTGTATTATCTAGACCTTTATTGAGAGTGTTGTGATAAGGAAGCTTATCATAGCTCAGGAAGGGGCTATAGAAAAGGTGAAGTGTCTCTGAACAAGCAACCTGTCGGTAGAAATGAGAAAACAGAATTTTGCCATAAAAGACTACCAGTCCCAGAATGCACCAGGTTTCCAACAGCCATGAGAGGAGCTGAAGTGAGAAAATGTGTGTTCAATCAAAAGGGCTATGAGGTAATCCCTAAGCACTCATCTCAAAGGGCAGGGCCTGATTCAGCACAGCTGCGCTGTGTTAGGGAGGAGCACTCATCAAGGCAGAATAAGAGTAGAGTTTATTCTACAGATGACCATCTTCATGATCACCTTGGATATCCAGAGAAGGATCATCAGTTTCATCTGAAGGATCATCAGAAGCAGAAGCCAAACCGGACGGACAGAGAGGGAAAGAGACCCTTTGGAAGAAAGAGGAGAAAAGCCTTTGAGAGGTCTAGAAGAGTCCAAAGCAGTACGTATACTGGGAGGTATTCCAAGGGCCAGCATACACCATTGGACTGGGGAAAGCCAGAGGAATGGTGCTGCAGAGCTAGGAATCTCCAGAGGGTACCTGTGAGGGAGACGGCTGCACGTGGAAGGGACCCTAGGACCCGTGCCAGAAGGTATGTGAAGAGAGATCCAGTGTCCAGGGATCTGGATTGGAAGGCTGGACATAAGAACTGGACTACATACTGGCCAGGCTATATAGAGAGGAACTCTAACAGCAATGGAAGCTCAGGTATGAACACTGATCTATGCCCTAGCTATAACCTTGAAAGACAGCAGGGAAACAAGTATTCTCCTGAAAGTGCTCCATTGAGAGATTCATCTGTGCCAATCCATGATATTGAACCTATGCTTGTTGAAGATGGGGAAATGATTGCAGATGAAGAATGTATTTATATGGATTGTTCTCTATCTAAACTCCGTTGGTAACTTTCTGTTATAAAGTACAGCAACCATCACAAAGAAATACAAATTTGTTCTTTAATCTATTCAGAAAAGCTCCTGAAGCAGGATTTGACCCACACAGTAGAAAGCAAGCCAGCTAAAGTGGTTTCAGCTGGATAACTGCTAGCAATTAAGCCTTACCTAATTGCTTGTGAGCTAGGAGAGAATCACTTCTGAATCTATGTGGGAAGTAATCAGAAGTTAACCTGAAAAGAACAGTTTGTTTCTTGCTTTATGGCTTTTCATTTGTTGTTTTCCTGATTTTGACTTTGTTTTTCCAAGTTAACATTGAAAGCAAGTTACCTGATTTATGTGCTACCAAGCATATCTGTGTTGGGAGAAATAACCCCATAAATAAATATCTTATTGGCTTTACCCAAGAGCACAACTAAATTATTGTCAGCAGCTGTGTCTGGTGTGAATGAACTACATTGCCCACAATACCTTGCAAATCATATAGATATATGCACTTGCCAAGACTGTGAAGATTATCACCCAGGCAGCCGTCTGACAGTGTCCAATAGTGCAAGAAGGAGGGTCTCTACGCTGTGGAATGGTCGAAACCCATATTGGTGGTCATCAAGATGGGCATATGTATCTATAAAGTCTTGGAGTTGTAATTGCACAACCTTTTCGATAATTTTTGTGAGAAAGGGAATGCTAGCAATTGGGCGATATGAGGTTGGGTCAGTCTCATTTAATGTTTTATTTTTCAAAATCGGGCGGATTGCAGAGTGTTTTAGTTCTTGAGATAATTTCCCTTCTTGAAGGGAATTGTTTACTATATTTAACATAACGGGGGCAAGTTCTTGTTTTAATGTTTTGATCCATGTAACAGGACATGGATCAAGGATGGATGTTGTGGTGTTAATATTCGATATTATATTTAGTAATTGTTTCTTGTCGATAGTCTGGAAAGAGTTCAATGTGTTAATGTTATTTATTGACGTTATAGGATCAGGTATTGGTATCTGGGATAGTTTCAGTTTGCTAGCAAAATAGTTTGCTAATTCTGATAAGTTAATGGTATTAGATTGGTTATTGATGGTAGGAGTTTTTTAGAGCGATTTTACAATTTCAAAAAGTTCCCTTGGGCGATTAATAGCCTTAGTTAATATTGAGGTATGATGTTGCTTTTTAGCGTTATTTGTTGCTGTTCTGTATACGTTGAGCATTGAGATATATAGATCCCTAAACTCTGGTGTTTTCTTTACTCACCATTTGTTTTCTATTTTTCTTAGCTTCTTTTTAAATGAAGCAAGTTCTTGTGTGTACATTTTTCAGAGGATCTTTTGTATAGCTTGTTAGGTTTGGTAGGTGATGGTTTGGATGCTTCTTTTATTACATTATTCCATTTTTTAATAGCTTCGTCAATGTCGTTTGAGTTTGTATTTAACTGTGGTAGTATTGTCCCTAGGAATTTTTCTGGTCTAAATGTACAGAATCTTGGCCCTTGACGGGTTGCAGTTTGCTGAGAGGAGGAGGCGGAGGGAATATGGATAGCAAATTGTATGATAAAGTGATCAGACCATGGGACTTGTGTTATAGAAGGAGGGGTGTAGTGACATGTCTCTATTATAGATTCAGGGAGGAAGATTAGATCAAGAGTATTACCTTTTGTGTGTGTGGGGTGTTTGACTATTTGTTTAAATCTCATAGATTCTAGGAAGGTTGAATGGAGCGTATTATTGATAGTTGCTAGGTTGAAGTCTCCCAATACAACATGAGGCTTGTTTAGGGAGGCTTTACAAGCGGTTTCTAATATGGTTGTTATGTTTTCCACATCAGGTGATGGGGGTCTATAAAATAAGCAGATGGCTAAGTTTCTATTCTCTATTTTTAGAATATCAATATTATCCTTAGACTCACAAATCGTGGGGGAACAGTTCAAGCTAGATTTAGCCAAAAGTGAGTATACCACCTCCTTTTTTATGGTTACGGTTACATTAAAAAAGTGAATATCCCTTTACTTTTATTTGGTTTAGTAGTATTGTATCAGAATTGGACAGCCAGGTCTCAGTTATGCAAAGATAGTCAGGCTTCTCGTCAGTGATGATGTCAGTAATGAGAGGTATTTTATTTCTAATTGATCTTACATTGATCAGGATAATTTTTAGGTCTTGAGTATGTGTAGCTAGTCCTTTAAATATAGTTTGCGGTAATAACTTTATGTGGATTAACCGATTTGGTTGAGTATTTGAGTATCTGGAATGAGGGTTAATGTTAAGGTTATTATTGAATCTTTGTTTGTAGTTATGAGGTATGATAGGTATGTGGGTTAGTCTTGTATGATCAAGGAGGAAGCTTGGTGCTTGGGGATTAAAGTTAAGTGAAAGAGTTAGGCACATGTAAATACTTAAGATATATAGTGAACTTTCTCAAAACCAACAGGTTGCAAGATCCGAGGCAACATGGTTTTACTGAAGGACGGTCTTGCCAAACTAATCAGATTGAGTTCTTTGACTGGGTGACCAAGGAACTAGATCAGGGGCATGCGATGGATGTCATCTACCTGGATTTCAGCAAAGCCTTTGATGCTGTTCCTCATAGCAGGCTTGTCAATAAACTCAGTAGCTTGGGGATGGGTACCAAGATAGTAAACTGGATTAGAAATTGGTTGACTGACAGACGACAGAGGGTAATGGTACATGGAGCTCACTCGGATGAGGGGAAGGTGATTAGCGGGGTGCCCCAGGGTTTGGTCCTGGGCCCAGCACTGTTCAATGTGTTTGTGAGTGATATTGCTGAAGGACTGAATGGAAAAGTCTGTCTTTTTGCAGATGACACAAAAATTTGCAACAGAGTGGACTCCCCCGAGGGAGTGGATACCATGAGGAAAGATCTAAAAAAGCTGGAAGAATGGTCTAATACTTGGCAATTATGATTTAATGCGAAAAAGTGCAGTGTCATGCACTTAGGTAGCAGAAATCCAAGGGAAATGTACACGATAGGGGGCGAGAGGTTGGTGTGCATGGTTCAGGAAAAAGACCTTGGCATGGTTATCTCTGATGATCTCAAGGTGGCAAAACAGTGCGACAAGGCGGTGGCAAAAGCCAGGAGGATGTTGGACTGCATACATAGAGGGGTTACCAGCAGAAAGGAAGAGGTACTTATGCCACTGTACAAGTCACTGGTGAGGCCTCACCTGGAATACTGTGTTCAGTTTTGGAGACCATATCTTGCAAAAGATGTAAAAAGACTGGAAAGTGTTCAGAGGAAGGCGACCAAAATGATTTGGAGCCTGCGTAAGAAACCATATGAGAAGAGACTTGAAGACCTAAATATGTACACTTTGGAGGAGAGGAGGGATAGGGGAGATATGATTCAGACCTTTAAATACTTAAAGAGGAATGATGAACAAACAAACCTCTCCCAAAGACAGGGAAGCTGCAAAACTAGAGGGCATAACATGAAGCTGCAAGGTGGAAAATTGAAAGGCAATGTCGGGAAATATTTTTTCACTGAAAGGGTGGTGGATGCTTGGAATGCTCTCCCGATGGAAGTGGTGGGGGCAAACACGGTGACGGAATTCAAAACAGCATGGGACAAGCACAGCGGATCCCTTTACAGCAATAGGATAAAAACAAAATAAACTGAACCATCTAACTTCTCAATACATAGGGGTGTCCTACATGGAGTGGTGGGTCCACCCTAAACAAAGACATGGGAAGGGGTGACCTGCACAGAGCGTCAGGTGCACCTATTCTTGCCGTATTGCTGGGCAGACTGGATGGACCATGCTGGTCTTTATCTACCGTCATTTACTATGTTACTATGTATGTCTAGGTTATGTTGTTAGGAGTTGGGCAATTTGAGAGGTGAGGATCTGCTCCATAAAATTCTAGGAACAGATGACTTTTTAGCTTCTTTTAGAATTCCCCTATTGATTTGATGCTCCTTAGGTATTGGGGTAGGGCATTCCACGTTACTGGGACATAGAGCCAGCTCCACAACAAACATGGTTACACATGCACAAACTCCCTTAATCCCAACAATCTAACTACATGTCTGTCCCCCCCCCCATACACGCCCCAAAGACGACTTAAGAGGAATTAAATTCCAGCACCTACACCAATATCTGCCCTATACACCACACACAACCACTGTAAATATACATTTGTAAAAAGTTTGATGTTTTGTTTTGCTTTAACACCTACAAAGTTAAATTTATTGTTCAATGTAAATAGTTGACTTCTATTGTTCAATGTAAAATGTATACAAATGTGTACAAGACTGTTAAACTGTTATATGTAAACCGCCCTTGATCTCTGGAAGGGGCGGTATAAAAGAAATAGTTAAATAAATAAATAAATAAAATAGAGGGAGAATGCCCTTGAACAGGTCCATTGGTTGCTCTTGATCTTAACTGGAGGTATCTTTAACTAGTTGAGGTTGTGACATCTTTTTAGTCTGTTATCTGTGTGTTTGTGCAGGATGGAAAGTAGTGATTTAGTAGATTGTTTATGTAGAGGTTTGTGGGTGTTGAGCAGAACTTTATATTTGATTCTAGATGGGATCAGAAGCCAGCTTGAGGAGCGGGGTGATGTGTGTTTTTAGGGAAGCATCTTGGATGATCCTGGCAGTGGCATTTTGCGCAAGTTGTAGGGTGTAGAGGGTGGTTTTGGGCAGGCCTTGGTAGATGGAGTTGCAATAATCTAGGATGGGAGTTGTGATGGCCTGCAGACAGTACAGAAGTCACCTGGGTCCAGGAGTGGCATAAGTTCTTCAGAATTCGAATTTTGTGGTAGACAACTCTTGAGTGTCTCTGGTTCTGATGCCCCAATTAAACCTTGGAAACTCTTGATGCATCATCATTCCTATAGAGGTTCTCACGCCTCTCGAGGCAGAAGGGGAACTCCAGGCAGAGTCTCAGAGGTACTTTGACTTCCTTTCGGAGTCTGACTCTGATGGCTGGGTAATCGATGTGGAATCGGAGAGCTTGTCCAGAGTGCATATCTCTTGAGCTGCTGTCACACCCCTCCCCTCCGCACGAGCAGTGGAAGTCTCCTCCAGAAGAAATGTCCTTCCAGGATTTTGAGAGGGATATGGAAATGGCCATCCCATTTTAACTGGACATGGAAGATGAACCCAGGGTGCAGGAGTTGGAGATCCTCTAATACTTCTCGGCCCCTAAGGAAGCAGTGATGGTGCCAGTGCACCACATCCTATAGTGGCTTCAAATGAGGATGTGGAAGAACACCCTCACTGTGCCACCAGTCAGTAGGAAGCTGGACTCAATGTACAGAGTTCAAAAATCTCCTGGATTTGAGAAACCTCAGCTTCCACACCACTCCTTAGCAGTAGAGTCCATCCTTAAGAGGATTAAGAGCACCAAGACTTATTCATCAACACCCCCTTGTGCACTTTCCTCTCCCCAGAGAAATTAGAGCACTGTTGTGTCCTGGTGGGCCACGACAAGGAGATGCTCAAAGTTCCTGGTTTGGGCAACCTACGACGCCTTTGAGATTGTGTCTGGAATGGCAGTAGTGGGCATTGGACTCCACAGGTTTGCCTGGCTTCAGTCTTCTGACCTGAAACAGTCAGTGCAAAATAAGCTTGCAGATGTGCCCTGCTGGGGAGAGAACTTCTTCGGATAGCAGGTAGAGGAGAAGGCGGGCCTCATAGAGAAGTAGCATGTGACCCTCACCAGGCTTTTGAGACACATGTCTGAACCAGCTGCCTATCGTGGGAGGTATCAAAGTGGAGATCAGAAGACGACTTAACTACCCATGTCAGCGCAGGTATTTCCCTACTCCAAAATATTTCCTAGCCAAAAACAGAGACTCCTTGCCTCAAAAGGCCCAGCCTGCCCTGCAACCAAAGCCGGATGCAGTGTTTTGACTTGTTCCTCCGGAGCATAGCCAATTTATCAGTGTCCACAGAGGAGAGCTCTCCAGTGGGGGGGGGGGGGGGGGGGATGGGGGGGGGGAGGCTCACTCCTTTTGCCCGCAGGTGGCCCCTTATAACTTTGGACTCATGGGTACTACAGATAGTCCAAAGCGGCTACATGTTGCACTTTGCTGAACTGCTGCCGCATTGCTCCCTCTGCCTGGAAGCACGCCCTTGTCTGTCCCTTCCTGAAGAAACCTGACCTTTACCCCGCAATCCGAGCACACTGATGCCCGGTGTCTAACCTCCCCTTCCTCTCTAAAATTCTGGAGAAAATTGTCTTTGCACAACTTTCTGCACACCTTGACTCAGCCCTCTCACTTCACCCCCATCAATCCGGTTTCAGATCCGGTCACAGTACCGCAACCACCCTTCTAGCACTTCTTAGCGAGATACACCAATCCCACGAACACGGTGATATTTCCATTGCTGTCTCTCTAGATCTCTCCTCTGTTTTTGATGTTGTCGACCACCGCACCCTCCTTACTTGTCTGTCCAATCTTGGAATCCATGGCACCATTTTTCAGTGGTTCCACTCTTTTCTGTCGTCCGGCACTTTAGCTGTTCAATCAGGCACCACCGTCTCATCATCACTTCCTCTTCACTGTGGTGTCCCCCAAGGTTCCGTTCTCGCCCCCCTCCTCTTCAATCCGTTTCTCGCTCCACTTGTCCTGCTCATTCAGCAGGCAGGAATCTCAGCTTACTATTATGCGGATGACATCCTGCTTCTGTATCATACCAACCCCTTGGCCCCCAACCTCACTGCTCTTGACACTTGTCTCTACCTGGTTCACCAACAACTTCCTTCATGTGAATCCCTGTAAGTCCGCCACTCTCTGGCTTTCCTTTGATGCTCCTTCCTCCTCGCTACCTCCCACTTTGTCCACCTTTCCCATCCCGCTCGTTTCTACCCTCCGTTATCTTGGTGTCACCCTGGATTCCTCCATTTCCTTTCATCAGCATATATCTGCACTCGTCCGTAGTTCCTTTTTCCACCTCCGTAAGATCCGTGCTATTCAATCTTTTCTCCCTCCCTCCATCACTCTTGTTCTTTCCCTCGTAATCTCCCGATTAGACTATTGTAACTCAGCAACTCAACTGTTGCAGGACTCCCACAATATCAGCTCGTCCAGAACACTTCCGCCCGCCTCATCACGAATTCCACTCCATTCGATCATGTCACCCCCTCCTCCTTGACCTTCATTGGCTCCCTATCAGTCAGGTTTATTTACAAACTACTCATCATCACCCACAGGGTCCTTCATACCGGTACACCCCAATATCTTGCTGATCTCATTCGCCTCCAGCCTGCTCCCCATCTCCTCCATTCTGCACACGGTTAACCGCCTTTTTCTTACATCCCCATCCCAGGCTCACCTCGAACTCACCCGCTACTCGGCCGCTCACCCGCTACTCGGCCGCCTTCTTCCTCAGTCCCGCCCTCTGGAACTCGCACCAAACCCGGTTTAAAGCCCTTCTGAAGACCCATCTTTTCTGCCAGTCCTTTGACATTCATACTACATCCTCTATTTAGACCCATCAGTCTTTCCTCCCGTTCCCTCCCTCCCCATTCATTTGGCTTGTTATGTTTGATATCCTCCTTAGTTCTTCCCTATTTTTCTTTCTTTCCCCTGACTTTCCTTTCTTATCAATTAATGATGTTCCTTTCTTCCTTTTCTCTTCTGGCAGCCTATGTTTTATTGTACACTGCCCTGACGCATAAGCATGGGCAGTATATCAAGCCTTACAAATAAAGATAAAGAATAAAAGGTCACTGGCCACCTTCAGGATCGGGTTACTGTCACCAGCCCTCTCATCCATTCCCTGCACTAGTGGTTGTATTATCAGAACCTGCTCAATGGTCTCCCCTTTCAGAAGGCGTCGCCTCAGAAAATATTGGCAACAGATACATCCAAACTAGGTTGGTGAGCGCATCTGAATGGCCTTCATACTCAAGGCATCTGGTCCGAACAGGAGAGTCTGCACCAGATCAATTCTTTGGAATTGAGAGCTATAGCGAATGGCCCTCAGGGCTTTCCGAGAATGACTAGCCAACCAGATTGTCCTGATTCAGAATGACAATCAGGTTTCAATGTACTACTTAAAGGGGGGGGGGGGGGCACAGGTTCATATCTCCTGTGCTGGGAAACAGTCCGGTTATGGAGGTTCACCATCACCTACGTGATGGAGCTCAGGGCCACATATCTGCCAGGGGAGTAGAATACCCTGGCAGACCAGCTGAGTTGCATCCTCCAGCTGCATGATTGGACAGGGGCGTGGCAGCCTACATCTTTAAGAAGTGGGATACCCCCTCAGTAGACCTGTTCGCTATCCAAAAAGACGCTCAGATGGATCAGTTCTGCTTCAGTCACCTTGTGCAGCAGGCTGATAACAGATGCTTTCCTCTTGCACTGGGGGAAGGGCCTGCTATATATGTATCTTCCCATACATCTCATAGCAAAGACCCTGCTGAAACTTTAGACAGACAGGGATACAATACTCATCGCACTTTATTGGCCTAGACAGCCATGGCTTTCCCTTCTTCTGCAACTTTCCTCTGGGAGAGGGAATCTCTATAGCTGGGCTCTACACATAAAGATGGGAGGATGCTACATCCCAGGGTCCGGTCCTTGGCCTTAACTGCGTGGATGTGGAGAGACTAGTCCTTTCAGAGCTTAACCTGCCCAATAGGGTAAAAGATGTTCTGTTGGCCTCTAGGAGGGCCTCGACTAGAAGGTTTTATGCATTCAAATGGAAGAGATTTGTGATCTGGTGCACAGAACAAGTGCTAGATCCTTTTAATTGCACCGCTGACAAACTGTTCGAGTTTAAGAACATAAGAACATAAGAAATGCCATACTGGGTCAGACCGAGGTCCATCAAGCCCAGTATCCTGTTTCCAACAGTGGCCAATCTAGGTCATACGTACCTAGCAGTTTCCCCAAAAGACACAGGTTCTGCAGTGCTTGTACTAGGCCAAGCATTGATATCCTGGGTCCCTTTTTAATAGTGGTTTATGGACCTTTCCTCCAGGAACTTGTCCAAACCTTTTTTAAACCCAGCTATACTAACAGCCCTTACTACATCCTCCGGTAACAGATTCCAGAGTTTGATTACACGTTGAGTGAAGAAATATTTTCTCCTATTTGTCTTAAATAGTTTACCCTGTAGCTTCATTACATGTCCCCTAGTCCTTCTATATTCTGATAGCGTAAACAATTGATCCACGTTTATCCGTTCCACTCCATTCATTAATTTATACACCTCTATCATATCTCCCCTCAGCCGTCTCTTTTCTAGGTTAAAGAGCCCTAACCTTTTTAGCCTCTCTTCATAGGAGTAGCCTTCTATCCCCTTCACCAATTTGGTGGCTCTTCTCTGTACTTTTTCTAATAACTCTATGTCCTTTTTAAGATACGGTGACCAGAATTGCACACAATATTCAAGGTGCGGTCGTACCATGGAGCGATACAGAGGCATTATAATATCCTTTGTTTTATTCTCCATCCCTTTCCTTATGATACCTAGCATTCTATTTGCTTTCTTGGCCGCCGCTGCACACTGGGCGGAGGGTTTTAACATGTTATCCACGATGACTCCTAAATCTTTTTCCTGGGTGGTGGTTTCTAATGTGGAGCCTTGCATCGTGTAACTATAGTGTGGGTTGTTCTTTCCTAGGTGCATAACTTTGCACTTGTCCACATTAAATTTCATCTGCCATTTGGATGCCCAGTCTTCCAATTTATCCAGATCCTCCTGCAGTTTTCCACAATCCTCTTGGGTTTTAACAACTTTAAACAGTTTTGTGTCATCTGCAAATTTGATAACCTCACTAGTTATTCCCTTTTCCAGGTCATTTATGAATATGTCAAAAAGTAGCGGACCCAGTACAGATCCCTGGGGTACTCCGCTATTCACCTTTTTCCATTGGGAATATTGGCCATTTAGCCCTACCCTCTGCTTTCTATCTTTTAACCAGTTCCCGATCCACAATAGTACACTGCCTCCTATCCCATGACTTTTTAGCTTCGCCAAAAGTCTCTGATGGGGGACCTTGTCAAAAGCTTTCTGAAAGTCCAGATACACTATATCAACTGACTCACCTTTGTCTACCTGTTTATGCACACCTTCAAAAAAACAGATCAGATTAGTAAGACAAGATCTTCCTTGTCTAAAGCCATGTTGGCTGTCTCCCATTAGGCCATGACTATCTACATGCTGTGTAATTTTGTTCTTTATGATGGTTTCTACCATTTTCCCTGGTACTGACGTCAGGCTCACCGGTCTGTAATTTCCCGGGTCACCCCTGGAACCCTTTTTAAAAATTGGTGTTACGTTGGCGACCCTCCAATCTTCAGGTATTACAGATGATTTTAATGAAAGTTCACAGATTACCAATAACAGGTCTGCAATCTCATATTTCAGTTCTTTCAACACTCTGGGATGTATACCATCCGGTCCAGGTGATTTGCTACTATTCAGTTTATCAAATAGTTGTAATATATCTTCCCGGTGTGTAGCGATATTTCTCTCAATTCCTCTGCAGTATCACCTTTAAATACCACTTCAGTCTTGGGTAACATCCCTACATCTTCCTCAGTAAAGACCGAAGCAAAGAATTCATTCAGTCTCTCTGCTATAGCCTTGTCTCCTCTTACTGCCCCTTTTACCCCTCTATCATCTAATGGTCCAATTGACTCTCTCACAGGCCTTTTGCTACGAATGTACTTGAAAAAGTTTCTCCTACACCCCTCGGAGTCGGGTCTCAAGTTCAACTCTTGTCAGGGTTCACAGCGCAATTCGGGCATACCATTGTAGAATAGAGGAAAGGTCCATCTCTGCTCAGCCTTTAGTGGCTCACTCCATTGGAGTTTGCTTCTCTTGAAGGCTCCCTTCAAGCCCCCGACAGTAGCTTGGTACCTCAGTATTCTGGCACAGCTCATCTTAGCTCCTATTGAGCTGCTCGATTCCTGCCCTATGAAGTTCTTGACCTGGAAAGTCTTGTTTCCGGTGGCTGTAATGTCAGCATGCTGGGTAAGTGAGCTCCAGGCTCTAGTGGCTCATCTGCCATATACCAGGTTCCAACACCACAAAAAAGTTCTGTCCGTTCACTGTTAGCTCAGATCACCAAAATTAAACTATGAACAAGTGATATATCTTCCAATTTCTTAATGAGGTCTCAGTAATACAGCTGCTAAGCCTCATAGACTACCGTCTTAATGAGACTCTATGCCTAATCACATCAGCGACCTCTAATTTTTGCAACAGTTTCTTGTTTCGTTCTCAGCGCTATGAGTTATGTATAAAGTTCCACCAAGTTACTTTTATTAGAATTCAAAAAATCATTTGTAAGCGCTGTTCAAACTTATCGGAGATCCTGTTGCATCTTATCTTAACATATGTAGTGATCCCAACGTCATTTCCCCGGCACCGCTTTAGACGTTTCACAATGCTGTTTCTTCAGGGGATCTTAACTTCATCTACAGACAAAGAATAAAAATTACATGTGATCCCTCGCTATCCCGCTCTCTCATCTTAAAACATACTACTAAACCTACACACTTAGATTAAGAACTATAAACCTACCGGATGATGCTGCCCACGTTTTCTCTCTCGGCTCAAATCAAAAATGTTCCCAAATTGCTACAGGGAGATCTAGCAGTTCCGCAAAAATGCCGCGCATGCCTATTGGCCTCACCCCCTCCCTATTTAAAAGCCACGAAAACCTTCCTTTCTACTACGTCATCGTCCTACTTAAAGGCATATCGTTGCTTTTAATGTTCTCAAAAGTTTTTACCGTGATATTAACCTACCCTTCAGTGACCGTAAAACTAGTACCCAGTCTACATTATCTGTGCTCCACACGAACCACCTCTAATCTTGTCCATTCACTAACTCTTGCTAGATGTCAACTACTTTATCTAACAAAACTCTCATCTGTTCACATACAGGCTGCCCATTCTACTACATTATTTAGTCCCCAAGGTGTCACAGTATCAAGTATATGAATTAATCTCTGCTCCTGTAAAATCAATAGCTGATCCAATATCTTACCCCCGCGTCCCTGCACTACCTGAAGCAAACACAGACATTTTAGTTGTGTGAAAACATGATTTTTCTGGAGGCAGTGCGTCACTAGGGGAGCTTCAAGCACCTTACAGTGTATACGACTCCGATGTTCCCGCACCCTCACTCGGAACGGTCTAATCGTTTTTCCCACATAACACAAACCACACGGGCAAACTATTGCGTATACTACGTTACGGGACCCACACGTGGTCGTTTGTCTCAATGAGAACACTCTTCCATGATATTCAAATGACGAGGTTTTTACCGTCAATTCACAAATATCACACTCTTCACAGGGTTTATGACCCCCTACCTGAGTAAGTGACATTCCTTCCCTTGGTAACACCGCCGGGCTTACCCATTCTTTTAGGTTTCGGTGCCTTTGCCAGACGCACCGAACTCGCTTATCCTGAAGCCCCGGTATTGCGGCCAGTACATTAGCATGTTTTCTAAGGATTTTTTGAATTTCCATACTTAAAGGGGAATACTTCGAAATGAAATTGACGCTAGTATCGTCAAATTCCGTATCCGCTCTTGGGGGCTTCTTCTGTAACAGAGCCGCCCGATGGTTATACAAAGCCCGAGAATAGGCTCGCTTAAGGAGCGGTTCTGGATATCCCCTCTGTCTAAAATCCTTAATTAACTGTTTTGCTCTCCTCTGATATTCACTTTTACTGGAACAATTTCGTCTATACCTTAAGAATTGGGAGAAGGGCAATCCTTCCTTAAGACGTCGTGGATGCATGCTATCAAACCGTAGGAAGGTGACTCTATCCGTGGGTTTCTTATAGATGGTAGTTTCCCAACCAGCAGACCCCCGAGTAACACTAACATCAAGATATGTAAGTGTATGGCTGTGATATGTGTGAGTGAACTTGATGTTATAGTCGCAGGTGTCTAACCAAACAAAAAAGGCTAAAAGAGACTCCTCTGTCCCTTTCCAGATCATAAAGACATCATCTATAAATCGTTTCCATACTACAATTTTAGTGGAATACTGCGACGGTATCACCCACCGTTGTTTAAACAGCCCCATATAAAAGTTAGCTATGCTCGGGGCGCACGTGGCGCCCATAGCCACCCCGGTATTCTGCTGGTAAAGGACCTCTTCAAAAACAAAATAATTTCGGCTAACTGCTAAATGTGCTAAACGTAGAAGGAAAATTCTCAGAGTTTCTGAAACATCCCCCCGTTGTTCTAGTACATGTTCCACTACTTGTATTGCCGCTGCCTGGGGTATACTAGTGTAAAAGGAAACTACGTCCAGCGTTGCCAATAGAATATCTTGTTGAGCACACAAATCCGAAATCTCATGGAGAATATTAAGAAAGTGGGTTGTGTCCTTTAAATAGGACGGAATTGTAATCAACATAGGGCGTAAATAAGAGTCCACTAACGTGGACAATGGTTCTAAGACACTCCCCCGGGTGGATACAATAGGCCTGCCCGGTGGCTTGGTAAGATTCTTATGAATTTTCGGGACTAAGTAAAATTTAGCCGTAGTAGGGGCTTTAACGTTTAGATAATCAAATTCTTGTCGAGTTATTAATTTATTGGACAATGCTTCTGTAGTGAGCTGATGGATTTCCCTTTGGAGATCCTGTATAGGATCAGTCTTTAATTCTGTATAAACTTGGGTATCTCGCAATTGTAATAGGGCTTCAGCTATATAATTCTCCCTAGCCATAATAACTATGGCCCCCCCCTTATCAGCCCTCCGTATTACAATATCTGTGCGTGAATGTAATTCTGACAAGGCTTGGCGTTCCAATTTTGTTAAAGCTGTACTACTGGATTTCTGCATTTTTTCAAGTTTGGCCATATCGGTTAGCACTAATTTCTTAAATATCTCTAGTGCTGGATGACTGGGGCCTGGTGGGGACCAAGACGAGCGAATGGGTAATCGTACTCGTCCATAACTACAAGCTTCAGTTGGTGCTGTCTCCTGTTCTAGTGCCAATGATGATGACAATGTTGGTAAAGTTAGAGATGATGACTTTTGTGCTTCCTCCTGCGCAAAATAATGCTTCAAATTTAGCTTTCTCAATAAGGCTTCAAAATCAAGTCTGAACTGAAATGAGTCATAGTGAACTTTTGGCACATAGGACAGGCCCTTATTTAACAATGATATCGCTGTCGGGGACACTGCACAGCCAGAAATATTGACTACTAAGGAATGTCCTACTGTTTCAAGCTGTGTTGTTACTTTTTTCTCTGTTCTCGCTGTTTCGGACGGTCGGGTTCCTTCTTCTTTCTCCGGGTTTCTTCTCGTTCCCCGTCCCCGGAGTCCTCCCCGTCCTTTGAAGACCTAGTTGATTCGGAGGAAGAGATGTCTTCAGACATATTTCCAAACGTGACCCGTTTACCCACTCTTTTCATCTTTCTTTTGCTATTCATCCAGGGGTAAACGTATCCTACTGAGTAGTCTGAATGATCTCGTTTCAATTTCTTCACCTTTACTGCCATCACTTCTTGATTGAATGTCTGGATTTGTTTCTTCAAATCTTCCGACTTGGTTTTAAATGAGCCCTCTGATGTTGTAGATTGTAAAGAAGCTTCCATCAGTTGCATTTCCTCTGTCAGTTTTTCAAGATCCAGCCGCGCTGTATCCACTATCAATACCATCAAGTCAAGGAGCATTTATTTAGAATGCGGTTCCATTGCTCTACAAATTCCATTCCCATAGAAGGTTTTCTGGGCTCTTTATATATACGCAGCCCACGAGGAATTTGTTGTCGATTTATGTACTCAATTAAAGAGAAACTGTGTAACTCTAGCTTAACCTTTTTTTTAGATAATTTTAACAGGGCATCCCATGTTGCTTCTTGGGATAAATCTTCAACCGCCGCCAATTGAGAAAATGGGGTCTTTTCCTTGGTAAGGTTCTGAATATGATCCTGAGTATAAGTTAAAATATCTGTCCACCCTTCTGGGCCTGCCATGCTTGTGATAACACAAAATTTCTAAAAGCCCTACTGTTGGAACGGTTTCTTCAAACACCACAAAAAGGTTCTGTCCACTGTTAGCTCAGATCACCAAAATTAAACTGTGTGGAGCACAGATAATGTAGACTGGGTACTAGTTTTACGGTCACTGAAGGGTAGGTTAATATCACGGTAAAAACTTTTGAGAACATTAAAAGCAACGATATGCCTTTAAGTAGGACGATGACGTAGTAGAAAGGAAGGTTTTCGTGGCTTTTAAATAGGGAGGGGGGTGAGGCCAATAGGCATGCGCGGCGTTTTTGCGGAACTGCTAGATCTCCCTGTAGCAATTTGGGAACATTTTTGATTTGAGCCGAGAGAGAAAACGTGGGCAGCATCATCCGGTAGGTTTATAGTTCTTAATCTAAGTGTGTAGGTTTAGTAGTATGTTTTAAGATGAGAGCGCGGGATAGCGAGGGATCACATGTAATTTTTATTCTTTGTCTGTAGATGAAGTTAAGATCCCCTGAAGAAACAGCATTGTGAAACGTCTAAAGCGGTGCCGGGGAAATGACGTTGGGATCACTACATATGTTAAGATAAGATGCAACAGGATCTCCGATAAATTTGAACAGCGCTTACAAATGATTTTTTGAATTCTGATAAAAGTAACTTGGTGGAACTTTATACATAACTCATAGCGCTGAGAACGAAACAAGAAACTGTTGCAAAAATTAGAGGTCGCTGATGTGATTAGGCATAGAGTCTCATTAAGACGGTAGTCTATGAGGCTTAGCCGCTGTATTACTGAGACCTCATTAAGAAATTGGAAGATATATCACTTGTTCATAGTTTAATTTTGGTGATCTGAGCTAACAGTGAACGGACAGAACTTTTTTGTGGTGTTTGAAGAAACCGTTCCAACAGTAGGGCTTTTAGAAATTTTGTATATACCAGGTTCCATCATAATAGAATGGTCTTGCGCATTCATCCTCAATTCCTTTCAAAGATGGTTTCAACTTTCCATCTTAATCAGTCAGTAATTTTGTCAACCTTCTGCCAACATTCTTCCTAAGGTCTCACACCCACAGAAAGGAAGTAGCGCTGCACATGTTGGACTGCAAATAAGTGTTAGTCTTCTACATAGTGTGGATGAAGGCCCACCAAAAGTCCATCTAGCTATGATTATCCCAGGGGTAGGTGGGTGTTGGGGAGGGAGGGAGGGAGGGAGGGAAATAACACTTATTAAGAGGGCTGCTATACAGTACCCTGTCCTGTGCTGCTGAGGTAAGCTATATTCTGATTTGATTTAAATTATAGCTCTTTGCTGCTGCTAGGCTCTAACCTATTATGAAATTTAAACTACAAGCTCTCTGCTGGGTTCTAAATTTAACCAGAAAGCTCTCTTCTGTGTTTTAAATTTAAACTAAAAGTACTTTGCTGCCGCTAGGCCCTGAGTGACTATTAAATTTAAAATACAAGCTCTCTGCTGGGTTCCAAATTTAACCAGAAAGCTCTCTTCTGTGTTTTAAATTTAAACTAAAAGTACTTTGCTGCCGCTAGGCCCTGAGTGACTATTAAATTTAAAATACAAGCTCTCTGCTGGGTTCCAAATTTAACCAGAAAGCTCTCTTCTGTGTTTTAAATTTAAACTTAAACTGTTGCTACTAGGCCCTGACTGATTTAACAAAAAATAGTGGGTTCACAGATTAATTAGCTTTAATACAAATGCACTCTTTCAGTCTGGCTGGCAGACTGCATCTCTTTTTCGCTTATGCCCTGACTGGTCTGAGCTTTGATGGTTATGTCACAGCTCACAGCGTCAGAGCCATGGCTATGTTGGTGGCCTACTGTCTGGATGGGGATTCCCGACGTGACAGCAACTTTGTATAATCAGTACTCTGGCATCTGTTTGGGGATTAGAATTGAACTCTATCTCCCCAAGGCCCCACTGTCCATCCAGGCTACCAAAAAAAAAAAAAAAAGTGGTGAAGAAGCTGAATCAGATGAGTTCCTTTTCTGAACTACCACTTCTGTACATAGTTGATTCTCCAGTTCTTAGTTCAGTTTTTCCCTTGTTGGGCTTCTCAGCAACCTTTCAGTTTTCTGTAGCCTGTAGCTTGTGAGTCCCATACGTGAGGACTTCCTGCTTGTCCACGGAGAAGAGGTAGTTACTCACATGTAGCAAGTGTTCTCCATGGACAGCAGATTCACATTTGAAGTGGAAGGCACAAGTCTCTTGAGTAATAAAGGGTGTTTAACTGATCCTGTAGCATGTAAGACAGTTACGTCCTTTTTTAGCAGATTCAAGTGATACTATGTTTGGATTACTGTAATGTTTTATTGTTGGGGTTGGCTGCTTGTGACATGTCTTGGTTACAAGTAGCTCAAAATATTGTTACACATTTGCCCATGTATCGCCGGTTTTGCAAGAGCTACACAAGCTTAAATTGTTAGGACTCTTCAACATGGAAAAGAGATGGTTGAGGGAGAGATATGATAGAGATCTATAAATTAATGAATGGAGTAGAGCAGGTAAACATAGATCAGTTGTTTACTACTTCAGAAGGTAGAAAGACAAGGGGACACACAATGAAGCTGTAATATAGCCCGTTCCATATTTTCTCCAGGAACAAGCAGCAAGTCAGTCCTCACATATGGGTGACGTCAGCACCGATGGAGCCCTCGCAGAAGCATCCCCCAGCTTTCAAAGAAAGCCTTTGGGAGATGCTACCCCTTCACACCCAAGGGTGCCATCTTGCTCAGTCTCCTTTTTTCTGCGGAGCCTTTCAGATGTTCATCTGGCTTGTTCCCAGAAAAAATAGATTTTTTTTCTCTCTGAGTTTCATACTCGCCTCCGGTTTCGCACCGGTACTCTTCCCACCACCCGACCTCGCTGCCTCGGCATTGAGATCGGGTCTCTTTTTGTAGTTTTCATTTTTCCTAATTTTCTGGCATCTTCATGCCTTTTTTCCCAACTGCCAGCCCGGCGAGTCTTCGACTTCGTGGGGGTACTATTTTCCCCCCATGGGTACCAGTGGCTTTAAGAAGTGTGATCGATGTTCAAAAATTATGTCCTTAACCAACACACCACTGCTGTCTTTGCTGCCTTGCGTGGTCTTTGCAAGAGGATGTCCAGCAATGCCCTCAAGAGCCGCCAGCAGCAGCACAATAAGTTTTTCCCTGAGTCCCCGGTGCCTCCAAAGACCAGGGCCTTGTCTGAAGCCTCGACACCTCGGGCGGACCCTTCCCGCTGTGGGTCCTTGGGCAGACTCCCGCTGTGGGTCTTCAGAAAGGTGCTCTCTCTCGGGGGAACCCAAGAAGAAGAAACCTTTGAAGGTGGCGTCCTTGGATGGATCCGACCGGCCAGGTGCCCTCTGGGCCAGGTCCCGCAGTCCGAGTCGCTCTTCTGAGGCATCGGAGAAGGAGCGGCCTGCAAAGATCCCCCAGAAGGATTAGACCTCGGGCCAGCCTCTGTCCCCAGACACCATCCTAGTCAAGGATTCCCCTTTGGGGGAGCTGGCACCGGGCCAGAGTCCCTCAGTGCCCGTGTTGAAGGCTGCAGAGCCGTTTGGCCTGAAGTCCAAAATGGCAGCTCTGGAGCACAACTTGTCTGCCTTTATGGACCAGCAGTGAGTGCTGTTGTCTGGTACAACCGGTTCATCCACCCCAACCACTGGGCCCTCGATGTCGAAGATGTCCCCAGAGGCCGAGCCGATCCTTGAGGTCCTTCGGCCTTGAGTCGATCCTTGGCCTGAGGTCTTGATCCCATTCCCACTCGAAGGGACTGCAATCACCCCAGGCAAGTGTGCCCGGCACCGGCCGTGGAGCATTGGGAGCCCTGAGGCCCGCAGAACTCCCCTCCTTGAAGGACTACTCTGAGTGGGAGTCGGAGGATGAGGAATCCCCCGATACCCATTGCCATCGCGAAGTCCCCTCAACCTCTCCAATTTAGGAGCTTCAGCGGCAGTCCCCACTGGAGGATATGGGCTTCCTTGTTTTTGTGAAGAGTATGTCTAAGGCTCTGGTGTCTCCTAAGGAGTCGGATGAGGACCCTCGGGTGGATGAGTTGGAAATCCTCCAGTATGAGGCTCATCCAAGAGAATCGCTCACGGTGCCCATCCCTCCCATCCTGGAACAGCTGATGCTCCATTTGTGGGAGACACCGGCGTCTGTGCCGGTGTATCGATGTCTCGAGTCCGCAGGAGCTCGGGCTTCCAGAAATCAAAGCTACCGCATAACTCCATGGTGGTGGAGTCGGCAATGTGTTGGCTGAAAAGCCAAAAGACGCACTCCTCTGTGCCCCCTGGAAGGGAGCACGCACCTTGGACACTCTCGGCAGAAAGTGTTACTAAGGCTCGATGCTCATCGGCCGCATCCACGCTGACCAGCTGTACATGTGCATGAACCTGAGAGACCTGGCAAAGGAACTCACCAGGTTCTTAACTGGTCTCTCCGAGGAACCCCTGCAGCAGATACCTGGCAAAGGAACTCACCAGGTTCTTAGCTGGTCTCTCCGAGGAACCCCTGCAGCAGTTCAAGAAACTGGCTAAGGCCGTCATGAGTGCTCCAAGTTCATGGCTTGGGCAGCCTATGACAGGTTCAAGCCGGCAGCTCAAGTAGCGGCGGTGCGCATCGGTGCAGAACATCAAGCTTGGCTACAGTCGTCCGACCTCGAGCAATGGGTTCAGGACAAATTGGTAGATGTCCCATGCCAAGGAGAAAACCTCTTTGGCAAACCCATGACCGACAAGGCTGCTGAGCTGGAGACCGAATTCATGACGAGGATCAGGCTCTCTAAAAAGACCGCTCCCCCTCCCCGAGGAAAGGGGCTGTTTATAGAAACTACACAGGGTCAGCAGGCCAAGGGACATGGGCATGGCCCTCGTAAGCAGAAGGTTCCCAAGCCCCAGGCATCGGCCCTGGCCCAGCCAGGGGGGAACTTTTGACTCCTTGAGCATAATCTCTCTATCCCAAGAAGATCAGCAGCCCACAGGGGGATGTCTGTCCCACTATGCCCATTGGCCATCACCACAGACTCCTAGGCACTTCAGGTGGTCAGGGAGGGTTACCTCCTCCACCTTTCTCAGACACCTCCCCCTTATTTTCCAGGAGAGCCCCTCAGGTCTCCACTTCACCAGGACCTTCTACTGAAGGAGTCGACAGGTCTTCTCGAGGACAAAGCGGTGGAACCGGTGCCCCACCAACTCAAGGGCAAGGGATTCTACTCCAGGTACTTCCTCATACCAAAAAGAACAGAGGGCCTAAGGTCCATCCTCGACCTGCACATTCTCAACTAATTCCTGGTGGAGAAGTTCAAGATGCTCTCCCTTGGAACATTGCTGCCCTAGCTTCAGCAGAGAGATTGGTTATGCTCCTTAGAACTGAAGTATGCCTATATCCCACATCCTCATTCACCCCAACTACAGGCAGTACCTGCGGTTCATATTGGGGGGCAGGCACTATCAGTACAGAGTGCTCCCTTTCGGCTTGACTTCTGCCCCAAGAGTCTTCAAAAAATGCCTGGCAGTCGTGGCCACTTTCCTCCCTCTCCAGGGATTCTCTGTCTTCCCTTACCTGGATGACTGGCTCATAAAGGGAGGCACGGCCTCAGAGGTGCATCAGGCCACCGCACACACCATCCCGGTTCTGCAGCACTTGGGCTTTGTCATAAGCTACCCCAAGTCTCACCTCCTCTCGACACAATGGAGTTCATCGGGGCAAAACTGGAACTCTCCAGTTGAAGGCCTTCTTGCCCAGGGACCGAGTCGACAGTCTCAGGACTCTGGGATGCAATATACAGCACTGTTCCTCCGTGCTCGCTTGGCTCCTCCTGCACCTTCTCAGGCACATGGTCTCCACGGTCCACGTCACCCCAGACACTTGCCTCCACATAAGGGCAGCACAGTGGTGTCTCTGAGACCAGTGGACTGAGGCCACGGGGTGCCGCTGAGACAGTGTCTCTGTAACCCGTCTGATGGCAGTCTCCCCAGTATCTCAAGGCAGGCTTGCCTTTTCAGGCCCCGAGCCCCTCAAAGGTCCTTACCACGTACGCTTCCCTGCTGGGTTGGGGAGCCCACTGCAAGGAACTCTGCACCCAGGGCAGTTGTTCATCAGACGAGGGCACCCAGCAGATCAGTGTCCTGGAGCTACGTGCTATATACTTAGCCCTGCAAGCTTTTTGCCACCACCTGCATCACCAGCCGGTGCTGGGCCAGATGGACAACCAGTTGGCGATGTTCTATGTGAACAAACAGGAGGGCATGGGGTCTTCTGCCGTTTGGTGGTGGTCCTCTGCTCATATGTGATCCAACAGGGTATCCTCCTGTGGGCAGTATACCCACCAGGCCAGAACCACCTGCTGGCCAACAGGCTGAGCAGAGTCCTCCAGCCGCAAGAGTGACAGCTGGATCCCATTGTAGCTGACCGGCTCTTCCAGATCTGGGGAAACCCGTGATGGACCTGTTTGCTAGCCCAGTCAATTTCCAGTTGCCCCGCTTCTGTTCCGGGGAGGTCTACCCCTCCAGGGTGGCAGTGGACATGTTCCTCGTCTCGTGGTCGGAGGGCCCCATTTATGCCTTCCCTCCCACGCCACTGATTGCCAAAACCCTGTTCAGGACCACCTGCGACAGGGCCTTGCTCATCCTGATAGCCTCTCGGTGGCTCAGGCAACCAAGGTTCCTGCTGCTCCTCCGATTATTGGTGGAGACCCCCATCCCTTTGGTGAACTCTCCAGGACTCCTGTCTCAGGAAGGGGCGCTCTTTATCTTTATTTACAACATTTGATATACCGCCCATTACCGAGGTGTTAAGGCAGTGTACAATAAAAGGTTGAGGCTGCGAGAAAGAAAAAGAGAGAAAGGAACGCCATAAATTGACAGGAAAGTAGATAGAAAGAGAGAGAGAGAAAGGCAGGAAAGGACAGAGGACAACAGAGTGAAAACACCGGGGGAAGAACACAATGGGGAGATGAGTAAATCGGGAGGGAGGAAAGGATTATGGAGGGTAATGGGATATTTTGGTTGCTGAGTGGGCGTTAGTGCAGGTAGCTAGCTGTGGGTAGTTGGGGGAGCGGGAAGATCGAAAGCCTGACAGAAAAGGTAAGTTTTTTAATAAGAGCCTTGAACCGGGGGAAAGATGCTTCGGTACGGAAAGGGTGTGGGAGGGAATTCCAAAGGGCGGGGCCTACGAAGAAGAAAGCAGCGTGACGGGTGGACTCGAGGTGGGCCTGAGTGGGGATGGTAGAAAAGACGATTGCCATGTGCGGAACGAAGCAGGTGGGGAGTAGGTTGGAGATAGACAAGGTCGGCCAGATACTGGGGGGTGTTAGTGTGAAGGACCTTGTGAGTGATGGTAAGGATCTTGTAAAGATATCGAGCCTTGATAGGGAGCCAGTGAAGGGAGAGAAGACAGGGAGTAACATGGTCTCAGTGGGAAGAGAAAGTAAGAAGACGGGTAGCTGTGTTTTGGATTAGTTGTAGTCTTTGGAGTTGGTATTGGGGGAGCCCGGCGAGTAGAGTGTTACAATAATTGAGCTGAGTGGTTACCAGGGAGAGAACAAGGGTGGTGAGTGAGGCAAGCGGGAGGAGAGATTGAACAGCCCTAATCTTACGAAGATGAAAAAAGGAGCTACGCACCACTCCGGAAATGTGCTGGTGGAATGAGAGTGAAGGGTCCAGGGTAACCCCAAGGTAACGAAGAGTTGGGACCAAGGGGATTGGTGAGTTGGACATAAGTGGCATCAAGGTAGGGGAGGGAGCACCAAATGTGAACCAGATAGCCGCTGACTTAAAAGGATTAACAATGAGAAAGTTACTATGGAACCAATCGGCAATGGAGGTGAGACAATCATTGAGGTGAGAGAGATCTGGGGCTAAAGGAGAAGTATGGTGAATCAAAAGAATGTCGTCCGTGAAAAAGTAGGCGGACAGACCGGATTGCTGTATGAGGAGGGCAAGAGGAGCGAGAAAGACATTGAAAAGAAGTGATGCAAGGATAGAGCCCTGGGGTACACCACAGTGAAGGAGAATAGAAGCAGAAGAGGTGGGGCCCGATTTGACAGCAAAGGAACGTGAGGAGAGGAAAGACCGAAACCATTGGTGGACTGTGCCCTGGATACCAAGATCAGATAGATGGAAAAGAAGGGTGCGATGGTCAATGACGTCAAATGCAGCGGAAAGATCCAGAGAAACAGCAATGGTGAAATCACCCCTTTCGTGAGACCGGTGCAGTTCGTTAAGAAGAGCCACAAGGATAGTTTCGGTGCTTTGTCCGATCCTGAAACCTGATTGCCAGGGGTGCAAGGAAATAGTGGAGTCAAGGTGTGCAGTAAGTTGGTGGAAGATGAGTTTTTCGAGGACTTTGGAAAGAAAAGGAAGGTTGGAGACGGCGCCAGTTAGAGGGAACCGCTGGGTCGAGGGGGTATTTCTTGTGAAGAGGGCGAACAAGGGCGTGTTTCCAAGCAGAGGGGAAACAGCCGCCGGAAGTGAGACTGGAGTTGATAATGGTAAGGGCATAGGGGGTGAGTGTAAGTGAAGGATCAGAGAGCCAGAAGGAGGGCAATGGGTCAAGTGGACAAGTAGTTTTATGGGAGGTTGAGATAGCTTTAGTCAGCTCGGCGGGGGTAATGGGGCGAAACGTGCACCAGGTGTGAGGGAATGTGCAGGTGGCTACCGGGGAGCAGATAGAGACTGGAATAGGAGAAGTAGGGGGAGGGGGTGGGCAAGAGTCAAATGAAGAGCGGAGGGTCTGAATCTTGCTAGAGAAGAAAGTAGCAAGATTTGTAGGGCTGGGGGCAGAGGATAGGGATGATGGAGAGGAAGAGGGAGGGGCCAAAGAGAGAGAATTCAAAACTCGATAGAGCTGACGAGAGGAGTTAGAAGAAGATTTGATAAGATCCGAATAATAAGATTGCTTGGCAGTGATTATCATGGAGCGGTAGGACTTTTGAGTATGGTGAAAGACAGAGAGGGAGGCGTCAGCGGAATGCTTGTGCCACAGCCGTGCTGCACGTCGGAGATGGGAGCATTGCAAATAAAGTCCTGAATGAAACCAAGGGTGATGTGAGGAAGAATAAGTGGAGACAGGACGAAGAGGGGCGATAGCGTCGAGAGTGGAGGATAGAGGATAGTGGAGTGGAGTGCTGCTCCTCCGATTATTGTGGAGACCCCCATCCCTTTGGGGAACTCTCCAGGACTCCTGCCTCAGGAAGGGGAGCTCTCTTCTGCACCCCAACGTTGGGTCCCTGTCACTGACAGTGTGGCTGCTGAAAGGGTGACCCTAGCCCCTTTCAACCTCTTGGGTGAGGTAGAGGAGATCCTGCTGGCCTCTCCTAAGGCCTCTACTAGAATAGCTTATGCCCTCAAATGGCGCAGGTTTTCGACCTGGTGTGCCAAGCACGGGATAGACCCGTTCTGTCTGGTGTTAAGGTAACTTCTCCACCTCTCGCAATCCAGTCTTAAATCTAACTGTCTGGGTGCACCTCAGTGTCCTGGCGGCGCACCACCACCCGGTGGATGGCAAGCTCCTCTTGGTCCAGCTTCTGGTGACCCACATTCTTAGGGGTCTGCTCTTATCAAAGCCCCCTGGTTCACCCTCCGGCAATCTAATGGGACCTTAATGTGTTATTAGGGCAGCTCACTTGCCCACCCTTTGATCCTCTGGCTGCTTGCCACCTATGATGCCTCTCATGCAAGGTGACATTCCTGGTTGCACTCACCTCTGCTTGCAGAGTTAGTGAGCTTCAGGCCTTAGTGGCGGAGGCACCTTATACCAGGTTCTGTAGGAAGAGAATGGTGCTCTGCACGCCCCCTCAATTTCTTCCGAAGGTGGTATCGTCCTTCCATCTCAACCAGGAAGTGGTTCTTCCTACCTTCTTTCCAAGACCTCACTCCAGTAAGGCGGAAACAGTCCTTCACATCTTGAACTGTAAGAGGGCTTTGTCCTATATTCAGCGCACTCAGGGACACTGCAAAGCCACTCAGTCTTTTGTCTCTTATGACCCCAGTAGGCTGGGGGAGGTGGTGACCAAGTGTATGCTGTCCACCTGGGTGGCAGACTGTATCGCCCTCTCGTATGAGCAGGCGGGGATCCCCTGGAAGGCCGTGTCACAGGGCAACGTGTCAGGGCCATGGCGGCCTCTGTGGCAAACTTGCACTCTGTCCCGATGGTGGACATCTGCCGGTTCGCCACCTTGTCTTCAGTCCATACCTTCGCAGCTCATTGCTGCCTGGAAAGGGAGTCCCAATGGGACAGTACCTTCGGCCAGGCTGTGCTCCGTAGTCTGTTCAGGGTTTAGGCAACTCCTACCCTCCGACCTTTCTGTGTTCAGGCTACTGGAGTGCTGGTTTTCATCGGACAAAGGGGTCCTACTGTGGTCTATAGACACGGACTAAATTGCTGCTGTTTACAGCTCCCCATGAGGGAGCCCGTGCTTTTTTCACTATGGGCTTTCGGAAGCCTGTAGCTGGGGAGTCCAGTATGTGAGGACTGACTTCCTGCTTGTTCCTGTTGAAAGCATATACTCACCTGTAACAGGTGTTCTCCGGGGACAGCAGGATTCTGTCCTCAGAATCCTCATAAGAACATAAGATATGCCATACTGGGTCAGACCAAGGTCTAACAAGCCAAGTATCCTGTTTCCAGCAGTGGCCAATCTAGGTCATAAATAGTTTCCCCAAAAGACACAAGTTCCACAGTGCTTGTATTGGGCAAGCAGTGGATATTCTGGGTGCACTTTTATAATGATTTGTGGACCTTTCCTCCAGTAATTGTCCAAACCTTTTTTAAACCCAGTTACCCTAACGGCTTTTACTACATCCTCCAGTAGCAAATTCCAGAGTTTGATTACATGTTGAGTGAAAAAGTATTTTCTCTTATTAGTCTTAAATAGGTTACCCTGTAGCTTCATTGCATGCCCCCTAGTCTTTCTATATTTTGATGGCATAAACAATCGATCTACGTTTACCCGTTCCATTCCATTCATTAATTTATAGACCTCTATCATATCTCCCCTCAGCCGTCTCTTTTCAAGGTTGAAGAACCCTAACCTTTTTAGCCTCTCTTCATAGGCGTATCCTTCCATCCCCTTTACCATTTTAGTGGCTCCTCTCTGTACCTTTTCTAATAACGCACCATGGAATGATACAGAGGTATTATAATATACTTTGTTTTATTTTCCATTCCTTTCCTTATGATACCTAGCATTCTATTTGCTCTCTTGGCTGCTGCTGTTCACTGGGCAGAGGGTTTTAACATGTTATCCACGATGGCGCCTAAATCTTTTTCCTGGGTGGTGGTTCCTAATGTGGAACCTTGCATTATGTAACCATAGTTTGGGTTTTTCTTTCCTAGGTACATAACTTTGCAATTTGTCCACATTAAATTTCATCTGCCATTTGGATGCCCAATCTTCCAATTTATCAAGATCCTCTTGCAGTTTTCCACAATCCTCATGGGTTTTAACAACTTTGAATAGTTTTGTGTCATCTGCAAATTTGATTTTTTATTTATTTATTTTATTTAAATTTCTATACCGCAAATTCCAAAAAGATCATTTTCGGTTCACATTTGAACAACAACGAATTGTAAGCAGTTAGAAATTCGTTTTACAGGGAACATGGTTAACTATGTACAAAAACTATGTAAGAAAAAGGTAAACAATAAAACAGTAGAAATTGTTATCTTTATACATTATTGTGTGTCATTGTGCATCTAGTGAGTATTTATCAGGAGTGTGTGTGCTGAGTGAGTGGTACTTGGATAGGGTGTTGGGTTAAGTTATGGAGTCATAGTGTTGAATGAAGAGGTGTGTTTTAAGTTTTTGCTTAAATGTGGAGAGGTCTTTTGTCTCTCTTAGACTTTCAGGAAGTGTGTTCCAGAGAACGGGTGCGCAGTGTGAAAATGCTCTATTATTTGTAATTTTTTTAGCTTTAATATAGTCTGGTGCTGTTAGAAGTTTGTTTTTGTTACAGTTTCTTTGGTTACAGGTGATCTTATCAATGGTTATGAGTGATGATAGGTAGGATGGAGAAATGCCATTAATTAGTTTGAATGATGTTATAATTATTTTCTGTTGGGTGCGGGAGTGTATAGGGAGCCAGTGTAGGTTACCTAGAATGGGGGTGATATGGTCTAATGTGCTGGAGCGTGTTGTTGTTCTTGCGGCAATGTGTTGAGCAATTTGTGAGGGGCGAATTGTTTGTTTAGGTAAGCCTTGGAGTAGGGCGTTTGCATAGTCAAAATGTGGGGTCACGAGTGACTTACGAGTAAGTACGGATTTAAAGTCATTAGAGTGCAGTAGGGGGTGAAGAAGTTTTAATAATCTCAGTTTGTAGTACATTTTTCTTGTGGTATTTTTTATGAATTAGGTCATATTCAGGGAGCGATCAAGTATCACACCAAGATATTTTATCTCTTCTTTAACCGTAATGATTTTATCTTGTAATATGATAGGTGGAGTTGTGACGTTTAGATTACGTGTTATGTAACCTCACTCAGTATTCCCGTTTCCAGGTCACTTATGAATATGTTAAAAAGCAGCGGACCCAGCACAGATCCCTGGGGTACTCCACTATTCACCTTTCTCCATTGGGAAAATTGGCCATTTAGCCCTACCCTCTGCTTTCTATCTTTTAACCAGTTCCTGATCCACAATAGTACACTGCCTCCTATCCCATGACTTTTTAATTTCGCCAAAAGTCTCTCATGAGGGACCCTGTCAAAGGCTTTCTGAAAGTCCATATACCCTATATCAACTGACTCACCTTTGTCTACCTGTTTATTCACACCTTCAAAAAATGTAACAGATTAGTAAGACACATAAGAGATTAGTAAGACACAACAGATTGGAGTTGGTCTTTACCATCTTTTATTTGCCATCTTTTAGCTATGTCATCTGACTGAGCAAGATGGCACCCTTGGGCTTGAAGGGGAACACGCAAGCATGGTAGCATCTCCCAAAGGCTCTCTTTGAAAGCTGGGGGGATGCTTCCACAAGGGCTCTGTCAGTGCCGACGTCACCCATATGCGAGGACTGATTCCTGCTGTCCTCTGGAACACCTGGTACATGTGAGTAATTACACTGTCCTTCCAGTCCAGTCTAGACCAGACGTGGGTGTTATGTCCTTCACCAGCAGATGGAGACTAAGAAACCCAGGTTTTATTTATTTAACGTTTCTTCTATACCGCTTTTCATGGCGTCAAAATGGTTTACAAGAATCATTAACTTTTTAATTACAATGAACATTGGGATAGGAAAAGCAGGATGAACTTTAAGAAGTTATATTAAACATTTGGTGAATATAACTTTAACAATGGTATGTGTCCTTATTCCATTTGTGGCCTAGATGGAGAGATGGGGTTCCTCCAAACTGAGCTTGTAGTCAGATCGTTGCAGGTAGTAGCAGACTTGAAAGTATTGATAGAAAGGAACTCTGTCCCCTATCTTTTCCTCCAGAGTCTTATGGGCAATACATCTGCCTAGTCTATGTTTATGTTTATTCATTTGATAAAAACCGCCTTTCTCTGACAATCAAGGCAGTGTACAATTAAAAACAATTAAAAGGAGGCCAATGGCCAATGAAATAGAGGGCATTCCACAGAGCGGGGCCAGCAAAAAAGAAGGCAGAGGACCGGGTGGATTGGAGGTGAGCACGGGAGGGAGAGGGAAGGGAAAGGCGATTAAGATGGAAAGAGCGAGGAGTGTGCCTGGGGGAGTGGAAGGAAAGGAGATCCGTTAAGTATTGTGGGGTACTGGTGTGGAGAGCTTTATGAACTAAAGTGAGCAGTTTGAATTGAGTGCGGAAGGGGATAGGTAACCAGTGAAGGCGGAACAGCAGAGGGGTGACATGATCCTGGAGAGTGGAGTGAGTAACAAGACGGGCTGCAGTGTTTTGAATCCGCTGAAGCTGCAGCAATTGGGATTTGGGGAGACCAGTGAAAACCGAATTGGAGAAGTCCACACATGACATGACTAAAGATGTCAGTAGAGTAGTGAGGACTGATGGGGAAAGGAAAGGACGGCTTGCCCGAATTTGAGGGAGAAAGAAAAAAGAGGTCTTAGTAATGTGCGAGATATGTGCATGAAATGATAGATCAGAATCAAAATGTACACCAAGGTATCGGAAGGTAGTGACTAAAGGGACGGGGGTGCCGGAGAAAAAGGGGGCCACCGAAGGAGATGGGCTACCGTGAGAAAACCAAATGGCAATTGTCTTGGCTAAGTTCAGGTGGAGACAATTATGTGTTAGCCAATTGGCTACATCAGAAAGACAGGAGTTCAATACAGAAAGATCTGGACAAGAGGGGGAAGTATGGTGGAGCAGAACTATGTCATCCGCGTAAAAAAAGGCAGATATTCCATACTGATGTATTAGAAGAGCAAGGGGGGCCAGGAAAAGATTGAAGAGAAGGGGGGCCAAGACGGAACCCTGCGGAACCCCACATGGGAGGTGCAGGGAGTCAGAGGAGGGGGTGTCCCAGTAACTCTCCAAATTTCCCCATCCCCTTCTTTTTCAGTTCTTCCCTTAACGCTGGAAATTCTGGACTGTTAAACAGGGAGTAGTCCCTAAGCCAGGACCACTTAGTCGCCCCGGTCGAGCATTCCATTTCTTATGCACTTTTTCTCTTGGTAAAGCAGAGGGTCCAGAAATGGGTGTCCTATCGTCTCCTGCCTGTCCTCCTCCTCCTCTCCAATTCCACTCCCTGCCATCTGCTCAAACTGAGGCCTAGACTGGATGATGCAGCTAAACCACAAGTCTTTATAGTTAAAATGTTTATTTAGACAGTTTTGTATACCACCTTATCCGTCAATCAAAGTGGTCATAACACAATTGGGGGATACATTTAATACGAGGGGATATGAGATACATACACTAATACTTGCAGGAAACATGGGCAATGGAGGGTTAAGTGGCTTGCCCAAGACCACAAGGAGCACCTGTGGGACTAGAAACCTCAGTCCTTCCAGCCCAAGGTAGCTGTCCTCTAGTGGGATTTGAACTCCCGACCTTCCGGCCTGAGGTAACTTGCCCCAACCACTAGGCGGCTACTCCCTCCAAAATGTTATGGTTCCAAGATAGAGAATTTATAATCAGAGTGGCCAGAAAAACAGGACATGTAGTATATCGAAAATGGCAAGTCATGGTGTTCCCAGACCTTGCTGCAGAAACAGAACATCGTTGCAGAGAATCTTTGAGATGCCGAGAGCAGCTGGCAGCAGAAGGCATCAAAGTGACCTTGCGATATCTGGCACGACTAACCCTTACAATAAAAGGATTGTGCAATTTTTTTCAATTGCCAGAAGCAGTTAATACTTGGTTCCAGACGGCGGAAGGGGAAACCGTTGCCATCAGCACGAGTTTGGTGGCTGTCTCAGCAGGGAAAAATCATCAACATGCAGAGGGCAGATCGGCAAGCGCTCCGAATGACACTGGAGGAACTGGGAAGAGAAGTGCGGGAAACAGCAAAGGATCATGAAGACCGGGAATGGACTCAACAACATAAAGAACAAACAGAGAAAATCCAACCAGAAACGGTGGGAGGGGGAGACGAAGGTTGAATAACTGGAAGGAGATAGAACTGTGATGCACTCTTGACTGTCACTCTGTAGAGTAGCAGGACATGCAAAGCTGAGGCAAGGCAGCTGGTGCAATTTGCGGACATGGCTGAAATCCTGTTAAAAGACTGGGTAGAACATACATAGGACTAATGTAAGTGATGTGTAAGGGGGAACTGATATCACTTTAGAAAGAAGTGAAAAACTGAAATGGGATGTAAAGGGAAGGAGGGCTGGGGGATAGGTAAAAGGGGAATGGGAAACTGGGAATAGGGAAAACTCCTAAGTTAAAATTCAAGGTATAGATCTAAAAGGGGCATGGAAAGAACGAGAAAGGTGTGTGTGTGGGGGGGGGGGGGAATTATTACAAGTCATGGGAAGCTCAAAACAAAAACAACAGAGAGGGCAGAAGCAAGGGAAAAAAGACGGGAGAACTGTACATAGTTGGGAGGGGCAGTTGGGGTGTTTAATGTATTGTGCTGTGACCATAATGTAAGGAAGATGGGAACATCTGGTGAAGGGTGGCAAAAGCCATTTTGGGAACTAAATACAAATCTAAGATGGGGGTAAAATCAGACAAAGGGGGTTACACAGTGGCTACCTAATGTAAGAGAATTGTATGGCCCAGACAAGAGAAAGAGAGCCCTAAATCAGGCCAATAAGGCACATATAGATTTCCTACTACTTCAGGAGACGCACTTAATATTTAAGGAATATGGGAAATTGCAAGCATGGGTTTCCAATTACTGTTTAGTTCAGCTTACAATTCAAAGAAAAGAGGGATAGCAATCCTCGTTCATAAAAGAGTGCCATTTGTCTTACATGCCTCAGGGGGGAACAAAGAGGGTAGAGTGGTATGGACCATTGCGAGGGTAGAAGCTGCAGAGATCTCTATTTTAAACTTATGTGCACCATATGGGGAAAAGGGATCTTTTTTTGTGGACTGGATAGAGGCATTTGCAAAAGAGGCGAATGGGAATTGGATAATTGCAGGGGATATGAAAAGTGTACTAAGGGAGAGGGACAGGAGTAATTTCTCCACCAAAATGCATCATAGAGAGGGGAAAGAACTTAAGGAAGTAATGCAGAAATGGGACTTGGTGGATGTCTGGAGAGTCAAAAATGTGAATAGTAGAGAATACACCTGTCACTCCATAAGAACAGATGCATACTCAAGATTGGGCTATATAATAACCTGCAAAGAGCAGATAAACCATATGGGGGAATCCAAAATATACCCAATAGTGTTAGCAGATCACGGGATGGTAGGACTCAACTGGCTCCCCAGGGGAAGTAGAAATGGCAGACAGGCACCTGGTGGAGAGCAAACATAACACTTCTGCAGCAGGAAGAGGTGACACAGAGGCTCAAAAGAGAATGGAATCAGTTCATAAAAGATAATGATAATGGGGCAGTACGAGATTAGTGTCTTGTGGGATGCAGGAAAGGCATCATTAAAATCATCTCTAATACCTGAAGGTTGGAGGATCGCCAATGTAACACCAATTTTTAAAAAGGGTTCCAGGGGTGATCCGGGAAACTACAGACCGGTGAGCCTGACGTCAGTACCGGGAAAAATGGTAGAAACCATCATAAAGAATAAAATTACTCAGCATGTAGATAGTCATGACCTAATGGGAGACAGCCAACATGGCTTTAGACAAGGAAGATCTTGTCTTACTAATCTGTTATGTTTTTTTGAGGGAGTGAATAATCAGGTGGACAAAGGTGAGTCGGTGGATATTGTGTATCTGGACTTTCAGAAAGCCTTTGACAAGGTCCCTCATGAGAGACTTTTGGCAAAACTAAAGAGTCATGGGATAGGAGGCAGTGTACTATTGTGGATCAGGAACTGGTTAAAAGATAGAAAGCAGAGGGTAGGGCTAAATGGCCAATTTTCCCAATGGAGAAAGGTGAATAGTGGTGTACCCCAGGGATCTGTGCTGGGTCCGCTGCTTTTTGACATATTCATAAATGACCTGGAAAATGGAATAACGAGTGAGGTTATCAAATTTGCAGATGACACAAAACTATTTAAAGTTGTTAAAACCCAAGAGGATTGTGGAAAATTGCAAGAGGATCTTGATAAATTGGAAGACTGAGCATCAAAATGGCAGATGAAATTTAATGTGGACAAGTGCAAGGTTATGCACCTAGGGAAGAACAACCCAAACTATGGTTACACGATGCAAGGTTCCACATTAGGAACTACCACCCAGGAAAAAGATTTAGGCGTCATTGTGGATACCATGTTAAAACCCTCGGCCCAGTGTGCAGCAGCGGCCAAGAGAGCAAATAGAATGCTAGGTATGATAAGGAAAGGAATGGAAAATAAAACAAAAGCTATTATAATGCCTCTATATCGTTCCATGGTGAGACCGCACCTTGAATATTGTGTGCAATTCTGGTCGCCGTATCTTAAAAAGGATTTAGCGATTTTAGAAAAGGTTCAGAGAAGAGCCACCAAAATGGTAAAGGGAATGGAAGGATACTCCTATGAAGAAAGGCTAAAAAGGTTAGGGCTCTTTAACCTGGAAAAGAGACGGCTGAGGGGAGCTATGATAGAAGTCTATAAATTAATGAACGGAGTGGAACGGGTAAACGTAGATCGATTGTTTACGTTATAAGAATATAGAAAGACTAGGGGACATGTAATGAAGCTACAGGGTAAACTATTTAAGACTAATAAAAGAAAATATTTTTTCACTCAACGTGTAATCAAACTCTGGAATTTGTTACTGGAGGATGTAGTAAAGGCTGTTAGTGTAGCTGGGTTTAAAAAAGGTTTGGACAAGTTCCTGGAGGAAAGGTCCATAAACCATTATTAAGAAGGGACCCAGGATATCAATGCTTGAACCAATACAAGCATTGTGGAACCTGTGTCCCTTGGGGAAACTGCTAGGTACATATGAGCTAGATTGGCCACTGTTGGAAACAGAATACTGGGCTTGATGGACCTTGGTCTGACCCAGTATGGCATATCTTATGTTCTTACAGGCAACCTGATACAAATAGCTTCCCAGAAAAAACAGGAGAGGGAGAAAGAAGATTAGTGTCTAAGGGCCCTCATCACATAATTACAGAGTGAGCACAGTGCCACCGGGACAAAAGGAGTAGTGAGGAAATTGGGTGTTGCCCGTGTGCAGCTTCAAGCACTGGAAACGGGTAAAATAACTCAACTTCTTAGAATGACAAAGCGCAATTGCCAAGAACAGGGTAATCAAGCAGGAAAGCAGCTAGCGTGGCAATTGAGGCATAAGAGAGCAGACAGATTGATACAGGAGCTAACAGGAAATACAGGCAGAAGGTCAGCACGTCACAAGGAATATATTGGGAGTTTCAAAACTTTTATACTACTATTTATACTTCATAGGGGATGAAGGGAGATTTGAAAATAGAACAATTTCTGGAAACACTGCATATCCTTCAATTGGAGGCAAAGGAGGGGGAGCGATTAGGTAGACCGGTAATAGAGGAGGAGGTGAGAGGAGCGATCAAATTGCTTGCTAAGGGGAAGGCTGCGGTGCCGATGGATACCCAGCGGAATTCTACCACCTGTTGAAGGACAAGGTATCTCCATTACTGGCCAGGGTGTTCACTGTGGCACAGGTGAATATCATTGTTCTGTCGAAAGAAGGCAAAACACCAGATCAGTGCGGAAGCTACCGCCCTATTGCATTGATAAACTGCGATGCCAAACATTTTACTAGAGTCCTGGCCAAAAGGATAGAGGGGATCATGCCCCGACTTTATAAACCCAGACAGGGTTTATAAAGGGAAGGGCAATAGCAGATAATGTTAGGAGAGACATATACCTGCTGACTTTGATTAAGGCTAGGCAAGAGCCAGCAGGATGCATAGCACTGGATGTTGAGAAAGCTGTTAATCGGGTGGATTGGGAGTTCCTGTTTGCCATTTTATTCAAATTTAACTTGGGGAAGGGTTTTATACAGGTCATTAAGGCTCTATACATGGCCCATAAACAGGGCTAGCCCGTCCATTTAGCAAGAATGTTGTTGAGACAGGGCCCCGTGCCAACAACAACCTGCACATTGCTCATCTCCCTGCCGGGTGCCGCTAAAGCTCAGCACAGCTCGTTACAGCCGCCGAAGTAAAGAGCGTTGTTCCCTTCACTTCGGCAGCTGTATTGTAATGAAGATCGTAGGCACGCCGGAGGTCAAAGGACACTTCCTGTGTCCCGGCTCTCAGCGTGCCTGTGATCTTCATTACAATACAGCTGCCGAAATGAAGGGAAAAATGCTCTTCACTTTGGTGGCTGTAATGAGCTGTGCTGAGCCTGCCGGGAGCCACTAAAGCCTGCCACGGGGCTTTTCGGGGAGGGGGTGCTTGGGCTGAGTGGAGGGGTCTAAAATTGGAAATTGGCTGGGGGGGGGGGTCTATAATTGGAAATGGGCTGAGTGGGGGGGAGGCTAGGATTGGAAATGAGCTTGGGGGGGGGGGGGCTCGGACTGGAAATGGACTGAGTGTGGGAGAGCTTGGCCTGGAAATGGGCTGAAGCTCCTCCACACTCGGCCCAATTTCCAGTCCAAGCCCCCCCATCAGCTTACTGGAATAGGATTGGAATTGGGTTATGGAGGGGACTAGTATTGGAAATGGCTGATGGGGGGCCTAGGATTGCAAATGAGCTAAGGGGGGTAGCTTGGACTGGAAATGGGCTGATGGGGGGTGGAATAGGACTGGAAATGGACTGATTGGGGCAGCTAAGACAGGAAATGGGCTGATGGGGGGTGGAATAGGACTGGAAATGAGCTGATGGGGGGGGGGCTAGGACTGGAAATGGGCTGATGCCGGGGGGGGGGGGGGAGGGGAGAATGCAATTAGAAGGGAGCGGTAGCTGAGTGGGGCTGGAACTAGAAGGAAGCTGATTTTGGGGGAGGAATGAGGATGGAGGCGGAAAGATAGAAACATAGAAACATGACGACAGAAAAAGACCACAAGGCCTATCTAGTTTGTCCTTCCATAACAACAACTACAACAGTCCACTTTTTACCTTTAGAGATCCTCTGTGTTGGTCCCATGCTTTTTTGAATTCAGTTACTGTCCTAATCTCTACCACCTCCACTGGGAGACTATTCCATGGATCCACTACTCTTTCCGTAAAGAAATATTTCCGCATATCACTCCTGAATCTATCTCCCTTCACTCTCATCCCATGTCCCCTCGTAGCAGAACTTGCTTTCAATTGAAAGAGGCTCTCTCCCTGAACATTTATGCCACGGAGGTATTTAAACATCTCAATCATATCACCTCTATCCCGCCTTTCCTCTAAGGTGTACATATTAAGATCCTTAAGTCTGTCCTCATATGCTTTATAATGAAGCCCATTAATCATTTTAGTAGCAACCCTCTGCACCGACTCCATCCTGTTCACATCCTTTTGAAGGTGCGGTCTCCAGAATTGCACACCATACTCCAAATGAGGTCGCACCAAAGACTTATACAGAGGCATTATCACCTCCTTTTTTCTGCTAGCCATTCCTCTCCGTATGCACCCAAGCATCCTTCTAGCTTTTGCCATCGCCTTTTCTACCTGTTTAGCTACTTTAAAATCATCAGACACAACCACGCCTAGGTCCCGCTCTTCTTTAGTGGACAAAAGTACTTCACCTCCTATACTGTATTGCTCCCTTGGATTGCTGCAGCCCAAATGCATGACCTTACATTTTTTAACATTAAAACCCAGCTGCCAAATTCTAGACCATTCTTCAAGCTTAGCTAGATCCCTCCTCATGTTATCTACACCTTCCTGGGTGTCTACTCTATTGCAGATTTTGGTATCATCCGCAAAGAGGCAAACCTTACCCGACAGCCCTTCCGCTATATCACTAACAAAGATGTTAAAAAGAATCGGACCAAGGACAGATCCTTGGGGCACACCACTGGTAACATCCTTCTCCTCAGAGTGAGCTCCATTTACTTGTACTCTTTGTCGCCTCCCACCCAACCAATTTCTAACCCAAGCAGTAACTTTAGGGTCCATCCCTAGGGTGCTCAGTTTGTTTATAAGTCGCCTGTGAGGAACAGTGTCAAAGGCTTTACTGAAATCTAAATACACCACATCTAGAGCTCTCCCTTGGTCCAACTCCCTGGTCACCCAGTCAAAGAAATCAATCAGATTTGTCTGACAGGACCTGCCTCTGGTGAATCCATGCTGCCTCGGATCCTGTAATCTGCCGGACTCCAGAAACCTCACTATTTTCTCTTTCAGCAGCGTTTCCAATAATTTACTCACCACCGAAGTTAAACTAACCGGCCTGTAGTTTTCAACCACATCCTTACTTCCGCTTTTGTGTAAAGGCACCACATGAGCCTCTCTCCAGTCCTTTGGCACCACTCCCGACTCCAACGAGGCATTGAAAAGGTCAGTCAGTGGAGTTGCTAGAACGTCCCCAAGTTCCCTCAGTATTCTAGGGTGTATCCCATCCGGTCCCATCGCTTTGTCTACTTTAAGTTGAGCTAGTTTCTCACGAACACAGTCTTCTGAAAATTGTTCAAGATGTCCCTCGCTTCTGTTCTTATTTGTGGGTGTTTTCTGAGGTCCTGCTCCTGGTTCTTCATCTGTGAACACAGAACAAAAATATTTGTTAAGCAATTCCGCTTTATCCTTATCAGCATCTACATATTCCCCCCTGCACCCTTGAGTCTGACAATACCACTTTTGCCCTTCCTCTTCTTACTAATATATCTGAAAAATGTCTTATCCCCCCATTTTATTGCATTGGATATTTCCTCCTCCTTTTGAATCTTTGCCTTCTTGACTACTTTGCTAGCTTCTCTAAGTTTTTCCAAATACAGATGCCTGTCTTCCTCTCTCTGTGATCTTTTGTATTTCATGAAGGCCTCCCTCTTTTTCTTCACTTTTTCAGCTACTTCCTTCGAAAACCATACCGGTCTCCTGTTCCTTTTGCCTTTATTTACCATTTTAGCAAAAAGGTTGGTTGCCTTTAAAATACCCCCTTTCAGTTTTGCCCACTGTTTTTCTACATCCCCCAGCTGTTCCCATCCCACTAACGACTCCCTGAGGTATTGGCCCATCTTCGCAAAGTTAGTCTTCCTAAAGTCTAAGATCTTCACCTTGGAATGGATTCTAACAGCCCTAGTCCTAATAGTGAACCACACCATCTGGTGATCACTGGATGCAAAATGATCTCCCACTACAACATCAGAAACACTTTCACCATTGGTAAGCACCAAGTCCAGTATGGCCCCTTCACGTGTGGGGTCTGTTACCAATTGCCTGAATAGTTCTCCCTGTAGAGAATCCAGGATCTCCTTACTTCTAGATGATACTGCAGCAGGAATGTGCCAATCAACATCTGGCATATTGAAATCTCCTAGCAGTAGCACTTCCCATTTCCTAGCAATGCTGCGTATGTCTTCAATTAACTCTCTGTCCACCTCTTCCTCTTGTGAGGGAGGTCTGTATATCACACCAATGCAAATAGATTTCTCTTTCCCTCTTTCTAGTTTAACCCACAATGCCTTCTCTCTCCCTTTTAAGCTCTGTAATTCCAAAGCTTTAATAGTAGTTTTTACATATAGTGCCACTCCTCCTCTCCTTCTTCCTACCCTGTCCTTTCTGAATAAAGTATAGCCAGGTATAGTTACATCCCAGTCATGGTTTTCTGTGAACCATGTTTCTGTAACTGCCACTAAATCCAAGTTAGCCACTCCCACCAAAGCTTCAACTTCAGGGATCTTATTTCCCATGCTACGGGCATTAATACACACTGCTTTCCATATGTTACCCCTGTTACCCATTTCCATAAAGGTATTTAATGTATCACCTACCTGGGAGCTTTCAGTTACCTGGGGGCTTTCTTCACCCATCCCCAACGAATCTAGTTTAAAGCCCCAGATATTTTGTGTGGCAGGGAAGAAAAATCTACAAGTTGCTGGGTATTGGCAGAGTAAGTGGGGATTGAGGATGGAAGGGTGAAATTTGAGTGGATGATAAAGGGATAAAAAAGAAATTGGGGAAAGTGCAAAAGGGGAAAGATCAGTATGTTAAAGCAGATGTAGAAGATAGACTGGAAAAAATCTAGAAGAGAGAAGAAAGGAAAAATGGACAGCAGACAATGGAGAATTAGCAGAAGACAGAAGAGACCAGAAGAAAGTGAATGGAGCAATTGCAATTGAAAAATAGAATGCCCAAACAACAAAAGGTAGAAAAATACTTTTTTATTTTGAATTTATTAACTTGAATATGTCCGCTCTGGGAAATGTGTATCACTAACGTCTTTGCATTTTTGTTTAGTACAAAAGGAAATTAATTTATAGTGGTGTTGTACATTCCAAGTTTGGCTTTAGGGGTTCCCAGTTTAATTATTTAATTTTCTTTTCACCGCAGCATACAACCTCATGGATGCCTACAGCTGACCTGGTTTATTTATGGTTGTCTGATCTCCTTCGCTTTGTCCTGTCCTCGTCTTCTGTTGCTTCCTCTTTCCTGTCATGATCGTAGTTCTTTTCCCTTTCTGGCCTTGGGCCAAGCTCTAAGTGTCTACATGATTGTAAACCGCCCTGATGTCATAAAGGGCGGTATGTCAAATACAAATAAACATAAACATTATTGTCTTCCGATTTCTAAAATTGTGATTCCTTGTTCTTTGTTTGGTGACGGTCTGTGTTTTGCATGTGTAACCGAGCTGAGGTATTCTATTCTTGTAGTTTCTGTTTGACAGTGCCACTTGTTCTCTTTCGCCAGTAGGACATGTATTGGTGTTCTCTGAGATGTATTGATTTAATATTTGCAGTGTTGCCTTTTTAATAGGTAGGATTTAGTGCTTTGTGGTCCTGGTAGTGCTGTTATGATATGTCTGGTTTGCTATGGGTTCTAGTACTAGTGTTATAGTACTTCCTAATATGCCTGGCGGTTGGTACTGGAGTATAGTAATGTAGAAATCTGGTAGTCTTTCTTTATCCAGACACGCATTAAGAGGTATGTTAACATTATGCTAATATTTATGCAAATTAGACTTCTTATGCAAATGAGGCCCCACAATGAGCCTCCGCACATAGCCCCGCGCCCCCCCTTGGGCCGTCCCTGCCTATAAAGCACAGGTGATGGTCAATGGGGATACCTCGGAGGCATTTCAGCTTTTCAGAGGAACAAGGCAGGGCTGCCCACTTTCCCCGCTGCCCTTTGTAATAGTGATAGAAACATTTGGCAGCAAGAATCAGACGGAACATCAATATTGTTCTGGTGGGCATTGGACAAAATCAGCATAAGATTTTGATATTATGCGGACGATACTTTAGTATTCATGTCCAACCCCAGTTGGTCCCTGTTCTTCAGAGTAATGTTACAGTTGAGCCACAAATATCGCAATTACTCCAACAGCATGAAAAGTTTTTTCCAAAACTAATCTCAAACATTTCTATCTAACTTGTATGGATGTTATTTCAAGCTTGTCTTTGAAGTGTGAACCGGGTCTCAGACTAATAGGGAGCTACGGTAATAGGGACATTGTTACAAAGATAAGCCTGACTTTTTATTGTCTATTTTGAAAGCAACTTATAAAACATTACATCAAACATAAGAAGGGTCATTGATGCAAAAAGTGAGCATTTGGTGGTAACGTTATTACCGTAGCTCCCTATTAGTCTGAGACCCGGTTCACCACTGCAAAGACAAGCTTGAAATAACATCCATACAAGTTAGATAGAAACGTTTGAGATTAGTTTTGGAAAAAACTTTTCATGCTGTTGGAGTAATTGCGATATTTGTGGCTTCATGTCCAACCCAGCAGTCTTTGTTGGAACTGACCAAAGAAATTGAGATATTTTCAGATCTTTCAGGGTTCAAAGTAAACATAGGGAAGATGGAAGCATTAAGCTTGGGAGGGCTCTCACAGATTCCCAACTTCCCTTTTAAATGGGCAGAACACAGATTCCCAACTTCCCTTTTAAATGGGCAGAAGGGAAAATAAGATACTTGGGAGTACTCCTCTCAGGAGACCCAGAGGACTTGGGAGATGACAAACTCTGCATCTGAGCTGGATAGGGCGACTGGCGGCACTGAAAATGAATATAATTCCTAAGTTCTTGTTCCTCTTTCGCCAGCTACTCATTCATATCCCAGTAAAGACCTTAAAAAAATGGGAACGTCACTTAATGCAGGTTCCTGATCGTGTAGCCAGTCTAGTCCCGGACTTCAGGGTTGTCCATCTCATACAGCAGCTTGGAGACTGAGAAACTCCTCCTTTTCTGATGTCACTGGTATATCCAACTGGAAGCCTCCTCCTGCCATCAGTTCTTCAGTCTCCAAGCAGCTGGATGGATGGGTGAGCCTGGCAGTCCGGGCTCACTAGAGAAACTGTTCAGAGTTTAGTGTTAAAGTTGTAATTAGAGTAGCCTTGAAATCTTCAGCAGAGCCCTTCTGCTTTTTTGGAGAGGACTGTGCCTTTAAGTTTACTGAGGCGTCCTTCCCTCTTACCCTGCGTCCTCTGCCCCTAACCAGGTCGGGTCCTTTGTTAGTGGGTCAGGGTGACTTGCGCGAGGCAGCTCCGGTTCTCTGATTCAGATCAGCTGAAACCGGGGCTGCGCGGGAGTCTGCCGGCGTTTGCAGAAGTCTTGCCTGTGACGCGCTGAGCAGTTTTCCCTGCGGGCCCCCTGTGTCGGCGATCCTCGGCCAGCCCTCTACCCGGTCTGTACTCCTTACCTCATTTTCTGCCGGAGAGTGGGATTTTCAGCGGCTCTCTCAAGGGGCTGTTGCCTCCCTTTGCGATTTGCAACAAAGGTAAGGGGGCCGGTTTTTTCTGCGGAGCTTAGCTCGCGGAGGATATTTTGGCGCGCTAAAGCTGTTTGTTTGGCCTAGGCCTCGGCCTCGTGCCGGCGGCGCGCGCAGGGCAGCGTAGGAGAGCGTCTGCTCTGGCGGGATCTGTTTTCTTACCGCATCATCAAGGCTCCCACGGTCTTCACGGTTTTTTCTTTTGTACTTTCTTTTATGATTTATTTCCAAGTTTTTCTTTTTAAGCTTATTTTTGGGTTTTCTTTTCAGTTCTCTTGCCCGTTAAAGGACGCCCACCTTTTGCTTTTGGCTCTTTCCTTGGGCACCCGTTCTGGGGGTGAGTGTTTTGGCCATGCCTTCCAAACCAAACTGCATGGTTTGTGGGGCCAAGAAGTGCACAGACTCGGGCTTGTGCCCTTCCTGTGTTAGGGATGCCTCAGGGCTGCCACCGCAGGAATCCCAGCCAGAGGGTCAGGGTCCTGAGACGGGGACTTTGGCAGAGTGGGGACGCGAGATGTCCGTCGAGGAGCCACAGGCAGGTCCATCCTCACGGCCCGACTCTACCCCTCCTCCAGGTCCAGGGTCTTTGGGGCTGAATTCCATTTTTTCAAGAGAGTTTGTTAGTTTGCTCCAGCAAGTTTTTCTTCGGGACAGTCAGCCTGCGCCTGTCGCCACTACTCTGGTGTCAGGAAAGCGACGGGCTGCGCCCTTGCAGGAAGATCAGACTCCTCCAGAGCCTAAGAGGGCCCGCGAAGAGGTGGAGCCGGGAGACCAGTCTGTGGTCTCGGAGGGGCCACGTTCGGAGGAGGAGGACTTGTCGTTGGAGGAAGAATTGGAAGAAGGGGAGCTGTCTGAAAAGGAAGATCAGGCTAGAGTGGTCCGGGTGTTCCGGAGGGAGGAGCTGCCGGCGCTCTTGGTGGAGACGCTGAAGGTGCTGAATATGCCGGTGCCTGGCTCAGCGGCGGACGCTTCCCTCGAGGACCTCTTACTACAGGTATTTAGGAAGGAGCAGAGAGCATTCCCGGTTCACCGGGTGTTTCATGAGATGATTCAGGAGGAGTGGAGCCTTCCCGAAGCTCCTCTGAAGGGAGCTCGAGTGATGTCCCGGCTGTATCCCTTACCTGATCAAGACAGGGAACTGTTCAAGTCACCCAAGGTGGATGCTGCGGTCTCGGCGGTTACGAAGAAGACCACTATTCCCGTCGAGGGGAGTGCAGCCCTCAAGGACGGTCAAGATCGGAAATTGGATGGTCTTTTGCGGCAGGTGTTTGATGTGAATGCTCTTTCCCTACAAGCGGCCATCTGCGGAGCTTGGGTGGCCAGAGCATGTCTGCGGTGGTCTCAGCGGCTGCCCGGTGCCGCAGTCGAGCGGTCGGAAGACGCGGCCCGGTTGGAATCGGGTGCGGCCTATTTGGCGGACATTCACTACGATCTTATGCGTGGACTCTCCAAGAGCATGGCGTCGGCGGTCGCAGCGCGACGTTACCTTTGGTTACGTAATTGGGCGGCCGACTCCTCCTCCAAGGCTAGACTTAGTAAGCTTCCTTTCAAGGGTCGCCTCCTGTTTGGGGAGGATCTTGAGAAGTTGGTTAAGGAGTTGGGAGAGTCCAAAGGGGGTAGGTTGCCCGAGGACAAACCTAAACCGACTCGAACGCCCACTTCGGGTAGGGGGCAACCACGGGATTTCCGACGTTATCGATTCCAGAGGTTTCCCACAGGACAGAGGGGACGTTTTCCCTCTAGGAATCAAGGTTTTCGGGGGTTTCGAGGAGCAGGAAGGGGGTTTTGGTCCCTCCTCGGCCTCGGGCCTTAGCAATCGAAAACCGCAATGAGATCAGGGGGACCCAGGCACCCCTACCCGCTGTAGGGGGGCGTTTGCAGGATTTTTATTCTGCCTGGGTCCAAATTACAACAGATCAGTGGGTGCTAGAGGTCATTCGCGAGGGCTATGCACTGGAGCTGCTCCGTCCGGTACGCGACGCCTTCGTCCTGTCTCCCGGCAGGTCCGAGGCAAAATCACGGGCTCTGCGGGAGACGGTGCAAAGGCTGTTGGATCTCAGGGCCATAGTACCCGTGCCCCCAAACGAGTGCGGTTCCGGTCGATACTCCATATCCTTCGTAGTGCCGAAGAAGGATGGAGGGCTTCGGCCTATCCTAGATCTCAAGAAAGTGAATCGGTGTCTGTGGGTGTCGTCATTCCACATGGAGACTCTGCGATCGGTGATAGTAGCGGTGCAAAAGGGAGAGTTCCTCACGTCCCTCGACCTCTCCGAGGCTTACTTGCACATTCCCATAAGGAAGGATCATCACCAGTTTCTCAGGTTTGCGGTTCCTTTCGGCCATTTTCAGTTTCGAGCACTGCCCTTCGGGCTGGCCACTGCGCCGCGTGTTTTCACGAAGGTGATGGTGGTTGTGGCGGCGGCTTTGCGAAAGGAAGGTATCCTTGTCCATCCTTATCTGGACGACTGGCTAATTCGAGCAAAGTCGAGGTCAGAGAGCGAGATAGCGACAGCCAGGGTGGTGTCCTTTCTAGAAAGTCTCGGTTGGATAATCAACCCGGCAAAGAGTCGGATGGTGCCCACTCAATGTTTGGAGTACCTCGGAGCGCGCTTCGATACCGTCAGGGGGAAGGTCTTTCTGACGGAGCGGAGGGCTCGGGGACTACGACTCCTCTTGCGGAGTTTTTTGCGCCACGACAGGCCGTCGGCCTGGCACTACCTTCAACTTTTGGGCACCATGGCGGCGGCGATAGAGACGGTGCCCTGGGCGAGGGCGCATATGCGACCCTTGCAAAGGGCGTTGCTCCGCCGTTGGTCTCATCAGAACGATCCCTTGTCTCGGCGACTGCCGTGTTCCGAGGAAACGCGTCAAGCGCTGAGGTGGTGGTTGATTCCGCGCTCCCTGCAGAACGGAAAAGGTCTGGAGACGCCGGAGTGGATTCCTGTGATGACGGACGCCAGTCTACTGGGCTGGGGAGCCCATTGTCAGGGGATCTTTGCGCAGGGGGCGTGGTCGGATCAAGAAAGAGCATGGCCGATCAATCGTTTGGAGTTGCGGGCGATCGCCTTGGCACTAAAGGAGTTTCGCAGCCTTCTGGAAGGAAAGGCGGTCCGAGTGTTTTCCGACAATGCGACGGCAGTGGCCTATGTCAACAAGCAAGGAGGAACCACGAGCGCCGCGCTCGAATACGAGGCCGAGACGCTATGCGAGTGGGCCGAAGCGAATCTGCTGGATCTCTCGGCAGCACACGTGGCAGGAGTGGACAACGTGGAAGCCGATTTCCTCAGCAGGGTGAGGGTGGACCCGGGCGAATGGGTCTTGCACCCGCAGGTGTTCGAGATGCTGGTGCGCCGCTGGGGCAGTCCGGTCTTAGATCTCATGGCAACGTTCAACTCGGCGAAGGTATGTCGGTTCTTCAGCAGGCGCAGAGAGCGAATGTCCGAGGGCTTGGATGCCCTCATTCAATCCTGGCCAGCGGACCAACTTCTATACGTTTTCCCGCCATGGGCGTTGATCGGCCGAGTGGTTCAAAGGATAGAGCGCTACAGGGGACAGGTGATTCTGATTGCGCTGGACTGGCCTCGACGTCCTTGGTACGGAGATCTCATGCGTCTCCTGGTGGCAAAACCCTGGCGTCTTCCAATTCGAGAGGATCTGTTGTCGCAGGGTCCGCTACTGATGCCCCACGTGGCTCGGTTCTCGCTTACGGCTTGGCTCTTGAAAGGGCTCGGTTGAAGGCCCGCGGTTTCTCCGGGCCGGTGATTTCCACCTTATTGAAGGCGCGCAGGGGATCTACATCCCTGGCCTATGTACGCATCTGGAGGATTTTCGAAAGCTGGTGTGCAGAGCGGAGTTGTGAGCCGTTGAGATCTACCATCCCTCAGATCTTGCAGTTTTTGCAGGATGGGTTTGACAAGGGATTGGCGGCCGGGTTGTTACGAGTACAGGTCGCGGCCCTAGCGTGTTATAGGGGTAAGATTGGAGGTCAGACTCTCGGGGTTCAGCCGGATGTCAAACGTTTCTTGCGCGCTGTGTCGCTTCTGCGGCCCCCTTTTCGTCGGATCGTCCCTAGCTGGAATCTTCCGTTTGTGTTGGACGCATTGGCGCGAGAACCTTTTGAACCCATGTCGCGGGCTTCCCTTAAGGATATCACCCTGAAGGTTGTTTTTCTGGTCGCGATTTGCTCGGCCCGCCGAGTTTCGGAGTTGCAGGCGCTATGTTGTCGGGAGCCCTATCTCCAGTTTCGTTCGACGAAGGTGGTTTTGCGGCCGGTACCGGCGTTTCTCCCAAAGGTCCTTTCGGTGTTTCATTTGAATCAGGAGATTTCTTTGCCAGTCTTCAGAGGGGCCGCAGATGGCCCGGCAGAGCGGAACTTGCATCTTCTCGATGTCCGTCGGGCGTTGAAAAGGTACCTCCTGCGGACGGCGGATTTTCGCAAGTCCGATAGACTTTTTGTGCTTTTTGCGGGACCGCGAAAGGGGGAAGCGGCATCGAAGGCTTCCATTTCTCGGTGGCTGAGGGAAGCGATTGCGTCAGCATACATTTCCGGCGGTCGGTTGGTGCCGGAGGGGCTTAGGGCTCACTCCACTAGAGCGCAGGCGGCTTCCTGGGCGGAGTTCCGGCTCGTGCCTCCAGTAGATATCTGCAAGGCGGCGACGTGGTCGTCTTTGAATTCCTTTGTCAAGCACTATCGGTTGGATGTTCAGGCCTCGGAGGACACCTCTTTTGGGTCAGCGGTTGTGCAAGCTGGCTTGCTGGGTCCCTCCCGTGGTTAGGTTCCTTCACTGCTCTGGTACTAACCCTGAAGTCCGGGACTAGACTGGCTACACGATCAGGAAGAGGAAATTAGACTTACCTGCTAATTGTAGTTCCTGGAGTGGAGACAGTCTAGTCCCGTATCCCTCCCTAGTAGAGTTCTGCTGCGGCTGGAAGGTCAGCGTTCCGGATAATTACAGGTAAGAGCTGGTTTTATTTCAGGGCATGGAAACCCTTATGGCTGGGGTGCCCCGATATTAAAGAAAAAAAAAAAATGAGGTCACAGGTAGCCCTGGGTTTTCCCTTCGTCCGGATGGACTTTGCCGGGGGGATGGCTCTGTAGGCGGAAAGTGTAAGTCTGTGTTTTGTTTAATGTGCCTTTTAGCGTTATATTCTTACTTGTTGCTCCGGTGAGTCTGCTTTGTCAATAGGGAACTGATGGCAGGAGGAGGCTTCCAGTTGGATATACCAGTGACATCAGAAAAGGAGGAGTTTCTCAGTCTCCAAGCTGCTGTATGAGATGGACAACCCTGAAGTCCGGGACTAGACTGTCTCCACTCCAGGAACTACAATTAGCAGGTAAGTCTAATTTCCTCTTATGTGGGGAGGCAAAAAAGCCAAAATAGGAGTCAAAAGATTGGTGCAATTAAAGGAGCAAGGTGGGGTAAAATTCCCAGAAATTCACCGATACTATAAGGCGGTTGTCCTGAGGGGACTGCGAACGTACTATCTCTGACTGGTAGAGAACCAATGGCTCTAGTTGGAAAGGGTGCAAACAGCGCCTTTTTCTGTGTTCGAGCGGATGACAGGGATGGATCGAAGGAGGAGGACAGGCAGGAGACGATAGGACACCCATTTCTGGACCCCCTGCTTTACCAAGGGAAAAAGTGCATAAGAAATGGGGTGCTTGACCGGGGCGACTAAGTGGTCCTAGCTTAGGGACTACTCCTTGTTTAACAGTCCAGAATTCCCATTGTTAAGGGAAGAACTGAAAAAGAAGGGGATGGGGAAATTTGGAGTTATTGGGACCAGGCAGATGTGTCACCCATAAGACTCTGGAGGAAAGGATAGGGGACAGAGTTCCTCTCTATCAATACTTTCAAGTCTGCTATTACCTGCAGTGATCTGACTACAAGCTCAGTTTTGGAGGAACCCCATCCAGTCTAGAAAGGGTGATGTTTAAAGGAATGGGAAATAAGGGCTTACTATCCAGGCTTTACAGCAGCTTGGACCTGTATTCGACAGAGCAACTGCCATATCATGCATAAATGGGAGTGGGAGACAGCTGACAGCCGCCACATGGCACAGAATACATGAGGGGATCCCATGATGGACACTAGTAACATCATGGAGGCAAATGCAGTTGCAAGTGGTACACAGCGTACATCACCTCTCAACAATTTGGGAAAGTGGATTTAAGGCCAAGTGAGCTATGTTGGAGAGAGTGAAGGGTGGAGGGAGATTTTTACCACATGTGGTAGGAATGTCCTTTGGCACAGCAGTGTTGGGAGAACGTGGCAAGGGAGCTAGGGGATGTGCTTGGGTTAAAAATACTAATGGACTCCATAACATTCCTCCTGCACCCAGCATAGGGAAAACAAAGTGGGAAAGAAAAATACAGGGAATGGCTGAAAGCAAAAATGCTGTTAGCAGCCAGGATTGCCATGGTCTGGTGGTGGAAACATCCTAGCGGCCTCTCTGTAACAGATTGGTGGATTAAGGTTGGGGAAGCACACAGTTTTGATAAGATCACATATAGCTCTAAGGCAAGGTCTGGAGATGGGAGAAAATATGGGCCCCATATATTCAGAATAAGCAGGTAGAGGGAGTGTGTCACGAGGAGGGAATTTCTGAAGGTTCCACCTCACTGGATGAAATAGAGGGAAAGAAGAAAGGGTGACAGCACAGCACACATGTTGAATTGGAGAGTTGTTGGGGGAATAGTTTATCTCCAGGAACAAGCAGGAATGTAGTCTTCGCATATGGGTGACATCTGTACCGATGGAGCCTGTGCGAGAACGCTCCGCAGCGTCCATTAGGAAAGCTTTTAGGAGCATCCCACTGTGCCTGCGCTGCTACCTTCCTGCCTTTGTGTCTCTCCCGCCTCAGTTCTTTGTTTTCCGCAGAGCCAGCAGGAAGCAAATCCTGTCACCGCAGAAAATTTCTTCATTCTTCTTCTTTATTATTTTTTGTAGTTGCGTCTGCCTTCCCGTCGACGCCAGAACCGATCTCATCGATTCCATTTCTTTCTTTCTGTAAAAAAAAACAAAAAAAACCCCTTAATTCTTTCAGGCGCATTGATGTTGCCGTAGGCCTTCCATCCAGTCTACTGACACGATGGAAAAACCAACCAGTGGTTTTAAGAAATGTTTTAAGTGTGGTAGCACTATCTCTACTATTGATACCCATGACTGGTGTCTTAAATACCTCAGCCCAGATCACCAGCCATCTGAATGTCCCCTATGCAAAAAGATGACAAAGAGAGGCCTAAAGAATCAGGCCATGAAACTCTGCTCCCTTTTTGCCTCAGATGTGGTTTCACTTGCTTCGACATCATCGAGGACATCGTCTTCCTTACATGGATCTCAGGTATCGAAACACAAGTCTTCCTCCAAGACAGACTGTCCTCTATCTAAACATAGGGAGGCCTCGAGCATTGCCCTGGAGTTGGATTGACCGGCCAAACTACCCTAACGGGAGGACCTGCCCACCAAAGGTGTCCAGGATGCTACCAAGGTCTCCACCTCAGGAGAGCTCCCGGTGCCATGCTCTGGAACGATAGCCCATGCTTCTGGTACCAATACCAAGGCATTGTTAAGCTCCATGGATCAGCATATGCTGGCCATTGAGCGGAATCTAGCAGCTCTGTTAGCGGCATTGGTACCAGTCAAGACATTACCGGCAGTATCGTCGGTACCAGTACTGTCAATGCTGCTGATGCAGTCAGTGTGGGGTTTCATGCCACTCGGCACACTGCCCGGCCCTTGAGTCCATTCCCAGTTCTGACGAACTGGTGCGGAAAGTCTCTACCAATCTCTTGATCGGTACCGGACCTGACGATACTTCAATTGTACCGATTCTGATTCTTCGGGTGATGAATCAATTGGTATCCGAGAAATGCGAAGTCTTCCGGAGGCCTCACCGTCGCCGCAATGGTGCATGACCCCTCCTGAGGATGTGTCTTTCCAAGAATTTATCAAGGATATAGCAAGGGGCCTATCCATTACTCCTACAAAGGAGAAAGAATCCCGAGCAGAGAAGTTGGAGATTCTCCAATGCCCTATAGTCCCTAAGGAGGGGACTACTCTGCCTATTCACAGTATACTCCAGGATCTTATGCTCCAGATGTGGGAAATGTCCCTCAGAATTTCTCCCCATACTTGATGACTCGATACCACGTATCGGGAACTGGAAAGCCCCGGGTTCCAGAAAACGCAGATTCCACACTACTCAATGGTAGTTGAATCGGCTGTGCGTCAAATTAAGAGTTCTAAGACGCACTCCTCCAATCCTCTGGCAAGGAATCGAGAACCCTTGATACTTTTGGTCATCTGTGTTTTCAAGCCTCCATGCTTTCAGCCCGCTTCTACATGGGTATGTTCCTTAAAGAGGTAACTAGGGATCTGGAATCAATATCGCTTCTTCTCCCGGATGATAAGAAGGCAGACTATCTTACATTAGTCAAACATGCCGAAAATGTTTCCAAGTTTGTCAACAGGGCAACCTTTGACTGTTTTGAATGCACTAGCAGAGCAACTTCTATCTGTATAGATGCCCATAGGATTGCATGGCTCCAGGTATCAGACCTTGAACAATGGGTTCAGGACAAGCTGGGTAATATCCCCTGTACTGGTGAGAACCTGTTTGGAAAGGACTGGCAAGATAAGGCCTCTTAGTTAGAGTCTGAGAATACTACCCTCAATAGGCTTTTGAAAGCTACTGCCAACCTGCCAAGAAAAAATGAGCTGCAAAGAAGCCTTTCTATGGTAAGAAGAAGAAATTTTACCCTTCTTACCCCCCAGCTTCTCAATACCAACCTCAGGGTACCCAGAGGAAGCAACAGCCTCCTAAGCAACAGAAGAAGCCACAGGCTCCTAAACCTCAACCAGCTGCGCAGACCCAATCTGCTCCTGGTTTTTATCTTCTTCCTAGACAACATAGCTACCCTGCCTCTGGAGAACTCCCACAACCCTCCACATATCAGGCAGCCTTTGCCATTATGCCCACAGGTGGCATCTTATCACCTCAGAACAGTGGACACTAACCATAGTGCCAGAAGGGTACAAGCTTCATCTACAAAGCATAGCCCCCTCCACTCTAGTGTGGGAATATCATTTTCAACCCCCACTCATTGCTCTCCTGCAGCAAGAGAACCACCTCTCTTCTGTCAGAGTGTGCCATAAAAGAGGTTCCAACATCCCAACAGGGGGCGGGGTTCTATTCTTCTTACTTTCTTATACCAAAGCAAAACGGAGGGTACAGACCCATCTTAGACCTCAGGAACCTAAACAAGTTTCTAGTCTGAGAGAAATTCAAAATGGTCTCACTAGGAACCCTTCTACCATATTTCCAGAGTCAAGACTGGCTCTGTTCTCTAGATCTAAAAGAAGTGTATACTCATATCCTCATTCATCCAGACCACAGGAAATATCTATGCTTCATCTTCCAGGGAAATCACTATCACTACAGAGTCCTTCCCTTCGGACTCGCCTCTGCCCCAAGAGTCTTCACAAAGTGTATGGCGGTTGTAGCCGCATATCTAAGGACTCTCGGAATATTCATCTTCCCTTACTTAGACGACTGGCTAATAAGGGCAGCCAATTCTGAGAAGGTTCATCTATCTCCCTTGGTACAATGCAGGTACTGCAGGATCTGGGATTTGTGATAACTCTTCTATTTAGTTCCCACTCAAAAACTAGAATTGATAGCTCTTCTAGACACTTGACGATCAAGGGCATTTCTACCCCAGGACTGTTGTACTCGACTAATGCAGCTAGCATCTCAGGTGAGACTCAGAGACAATCTCTCGGCCAGGGAGATTCTGCATCTTCTAGCCATATGGCCTCTACAGTGCATGTAGTTCCATATGCCTGTCTGCACATGAAGACAGCTCAATGGACTCTTGCCTCCCAGTAGAAGCTGGGGCTCTCAGGGACCAGATACAAGTCACAGACATTCTCATTGACTCGACTCCCTTCCGTGGTGGTCTATCCCAACAAATTTCCTCGTAAGGTCACCTTTTCAGATGCCTCCACATCAATGCATCTTGACAGTGGATGCCTCCAAACTGGGCTAGGGGGCCCCTTGGATTCTCTCTCCACTCCGGGCCTCTGGACGGAGCAGGAGTCACAGCTCCAGATAAATTTACTGGAGTTTCGTGATATCTTCAGTGCCTTCGAGGTGTTTCAACAATGACTACAAGGCCACAGAGTTCTTGTCCAGATTGGAATAAGCAGGAAGGAATGAGCTCTTTGGCCCTCTGCAAGTAGGCTCTCCATCTTTGGTCCTTTGCCATTGCTCATCAAATACACCTCCAAGCAGTGTATCTGCCAACAGCAAAATGTCTTAGCAGACAGTTTGAGTCAGGTCCTCCTTGCGCACGAATGGTCCCTCCATCAGGAGACAATCTCCTACATCTTTCAGACCTGGGGAACTCTGGAGATAGACCTTTTTGCCACGCTGCAAAATGCCAAACTACCTCATTTTTGCACCAGAACCTCGATGTCCAGCCTCCAACAAGTGGATGTTTTCCACCTTCACTGGGGTCAGGATTTCCTGTATGCCTTTCCCCCCCTTACCCTGATTCCCAAAACACTTTCCAAGCTTCAAGCAGATAGGGATCACATGATCTTCATAACCCCACATTGACCACGTCAACTGTGGCTTCCTCTCTTACTACATCTGTCTCAGACTTGCCCCCTGAGTCTCGGGTCAGCTCCTGAACTCCTCTCACAGGAGGAAGGGACACTATTCTATTCCAATCCGCAGTCTCTCCATCTCCAACTCAAGACAATACAACACCTAAGACCTCTACTCGACTCACATGATTTCAGATCAGTAGTCAATACCCTCATCACCCCCCACTTCGACTATTGTAATAGTCTCCTAAATGGTCTCCTGCTAAAGAGCATCTACCTACTTCAAAGAGCCCAAAACATATGCGCCAAGATGATCACAAAAGCTAAACTAACTGACCACGTGACCCCAATATTGTTAGACTTGCATTGGCTCCCTATAGGTAACCGAATAACATATAAAATCATACTAACCACCTTCAAACTCCTTAGCAACATCTCCCCTTCACACCTGTCCACCCTAATACACCCCCCATCAGAAACTAGAACGCGCAGACAAAACGCAACACATTCTCTCAACATAAAAACAACCTTCAGAAAAGCAAAAGCAACCACAAGCGTTAGGGCCTTCTCCTTCGCTGCCCCCACTCTCTGGAATGAACTCCCACTAACTCTTCGCTTGATAAAAGACCTTCACCAATTCAAAAAAGAACTCAAAACCTTCCTCTTCATTAACCACTTTGAAATCCCCCACCAACAGAGTACCTCCCCCCAACAAATACAGAAACACATCCACAGCACTCAAGACAGGACAAACGACTAACAAGAAAAACCTTACATTACCTACAGTACTTATCCTTCGCGGAAAGTCATACCTAAACTGTTGTATTACTTCTCCTGTAAATAGTTACTTGTAATTAATTCTGTTCTGTTATGTTCCTTGTAATATTACCTGTATATAGTTCCAATTTTGTTTCTGTTCCATGTAAACCGCCCTTGATCTCTGGAAGGGGCGGTATAGAAGAAATTGTTAAATAAATAAATAAATAAATAAAAAATCTTATCGCTTGGCTGCTGAAAGCTTAGTATTGCAAGATCTTAACCTTCCTCAGGAAGTAAAGCAGGTCCTGCTAGCTTCCAGGAAACCATGCACCATAAGAACCATAGAACATAAGATATGCCATACTGGGTCAGACCAAGGTCCATCAAGCCCAGTATCCTGTTTCCAACAGTGGCCAATCTAGATCATACGTACCTAGCAGTTTCCCCAAAAGACACAGGTTGCACAATGCTTATATTGGGTCAAGCATTGATATCCTGGGTCCCTTTTTAATAATGGTTTATGGACCTTTCCTCCAGGAACTTGTCCAAACCTTTTTTAAACCCAGCTACACTAACATCCTCTGGTAACAAATTCCAGAGTTTGATTACACGTTGAGTGAAAAAATATTTTCTCTTATTTGTCTTAAATAGTTTACCCTGTAGCTTCATTGCATGTCCCCTGGTCTTTCTATATTCTGATAATGTAAACTATCGATCTACGTTTACCCGTTCCACTCCATTCATTAATTTATAGACCTCTATCATATCTCCCCTCAGCCGTCTCTTTTCCAGGTTAAAGAGCCCTAGGAGTAGCCTTCCATCCTCTTTACCATTTTGGTGGCTCTTCTCTGTACTTGGTGTTCCCAAAAGGATCGTAATTTATTTTATTTATTTACATTCTCTTATATACCGCGCTATTCTGCATCAGTGTGGTTTACATTGAACAAACTGAAATTACATTGAACAGGGCATTATAACTTGGAGATAACTATTTTACAGGGAACATGGGCTATGGAGGGTTAAGTGGCTTGCCCAAGACCACAAGGAGCACCTGTGGGACTAGAAACCCCAGTCCTTCTGGCCCAAGGTTGCTGTCCTCTAGTGGGATTTGAACCCCTGACCTTCCGGCCTGAAGTACCTTGCCCCAACCACTAGGCCACTCCTCCTCCTCCAGACTGCATTTCATTTGCTTATGATAAGGCAGAACTATCCCTTGAAGGTCATGTCACTGCCCATAATGTTCGTGCCATGGCTGCCTCGACGGCAAGCCTACATTCTCTCGCCATTGACGAAATCTGCAAAGCAGCCACCTGGTCTTCGTTACATACCTTTGCTGCTCATTATTGTCTTGACAAGGACTCTTGCCGGGGTGACAGTTTTGGTCAGGCTGTACTCCAGCACCTCTTTTAGACTTAGGGCAACTCCTACCCTCTGTCCCGGAATGTTTCGATGCCACACATCCATGAATTATCCATGCTCTCTTGAGGCCTGCTCTGAGGCAACTGTACCGATTCTGGGGGCATTTCTCTGGCATCTGGGAGCTAGGGAATCCCATATGTGAAGACTATATTCCTGCTGGTTCCTGGAGATAGGGAAGTTACTCACCTGTAACAGGTGATCTTCAGGAACAGCAGGAATATAGTCTTCACAACCCACACTCCTCCCCCTTGGAGTTGTAGGGGTTCTATCTCTCTCTATTCTCTCCTTTTATCTCAGCTACAAACTCAGCTGAGGAGGGAGAGTCTCAAAAGCGGGAGGAAGCAGCGCAGGCGCAGTCGGATGCTCGCAAAAGCTTTCCTATTGGACGTTGGGGAGCTATCCTGCACGGGCTCCGTTGGTACTGATGTTGCCCATATGTGAAGACTCAATTCCTGCTGTTCCCCGAGATCACCTGTTACAGGTGAGTAACTACGCATTGAGAAGGTCAAGAAAAGGTGGAAGGAATATAGAGAGTTTTTATATGATAAAGATCAAGTGGACCAACAGCCGTTTCAACCTGTATCTTATGATCGGGAACCATTGGTGATGAAAGAAGAAGTTGAAGCAGCATTGAAAACCTTATCAAACAGCTAAGCACCAGGCATTGATAGCATTCCCATAGAAGTATTACAGCAATCTGATGCAGCTGTTACCGTACTTACAAGGCTCTGCCAAGAAATATGGAAGACAACATCATGGCCAACTGACTGGAAAAGATCTGTGTTTATACCAGTACTAAAGAAAGGTGATCCAACTGACTGTGGAAATTATCGCAGAATCGCTCTGATCCCACATGCCAGCAAGATTCTACTGAAGATTATCCAACAGAGACTACAACCATACCTGGAACAAGAACTACCTGAAGTGCAAGCAGGATTCAGGAAAGTACGAGGAACGAGAGACATCATTGCGGATGTGAGATGGATCCTTGAAAAGACTAAAGAATACCAAAAGGATATCTATTTATTTATTTATTTATTTAACAATTCTTATATACCGCGCTATTTTTCATCAGTGCGGTTTACATCGAAACAATAAACACTTGGACATATAACTAGTCCTACGTTTACAGAGAACAGGGATTTGAACAAGGGAGAACTGGGGGAACTCTATGAAAGTATGTTTGTTTGTACAGGGTGGTGTACACAATTGGACTGTCTAAGTACACCTGAGAAAGAGTTAAAGTTGTTCAGAACTTTGCTTAAAAATAAACTTCATATATTTGCTTACTAAGTAGGTGAAGAGGTACATGTCCTGTAAATAAAGAAAAGGGGCAGGCTGTCCTCTAGCCGTTCAGTCTCAGGGTTATTTATTAGATATCAAGCAGTCAGCAGTAAACAGTTATGTCTTGGAATACATGTATGTCTTCTCATACTGACCTACACTGATTAGAAGTTGGCCTATGATTTGATAAATACGTAATATCTGACGTGTCATAATAAAGTGAAATTATGCTGTATCATCCAAAAGAGCCTTATAAATAAAGCGAACCATGGCTAACATAGTAAACAAAGAGAACTTTTGTTCTATTTGTTTCTCTCCACAAAGCTTTGGTGTATTTATTTATATCTATATATAAGTGTGTGGTATTTTATTGCTGTCTTCTAGATTACCTTCTCATTGCTTTGAATGTAGTTTTCTGTGTCTCCAAGAGCCCTGCAGGTTGCTGGTGAGGGGGTGCTAAGAAAGCCCACACTATATACATTTGAGATTTAGCTACTGGTAATTAGCAGATTGGATTCATAACAAGGTTTTGCTGTCAGTTTAGCTTACATCGTGTTTGTACTCTGTTGGTAAAGAGAAATTAGAGAGCTGTGATATAGTATGGGATATAATTAGATTATATTTTATTGTAAATGTGGTTTCACTTGCCATATATGAGTGACTGTGGGGGGGAGGGGGGGGAGGAATCACCCGGCTGTGTAAAGTGCATGAGGAACAGGTGATGTTTGATGGCTTTTCTAAACTGCATGAGGTCTTTGATTGCTCTTATGTCAGCAGGTAGTTTGTTCCAACATCTGGGGGCATAGCTTGTAAATGCCCTGTTGATGGTTGATTTGTTAAGTTTTATAGATTCGTTTGGTATGACTAGAGTGTTTTCCGCAAAAGCTCTTCTGGCTCTGTTATTGGGGGTGTGAGTGATTAGATCAACAATTGAAGAGGGAGATGTCTTATTGAATGCTTTGACGGTAATGAGGAGGGCTTTGTATAAGATTCTACAGTTTATTGGGAGCCAATGAAGTTCCTTCAGTATGGGTGAGATGTCCTTCCTGGATGCTCCGCCGAGAACACGAGCCGCTGCATTCATGGCTAATTGTAGTGGATTGAGGGTATTCTTTGGTATTCTTTGTGCTTTATCGACTATAGCAAGGCTTTTGACTGTGTAAACCATGAGAAACTCTGGGCCACATTAAGAAGCAGGGGTATACCAGAACACCTGATTGTACTCTTGCACAATCTGTACATTGATCAAGAAGCAACAGTTTGAACGGAACAAGGAGAAACAGAATGGTTTAAAATAAGCAAAGGTGTAAGACAAGGCTGCATACTTTCCCCCTACCTGTTTAATTTATATGCAGAACAAATCATCAGAGAAGCAGAATTGTATGAAGACAACAGAGGTGTGAAGATTGGTGGAAGACTCATCAACAACCTTCACTATGCTGATGATACCACATTACTGGCTGAAAGTGAAGATGATCTGAAACATTTGCTTCTCACAATCAAAGAACATAGTCTCAAAATGGGCCTGCACCTTAATGTAAAGAAGACAAAGATCATGACAACTGGCATAATCAACAAGTTCATCGTTGAAGGAGAAGAAATTGAAATCGTGAACTTTAACCTACTTGGATCAACTATCAATAAAGAAGCAACAAGCAGTCAAGAAATCAGACGACGCATTGCTCTTCGCAGAATGGCTATGAAAGACCCAGATAAGATTCTCAAGAGCAGAAATGTCTCTCTCCATACAAAGATTCGACTTGTTTAAGCTATGGTATTTTCAATAACATCATATGGATGTGAAAGCTGGACAGTGAACAAGAGAGAGAGGAAGAAAATTGATGCCTTTGAATTATGGTGCTGGCGGCGAATACTGTGTATACCATGGACTGCCGGAAGAACAAACCAGTCGGTACTAGAGGAGATCAAACCTAAGCTTTCTTTAGAAGCTCAGATGACAAGACTTCGACTTTCATACTTTGGACACATCATGCGAAGAGAGAGATCATTAGAGAAAGACGACATGCTTGGCAACATAGAAGGTCAACGCAAAAGAGGAAGGCCAGCAATGAGATGGATCGATACAATAACAGCAGCTACGGGTACCAGTCTGTCAACAATGAGCCGCCTGACTGAAGACTGAACACAATTTAGGATAGCTATCCAGAGGGTCGCCATGAGTCGACTCCGACTCGACGGCACTTAACAACAACAGGAAAAATATTTTTTTCACTCAAGGTGTAATCAAACTCTGGAATTAATTACTGGAGAATGTAATAAAAGCTGTTAGTGTAGCTGGGTTTAAAAAAGGTTTGGACATGTTCCTGGAGGAAAAGTCCATAAACCATTATTAAAGTGGACCAGGGAAATCCACTTCTTACCCCGGGATAAACAACGTGGAATCTGTGTACCTTGTTAGGAACCTGATAGGTACTTGAGACCTAGATTGGCCACTGCTGGAAACAGGATACTGGGTTGGCGGACCTTGGTCTGTCCCAGTATTGCATATCTTATGTTCTTATCTACCTATGATTAGTCGTGGTTTTCTGAAGAAGCTTGCATAGTAGCATAGCATATGACGGCAGATAAAGACCAGCATGGTCCATCTAGTCTGCCCAGTAAGGTGGCAAGAGTAGGTGTGCCCGCTGCTCCATTCAGGTCAGCCCTCCCTATGCCTTTGTTTAGGGGTGTACCCAACACTCCGTGCAGGTCACCTCGACTTGTTAAGATATCAGAGACAGTTAAGTTTATTTTGATTTTATCTTGTTTCTATAAAGGGATCCATTGTATCTGTCCCATGCTATTTTGAATTTTGTCACTGTATTTGCCCCACCACTACCATGGGAGGGCATTCAAGCATCCACCACCCTTTCAGTGAAAAAGTATTTCCTGACATTGCCTTTCAGTTTACCCCCTTGCAGCTTTGTCTTCTCCAGGAACAAGCAGGAATGAGTCTTCACATATGGGTATCGTCGGTACCGACGGAGCCTGCGCGGAAATGCTCCCCAGCGTCCAAAAGGAAAGCTTTTGGGAGCATCCCACAGCGCCTGCGCGCTGCCCTCCCGCCTTTCCTAACCGCCTCTCTCCAGTTAAACTTAAATCCGGCCGGTCCTCAAAGAGTACATCTCCCTCCAAGTATCGAGATGCCTCCGGGCTTGCTCTTGAGGAATCCACACCGTCAAAATTACCCCGGCGGGAGGCTCCGGCTTCCAAAGCTTTATCTATGGGTTCACAGGTTGACATTGATGGCTCGGCCTCGACCAATCACCTGTTACAATGTTCTGGGGTACCGGCGGTCTCCACCGGTACCGACATCCAGACATTGGTGGCGTCGATGGATCAGAATATTCTGACCATACAGCGTGCCATCACTGCATTCATACAAGCTGCGACGCCTTCGGTACCGCAACAAACTCCGTTGTCGGTACCGATTCCGGTACCGGACCCGATACCGGTTCCGCTGCCGGTACCAATTGCATCGACGGCAGCGGTACACTGTTCTGTGATGCCCATCGGTACCGATCCGGTACCGAGTACTCCTGATGTCGATACCCCCCGGTACGCGTATCGGGCTCTTCGAGAGCATCCAGACAGGCGATACTTTGATTCCTCTGAAGACTCTGATGCATCAGAGGCCTCTATCGAAGCATCGGGGATCCTTCCTCAGGAACCCTCTTCTCCAAAAAGGAGAATGTCTCCTCCTGAAGACTTGTCTTTTCAAGACTTCATCAGGGAGGTGGCCAGGGGCCTTTCCATCTCAGTGGCCTCTGAAAAAGAGCCCAGAGCCAAGAAATTAGATATTTTACAATATCCTAAGGCTCCTAAAGAGGCAGCCACTTTACCAATATATGAGATTCTTTATGATCACATGTTGGGCGTATGGGAGACTCCTCTTACCACCTCCCCTCATTCTCGTAGGTTGGACACCATGTATCGTGTTCCTCCTTGTCCTGGTTTCCACAAGACTCAGCTTCCTCACCACTCCATTGTGGTGGAGTCTGCTATGAAAAAGATCAAGAGTGCTCCTCCAGGAAGAGAATGCAGAACCTTAGATGCCTTTGGCAGGAGAATTTTCCAAGCCAGTATGCTGGTAGCCAGAATCAACTCCTATAGTCTAGCTAGCTTCCCTTCATTGGTTACCAATACAAAGCAGAATAATATACAAAACAATAATAACCACATTCAAAGCCATAAATGACATGGCCCCGAAAACATTATGTAATCTTATAGACAAAGAACCACTTAAACCCACTCTTAGAAAAGGACAATCAAACAAACTAAAGATTCCAAAAGAATTCATAAAAACCCATAAATTAACAAATAACAGAGCCTTTTCCCATATAGCTCCAACCATCTGGAACTCGTTGCCAGAGGACTTACGTTCACTATCTGAGATAATAGAATTCAGAAAAAAAATTGAAAACGTATCTATTCAATAAACATTATAATACCATAGAAATCCCTCCACTCAACTTAGATAAAGGCTAAAAACGAACCTATCCACATCACGATTATACACCCTACGACAAAGGATAATATACAAAACTTAAATAAATAACACTCCATTACTATGCCTCGATTCTCCTACTTGTATATAGTTACATCTGGTATGTTCTGCCTAATGCAGTACAGACAGTACTCCTGTTTAAATTGTTACACACGCTGTTATAGTTGAAATATCCTGATTAGTTGCTGAATTCCTGACTTATGCATGTTAAGACTGATTAGTTGTTGAATTCCTGACTTATGTATGTTAAGATGTTCTATGTAATAAGTTATAATGTTAAATGTTCTATGTAAAACAAACGCTGCTTTGTTAACTGTTGTTAATTGTACACCGCAACTGATCGCTGGAAGATGCGGTATATAAATAAGTGTTAAATAAATAAAAATAGTCTCTATATGGGGATGTTTCTAAAGGAAGTTACAGATCATCTGCAAACTTTATCTCCTTTTATGTCAGAAGATAAAAGGGAAGAGTTTCTCACCTGGCTTAAACATGCACAGGATATTTCCAAGTTTTCCAACCGTGCAGCCTTTGACTCTTTTGAAAGGTGCCAGTAGAGCCTCGGCTATTGCAATAGGGGCACGAAGAGTAGCTTGGTTACAAGCCTCTGATTTGGAACCCTGGGTTCAGGATGGTCTAGGTAACCTTCCTTGTACAGGTGAAAACCTGTTTGGCAAAGATTGGCAAGCAAAGGCCAACCAGATGGATGCTGAAAATTCTGCTTTAGATAGACTTTCAAAGTCTACTTCAGCTCCTTTTAAAAAGAGGTTGTTCAAAAAAGGATTTTTCCCAAAGAAAGGGAAATATTCTTCTACTTATGGTCAGACCTCTTCTCAAGGTCGTTTTGCTACAAAGAGACAACAACCACCAAAACAGGCCAAGCCTCAGGCTGCGAGGACTGCTACGGCCCAACAGCCTCAGCCTCCTCAGGGCCTTTGACTTACCACTAGAGAACTTAGCCTTTCTGGCTCTAGAACATCCAGAGCTCTCACCATTCCAGGAAGGTTAGTTCATTTTGCTCCCAGATGGGAACAAATCACAGCAGAGCAATGGACCCTCTCCATCATAAGAGACGGGTACAAGCTTCATTTCTTAAACCTTCCTCCTCACACTATGGTGAAACAGTTCAATTCTCCAGCATCTCTCCTCAACCTTCTAGGTCAAGAGATTGCTACCCTTCTTGCCCAAGGGGCAATAGAAGAAGTACCCCTTCTTCAACAGGGCTCAGGGTTCTACTCCCCCTATTTTCTCATTCCAAAGAAAACAGGGGGCTACAGACCAATTTTAGATCTCAGAGAATTGAACAAGTTTCTATGCAAGGAGAAATTCAAGATGACTTCTCTCGGAATGCTCCTTCCATACCTACAGAGTCAGGACTGGCTTTGTTCTCTATATCTCAAGGATGCGTACACCCATGTCCTCATCCATCCAACACACAAGGTTCCTTCGGTTCCTTTACCAAGGAAAGCACTACCAATACAAATTGCTTCCTTTCGGTCTGGCCTCTGCACCAAGAGTGTTCACAAAATGCATGGCAGTAGTAGCCGCATTTTTACGCACTCTAGGGATATTCGTATTCCCATATCTGGACGACTGGCTCATTCGAGCTCCATCCCAGTCAGAGGCCCAGACTTCCCTGACCTGCACAAAGCGTGTTCTTCAGTATCTGGGACTGGTAATAAACATTCCAAAATCCCTTCTCACCCCTACTCAATCTCTAGAGTTCATAGGGGCCTTACTGGATACCAAAACTGCAAGGGCCTATCTTCCCCAGACGCGTTGCCTACGCTTGGTGCAGTTAGCCTCACAGATTCAGTTAAAATCCCATTTAACTGCTCGAGAGATGTTACAACTGTTAGGCCACATGGCATCCACCGTGCATGTGGTTCCTTATGCTCGCATTCACATGAGAGCAGTTCAATGGACTTTGTCCACCCAATGGACCCAGGCATCAGGGTGCCTGTCAGACAAGATAGCGACCGCCAGTCGCCTCTTTTGGTCCCTCCACTGGTGGAAGTCCACTCAAAATCTGTTGCTAGGGTCCCTCTTTAAACAGGTGTTACCCCAAGCAACCCTTACAACAGATGCCTCTCCAAAGGGTTGGGGAGCTCATCTACAAGATCTCTCCACCAAAGGCATCTTGTCTCCACAGGAGACAACTCTACATATCAACCTCTTAGAGCTCAGAGCAATTTTTCTAGCTCTCAGAGTCTTCCACACCCTGCTCAGCTACAAGACAGTCCTCATCCACACGGACAACCAAGTAGCCATGTTCTGTGTGAACAAGCAGGGGGGAACTGGCTCTCTGTCGCTTTGCAGCGAAGCTCTGAGATTGTGGGCCTTCGCCAGAGAGCATCAAATCCATCTCATGGCAGTGTATCTTCCAGGGGTTCAGAACTCTTGGGCAGACAGACTCAGTCGAGTTCTGCTTCCACACGAATGGTCCCTCCATGGGGACCAGATAGCTAGGATTTTTCGAATTTGGGGTACCCCAGACATAGACCTGTTTGCAAGTCCGTGGAATGCCAAACTTCCCCGGTTCTGTTCCAGGATTCCCTGTCAGGGAGTTCAGGCCAGGGATGCCTTCCTCCTTCACAGGGGGCAAGACTTCCTCTATGCCTTTCCACCCATTCCCCTAATTCCCAAGACACTGTTCAAGCTTCAGAGAGACAGGGGGTCTATGATCCTCATAGCACCTCGTTGGCCACGCCAAGCGTGGTACCCTCTACTTCTGCATCTCTCTCAAGCTCCCTCCCTGGACTTGGGGTCTGCTCCAGATCTCCTCTCCCAAGAGGAGGGAACCTTATGGCACCCAAATCCTCAGTCTCTTCATCTCAGGGCCTGGTTGCTGAAGGCCTAGACCTTCAAGATCTACACCTTTCTCAGCAAGTGAAGGATATCCTTCATGCTTCCAGAAAGCCTTCCACCAGACGTTCCTATGCTTTTAAATGGAAGAGGTTTACCATTTGGTGTGCAGAGAAGGGTCTTAACCCTCTTGCAATACCTCTGAATTCCTTACTAGAGTATTTACTGCATTTATCCCATGCAGGCCTTAAAACGAATTCAGTAAGAGTCCATTTGAGTGCTATTGCAGCATCCCTTAAGCCTGTCAATGGACATCCTATTTCCTCTCATCCTCTTATAGCAAGATTCATGAGAGGCCTTCTTTTGACTAAACCTCCCATTAGACCACCTCCAGTGGCATGGGACTTGAATCTGGTTCTTGGCCAGCTTATGAAGCCACCCTTTGAACCCTTAGCCACTACCTCCTTGAAATTCCTTTCCTGGAAGGTTATTTTTCTCATTGCAGTCACCTCAGCTCGCCGTATCAGTGAGTTGCAAGCCTTAGTGGCTAATCCTCCTTATACAAGGTTCCATCATGACAAGGTAGTCCTCAGAACTAATCCACACTTTATGCCTAAAGTGGTCTCACCTTTTCATCTGAACCAGGAGGTCTATTTGCCTGTCTTTTTTCCAGGACCTCATGCATCAAGTGCAGAGAGGAATCTTCATACCCTGGATTGTAAAAGAGCACTTGCTTTCTACTTATAAAGGACACAGCAACATAGAAAGTCCTCTCAACTTTTTGTTGCTTTTGATCCCTCTCATCTAGGTCTTCCAGTCTCTAAGAGAACTCTGTCAAATTGGATTGCTCAGTGTATCTCCTTCGCCTACCAGAGTAAGAACCTTTCTCTGGAGGGCCATGTCACCGCTCACAATGTGAGGGCCATAGCAGCCTCTATGGCTCATCTAAACTCTGTGTCCATCGACCAAATCTGTCGAGCGGCCACCTGGGTCTCGGTTCATGCCTTCACAGCCCATTACTGCTTGGACAAGGACTCCCGCCGGGATGCCTTGTTTGGTCAGGCTGTTCTCAAACACCTGTTCCATACCTAATCAACTCCTACCCTCCATCCCTGACTGGATGCCTGAGATTCATGGGTGAAGGTAGAGCCCTTTCCAGGGACTCACAACCTGGGTGATCTCACAGGCATCTCTAGCTTGAGAGTCCCCATATGTGAAGACTCATTCCTGCTTGTTCCTGGAGATAGCACAGTTACTTACCTGTAACAGGTGATCTCTGGGAACAGCAGGAATAAGTCTTCACAACCCACCCACCTCCCCTAGAAGTTGTATCTCTCTGTCTTTCCTTTCCTCTCTCTCTCTTTGTCTCAGCTTTAAAACTCGAACTGGAAGAGGCGGTTAGGAAAGGCGGGAAGGCAGCGCGCAGGCGCTGTCGGTTGCTCCCAAAAGCTTTCCTTTTGGACGCTGGGGAGCGTTCCCGCGCAGGCTCCGTCGGTACTGACGATATCCCTATGTGAAGACTTATTCCTGCTGTTCCCAGAGATCACCTGTGACAGGTAAGTAACTGTGCTTTATGCCCTCTAGTATTACAGCTTCCCTGTCTTTGAAAACGGTTTGTTTGTTCATGAATACTCCTTAAGTATTTAAAGGTCTGTATCGTATCTCCCCTGCCCTTCCTCTCCTCTAGAGTATACATATTTAGGTCTTGGAGTCTCTCTTCATATATCTTCTGACGCAGGCTCCAAATCAGTTTGGTTGCTTTCCTCTGAACCGTTTCCAGTCTTTTTATATCCTTTGCGAGATATGGTCTCCAAAACTGAACACAATATTCCAAGTGAGGCCTCACCAGCGACTTGTACAGTGGCATTAGTACCTCCTCCTTTCTGATGGTAATTCCTCTCTGTATGCAACCCAGTATCCTTCTGACTTTGGCCACTACCGTGTCACACTGTTTCGCCACTTTGATATCCTCAGAAACAATCACTCTTGAGTTTCTTCTCCTGCTCCGTGCACACTAACCTATTGCCCCCTATCTCATACAATTCCCTTGGATTTCTGCATCCCAAGCGCTTGACACTACACTTATTCACATTAAATCTTCCAGTTTTTGGAGATTTTTTCTCATGTTCCCCACTCCCTCAGGGGAGTCCACACTGTTGCAAATTTTCGTGTCATCTGTTAAAAGGTAGATCTTTCCATTTAGTCCTTCAACAATATCACTCACAAATACATTGAACAGTACTGGCTCCGGGACTGATCCCTGGGGCACACCACTAATACTTTCCTTTGATCCAGGTGAGTTCCATTTACCATCACCTTCTGTCTGTCAGTCAACCAATTTCTGATCCAGTTCACCAAGACAGAAAGCAGAGGGAAGGGCTAAATGGCCAATTTCCCCAATGGAGAAAGGTGAATGATGAAGTATCTTAAGGATCCGTGCTGGGTCCGCTGCTTTTTTAACATATTCATAAATGACCTGAAAATAGGAATAACGGTTGAGGTAATCAAATTTGCAGATGATAGAAAATTATTCAAAGTTGTTAAAACCCAAGAGGATTGTGAAAAATTACAAGAGGACCTTGATAAATTGGAAGACTGGACATTCAAATGGCAGATGAAATTTAATGTGGACATGTGCAAAGTTATGCACCTAGGAAAGAACAACCCAAACTATGGTTACACGATGCAAGATTCCACATTAGGAACCACCACCCAGGAAAAAGATTTAGGTGTCATCGTGGATAATATGTTGAAACCTTCCGCCCAATGTGCAGCAGTGGCCAATAAAGGAATGGAGAATAAAACAAAGGATATTATAAGGCCTCTGTATCGTTCCATGGTGCGACCACACTTTGAATATTGTGTGCAATTCCGGTCACCATATCTTAAAAAGGATATAGCGGAATTAGAAGAGGTACAGAGAAGAGCCACCAAAATGGTGATAGGAATAGAAGGATTTACCCCTATGAGGCTAAAAAGGTTAGGACTCTTCAACCTGGAAAACAGATGGCTGAAGGGAGATTTGATTGTGGCATATAAATTAATGAATGGAGTGGAACAGGTAAACGTAGATCGAAACACCATCGAAACATAGATCGAAACGCCATCAAAATATAGAAAGACCGTTCTCAGCAATTTTGAGTCATAGAAACATGACGACAGAAAAAGACCACATGGCCTATCTAATCTGTCCTTCCATATCAACCACTACAACATTAAGGACAATCAAAGACATTAAGGACCTCAGGAAGCAACTAAAAACTTTCCTGTTCTCTGAATACTTCAGAGATGACCTCCACAACCCACCCTAACGATTCCTACCCCTAAATAATTTCATACCCAATTATATCATATGTAAATAAGTTATGCTCCTAGCATGTCCTGCATGTACCCCTTCCAATGCGTTGTAATGTTCTCTGTAATGTTCTGTTGAAGTTGTAATGTGAAGCGCTTTGATACTATGGAAGGTGGTATAGAAAACTTGTTAAATAAAATAAATAAAAATACAACATTCCCCTTTTTTCCTTTAAAGATCCTCTGTGTTTGTCCCATGCTTCTTTGAATTCAGATGCTGTCCTCATCTCTACCACCTCCACTGGGAGACTATTCCACGGATCCACCACTCTTTCTGTAAAGAAATATTTCTGCATATCACTCCTGAATCTATCCCCTTTCACCCTCATCCCATGTCCTCTCATAGCAGAGCTTGTTTTCAATTGAAAGAGGCTCTCCTCCTGTGCATTTATGCGATGGAGGTATTTAAATGTCTCAATCATATCACCTCCATCCTGCCTTTCCTCTAAGGTGTAGATATTAAGATCCTTAAGTCTGTCCTCATATGCTTCATAATGAAAACCACTAACCATTTTAGTAGCCACCCTCTGTACGGACTCCAGCCTGTTTATATCCTTTTGAATGTGCATTCTCCACAATTGCACACAGTGCTCCAAATGAGGTCGCACCAAAGACTTATACAGAGGCACTATCACCTCCTTTCTTCTGCTGGCCATTCCTCTCCAGGATGTGAGCTTCTCTGCCTTGACCTTTATCCTCAACAGGGAAGATTGAAGAGAACACCACCTGCGCCCCTATCTGCTTCACCCTCTGTCCCAGAATCATGAAGTCACTTTTGATATGCTCAGAGGGATACCTGGCAGTATCATTTGTGCAAACATGGATTAGCAACATTGGGTAATAGTCAGTGAGCTTGATGAGTCTCGGCAAACTGTCCGTCACATCTTGGATTTTAGCACCTGGCAGACAGCATACTTCTCTGCACATCAAATCTGGTCAACAGATGGATGCCTCAGTACCCCTCAGAAGAGAGTCACCAACCACCACTGCCCTTCGCTTCCTTGTGGTCACTGATTCTGCAACTTTGGGGTGCTTGAGCTCTCGTTCTTCCCTCTCTAGGGATGCTTTCACCTCCTCCTCTTCCAGGGCTGCATAATGGTTCTTCAGTTCAAGGGCTGGAGAAGTTGGATTGGTGATTCTGCAGACCCTGGTGACTTGTGTCCAACCTTTGTCATTCTGTAGGCACCCATCCTCTCCTCGGCTGGAGAGCTTGGATGTTGTAAGAAGCATCTAATCAATGTACTTCTCACTCTCCTGAATGCTCCTCAGCCTCGTCACCTCCTCTCTGAGTTCCTCAACTTGTTTCCTGAGAGCTTCTGCCTGAAGGCATTCTGCACATGGAACTGGTCCTTCAACTGGCATTGGGACCTCTGTCTAGACAGATGCAGAAGCTGTAACGGGGGCAACAGCTTTGGCAATACGATTTTTCCCAGCCGTTCTTCAGTTGGTGGAGCTTAGGTATCTGTTAAAGAAAAAGAGAGACCTACCAAAGTATCAGCTGGTTTCCCAGCTGTCCTTTCAGAGAAAAAGCAGTTAAATCTCTTAAATATGTTCAAAATGTGCTGTTCAAAAGTGCTCTTCTCCCGAATATACCTGAAAAAAGTTTTATCGCCATGCTTTCGATCTCTAGACATCTTTTCTTCTGCCTTTGATTTTGCTTTCCTTATTTTTCTTTTTGTTTCTTTTAGCCTTATCCCGTATTCTTTTCTGTGTTTCTGAATTTTGTGAAAGCTGTGTTTTTTGCCTTTATTTGTGCAGCCACTCCTTTAGAAAACTAAATAGGTTTTGATTTCCTTTTGTTTTTATTTATTTTCCTTACATATGTATCTGTTGCCCCTTTTATTACCTCCTTTAGTTTAGTCCACTGCAATTCGACTTCCCTTATCTCCTCCCACCCTGTCAACTCCTCCTTCAGGCACTTGGCCATCTTCCTGAAGTCAGCGTTTTTGAAGTCTAGGACTTTAAGCTTGCTGTGAGGGGACTCTGCCTTGGCTTTTATCTCAGACCACACCATGTGATGATCGCTACTGCTCACATGGGCACCTACCCAGATGTTCGACACACTTCCTCCGTTGGTGAGTACTAAATCCAGCATCAAACCTTCCCTAGTCGGTTCCATCACCATTTGTTTAAGCAATGCATCTTGGAAGGCATCCACAATCTTTTTTTACTTCTTTCCAGATTTGCAGAAGGAGTACTCCAATCCACATTGGGTAGATTAAAGTCACCCAGTATGATCACTTCCCCCTTCATGGCTATCTTTGCAATATCAATAAGCAAGTCTTTATCCATTTCTTTGGTTTGAGTTGGAGGCCTGTAGACTATACCAGCACTGGATGATGGTGCCATCTCCTCTTTCCAACACAATCCACAGCGCCTTTTCTTTTCCCTACGTCCTCTGCATTTCAGCAGCTTTAGTATTGCTTTTGACATATAGGGCTACTCCTCCTTGGTATATACAGGTAAAATCCAGCTGCTTTTTCATGTTCCTAAGGATTGTATCTTGAAAGTAAATATGCTTATTAATAGTTTGACATAACAGAATGGATGGGGAGGAATACATTGGTTCTGAACCCCAAGAAAACAGATGATATGGGTAAGCAGGCATACTCCCGCTGTAGCTGAGGATCAGCTATTTCTGGATGAAGAACCATCCCCACTGTTATCTAAGGGAAGGAACCTGACGTTTTTGACACAAATGTATTATTTAAAAATCATATTCTTTCACAAATGTAGAGTTGTCCGACAATGAACGTTCTCTTACATTGTTCTATTTATTTAGTTGAACAATTTTTCTATACCACCCCTTCCAAAAGATCAGGGGTGGTCTACCTCGAACTAACAGTTACAGAGAACATATAACTATATGCATAGTAACTTTTAACATAAAACAATATAGTGGTTGAATAGGATACAACTATTTACATGATATTTATTGGACTATATACAAGGTGCTGAGTGCATTAACAAATACAGATTCATAGAAGCAATAGGTGGTTAGTGGTTCTGATAGGGGGTGGGTGTGTACTAGTCATTGGTGCAGGAGGTGTTAATATAGTACTTAGTGAAGAGCAGGGGTTTTAGTCCTTTTCGGAAGGATTGGAGGTCTTTAGTTGCTCTGAGGGAGTCTGGAAGGGAGTTCCATAGTGTGGGTGCTGTGTATGTGAATGCTCTGTTGCTGGTTATTTGGTCTTGCGGATGGATGATGTTACTACAAGGAGATTTTGGTTGTTTTTCCTTCTGCTCCTGGAATCAGCTTGGGTCTGCAACCGAGATAAGAACATAAGAACATAAGATATGCCATACTGGGTCAGACCAAGGTCCATCAAGCCCAGTATTCTGTTTCCAACAGTGGCCAATCTAGGTCATACGTACCTAGCAGTTTCCCCAAGGGACACAGGTTCCACAATGCTTGTACTGGTTCAAGCATTGATATCCTGGGTCCCTTCTTAATAATGGTTTATGGACCTTTCCTCCAGGAACTTGTCCAAACCTTTTTTAAACCCAGCTACACTAACAGCATTTACTACATCCTCCGGTAACAAATTCCAGAGTTTGATTACACGTTGAGTGAAAAAATATTTTCTTTTATTAGTCTTAAATAGTTTACCCTGTAGCTTCATTGCATGTCCCCTAGTCTTTCTATATTCTGATAAGGTAAACAATCGATCTACGTTTACCCGTTCCACTCCGTTCATTAATTTATAGACTTCTATCATATCTCCCCTCAGCCGTCTCTTTTCCAGGTTAAAGAGCCCCAACCTTTTTAGCCTTTCTTCATAGGAGTAGCCTTCCATCCCCTTTACCATTTTGGTGGCTCTTCTCTGAACCTTTTCTAAAATTGCTATATCCTTTTTAAGATATGGCGACCAGAATTGCACACAATATTCAAGGTGCGGTCTCACCATGGAACGATATAGAGGCATTATAATATCTTTTGTTTTATTTTCCATTCCTTTCCTTATCATACCTAGCATTCTATTTGCTCTCTTGGCCGCCGCTGCACACTGGGCCGAGGGTTTTAACATGGTATCCACAAGGACGCCTAAATCTTTTTCTTGGGTGGTGGTTCCTAATGTGGAACCTTGCATCGTGTAACCATAGTTTGGGTTGTTCTTCCCTAGGTGCATAACCTTGCACTTCTCCACATTAAATTTCATCTGCCATTTTGATGCCCAGTCTTCCAATTTATCAAGATCCTCTTGCAATTTTCCACAATCCTCCTGGGTTTTAACAACTTTAAATAGTTTTGTGTCATCAGCAAATTTGATAACCTCACTCGTTATTCCACTTTCCAGGTCATTTATGAATATGTCAAAAAGCAGCGGACCCAGCACAGATCCCTGGGGTACACCACTATTCACCTTTCTCCATTGGGAAAATTGGCCATTTAGCCCTACCCTCTGCTTTCTATCTTTTAACCAGTTTCTGATCCACAGTAGTACACTGCCTCCTATCCCATGACTCTTTAGTTTTGCCAAAAGTCTCTCATGAGGGACCTTGTCAAAGGCTTTCTGAAAGTCCAGATACACAATATCAACCGACTCACCTTTGTCCACCTGTTTATTCACTCCTTCAAAAAAACATAACAGATTAGTAAGACAAGATCTTCCTTGTCTAAAGCCATGTTGGCTGTCTCCCATTAGGTCATGACTATCTATATGCTGAGTAATTTTATTCTTTATGATGGTTTCTACCATTTTTCCCGGTACTGATGTCAGGCTCACCGGTCTGTAGTTTCCCTCGATCACGCCTCGAACCCTTTTTAAAAATTGGTGTTACATTGGCGATCCTCCAATCCTCAGGTATTAGAGATGATTTTAATGATAGTTCACAGATTACTGATAGCAGGTCTGCAATCTCAAATTTCAGTTCTTTCAACACCCTTGGATGTATACCATCCGGCCCAGGTGATTTGATACTCTTCAGTTTATCTAATAGTTGTAAGACATCTTCCCGATGTATCGATATTTCCTTCAATTCTTCCACACCTTTAAATACCACTTCAGTCGTGGGTAACATCCCTACATCTTCCTCAGTAAAGACCGAAGCAAAGAATTCATTCAGTCTCTCCGCTATCGCCTTGTCGCCTCTTAGTGCTCCTTTAACCCCTTTATCATCTAATGGACCAACTGACTCTCTCACGGGTTTTTTGCTACGAATGTACTTGAAAAGGTCTTTATTTCGCGTTTTTGCTTCCGCAGCAAGCTTCTTCTCAAATTCTCTCTTTGCCTGCCTTATCAATGCCTTGCATTTGACTTGCCAGTGCTTGTGCTGTTTCCAGGTTTCATCATTTGGCTCTTTTTTCCATTTCTTGAAAGATGCTTTTTTGGCAACAACAGCCTCTCTGACCTCAGCTTTAAACCATGCTGGCAATTTTTTGGACTTCCTTCCACTTTTCTTAAAGCGTGGAATACAGCTGGTCTGGGCTTCCAAGATAGTATTTTTCAACAACACCCAAGCTTGATGTACGTCTTTAACCTTTGCAACTGCTCCTTTTAGTTTTTTCTTAACTGTTTTCCTCATTCTATCATAGTCTCCCTTTCGAAAGTTAAAGGGTAGTACTGTGGATTTCCTTACTATCCCTCCTCCACTAATTAAATCAAAGGCGATCATGCTATGATCACTATTGCCAAGTGGCCCCAACACCCTTATCTCTTGCACTACATCTGGTGTTCCACTAAGGACTAGGTCTAATATTGCTTCCCCTCTGGTCGGTTCATGAACCAGCTGCTCCAAGAAGCAGTCATTTATTTCATCTAGGAACTTTATCTCCCTAGCATGTCCTGTTGTGACACTGACCCAGTCGATGCCGGGGTAATTGAAATCACCCATTATTATTACTGCACTGTAACTTTTGCTAGCTTCCTTGATTTCTTTGAGCATTTCATCATCCATTTGTTCATTCTGGCCAGGCGGACGATAGTACACCCCCACTGCCATCGCCTTCCCCTTTTTACATGGAATTTCAATCCATAGAGATTCTACAGCAAATTTTGTTTCTTGCAAAACTTTAATCCTTTCTGACTCAATGCCCTCTCTAACATAGAGCGCAACCCCTCCACCAATTTGATCAGCTCTATCATTTCGATATAGTTTGTACCCAGGTATCACAGTGTCCCACTGGTTGTCCTCCTTCCACCATGTCTCTGATATTCCAATCATATCTAACCTCTCGTTTAGTGCTATATATTCTAACTCTCCCATCTTGTTTTGTAGACTTCTAGCATTTGCATACAAGCATTTTAGAGACTGTATTTTATTCATATTAATTTGGCTATTGGTAGACATGGGTAATTTGGGATCTTTAAGTTCTGTCTGCTCCATACTCGAGGGCATTTGGGCTACTTTACTCTTTTTTGGAACCTCTCTGCTTTTTGTAGTATCCTTCAAGGATACATTCTTCTGAACCATGCGCTCTTGGGCGACTGTCGGCTTTCCCCTATTATCTAGTTTAAAAGCTGCTCTATCTCCTTTTTAAAGGTTAATGCCAGCAGCCTGGTTCCATCCCGGTTAAGGTGAAGCCCATCCCTTCAGAAGAGCCCCTCCTTTCCCCAGAATGTTCCCAACAAATCCGAACCCCTCATCTCTGCACCATTGTCTCATCCACGCATTGAGACTCCGGAGCTCTGCCTGCCTATTGGGTCCTGCGCGTGGAACGGGAAGCATTTCGGAGAACGCTACCCTGGAAGTTCTGGATTTCAACTTCCTACCTAAATCTATCTAGGTGTCACACTCGACTGCAACCTAAGAATGGAGAAACACCTGCGTAAAACAAACAAAGCCATCTTCTATAAACTTAGGGTGATACAACCTCTAAGGAAAATAATAGCACCAGGCGATTTCAGGTCAGTGGCTCAAGCACTAGTCATGCCGCACCTTGACTACTGTAATGCCATCCTACAAGGTCTACCCAAAAAATCACTGGGTATCCTTCAAATGGCCCAGAATGTCGCAGCTAGAATAATAATGGGAACAAGTGTAACTGACCACATCACCCCAATATTGATCGACCTTCATTGGCTTCCAGTTGCTGCTAGGGCGCAGTACAAGATGATAGTAACAACGTTCAAGCTGATCAACGACATAGCCCCCTCGTTCCTGTCCTCTCTTATCAACATACAACCAGCAAATAGAAATAGAAGAACTAACAACCTGGGCACCCTGCAGGTCCCTAACGCAATACGAACTGTGAAAACAAGTACAAGTCGCAGAGCCTTCTCTTTCGCTGCGCCCACTATATGGAATCAGCTCCCTGTTGAACTACGGCTAACCCAGGACATGAAAAGTTTCAGGAAAGAGTTAAAAACCCACCTATTTAAATGCTATTACAACCAGCCATAAGTCACAAAATCCAGGAAAACTTAACAAAGGAAACTGACAAATACGTACATTGTAAATCCGCCTTGTGTAACCATGTATAGCCAAGTAAAATGAGATTTCCTCAATCTGTAAATATGTATTATATAAATGTAAATATGTTTTACCCCCAAAACTTTAAACATGTGTGCCGTGACCCCCCAAGTCCTCTATGTATTTACTCCCCCACCCTGTCCTGATCGACTTCCCCAAAAGAAAAATCAAACCGCTACTGATCGCTGGAAGCAGCGGTATATAAATGTGTTCTAAATAAATAAATAAAATAAATAAAAAGCCTAAATTTAGCTTCCAGAACCTCCCTACCACATTTTCCTATGTCATTGGTACCAACATGTACCAAGACAGCAGACTCCTCCCCAGCACTATCTAAGACCTTATCTAGGTGGCGTGTGAGGTCCGCTACCTTCGCACCAGGCAGGCATGTTACCAGGCGATCCTCACGTCCACCAGCCACCCAGCTATCTACATGCCTAATGATCGAATCACCAACTATAACTGCTGTCCTAACCCTTCCCGCATGGGCACTTGGCCCTGGAGAAACCTCCTCGGTGCGAGAGGGGTTTACATCACCTGGAGGACAGGTCCTAGTTACAGGATCACTTCCTGCCACACCAGGGTGATGCTCTCCTGTCACGTGACCGCTCTCCTCCATGGCAACAGGGATGCTGCCAGACTGGAGGTGGGACTTCAGGACTATATCCCTGTAGGTCTCATCTATGTACCTCTCTGTCTGTCTTATGTTTTCCAAGTCTGCTACTCTAGCCTCTAGAGAACGGACTCGTTCCCTGAGAGCAGAGAGCTCCTTGCACCTAGTGCACACGTAAGACCTCTCACCAGCTGGGAGAAAATCATACATGTGACACTCAATGCAAAAGACTGGAAAGCCCACATCCCGCTGCTGGACTGCTGTCTGCATCTTAGTTTTAAGTTTGTGTTTAGATCTTTAAGTTCTATATGTACTAAAGGGTGCAATGGATATTTATACCACTAAAACTGTACCTAAGAAGTTTAATATACCTTGTTCACCTGAAGCTTAATTAATCTCAGGTCCTTGGTGTATGACTGATTTGGGTAATGAGCTTCACCTGAGAGCACCTCCTGTCTTTTAAGTTGTGCAAGTACCTATAAAGCTGTGATTTTCCCAGGGGAGGGTGGGTGTGGGGAGGGAGGGAGGGATATAACACTTATTAAAAAAGGGCTGCTACACAGTACCTTGTCCCGTGCTGCTGAGGAAAACTATATTCTGATTTGATTTAAATTATAGCTCTTTGCTGCTACTAGGCTCTAACCTATTATGAAATTTAAACTACAAGCTCTCTGCTGGATTCTAAATTTAACCAGAAAGCTCTCTTCTGTGTTTTAATTTGAAACTAAAAGTACTTTGCTGATGCTAGGCCCTGAGTGACTATGAAATTTAAACTACAGCTGTCTACTGGGTATGAAAGGTAACCAGAAAGTTCTCTTCTGTGTTTTTAAATTGAATCTTAAACTGTTGCTACTAGGCCCTGACTGATTTAACAAAAAAAATAGTGGGTTCACAGATTAATTAGCTTTAAAAGAAAAAAAATTCCTTTCAGAAAAATTCCCAGAAGTATATACTCACAATTTCAGATTTCTCTCCAGAAGTAACAGCCCCCCTTTCCAGTCCTTCAAGACAGGGTCACAGAGCTCTGGTTGAGCTATTTATGCTTGTGCTGATGATGTAAGCAGTGACCTACTTCCTGGGTAATTAACAGTCCTTGCTTGGATAGAAGGAGTCTTTCAAAATGGCCTTTTGAACTGCCAGCTGGTGTTAACACCTATTGAAAAAGCTTCACAGGTTGCTTGCCCACTAGGTAGAAGGCCTCTTTGTAAAGGTCTCTAGAAGACTTTATATGCTGCTCAAGGAGAATTGACCTTGTTTTGCCTCTTGTGCTAAGCTATATTCTGATTTGATTTAAATTATAGCTCTTTGCTGCTACTAGGCTCTAACCTATTATGAAATTTAAACTACAAGCTCTCTGCTGGATTCTAAATTTAACCAGAAAGCTCTCTTCTGTGTTTTAATTTGAAACTAAAAGTACTTTGCTGATGCTAGGCCCTGAGTGACTATGAAATTTAAACTACAGCTGTCTACTGGGTATGAAAGGTAACCAGAAAGTTCTCTTCTGTGTTTTTAAATTGAATCTTAAACTGTTGCTACTAGGCCCTGACTGATTTAACAAAAAAAATAGTGGGTTCACAGATTAATTAGCTTTAAAAGAAAAAAAAATTCCTTTCAGAAAAATTCCCAGAAGTATATACTCACAATTTCAGATTTCTCTCCAGAAGTAACAGCCCCCCTTTCCAGTCCTTCAAGAGATGCAACGAAGGAGGGAGAAATGTTATTGAGTAACTTGAAAGTTGTTACTAATGTTTTGTATTTTATCCTGCTTGGAATCGGGAGCCAATGGGGATTCTGTAAGAAAGGGGTGATATGATCTGTTAGGCGTGCTTTGGCTATGATTCTCTGGCAGTTGACATTTTGGGCTATTTGGATACTGTATAGGCTCTTTTTGGGTATCCCCTGTAACAAGCTGTTACAGTAGTCCAAGTGGGGTATGATTAATACTTGGACTACCGTTCTGAAATCATGAATGTCTAGGAGGGGTCTGAGGTGTTGAATGGTTCTTAGCTTGAAGACAGCTCTGGCTGCTTGTTTGATTTGGGATGACATATTGAGGAAACTATCTAATATGATTCCTAGGTATATAACTTCTTTCTGATTAAATTTGGAACCCAGCAGAGAGCTTGTAGTTTAAATTTAATAGTCACTCAGGGTCTAGTATCAGCAAAGTACTTTTAGTTTAAATTTAAAACACAGAAGAGAGCTTTCTGGTTAAATTTAGAACCCAGCAGAGAGCTTGTAGTTTAAATTTCATAATAAGTCAGAGCCTAGCAGCAGCAAAGAGCTGCAATTTAAATCAAATCAGAATATAACTTAGCATAAAAGGCAAAACAGGTTCAGTAGTCTTTGAGCAACAAATAAAATCTTCTAGAGACCTTTACAAAGAGGCCTTCTACCTAGGGGGCAAGAGACCTGTGAAACCTTTTCAGTAGGTGTTAACACCAGGTGGCAGGTCAAAAGGCCATTTTGAAAGACTCCTTCTATCCAAGCAAGGACTGTTAATCACCCAGGAAGTTGGTCACAGCTTACCTCAGCAGCGCAGGACAGGGTACTGTGTAGCAGACCTCTTATAATAAGTGTTATTTCCCTCCCTCCCTCCCCAACACCCACCTACCCCTGGCAGGAAGTGATCCTGTAACTAGGACCTGTCCTCCAGGTGATGTAAAACCCTCTCGCACCGAGGAAGTTTCTCCAGGGCCATGTGCCCATGAGGGAAAGGTTAGGACAGCCGTTATAGTTGGTGATTCGATCATTAGGCATGTAGATAGCTGGGTGGCTGGTGGACGTGACGATCGCTTGGTAACATGCCTGCCTGGTGCGAAGGTAGCGGACCTCATGCACCACTTAGATAAGGTCTTAGATAGTGCTGGGGAAGAGTCTGCTATCTTGGTACATGTCAGTACCAATGACATAGGAAAATGTGGTAGGGAGATTCTGTAGGCTAAATTTAGGCTTTTAGGTAGGAAGTTGAAATCCAGAACGTCCAGGATAGCGTTCCGAGAAATGCTTCCCGTTCCACGCGCAGGACCCAAAAGGCAGGCAGAGTTCCGGAGTCTCAATGCGTGGATGAGACAATGGTGCAGAGATGAGGGTTTTGGATTTGTTAGGAATTGGGGAACATTCTGGGGAAAGGAGGGGCTCTTCCGAAGGGATGGACTTCACCTTAACCGGGATGGAACCAGGCTGCTGGCATTAACCTTTAAAAAGGAGATAGCGCAGCTTTTAAACTAGATAATAGGGGAAAGCCAACAGTCGCCCAAGAGCGCATGGTTTGGAAGAATGTATCCTTGAAGGATACTACCAAAAGCAGAGAGGTTCCAAAAAAGAGTAAAGTAGCCCAAATGCCCTCAAGTATGGAGCAGACACAGCTTAAAGATCCCAAATTACCCATGTCTACCAATAGCCACATTAATATGAATAAAATACAGTCTCTAAAATGCTTGTATGCAAATGCTAGAAGTCTAAAAAATAAGATGGGAGAGTTAGAATATATAGCACTAAATGAGAGGTTAGATATGATTGGAATCTCAGAGACATGGTGGAAGGAGGACAACCAGTGGGACACTGTGATACCTGGGTACAAACTATATCGTACTGATAGAGTTGTTCAAATTGTTGGAGGGGTTGCGCTCTATGTTAGAGAGGGTATTGAGTCAGAAAGGATTCAAGTTTTGCAGGAAACAGAATTTGCTGTAGAATTTATTTATTTATTTTATTTATTTATCTATTTTCTTTTATACCGCCCCTTCCAAAGATCAAGGGCAGTTTACATGGAACAATTTAACATTCTTGTACACTTCTGTATACATTTACATTAAACAGTAGAATTCAACTATGTACAGGTGATAATGCAAACAACTGTCAAACTATTTACATTGGCTATTTACAGAGGCTATTTATAGTGTGTTACAGAGTTGGATAGTTATTGGGCATGTGTGGGTATTGGAATTAATTTCCCTTTTTTGGATTGAAATTCTATGTAAAAAGGGGAAGGAGATGGCAGTGGGGGTGTACTATCGACCGCCTGGCCAGAATGAACAAATGGATGATGAAATGCTCAAAGAAATCAAGGAAGCTAACAAAAGATCTCCAGGAACAAGCAGGAATGAGTCTTCACATATGGGTACGTCGGTACCGACGGAGCCTGCGCGGGAACGCTCCCCAGCGTCCAAAGAGAAGGCTTTTGGGAGCATCCCACGCGCATGCGCGCTGCCTTCCCGCCCATTCACTTCCCTCTCATCAGTTTTCCGCAAAACTGGCAGGACGTATTCCTGTCACCGCAGAAAATTCTTCTTTTTATTCTTAGTTTTTTGTGGTCGCGTCTGCCTTTCCTCGACGCCACGGGTACCGCCGGTGTCTTTCTTTTTTCTAAAGAATTTCTTCTTTTTCTTCAGAAATTTTCCTGTTTTAGTGTCTGACACTTTCTAGGCCACTGGGCCTCTATCTTTCCATCATGGAAAAGCCAGCCACTACCCTTAAGGCATGCTCAAAGTGTGGCAGTACAGATATGTTTTCAGACACCCATACTTGGTGTCTAAAATGTTTGGGTCCTGACCATTGCCCACTGCAGTGTCTTTCCTACTGGAGCTCAAACAGAAGAAGTCTTTAGAATCGAGCACAACTCGATACCCGGTTCACATCGCACTTGATGTCACCAGCTAGAATATCTCCACAGGATCAGATAACCAAACAAAAGTCTGTAAAGACTAGCCAGTCCTCGAGTGGTAGATCTCCTTCCCAGTATCAAGATGGCTCTGGCCTTGCCCTCGAGGACATATTGGCAATAAAGCCCCGGCGGGAGTCTTCGGGCTCCAAAACATTAACGGGGCTTCAGTTTGTTCTTGGGGTTCTTACCTCGATGAACATACCTGCGCCATGCTCGGTGGTTGTGGCCGCTTAGAGCGGTACTGACACCCCGGCATCGGCTATGGTGATGGATGAAACACTCCTCACCGATGATCGCAGTCTAGCACTCTCGGTTACTTCGGTACCGCTAGAGTTGCTGCAGACCGATCTTCCAGTATCGGTATCAGCTTCCGTACCGGTATCGCATTGTCATCGTTGTCGGTACCGTCCATGCTTACTTCGACAGACTCGCTTCCTTCGATGCCGAGCCTGGAATCGATCTCTAGCATGGATGATTCGGTACCGACTCGTCTCGGTACCCACCTCGGGCGGTACCGAAGACATTGCTTTAAGGAAAATCCGATGCTCCTCCACCCTTTCAGGTCTTCCGATCCCGATGACTGGGATGAATCCATCGGTACCAAGGCTGAATCTTCAACAAGTCTAGCCTTTACCCCTCATTTTAGAGGGTCCCCCTCAGTGGAGATTTCTTTTCAAGCTTTTCTGCTTGATATGGCAAAATTACTTGCCATTTCTATACCTGGTAAAGAATCCTTCCCAGGGGATTCAGAAATCCTGCAATCCCCCTGGATTCCAGAGGAGGTCATCATGCTTCCTTTGCATCAGATCTTACAAGATCTACTTTTCAGAATGTGGGGAAACTCCTTTAACGGTATCACCACATTCTAAGACACTTGACTCCATGTACAAAAGTACCACCTTCTCCAGGTTTTCAAAAGACTCAACTTCCTCATCATTCTATTGTTGTAGATTCAGCAGTGAGGCGTAGTAAGAGTTCAAAGAAGCACTCTTTTTATCCGCCAGGTCGTGAGTCTAGAACTTTAGATGCCTTTGGACGTCGATGCTTCCAGGCATCTATGCTTTCAGCAAGAATTATCTCATATATTTTCTGTATGGGATTATCTCTTGAAGAGGTCACAAAGAACTTAGTCTTTGAACCCTTTTCTTCAAGAACATAAAAGAGCAGACTTTTCCATATTAGTCAGTCATGCTCAAAATGTCTCTAAATTCCTTAATCGTGCTTCCCTGGACTGTTTTGAATCTATTAGCAGAACCTCTGCTGTAGCCATAGGAGCACGACGCATAGCCTGGCTCCAAGCTTCAGACTTGGACAGATGGGTACAAGAAAAGCTGGGAAACACTCCTTGTACTGGTGAAAATCTCTTTAACAAGGATGCTTTATTTCAAGCTAAGCAGTTAAACACTGATAGTGTTACTTTCAGAGGATTGTCAAAACTTTCCTCTACCCCAGCTACTAAAAAATCTCCTAACAAACTTTATTCCCCTAGGGGGAAAAAGTTTTATTCATCTTCTACCCATCATGCAGATTTATTTATTTATTTTACATCTCTTATATACCGCGCTATTCATTATCAGTGCAGTGTACAATAAAACAGAAACTTTATACCATGCAGAAGGCCCGCATGGTATTTACAATGAACAGGATATAGAACTTGGGGTTAACTGGGGAAACATATCTACAGTTTATTTACATTGAAGTCCGTGTTACGGGCTGATGTCTATTCAGGACTCAACTGATTGCATTGGCTGTCTCTTATCAGATGTTTTCTGTCTCTTTTCTTATCAGATGTTTCCAAAGAAGGGCAACATTATACCAGGCTAAGAAAACCAAAGTCTCAACAGGCTCAGCAAACTCAGCAGTCACAGGGTTTCTGATTTTTTTATTTCATTAAATCTTTTTTCCTGTTGAGTTTCAGAACCACTACTTCTTAACAATAGAAGCATTTGTAGTTCTTCTCATCCTTATTAAGAGGTCAGTAATGCACTGCCTCAATCCTCTACTTTAGGCATGAATCTCTTGCCAAGGGCAATCCATCCTTTCAGCTCTTAGAACTATTGAGGATAATCATGCCCCACAGGTAACAGTTTTCTCCTCTCCTTTTAATTTAAACAGAGGAGTTACAACTACATCTCCAGGAACAAGCAGGAATTTATTTATTTATTTATTTACAGTCTCTTCTATTCTCCAGGACCAAGCAGGAAGTCAGTCCTCACTTATGGGTGACGTCAGCGCCGACGGAGCCCTCGCGGAGCAATTTCCCCAGCTTTCGAAGAAAGCCTTTGGGATTTCAGCGCGCATGCGCGGTCCTCTTCCCGCCCAAGGATGCCATCTTGCTCAGTCTTCTTTATTCCGCGGAGCCCTACAGACGTAGTTTGTTACCACCACTGAAAAAGTTGATTAATTCTTTGTTGTTTTCTCAGTCGCGTGTCCTTTTCCTGCCCAGCCTCGATTTTTCCTTATCAAGTCCATTCACATTTCTTTCTTTTTTTGTTTTTGTTTTTGTTTTCAGTTTTTAACTGGCGTTCCCGCCACTTATTTTCCACCCCTGGCGGCTCGGTCTTTCGACCTCACGGGGGCCCTTTTTCCCCCGATGGCTGCCAGCGGGTTCAAAAAATGTGATCATTGTTCTAAATTAATGTCTCTTACAGACACGCATAATTTCTGCCTCCTTTGCCTCGGACCCAACCATGACTCTGGAAGCTGTGGTCCGTGTGGCAAGATGTCCTCCAAGTCGCTGAGGAGTCGGCAATCGCAAAAGGACAGAATCTTCTCTGACCCCGAGTCCGGTCCGTCCCGGACCTCGTCGGAGGCTTCGACGTCTCGTGACTCCGGCCACGAGCTCCGTTGGAGTTCCTCTGAGCAGGGGTCCCCTGGCCGGGAGCATCGTCGGCAGAGGAAACTCGCGCGGGCGTCGTCGGAGGACGCACCTGGTCCCTCGCGGGCCGGGTCGCATAGCCTCGCCAGCCGCCCTGAGTCCTCGGAGGCGGAGAGACCTTCTAAACTTCCTCGACGAGGTGGAGCCGCACGTGAGTACTATTGTCCTCCTGGACTCCCCTACGGAACCGTCATCGGGCCCGACGCCGTCGGGGCCCGAGTTGGTGGCTGCCGGGTCTTCTGGGCTTGACCTCAGATTGACATCCTTGGAGCGCAGTATCTCTGCCTTCTTGGACCAGCAGCGGGTTTGGATGACCGGCATCGCCAGTGCATCTGCCCAGACCACCGGGACGTCGACGCCAAAGTCGACCCCGGCGGCCGAGTCAATCCTCGAGTCGATGCATGCTCGAGTCGATCCTCGGTCGAGGTCTCCCTCGGCCTCCCGTTCGGGACCGAGGTCGTCGGCGTCGGGACGAACCCTCGCCCGCACGGAGCCCCTCGATTCCTCCACGGAGGCGTCGGACTGGGACACGGAAGGGGACGAGTCGCCCGGCTCTTTTCAGACCCGGTGCGTCCCCTCCGACTCGCCTGAATCGGAGCCTCGAAGGCGATCCCCTCTGGAGGATACGCGCTTCTCTGATTTTGTGTGGGATATGGCCAAGGCTTTGGCTTTCCCCGCGGATCCCGAGGAGGAGCCTCGCGCGAAAGAGCTCGAGGCACTCCAGTACGACTCTCCCCCGAAGGAGGCCTTTACTGTGCCGGTCCCTCCGATGCTGGAGCGGCTGCTCTTCCGCATGTGGGAAAGCCCGGCCTCAACACCGGTGTTAAGCAAGCGGGTCGATTCGATTTATCGAGTCCGCAAGAGCCCCGGGTTCCAGAAGGCGCAACTGCCACACCACTCCATGGTTGTGGAATCGGCAATGCATCGGCTTAAGAGTCAAAAGATGCACTCCTCGGTGCCCCCGGGTAAGGAGGCCCGTAACCTGGATGCCCTCCGTAGGAAGTGCTTCCAGGGTTCCATGCTTGCCTGCAGAGTCCAGACATACCAGCTGTATATGGGCATGTTCCTCCGAGACCTGGCGAAAGAGCTCGCCGGGTTCTCGGCTGGTCTCTCCGACGAACCTTTGCAGAGGTTCCTGGCCTTGTCCGATAGTATTCGAGAGTGCTCGAAGTTCCTTTCTCGGGCGGCCTACGACGGCTTCGAGGCGTCGGCCTGAGTAGCCGGAGCCGGCATCGGTGCCCGCCGACAGGCCTGGCTCCAGTCATCCGACCTCAAGCCGTGGGTACAGGACAAGTCAGTCGATGTCCCCTGCCGAGGTGACAACCTTTTCGGCAAGCCCATGTCCGATAAGGCTGCGGAACCCGAGTCCGAGACTCTCACTCGGACTCGACTATCCCAAAAGACCTCCGCTCCCATGCAGAAGAGGAAGGGTCCGGGGAAGAAGCCTTTTTACCCGAGGAAGGTGCTTGCCTATAAGCAATCCCACCTTCAATACCAAGTACCGGCGGCTTCCACTCAGTGCCCACAGACTAAGGGTCAGGGGAATGGCCACGCAGGGTGGGAATGGCCACGCAGGGTGGGAATTTTTGACTATGCCAGCATAGCCTCTCCCCCTCCGCGCCCGTCGCTCAGCACGGGGGGTAGGCTGATCCACTTCGCTCACAGGTGGTCAGCCATAACATCCGATTCCTGGGTGCTGCAGGTGGTTCAAAGGGGCTACCTCTTGCATTTTCACCAGGTGCCTCCCCCCTACTTTCCGGGGGAGCCTCCGAGGCCCCCTCTGCACAGAGACTTACTCCTTCAGGAGCTGCAGGGTCTACTGGAGGAGCAGGCTGTGGAACCAGTGCCCCAACCTCAGTGGGGTCAGGGGTTCTACTCCAGATACTTCCTGGTCCCAAAGAGGACGGGAGGCCTCAGACCCATTCTGGACTTGCGCAACCTCAACATGTTCCTGCAGCTGGAAAAGTTCAGGATGCTTACCCTTGGAATCTTGCTGCCCTACCTCTAGCAGGGAGATTGGCTATGCTCCTTGGATCTAAAGGATGCCTATACTCACATCCTGATTCATCCGGACCACCGACAATATCTCAGATTTGTAGTGGCCGGGAAACACTATCAGTACCGCGTGCTGCCCTTCGGCTTGTGCTCCGCCCCCAGGGTGTTCACAAAATGCCTGGCTGTGGTCGCGGCCTTCCTGAGGCTTCAGGGCCTGTTCGTTTTTCCTTACCTGGACGACTGGCTCGTACGGGCGCAGTCGGCCCCAGAGGTCGCTCAGGCCACGCAGCGTACGGTGGCTCTGCTTCAGCACTTGGGCTTCGTCATAAACGTCAGGAAGTCCACATTGCGCCCCTCTCAGGATCTTGAGTTCATAGGAGCTCGGCTCGACACTCTGCGAGCTCGTGCCTTCTTGCCTCGAGAGCGAGCCGACAGGCTCATGGCTTTGGCCGGCAGGTTCCTGCAGCTGCTCGGTCATATGGCCTCCACGGTCCATGTCACGCCGAACGCCCGACTGCATATGAGGCCTGTCCAGTGGTGTCTCCGCACTCAATGGCATCAGGCCACAGGAGGTCTGGTGGACCTTCTACAGATCTCCGACCGCCTGGTCTCCTCTCTGCAGTGGTGGCTCCACCTGCCCAACCTGGTACGGGGTATGCCCTTTCAGTCTCCCGCACCCTCCCAGGTGCTGACGACCGATGCCTCTCTCTTGGGATTGGGAGTGCATTGCCAGGGAGCGCGCACTCAAGGCCTTTGGACTCCTTGGGAGGCGGCTCAACAAATCAACTTCCTGGAGCTGCGGGCGATCCGCCTAGCTCTGCGGACCTTCTCTCACCTCACCTCTCGCCAGTCCGTACTGGTGCAGACGGACAATCAGGTGGCCATGTTCTACGTGAACAAACAGGGGGGCACGGGCTCCCTCCTGCTCTGTCAGGAGGCCCGGCGACTGTGCTCCTGGGCTGTCGACCACAACATCCTCCTCAAGGCTGTTTACCTGCCCGGGCAGGAGAATTGCCTGGCCGACAGGCTGAGCCGGGTCTTGCAGCCCCACGAGTGGAGGTTGAACCCCGGCGTTGCCCAGCAAATCTTCCGCCGGTGGGGCACCCCCACCGTGGACCTCTTTGCCAGTCCCCTGAACCGGCAGCTCCCCCGGTTCTGCTCTCGGCATCCGCATCCCCTCAGAGTGGCCCCGGATGCTTTCTTCATTTCGTGGTCCACAGGCCTACTGTATGCCTTTCCTCCCACGCCACTGGTGTCCTGGACGCTCTTCAAGGTTGCCCGGGACGGGGTCTACGTGATCCTGATAGCGCCCTGATGGCCGAGGCAACCCTGGTTTCCTCTGCTCCTGCAGTTAGCGGTGGACACCCCTCTCCCTCTGGGGTTTCAGCCCGATCTTCTGACCCAAGATCAGGGTACTCTTCTGCACCCCAACCTCCGGGCCCTTCACCTGATGGCCTGGCTGCTGAGAGGGTAGTCCTGGCCCCGCTCTCGCTCCCCCCGGAGGTGGAAGCTGTCGTCCTAGCGTCTCGGCGACCTTCTTCCCGGAAGTCTTACGCACTCAAATGGCGTCGCTTCTCCGCCTGGTGTTCTCAGTGTTCTGAGGACCCATTCGTCTGCTTAGTGTCGGTGGTACTGCAATACTTGCTGCACCTCTCCGATCTAGGCCTCAAGTCCAATTCTGTCAGAGTCCACCTCAGTGCTCTCTCTGCACATCATTCGCCGGTGGAGGGCCAGCCCCTTTCCTCGCATCCCTTGGTGGCGCGTTTCCTCAGGGGCCTGCTTCTGCTTAAGCCCCCGTTGCACCCTCTGGCTCCTGACTGGGACCTCAATGTGGTTTTACAAAGGCTTACTTGCCCGCCTTTCGAACCCATGGCTACCTGCCCTCCGCTTCCTCTCATGGAAAGCTCTCTTCTTGGTAGCCCTCACCTCCGCTAGGCGTGTTAGTGAACTACAGGCCCTAGTGTCGGAGCCCCCTTACACTAGGTTCTACAGGAATAGGATTGTCTTACAGACTCACCCTAAGTTTCTTCCTAAGGTGGTTTCCTCTTTCCACATCAATCAAGAGGTGGTTCTTCTGACCTTCTTTCCCAGGCCACATACCAGCAGAGCTGAGACTGTTCTGCATACCCTGGACTGTCGAAGAGCCTTGTCCTTCTACCTTGACCGTACGCGTGAGCATAGGAAAGCTGCCCAGCTTTTCGTTTCCTTTGACCCCAGTCGGTTGGGGTTATCTGTATCGAAGCGTACTCTGTCCATCTGGGTAGCTGACTGCATCGCCTGGGCGTATGGGGCAGCCGACCTCTCTTTGGAGAGTCGAGTCACGGCGCACCGTGTCCGGGCGAAGGCGGCGTCTGTCGCACACCTCCGCTCTGTTCCATTGGCAGACATCTGCTGGGCCGCTACTTAGTCTTCTAGCCAGACTTTTGCGGCTCATTACTGCCTGGAGAGGGAGTCCCGCAGGGATAGTGCTTTCGGACAGGCAGTCCTCCACAATCTCTTTGAGGTTTAGGCAACTCCTACCCGCCGGCCCCGATGTTGGCTACCGGCCAGATTCGTATTCAGAGAAGATTCCTTCCTTCTGTGCGGTTGAGCTGGAGGGAGCTCTCTTTTTCCAGCTTGAGGTCTCCGGTAGCCTTAAGCTAGGGAGTCCCATAAGTGAGGACTGACTTCCTGCTTGGTCCTGGAGAAAGAGTAGTTACTCACCTGTAACAGGTGTTCTCCAGGAGCAGCAGGAATCAGTCCTCACTACCCTCCCTCCTCCCCTGGAGTTGCAGTCATTCTTATGGTTGCTGTCTTCCGCTATGTCATTGGACTGAGCAAGATGGCATCCTTGGGCGGGAAGAGGACCGCGCATGCGCGCTGCAATCCCAAAGGCTTTCTTCGAAAGCAGGGGAAATTGCTCCGCGAGGGCTCCATCGGCGCCGACGTCACCCATAAGTGAGGACTGATTCCTGCTGCTCCTGGAGAACACCTGTTACAGGTGAGTAACTACTCTTACCGCGCTATTCAGCATCAGCGCGGTTTACAATGAACAAAGATTACACATTTCCCGGGGTACTTTGTGTTTACAGTGAACAGGTGTTAAAAACTTGGATAACTGGGGTAACTATTTACATTTACAACATGTTAGGATTCACTTCCTTGGTCTTAGTCATGGGTGTTTTGCGTGGTTTGTGAGGTTGGTGTCATAGTTGCGTTGTTTACAGGGTAATACTGGAGGAAGAGGTGGTGTTTCAAGGCCTTTCTAAACTGGAGTAGGTCTGGTATTGTTCGGATGTCGTGAGGGAGGCTATTCCAGCATCTAGGCGCACAGAATTTGAAAGCCCTGCCCGCTGTTGACTGGGTGCATTGTGTAATTGATCTTGGAACTACCAGGGTATTGAGTGCTACAGACCGTCTGGCTCTGTTGGAGGGTGTAGTCTGGATGAACTCTGTTAGTGATGAGGATGAGAGTCCGTTGATAGCCTTGAAGGTCAGAAGTAAGATTTTGTATGTGAGTCTACCTTGTATCGGGAGCCAGTGGAGGTGTTTTAGGATGGGTGAGACATGGTCTCTCCTGGACGCTCCATGTAGGACTCTTGCTGCGGCGTTCATTGCCAGTTGCAGTTGCAGGACTGAGGGAGACCATGCAAGACTGAGTTTGCGTAATCGAAGTGTGGTATGACCAGTGCCTGATAGATTGTCCTGAAATCGTCTGGCTCCAGCAGGGATCGTAGGTGTCTGAGGGATTGGATCTTACGGTAAACCGCCCTCACCATGTTTCCTATGTGCACCTTCATATCCAAGCGTTGGTCTAAGGTGATGCCAAGGTATCTGATGGTGGGTTTGGTCTGGAGGTCTGCTCCCTCTACTTTTAGGAAGGGCGGTGTGGAGAAGTCTCGATTCCTTGTAATGAATAGCAACTCAGTTATCTCCAGGAACAAGCAGGAATGAGTCTTCACATATGGGGTTCGTCGGCGCCAACGGAGCCCGCACGGGAATGCTCCCCAGCATCCAATCAGAAGGCTTTTGGGAGCATCCCCCGCGACTGTGCGGTAGCTTCCGGCCCTTCCCACTGCCTCTCCCCAGTTTTCATTTTTCCGCGGAGCCGACAGGACGTATCTCCTGTCACCGCAGAAACTTTTCTTCTTTTTCTTGTTTCCTGTGGTCACGGTTTCTTTTTTCCCGCTGACTCTGGCACCGCTGGTGCCTCCCTTTTTTCCTTATTTTTGTTTTCCTTTTTCCTTCGAGGAGCATCCTCCTCGTGTCATTCTGAGGCCTACCGGGCTTTCCATCATGGAGCCTTCTTCCCCTAAGAAGTGCCACCACTGTGGAGACGTTGTCTTCTTCGACTCCAACGCCTGGTGTCTCTCCTGTTTGGGCCCTGACCACTTCTCCCCCGGTTCCCCGGGCTTCAGCGTCGGGAGAAGACCCTCCCTGTTTCGAGTGTCCCTCGATGACGTCTTTCCCTCTGAGGTGCGGTCGTCGGCTTTCTCTCCTCGCCAGGATCAGGTAATCCAACAACAGTCTGTTAAGACTAACCGAGCCTTGAGGGGTGAGTCTCATGCGCTTCATGACGATGGCTCCGGCCTCCCCCTCCAGTCCCTTACACCCCGGAGGGCGTCTTCAGGCTCCAGAGCCTCCAAGGGGTTTTGGGTTGTTCCTGAGGTTCGCTCCTCACAGAACATTCTCGAGCCATGCCCGAGGGTGGCACCCGCTTCGAGCGGTGCAGATCCCTCGGCATCGGCGCCGGCGTCGAGTGTTCCACTCTTCGTCAGGGACTGTCAGCTGGTGTCCTCGGTGCCTTCGGGGCCGATCGACTCGACCCAGTCTGGCTCTACGGCATCCCGGCCCTGCGCGGGGGCGGTACCCGCTTTCGGCGGTGCCGATTCCCCAGCATCGGCGTCGGTGTCGAGTGTCCCACTCTTCACCGGGGATCGTCGGACCAACCTGACCCGGTATGGCGTGCCCACACCCCTGCCATGCGCAGAGGTGGTGACCGTTTCGAGCGGGACCAAGTCCTCAGCATCGGCGTCGGAGTCGGTGGCTCTACTCCCCGCCGGGGATCGGCACCGGGTGCCCTCGGTTCCGTCAGGGCCGATCGACTCGTCCCCGGCTTCCGCGGGGGCGGTACTGGCCTTGAGCGGCTCTGCACCTCCGGCGGCGGTCTCGGGGACGAGGGCCCCGTTCTTCGCCAGGGGTCGCCACCGGGCTCCACCTGCGGAGCCGATCGATCTATCCCGGTCGGGCGGGTCGGCAGCCCAACTTGCGCGGGGCCGGGGCCTCCCTCGGACGCCACCGACCTCCCGGCATCTACACGGGCGTCGAGTGCTCCACTCGTCCCTAGAGTTTGCCCGCAGGACCCGGGACCTTCGGTCGAGTCGACCCAAAGAAGCGCCGCGGCCGTGGAGCCGGGGCTGTGCTTCTTGCTCCCCGCCAGGGCTCGTCGGCAGGTTACCTGGGTACCCTCGAGGCCGCGTAGTACGCCCCGTAAGGGTTTCCCGCTCAATAAAACAGGCGCGGGAAGAACCCCGGCGTCTAGAAGTGCCTCTCCCGACATTGGAGCCGACTTCGGGTGTTTCCCTCTTCGCCGAGTTTCAGCCTGGGAAGCCCTCGTTGCCCTTGGCACTGATCGTCGCGACCCCGACTCGATTCTCGGGAGTGGCAGCACCGGCGCGGCCGCCGACACCGGGGCCCCCTACGGAGGCGTCGCTCGGTTCGATACCCAGCCTCGAATCGTTCTCCAGTCTGGAAAGCGTGGCTCCGACGCATTTCAGGTCCGACCCCGGTCTCTCCCGACGGCGCAGTGCTGCGCTCGCCTGCTCTCCAGCTGCCTCGGCACCACTCCAGCCGCCCTTGCGGATTGCCCCGGAGTCGGGGCCGAGTCCGAGTCCCGCGGGCCCGTCGGGGACGTCGCTCCCTTCGATGCCCCACTTGGAATCAATCCCGGGCTCCGACGATGCAGTATCAACTGCCTCGAATTGGGACTGTCAGTACCCTCCTCTGTTTAGAGCGATTCCTCCCGTGCACCAGCACGGTGGGTCCCCTGGTGTTCAAGCGGGCCCCTCCACCTCGGCCTCCCCCGGAATAGCCCCTCTCGGAGAGCCGTCTTTTCAGGACTTCCTCCTTGACATGGCGGACTTGCTCGCCATTCCTATCCCGGGCCCTTCGCTAAGTCCGGGTCCTGCTGAACAGGCAGCCATAATGCTTCCTCTACATCCCTCCCTGCGGGATCTCCTGCTCGGGATTTGGCGCTCGCCCTTACAGGTACCGGCGCCGCCTACAGCCATGCAAGCCCTGTATCGGGTGCCCCCTCTCCGGGTTTCCAGACGCACCAGCTTCCCCATCATTCCATTGTGGTGGAATCGGCCCTGAGGAAGGACGGAAGCAAGAAGTAGCACTCTTCCCGCCCCCCGAATCGTGCGTCTAAAGCTCTGAACAACTTTGGGCACGGCGAACCTTCCAGACGTCCATGTTGGCTTCCAGGATTCTCTCATATATTTTCTATATGAGCCTGGCGCTTCGGGAGGTCACCGAGAGGTTATCTCTTTTGTCTCCCTTTGTGTCGGCCCCTCGGGCCCCTGACTATTCCTTGCTTCTTTACCATTACAGGAATATCTCTTGGTTTCTTTCTCGTGCTGCCGTGGACTCTTTTGAGTCAGTTAGCAGGTCCTCTGCTGTCGCCATAGGGGCGCGTCGTACAGCCTGGTTGCAGGCTTCCGACTTGTGCAGCTGGGCACAGCATAATCTGGGTAATTCCCCGTGCACCGGGGAGAAACCTCTTCAATGGCGAGGCTTTGCGTCAGGTTGCTCAGTGCTCCGCCGACCTGTTTGGCGCTGGCCGCCCGCGGCCCTCCCCCTCTCCCGGGGGTAGGAAATGTCCTTCCCGACCCTCCTTTCCGAAGAAGAGGAAGTTTCATCCCTCTGCCCACCTGCCGGGTGCGCCCATGCCAGGGACATCTCACACCGGTCGGCGGTGCCAGGGCTCGCGCCAGGCTGCCCATGCCAAGCAGCCTTAGGCTCCGGTATGCGGCAGTTTGCGCTTAACTCCTCTTACCAGAAGTTACTGTCCAGTTCTACACTGGGGTTCTTTTCAGTATAACAAGTGGTTCGGCTGCTTGATTGGAGGTATGGAGCCCCCTCCCTCGGGGGGGGGGGACCCTTCCCACATTAGGTTAGCCTGGCTCCTCAGGGCCATGCTAGTCTTCTTCGGACTTACCCTCGAATTCCCCTCTGCCTGGTTCCCCCGGATTGAGGGGATCGCGCACCGAATTTCCTTCTCCTAGTGTAGGTCTTGGCCGCTACTCTCCGAGCATGGCCCGAACTAATCCTCGACAGGGCCGGACCACCCCCGCCCTCTGGTCTGTGTCCGCTCTCGCAGAGAAACCCCTGGGTCTGTCAGGTTACGGTGGACAGGAGTTCCACTGACCCATGTCGATCCCCGGCTCTGCTCCCTGCACTCCTCAGAGCGGCGGAGGGCATTGGCCCTACCCCCGAGGGTTTTTTTTATATATGCTGGAGATGACCCCCACGGTCACACCGTGGCTATAGGGGTTTTCTATCCTCCTGCCTTCCCTGTGGTACGGAGGACACGTTTTTTCTGCGTGGCTGTCAGGTGGACGCCTCAGGAGCCTACGTGCTCCTGATGTGCTCCTCCCCAACTGATCTGGCGGTCACGCAACCATACTACTACTCTCGCCGATCTGCCCTGCACCACGCACATCGGTTCATCACTTGGATGGCCCTTCCCCCCGCCACCTTCCAAGTGGGCGCCCTCCTGTGGAGCAAGGGCCGGTCCGAGTTGGCAGTATCGTTCTCACGTGTGCATGTCCCCTGCATACCGGTTTAGTAACCTGGGTGGGGGTTCCTGGACCCATCTATAGCCCGATATACATCTATACCTGTTATTGGATGTATATCGGTGCAGGTGGGCGCTTTTGAGAAATGTTATATATATAAATGTTATAGCGCCCTGTGTCTTACCGACTATCTCCCAATTGTCGGTACTGACGTTTTGTTATTTCTTACGGGGTCCGGCCGGTCTGCTTACCTGTGTTCTCCGGCTCGGGTGCTCGGACCGGTTATGTTTAAACTTGCTGTGAAGTCAACAGCCCCTTGGTTTACACCTCCTTGTCTGGAGGTTTTCGAATCCAATGTCTTCCTATCCCTTGCCGGCTAGGGTGGACAGTGTGCCCCTCGGTATCCCGGGGTACACTCCTGTTCTTCTCCGGGCTGGGTTCTCCCAGATCGGTCAGGCTTCTGCTTAGTCCTCCGGATGGGGACTCTGCTCCTTCTGGAGTTCTCAGCTTCTCTTAGAGCTCCTCGTGAAGACCTGCCGTCCTTCCGGTGCCGGTTGACACCTGCGTCTCCAGCCCGCCCGGACTGGGAACTTCGCCCTCTCTGTGGTGAAGTTCCCTTGAAGACTTCGCTACTGCATCTACAGTACCCGTCGCAGCTCTGCCTTCTACAATCCAGTAGGTAAGCTCTAGATTGTGCTAGATCATTAACGGTTTAATGATGTTTGACGTGGTCTGAAGACTCCACCTGTAGTCTTCGGTTGCTGTGCTTTGGCAACTCTTCTCAACTCCTACCCTCCATCCCTCAGGGGATGCCGGGGATCCAGGTTGGGCGATGCTGCCCCGTCCAGGGGCGCGCATTCTGGGATCTCCCCTGGCACTCTCAGCTAGGGAGTCCCCATATGTGAAGACTCATTCCTGCTTGTTCCTGGAGATAGCACAGTTACTTACCTGTAACAGGTGATCTCCGGAACAGCAGGAATTAGTCTTCACAACCCACCCACCTCCCCTAGGAGTTGTAATTTCTCTCTCTCTTCCTTCCTCTCCTCTCCTTCTGTCTCAGCTATGAAATGCAACTGGGGAGAGGCAGTGGGAAGGGTGGGAAGCTACCGCGCAGGCGCGGGGGATGCTCCCAAAAGCCTTCTGATTGGATGCTGGGGAGCATTCCTGTGCGGGCTCCGTCGGCGCCGACGAACCCCATATGTGAAGACTAATTCCTGCTGTTCTGGAGATCATCTGTTACAGGTAAGTAACTGTGCTTTCTTGTGTTGTATCCTGAGGTTCTGGGTTTGCAGCCAAATGGATACTGCATTAATGCAGTTTGTTAGTGGGGAGAGGTCAGGGTTCTCTGTTGAAAAAGGCGTGTAGAGCAGGACGTCATCTGCGTATATCAGGCAGTTGACACTGAAGGACCGGATGAGGTTGCAGATGGGTTGCATGTATATATTAAACATCAGAGCGGAAAGAGAAGATCCCTGTGGGACACCTTGCTTTTGGTGGAACGGATCTGATGATGTGTCACTGGATCGTACCTGCTGCCATCTATCAGAAAGGTAGGACTTGCACCATTCAAGCGCTTTGTCGGTGATTCCCTTCTCCTTGAGGTGTACCAGGAGATGCTCGTGGCTCACGGAGTCGAATGCCGCTGCGATGTCCAGGAAGACCAGGACGAATCCTTGGCGAACGTTGTCAGTGCCTGCTATTATGTTGTTTAAGAGTGTGGTAAGAAGTGTTTCAACTCCATGGGCTTCTCTAAAGCCGTGTTGGCATGGGTCAAGTGGTGCGGAGGTTTCTATGTGATCTTGTATTTGCATTTGTACTTCCTTTTCCATTATTTTTGCCAGCAATGGTATGCTAGATATCGGTCTGTATGATTCTGGCTTATGGGGGTCGAGTTTATTGTTTTTTAGTAGAGGTCTTATGGATGTGCGCTTGAGGGATGGTGGGAATGCTCCTGTTGTGAATGATTGTTCCATGAGTCTGGTTATAAAGGGACTGAGGTTGGTCCGTAGATCTTTGATCCAGAATGCAGGGCATGGGTCAGTTTGAGCAGTGGTCGTATTACATAAGAACATAAGATATGCCATACTGGGTCAGACCAAGGTCCATCAAGCCCAGTATTCTGTTTCCAACAGTGGTCAATCTAGGTCATATGTACCTAGCAGTTTCCCCAAGGGACACAGGTTCCACAATGCTTGTATTGGTTCAAGCATTGATATCCTGGGTCCCTTCTTAATAATGGCTTATGGACCTTTCCTCCAGGAACTTGTCCAAACCTTTTTTAAACCCAGCTACACTAACAGCCTTTACTACATCCTCCGGTAACAAATTCCAGAGTTTGATTACACGTTGAGTGAAAAAATATTTTCTCTTATTAGTCTTAAATAGTTTACCCTGTAGCTTCATTGCATGTCCCCTAGTCTTTCTATATTCTGATAAGGTAAACAATCGATCTACGTTTACCCGTTCCACTCCGCTCATTAATTTATAGACTTCTATCATATCTCCCCTCAGCCGTCTCTTTTCCAGGTTAAAGAGCCCTAACCTTTTTAGCCTTTCTTCATAGGAGTATCCTTCCATCCCCTTTACCATTTTGGTGGCTCTTCTCTGAACCTTTTCTAATAACTCTATATCCTTTTTAAGATACGGCGACCAGAATTGCACACAATATTCAAGGTGCGGTCTCACCATGGAACGATATAGAGGCATTATAATATCCTTTGTTTTATTTTCCATTCCTTTCCTTATCATACCTAGCATTCTATTTGCTCTCTTGGCCGCCGCTGCACACTGGGCCGAGGGTTTTAACATGGTATCCACAATGACGCCTAAATCTTTTTCCTGGGTCGTGGTTCCTAATGTGGAACCTTGCATCATGTAACCATAGTTTGGGTTGTTCTTCCCTAGGTGCATAACCTTGCACTTGTCCACATTAAATTTCATCTGCCATTTTGATGCCCAGTCTTCCAATTTATCAAGATCCTCTTGCAATTTTCCACAATCCTCTGGGGTTTTAACAACTTTAAATAGTTTTGTGTCATCTGCAAATTTGATAACCTCACTCGTTATTTCACTTTCCAGGTCATTTATGAATATGTCAAAAAGCAGCGGACCCAGCACAGATCCCTGGGGTACACCACTATTCACCTTTCTCCATTGGGAAAATTGGCCATTTAGCCCTACCCTCTGCTTTCTATCTTTTAACCAGTTCCTGATCCACAATAGTACACTGCCTCCTATCCCATGACTCTTTAGTTTTGCCAAAAGTCTCTCATGAGGGACCTTGTCAAAGGCTTTCTGAAAGTCCAGATACACAATATCAACCGACTCACCTTTGTCCATCTGATTATTCACTCCTTCAAAAAAACATAACAGATTAGTAAGACAAGATCTTCCTTGTCTAAAGCCATGTTGGCTGTCTCTCATTAGTTCATGACTATCTACATGCTGAGTAATTTTATTCTTTATGATGGTTTCTATCATTTTTCCCGGTATTGACATCAGGCTCACCGGTCTGTAGTTTCCCGGATCACCCCTGGAACCCTTTTTAAAAATTGGTGTTACATTGGCGATCCTCCAATCTTCAGGTATTAGAGATGATTTTAATGATAGTTCACAGATTACTAATAGCAGGTCTGCAATCTCATATTTCAGTTCTTTCAATACCCTTGGATGTATACCATCCGGCCCAGGTGATTTGCTACTCTTCAGCTTATCTAATAGTTGTAATACATCTTCTCGATGTATCGATATTTCCTTCAATTCTTCTGCACCTTTAAATACTACTTCAGTCATGGGTAACATCCCTACATCTTCCTCAGTAAAGACCGAAGCAAAGAATTCATTCAGTCTCTCTGCTATAGCCTTGTCCCCTCTTACTGCCCCTTTTACCCCTCTATCATCTAATGGTCCAATTGACTCTCTCACAGGCCTTTTGCTACGAATGTACTTGAAAAAGTCTTTATTTTGTGTTTTTGCTTCCGTAGCAAGTTTCTTCTCAAATTCCCGCTTTGCCTGCCTTATCAATGCTTTGCATTTAACTTGCCAGTGCTTGTGTTGTTTCCAGTTTTCATCATTTGGCTCTTTTTTCCATGTCCTGAAGGTTGCTCTTTTGGCAGCAACAGCCTCTCTGACCTCACCTTTAAACCATGCTGGCAGTTTTTTGGACTTTCTTCCACTTTTCTTAATGCGTGGAATACAGCTGGTCTGGGCTTCGAGGATAGTATTTTTAAATAACACCCAAGCTTGCTGTAAGTCTTTAACCTTTGGAACCGCTCCTTTTAGTTTTTTCCGAACTATATTCCTCATTCTATCATAGTCTCCCTTTTGAAAGTTAAAAGGTAGTACTGTGGATTCCTTTACTATCTGTCCTCCACTGATTAAATCAAACATGATCATACTATGATCACTATTGCCAAGTGGTCCCAACACCCTTATTTCTTGCACCAGATCTGGCGTTCCACTAAGGACTAGGTCCAGTATGGCTTCCCCTCTGGTTGGTTCATGAATCAGCTGCTCCAAGAAGCAGTCATTTATTTCATCTAGAAACTTTATCTCTTTAGCTTGTCCTGCTGTGAGACTGTCCCAGTCGATACCGGGGTAATTGAAATCACCCATTATTACTACTCTGTTGTGGCTTTTGTTAGCTTCCTTGATTTCTTTGAGCATTTCATCATCCATTTGTTCATTCTGGCCAGGCGGTCGATAGTATACTCCCACTGCCATCACCTTCCCCTTCATAAATGGAATTTCAATCCATAGAGATTCTACAGCAAATTGTGTTCCCTGCAAAACTTTAATCCTTTCTGACTCAATGCCCTCTTTAACATAGAGCGCAACCCCTCCACCAATTTGTTCAGCTCTATCATTACGATATAGTTTGTATCCAGGTATCACAGTGTCCCACTGGTTATTCTCCTTCCACCATGTCTCTGAGAGTGCAATCATATCTAACCTCTCATTTAGTGCTATATATTCTAATTCTCCCATCTTATTGTTTAGACTTCTAGCATTGGCATACAAGCATTTTAGTGACTGTATATTATTAATTTTATTACTATTAATCTGGCTATTGGTAGGCATGAGTAATTGGGAATCTTTATGCTCTGTCTGCTCCTTACTCAAGGGCATTTGGGCTACTATACTCCCTTTTGGAACCTCACTGTTTTTGGTAGTATCCTTCAAGGATACCTTTGTCCGAACCATGCGCTCCTGGGTGACTGTCGGCTTTCCCCTATTTTCTAGTTTAAAAGCTTCTCTATCTCTTTTTTAAAGGTTAATGCCAGCAGTCTGGTCCCATCCTGATTAAGGTGAAGCCCATCCCTTCGGAAGAGCCCCCCCTTTCCCCAGAATGTTCCCCAGTTCCTAACAAATCCAAAACCCTCATCCTTGCACCATTGTCTCATCCACGCATTGAGACTCCGGAGCTCTGCCTGTCTTTTGGGTCCTGCACGTGGAACAGGAAGCATTTCGGAGAACGCTATCCTGGAAGTTCTGGATTTCAACTTCCTACCTAAAAGCTTAAATTTAGCCTCCAGAACTTCCCTACCACATTTTCCTATGTCATTGGTACCAACATGTACCAAGACAGCAGACTCCCCCCCAGCACTATCTATGATCCTATCTAGGCGGTGCGTGAGATCTGCTACCTTCGCACCAGGCAGGCATGTTACCAGGCGATCCTCACGTCCACCAGCCACCCAGCTATCTACATTCCTAATGATTGAATCACCAACTATAACAGCTGTCCTGACCCTCCCCTCATGGGGACATGGCCCTGGAGCAACGTCCTCGGTGCGAGAGGCTTTTACATCACCTGGAGGACAGGTCCTAGTTACAGGATCACTTCCTGCCACACCAGGGTGATGCTCTCCTGTCACGCGACCTCTCTCCTCCATGGCAACAGGGATGCTGCCAGACTGGAGGTGGGACTTCAGGACTATATCCCTGTAGGTCTCGTCCATGTACTTCTCTGTCTTTCTTATGTCTTCCAGGTCTGCTACTCTAGCCTCTAGAGAACGGACTCGTTCCCTGAGAGCAAAGAGCTCCCTGCACTTAGTGCATATGTAGGACCTCTCACCAACTGGGAGAAAATCATACATGTGACACTCAATGCAAAAGACTGGAGAACCCCCATCTCGTTGCTGGACCTCTGTCTGCATCTTAGTTTAAAGCCTGTGTTTAGGTCTTTTAAATTCGCTATATAATAAGGTTTGGTGTAGATGCTTATACTAATAAAAGTGTATCTAATACCCCTAATACACCCTGTGTACCTGAAGCTTAATTAATCTCAGGTCCTCTGTGTATGACTGATTTGGATTAAGAGCTGCACCTGAGAGCAGCCCCTTTCCTCTAAGATGTGCAAGTACCTATAAAACTACAATTACCCCAGGGGTGGGTGGGTGCTGGGGAGGGAGGGAGGGAGATAAGTCCTATTAAAGAGGGCAGTTACAAGGTACCCTGTCAACCCTCAGCAGGGGGATGGGGGTACCACACAAAGCCCAGTTAGTTGAGAGAGGCAAGGTAAGTACAGCTGAGAAGGCTGAACTAGCACACCACTAAGACAAACAATAAATAATTAAACAAACAGTTAGACAAACAGTAAATAATTAAATAAACAGCTAGAACTCACAGTAAGATGTCCCAGGAGGCAAATATCCCCTCACTAGCAGAGCTCTGTAAAAGTACAGCCCTTCTCTGGTCAGAGAAAAGCAAACTAAAACAGACTATGCACACGTGGAGAAAACAGGAAGAAGGCTACACAATACCTCAGGGGGAGGGGGAGGATTCAATCAGGCAGGCAAGGACAGGAAAAAAGTTTAACAAACAGCAGGTTCTGGGGAGAGAGATTTAGTGTATGACTGATTTGGTGTATGACTGATTTAGTGTATGACTGACTTAGTGTATGACTGATTTGGGTAATGAGCTTCACCTGAGAGCACCTCCTGTCTTTTAAGATGTGTAAGTACCTATAAAGCTACGATTATCCCAGGGGTGGGAGGGAATTAACACTTATTAAAAGAGGGCTGCTACACAGTACCCTGTCTTGTGCTGCTGAGGTAAGCTATATTCTGATTTGATTTAAATTGTAGCTCTTAGCTGCTGCTAGGCTCTAACTTCTTATGAAATTTAAAGTACAAGCTCTCTGATGGGTTCTAAATTTAACCAGAAAGCTCTTTTCTGTGTTGTAAATTTAAGCTAAAAGAACTTTGCTGATGCTAGGCCCTGAGTGACTATTAAATGTAAACTGCAAGCTCTCTGCTGGGTTCCAAATGTAACCAGAAAGCTCTCTTCTGTGTTTTAAATTTAAACTAAAAGTACTTTGCTGTTACTAGGCCCTGAGTGACTATTAAATTTAAAGTACAAGCTCTCTGCTGGGTATGAAATGTAACCAGAGAGTTCTTCTCTGTGTTTTAAATGTAAACTTAAACTGCTGCTACTAGGCCCTGACTGATTTAACAAAAATAGTGGATCACAGATTAATTAGCTTTAATACAAAGAATTCCTTTTAGAAAATTACCAGAAGTAAATACTCACAGTTGCAGATCTCCCTCCAGAAGCAACAGTCTCCCTTACCAGTCTTTCAATGGCAGCAATGGTGTCCTCGATGCGTTTTTTGGGTGGTGTTGAGAAGATGGTGAGAGGTGATAGCTTGGTTCAAGGGTGGTGCTGGGTATTGGGGTGTTGTTGGTCTGACAGAGCTTGGATTGCAGATAGTCGGCGAATATTTGAGGGTGGATTTCGGATGTGTGTTCTGATGCAGGTTCCTTTGTCAATCGCTTGACGAGGGCAAACAGGTCGTGAGGTTTGTTCAATGATCTTTTTAGAGTGTCAGTGTGGAATCGTCTCATGCTCTCACTCACTGCAGCGCGATGTGCTGCCAGGTGTGAGTTATATGCACTTTGATCTTCAGCTGAGTGTGAATGGCGCCAGCGCCTCTCCAGTTTCCTTAGGGCGGTGAGTGAGGCTTTCAGCTCGGCAGAATAACAGGTTGCGGCGGGTCGCTTCCCTTGGGGTTTGTCGGCTGGTGGACGTATGGCGATTGAGCTAAGGGTTTTATTCCATTCGGAGACCAGCTCCTCTGGGTCGTGTGCAGGCGAGGTGATTAGTGGGAGTGTTGTGTTCAGAATTAGGTCTTTGTTGAAGGTCTGGAACCTTCGTGGAGGAGCATTGGGATGGCTGCTCGCTCTTCTTTCTTCCATCTGGCTACAGCTGGGTAGGGGTGCTTGGAATAAGATAAGCTTGTGGTCAGACCATGGAACTGAGGCAATGGACAACTCTGGGACAGTCGGTGAGTTGAGGGTTGTCACTGGGGCGAATATTAGGTCCAAAATGCCTCCTTTTACATGGGTGGGTTCCTTGATCAATTGGCTGTATCCTAAATCCCGCAGGGCTTCGAGAAACGCTGAGGCGTGGGAGACTTGCAGTGAAGGTAGATTGAAGTCTTCACATATAGGTACGTCGGTACCGACGGAGTCTGCGCGGGAACGCTCCCAGGCGTCCAATCAGAACGCTTTTGGGAGCATCCCAACACGCCTGCGTGCTGCCTTCCCGTCTTTCCCAACTGCCTCTCCTCAGTTTTCGTTTTTCCACGGAGCCGGCAGAACGTCCTCCTGTCACCACAGAAAATTCTTCTTTTATTTTTTGGTTTTCTTGTGGTCGCGTCTGCCTTCCCCGACGCCACTGGTACCGCTGGTGTTTCTTTTCTTTTTTCTTGTAAATTTTCCTTTTTAAGGAATACTTTTTTCCTTGTTAGTGCCTGACGGTTTTTTTCGGCCTGCTAGGCCTACTCACTTTCCTTCATGGAAGCGCCAGCCACTATCCCTAAGAAATGTTCAAACTGGGGGGCGGAGCCTGATGTCCAGCGGGTAAGACGCTTCGCGCTGAAGCTCCCGAGAGGCCTACTTAGAATCCTGACTTAATACCTATACAAACTTACTATTTCGCTCCGGGCTGACCAGGGTACATCGGGGGGGATGGCGGCCCATAAACCAGCGCGCTTGGACTTCGGGTCTCCTTCTTCTTCTCACGGAAAACGCTCCAAAACAGAGGTGTCCTCCCCACAGAAGATGGTTCCATTTCGTGAAAACCCCGAAATGCACCTGGAGATTTTGGAGGAACTACGCGGCGTGAAGGAATTGGTGCAGTCCAATGGAGAAGCGCTTAGAGCCCTGCGAGAAGACTTTGGAGTGCTCCAGGACCGACTTGAAAGTCTCTCATTACGGCAGGACAATATGGCGGGGGTCCTCGACTCGCACGCGGTGCGCTTGGGCGCACTGGACAAGGCTGAGCGCCAGATACAGACTCTTCAAAAGGAGTTAGAAGATAGCAATAATCGAGCCCGTCGCAACAATGTGAGGCTCATTGGAATACCGGAGGGGGTGGAAGCGGGAGATATGAGAGAATTCCTGCTCAAAACTCTTCCCTCCTTGCTGAAGATCACCTTTCATAAAGAATTGGAAATCGATCGTGCACACCGTGTTCCTACCCACATGGCGCTCAACCGAACGACCCCCCGGCCTATTATCTTTCGCTTGCTACGATATCAACAAGTGGAACAAATTTTAAATGCTGCCCGGGCGAACCATCATTTGGAATTTGAAGGTCACAAAGTCTCCTTCTTCCCTGATTTGGCAAAGCCTACCGTTGACCGACGGAAGAAACTCCTTGCTTTTCGCCCTCGACTTCAACAGCTACAGGCTCGCTTTGGCCTGTTGTATCCCGCGAAGCTCCGAGTGACTCTTCACAACCAAACCAGGACATTCGAAGATCCTGATCTACTATCAACATTTTTAGACTCCAAAGAAGCAGAGCAGATGCGCTAATCCAACGACGTGGACTTTTATTTGCCGGCTCTGTCCGCCATTTTGAAGGGCCCGATGCGGCGGTCATAGTCAAGCACAGAGACTACCTGGACTTTCTTTCTTTCTTTCTATGACTTTTGTTTTGTTGTCTCCTATCCCTCCATGATGTGTGCCTCGGTCGGATTCGGAGCACGCACAGTCCTACAGGTTATGTGTTTTTTCAATTTCGGCCTTCTCTGGGGCTTCTCCCCGCAGACACATGGTCGCCAGTAATTTTTGGGGTTCTGCTTCTTCTCTACCGCGCTGCGGTTTTTCTTTTTAATGTGGGGCGCTTCATTGTATTATCTAAGCTTATTTTCTTTTATGCCATATGTACAGCCAGATACAGTCAATATGAGGGACATTGTGAAATTAAGTGCGCTATCATGCTCAGAATTTTTAACTTGTCTGAATGGCTTTATGTAAAATCTTATCACTCAACGTAAAGGGCATTAATAGTCCAATCAAAAGAAAGAAAATCCTTAGCTATCTTAGCCATGAGCATGCTGATTTAGCGTTTCTTCAGGAAACGCACTTAAACTCTGCTGAAACACTGAAACTCAATGTTAAGCCTTACATGGTGGCTGCCTATTCTCCCGCCGTTTCCAAACGGTGCGGGGTAGCCATTCTGGTTAAGAAATCTTTGCAAGCTACTGTAATTGATACTAGCGCTGACAAGGAGGGTAGATGGGCCCGAGTACATCTTAAGGTTGGAGATAGTGAATTTACATGTATTTGCATTTATGCCCCGAATGTGGACAACCCTGCTTACTATGCAAGTATTGCGCAGTTGGCACAGGCCTCTGCCAATACTCCATTAATACTTGGTGGTGACTTTAATCAAGTGTTAGACCCTCTGATAGATAGACAGCCGCCTAGAACGAGTAGTCCACCCAAGAGTCTTGCTACCCTTACAGCTCTGATGCAAGATCTTGCGCTGGTAGATATATGGAGGCTGCTTCACCCCTCCGACTTAGAGTTCACTTTCTTTTCTGCCCCCCATCACTCCCAATCTAGAATAGATTTCTTTCTCATTTCCAAAGCACTGATTTCTCAAGTAGACACGACTAGGACTCATCCTCTCCATATTTCAGATCATGCTGCCATATCTTTATCATTACGTGTCACTGCGCGGGACGATTCTCCCCGAGCTTGGTTTTTTGATAGATCCCTACTGGGTCAAAAAGATTTTCAGGTTGATATAAAGGCCGCTATCCAAGATTATTTTCATTTTAACTCACCCCATGACACAGCGGGCTGGGCTTGGTGGGAGGGTTTTAAAGCATCTATCCGTGCCACTATAACTAGCTATCAAATTCGGCAGGGGAAACAAAGAAAGCAGCATTTACTGATTCTAGAGCAGCAGATACAAGCTGGGGAGCGTCTCCTCACGTCCCGTACTGACCCATGTATTTTACTCCGTTTACAACGCTTGCGTTTTCAATACAATCAGCTTTTGTACACTGCTGCTGTTAAAAATATTGAATCACAACAAGGGCTATATTATCGGGAAAATAATCGTGCTGGCAAATTATTAGCAAATGCCCTAAAAGGTCGAAAAGACGCCAAGCGTGTTACCGCCCTCCGTAATCCGTCGGGGGGGGGGGCTTGGTCACTAAAGATACCGAAATCTTAGAACTCTTTCGTGATTTTTATACTCGGCTTTATCAATCTGAATGTGATTTTGAGCCAGATGTATTCGAACGCTTACTTTCAGGGGTACAAAGACCGACCCTATCTGACGAAGATAGAGTGGCCTTGGACACACCATTTACTGTCTCAGAAATTCATTCTGCTATCAAGAAATGTGCCTCAGGTCGAGCCGCAGGCCCAGACGGTCTCCCTGCTGAATTCTACAAAACCTTTCACGCTGACTTAGCTCCAGTTTTGAAAATTTATTTTTCTGCTCTGGCCGAGGAGGGTTCTCCTTCTGGGTCCTTTTCAATGGCAAATGTAGTAGTTTTTGAGAAAGAGGGGAGAGACCCGCAACTAACAGCCAATTATCGTCCAATTTCCCTCCTAAACGCGGACTATAAAATCTTTGCCACCATTCTCTCTACCCGGCTCTCGGATAGGATGCCTACCTTAATACACCCAGATCAATGCGGTTTCATTCCTGGTAGATCAACTGCTGACAATGCTCGGACTCTATGCCATGTACTGACTACCGCAGTTAATCTTGATCGCCCATTTGTTGGCCTCTCACTTGATGCTGAGAAGGCCTTCGATCGCTTAGAGTGGCCCTTCCTGTTTGCAGTCCTCCGCTGGTATGGATTCGGGGAAGGTTTTCTCCGTTGTCTTCGCACCATGTACGCACAGCCTACAGCCAGTATATGTGCCAATGCTTTAAAGTCTCAGCCTTTTCCCCTTCAACGCGGCACTCGCCAGGGATGCCCACTGTCTCCACTTCTCTTCGATCTTGCACTCGAACCCTTGGCTTTACTAATCCGGCAATCGGAGGAGATTCATGGAGTCCCCTTCACCCATAGGGAAATCAAAATTTCAGCGTATGCTGATGATCTTATGCTTTTTGTCTCTATAGACTCAGTACCGGCTGTCCTAGAGCAAATTGGTAAATACTCACAACTGTCCGGTTATAAGATAAATTGGACCAAGTCGGTAGCCTTTCCATTAAATCCTTTGCTTCATCAGGCAGATATGCAACCCTTCCCCTTTTTATGGCAACCTCGCATGGTCAAATACCTTGGGGTTCACTATTGTTCTCCTTTGGAAGACACTATCTCCTTCAATGCCAAAGACTTAACCTCTAAAGTCCGGGCGCTTACTCACCGCTGGACTCCTTTAACACTTACCTGGTGGGGTCGATTAGAAACCATAAAAATGATGATTGTTCCGAAAGTGAATTATATCTTAGAAATGTTGCCCTGTCTCTTCCCTCGACGTATATATAAAGATATAGAGGGCCTTCTGACTAGATACTTGTGGCAAAACAAGACACCTAGGATAGCGAAACATAAGCTGCAAGCAGATAAGGAAAATGGGGGTGTCAGATTCCCTGATTTCCTGAAGTATCATCAATCTTTTCTTCTCAAACAAGGCGCTCGTTGGCTGGAAGATCCAGTACCGAGTAGACCTGTGTGGCTAGACATAGAAGAGGACCTTTGCAAACCGATTCCTCTTACTTTTCTCCCTGGTATGACTCTCCCATCAGACTCCCACTTTCCACCAATGCTTTTAGACACCTTAGGTGCCTTTAATAATCTCATGCAATCTTTAGACTCCCGACTCTGTCCGTTAGACAAGCTCCCACTTTGGTACAACACTCGATTTCGAATACAAAATAAGCCGATGGCGTGGAGCCCCTGGTACACTAGGGGCATTTGGATTCCTAGTCAGTTGTTCCATGAAGGTCGCTGGAAAACTTTTAGTGAATTGCAAATTGAATTTGGTCTCCCAGCGAAACACTACTTTCAGTTGGTGCAACTTCAGCATTGCCTTCGGAGTGCTAAGGTGCTCCCGCCGTCGGCCTCCCCTACACAAGGTTGGTTGGAGACTATCCGATCTATCGGTAGTTCACCGGGTGTAGCATCCAATTTTTACAAAACCTTATGTAATGCTATAACTAGGGATACCCCTATAGCGCAGAAAGCCTGGGAGAGAGAATTGCATGTGACTTTGACCCCGGAGCAATGGAGCCTAGTCTGGAGTAGAGTGACACGGGTCTCCCGATCCGCCTCACTCACTCAGACACTCTTCTTTCTAGCCCACCGGTGTTTTTACACTCCTGACAGATTAGCCAAATGGAACACTACTCAGGGCAATAGTTGTTGGACATGTCATGCGGCCATTGGTTCACTACCTCATGTTATGTATGAATGTCCCGCACTACAGTATTACTGGCGTCGGGTCTGGGGTCGTATCCAGTCTATTTTGCACTTTCAAGAGCCCCTTTCTTGGAGGATAGTGGGACTTCGCTCAGCTGCGGGGATCCCCTCTCTTCCAAAAACGGCTTACTTCCTTTTGGACTTTATGCTTGGCATTGCTATTTCCCTCATTACGAAATACTGGAAAAATAGCTCCCAGCTGAGCCCCAATGAATGGTGGAATCATGTCTGTCTCTACAGTAAATATGAACAAATACCTCGTATGTTTGCTTCCCCCATTCAGACTCCTCATCATCGGTCTAAATGGAAGATGCTCAATGACTATGTACATTCTGCTCAATGCTCTCATCTGACTGTCTAAATTTGTATATATCTTTGTCCCATGATTATTCTGTATCGCAGATACTCTTTTGATTGTTTTGATGTATAATCACTGTTGTTTGGAAGCGCTCACATGCTGACATAATCAGCTAGAGAAGAAGCGTGGGGATGGGGGGTAATTGGGTTTACTTTTCTTTATTGTATAATTGTTTTGTCTCCTTTGGTGTGTTGTTTCTTTTGTTTGTTGCAAAATGAAAATAAAAGTTTAAAAAAAAAAAAAAAGAAATGTTCAAACTGTGGCAGTACAAAATTGATTTTAGACACTCATAATTGGTGTCTACCCTGCTTGGGTCCTGACCACTATCCGCTGGAGTGTCCCTCCTGCAGCAGTATAGTCGGAAGAAGTCTTCAGCATCGAGTTCACCTCGATACGCGGTCCCCATTCAACTTCAGGGCACCGACCGCCGTTTCTTCTTCGCAGGATCAGGTAACCCAAAAACAGTCTGTTAAGACTAGCCAGTCCTCGAGTGGTAGATCTCATGCACAGCATAGAGATGCCTCTGGCCTTACCCTCGAGGACACACTGGCTTTAAAACCCCAGTTGGAGTCTTCGGCCTCCAAATCCTTAATGGGGTTTCAGGTTGTTCCTGAGGTTCACCCCTCTCCGAACATACCTGAGCCATGCTCGGTGGTGGCATCCTCTTCGAGCGGTACCCATACCCTGGCATCGGCAATGGTGTTGGATGAAACATTCCTCACCGAAGATCGCAGCCTGGCGCCCTCGGTTCCTTCGGGCCTGTTAGAGACGCTGCAGACCGATCTTCCAGTATCGGTATCGATCTCGGTACCCTCCAGATGTGCATCGATAGACTCGCTTCCTTCGATGCCGAGTCTGGAATCGATCTCCAGTCTGGATGACTGGGTACCGACACCAGACGGTACCGAAGGCACGGTTCCTTTAATTATCACCAATTATAATCCATGTCGGGCACTCTCGGTTTCTTCAGTACCGTTAGAGCTGTCACGGACTGGTCTTCATGTATCGGTATCGGATACGGTACCGGAGTCTGTACCGGTATCCGCATTAGCATCGCTGTCGGTACCTTCCATGCTTGTTTCAACAGGCTTGCTTCCCTCGGTACCGAGTTTGGAATCGATCCCTAGCATGGACGATGCGCTACTGACTGCTTGTGGTCCCGACCTCCTGCGGTACCGGCGACCATCCTGTAAGGACAATCCGATGCTCCACCCCTTAGGGTCTTCTATTCCAATGAATTTGGATAGATCCCTGGGTGCCAATGCTAGTTCTTCAACAGATCTAGCTGTACTCCTCTTTCTAGAGGACTTCCCTCTGGGGATTTTTCTTTTCAAGCATTCCTGCTTGATATGGCAAAGTCACTTGCCATTTCTATACCTGGTCAAGATCCTGCACCAGGGAATACAGAATCTCTGTATATTCCCTGGAGTCCAAAGGAGGGCATCATGCTTCCTTTGCATTAAACCTTGCAGGATCTGCTCTTTCGAATGTGGGAAACTCCTTTAACGGTATCCCCACCTTCTAGGGCAACTGATCTTCTATACAAGGTGCCCCCTTCTCCAGGTTTTCAAAAGACTCAACTTCCTCATCATTTCATTGTTGTAGAATCAGCAATGAGGCGTGTTAAGAGTACCAAAAAGCACTCTTCTTATCCGCCAGGTCGTGAGTCTAAGACTTTGGATGCCTTTGGACGCCAAACCTTCCAGGCATCCATGCTTTCAGCAAGAATTCTCTCATATATTTTCTATATGGGATTATCTCTTGAAGAAGTCACAAAGAAATTAATACTTTTGACCCCTTTTCTTCAAGAGCCCAAAAGAGCAGACTATTCCTTATTGGTTAGTCATGCTCAAAATATCTCTAGGTTCCTTACTCGTGCTTCCCTAGACTCCTTTGAGTCTGTTAGCAGAACTTCTGCTATAGCTATAGGGACACGACGTAAAGCCTGGCTCCAAGTTTCAGACTTGGACAAATGGGTACAAGAAAGACTGGGAACTACTTCTTGCACTGGAGAAAATCTCTTTGACAAGGAGTCTTTACTCCAAGCTGCTCAGTTAACCACTGACATTGCTGTTTTCAGAGGCTTGTCTACGCCTTCCTCTTTCCCAGTTGGTAGGAAATTTCCTAACAAACTTTGTTCCCCTAAGGGGAAAAAGTTTTATCCATCTTCTACCCATCATACAGATGTTCCCAGACAGGGGAAACATCGAACCGGGCTAAAGAAACCACAACCTCAACAGGTTCAGCAAACCCAGCAGTCGCAGGGTTTCTGATAGATTATCATTACATCTCCTGTTTGGGGGTTAGAGTTTGTAGTCTGCTTCTTTTCACTTGAAGCATCTACACTAATTTCATCCTAAATTCTCATGGATCTCTTTTCACGAGACATCCTTTCTTTTTGCTCTAAGAGTTTTTATGATGATCATGCCTATAGTTAACAGGTTTCTCTTCCTCCTACTAGGAAAAAGAGGTGTAACAACTATCGATAAGACAATTTTCCCTGTACTAGCATGTATCATCTTACCTTTCAGAGACTTACTACATCGTCAGTTTCCTTCAACTCTGTCTTACCTGCCCTCTTACTACAACATTCGGTTTGTAAGAGTGGTTCTATTACACTTGTAAGCCCCTATGGTTCTCTACCTATTCCAGGAAGGGGTTTCCTTTCCAGAGTTGTCTCCCCCTTTCACATTCTTACTTTAGGGCAGCTTATCAGACAGTAAGGAAGTCTTACCACTCCTGCTTATGTCTGTTGTTTCTTTTTCCAATTATTAAAAAAAAAAAAAGAGAAAAACAGATTTTTTTTCCGCTGCCCTGGTAATTGCTGCAAATGCAGCAGTTCCTAGTGGTTAAACCACTGGTTCTGTTCACCACATAACCAGGGTTTTGTCCTCCACTAGCAATCCTTCCGGCCTGGGTAGTAAACCCAACACAGGTTATCAACCTTTTTTGGAAACCCTATTATCACAGGCTTGTTGGTTTGACTTCTATTCTTCGCCATCTCCAATTCCCTTGTTTTTGGCAGAATAGTTTGTTACCTACTGGCTTTAAGCAGCCAGTTTTTTCTTCTAACCAACCTGTAACATGCTCTCTGCAACTCTACAGAGTAGCTTTGCACTATGGGCCCTTGCTAGAGAGCATTAGTATCTTGTCTAGCAGATAATCCAAGATGGTTAGGAGGGGTTCACCCAGTCATGCTCCCATGACTGGTAGGTGTTCCCTACCTTTACCATCTCATGTAAAGTCTCTTTTCAAAACAAAGGACACAGGCCTTACATCACGTGAAAGCCTAAAGAATGGCCAATTCCCTGGCTTGGTCCACATCTTCTTGGACTTCTCACCAGGGATAGTTTTCTTTTCGTTGCAGCTCGTCCTTATATGCTTCCTTCCCAATACTTCAGGGGATGCTCATCTTCAACTGAAGGACACATGATACCCATCTTGCCCTCATAGGCGGGTCAATATGGTATCTTATTCCATTGGCGTCATCTATCCATTTACCATACTGGAGTTCTAGAGAGATCTGGACTTGCTGCCTGCAGACTGACGTTGTCCTCTGCATTTTTCACGTAGGCCATCCTGGTTATTCAAGAGCTCGAATTCTTAAAGGAATCTAGACTCCTCCTTGAAAGGGAGACCATTCCTCTGACTCTGTCAATCATAACCAGGTAAAGAAGATTCTCTATGCATCTATTCAAGCAGGTATCACCCTTCTTGCTATTAGTTGAATCTTTCTCTCTCCCCATATTCCTATGGGGATCTAGTTATATAGCCATTTCTCCATCTACATACGTGGAGACATGTGTCTATATGTCTACTTATTTATATATATATGTATCTGTGTATCTTTGGCCCATGTATATCTCTGTATATATATATATTTATAAATATATATATATATATATATATATATATATATATCTGTTGAGATATATCTTTTAGGTAGATATGTATCTACCTACTTATCTTTCTGTTTAGGTTCATATATCCATATATTCCTATATGACTCTGGCAGATGGACACTACCCCTATCAATGCTGTGCCAGCATGCTTAGGGTTCTACACATACAACCAATCCCTTTGGTAATTAGCAAATTTTTTGTTTTTTCTTACCATAATCTTTCAGGGTTAGGTACCTCTGAAGCTCTCCATGTACCTTTTTCTTTCCTAATTGACCCCATTTAGGAAAGACATTACGGATCTTCAGTTAATCTAAAGCTGTAAAGCTTCATAAGTCTGTCCTTACTTTGTTATCGGATACAGGGGTCTTCCATACCCCTTCTCTCCTACATGCACTATTTCTATTGTCAGTCCAAATCGGTCAGACTTATTTTTCCTTTTGGTCCTAGGATTGTACTGTTCTTCGGCCAAAAGAGCTTAAGCTTTGTCTAATAGTACCTTCTGCGTTTCCCGCTGAAGCCCTACCTCATTGTACTACCCTTCCCCTGGGGCTATTTCTCACCCTGAAGGGTTCTGACCTCCACTTGTTTTTCCTACAGTTTATTACCTCTACTTCACAGTGAGGTACTCCTTGAGGATCTTCTACTGGCTCTTCTAACAGATCCATATGAACCTCAATAGACCTTTTACAATACCACCAAGGGAGGTCCATATTAGAATATTGCACTCAATATTTTTACTACTAAATGCCATCTATACAAGGTCTTCCTCCATAGAAGTCCTGTTCTAGTCCAGCTGTTCCACAGCACCTTTCTGTAATTCAACTCCTACCCTCCATCCCCAGGATGCCTGAGGTTCTGAGGAGTAGCATGGCTCATTCTAGATTCGCAACATGCTAGGACTCCCTCCGGGCATCTTAGCTTGGGGAGTCCCCATATGTGAAGACTCATTCCTGCTTGTTCCTGGAGATAGCACAGTTACTTACCTGTAACAGGTGATCTCTGGGAACAGTAGGAATAAGTCTTCACAACCCACCCACCTCCCCTAGGAGTTGCATTTCTCTATTTCTATCTTTCCCTTTCTCTCACTCTCTCTCTTGGTCTCAGCTTTAAAACTTAACTGAGGAGAGGCAGTTGGGAAAGGCGGGAAGGCAGCATGCAGGCGTGTTGGGATGCTCCCAAAAGCGTTCTGATTGGACGCTGGGGAGCGTTCCCACACAGACTCCGTTGGTACCGACGTACCCATATGTGAAGACTTATTCCTGCTGTTCCCAGAGATCACCTGTTACAGGTAAGTAACTGTGCTTTACAAGGTATGCTATGCCCTTCACCTTGGCAGTTGTCCTGTACGAGGCTATCTTATACTTTGACTGCAGGGGAGCTTTACCCTTTTCAGGGACTACCAAATTGTAAATCTTCCCAACTCTGTATTACTTCTATCCTTCTTAGTTGACATTTTCAATCTAAGAGTGATATTATTTCACTGGAGGGCTTACCTTTTAAGCCATAGGATTGTCCTCAATACCTACTCCAGTAAGTAATTTCCATACAGGGTTTCTCCCCTCTGCAATCTTTCAAATAGTTCTTTTAAGACAGCTTATCAGACCATAATTTAGAGATAGTCACTTCTAATTCTGTCTGTTGGTCCTTGTTCAATCTATAGGACGTATCCTTTTTTGCTGCCTTAATAACAGATAATTCCAAGGAAGGTTCCAATAACCTACTTGGACAAATTTTTGTTGCAGGCAACCAGCCTGTCTACTATTCTTAGCCATCTTCAATTCTTGGGCTCCCACAGAATAGATTAGGTTGCACACTGGTAGTTAAGCAACCAGATCTCACCTGGGCAACCTACAACATGCTCTCTGCAATTCTACAAAAAGCTCTGCAACTATGGGCCTTTGCCAGAGAGCGTCAGAGTCATTCCTGGTGAGTAGCTTCCAGATGGTTCAAAGGCTTCCCCAGTCATGCTCCCACATGATCGTTTTTTTCCTACCTTTACCATCTTCCTTAAAATTTCCTTTTAGGGAAAATGAACCAGGGCTTAGATCACGTGAAAGCATAAAGAATTGCTTAATTCCCTGAGTTGTTCCACATCTCCAGTGGAACTTCTCCAACAGGGATGCATTTCTTTTCACTGCAGTCGGTTCTTGTCTACCACATTCCTTCTAATTCCCAATACTTCATTGGAGCTTATGCTGAACAAAGAGCGCATTATACTCATATTGCCCTCATAGATGGGCAAATATGGTATTCCCTTATCTCCAGGAACAAGCAGGAATGAGTCTTCACATATGGGTATCGTCGGTACAGACGGAGCCTGCGCGGGAACGCTCCCCAGCGTCCAAAAGGAAAGCTTTTGGGAGCATCCCACAGCGCCTGCGCGCTGCCTTCCCGCCTTTCCTAACCGCCTCTCTCCAGTTCTTCTTTTCCGCAGAGCCAGCAGGTCGTGTTCCTGTCACCGCTGAAGAATTTCTTTATTTTGTTTTATTTCTTTGGTCGCGCGTCTGCCTTCTCAGCGCTGGACCGGTACTGCCGGTTTTTTCTTTCTTTATTCTAAAAAAAAAACAAAACAAAACTTCTGTTTTTCCTCACTTCAGTGCATTTTCTTCTTGGCCTTAGGCCTAGGACATTTTTCCTCATGGAAAAGCCCGCTTCTGGGTTTAAAAAATGCACGAAGTGCAGCAGCACTATTTCTGTCACTGACATCCACGAATGGTGTCTAAAATGTTTAGGTCCTGACCACTCCATTGCGGATTGTGAGTCCTGCTCCATGATGTCTAAAAAAGGTCTACAGAATCGAGCAGCTAGGCTCAGTACCCTGTTTCCCTCGGATGCGGCTTCGGTTGCATCAACGTCTTCCAGGGCTGCTTCTTCCTCACATGGATCTCAGGTAACCAAACTTAAATCCAGCCGGTCCTCGAAGGGTAGATCTCCCTCCAAGTATCGAGATGCCTCCGGGCTTGCCCTCGAGGAATCCGCACCGGCAAAATTACCCCGGCGGGAGGCTCCGGCTTCCAAAGCTTTATCTATGGGGTCACAGGTTGACATCGATGGCTCGGCCTCGACTGATCACCTGTTGCCATGTTCTGGGGTACTGGTGGTTCCCACTGGTACCGACATCCAGACATTGGTTGCGTCAGTGGATCAGAATATCCTGACCATGCAGCATGCCATAACGGCATTCATACAAGCTGCGATGCCTTCGGTACCGCAACAAACTCCGTTGCCGGTACCGACTCCGGCACCGGTACAAACGTCGGTTCCGGTGCCGGTACCTATTGCATCGACATCCGCTTCGGGGTTGACTGCAGTGGTACACTGTTCGGTGATGCCCATCGGTACCGATCCGGTACCGATCACTCCCGATGTTGATACCACCCGGTATGCGTATCGGGCCCTGCAGGAGCATCCAGACAGGCGATACTTCGATTCCGCTGAAGACTCTGATGAATCAGAGGTTTCTGTCGAAGCATCGGTAATTCATCCTCAGGAGCCCTCTTTTCCAAAAAGGAGAATGTCTCCTCCAGGGGACTTGTCTTTTCAAGACTTCATTAGGGAAGTGGCCAGGGGTCTTTCCATCTCAGTGACCTCTGAGACAGAGCCTAGAGCAAAAAAATTAGATATTTTACAATATCCTAAGGCTCCTAAAGAGGCAGCCACTTTACCAATACATGAGATTCTTTATGATCACATGTTGGACATATGGGAGACTCCTCTCACCACTTCCCTTCATTCTCGCAGGTTGGACACTATGTATCGTGTTCCTCCTTGTCCTGGCTTTCATAAGACTCAGCTCCCTCACCACTCCATTGTGGTGGAGTCTGCTATGAAGAAGATAAAGAGTACAAAAAGGCACTCTTCTGCTCCTCCAGGTAGAGAATGCAGAACCTTAGATGCCTTTGGCAGGAGAATTTTCCAGGCCAGTATGCTTGTTGCCAGAATCAACTCCTATAGTCTCTATATGGGGATGTTTCTAAAAGAGGTTACAGATCACCTGCAAACTTTATCTCCTTTTATTGCAGAAGATAAAAGGGAAGAGTTCCTCACCTGGCTCAAACATGCCCAGGATATTTCCAAGTTTTCCAACCGTGCAGCCTTTGACTCTTTTGAAGGTGCCAGCAGAGCCTCGGCCATTGCCATAGGGGCACGCAGAGTTGCTTGGTTACAAGCTTCTGATTTGGAACCTTGGGTTCAAGATGGACTAGGAAACCTTCCTTGTACAGGTGAAAATCTGTTTGACAAAGATTGGCAAGCAAAGGCCACCCAAATGGATGCTGAGAATTCTGCTTTAGATAGACTTTCAAAGTCTACTTCTGCTCCTTTTAAGAAAAGGTTGTTCAAAAAAGGTTTTTTCCCCAAAAAAGGGAAATATTATTCTGCTTATGGTCAGCAGTCATCTACTGCAGGTCGTTTTGCTACAAAGAGACAGCAACAACCAAAACAGGCCAAGCCTAAGACTGCTAGGACTGCTACGGCCCAACAGTCTCAGCCTCCTCAGGGCCTTTGACTTACAACTAGAGAGCTTAGCCTTTCTTGCTCTAGAACATCCAGAGCCTCTCACCATTCCAGGAAGGTTGGTTTACTTTGCTCCCAGATGGGAACAAATCACAGCAGAGCAATGGACCCTCTCCATCATAAGGGAGGGGTACAAGCTTCATTTCTTAAACCTTCCTCCTCACACCATGGTGAGACAGTTCAATTCTCAGACATCTCTCCTCGACCTTCTGGGTCAAGAGATTACTACCCTTCTTGCCCAAGGGGCAATAGAAGAAGTACCCCTTCTTCAACAGGGCTCAGGGTTCTACTCCCCCTACTTTCTTATCCCAAAGAAAACAGGGGGCTACAGACCCATATTAGATCTCAGATAATTGAAAAGTTTCTATGCAAGGAGAAATTCAAGATGATTTCTCTCGGTACTCTCCTTCCATACCTTCAGAGTCAGGATTGGCTTTGCTCTCTAGACCTCAAGGATGCGTACACCCATGTCCTCATCCATTCAACACACAGAAGGTTCCTTCGGTTCCTTTATCAAGGAAAGCACTACCAATACAGAGTGCTTCCTTTTGGTCTGGCCTCTGCACCAAGAGTGTTCACAAAATGCATGGCAGTAGTAGCAGCATTTCTACGCACTCTAGGAATATTCGTATTCCCATATCTGGACGACTGGCTCATTCGAGCTTCATCCCAGTCAGAGGCCCAGACTTCTCTAACCTGCACATGGCGTATCCTTCAGTATCTGGGACTTGTAATAAACATTCCAAAATCCCATCTCACCCCTACTCAGTCTCTAGAGTTCATAGGGGCCTTGCTGGATACCACAACTGCAAGGGCCTATCTTCCCCAGGCCCGTTGCTTACGCTTGGTGCAGTTAGCCTCACAAATCCAGTTAAAATCCCATTTAACTGCTCGAGAGATGTTACAACTGTTAGGCCACATGGCATCCACTGTGCATGTGGTTCCTTACGCTCGCCTTCACATGAGGGCAGCTCAGTGGACTCTCTCCACCCAATGGACCCAGGCATCAGGTTGCCTGTCAGACAAAATAGCAACCTCCAGTTGCCTCTTTTGGTCCCTCCAGTGGTGGAAGTCCCCTCAAAATCTGTTGCTGGGGTCCCCCTTTCAACAAGTGTTACCCCAAGCAACACTTAGAACAGATTCCTCTCCAAGAGGTTGGGGAGCTCATCTTCAAGATCTCTCTACTCCAGGCATCTGGTCTTTACAGGAGACATCTCTACATATCAACCTCTTAGAGCTGAGAGCAATTTTTCTAGCTCTCAGAGTCTTCCACACCCTGCTCAGCTACAAGACAGTCCTCATCTACACGGACAACCAGGTAGCCATGTTCTACGTGAACAAGCAGGGCGGGACTGGCTCTCTGTTGCTTTGCAACGAAGCTCTGAGATTGTGGGCCTTCGCCAGAGAGCATCAGATTCATCTCATGGCAGTGTATCTTCCAGGGGTTCAAAACTCTTGGGCAGACAGACTCAGTCGAGTTCTGCTTCCACACGAATGGTCCCTCCATGGGGACGAGATAGCCAGGATCTTTCGAATTTGGGGAACCCCAGACATAGACTTGTTTGCAAGTCCGTGGAATGCCAAACTTCCCCGATTCTGTTCCAGAATTCCGTGTCAGGGAGTTCAGGCCAGGGATGCCTTCCTCCTTCATTGGGGGCAAGACTTCCTTTATGCCTTTCCACCCATTCCCCTAATTCCCAAGACACTCTTCAAACTTCAGAGAGACAAGGGGTCTATGATCCTCATAGCACCACATTGGCCACGCCAGATGTGGTACCCTCTACTTCTGCATCTCTCCCAAGCTCCATCCCTGGACTTGGGTTCTGCTCCAGACCTCCTGTCCCAGGAGGAGGTAACATTGTGGCATCCAAATCCCCAGTCTCTTCACCTCAGAGCCTGGTTGCTGAAGGCCTAGACCTTCAAGATTTGCATCTTTCTCAGCAAGTGAAGGATATTCTTCATGCTTCCAGAAAGCCTTCCACTAGACGTTCCTATTCTTTTAAATGGAAAAGGTTTACCATTTGGTGTGTGCAGAGAAGGGTCTTAACCCTCTTGCAATACCTCTGAATTCTTTACTAGAGTATTTGCTACATTTATCCCATGCAGGCCTTAAAACGAATTCAGTAAGAGTCCATTTGAGTGCTATTGCAGCATCCCTTAAGCCTCTCAATGGACAGCCTATTTCTTCTCATCCTCTTATAGCAAGATTCATGAGAGGCCTTCTTTTGACTAAATCTCCCATCAGACCACCTCCAGTGGCATGGGACTTGAATCTGGTTCTTGGCCAGCTTATGAAGCCACCCTTTGAACCCTTAGCCACTACCTCCTTGAAATTCCTTTCCTGGAAGGTTATTTTTCTCATTGCAGTCACCTCAGCTCGCCGCATCAGTGAACTGCAAGCCTTGGTGGCTAATCCTCCTTATACAAGGTTCCATCATGACAAGGTAGTCCTTAGGACTAATCCACACTTTATGCCTAAAGTGGTCTCACCTTTTCATCTGAACCAGGAGGTTTATTTACCTGTTTTTTTTCCAGGACCTTATTCATCAAGTGCAGAGAGGAATCTTCATACCCTGGATTGTAAAAGAGCTCTTGCTTTTTACTTACAAAGGACACAGCAACATAGAAAGTCCTCTCAACTCTTTGTTGCTTTTGATCCCTCTCATTTAGGACTTCCAGTCTCTAAGAGAACTCTGTCCAATTGGATTGCTCAGTGTATTTCTTTGCCTACCAGAGTAAGAACCTTTCTCTGGAGGGCCATGGCAGCCTCTATGGCTCATCTAAATTCTGTGTCCATCGACCAGATCTGTCGAGCGGCCACCTGGGCCTCGGTTCATACCTTCACAGCCCATTACTGCTTGGACAAGGACTCCCGCCGGGATGCCTTGTTTGGTCAGGCTGTTCTCAAACACCTGTTCCATACCTAATCAACTCCTACCCTCCATCCCTAGCTGGATGCCTGAGATTCATGGGTGGAGGTAGAGCCCTTCCCAGGGACTCACAACCTGGGTGATCTCCCAGGCATCCCTAGGAGTTGTATCTCTCTATCTTTCTTTCCTTTCCTCACTCTCTCTTTGTCTCAGCTTTAAAACTCGAACTGGAGAGAGGCGGTTAGGAAAGGTGGAAAGGCAGCGTGCAGGCGCTGTGAGATGCTCCCAAAAGCTTTCCTTTTGGACGCTGGGGAGCGTTTCCGCGCAGGCTCTGTCGGTACCGACGATACCCATATGTGAAGACTTATTCCTGCTGTTCCCAGAGATCACCTGTTACAGGTAAGTAACTGTGCTTTATTGCATCTTTTTCTCCACAGTGAAGTTATAGAAGGATCCAGACTTCTCGTCTTAAGACTAAGGTTTTCTCTGCACCCCTTCACGTAGATCTCCATTTTCTGGTTATTCAAAGTCTAGAATTTTAAATAGATCTAGACCTATCCTTCTGACTAGGAAAATTCCACTGGTTTCCATGTAACCACCTTCATGGTTCTCCACGTATAACCAGTAAGGGGTTCTCTATCCATATTTGCAAGCAGGTCTTACCCCTTCTTGTTATTGAGTCTCTCTTTATTTATATATATATTTATTTATTTATAACAGCATTAATATGGACAGTAACAAATCTTTCAGAGTGAGATATGTGTATTTATATATATATATATATATAGTCGCGGGGAGCCCCGTCTACGCCATTAGAAATATGGGGCTGCTCCACAGCAAAGATTATTTTAGGTAGCCAAAGGGAATGTAAGGTTCATCTGACGTAGTAAAGATGTTCTTATTTATTCCAGCTTCCTAAGAGCACTCATTAACGAAACCAAGTGTAGAGAAATTAAGACTTTTATTCCCCGTCAGTGCAAGGGTTCAAAATAAGACATTTAGAATCAACAGAAAGTCCTTTGTTTCAAAAGGTACCAGCATTCAAATCATATGCTTAATTGTTAAACTTCACAATTAATGCAAGGCTTGATTACATGAATTCAGCTCATTCCAATAGCATAGGAATTCTACAAACCTCTTCTAGGTTACACGGTGACCACAGACTCCTGGCACGAGGCTATGCACAACTCACATTCCATCTGTTCAGGTTGAGACATGGGAACAGTATTTATGCATTCTATCTCCATGGATTCTTCATCAGGGGAATAATCACTGTCCCTGTCTGACACAGGTCTGTATGCAATGTCTCTAGAGTCTTGTCTCCAGTACCACTGTGTTCTAAGTGCTTTAGGGATTTTATGAAACCAATGTGGCTTCTCCTTCTTTACAGAGTGAGCACGTGTTTCAACAGGGCCTTTAGGACTCAAGCATTTCATATCATTAATAAATCTTTCATACCTGAAGTCTGGCTCATTTGAATCCGTGGAGTTTTCCCTTTCAGAAACTTTCCTCCTGTAACAGGTTCTCTGCCTGTAAGCTTTAGGCAATGCTCTGCTTTCTGGCAGCCTGGTAAAACCTGACGTGGATTCCCTTTTCTCCTTTGGTAAGAACTCAGCCTTTTTCACAAAGTGCTTTTCCTTTCTTGCCTGTTAACACTTGGTTAGCATTTCTCAGATTTTGCAAGCTTTTCTCTAAACCATTCTCTCCGGTTCTTTGCTTCTGTCTCTCTGCTCTTGAGTTAGGAACGCTGTGAGAACAGGGCGTGGCACACACTCTAACTTCAGAGCTGGCTCTAACAAACATCCCTTGATCAGCAGCTTAGCCTGGCCCTTCTGAACTTCACCCTTGTGAACTCTGTTCCTTTGTGCTTGCTCACATAGGATTCTTTCACTTACTCCTTCTCTTGGAGCTGATCCTCTCAACAGAGCTGTTCCTCCTTGTGAAGACGTTCCTCTGTCTCTGTTCCTTCCTCGGTCCTTCTTTCCTTGCTCCTCTGCCTTCTCTTCTTGCTCCTCTGCCTTGCTGGCATTCAGCTCTGGCTTATAAAGGAATCTTTCCTTCAAGAGTTCTGGGGTCATTCCCAGGTGCAAATCATTAGCCTTCTTAGGCTCATTAGCTCCTGTATGGTCATTCCTGCTCCATCTAGCTGTGCCTGGAGGTAACTGCACATCTAGATTCCTAAAAGAAACAGGGTTTCTTTTCAAGTTCTCATCTTTATTGATACCCACATCATGACAATATATATATACACACACATAAATACACATATCTCACTCTGAAAGATTTGTTACTGTCCATATTAATGCTGTTCCAGCATACCATAAAGTTTAAATGGACAACCAATTTCTTTGGTAATCACAAACTACCTTCTTTTACTGTAGCCTCTCTGGTTACGTTACATCTGAAGCTCTCCATTGTCACGAGGTCAACGCTCCGCCACACCTTTCTGCTTTCGCAATGCCTCTTGGGAGTTGTAGTCCCTTTTTAGACCTCTGATAAAGGAATAGCTATGAGTCGAGTGTTTAAGGCAAAATGACAGGAAATTTATTCCCCTCACATTAGGACTTAGTGTAGAACAAAATAGGAGAGTGTCCAGGTGTGTGCTTGAGGATTATTTACAACAAAATAAGGTAGCTGCTTTTCACACTCTGGCTCCAAAACGTGCTGTGCCTTTTCTAAGTAACAAAGATGGGAAAACCAAACAGCTTCTTATGTCAAAGTAAAATAACTTCTTTTCCTTTGCTGATTCACAGCTCTTTAACTCAAAGACTTAACACAGTGACTCGATATCATCAGCTAAGCAAAGCGTGCAATCCATTGGAACTTCAGCTATATCATTAACATTACAGTCCGTTTGCATATCTTCCAGCTCAGGATTTACTGAGCTTGGCTGCCAGCTGTTACTACTGTGTTTAGGGTAACCTCCCTCTGCAAACTTGGGTATTTCCCCTGTATACAATTCTAGACAGCAAGGGTTTGAAATACCTGTGGCTTTGGAGCTTCTTCTCTGGCTCTCATCTAGTTCCTTCCAGTTATAAGGAAATGCTCTGTAACTCTCCGTTTGTAATTCCTGACTAGAGCCACCCCCTGGCTCTCTGTTCCAGGTAGAGCTTCTTAACCTCCTTGCTTTGGTGCTGGGTCTCCACTTGTGCCTTTCCTCAGGCAGTAAGGACTGAAGGGCTCCCTGTTCTCTCTCCCCGGGCTGGCTCCTGGCAACAGGCTGTGCCTTCCCACTTTCTAGTCTGCCGGCTTCTCTCCCAGAACTGCAGGTAGGTTCTTTGCCAAATCTCCAATTCTCTAGGGTTCCTGAGCCTCTCCAACCACGTCTTTCAGGAGCTCTTTCCTCTTGCTTCCTCTCTGGCTTCCTTCCTTGCTTCTCTAGTTGTCCTCGCTGCCCCTCCTTTGCTCCCAACCAGCGTTTATATTTCTATTGCCTGAGGCTTGGCTCTGCCTTTCTGAACAGGTGTGAGTGATCAAGCTCCAGGCTTGCTGCTACGTCAGAGCTTGGGCGTGTCAGCTCAGTTCCTATCTCCCACTGTCTGTCTTTCTCTTGTAAACAGTGAGCTATGTGAGCTGGCTGACTGTCAGTTTTAAAGGTAACCTTTTCCTTTCTTTTTATTTCCATGGGCTCTATAGGGGCTTCTACATCATACCATGTAAAGTTATCCTAGGTGACATCACTTGGGGAAGACCTTCCTGATCTTCAAGAAATTGGAGGCTACACCGCCTATTGCAAATGTTTCTTTCTTTCATTTGGATAGAGGGGTCTCAAAGACCTATCCTTTTTCTGCAAACCGGTTAGATTTATCTCCTCTTTTTCCTAGAGTTTTTTTAAACTCCCAAGGACAAGGAGCTTCAAATGTTGGCCTACAGAAGCTTTAGCGTCTCATCCAAGGTACAACCCCATTAAACTCTCCCAGTTTTTTCTTCTGGGATTAGTTCTAGCCATTTAGGCTTCTGACCTCTGCCTGTATTGCGAAATTTATTTCCTCTACTTCACGGTAAGGTATTTCTTTGAGGATAATGTACTGGTTTCTAGCACCCGACCATTACTCTCAACAAATACTTTCGCAATATTTTTGACTAATGTCCACATTAGAAATTGGAATCCAGTTTTCACTAACATTTCTGATCTACACAAGGACTCCTCTCCAGATGCCTTGTTTAGTCAAGCTGTTCCACAGCACACCCTTCTCACTTCAACTCCTACCCTCCATCCCTTGGATGCCTCAGGTTCTGGGAGATAGCATGGCCCATCGACTAGATTTGCAACATGCTGGGACCTCCTCCAGGCATCTTAGCTTGGGAGTCCCCATATGTGAAGACTCATTCCTGCTTGTTCCTGGAGATAGCACAGTTACTTACCTGTAACAGGTGATCTCTGGGAACAGCAGGAATAAGTATTTACAACCCACCCACCTCCCCTAGGAGTTGTTTCTCTCTCTCTATCTAATTTGTCTACTTCCCTCCTTCGGTCTCAGCTACAAACCCAACTGATGAGAGGGAAGTGAATGGGCGGGAAGGCAGCGTGCATACGCGTGGGATGCTCCCAAAAGCTTTCTTTTTGGACGCTGGGGAGTGTTCCCGCACAGGCTCCGTCGGTACCGACGTACTCATATGTGAAGACTTATTCCTGCTGTTCCCAGAGATTACCTGTTACAGGTAAGTGTGCCTTAGAGCGCCGTAATAATAATGGGTGATTTCAATTACCCCGGTATCGACTGGGTCAGTGTCACGGCAGGACATGCTAGGGAGATGAAGTTCCTAGATGAAATAAATGACTGCTTCTTGGAGCAGCTGGTTCATGACCCGACCAGAGGGGAAGCCATATTAGACCTAGTCCTTAGTGGAACACCAGATCTTGTGCAAGAGATAAGGGTGTTGGGGCCACTTGGCAATAATGATCATAGCATGATCGCATTTGATTTAATTAGTGGAGGAGGGATGGTAAGGAAATCCACAGTACTTCCTTTTAACTTTTGAAAGGGAGATTATGATAAAATGAGGAAAATAGTTAAGAAAAAACTAAAAGGAGCAGTTGCAAAGGTTAAAGACTTACATCAAGCTTGGGTGTTGTTGAAAACTACTATCTTGGAAGCCCAGACCAGCTGTATTCCACGCTTTAAGAAAAGTGGAAGTCCAAAAAACTGCCAGCATGGTTTAAAGGTGAGGTCAGAGAGGCTGTTGCCAAAAAAGCATCTGTCAGAAAATGGAAAAAAGAGCCAAACGACGAAACCTGGAAACAGCACAAGCACTGGCAAGTCAAATGAACATTGAACTCGCACTGAACTGGTGTAAATCATACCTTGAAGACCGTTGGCAACAAGTCCGCATCAACACTAACACCTCTGAACCTTTCCGACAAAAACAAGGAGTTCCCCAAGGCTCCTCCCTCTCTACACTGTTTTTTAATATATACATTTATTTATTTAATTTTCTTATATACCGCGCTATTTGTCATCAGTGCGGTTTACATTGAAACAATACAACAATTGGTCAGATATAACAGACCTATTACAAGTAACCGGAAAATTAACATGGAAGTAAACAGGGAAATCATTTATAATTCTAAAATACATGCAACCAATTAGCGAAATCACCCGTTCTTTCGGGTTATCCTGCTTTATCTATGCAGACGATGTGCTCATCTTTACCCCGATCAATATCACTAATCCCGACTACAGAACTTTAATCAACTGTTTCAACACGATAACGGACTGGCTCGTTAATGTTACCTGAGGATAAAGTTCAAAAAGACTGAAGTCTTAATCATCTCAAGAAACAAACGTTTCATACCTCCTCCATGTCTCAAAGTAAGAGATGCCGACCTTCCAGTAAAATCGTCCATACCCTACCTTGGTGTTACAATTGATCATCAACTAGACTTCAAGGAACACATAAAAAACACAGTAAAAGCCATTTATCACAAGATCAAAACACTTCGACTCCTAAGACCATTGCTGAATCCTGAGGACTTCCGTACAATTTTCCAAGCGCTAGTCACACCCCATTTTGACTACGCGAATATCATACTACACGGACTACCCAAGAATACCCTCCACCCCCTTCAATTGGCCATGAATACTGCAGCCCACATTCTCTCGGGAACATCAAGAAGAGACCACATTACACCGATATTAATGGACCTTCACTGGCTTCCGATAAGCTGCAGGATCACTTATAAAGCCCTTCTCACCACTTTTAAAGCCATAAACAACTTATCCTCGCCCTCAATTTCTAAGCTACTCACGAAAACCCCTAACAATAGACTTAGGAGGTCAACAGCTGAAAATACACTAGTTATCCCTAGTGAATCAACGAAACGGTCTCAAACAACAAATAACAGAGCATTTGCATCATACGCCCCAAGATGCTGGAATCAACTCCCTCCCAACATCAGAGCCATCATAGATCTTATGCAGTTCAGAAAAGCCATAAAACACCACCTATTCGCTATGTACTTCACTGAACTCATCGACGAATCACTGCCTACCCCAAAACCTTAAGACCTCACGTTAACAAACCATCCACACTTCACACTGAACAGTTAATGTAACCATATAGTCTTTGCATGTGTTACCAAAAATGTAAATAGAATTTGCAAGCATGTTTTTTGTTGGATTGTACATAGTTTACCCCAGTTGTAAGACCATGTTACGTTCCCTGTTATTTGTAAACTCAAGACATGTCCTAAATGTCTGAGTAAAAATCTATTTATGTAAACCGCACTGATAACAAATAGCGCGGTATATTAGAACTGTTAAATAAATAAAATAAATAAATGCAAGGCATTGATAAGGCAGGCAAAGGGAGAATTTGAGAAGAAGTTTGCTGCGGAAGCAAAAACGCGAAATAAAGACTTTTTCAAGTACATTCGTAGCAAAACACCTGTGTGAGAGTCAGTTGGTCCATTAGATGATAGAGGGGTTAAAGGCTACAAGGCGATAGCGAAGAGACTGAATGAATTCTTTGCTTCGGTCTTTACTGAGGAAGATGTAGGGATGTTACCCATAACTGAAGTGGTATTTAAAGGTGCGGAAGAATTGAAGGAAATATCGATACATCGGAAAGATGTATTACAACTATTAGATAAACTGAAGAGTAGCAAATTCCCTGAGCCGGATGGTATACATCCAAGGTTGTTGAAAGAACTGAAATATGAGCTTGCAGACCTGCTATTAGTAATCTGTGAATTTTAATTAAAATCATCTGTAATACCTGAAGACTGGAGGATGGCCAATGTAACGCCAGTTTTTAAAAAGAGTTCCAGGGGTGATCTGGGAAACTACAGACCGGTGAGCCTGATGTCAGTACCGGGAAAAATGATAGAAACCATCATAAAGAACAAAATTACTCAGCAAGTAGATAGTCATGGCCTAATGGGAGACAGCCAACATGGCTTTAGGCAAGGGAGATCTTGTCTTACTAATCTGTTATGTTTTTTTGAAAGTGTGAATAAACAGGTGGACAAAGGTGAGTCGGTTGATATAGTATATCTGGACTTTCAGAAAGCCTTTGACAAGGTCCCTCATCAGAGACTTTTGGCAAAACTAGAGTTATGGGATAGGAGGCAGTGTACTATTGTGGATCAGGAACTGGTTAAAGATAGAAAGCAGAGGGTAGGGCTAAATGGCCAATTTTCCCAATGGAGAAAGGTGAATAGTGGTGTACCCCAGGGATCTGTGCTGGGTCCGCTGCTTTTTGACATATTCATAAATGACCTGGGAAAGAGAATAACGAGTGAGGTTATTAAGTTTGTAGATGAGACAAAACTATTTAAAGTTGTTAAAACCCAAGAGGATTGTGGAAAGTTGCAAGAGGATTTTGATAAATTGGAAGACTGGGCATCAAAATGGCAGATGAAATTTAATGTGGACTAATGCAAAGTTTTGCACCTAGGGAAGAACAACCCAAACTATGGTTACACGATGCAAGGTTCAACATTAGGAACCACCACCCAGGAAAAAGGATAACATGTTAAAACCCTCAGCCCAATGTGCAGCGGCGGCCAAGAGAGCAAATAGAATGCTAGGTATCTTAAGGAAAGGAATGGAAAATAAAACAAAAGATATTATAATGCCTCTACATCGTTCCATGGTGAGACCGCACCTTGAATATTGTGTGCAATTCTGGTCGCTGTATTTTAAAAAGGATATAGCGTTATTAGAACAGGTTCAGAGAAGAGCCACCAAAATGGTAAAGGGGATGGAAGGATACTCCTATGAAGAAATGCTAAAAAGGTTAGGGCTCTTTAACCTGGAAAAGAGACGGCTGAGGGGAGATATGATAGAAATCTATAAATTAATGAACGGAGTGAAACGGGTAAACGTAGATCGATTGTTTACATTACCAGAATATAGAAAGACTAGGGGAGATGCAATGAAGCTACAGGGTAAACTATTTAAGACTAATAAAAGAAAATATTTTTTCACTCAACATGTAATGAAACTCTGGAATTTGTTACCAGAGGATGTAGTAAAGGCTGTTAGTGTAGCTGGGTGTAAAAAAGGTTTGGACAAGTTCCTGGAGGAAAGGTCCATAAACCATTATTAAGAAGGGACCCAGGATATCAATGCTTGACCCAGTACAAGCATTGTGGAACATGTGTCTTTTGGGGAAACTGCTAGGTACGTATGACCTAGATTGGCCACTGTTGGAAACAGGATACTGGGCTTGATTGACCTTGGTCTGACCCAGATGGCATATGTTATGTTCTTATGTTCTTGTTTTACTGAGAGGGTGGAGTTGTGTATTTGGATTGTTTGGGGTGGGGTAAAGTTTTGACTTCTAGTTGTGAACAGTATTTCCATTTTTTTTGAAGTTAATGTAAAGGTTATTTGTGTTCAGCCAGGATTCCCCTTCATGGATGCAGTTAATGAGGCTATGGAATGTGGGTTTTTTTAATGTCTACTGGGGTGTATAACATGATGTCATCCGCGTATGTGATATCTTATTTTCTGTTTTTAAAAGATTGAGCAGATAGGCTGGAGGTAAAGTTTAAACAGGAGAGCAGATAGCGTGGAGCCTTGAGGTTTTCCCTGTTCCTGGGGGAAGATAGTGGATGTTTCTTAATCAATTTTTACATATTGGGAGCATTTGGATATGTAGGATTTGAACCATTGGAAGGCTATTCCAGCTATTGCTAGGTGAACTAGTCTTGTCAGGAGGATGTTATGGTCCATGTTGTCAAAGGCCTAGGCAATGTCTATGCAGACTAAGATGAATGCTGCTTAGCTTTATCCATTCCACAGATGAGGGCGTCAAATAGAACCAGGAGCAGTGTTTCAACGCCATGGAATGGGCTGAAACCATACTGATGTTCGTCAAGAGGTGCATTTAGGTCAATGAAATATTGAAGCTGTAATTAAGCTATTTTTTCAATGATTTTTGCTAGGAAAGGGATGCTGGCAATCGGTCTATATGAGTTGGGGTCATCTTTGTTAAGGGTTTTGCTCTTGAGTATGGGGTGAATGGTGGAAAGTTGAAGTTCATTTGGCATTATACCCTGGAGGAGAGATTGATTTACTATGTGAAGTTAAAAAGGGCCTAGTTCTGTTTTAGTTGCTTTTTATCCATGCTACAGGACATGGATCGAGGTGTGAGGAGGTGGTAGTATTGATTTTTTGTAATTACTTCAAGTAATTGTTTTTCCTTAATAAGATGGAAGGTGCCCCATTTGTTAGGGGAAGTTTGGGATTCAGGGGAGTGGGGCTGGTTGTCAGGTTCTTCCTTTTTAGTTTGGCTGCAAAATGGTTGGCCAGTGTTCGTGGTTAAGTGTTTTTGGTCGTTTCATTTTGATGGATTTTGGTTAAAGATTTAACGATTTCAAAAAGTTCTCTAGGACGATTAATGGCTTTGTTGAGTATGTTTGTATGGTAGTTCCTCTTTGCTCTGTGAATGGTATCTATTTCCAGGAACAAGCAGGAATGAGTCTTCACATGTGGGAGACGTCGCCGACGGAGCCCGCACGGGAATGCTCCCCAGCATCCAATCAGAAAGCCTTTGGGAGCATACCCTTCACCTGCGCGGTGGCTTCCCACCCTTCCTACTGCCTCTCCCCAGTTTTTCGTTTTCCGCGGAGCAGGCAGGACGTCCCTCCTGCCACCGCAGAAATTTTTCTTTTTTCTGTAGTCGCGGCTTTCCCGCCGACGGTGGCACCTCCGTGCCCCCCTTTTCTTTCTTTTAATTATTTTTCATTTAATTTTCGTCGCCCCCTCCGGGCGCTGAGGACCAGGGCATGGAGCCTTCTTCCCCCCAGCCTCACGGCGGGGACTTAATTTTCCACGTGGACTCCAATGCCTGGTGCCTCTCTTGTTTGGGGCCTGACCCCTTTTTCCCGGATTCCCCGGGCTACAGTGTCGGGAGAAGACCCTCCCTCTTTCGGGTATCCCTCGACGACGTCTTCGCGCCCAAGGCGCGGTCGTCGGGTTGTTCTTCTCTCCAGAATCAGGTAACCACACAACAGTCTGTTAAGACTAGCCGAGTCTTGAGGGGCGAGTCTCATGCGCGGCATGGCGACGACTCCGGCCAACCCCTCAAGTCCTCCTTGGCTGATATACCCCGGCGGGAGTCCTCGGGCTCCAAAGCATTTACGGGGTTTCGGGATGTTCCTGAGGTTCGCTCCTCACAGAACATTCCCGAGCCATGCCCGAGGGAGGTACCCGCTTCGAGCGGTGCCGATCCCCGGCATCGGCGTCGGCGTCGAGTGTTCCACTCTTCGCCAGGGATCATCAGCCGGTGTTCTCAGCGCCTTCGGGGCCGATCGACTCGACCGGGTCTGACCTCCCTACATCCAAGCCATGCTCGGGCGTGGTAGCCGCTCCGGGTGGTACTGAGCCCCCGGCATCGGCATCAGTGTCGAGCGCTCCGCTCCTCACCGAGGATCGTCGGCTGCTGTCCTCGGCGCCTCCGGGGCCGATCGACTCGGTCCAGCCTGGCGTTCCTCCATCCCTGCCATGCGCGTGGGCGGTACCCGCTTCGGGCGGTACCGACCCCTCGGCGTTGGTGTTGAGCGTTCCGCTCCTCACCGGGGATTGGCGGCTGCGGTCCTCGGTGCCTCCGGGGCCGACCGACTCATGCCGGTATGGCGTACCTACAGGGGTGGTATCCGCTTTGGGTGGTGCCGACCCGTCGGCGTCGGTGTCGAGTGACCCGCTCCCCACCAGGGATCGCCAGCCGCTGCCCTCAGCACCTTGGGGGCCGATCGACTCGACACTGTCTGACGGCCCTATGTTCAGGTCATGCGCGGAGGTAGTACCCGCTTCGAGCGCGCGGGCGTCGGTGGTTCCGCCCCGCACCGGGGATGGTCATCTGGCCTCCCTCCCCTCGGGGCCGCTCGCTTCGACCCGCGCTGGGTCGCCGGTATCCCAGCCCTGCGCAAGGGTGGTACCGGGTTCGAGCGGTGCCGCTCCGCTGGCGACGGCAGGAGCGTCGAGCACGAGGGACCGCCATCGACCTTCCCCGGGGACCTCGGGGTATGTCGGCCAGCGCACGGGCGACTCCCCGGCATTGACGCGGCCGTCGAGGGCCCCGCCCTTTCCTAGAGAAGGGGCCTTGGGGTCTTCGACCGCTTTGACCCAATCTGGATCTGCGCCGCCCCGCAACGGTACCCCGACGTCGGCGCAGGGGCTTTGCCCCCCGCAGGGACTCGTCGTCGGGTGACCGGGGTCCCCTCGGGGACGGGCCGTATGCCCCGGAAGGATTTCTCTCCGGGTCGGACGGGTTCGAGAGGGAGCCCAGCATCGGGCAGTCAGATGACCCCCTCTCCACCAAGCTCCGCCCTCGGGGACCCCTGATGCTCGCGGCACCGATTGGCGCGGTTCCGATCTGCGCTCCGGGATCTCCACCACCGGCGCGGTTGCCCCCGCCGGGGCCCTCTAGAAGGGAGTCGATCTCCTCGCTCGGTTCGATGCCCAGCCTGGAGTTGGTATCCAGCCTTGAAAGCCTGGACACTACACGTCTCGGGATCGGTCCCTGTCCCCTCCCGTGACGCAGAGCGGAGACCGCTGGCCCCTGCCCTCCGGCGGCCGCGGAACCGCTTCGATCGCTGGGAGCAGCGCCACCCCCGGGTTCGGGGCCGAGGCCGATTCCTGCGGCGCCGTCGGTGCCATCGACCCCTTCGATGCCTAGCTTGGAATCAATCCCAGGAGCCGACGACGCCATGGGGACTGCCCCGATCTGGGTCGGTTGGTCCCCTCCTCTGCCCAGCGGGCATCAGCCCGAGCGGCCTCTGTGTGCCCTGGCAGCCTCCCCCGCCATGACTCCTCCGGCAGAGCCACCTTTTCAGGATTTCCTCCTTGACATGGCGGACTTGCTGGCCATCCCTACCCCGGACCCGAGCCCAGGCCCTGCGGAACAGGCAGCCGTGATGCTTCCTCTGCATCCCTCCCTGCAGGATCTCCTGCTGGGGGCTTGGCGGTCGCCTTTGAGGGTTCCGGCACCGTCGACTGCGATGCAGGCTCTGTACCGGGTGCCTCCGTCCCCGGGTTTTCGGCAGCACCAGCTTCCACATCGGTCCATTGTGGTGGAATCGGCGCTGAGGAAGGCCGGAAGCAAGGAGAAGCATGCTTCTCGCCCCCCAGGCCGTGCCTCAAAGACACTAGATACTCTAGGACGTCAAGCCTTCCAGACGTCTATGCTGACGGCCAGAATTATTTCATATATATTTTATATGAGTCTGTCGCTCCGGGAGGTCACCGAGAGGTTGTCTCGGTTATCCCTCTTCGTATCTGCAACCAAGGCCTTTGAATATTCCCTGCTCCTTTATCACTGCAGGAATATCTCCGGGTTCCTTTCTCCTGCTTCGCTGGACTCCTTCCAGTTGGTCAGCAGAGCCTCTGCTGTTGCCATTAGAGCACGCCGTACAGCATGGTTGCAGGCGTCCGAGTTGTGTAGACGGGCACAGCACAACCTGGGTAATTCTCCCTGCGACGGAGATCACCTCTTCAATAGCGAAGCCTTGCGTCAGGTCTCACAGTGCTTCGCTAACCTTCCCAGAGTTAGCAGCCAGCCTAAGGCTCGGCCCCCCGGCGGTGGTAAACGCCTCTCCAGACCCCCCTTCCCTAGGAAGAGGAAATATCTGCCCTCCGCCCACCCTCCAGGCGCGGCCAAGCAAGGGACCTCTCACCCCGGGTTGATGCCCCCGGGCCCGCGCCAGGACTCTCATACTAAGCATTTTTAGGCTCAGGCAGGCGGCTGCCTGCACTTAACCCTCTTATCGGAAGTTTAAAAATTGAGCTCTACTCTGGGGCTCGTTCAGTTGACAAATGGTTCGGAGGCTTATCTAGGGGTTCAGGTATTCTCCTTCCGTTGGAAGGGAGACCACCTCTATTCCGTGATAGCTATGGCCCACGGCCAACTTAATTACCCTTCGGTACGTCTCCGAACCTTTCTCAGCCAGTATCCCCCTGCTGATTGCTTCCGTACCGGAATTCTCCTCCTGTCCCCCGTCTGTGCGGGGGGCGAGTTTTCTGCGTCAGGTCCTGGGGACACATATAGGGCCTCCAGCCCCTGTGGCGTTCTACCGGACTGATGCTATCCTCCGTCCCCCACGCTACCGCGCTGTTGGTTCGCCGATCTGCCCTTGTCCTCCGGAATAGATCCCTCTACTGACGGATCTTGCTGCCACCTTCCCAGGTGGACGTTCTGTGGATCAATGGCAGATCCGCCTTACCAGGGTGATGCTCAGGGAGGTAGGCCCCTCGGCATACCTGCGTTAGTACCGGAGTGGGCGTCCTCATGCCCACCAGCTTAGATATACTAGATATCACCTGCGCGATAGGCGCATATTGGGGGGATGCCCGCAGTACCTGTGTTCTACCGCCTAATTTCCCTATGGCCGGTAGTCACGCCCCCCCCAGGGTCCGGCCAGTCCGCCTGCCTATTCCTCGATCGGGCCGCGGACTGGTGGTACTCTACCGCTGTGAAGTCTACAGCTCCCTTTTCAGTTAGGTCCTCCTCCCGGGGGTTCGGACCCTTGTCTCCCTATCTCTCGCTAGGGTAGCCTGTGTACTCCTTCTGCTCCAGGGTACACCCCTACTCTTCTCCGGAATGGGCTCTCTGGTTCGGCCAGTCTTCTACTATTAGTTTTCTGAGTTCTGGACTCTACTCCTAAGGGAGTGCTCAGCTTTGCACTAAGCCTCCTGGAAGACCTGCCGTCCTTCTCCTGACCCAGCTGACGCCTGGATCTCCTAGCCTTCCGGATTTGGAACTTCCTCCTCGCTGCGGCGAAGTTTCCTTGACGACTTTGCTCCTGCGCCTACGGTGCCTTCATCACAGATCTGCTTCCGGCAACCCGGTAGGTAAGCTCTACAGGGTTCCACACCATTAATTTATTAAAACTTAATGGCCGGTAAGCTCTGTATGGTAGTAGGTCATTTACTCATTAAATGCTTACTGATACTATTCATGCATCCCTCTGACTACTCTTCCTGTAGCCTGGGTTTTTTTTGCTGTATCTTAATGATACCTGTTCTGCACTCTAAAGACTTCCCTCTGTAGTCTTTAGATTCGCTGTGCCTCTATTCAACTCCTGCCCTCCATCCCTCAGGGGATGCCGGGTATTCAGGCTGGGCAAATGCCATCCCGTCCTGGACTGCGCTTATGGGATCTCCCCGGGCATCCTTAGCTAGGGAGTCCCCACGTGTGAAGACTCATTCCTGCTTGTTCCTGGAGATAGCACAGTTACTTACCTGTAACAGGTGATCTCCGGAACAGCAGGAATTAGTCTTCACAACCCGCCCACCTCCCCTAGGAGTTGTATCTCTTTTTTCTCTATTCCTTCCTCTCCTCTCCTTCTGGCTCAGCTATGAAACTCAACTGGGGAGAGGCAGTAGGAAGGGCAGGAAGCCACCGCGCAGGCGCGGGGTATGCTCCCAAAGGCTTTCTGATTGGATGCTGGGGAGCATTCCCGTGCGGGCTCCTTCGGCGACGTCTCCCACGTGTGAAGACTAATTCCTGCTGTTCCGGAGATCACCTGTTACAGGTAAGTAACTGTGCTTTATACACTAGGTATTCAGAGCTGCAGTGTAGAATGCTCTATATTCAGAGGGTTTTTTTATCCCTCCATTGTTTCTCAGGCTTACGAAGTTCCTTTTTTATGATGTATATGTCTTGTGTGTACCATTTTTCAGAAAGTCTGCGGTTGGTTTTTGTGAAGTTATTCGTGGGTACAGCGGCTTTTGTGATTGTAGTATTCCAGGTCTTTATTGTGTCATTTAAGATTAAATAGAGGAGCTGAAAGTTTAGGTGTTATATTGTTCAGGAAAGCTTCTTTGTCAAAGCGCCTGAAAAGCGTGTTTTGGTGGGATGTGTCAGAGGGTTTCGGAGTCATGTGGAGGATTGGGAAGTCTGTTTGAAGGAGGAAATGGTCAGACTAAGGAATCTGTCTTGAACTGGGGAGGGGGGATATTTAGGGTGTTCAGTGAAGGGTGTTGGGAGGAATACCAGGTCTAGTGTGTTACCTTTGGTATGTGGTGTTTATTGTTTGTTGGAAGCCCATATCTTCCATGAATTCCAGAAAGGTCATGGACTGTTGTGAGGGGAGGGATGCTAGATTAAAGTCCTCTAGTTTGATATGGGGTTTCGTTGTGGGGGAAGTGCAGGCTGATTCTAGGATTGATGTGAGGTTGAGGTGTTTATTGGTGGGTGGTCTGTAAAGGAGCCATATTGCTAGGCTCTTATTTTCGATTTTGAGTAAGTCTGTCCTATCTTAATTGCTACTGATACTGTTAAAAGCGTTAAGTTCTGTTTTGATTAGTATAAGGACTCCATCACCTCTTTTGGAGTCTCTGGGGCAGTTAAATAGACTGTAGCCGTTCGTATTTAGCTGGTTTAGGAAGAATTTATCATGTTCTGTGAGCCAGGTTTCTGTGACACTGGCTGCAGAGTAGATCGGGAGATTCATATATTAATATGTCTTGTCATGAGGCTGGATCTAGAGATGAAACAGTGTTGAAAAAAACTCCTGATTTTCATGGAACTCAGAAAAGGCAGAGAGCGCAGTTCCAGCGCAGCTCAGCCAGAGGGCGCATGAACAATTACACAGTACCTGAAGCAACGTGCTCTAGCATTGATCACATTAATAACAAGCAGTTTCACCTGTTCTCAAACTCAGAACGTGCAAGCCAGAAATCCCTTTATAAAGGAAACCAGATGATCAGTGAAACAGGAGGAACAGGGAGAGAAACAGGAGGAGGCAAGAGCAAGTGCTGGGAAAGTGGCAAGAGAGAGGTCAGAAGGCCCGGCAGCAGGACCAGTGAGAGAAGCCTGGAAGAGGAAGGCTTCCATGTGCAGCCAACTCAAGGAGACAGAATCCAAAAGAGGTATTCTCAAAGGGATAAAGTCCAGAGAGGCCAAAGGTATTGGAACAGAGTCCAAAGCCAAGCAAACCAAAGAAGCAGCTTGCCTGATGAAAGCAGCTCTCCTAGCCCAAGTAAGTCTCCTATGCTAAACCAGAAAGGCACAAGGAAAGGAGATTCCTTCTACAGTGATACTTTTGCCTAGAAACACAGAGAGTGGAAATCCACGTCAGGTTTTCCTGGTAACTCTGATTGTAGAGCAGTGCACAGAACAGCTTGTCAGCCTGAGAAGCTACGTCGCAAGCTGAGTCCTGGGTGTGGCAGCCTACAGAAGCCAAGGTATGAAAAGCCTTTCATTTTAAGGGAAAGTTTAAGTGATGAAAACCTTATGGAAATAGATAAGCCTCAGAAAGTTAGAAGAAGTAAAGCTAACCTTTTAAAAGTACTTCCCAACAGTGTGATAAGGAAGTTGTATGAGAAACAGAAGAACCCCTGTGAGGAGTTAACAGATATTGAAGACAGTCATAGCATTGAAGAAGGTAGTGACCCAGAATCAATGGACTGTGATTGTGAAACCAGTGTTCCCATTCCTCAGAGTGAACCAATGGAATGTAACTTTTGTTCAAGAACTAGCTTGATTGCCTTGCTAGTTGTATAGAGTAAAGAGAACTCTGCATATGGTGAAGTTGATAACCATTTGTTTCCTGATGTTAATTTCTGTTGATTTAAAAGAAGCCTTAACCCAGTTAAACAGTTAATTGTGAAGCCTACAACCCTTAACTGTTTATTTAACGGTGGAACCTTTTTGTTAGAGGAAAGAATTACCTTCATTTTCTTTTGTGTCTTATTGAACCTAAGCGTTGACCGAGGAAATAAAGCCTTATTACCCTACACTTTGGTGTAGATTGTTCTTTATAAGGAGTTCTGCACTACAAGGACCAGAAGCCTCCTGGTCCTTCAGCTCAACCACTCCTTAATATAAATTAAATGTCACCGGACGGCCTTATTTCCTACGCCAGTAGGGGCGCCTGGGGACAGTCTCAGATTACTTGGATTTTATTTCTTATAGATCTTGTGTTTGTTAGTATGCATTTTAATGGGATCACTGAATCTGTCAGTTTCAGAAATTGGGTGTTTGGGATGGGGTTGATATAGATTAGTCTGTAGTGGTGTTGGGGTTTTCATGGGCTTCCCCTAAGATTATTTGGGGAATTTTCTATTTTGGGATTGTGGTCGCTTGTGTTCACCCCAACATATATACAGGACCCACCTTAAACAAATTGCTCGTGCCACTGTAAGAGCATGGAAACCTTTTTATTTTGCCAGGTCTGTAACATCACAAGCTTCACATTTTAAATAATAAGGTACAAATTTCAATATCAATACATAGCATCAATACATCTATAACAAGCAAAGCACCTGACTTAAGTGTAAAGGGTCCTGAGACAGAGACAGCATCGCTCCAGTTGAGATCAGCTGGTGTCTGTCTCCCCATCAGAGTTCCTCTCCTATATTTATATTCATTTTTAGGCTTGTAACAAAATTGCTGATAAGCAGATTTCCTTTCTTTCATATTCCCTATTTTTTTTCAAGCAAATCTGCTCCTTAATCTTTTGCCGTCTTGCCCTCTGTTTTCCCTTGTGGCATCTTGTCTCCCCATTCTCATGGCAGTCCTCTTCGCCTTGTGCTAGCCATGTTTCCTGCAGATTAACTTTAGATACTGATGTTGATCAAGTTCTTCTTTTTTCTTTCAAGGGGTCCAGGTGGCAGTTTTCAATAGCTGTGTAATTTTCAGAGCCTCTCATTGTGTCAGCTCTGTGATTTCAGGATGTTAGCTCATTTCATAGCTCAAAACTGCTAATTCTGCAGTTCTATTGTGAAAAGGGTCAGCAGGCTATTTCTTACTTAGGCCTAGAGCTGCAGACATTAGCACAAGATGGAGGACAGTAATCCAACCTGAGACAAGGGTACCTGAAGGAGGATTCATTTTCCTCTTCAGTGGTGACTATCTCTGGTATTTCCATGTCAGTGAGTATAGTATAATTGAATATGATTAGGATGGTGATGTATGATTGGGATGGGGTAGGAAAGGAGTGGTTCTTGGTGGGTTAGTAATGCGCTGGAAAGTGATGTGAGCAGTAATAAGATCTGTAGAGCACAAATTATATATTATATATTGTATAATAAGGGCCGTGTTTGGTATTGAGTTCAGTGAAAGGGGGCCGGGGCAGTAATGCGAGGTACAGATGTTCTACAGTCTTTAGTTGTGAAAAATTTAGATTATTGCTATTCTGCTTCTACCTGTCTGTCTTGTTCACTGGTGCTGCTTCTTCAGACATATGACACCTTGCTTAAGAGTCTATATTGCTTTGCTTATAGTATGGCATATTTCTTTTAAAAGGGTAATATTGATCTTTAAAACAATATACATGAATGGCTCTAGTTATGAGAGATTTTGTTGGGTTTACCACCTTTGTCTAATTGTGGAGATCAGCTGATATACTGGTCCCTTGCAAGTCCCTGATGTAAGCACTGTCCATTTATTGTAGATCCTTGACCAATCTTTGTCATTGGCTGGTCTAAATTGTGGAAATTGCATTCTGAGCTGGATTACCAGACATTTCAGAAGAAATTGAAGATATTTTTTTTCATTGGCATTTGCATTATCATCTGATTGATTCTATGTACTGTATTATGTGTTTTCTTAATGTTAGTCTAATGTGCATGTTTCCTTATCGTCCCTCCAGTCTAGTCCCGAACATCAGCAGTTGTGCACCTCCTCCCGCAGCGTTGGAGACTGAGCATGTCACACTTTTAGTGACACTGTATAACTGGTCCAGGGTCCGCCTCCATTGCTCTAGTATTCTCAGTCTCCATGCAGCAGAAGGAGGTGTGAGCCCTGGTGTTCGGGGCTCACTAGAGGAATAATTAAGGTCTAGGGACAGATAGGAAAGTAAGTTAGTTGGGATATTAAAAAAAATAATAAATAAATAAAGTAAATGAGTTTTGAGGTAATACCTCTTCAAATTGGCGATTTGATTCGATGCAGAGATCAAGGTGTAGATCTGCTCTGGCTGTCCCCCCTTCTCCCACTCCCTAAAGCAGTGGCTGTCCAGGGGAGAGTGAGGGAGTCGTCGGTGGGGCCTCCCGCTTCTGATCCCCTCATCGGGTGTGAAGCGGGGGAGGCGTGGTGCTCAGAACACACCGAGAGAGAGACCTCCAGCTGCAGCCACGGCTTGGCTGGCCACGGTAAGATAAACAGCGGGTCGCAGCTGGCGGAAGCAGGCAGCAGAGGGGCAGAGGCTCTCTAAACTCCGTGGAGCTGGAGCAGGCCGGCGAAAAGGTAAGCGCCAGGTAGAGCAACATCGGGGCTGACACGCAGTGGTTTGTGGTGCAGAGTGGTTGCCGCGGTCAGGCCTAGACCGCATGGCTGGAGGGCGGGAAAGCAGGAGAGTGGCAGTTTTGGTCTCCCGCGCTCACTCGTGGCCCTCTGGGGTGCTTCTAGCCTGGATTTGGGCACAATTTGGAAGTTAAGCAGATTCAGTTGAACAAAAAAAAAAAGACAAAGACAAAGTAATCAGAGCTTGTAGCCTGGTTTGCCTGGGCCCTTACTGGGTGGGGGTTGCATTGGGGGTGACTGGAGCCGGCTTCCAGATGCTTTCAAAACCTAGGTGCCCTTATGTGTGGGTCCAGGAGGGATTCGCTGTCGGAGGCCAGGGTGTGCAGGGGCTGTACACAAGAGGCAGCTGGGGCGCAGCTGGTGGCGGACAGTGTGGCAGAGGAGTTAAGCGGGCAGACGGAGGCAGGGGAAGCGGTTGAGATGTCTGTTCCGCTGTTGGATCCCTGGCCGGGGCCGTCCTCGGTGAGAGATTCCCCCTCGTCTCAGCCTTCCCTGCAGGGGAGGGCTGGCGGCTATTTTCTCGTAGGATTTTATGGTGCTGCTCCAACAGGCCCTTGGGGGGTCGGGGGGGTTCGGCACCAGAGCTTGTGGCAAGTGGGGGGCTGAGCTCGAAGAGATCAGGGGCTCCGCTGGGAGGCATTCCGGGGAGCGGGCCTCTCAAAAAGCCTAGGCTGGTCACGGATAAGGATGAGCAAGAGTTAGGAGAGCAGGAACTATCTGAAACCTTGGAGGATTCGGAGTTGGAATTGGACCTAGAGGAAGGTGAGATTCCAGAGCCGGAGGACCAGGCAAGGGTGGTCTGGGTGTTCCGGCAGGAAGAGTTAGCAACGCTCATCATGGAGATGCTGAAAGCCTTGAATATGCCGGTTACGGGTAGTCTGGAAGATTCTACTCTGGAGGATACCTTGTTACAGGCGGTGCGGAAGACTCAACGGGCATTCCCAATACATAGGGTGTTTAACCCTTTCAAGGCCAGGTTTAAATTTTTAATCCACATTCTGCAGCCGGGTTAATTTTTGCATATTTCAGGAAAATTGTACCCGTCTTATTCAATATGTTCTAATAGTGATTTTCCTTCTGCTATGGTCATGTATTATATACCATTTGATAGGAATATTTAGTCAGAATTTTGGATTCCGAGAGTTTTGGGCTCGGCCTGGAAAGGGTTAAGGAAATGATTCAGGAGGAGTGGGACGCACTGGAGGCAGGGCTGAAAGGTTCGTGAGTAATGGCACGCCTATACCCATTGGAGGAGCCGGATAAGGATCTTTTTAAGACTCCTAAGGTAGATGCGGCGGTCTCGGTGGTTACTAAGAAAACCACGATCCCGGTGGAAGGCAGTGCCACTCTTAAGGATGCTCAGGATAGGCGATTAGATACATTGTTGAAGCAGGTGTTTGAGGTAAATGCGCTTTCCATGCAGGCTTTAATTTGTGGTGCATGGGTGGCAAGGACTTGCCTTCGCTGTTCTCAGAGGATTAATGGGGCACAGGGAGAGGCGGTTGAGAAAGCTTCCGAATGGAGTCAGGAGCAGCGTATTTAGCGGACATTCAGTATGATCTTATCCAAGGGCTCTCAAACAGTATGGCGTCCGTGGTGGCGGCATGAAGATATCTGTGGCTGCGCAGTTGGGTGGAAGATGGGGCCTCTAAGGCTAGGTTAGGCAAGCTTCCATTTAGAGGCAAGTTACTGTTTGGTGAAGATTTAGACAAGTTGGACAAGGATCTAGGAGAGTCCAAGGGAGGTAGATTACCGGAAGACAAACAGAAGCAGGGTTGTCCGGTGGCACCTTCCAAGAATCAGCAAAGGGAGTTTCGTAGATTTCGTCAGTTGCGATTCGCTATGTTTCAGAGGGGGCGTTCTCAGTATAGATCGCAGGGCTTTCGGGAGTTTAGAGGAGCGGGCAAAAGTTTTGGAGCCTTCTAGTCCACAAATGTTAAGAAACCGCAATGAAGCGAGGGGGGCCCAGGCAGGGCTTGTACCCGTGGGGGGTCGTTTGCGAGACTTCTTTCCTGCCTGGGCCCAAATCACGTCGGATCAGTGGGCATTGGAAGTCATACAAAAAGGGTATGCGCTCGAGTTCCAAGGTCCGGTGATCGACTTGTTCGTTCAGTCTCCCTGCGGAGTGAAATCAAGGTTGTTGGCGGTACGCAAGATGGTAGAAAGATTGTTAGCGCTGAAGGCGGTGGTGCCGGTTCCGGCAGATCAACGAGGATGCGGGCGGTACTCGATATACTTCGTGGTACCAAAGAAGGAAGGAACCTTGAGGCCCATTCTAGACCTCAAGAGGGTAAACAGGTGTCTCAGGGTATCCCACTTTTGCATGGAAACGTTGCGTTGGGTCATTTTGGCTGTTCGACGGGGGGAGTTCCTCACGTCTTTGGATCTGTCGGAGGCGTACTTGCACATACCAATTCGTTTGGAGCATCAGAGATTTCTTCGTTTTGCGGTGCCCATGGGGCATTTTCAATTTCAGGCGATGCCGTTCGGTTTGGCTACAGCTCTAAGAACTTTCACCAAGATAATGGTGGTGGTGGCGGCGGCGGCATTGCACAAGGAAGGGGTGTTGGTTCATCCGTACCTGGATGACTGGCTGATTCGAGCAAAGTCAAGGAGCGAGAGCGAATTGGCTATCTGAAGAGTGGTGCATGTTCTGCAGTCCCTCGGGTGGGTGATCAATGTGGCAAAGAGCAAATTGGTCTCGTCGCAGGAGTTGGAATATTTGGGGGCTCACTTCGACATGAACAGGGGCAGAGTTTATCTTCCGAAGCTCAGGGCTCAGAAGCTGAGGCAGCTGATAAAGTCCTTCTTGAGGAGACAAGCTCCATCAGCGTGGCACTATTTATAGCTACTGGGGACAATGGCGGCTACGATTGAGGTAGTGCCATAGGCCAGGGCGCACATGAGGCCACTGCAGAGAGCACTCCTCAGAAGATGGTCTCATCAGTCAGATCAGTTGTCGCAAAGGTTGGTATGCCTTCCGGAGATGCGGCAGTCGTTGAAATGGTGGCTAAGGCAGGGGTGCCTAGAGAAGGGGATGCCTCTCGAAGCACCACAATGGAGGGCGTTGACGACGGATGCCAGTCTGTTCGGTTGGGGGGTTCACTTCGAGAGACAGTTTGCCCAAGGTCAGTGGTCGGACCGGGAGAGGTCCTGGTCGATCAACAGGTTGGAGTTATGGGCAGTCAAACTGGCGTTGAAGGCTTTTCAGAGGCTCCTGCATGGCAAAGCAGTACGAGTGCTGTCAGACAATGCCACGGCAGTGGCATACATCAATCGTCAGGGCGGCACCAGCAGCACGGCTTTCGAGGAGGGAAGCGGACGAACTTCTGGAATGGGCCGAGGTAAATTTGAAAGAGTTATCGGCAGCACATGTAGCGGGGGTGGACAATGTGACAGCCGCTTTTTTGAGTCAGGTCAGAGTGGATCCAGGAGAGTGGGTCCTCAATCAGGAAGTTTTCGAATTGCTGGTGCTTCGCTGGGGCCTGCCGGTGATGGACCTCATGGCTTCATTCGCGTCGGCGAAGGTAGGAAGGTTTTACAGCAGAAGAAGAGAGAGGATATCAGAAGGACTGGATGCGCTCATGCAAAATTGGCCGGAGGAAGGGATGCTGTATGTCTTCCCTCCGTGGGCGTTAATAGGCCGAGTGCTGCATAGAATAGAGAGGCACAGGGGTCAGGTGATCCTGATTGCGCCGGATTGGCCAAGGAGGCTGTGGTATGCGGACATGATACGGCTGTTGGCAGAGGCGCCGTGGCAGCTTCCGGTTCGGAGAGATCTGTTGGTGCAGGGGCCGTTAAGTACTTCCCTCAGTTACTTCCAAGTTGTTCTCCCCGTTCATTGTAAATACAACGCAGAGTGCCTGCGTTGTATAGATGTTGTTTGAATGTAAACCGCACTGATCTAAATAGCGCGGTATAGAAGAATTGGTAAATAAATAAGTATGCTTCAGGTAGATCGGTTCTCGCTTATGGCTTGGCTCTTGAAAGGGCAAGGTTGAGAGCCAAGGGGTATTCGGCAGCAGTAATTGCTACCTTGCTGAAGTCCCGGCGTAGGTCTACATTGGTGGTGTATATCGGGGTCTGGCGATTGTTTGAGGCATGGTGCGAGAGTAAGCAGATTAAAGCGTTAGGCGCCTCGATCCCGCAAATATTGGCCTTTCTTCAGGATGGCTTCGAGAAGGGGCTAGCGGCGTCTTCCCTGAGAGTACAGTTAGCGGTGCGCTCGTGTTTTAGGGGGAAGATACAGGGGGTGATGCTGGGGGCTCATCCGGATGTTAAAAGATTCTTGCGGGCTACAAGTTTGTTGAGGCCGCCCAGGAGAGACGTGGTGCGGGTCTGGGATCTGAACTTGGTGCTAGAGGCATTGGTGAGAGAGCCATTTGAGCCTATAGCGAAGGCTACGCTGAAGGATTTGACGCTTAAAGTGGTGTTTTTGGTGGCTATCTCTTTGGTGCTCCGAATTTCGGAGTTGCAAGCTTTGTCCTGTAAAGAACCCTTTTTGACCTTTGGTAGCAAGAAGGTGGTGTTGAGGACGGTGCCTTCATTTTTTCCTAAGGTAGTATCGGCGTTTCACGTGAATCAGGTGGTATCCCTGCCGGTGTTCGAATGGGAAGCCAAAGTTAAGCCAGCCGGGTAGGAGACTTCATCGCTTGGATATCGGCAGGGCATTGAAGTGTTATGTACAGAGAACGGCGGGGCTCCACAAAATGGACAGATTATTTGTGTTGTTTGGGGGGCCAAGGCAAGTCGAGGCGGCGTTTAAATCATCCATTGCTAGGTGGATTAAGGAAGCTATTGCAGTAGCATATATTTTGAAGAACCAAGGTAGTGCCGAACGGTTTGAGAGTGCATTCGACTCGGGCTCAGGCAGCTTCATGGGCGGAGTTTAGTTTGGTGCCAGCAGTGGAAATTTGTAGGGCGGCGACGTGGTCATCGTTGAATACTTTTGTGAAGCATTACAGGATTGATGTCCAGGCAGGCGGTGACTCTAGATTTGGATCAGCGGTGCTGCAAGCTGGTCTGGCCAGTCCCTCTTGTTGAAGTGAGCACTGCTCTGTTATATCTCCTGATGTTCAGGACTAGACTGGAGGGACGATAAGGAAGGTAAAATTAGACTTACCTGCTAATTGTTGTTCCTTGAGGAACTCCAGTCTAGTCCCGCTTCCCTCCCGGATATCCATTCCAGACTGCAGCCGGAGGCCAGGTAAGACATGTCAGTGGACAGGTAAGGCAGTTTATTCAGGCAGCGGTGTCCCGAGAGGCAGTGGGGAGGTGTACTGATTTCTCATTGCTGACCTAGGCTTTGCGGAGAAGCCTGGGGAGAAGGGGTGACAAGCCTCTGCAGGTCTTAGCCGGAGAGGTTACAGCATGGTTCAGTTTTAGCTGGTTAAGTTGTTTCTCCAGGACCAAGCAGGAAGTCAGTCCTCACATATGGGTGACGTCGGCGCTGACGGAGCCCTCGCGGAGCAATTTTCCCCAGCTTTCAAAGAAAGCCTTTGGGAATTGCAGCGCGCATGCGCGGTCCTCTTCCCGCCCAAGGGTGCCATCTTGCTCAGTCTTCTTTTTTCCGCGGAGCCCTACAGACGTTGCCTGTGAATCCCCGCAGAAAAGTTGATTTTTTCTCTATTTTTCTCTTTTTTCTTCGGTTCGATGCCGGTTCTTTTCCCGCTCGGACTCGCGACGCCAGTTGCGAGTCCGTCCCTTATTTTTCGGTTTTTTGTCCTTCGTGACAGATTTCGCGCCTTTTTCCCTGGCAGCCCGGTCCTTCGACCTCGCAGGGGCCCTTTTTCCTCCGATGGCTGCCAGCGGCTTTGAAAAGTGTGATCTCTGTAAGAAACTCATGTCTCTTACAGACACTCATGACTTCTGCCTCCGCTGCCTCGGCCCAGATCATGACTCCCTGATCTGTGTGCCATGCGGCAAAATGTCCTCAAAAGCATTGAGGAGTCGGCAGCATCAGCGGGAGCGTATCTTCTCTGACTCCGGCAGGGCTCGGACCTCGTCAGAGGCTTCGACGTCTCGGGACTCTGGTCCTGAGCGTCGTCGAAGTTCCTCTGAGAGGGGGTCTCCTACCCGGGAACATCATCGGAAGAAGAAACCCGCGAGGGCGGGATCGGTGGACGCTCCTGGTTCCTCGAGGGCCAGGTCGCATAGCCCCGACTCCCGTCCCGGGTCCTCGGAGATGGAGAGGCCGTCAAAACATCCTCGACTCGAGGTGGACTTGCCCGCTCACGTGAGTACTGTTGTCCTCGTTGACTCGCCTCCGAAGCACCCGTCGTCGGGCCCGACACCGTCGGGGCCCGAGTCGGGGGCTGCTGGGTCTCCTGAGCTCGGACTCAGGTTGATGGCCTTGGAGAGCAGTCTGACTGCCTTCTTGGACCAGCAGCGGGTATTGATCGCTGGCCTCGCCGGTGCTTCTGCCCTGACCGCCGGGACGTCGACCTCCAAATCGACCCCGGAGACCGAGCCGATCCTCGAGTCCATGAGGGCTCGAGTCGATCCTCGGTCGAGGTCTCCTTCGGCCTCCCGTTCGGGACCGAGGTCGTCGACGCCGACTCCCTCGGCGTCGGAGCGGATAGCATCGGTGCCCGCCCGACCGGAGCCGCTCGACTCCTCCTCCGAGGAGTCGGCCTGGCCTGGTTCCTTTCGGACTCGGTGTGTCCCTTCGTACTCCCCCGAGTCCGAACCTCGGAGATGGTCCCCCCCGGAGGATACCCGGTTCTCGGACTTCGTGCGGGATATGGCCAAGGCCTTGGCCTTCCCCGCGGATCCCGAGGAGAAGCCTCGAGTCGAAGAACTCGATGCCCTCCAATATGACTCTCCCCCGAAGGAGGCCTTTATTGTACCGGTTCCTCCGATGCTGGAACGACTTCTCTTCCGCATGTGGGAGAGCCCAGCGTCGTCGCCGGTATTAAGCAAGCGGGTCGATTCCATTTATCGAGTCCGCAAGAGCCCCGGCTTCCAGAAGGCACAATTACCGCACCATTCCATGGTGGTGGAATCGGCCATGCATAGACTTAAGAGTCAAAAAATGCACTCCTCGGTGCCCCCTGGTAGGGAAGCCCGAAGCCTGGATGCCCTCGGTAGGAAGTGCTTCCAGGGCTCTATGCTTGCTTGTCGAGTCCAGACATACCAGCTCTACATGGGCATGTATCTCCGAGACCTGGCTAAGGAAATAGCCGGGTTCTCTGCTGGTCTCTCCGAAGAACCTTTGCAGAGGTTCCAATCCTTGTCTACTGGTATTCGGGAGTGCTCCAAGTTTATATCTCGAGCAGCCTATGATGGTTTTGAGGCTTCGGCTCGAGTAGCTGCGGCCGGCATCGGTGGACGCCACCAGGCTTGGCTTCAGACGTCCGGCCTCGAGCCCTGGGTACAGGACAAGTTGGTCGATGTCCCCTGCCGAGGTGATAACCTCTTTGGCAAGCCCATGGATGAGAAGGCTGCACAAATCGAGACGGAGACTCTCACCAGGACTCGTCTCTCAAGGAAGACCTCTGCCCCTTCTCAGAAGAAGAAGGCCTCGGGGAAAAAGCCCTTTTACCCGAGGAAAGGTGCTGCCTATAAATACTACCCTCGGTATCAGGCCTCAGCAGCTCCCCCACAGGGAAAGCAGGCCAAGGGACGGGGTAATGGGTCCCGTAGGCAGCAAGCCCCCAAGCCTGCACCACCGGCCCCTGCTCAGCAGGGTGGGGGGTTTTGACTTCATCAGCATAGCCTCTCCCCCTCAGCTGGTTTCTCTCAGCACAGGAGGCCAGCTGGTCCACTTTGCCCAAAGGTGGTCCAACATCACCACAGATACCTGGGTACTTCACATAGTTCAAAAGGGCTATCTTCTTCACTTTCACCAGGTACCTCCCTCCTTCTTTCCAGGGGAGCCTCCCAGACTCCCTTTGCACAGGGACTTACTCCTTCAGAAGTTAGCAAGTCTCGTTCAGGAACAAGCCGTGGAACCGGTGCCCCACCACCTGAAGGGTCAGGGGTTTTACTCCAGGTACTTCCTGATTCCAAAAAGAACAGGAGGCCTCAGACCCATCCTGGACTTGCGAAACCTCAACAAGTTCCTTGCAAAGGAAAAGTTCAAGATGCTTACCCTTGGAATCCTGCTGCCCTACCTCCAGCAGGGAGACTGGCTATGCTCCTTGGATCTGAAAGATGCATATACTCATATCCTCATTCATCCGGACCACAGACAATATCTCAGATTTGTTGTGGGAGGAAATCATTACCAGTACAGAGTGCTGCCCTTTGGCCTATCCTCCGCACCCAGGGTGTTCACCAAATGCCTCGCAGTGGTGGCGGCTTATCTGAGACTTCAAGGTCTGTTTGTGTTCCCATACCTGGACGACTGACTCATCAGAGCCCAGTCTTCCCAATAGGCCACTCAAGCCACTCATCGCACTGTGGCTCTGCTCCAGCACTTGGGTTTTGTCATAAACTTCGCAAAGTCCACTTTGCTCCCCTCTCAAAATCTCGAGTTCATCGGTGCCCGGTTGGACACACTTCAGGCGCGGGCCTTCCTCCCTCTGGACAGGGCCAAGCAGCTCATGGATCTCGCTGGCCACTTTCACAGCAATGCGCTGGTCTTAGCCAGGCACTTTCTGCGACTGCTCGGCCATATGGCTTCCACGGTCCATGTGACCCCCAATGCCCGACTGAACATGCGTCCTGCTCAGTGGTGCCTTCGCAATCAATGGCATCAGGCCACGGGGAGCCTAGCGGACTCCGTACAGATCTCCGACCAGCTGGTCTCTTCTCTACAATGGTGGCTTCATCTGCCAAACCTGGTACTAGGAGTGACTTTTCAGCCCCCTACGCATTCTCAGGTCCTGACGACCGATGCTTCTCTCCTGGGTTGGGGAGCACATTGCCAAGGGACATGTACTCAAGGCCTCTGGACTCCTTGGGAGTCCGCTCAGCAGATAAACTTCCTGGAGCTCAGAGCCATCCGCCTAGCGCTCAAAGCATTCTCTCGCCTGGTTTCTCACCAGTCGGTGCTGATACAGACAGACAATCAGGTTGCAATGTTCTACGTGAACAAACAAGGCGGAACAGGCTCCTTCCTTCTCTGTCAGGAGGCACAAAAACTATGCTCTTGGGCAGTCCGCCACGGCATCTTCCTCAAGGCTGTCTATCTCCCAGGTCAGGAAAATTACCTGGCCGACAAGCTCAGCAGGATCCTCCAGCCACACGAGTGGAGGTTGGATCCGCTGGTGGTTCAGCGGATCTTTCTCAAGTGGGGCCTCCCCACCATGGATCTGTTTGCCAGTCCTCTGAACCGGCAGCTGCCCAGATTCTGCTCTCGACAGCCGCATCCTCTCTGAGTAGCGGCGGATGCTTTTCTAATTCCATGGTCCACCGGCCTCTTGTATGCCTTTCCTCCCATGCCACTGGTGTCTCGGACGCTCTTCAAGGTTCTCAGAGACAAAGCATCGATGATCCTAGTGGCTCCCCGGTGGCCGAGACAACCTTGGTTCCCACTTCTGATGCAGCTAGCGGTAGACACTCCTCTTCCCCTGGGATTTCAGCCCGACCTCCTATCGCAGGATGAGGGGACTCTCCTACACTCCAATCTCTGGTCCCTTCATCTGATGGCCTGGCTGCTGAAAGGGTAGTCCTTGCTCCTCTGCAGCTACCTCCAGATGTGGAGGAGGTCGTCTTGGCCTCCAGGAGGCCCTCCACCCGAAAGGCCTACGCTCTCAAGTGGCGTCGGTTCTCCGTCTGGTGTACTCAGCAGTCTCAAGATCCTTTCTCCTGTTCAGCATCAGTGGTCTTGCAGTACTTGCTCTCTCTCTCCAACCTTGGCCTAAAGTCCAACTCGGTAAAGGTCCACCTCAGTGCTCTTTCTGCGCATCACATGCCGGTGGATGGTAGACCTCTTTCCAGCCACCCTCTGGTGGCTCGGTTTCTCAGAGGCCTCCTCCTCCTTAAGCCACCTTTGCGCCCGCCAGCCCCGGACTGGGATCTTAATGTGGTGTTGCAGCGGATTACCTGTCCGCCTTTTGAGCCTATGGCTACCTGTCCGCTATGTTTTCTTTCATGGAAAACCTTGTTCTTGGTAGCCCTCACTTCGGCTAGACGCGTTAGTGAGCTGCAGGCCCTGGTTTCTGATCCTGCTTACACTAGGTTCTTCAAGAACCGGGTAGTCCTACGGACTCACCCTAAGTTTCTTCCCAAAGTGGTTTCCCCTTTTCACATCAACCAGGAGGTGGTACTTCCGACCTACTTTCCCAGGCCACACTCCAGCCGAGCTGAAATGGTCCTGCATACCCTGGACTGTAGAAGGGCGTTGACCTTCTACCTTGACCGTACGCGGGAGCACCGAAAGGCTGTTCAGCTCTTCGTGTCTTATGACCCCAACAAGTTGGGGCTCCCTGTCTCCAAGCGTACTCTGTCCATCTGGATTGCAGACTGTATCGCTTGGGCGTACGAGGCTGCCGGCCTCGTGCTGGAAGGTAGAGTCACAGCTCATCGTGTTCGGACGAAGGCTACATCGGTAGCTTACCTCCGCTCTGTTCCATTGGCAGACATCTGCCGGGCCGCTACTTGGTCTTCAAGCCAGACTTTTGCAGCCCATTACTGCCTGGAGAGGGAGTCCCGCAGGGACAGTGCTTTCGGACAGGCAGTCCTCCGTAACCTCTTCGAGGTATAGGCAACTCCTACCCTCCGTCCCGGATGTTGGGCTACCGGTTGGAGACATATTCAGAGAAGATTCCTTCCTTCTGTGCTAATGACCTTGAGGGAGCTCATTTTTGTGCTTAGGGTCTCCGGTAGCCTTAAGCTTGGGAGTCCCATATGTGAGGACTGACTTCCTGCTTGGTCCTGGAGAAAGCGTAGTTACTCACCTGTAACAGGTGTTCTCCAGGAGCAGCAGGAATCAGTCCTCACAACCCTCCCTTCTCCCCTTGGAGTTGCAGTTATATGCTTTCGTTTTTGCTAATTTTTGCTGTCTTTTAGCTATGTCATCTGACTGAGCAAGATGGCACCCTTGGGCGGGAAGAGGACCGCGCATGCGCGCTGCAATTCCCAAAGGCTTTCTTTGAAAGCTGGGGAAAATTGCTCCGCGAGGGCTCCGTCGGCGCCGACGTCACCCATATGTGAGGACTGATTCCTGCTGCTCCTGGAGAACACCTGTTACAGGTGAGTAACTACGCTTTCCTTCAGTTAGGGTTAAGAATGTTAAAAAAAAAAAAAAATAGAAAAGGTACTTACTTATTGCTTAGGTGAGTCTGCTTTTTCAGTAGGTTACTGGAGCAATGGAGGCGGACCATGGACCAGTTATACAGTGTCACTAAAAGTGTGACATGTTCAGTCTCCAAAGCTGCGGGAGGAGGTGCACAACTCCTGATGTTCGGGACTGGACTGGAGTTCCTCAAGGAACTACAATTAGCAGGTAAGTCTAATTTCTCCTTTGTTGTCATCCACTCTACTTGTGTCATCTTTAGATTTGTAGTCTTTGTATTTTCAAAGCATGTCATCGTTTGACTAGTGGCAGTGAATGACTTTACTTTCTGGAAATTTTCAGTGTTTCTGCAGCCACTGTCTCTGATGCGATTGTTTTTTTCCCCCCAAGAGATCAGATATGTGTTTATAGGTGGCATTGATATTCCCAAGATCATTGTCTCGTCAATCAGTTATTCTGATTATTTTTTCTCTATAGGGCTGAACCGTAGTGGATCTTTGGTCAGTTTGCCGATTCCACTAGTGCAGAAGCCAAGTGTGCTAGGAGCACTGGGGACCGTGAAGGGAAAGGAAAAACACACACTGGAACAACAAGGTAATTGAATAAAATCTGTTTTGTTATCATTAGAAAAATAGGAGTTTATAGATAGTGTCTATGTTGAAATAAAGTTTAGGACCACCTTTACCTTGGTGCTGTGAAGAATTAATTTATTTAAAATTTATTGGATTGCTGCCATATTTAAAAAATTCACAATAACTTATAAATGTACAGTCATAAAACAAATTCAAATATATCTCAATGAAAGGCACACTACAAACCATGCCAGTAGTGTATGGTATCTATAGAAAAATCCTAGTCCCTGTCAGATTTCTCTGCCTACATCTCAAATCCAAAAAATCTATCCCAAAAGGGATTTGAAAGATTAGGAATAGAGGATTTTTGTAGAATACGTTTTGTGACTGAGAGACGACATCTCACTGATAAAATTACAGACCACAAAGCGCCAGCGGTGGAAACTCAAGCGCACTGTCAGAAGGAAACTGCTTCCAGCGGTGGTGTGGGCCAGAATTGGAAGGAGCCAGGCAGATCAAATGGCTAACTGGGATGAAAATCTCATTCTTGGCATTTCTGCAGATGATAGAAGGTTGATATCATAGTTCACCTAGGGACAAATGACCTACTATAACTACTGCTTATTTCAAAGGTGCTGCTGGGCATACATAGTGCTGTCCAAATACACATGATTGACAGTCCCTAAGCTGTAGTCATGATAAACCCGAGTTTACAGGAAATGTAATATAGCTAGACAGCACATAATCACATACAGTTCCTTTTGTTACATCCTGTCTTATTCATCTTGTCAGTCAGTTTAAGAGGCTCAGCCCCTAAAGCAGAACTTTCCAGCAGGCTCACTGTAACATGCTAGTTTATCTTGCTTATATCTCGGACTGCTGCGAAGCAGAGAGTGAGCCACAGCTGCCATGGCAGGCAACGTCTTCTCTCTCTTCTCTCCATCAATCGTGCATACCTTCCTGGTGACAGAGACATCGGCAAGGCCATCTCCTCTGTGTCATGGTCTGAGAACACCAGATACCAAGGAAGTGCAGGAAAGCCAAGAGAGAAGCAGCAGCAGTAAGAAAGAAATATCGGTAGTGTGGTTTTTCCTGCCAGTCAGAGACAATCGCCAGGAGAAGTGATTGTTACTTTTGGTGGAGGAGGAGAGAAGGAAAGGTTGTGATGCCATGAGGTTGAAGATAGAGGAAGGTGATGATTGCTGAATTTGGGAGGAGGAAAGAGAAGCTGTCAGTTCAAGAGGAGTGTAATGGGGGGAAGGGAAAATAATGATGGGAAGGTAGAGGGAAGGGCGGGGATGGAGAAGGAAAGGTGATGATTTGTAGAAGTGCAAAAGGATGGGGGGATGATTCTGGGGTGGTGGGGAGAGGGATAGTGATGCTGGCAGGAGAGGGAAGATGATGGTTGAAGGGGGGAAGGTAATAAGGGGTGGGGGAAAAGGACGGAAAGGTGACTGCAAATTACCTAATCCCCTGCTGCGAATGCTACTGTACAACCACTAGATGGGTCTGCATTTCTATAAGATATAATTAATTAAATAAATAATTAACCTTTCCTTATCTCAAGGTCACATGCCCAAAGCTCTAAAACAGGGGACTCCAATTCCGGTCTTGGAGGGCCGCAACCCAGTCAGGTTTTCAGGATGTCCCTAATGAATATGCATGAGATAAATTTGAATACAGTGGGGGCAATGTTGCAAATATCTCATGCATATTCATTAGGAACAGCCTGAAAACCTTATTGGTTTGCGGCCATCCAGCACCGGAATTGGAGACCCCCTACTCTTTTAAAAAAAAAAAAAGCAAATATTTATCCCATCCTCATGCAATATACCTCATGGATAAAACATGCCCTGAAGTGGAGGAGTAGCCTAGTGGTTAGAGCAGCTGCCTAGTACACAGAAGATCAAGGGTTTGATTCCCACTGGTATTCCTTGTGACCTTGGGCAAGTCACTTTACCCTCCATTGCCTCTGGCAATCTACTTCCAGTGATACATTGCCAAGAAAACCCAGAGGTAGCTGAGTCGCCAGGTGTCAGCACTGACTCGACAGCACTAAAGCAAAAAAAACCATGCCCTAAATCATATAGACCTATATCAAGCCTTCCTTTTATAGCAAAAATAATAGAAAAGATTGTACAAAACCAGCTGCAAGTCCACAGTGATAAGTATGCACCATTTGATAATATCAATATGGCTTTAGACCGTATCATGGTGTTGGAACACTCTTATTAGCCCTCTTTAAAATTCTCATCAAAGGAATAGAAAGTTCCAAGCAAGCCTTCATATGAATATTCTTGGACAAAGCTCTCCGTTTGACTGTATTAATCACAATATCCTACTAGCAAGGCTTCAACGGATTGGAATTGGTGGCTCTACTCGACAGTGTTTCCAATCTTACCTGTCCGACCACACTCAACAGGTAAAAATTGGTCAAACGATATCAAACTCATACAGTCAGCAACAAGGAATACCGCAATGATCGGCTATCTCAGCGTTATTGTTCAACATTTACTTCCAAGCGATCTGTAGCATATTCGAAAAGCATAAGGTTAACTGCCACATCTATGCGGATGACATAATGTTATATCTAAAAAAATTACTGCCGAAAGGAACTATACTAATACAACAAAAACACACTTCCTTTCTACTTCTTCATTTAACTCAAATCTAATTGAAATATACACACTACTGACATATAGATTCACTTCAGAGCAATTACTTACAGGCCTCAGTACACGCTCACACCATTCATTTGGCGAACGATGTCACCATAGGATAGAGCTTTAGGTTTTCACATACATCACCGGCCTTCTCTTTTTAACTTTAATCTATACAAAAATACTAATTCTAAAAAAGTACTTTTTCAGGATTCGACACAACAATTAAAAGTCATAAGACAGACTAGTTTAGTCTTCAAACAGATCTTAAGAGAATTTTAGATTATCCAATTTAATTCAACTTTAGTATCAATTTTTATAAAAATTTTTAATTATAATTCAGTAACATGCACCAAAGCTAGATATTCACAAATCTGAAAAAGAGTAAAAATACTTCTGATACTATGCAGATAGTCACAATCCAAGAAGCAATAGTAATTTGTTACTTATCTTTGGTGCTATCACTGCCACAAATGTTGTTTCAGACGCCCCTGCATCACAATTCAAAACAAAACAAAAGCTTTTGTAGGATCTTCAGTGTATTTTCAATCATAATCTGGTGTTGTGCTTTACCCCTGGAAATCCCGAATTGTGATGCAGGGGCGTCTGAAACAACATTTGTGGCAGTGATAGCACCAAAGATAAGTAACGAATTACTATTGCTTCTTGGATTGTGACTATCTGCATAGTCAGAAGTATTTTTACTCTTTTTCAGATTTGTGAATATCCAGCTTTGGTGCATGTTACTGAATTATAATTAAAACTTTTTATAAAAATTGATACTAAAGTTGAATTAAATTGGATAATCTAAAATTCTCTTAAGATCTCTTTGAAGACTAAAACTAGTCTGTCTTATGACTTTTAATTGTTGTGTCGAATCCTGAAAAAGTACTTTTTTAGAATTAGTATTTTTGTATAGATTAAAGTTAAAAAGAGAAGGCCGGTGATGTATGTGAAAACCTAAAGCTCTATCCTATGGTGACACCGTTCGCCAAATGAATGGTGTGAGCGTGTACTGAGGCCTGTAAGTAATTGCTCTGAAGTGAATTTATATGTCAGTAGTGTGTATATTTCAATTAGATTTGAGTTAAATGAAGAAGTAGAAAGGAAGTGTGTTTTTGTTGTATTAGTATAATGTTATATCTACCATTCATTACATCAAAATCTGACATTCTGCAAATCACATCATGATTCAATGAGGCCTCACAATGGCTTACATCACATAACTTCAGGATAAACTTAAAAAAAACCTGACGTTCTATTTGTCACTAGGAACAAGGACTTCACCCCCCCCCCCTCCGAAATAAAAGTCAAAGAAGCCTCGTTGGAAGTGAAAAGTGAAGTCATATATCTAGGAATAACACTAGATCAAAATCTCAGCTTGTCCTCATATAGCAATAGAACAACCTGAATATACAACAAGATAAGGATGATTCTCTGGGAACAAGCAGGAAGTCAGTCCTCATATATGGGTGATGTCGGCGCTGATGGAGCCCTCTTGCGGAGCAAATCCCCAGCTTTCAGAGAAGGCCTTTGGGAATTGCATCAGGCATGCGCGGTTCCCTTCCTGCCCAAGGGTGCCATCTTGTTCAGTCTCCTTTTTTCCGTGGAGCCCTCCGGACGTTGTCCCATTGTCCCCGTGAAAAAAAGAAAAAAGTTAAGAATTCTTTCTTTTATCGGATTAACACCGGTTCCTCTTCCTGCCTTTGGCTCGGTGCACTGGTATCGAGTTCAGCTAGAATTTTTCGTTTGTGTCCTTTTTCTCTTTCACTGGCAGCCCGGGTCTTCGACCTCACAAGGGGCCCTTTTACCCCCGATGGCTGCCAGCAAGTTTAAAAAACGTGATCGGTGTGAAAAACTCATTTCCCTCACCGATACACATAACTGCTGTCTCCGTTGCCTCGAGCCCAACCACAACCCGACGGTCTGTGGTCCATGTAGGAAGATGTCCTCTGAGACCCTGAAGAGCTGCCAGTAGCAGCACGATAGGATTTTTCCTGAGTAGGTACCTTCGCAAGCCCGGACCTTGTCTGAGGCCTCTATGTCTCAAGGGGAGCATTCCGAGCACGAACATCATCGGGGTTCCTCGGAGAAGGGTTCTCCCTTGCAGGAACACTGAAGGAAGAAGAAGTCATTGAAGGAGGCGGCGTTGGATGGCTCCGAGTGACCCGGCCCCTCCTGGGGCCTGTGGCGGAGCCCCGAGCGCCGGCCGGGATCCTCAGAGACGGAGCGCCCGGCAAAGGTACCTCGCCGGGAGAAGGATCAGCCGAGGCAGGTAACAACTGTCCTCGTCGAGGACTCCCTCCCCCCGGGGGAACTGGTGTCGGGCCCGACGGCGGCTGCGGAGCCTTCTGGACTCGAGTTCAGAATGGTGGCCTTGGAGCGCAGTGTGTCTGCCTTCATGGAGCAGCAGCGGGCGCTGATTGCCGGTCTGTCCAGTTCTTCTGCCCCGACCACCAGGCCATCGATTTTGAAGTCGACCCCGGAGGCCGAGACGATCCTCAAGGCCATTCGGGCTTGAGTCGATCCTTGGCTGAGGTCCCTCTTGGCCTCCCGTTCAGGACCAAAGTCGTCACCGCCGAGCCTCCCGGCATCGGGGTGGGCGGTGCCGGGGCCCTCGATGCCGGAGCCCATCGATTCCTCCTCGGAGGCATTGGGGTGGGAAACGGAGGAGGAGGAGTCCCCCCGGATATCTGTCGGCACAGGGATGTTCCGTCTGATTCCCTGGTGTCTGAACTTCGGAGAAGGTCCTCTCCGGAGGACACGAGGTTCTTGGACTTCGTGAGGGATATGTCCAAGGCTTTGGCATTCCCCACGGAGTCCGAAGAGTATCCTCGAGCCGATGAGCTCAAGATCCTGCAGTATTAGGCCCCCCCTCAGGAGGCCCTTACTGTACCCGTGCCTCTGATCCTGGAACGATTGATGCTCCACATGTGGGAGACACCAGCATCGGCGCCGGTTATCAGCAAACAGATCGACTTGATATATCGAGTCTGCCGGAGCCCTGGCTTTCAAAAGTCGCAGCTGCCGCACAATTCCATGGTTGTGGAATCGGCCATGTGCAGGCTGAAGAGCCAGAAGATGCACTCCTTGGTGCTTCCTGGCAGGGAGGCCTGCAACTTGGATGTCCTCGGCAGGAAGTGCTTCCAGGGTTCAATACTGACTTGTCGGATCCAGGCCTACCAGCTGTGCATGGGCAATGTGCCTGAGGGACCTGGCGAAGCAACTCACCGAGTTCTTTCTTTCTTTCTTTATTTAACAATTCTTATATACCACACTATTTGTTATCAGTGCGGTTTACATTTAACAAAGAGTTTTCAGATCAGAGAAGGCTGATTGAAATTACATTATAACAGGGAATAAAACTTGGAGAACATGGCTGGTTTCTTGGCTGGTTTCTCCGAGGGGCCTTTGCAGCGCTTCAGGAGCCTGTCCACCGCCGTCCGTGAGTGCTCGAATTCCCCACAAAATCAACTACCTCCCCTCCTCTTCACTCCCAACCCTCCACCCTACCTCTTCTACCCTCTCTTCCTTTCCTGTGATCTCTGATGACGAAACTGCACACCTTCTCTCTTCCTCCAAACTCACCACCTGCTCCTCTGACCCTATCCCCCCACCCGCCTCCTATGCCCCATCTTCTCCACTGTTGTCCCTTCCATCTCCCTTATTCTCAACCTATCACTCTCCACTGCAACAGTCCCTGCTGACTTCAAGCATGCTGTGGTCACACCTCTCCTCAAGAAACCCTCACTCGATCCCACATGTCCTTCTAATTATTGACCCATCTCTCTCCTTCCCTTCACTTCTAAACTACTCGAACACGCGGTTCACCACCGCTGCCTCGACTTCCTCTCCTCTCATGCCCTCCTGGATGCCTTACAGTCCGGCTTTCGTCGTCTACACTCCACTGAAACGGCTCTTGCCAAAGTCTCCAGCGACTTGTTCCTGGCAAAATCCAAGGGCCTTCACTCCATCCTCATCCTTCTCCTTGACCTCTCTGATGCCTTTGACACTGTCGACCACACCCTGCTCCTTGATACCCTGTCCTCACTGGGCTTCTCAGGCTCTGTGCTATCCTGGTTCTCCTCCTATCTCTCCCACCACTCCTTCCGTGTGTTCTGGTGGCTCCTCCTCATCTGCTACCCTACTCCGTCAGTGTACCCCAAGGATCTGTTCTGGGTCCGCTCCTTTTCTCTCTCTATACCCAGTCCCTTGGTGCTCTTATCTCTTCCCATGGCTTTCAGTACCATCTGTATGCCGATGATTCCCAGATCTACCTCTCTACGCACGAAATCTCCCCAGCAATCCAGACCCAGATCTCTTCCTGCCTCTCTGACATAGCTACCTGGATGTCTCATAGTCGCTTGAAGCTGAACATGGCCAAGACTGAAGTTCTCATATTTCTCCCTACAACCTCCCCTTCTCTTCCTCTCTTCTCAATCTCTGTGGATAACTCCGTAATCCTTCCTGTTTCTTCGGCCCACAGTCTGGGGGGTAGTCTTCGACTCCTCTCTCTCTTTCTTCACACACGTCCACCTCGTAGCCAAGACCTGCCGTTTCTTTCTCTACAACATTAGCAAAATCCGCCCCTTCCTCTCTGAACACACTATTCAAATGCTTGTCCACTCCTTAGTCACCTCCCGTCTCGATTACTGTAACCTGCTCCTTGCTGGTCTCCCTCTAAGTCATCTCTCTCCCCTTCAATCTGTTCAACCCTATGCTGCGTGACTAATTTTCCGCCAGCCCCGTCATGCCCATATCACACCTCTTCTCAGGTCACTTCACTGGCTCCCTATCTGTTTCCGCATCCAATTCAAACTTCTCCTGCTGACCTATAAATGCATTCACTCTGCGGCTACTCGCTACCTTTTATCCCTTATCTCTCCTCATAACCCCCCTCGGGTACTCCGCTCTTCCAGCAAACTGCTTCTATCAATGCCCCGCACTCCCACTGCTAACTCCAGACTTCACGCCTTTCACCTTGCTGCACCTTGCGCCTGGAACAGAGTACCTGTGTCTGTGCGCCAGGCACCTTCTTTAACCCTCTTCAAGTCCAGGTTGAAAGCCCACGTCTTTGCTGCTGCTTTTGGATCATGACTCACCTAGCCTCCTTTTCTCCCCCTTGTTCCACCCCTGCCTACACCTTCAGTATTTGTGTGTTTGTGTGTTTTGTCTTGACTAGATTGTAAGCTCTGATGAGCAGGGACTGTCTCTTACATGTCTGTACTGTACAGCACTGCGTACGACTGGTAGCGCTTTATAAATGCTGAGGAGTAGTAGTAGTAGTATGTCTTGAGTGGCCTATGACGGGTTCGAGTCGGCTGCCCGGGTTGCCGCGGCGGGCATCGGTGCATGCCGCCAGGCTTGGCTACAGTTGTCGGACCTCGAGTAATGGGTTTAAGACAAGTTGGTCGATATCCCATGCCAAGGAGAGGACCTCTTTGCTAAACCCATGACCGACAAAACCGCGGAACTTGAGACCGGGTACATGATGAGGACACGACTCTTCAAGAAGACCTCTTCCCCTTCTCGCAAGAAGGTCTCGGGTAAGAAGCCCTTTTACCCGAGGAAGGGTGCTGCTTACCGAAGCTACCCACATTTTCAGGCCTTCCCGGCTCCCCAACAGGGGCAGCAGGCCAAGGGACAGGGGCATGGCCCGCGTAAGCAGAAATCTCCCAAACCCCAGGCACCGGCTCCAGCCCAGCCTGGCAGTGGCTTTTGACTCTCACAATATGGCCCTTCTCCCCACAGGGGATAGGCAGTGCACAGGAGGCAGGCTTTCCCTGATTGCCCACAGGTGGGCAGCCATTACCACCAATGCTTGGGTCTTGCAGATAGTCCAAGAGGGCTATCTCCTTCACCTGGCCCAGTTGCCCCCCTCCTTACTTCCCGGGAGAGCTCCTCAGGTCTCCTCTTCACCGAGACCTTCTTCTGAAGGAGTTGGTGGATCTTCTTGAGGATCAGGCGGTAGAACTGGTGCCCCACCAAATGCAGGGCAAGGGCTTCTATTCCCGGTACTTTCTGGTGCAAAAGAAAACAGGAGGCCTCAGACCCATCCTTGACCTGCGCAACTTAAACAAGTTCCTGGTGAGGAAGAAGTTCAAGATACTCTCCCTTGGAATATTGCTACCTTACCTCCGTCAGGGAGACTGGCTATGCTCCTTAGACCTAAAAGATGCGTATACACACATCCTACACATCCTAATACACCCAGACCAGAGGCAGTATCTGCGCTTTGTGGTAGGGGGCAATCACTACCAGTACAGGGTACTTCCCTTTGGCCTGACCTCGGCCCCCAGGTTATTTTCAAAGTGCCTGGCTGTGGTTGCCACCTTTCTCAGACTCCAAGGGGTCTTTGTCTTCCCCTACCTGGACGACTGGCTCATCAGAGGCTCTTCAGCCAGCGAGACCCACCAGGCCACATCTCGCACCATCCGGGGTTTGTAATCAATTACCCCAAGTCCAGCTTTGCTCCCACTCAACAGCTAGAGTTCGTTGGGGCCAGACTCGACACCCTTCAGGCAAGGGCCTACCTGCCTGCGGACAGGGCAAGCAGGCTTCTGGCCCTGGCACATCAGGTGAGTCGCAGACCCACAGTGTCAGCAAGACAGTTTCTGTGCCTCCTAGGGCACATGGCTTCTTCGGTCCATGTGACACCAGACGCCCGCCTCCACATGCAAACTGCTCAGTGGTGCCTCAGAGACCAGTGGTCACAGGCCACAGGTTTCTCAGGGACAAAGTCACAGTGTCCAGGCGGCTAGTATGGACCCTGGACTGGTTGCTTCAGTCACTCCACTTGGAGGCGGGGATGCCTTTCCAGACTCCTCTGCACTCACGGATCCTGACCACGGATGCTTCCCTGCTGGACTGGGGAGCCCATTGTCAGGGGTTCTGTACTCGGGGAGTGTGGTCCCCAAACGAGAGAACACAACAGATAAATTTCTTGGAGCTCCGTGCCATGCGCCTGGCTCTACGAGTGTTCTGACGGGTCCTGGCCCACGAAATCTGTCTTGGTGCAGTCAGACAACCAGGTGGCCATGTTCTATGTGAACAAGCAGGGGGGCACGAGGTCCCGCCTTATAGGTCAGGAAACCCTGGATCTGTGCTTGTTTGCAGCCTGGCATGGCATGCATCTGCGGGCTGTCTACCTGCCGGGCCAGGACAACTGCTTGGCCGACAGACTGAGCAGGATTCTCCAGCCCAACGAGTGGCAGCTGGACTGGGGAGTAGTCCTTTGGCTTTTCCAGGCCTGGTGATGGCCAGTGATGGATTTGTTTGCGAGTCCAGTCAATCACCAGTTGCCCCACTTCTGCTCCAGGTACTCCACCCGAACAGAGTGGCCGCCGATGCTTTTCTAATGATATGGTCAGTGGGCCTCCTGTATGCGTTTCCTCCGACGCCTCTGGTGGCCAAGACTCTTCTCAAGATCCTCCAGGACAAGGCCTCGGTCATTCTGGTAGCCCAGAGGTGGCCGAGGCAACCCTCGTTTCCACTTCTATTTCAGCTAGCGTTGGAGGCCCGCTTTCACCTGGGGTCCAAGCCTCCTGTCCCAGGAGGGGGGCACTTTCCTGCATCCCAACCTCAGTTCCCTCAACCTTATGGCATGGCTGCTGAGAGGGTAATACTCACTCCTCTCCTCCTTCCTAAGGAGGTTGAGGAGGTCTTGCTGGCCTCAAGGAGGCCCTTGACTAGGAGAACCTATGTATTGAAGTGGCATAGGTTTGGGCCGTGGTGTGAGGGGTAGGGTGTGGATCCCTTCTCCTGCCAGGTTGGGGTGGTTCTACAGTACCTTCTCCACCTTTCGGATTTGGGCCTCAAGTCCAACTCCGTCATAGTGCACCTTAGTGCCCTTGCAGCAAACCATTTCCCAGTGGAGGAGAAGCCCCTCTCTGCCGATCCTTTGGTTTCTCAATTCTTGAGAGGCCGCCTTCTTCTGAAGCCCCGGTTCGCCCTCCGGTGATTGAGTGGGATCTCAATGTGGTTTTAGGGCAGCTTACCCGGCCGCCATTTGAGCCGATGGCAACCTGCCATCTGCGCTACCTTTCTTGGAAGGTGGCTTTCTTGGTGGCCCTCATGTCGGCTCGACGGGTGAGCGGGCTTCAGGCCCTCATGTCCAACAGGCCTTACACCAGGTTCTATAGGAACCGGTTGGTGCTTCGCACGCACCCCAAGTTCCTTCCGAAAGTGGTCTCCTCGTTCCACCTCAACCAGGAGGTGGTTCTGCCTACCTTTTTTCCGAGGCCGCATGCCAGTCGGGCAGAGACAGTACTGCATACCCTGGACTGTAAGAGGGCATTAGCTTTCTCTATTCAGCGCACGCAGGGCGATAGAAGGTCTTCTCAGCTCTTCGTATCCTATGACCCCAGTAAGCTGGGGATGGCTGTTTCCAAGTGTATGCTGTCCACCTGGGTAGCAGACTGTATTGCCTGGGCATACAGGGCAGCCGAGCTTCCGTTGGAGGGTCGTGTCACGGCCCATTGGGTCAGGACCGTGGTGGCATCAGTGGCTCATTTCCTCTCTGTTTCACTGGCAGACATCTGCAGGGCTGCCACCTGGTCTTCGGGTCAGACTTTCGCAACCCATTACTGCCTGGATGGAGTGTCCCGATGGGACAGTGCTTTTGGCCAGGCTGTACTCCGTAACCTTTTTGAGGTCTAGGCAACTCCTGCCCTCCGACCCTTCTGTGTCAGGCTACCGCAGTGCTACTCTCTTAGTTAGATTCCTATTGTGGTTGCTTGCGGCTCTCGTAGAGGGAGCCTATTTTTCAGCTGTGGGTTCTCGGTAGCTTATAGCTGGGGCGTCCCATATGTGAGGACTGACTTCCTTCTTGTTCCCGGAGTAAGCGTAGTTACTCACCTGTAACAGGTGTTCTCCAGGGACAGCAGGAATCAGTCCTCATGACCCTTCCTCCTCCCCTGGAGTTGCAGTCCTATTATTATTATTATTATTATTATTTTTCTTCTTTTGCTGTCTTTTTTGCTATGTCATTTGACTGAGCAAGATGGCACCCTTGGGCGGGAAGGGGACTGCGCATGCGTGATGCAGTTCCCAAAGGCTTTCTCTGAAAGCTGGGGATTTGCTCTGCATGAGGGCTCCATCGGCGCCGATGTCGCCCATATGTGAGGACTGATTCCTGCTGTCCCTGAAGAAAACCTGTTACAGGTGAGTAACTACGCTTTCAACATCTAAGACCTCTTATATCAGCTTATGATTTCTGCTCAGTACTTCAGACTATGGCATGCCCTCATTTTGACTATTGTAATAGTATCCCGCAGGGCCTGCTAAAACAAGCATTGAATCATCTCCAGGTGGCCCAAAACATGGCTGGAGTGGAGGAGTGGCCTAGTGGTTTGGGCAAGGTACTTCAGGCCGGAAGGTCGGGAGTTCAAATCTCACTAGAGGACAGCAACCTTGGGCCGGAAGGACTGGGGTTTCTAGTCCCACAGGTGCTCCTTGTGGTCTTGGGCAAGCCACTTAACCCTCCATAGCCCATGTTCCCTGTAAAATAGTTATCTCCAAGTTATAATGCCCTGTTCAATGTAATTTCAGTTTGTTCAATGAAAACCGCACTGATGCAGAATAGCGCGGTATATAAGAGAATGTAAATAAATAACTCAGAGGGTACCTAAATCTGAGCATATCACCCCCATATTATAGTAGTTACACTGGCTACCTATCCTTAGTAAAATTAAATCCCTAATGATCACCTTTAAACTGTTGCATAATGTATCTCCATCCTACCTAAGCTCTCTAATAAACAAGAATCCTAACAACAGACAAAGAAGGGGATGCACACAGAACTCCTTAGCAATCCCTGCATACTTTTGGAAAGCTTACCACTTAAGAAGCAATAGAGCCTTTTCATTTTACTTGCCAATTCTCTGGAGCTCTCTCCCTGACAAAGAATTATAAAGGACCTTTCTCCAGGAATAAGCAGGAAGTCAGCCCTCACATATGGGTGATGTTGGCGCCGACGGAGCCCTCGTGGAGCATTTCCTCAGCTTTCAAAGAAAACCTTTGGGATATGCTATCATGCATGCGTTGTCCCCTTCCTGCCCAAGGGAGCCATCTTGCTCAGTCTCCTTTTTTCCGCAGAGCTCAATGGGCGTCTGTTTTGTTTCCTTGGAAAAATCCTTGCTAATTATCCTTAAGGTTAGTTTCCTGGTTTGCGTACCGGCTCTTCTTCCCGCCTCGGGCTGGCACCAGCACTGGCGGCATTCTTGGGTCCTTTTGTGTTTTTTGATCAAGGCTCACTTTGACCGGTGTTCGTGCCCTTTTTCACCCGGGGTCGTCAACGCCATCTGGGTGTTTCCCCACCATGTTCCCCAGTGGGTTTAAAAAATGGGAGCGCTGCAGTCAAATCATGTTAGTCACCGACACCCATGACTGCTGCCTGCGCTGCCTGGGTCCGAACCATGACAGCACCTCTTGCAACCTGTGCTAGGCCCTGATGTCTAAAAAGACCAATAAAAAGAAGTGAATTATTTCCTATTTTTTGTTTTTCTTTTCTTGTGTCTACTTTCCTTATTTTGTGGTCTTAAAAGGTACATTGTTAATGAATGTTTCATTGTTTTTGGGTAGTTTATTTCTTAATTTCTTCAATTGATTGTATTTTTTTGAATGAATTGTTTAAAATTGATAAATATGAAAAAAAAAGGTCCGAGATACAGGAAAAACTGCTCCCCAGGTCCGACTCGGCACCGGGCTCCTCAGAGTCCCACGGCGGCGGCTTCTTCGAGAAGACCTCTGATCCCGAGAGAAAGAAGAAAAAGTTCTCAACATCCGCCAAGATTGGACCAGAGAAACCCAGTAATATCACCCGGAGGGACTTGCGCGGCTCTGAGAAGTGCCCTACCAAGGTTCTCAAGAAGGATTGCTCAGCCAGCGGAGACCGTGTGAGGTTCCTCGAGACCATAGTCTTCGTCGAGGATGCAGTCGTGAGAGTGCCGGTGCAGGCCCCGAGATCCTCTGTGTCCGTGCCGAAAGCTGCGGACCCTTCTGGCTTGGAAACCAGAATTGCGGCCTTGGAGCAGATCATGCTATCCTGACCCTGCAGCAGGCAATGATGGCTGGTTCGTCCGCATCATCTGTTCCGACGATCAGACCCTGATTGCGGGGGAGTCCCCGGTCATCGAGCTGAGCTCTGAGTGCCATCGGCTTCGGGTAAGCCCTTTGCTCCGATTGAGGTCTCGGTCCTGTTCCTTGGGCATCTGATCCTCCCTGGCCAGTTTCCATGACTCAGACCCTAGGTTCTCCAGAGATTGCTGGCAACTTGCCGCTAGCCACGACGTTATGAATCTCAGGGCCTTGGACTTGTCGTCACCTCTCGACTCCGAGTGGGAGACCGATGACGAGGCGTCCCCTGAAACCAAATGGCACCGAGATATTCCCTCGGACCCGTCTCCCCCGGCGCCATTCTCCTTCAGAAGATGTGGCCTTTCACGATTTTGTCAAGGATATGGCCAGAACCCTCTCATTGCAAACCAAGGCGGAGGAGGATCCATGCGCCGAGGAACTGGAGATTCTGCAGTATGAGTCTCCACCAAAGGAAACTCTCACGGTGCCTGTGCAGCGAATCCTCGAGCGCCTGCTACTCAGAAGGTGGGAGATGCCGGAGTCGGTGCTGGTGGTGTGCCAGCGCTTCGATGCCATGTACCGCATCCAGAAGGGCCCAGGGTTCCACAAGCCCCAACTCCCATATAACTCCATGGTTGTTGAGTTGACCATGCAGAAACTTAAGAGCCAGAAGACCCACTCCTCTATCCCTCCTGGAAGGTACGCTAGAGCCCTTGATGTCTGGGTTTTCAGTGAGGCTTGCCGGGGAACCCCCTCCATCGGTTCCAGTCACTGACCTCCCGGATCAAGGACTGCTCTAAGTTGCTTTTCTGGGTGGCCTATGACTGCTTTGAGTTGGTGGCTCGGGTAGCAGCGGCTGGCACTGATACCCGGCACCAAGCCTGACTGCAGTCTTCTAACTTCAAACAATAGGTCCAAGACAAACTGCTTGATTGTCCCCTGCACCGGGGAGAACCTGTTCGGCAAGCCTATAGCCGACAAGGCGGCCGAGATCGAGTCCGATGTGGTGACTCAACAGAGGTTCTCCAAAAAGATCTCATCCTTTCCCTGTAAGAAACCATTAGGTAAAAGACCCCTGTTCCCGAGGAAAAAGGGGCCCTTTCATTAGAGTCACCACTACCAGCCCTTCTCGGGCCAGCAACAGAGTTCTTACCCTAAAAGACACGGCCATGGAGCTCAGAAGCCAAAGGCACAGAAACCCCAGGCCCTAGCTCCCGCCCAACCTGGGGGGAGCTTTTTCTCAGGGCAGGACCTCCCCTCCCCTGGGAGACCTTCACTAGCCGCCTGGCACTCTTTGTCCACAGGTGGGCCAATGTCACCTTGGACCAGTGGGTACTGCAGGTGGTAAGGGAGGGATACATCCTCCACCTACAGCAGGCACCACCCAGGTTCTTTCCAGGAGATCCAGTACGACCATTCCTTCACCAGACTTTACTGCTCTCAGAGCTCGCAGGTCTGCTCAGGGACAACACAGTAGAGCCTATACCCAAACATCTATGGGGAAAAGGTTTCTACTCCAGACACTTCCTTATCTCAAAGAGGACTGGGGGCGTCAGGCCCATACTAGACCTGAGAAACTTAAGTTTCTGGTGGGGAGAAGTTCAAGGTGCTCTCCCTTGGAACACTGCTGTCTTACCTCCACCAGGGAGATTGACTGTGCTCATTGGACCTAAAGGATATGTGCACTCACATCCTGATTAACCCCTCCCACATGCAGTACCTATGGTTCGTGGTGGGAGGAGGGCACTACCAGTAGAGGATGCTACCCTTTGGCCTGGCCTCCTTGCCAAAGGTCTTTACCAAATGTCTGGCGGTGGTAGCCACCCACCTGTGTGTACAAGGGGCTTTCGTCTTCCCCTACCTAGACGACTGGCTCATTGGGGGCAGTACAGCCTCAAAGGTCAGTCAGGCCGCAGAGAACTAAGAACATAAGGTATGCCATACTGGGTCAGACCAAGGTCCATCAAGCCCAGTATTCTGTTTCCAACAGTGGCCAATCTAGGTCATATGTACCTAGCAGTTTCCCCAAGAGACACAAGTTCCATAATGCTTGTACTGGGTCAAGCATTGATATCTTTGGTCACTTCTTAATAATGGTTTATGGATCTTTCCTCCAGGAACTTGTCCAAACCTTTTTTAAACCCAGCTACACTAACAGCCTTTACTACATCCTCCGGTAACAAATTCCAGAGTTTGATTACACGTTGAGTGAAAAAATATTTTCTTTTATTAGTCTTAGTTTACCCTGTAGCTTCATTGCATGTCCCCTAGTCTTTCTATATTCTGATAACGTAAACAATCGACCTACGTTTACCCGTTACACTCCATTCATTAATTTATAGACTTCTATCATATCTCCCCTCAGCCGTCTCTTTTCCAGGTTAAAGAGCCCTAACCTTTTTAGCCTTTCCTCATAGGAGTATCCTTCCATCCCCTTTACCATTTTGGTGGCTCTTCTCTGAACCTTTTCTAAAATCACTATATCCTTTTTAAGATACGGCGACCAGAATTGCACACAATATTCAAGGTGCGGTCTCACCATGGAATGATATAGAGGCATTATAATATCTTTTGTTTTATTTTCTATTCCTTTCCTTATCATACCTAGCATTCTATTTGCTCTCTTGGCCGCCGCTGCACACTGAGCCGAGGGTTTTAACATGGTATCCACAATGACGCCTAAATCTTTTTCCTGGGTGGTGGTTCCTAATGTGGAACCTTGCCGCGTGTAACCATAGTTTGGGTTGTTCTTCCCTAGGTGCATAACCTTGCACTTGTCCACATTAAATTTCATCTGCCATTTTGATGCCCAGTCTTCCAATTTATCAAGATCCTCTTGCAATTTTTCACAATCCTCTTGGGTTTTAACAACTTTAAATAGTTTTGTGTCATCTGCAAATTTGATAACCTCACTCATTATTCCACTTTCCAGGTCATTTATGAATATGTCAAAAAGCAGCGGACCCAGCACAGATCCCTGGGGTACACCACTATTCACCTTTCTCCATTGGGAAAATTGGCCATTTAGCCCTACCCTCTGCTTTCTATCTTTTAACCAGTTCCTGATCCACAATAGTACACTGCCTCCTATCCCATGACTCTTTAGTTTTGCCAAAAATCTCTGATGAGGGACCTTGTCAAAGGCTTTCTGAAAGTCCAGATACACAATATCAACCGACTCACCTTTGTCCACCTGTTTATTCACTCCTTCAAAAAAACATAACAGATTAGTAAGACAAGATCTTCCTTGTCTAAAGCCATGTTGGCTGTCTGCCATTAGGTCGTGACTATCTACATGCTGAGTAATTTTATTCTTTATGATGGTTTCTACCATTTTTCCTGGTACTGACGTCAGGCTCACCGGTCTGTAGTTTCCCGGATCACCCCTGGAACCCTTTTTAAAAATTGGTGTTACATTGGCGATCCTCCAATCTTCAGGTATTAGAGATGATTTTAATGATAATTCACAGATTACTGATAGCAGGTCTGCAATCTCATATTTCAGTTCTTTCAACACCCTTGGATGTATACCATCCGGCCCAGGTGATTTGCTACTCTTCAGTTTATCTAATAGTTGTAAGACATCTTCCCGATGTATCGATATTTCCTTCAATTCTTCCACACCTTTAAATACCACTTCAGTCATGGGTAACATCCCTACATCTTCCTCAGTAAAGACCGAATCAAAGAATTCATTCAGTCTCTCCGCTATCGCCTTGTCGCCTCTTAGTGCTCCTTTAACCCCTTTATCATCTAATGGACCAACTGACTCTCTCACAGGTTTTTTGCTACGAATGTACTTGAAAAGGTCTTTATTTTGCGTTTTTGCTTCCGCAGCAAGCTTCTTCTCAAATTCTCTTTTTGCCTGCCTTATCAATGCCTTGTATTTGACTTGCCAGTGCTTGTGCTGTTTCCAGGTTTCGTCGTTTGGCTCTTTTTTCCATTTCCTGAAAGATGCTTTTTTGGCAACAACAGCCTCTCTGACCTCATCTTTAAACCATGCTGGCTGTTTTTTGGACTTCCTTCCACTTTTCTTAAAGCGTGGAATACAGCTGGTCTGGGCTTCCAAGATAGTAATTTTCAACAACACCCAAGCTTGATGTACGTCTTTAACCTTTGCAACTGCTCCTTTTAGTTTTTTCTTAACTGTTTTCCTCATTTTATCATAGTCTCCCTTTCGAAAGTTAAAGGGTAGTACTGTGGATTTCCTTACTATCCCTCCTCCACTAATTAAATCAAAGGCGATCATGCTATGATCACTGTTGCCAAGTGGCCCCAACACTCTTATCTCTTGCACCAGATCTGGTGTTCCACTAAGGACTAGGTCTAATATGGCTTCCCCTCTGGTTGGTTCATGAACCAGCTGCTCCAAGAAGCAGTCATTTATTTCATCTAGGAACTTTATCTCCCTAGCATGTCCTGACGTGACACTGACCCAGTCGATACCGGGGTAATTGAAATCACCCATCATTATTACTGCACTGTAACCTTTGTTAGCTTCCTTGATTTCTTTGAGCATTTCATCATCCATTTGGTCATTCTGGCCAGGTGCTCGATAGTACACCCCTACTGCCATTGCCTTCCCCCTTTTATATGGAATTTCAATCCATACAGATTCTACAGCAGATTTTGTTTCCTGCAAAACTTTAATCCTTTCTGAGTCAATGCCCTCCCTAACATAGCGCGGAACCCCTCCACCAATTTGATCAGCTCTATCATTACGATATAGTTTGTACCCAGGTATCACAGTATCCCACTGGTTGTCCTCCTTCCACCATGTCTCTGATATTCCAATCATATCTAACTTTTCATTTAGTGCTGTATATTCTAACTCTCCCATCTTATTCTTTAGACTTCTAGCATTTGCATACAAGCATTTTAGAGAATGTATTTTATTCATGTTAATTTGGCTATTGTTAGACATGGGTAAATTGGGATTTTTAAGCTCTGTCTGCTCCATACTTGAGGGCATTTGGGCTACTTTACTCTTTTGTGGAACCTCTCTGCTTTTGGTAGTATCCTTCAAGGATACATTCTTCAGAACCATCCGCTCCTGGGCGACTGTCGGCTTTCCCCTAATATCTAGTTTGAAAGCTGCTCTATCTCCTTTTTAAAGGTTAATGCCAGCAGCCTGGTTCCATCCCGGTTAAGGTGAAGCCCATCCCTTCGGAAGAGCCCCTCCTTTCCCCAGAATGTTCCCCAGTTCCTAACAAATCCAAAACCCTCATCTCTGCACCATTGTCTCATCCACGCATTGAGACTCCGGAGCTCTGCCTGCCTTTTGTGTCCTGCGCGCGGAACAGGAAGCATTTCAGAGAATCCTACCCTGGAAGGTCTGGATTTCAACTTCCTACCTAAAAGCCTAAATTTTGCCTCCAGAACCTCCCTACTACATTTTCCTACGTCATTGGTACCGACATGTACCAAGACAGCAGACTCCTCCCCAGCACTATCTAAGACCTTATCTAGGTGCAGCCCTCTTTCTGCAGCATCTGTGGTTCGTCATCAACTACCCCAAATCCCATCTCTCTCTAGCCCAAAGCCTGGAGTTTATAGGTCCTCAGCTGGACATGTTTCAGGTCAGGGCTGTCCTCCCAAGGGAAAGGACAGAATGCCTCAGACAACTGGCAAAAGAGGTACAGCACCGCCAGTCAGTGCCGGCTTGTCGTCTCCTCTGCCTGCTGGGCCATATCTCAACGATCCATGTCACACCCTCAGCGCGCTTACACATGCAGACAGCCCAGTGATGCCTCCACTCGTAGTGAACTCGAGCAATGGACAGGCTACAGGACAGGGTCAGGGTTACCCTCCAACTGGCGGAGTCCCTCAACTGGTGGCAAAATTTGTGCCACCTCCAGGTGGGAATGCCCTTCCAGGCATCCGTGCCGCAGAGGACCCGGACCGTAGACGCCTCCAACCTGGTATGGGGGTCACATTGTGGGGACCGCTGCACACAGGGCAACTAGTCTCAGGAGGAGTCACTCCTACAGATCAGTCTCCTGGAATTCAGAGCAATCTTCTTGGCCCTATGAGTGTTCCGCCACCGCCTGCGACACCGGCCTGTGCTGATCCAGAAGGACAGCCAGGTCGCCATGTTTTTTTTTTTTTTTAAACGTTTATTTTCATTTTACAACAAAAAAAGTAACAACACACCAAAAGAAACAAATACACACATACAATAAAGAAAGCAACCCCAATTACCCCCCACCCCAATGCTTCTTCTCTAAGCTAATAAGAATCATCATATAAGCGCTTACATACAACAATTATTGTACATCAAACAAACAGAAGTAGAATCTATGATACCGGATGAGCATGTGACAAAGATTAATACAGAATCAAACAGTCAACTGAGAGCATTGAATATTTTGAACATAATCGTTGAGCATCTTCTAGCCAGACCAATAGTGAATGGTTTGAACGGAAGAGACTGACATACTAGGTATTTGCGCATATTTACAATAAAGACAGATATGTTTCACCATTCATTAGAACTCAAAAAAGAGCTATTTTCCCAACATTACGTGATTAAGGAAATAGGAAATAGCAATACCCAGCATAAAGGCTAAAAAGAAGTAAGCCAATTTAGGAAGAGAGGGGATCCCCGCAGCTAAGCGGAGCCCCACAAACTTCCAAAAGAGGGGATCCGGAAAATATAAAATAGAATGAAGACGACCCCAGACCCGACTCCAGTAATACTGTAATGCGGGACAATCATACTTAACAGGAGTTTAGTAGACCAAAGGCCACATGGCATGTCCAGCATCAATCGCACGGACGGCATTCCAATTGGCTAACCTATCAGGAGTATTTGTCTACTTGGGATAGCAGTACTGAGGAGATAAGAAAAAATCTGATCTAGATTGTGAGTGATGGGGGGGGCTGAGAAAAGGTGAGCTCTAAGTCTGAGGGGTGAAGCAACATCCATATATCAACTCACGCAAAATCTTTCATCAGGGCTGGCAGGGTGTGGAGACTCTTGGGCGGACCACTCGTTCTAGGCGGCAGTCTATCTAGCAAAGGAGCAAATACTTGGTAGAAGTCACCGCCGAGTAACTATAACAGGGTCATCCACATTCGGAGCATAAATACCAATACACGCAAATGCACTATCTCCAACCTTAAAATATACACAGGCCCAGCTACCCTCCCCATCAGAGCTAGTATCCATTACAGTGGTTGGCAAAAATTTCTCAACTAAGATGGCTACCTCGCCCCGCTCAAAAACGGCGGGAGAATAGGCAGCCACCATATAAGGTTTGGCAGCAAGTTTCAGTGGTTCGACAGAGGTGAAATGGATTTCCTGAAGAAACACTAAATCAGTATGGTCATGATTAAAATAACTAAGGATGGTCATTCTGTTGATTGGACTATTGATGCCTCTTACGTTCAGTAATAAGAGCATACATAAGGCCATACAACAAAGTCAAACATTCTGAGAAAGGAACATGATGGCGCCCCGAGTTGCACAATGTCCCTCATATCAACTATAAATGACTGTACACACGATATGATAGAAAATAAGCCAATGAAAAATCATGAAGCGCCCTATATAACAGTAGAAGCACCGAAGTGCCTTAGAGAAGAAGCAAAACCCCAGAAATTACAGGCGACCTGATGTCTGCGGGGTGAAACCCCAGAGAAGGCCTAAATTGAAACATATAACCGGTATAGCTGTGCGTGCTCCGAATCCAACCGAGGTGCACATCATGGAGGAAAAGGAGACCAAGAGAGGTAGATATAAAAGAAAGGAAGGTCCAGGCAGTCTCTATTCCAGGCAATGATCACCGCGTCGGGTCATTCAAAATGGCGGGCAGTTCCAGCGGAGTCCATCCGAGTTGTTGACTTAGCGCATCTGGTCTGCCTCTTTAGAATCTAAAAATGTTGCTAGCAGAGCAGGATCTTCGAAGGTTCTAGTTTGGTTATGGAGAGTCACTCTGAGCTTCGCTGGATATAAGAGGCCAAAGCGAGCCTGTAACTGTTGAAGTCTAGGACGAAAAGCAAGGAGTCCCTTCCGCCGGTCAGCTGTGGGCTTTGCCAAGTCGGGGAAGAAAGAGACTTTATGATCGTCAAACTGCAGATGTTGCATCACCCGGGCGGCTTTGAGAATTTGCTCAACTTGCTGATACCTCAGTAAACGGAAGATAATGGGCCGGGGGGTCGTCCGATTGAGTGCGATGTTGATAGGAGCACGATATGCTCGGTCAATTTCCAGATCTCTGCAAAAGGTAATCTTCAGCAAGGAGGGGAGAGTTTTGACCAGAAATTCTCTGATATCTCCTGCTTCCGCCCCCTCTGGAACTCCTATGAGCCTTACATTGTTGCGACGAGCACGATTATTGCAATCCTCTAACTCTTTTTGAAGATTCTGTATCTGACGCTCAGCCTTGTCCAGGTTCACCAAGCGCACCGCGTGCGGATCGAGGACCCCCGCCATGTTGTCCAGCCGTAGTGAAAGACCTTCAAGCCGGTCCTGAAGCATACCGAAATCTTCTCGCATGGCTCGGAGCGCTTCTCCGTTGGACTGTACCAGTTCCTTCACACCACGTATTTCCTCCAAGATCTCCTGTTGCATTTCGGGGCTTACCCGAAGTGGAACCATCTTTGGTGGGGAAGACAACTCTGTTTTGGAGCGTTTTCCATGTGAAGAAGAGGGAGACCCGAAGTCCAAGCGCACTGGTTTGTGGGTCGCCATTCCCCCCAAGGCACCCCGGTAAGTTCGGTGTAAAATATTAGGTTTATGCAGATATTAAGTCAGGATTCTGAGTAGGCCCCTCGGGAGCTTCAGCGCGAAGCGTCTAACCCGCTGGACATCAGGCTCCGCCCCCAGGTCGCCATGTTTTATATCAACAAGCAGGGGGGCATGGGTTCGTACTGCCTCTGCCAGGAGGCTGTGGCCCTCCTCTCCTTCGCAGCACGTAACAGCATGCTTCTGTGAGTGGTGTACCTCCTGGACAGGACAACTGCCTAGTGGATAGGCTGAGCAGAGTCCTTCATCCACACGAGTGGCGCTTAAACCCCAGGGTAACGAAGCAGCTCTTCCATCTCTGGGGCAAGTCCATGATGGACCTATTTACCTCCCAGGCCAACACACAGCTGCCTCATTTCTGCTTGTGTCAGCTGCACCTGGAGAGAATGGCATCAGATGTCTTCCTGATCTCATGGGCTGAGGACCTACTCTATGCATTCCCACTGACTCCCCCTGGTGACCAGGACCCTCTTCAAGGTACAGAGCTCAAGGGCATCAGTTATACCGAATGCTCCCAGGTGGCCCAGGCAACCTTGGTTCCCTCTGCTGCTTTCCCTGTCAGTGGCACTCCCAGTTCCACTGGGTCAAGCCCTAGATCTCCTGCTCCAAGAGGAGGGCTCCCTCCTGCACCCCAATTTGGGGTTGTTGACGCTAACAGCGTGGCTGCTGAAAGGATAGCGTTGGCCCCTTTAATCTTCCAGGAGAAGTTGAGAAGATCCTACTGGCCCCCTGAAAGCCTCCACCAGGCGGGCCTATGCCTTTAAGCGGAGAAGGTTCTCTGCCTAGTGTGCAGAAAGAAGGGAGAACCTCTTCTTCTGCCATGTGCAATTAGTACTTCTCTACCTACTACATCTGTTCCACACCAGGCTGAAGTCTAAATCATTGAGGGTGTATCTGAGCACGATATTGCTCACCACCGCTCTGTCTAGGGAAAACCCCTCTCAGGCGACCCCTGGTCTCCAGGTTCCTCCGGGACCTCCTGTTATCCAAGCCCCCTCTTTAGCCTCCGGCAGTGAAGTGTGACCTCAATGTGGTGCTCTCACAGCTCATCAAATGGCCATTTGAGCCCCTAGTCACTTGCCACCTGTGGTACCTGTCTTGGAAAGTGGCCTTTCTGGTGGCCCTCACATCCGCTCGAAGAGTGAGCGCACTCCAGGCCCTGGTGGCAGATCCACCATATGCAAGATTCTAGAAGAACAGGGTAGTACTCCACACGCACCCCAAATTCCTCCTGAAGGTGGTATCTCCTTTCCATCTCAACCAAAAAGTGGTCCTCTCCACCTTCTTTCCGCAGCCTCACGCTGGCAGGGAGGAACTAGTACTTCATACACTGGATTGCAAACAGGCCTTGTCCTTCTACTTACATAGTAACATAGTATATGACGGCAGATAAAGACCAGTATGGTCCATCTAGTCTGCCCAGCAAGGCGGCAAGAGTAGGGGCACTTGCCGCTCCGTGCAGGTCACCTTTCCCCATGCCTTTGTTTAGGTCACCACTGTTTGTTCAGATATAAGAGATAGTGGAGCTTATTTTGATTTTATCCTGTTGCTATAAAGGGATCCACTATGTCTCTCCCATGCCATTTTGAATTCTGTCACTGTATTTGCCCCCACCACTTCCATTGGGAGGGCATTCCAAGCATCCACCACCCTTTCAGTGAAAAAGTATTTCCTGACATTGCCTTTCAATTTACCCCCTTGCAGCTTCATGTTATGCCCTCTAGTTTTACAGCTTCCCCGTCTTTGGAAGAGCTTTGTTTGTCCATTAATACTCTTAAAGTATTTAAAGATCTGAATCATATCTCCCCTGTCTCTCCTCTCTTCCAGAGTGTACATATTTAGGTCTTCAAATCTCTTCTCATAAGTCTTCTGACACAGGCTCCAAATCATTTTGGTCGCCTTCCTCTGAACTGCTTCCAGCCTTTTTATATCCTTTGTGAGATACGGTCTCCAAAACTGAAAGCAATATTCCAAGTGAGGCCTCACCAGCGACTTGTACAGTGGCATTAGTACCTCTTCCTTTCTGCCGGTAATTCCTCTCTGTATGCAACCCAGCATCCTTCTGGCTTTTGCCACCACCTTGTCACACTGTTTCGCCACCTTGAGATCATCAGAAACAATCACACTGAGGTCCTCCTTCTGGTCCATGCACACCAATCTCTCACCCCCTACATTTCCCTTGGACTTTTTCTTCCCAAGTGCATGATATTGCACTTCTTCACATTAAATCTTAACTGCCAAGCATTAGACCATTCTTCCAGCTTTTGTAGATCTTTCCTCATGTTCTCCACTCCCTCAAGGGATTCTACTCTGTTGCAAATTTTGGTTTCATCTGCAAAAAGACAGATTTTTCCATTCAGCCCTTCGGCAATATCACTCACGAATATATTGAACAGTACTGGTCCCAAGACCGAACACTGCGGCACACTGTTAATGACCTTCCTTTCATCCGAGTGAGTTCTGTTTACCATCACCTTCTGTCGTGTCAGTCAACCAATTCCTGATCCAGTTCACCATCTTGGGACCCATCCCCCAAGCTGTTGAGTTGATTGATAAGTCTCCTATGGGGAACAGTATCAAAGGCTTTGCTGAAATCCAGGAAGATCACATCCATCGCATGCCCTTGATCTAGTTCTCTGGTCACCCAGTCAAAGAACTCACTCAAATTTGTTTGGCAAGATCGTCCTTTGGTAAAACCATTTTGCCTCGGATCATGCAACCTATTGGTTTTGAGGAAGTCCACTACTTGCTCTTTCAGGAGTGCCTCCATTACTTTTCCAGCCACTGAGGTAAGGCTTACTGGCCTGTAGTTTGTCACTTCTTCCATATTACCACTTTTGTGGAGAGATACTACATCAGCCCTTCTGCAGTCCTGTGGATTTTCTCCTGTCTCCAAGGATCTATTAAAAACATCCTTTAAAGGCCCTGCAAGAACCTCTCTGGGCTCTTTCGGTATCCTGGGGTGTTTCCCATCTGGTCCCATAGACTTGTCCACTTTCAGTTTTGCAAGCTGTTTATTTATTTATTTATTACAGTTTCTTATATACCGCACTATTCGGTATCAGCGCGGTTTACATTATAACAAAATGACCCATGCAACAGGCTATTTGGATTTTACATAGAACAGGAGTATAAACTTGGATAACTAGAGTATAACTTGGATAACAGGGGTGAACTATATACATGAAATAGTTACATGAAATAATTACACTGAACAACATTGAAGGCAACTATAACCTGAGGGAAGTATGCGCAGACTCTGGGTGTTGGTGCTAACTCAGAAATAGCTATGGTTACTTTGGTGAGGTTACCTAGGTTTCATTGCTGACTGGGTAGTATTGGAGGAAAAGGTGATATTTGAGTGTTCTAACACATCATCTTTTGTGAATGGTGTGGTATCTACTCCATTCCCATTTGTATATTTGTCAATCACAGGTGGTCCTTCTTAAGGATTTTCTCTAGTGAAAACAGAGCAGAAGTATTTGTTTAGTATTGTCGTTTTTCAATGTCACGTTCCACGAATCCATTCCCAGCACTTTTGAGTCCTGCAATTCCACTTCTGTTTTTCCTCCTCTCTCGTATATTTATTTATTTAGCTGTATTTATATTCCGCTTTTCACCGGGTCAAAGCGGTCAATTGGGAGATACATTTAACACGAGGGGATATGACACACATACGCTAATACTTACAGGGAACATGGGCAATGGAGGGTTAAGTGGCTTGCCCAAGACCACAAGGAGTACCTACAGGACTAGAAATCCCAGTCCCTCCGGCCTGAGATTGCTGTCCCCAGGTGGGACTTGAACCCCCGGCCCTCCGGCCTGAAGTACCTTGTCCTAACCACTAGGCCACTCCTCCCATATACCTGAAAAAAGTCTTGTCGCCACACTTCACATCTTTAGCCATCTTTTCTTCCGCCTTTGATTTTGCTATCCTTATTTCTCTTTTTGTCTCTTTTAGTTTGATCTTGTATTCTTTTCTGTGTTCCTCTATTTGCGAGCTTCTGAATTTTGTGAAAGCTGTTTTTTGCCTTTCTCCAGGAACAAGCAGCAAGTCAGTCCTCACTTATGGGTGATGTCGGCACCGACGGAGCCCGCGCTGAGCAATTCCCCAGCTTTCAAAGAAAGCTTTGGGATTGCTGCCACGCATGCGTGGTCCTCTTCCCACCCAAAGGTGCCATCTTGCTCAGTTTCCCTTTTCCGCAGAGCCCTTTGGACGCACGTCCTCGTCTCTCGGAAAAGGATTTTTTTACTTCGGCCTTTTGGCCCTTTTTTCCAGTTGAACCGGTCCTCCCCCGTCTTCTCCTTTGCCCCTGCTTTGGCTGTGGGCTAGGGGATCCCTTTTTTGTTTTCCCTTAATGATTTTTTTTTCGGGCACTTTTTGCACCCTTTTGTTTTCCACCGCTGGCCTCTAGGGTTTTTGACCTCGCAGAGGCCCTTTTTGCCCCCATGGCCACCGGTGTTAAGAAATGTGACAGATGCTCCAAAAATATGTTGCTCAAGGACACCCACAACTGCTGTCTACGGTGTCTGGGGGCTGACCACAACCCAGAGCTCAGCTCACTTAGTAAGAAAATATCCGCTAAGGCCTTATTAAGCTGCAAGCAGAAGTCTGATGACATTTTCCGTAAGGCAGCCCCGATCCCCAGTGGCGCCTCGTTCCACTGATCCACTGCTGGTGGGGTCCCCCGTCGTGACCTCATGCCCCAGGTGTCACTCTGATCCGTTTTCGCCTGAGGTGGAGTGGCAGAATCAGAAGAAGATCTTAAGTCGCTGTTGGGGGCTCCGGATAAGCTCAAGTGGTCTCTTGCTCGTTCCCTTAGCCCTCCCCGGCGTTCCTGAGGGTCGGACAAGGAGCAGCCTTGAAAGGTACCTCATACGGACACGGAGGCCTCTGGCAATGGCGCCCGATCTCCTGAGGGACATCCCGGTGAGGACCCTTCTCCTCCTCCATGCCAGACCTGCTAACCCCGGCGTCAGTTTCGCAGGAACCCACTCATGAGCGTGAGTCCCTTATGTTGGCACTGGAGCACAGCGTTTCTGCCTTCCTCTCTGTCCAGCAGCTGCTTTAGCCCAGCACGGCTGACTCGCGCCTCGAGACTGAGGGTCACACCTGAAAACTGCCTTGGAAACCCACGAGAGCTGCGGGTCTCGTGAGGATCCTCGGCAACGGTCTCACTCGCCATCCCATTCCTTGGGGGCGAGGTCTTCCAGAAGCAGTGCCTCCAGTTCCACATGGGCCTCGGCCATAGGGCACGAGGATCAGCCTGACTCAGAGTCCTCTTCGGACCTCTCGGGCTGGGAATTGGACAAGGACGCTTCCCCAGAGACACGCACCCACAGGCTGACCCATCCCCGGTCACCTCCAGAGGACAGCTCTTTCCACGGTCATCGCAGGTCTGACCAGCTTTTCATTGCCTACGATCCCAACCGCCTGGGCTGGCAGTCACCAAGCGCACCCTCTCCATCTGGGTGGCGGACTGCATCACCTTCGCTGCGCTCAGTGCCTCTAACGGACATCTGCTGGGCTGCGACCTGGTCTTGAGCAAACACCTTCGCCTCACACTGCTGCCTGGAGAGGGAGTCCTGCCGGGACAGCGCCTTCGGTCAGGCTGTACTCCGTAGTTTGTTTGGGGTATAAGCAATGCCTGCCCTCCAACCCTTCTTTTGCAGCTACCGAGAGCTCGCTCCGGAGGCCCGAGGACTCTGTCTTCCTTTGGACATCGGCTTCTGATCACGACCTCGGGAGGCGTTCTTGGCTTACAAGTTCGGTAGCCTGTAGCTGGGGATTCCCATAAGTGAGGACTGACTTCCTGCTTGTTCCTGGAGAAAGCTTAGTTACTCACCTGCAACAGGTGTTCCCCTCACTTGGTTTGCAGCTTGTCGTGCTGTGAGGGCTTGTGTGCATCAGTGATGCTGAGAGCTAAACTGTCGGTAGTTTAACTACTGGCAGGGTCTCCCAAGATGGAAAGGTCTCAGCTGAGGTGTCAGACCAAGACAAACCACCCATCTGGGCAGCAGCAGAATGGGATAATGTTGACGGCGGAGGATCACATTTCTGTGACAACGGCAACAACACCAAACTTAAACTGCGCGGAAGAAAGGCCTGGCAATCTGCTTCTGTATCTTGCCATGAAAACCCAATGGATAGTTACAACAAAACAAATTGTGCTATAGTGCTGGAAGATGAGACCCCCAGGTCGGAAGGCACTCAACTAGCTACTGGGGAAGAGCTGAAGACCTTTCAGAGTAAAGCCAGCATTTATGATGTGGTTGGATCAAAGCCCTCGGGACGTCTGACTGCTGATGTAGCTGTGCATGAAATGAGAGTCAGAAGCTGTAAAGATGTCTTATGCATTAGAACATGGAACATAAGAAGCATGAACCAAGGGAAGTTGGAGGTGGTCAAGAATGAAATGGAACATGTACAACTTGATCTGTTGGGTGTCAGCGAACTGAAATGGACTGGCATCGGGCACTTTGCATCAGATGATCACATGGTCTACTATGCTGGAAATGAAAGACAAAGAAGAAATGGTGTTGCATTTATAATAAAGAAGAAACTTGCAAGAACTGTAATGAAATACAATGCAGTCAGCGAATGCTTAATCTCTATTGGTCTACGAGGAATGCCTATCAACACAACTATAATTCAAGTATATGCCCCAACAACAGCTGCAGAAGAGAATGAAATTGAAGAATTTTATGAACAAGTACAAGCTGAAATTGACAGAACATGCAAACAGGATATCCTGATAGTCATGGGTGACTGGAACACAAAAGTTGGCAACAAAGAAGAAGGCAAAGTAGTTGGAAAATATGGACTTGGCAACAGAAATGAAGTTGGAGAAAGACTGATAGAATTCTGCAAGACCAACGATCTATTCATCTCAAACATCTTCTTCCATCAACACAAGCGGCGACTGTACACATGGACTTCACCCAATGGATTGTATAAAAATCAAATTGACTACATCTGTGGAAGTCAACGATGGAAAAGTTCTATAACACAACAAAGACAAAACCCGGAGCTGACTGTGGTGCAGATCATCAACTACTAGTATGCAAACTCAAGCTAAAATTGAAAAAGAGCAAACCACTCATGAATGCAGCAAAATATGACCTTGAGAATATACTAGAATTTAAAGACTGCCTGCAAAATCGATTTGCTGCTTTAGATACAAATGACAGAGCTCCAGAAGAGTTATGGAATGACATCAAGAAGGTTGTGTTGGAAGAAAGCGAGAAGTCTCTACAAAAGGTAAAAAAGCAAAAACGGCCAAAATGAATGACGGAAGAAACTCTGAAAATTGTCAGAAATGCAGAGAAGCTAAAGCCAGAGGAGAAAGAAAGACAATAACAGAACTCAACAGAGATTTCCAATGTGCAGCAAGACAGGACAAGGAAAAGTACTACGACGACGCATGCAAGGAAATAGAAGCAGAAACTGTTAGAGGAAGAACAAGATCGGCTTTCCTAAAGCTACGCGAGTTAAAGAAAAAGTTCCAGCCTCGAAGTGGAATGTTACAAGATGCTCAAGGTTCTATGTTGAATGATGCTGAGAATATCAAGAAAAGGTGGAAGGAATATACAGAGTTTTTATATAAAGATCAAGTGGACCAACAGCCGTTTCAACCTGTACCTTATGATCGGGAACCATTGGTGATGAAAGAAGAAGTTGAAGCAGCATTGAAAGCCTTATCAATGAACAAAGCACCAGGCATTGATAGCATTCCCATAGAAGTATTACAGCAATCTGATGCAGCTGTTGCTGTACTTACAAGGCTCTGCCAAGAAATATGGAAGACAGCATCATGGCCCACTGACTGGAAAAGATCTGTGTTTATACCAATACTAAAGAAAGGTGATCCAACTGACTGGAAATTATCGCACAATCGCTCTGATCCCACATGACAGCAAGATTCTACTGAAGATTATTCAAAAGAGACTACAAGCATACCTTGAACATGAACTACCTGAAGTGCAAGCAGGGTTCAGGAAAGGGTGAGGAACGAGAGACATCATTGCGGATGTGAGATGGATCCTTGAAAAGACTAAAGAATACCAAAAGGAGATATCTATTTGTGCTTTATCAACTATAGCAAGGCTTTTGACTGTGTAAACCATGAGAAACTCTGGGCCACATTAAGAAGCATGGGTATACCAGAACACCTGATCTTACTCTTGCACAATCTGTACATTGATCAAGAAGCAACAGTTCGAACGGAACAAGGAGAAACAGAATGGTTTAAAATAAGCAAAGGTGTAAGACAAGGCTGCATACTTTTCCCCTCTCTGTTTAATTTATATGCAGAAGAAATCATCAGAGAAGCAGGATTGTATGAAGACAACAGAGGTGTGAAGATTGGTGGAAGACTCAACAACCTTTGCTGTGCTGATGATACCACATTACTGGCTGAAAGTGAAGATGATCTGAAACATTTGCTTCTCACAATCAAAGAACACAGTCTCAAAATGGGCCTGCACCTTAATGTAAAGAAGACAAAGATCATGACAACTGGCATAATCAACAGGTTCATTGTTGAAGGAGAAGAAATTGAAATCGTGAACAACTTTAACCTACATGGATCAACTATTTCCTGTTTTTTCTGTAAACACAAAGTACCGTTGAATTGTGTAACTCCTTGTTTATTGTAAACCGCGCTGATGCTGAATAGTGCGGTATATAAGAGACTATAAATAAATAAAATAAATAAATAAATAACTATCAATAAAGAAGCAACAAGCAGTCAAGAAATCAGACGACGCATTGCTCTTGGCAGAATGGCTATGAAAGACCTAGATAAGATTCTCAAGAGCAGAAATGTCTCTCTCCATACAAAGATTTGTCTTGTTCAAGCCATGGTATTTTCAATAACATCATATGGATGTGAAAGCTAGACAGTGAAAAAGATAGACAGGAATAAAATTGATGCCTTTGAATTATGGTGCTGACGGCGAATACTGTATATACCATGGACTGCCTGAAGAACAAACCAGTCGGTACTAATGGAGATCAAACCTAAGCTTTCTTTAGAAGCTCAGATGACAAGACTTTGACTTTCATAATTTGGATACATCATGCGAAGAGAGAGATCATTAGAGAAAGACATCATGCTTGGCAAGGTATAAGGTCAACGCAAAAGAGGAAGGCCAGCAATGAGATGGATCGATACAATAACAGCAGCTACGGGTACCAGTTTGTCAACAATGAGCCGCCTGACTCAAGACAGAACACAATTTAGGATAGCTATCAAGAGTGTCGCCATGAGTCAACTCCAACTCGACTGCACTTAACAACAACAACAGGTGTTCTCCAGGGACAGCAGGACTCAGTTCTCACTACCCCTGAAGAGTTGCAATTTTTTTGTTCTTCCGTTGCCATCTGCTTAGTAGGGCTCTAGCTCTGAGACCTGACTGAGCAAGATGGCACCTCTGGGTGGGAAGAGGACCACGCATGCGTGGCAGCAATCCCAAAGACTCTTTGAAAGCTGGGGAATTGCTTTGCGTGGGCTCTGTCGGTGCTGACGTCACCCATAAGTGAGGACTGATTCCTGCTGTCCCTGGAGAACACCTGATCTCCAGGAACAAGCATGAATGTTGTCTTCACATATGGGTATCATACCGGAGCCTGCGTGTGAACGCTCTCCAGCATCCAATAGGAAAGCTTTTGGGAGCATCCCACAGCGCCTGCATGCTGCCTTCCCGCCTTTCCACCTCTCCCTCTTCAGTTTTTCGTTTTCTGCGGAGCCGACAGGACGCATACCCTGTCACCGCAGAAAAATGTATCCTTATTCTTTTGTTTTTTGTGGTCGCGTCTGCCTTCCTTCGACGCCTATCAGTACTGCCGTTTCTCTTCTTTTTGACCCCCCCCCCCCCAAAAAAAACTAGTTTTCTAAAAGATTTTCTTTCAGAGGCCTTTCCCTTCCCGGGGCTAGGCGCCATTTTGGGCACTAGGCCCATTTTTCTTCAAACATGGAGAAACCAGCTAGTGGTTTCAAGAAATGTTCTAAATGTGGCAGTACGATTTACGTTACCGACACCCATGAATGATGTCTTAAGTGTTTAGGTCCTGACCATTCTCCATCGGAGTTTCTCTCCTGCAGAAAGATGACCAAAAGGGTCCTGCAGAATAGAGCTGCAAAACTCGGTAGCCTTTTTGCTGCAGATACGATGTCAGTTGCATCGACATCTTCCAGGGCTTCATCTTCCTCCCATGGATCTCGGGTAACTAAACTTAAGTCTTTTAAGACTGGCTGGTCCTCAAAGGTAGATCTCCTTCCAAGTATCGAGATGCCATTGGCATTGCCCTCGAGGAAAGTTCAACGGCAAAACAGCCCCGGCGGGAGGCCTTGGTCTCCAAAGCATTAACGGGGCTCCAGAAAGTTCCAGAGGCTTCCACCTCTGCAGAACTGCTGGTGCTATGTTCTGAGGTCGTAGCCGCTTCCATCTGTACCGACACCCAGGCATCGGCAGGAGCGATGGATGACAGAATCCTCACTATCAAACGCAGTCTAGCAGCCCTCTTAGCAGCTTCGGTACCGCTAAGACCATTACAGATGGTTCCACAGGTATCGCTACAGACAGTGGTACCAGTACAGAGTGCCTCGGCGGGTATGCTTCCCCCCAATGCCGAGCCTTGAGTCTATCTCAGGTATCGACGGATCGGTACCGAGACACCCTGATACCGACTTCGAGCAATACCGGTACCGTGCGTTGCAAGAACACCCGACGCAGAGATACTTCGAATCATCCGATTCTGATGACTCTGCTGGTACTAGAGCTATCCTTCCGGAGGATCCATCTCCTTCTCCTCAACGAAGAATGTCTCCTTCAGAAGACATGTCCTTCCAGGATTTTATACATGATTTAGCTCGAGGTCTCTCAATCACGGTGACTCCAGAGAAGGAACCTAGAGCAGAAGAATTAGAAATTCTTCAGTACCCTAAGGCTCCTAAAGAGGCAGCTACTCTGCCTATTCACAGAATCTTGCATGATCTTATGCTAAGCATGTACTGAGTTCCAAGCTGTCTTGGCTTTCAAAAGACTCAGTTACCACACCATTCAATGGTAGTGGAATCGGCGTTGCATAGGATTAAGAGTGCTAAAACACATTCTTCCAATCCTCCGGGCCGTAAATAGAGGACGCTCGATGCCTTTGGGCGTCGATGTTTCCAATCCTCCAGGTTGGCAGCCAGGATTAGCTCCTACATTCTCTATATGAGAATGTTCCTCAAAGAAGTTACAGGTGACTTGGAGCTCATGAGCCCTCTTCTCCCTGAGGAAGAAAGGGGGGAATTCCTTACTCTGGTCAAACATGCCCAGGATGTCTCAAAATTTGTAAAACGTGCAACCTTTGATTGCTTTGAATGCATTAGCAGAACATCTGCTATTTCCATCGGTGCATGTTGTATTGCCTGGCTTCAGGCATCAGACTTAGAACAATGGGTGCAAGATAAACTGGGAAATATTCCTTGCACAGGAGAAAATCTATTTGGCAAAGATTGGCAAGACAAGGCTAATCAGATTGAATCTGAAAATACTACCTTGAACAAATTATCAGTCTACAGCCAACCCAGCCAAGAAAAAGTCAGTCAAGAAACCCTTTTTCAACAAAAAAAATAAATTTTACCCATCTTACACCCATCAGGGATGCTGTCCAGTTCATGTTCCCCAAAGGGGACAACAACAGAACAGACAGCAGAGGAAGCCACACGTTCCAAGAGCTCAACTGGCTCAACAGACTCAGCCTCCTCAGGGGCTTTGACTCCTTTCTAGAGAACTTCGTTTTTCTGCCCCTGAAAGGTCCAGAACCCCTTACCATCCCAGGCAGGTTATGCCATTTTGCAAGAAGATGGCAACAAATAATAGCAGAAAACTGGACTCTGTCTATTGTACGAGAGGGGTACAGACTTCACTTTCACAGTATGCTCCCTCCTACAGTGATAAGACAGTTCAATTCTCAGGTCCCTGCCACCAATCTGTTGGGTCAGGAGGTCGCATCGCTTCTTGCTCAAGGAGCAATAGAAGAGGTACCCATACCCCAAGAGGGTACGGGATTCTATTCCCCCTACTTTCTCATACGAAAGAAAACAGGGGGACACAGGCCTATACTAGACCTCAGAGAATTAAACAAGTATCTGTTCTGGGAAAAATTCAAAATGATCTCCCTCAGAAAACAACTGCCATACCTTCAGAGTCAGGGCTGGCTATGTTCTCTAGATCTAAAGGATGCATATATGCATATTCTCATCCATGCAGATCACAGGAAATTCCTTCAATTCCTTTTCCAGGGAAGACACTTCCAATACAGGGTTCTTCCCTTCGGTCTGGCTTCTGCAACATTCCTGAGAACTCTAGGAATATTCGTCTTCCCCCTACTTAGATGACTCATTTGAGCATAAACAGCTCCAGAAGTCAGCTTCGCTCTTTCTCGCACCATGCGAATCCTTCAATACTTGGGATTGGTCATAAACCTCCCAAAATTTCATCTCACCCCTTCTCAGTCTCTAGAATTCATAGGGGCTTGTCTAGACAAAAGGCAGTCAAGGGCTTTCCTGCCACAGCCACGGTGTCTTCGTATAGTACAGCTGGCCTCCCAAGCAGCTATGAAGGTCTTTCTGACTGCTCGGGAGATGCTTCAGCATCTGGGGCATATGGCATCCATGGTCCATGTGGTTCCCTATGCTCGCTTTCACATGCAAGCAACCCAGTGGACCCTCTCCTCTCAGTGGACACAGGCCTCGGGCCGCCTGTCAGATAAAATCAGAAACTCCACTCGTCTCATTTTGTCCCTACTTTGGTGGCAGTCACTGGAAACCTTCTCATGGGTTCTCCTTTCCAGCAGCCTGTATGCCAAATCACTCTAACAACAGATGCTTCCAAGTTGGGTTGGGGGCTCACTTGCAGGGTTTCTGGCCCCATAGAAGGCTTGTCTTCACATAAATCTCCTAGAGCTCAGAGCCATTTTCCATGCTGTCTTTCAGGCCCATCTCAGCTACAAGACAGTTCTGGTCCAGACCGACAATCAAGTAGCCATGTTCTATGTGAACAAGCAGGGCGGAACAGGCTCTCTGTCGTTATGCAATGAAGCTTTGCGACTGTGGGCCCTCGCTAGAGAGCTTCAAATCCACCTCCTAGTGGTATATCTTCCGGGCATTCAAAATCTTTGGGCAGACAAACTTAGTCGAATACTGCTGCCACACAAATGGTCTCTGCACTCAGTCCAGCTTGCTCGAGTGTTTCGAATCTGGGGAACGCCAGCTATAGACCTCTTTGCAAGTCCACAGAATGCCAGACTTCCCCGATTCTGTTCCAGAATTCCGGCTCAAAACTGTCAGGCAAGGGATGCTTTCCTCCTCCATTGCGGTCGGGACTTCCTCTGTGCCTTCCCACCCATTCCCCTCATTCCCAAAACTTTGTTCAAGCTTCAGAGAGACAGAGGTCATATGATACTCATAGCTCCACGTTGGCCACGGCAGACGTGGTATTCTCTACTTCTGCGTCTCTCTCAAGCCACATCTCTGGAGTTGGAATGTGCTCCAGATCTTCTTTCCCAGGAGAATGGGACGCTATTGCACTCGAATCCCCAGTCCCTGCACCTCAGGGCCTGGTTACTGAAAGCCTAGGATTCCCGGATATCATCCTGTGTCAACAGGTAAAGGATATCCTTGTGGCTTCCAGGAAGCCTTCCACAAGGCGGTCCTATGCTTTTAAGTGGAAGAGATTCTCTGTATGGTGTTCTCAAAGGGGATTTAACCCTCATACAGTGCCTGTGGAATCGCTTCTGGAGTACCTACTCCATCTATCAGATTCTGGTCTTAAGACCAATTCAGCAAGGTTCCATCTTGGTACCATTGCTGCTTCTCACGAACCTTCTAGATGGACAATCTATTTCCTCTGATCCACTCGTAGCGAGATTTATGAGAGGTTTACTTTTTGCAAAACCTCCCATTAAGCCACCGCCGGTGGCATGGGATCTGAATCTTGTTCTCGGGCAGCTCATGAAACCGCCCTTTGAGCCTTTAGCCACTACAGCTCTAAAGTTTCTTTCTTGGAATGTCATCTTCCTAGTTGCCCTCACTTCTGCAAGATGCATCAGTGAGTTACAGGCCTTAGTGGCTGATCCTCCTTATACAAGATTTCACCATGATAAGGTAGTTCTTAGGACTCATCCTCACTTTATGCCAAAGGTGATTTCGCCTTTTTATTTAAACCAAGCGGTTTACCTTCCTATATTCTTCCCTAGGACTCATGCCTCTAATGCAGAAAGGAATCTTCATACTTTAGATTGTTAAAGAGCCTTAGCTTTTTACCTTCAAAGAACTAAGCAACATAGAAAATCATCTCAGCTTTGTGTTGCTTTTGATTCTAGTCATTTGGGATTTGATTCTAGTCAGTTTTGTTTGCTTCTCTCTGCTCTGGGAAGAGCAGTGCTCTGCTAGAGAGGTGGATATTACCTCCTGTGACAACTTGCAGTGAGTTCTAGCTGTTTGTTTAATTTATTGTTTATTGGTGTGCTGCTTCAGCTTTCTCAGCTGTATAACTTACCTTGCCTCTCTCAACTAACTGGGCTTTGTGTGGTACCCCCCTCCCCCCCTGCTGAGGGTTCAGGACAGGGTACCTTGTAACTGCCCTCTTTAATAGGACTTATTTCCCTCCCTACCTCCCCAGCACCCACCCACCCCTGGGGTAATTGTAGCTTTATTTGTTCCTACCCATCTTGAAGGAAAGGGGCTGCTCTCAGTTGCAGCTCTTTATCCAAATCAGTCATACACTGAGGACCTGAGATTAATTAAGCTTCAGGTGAACAAGGTGTATTGGGGGTGTTAGATACACTTTTATTAGTATAAGCATCTACACCAGTCCTTATTATATACAGAATTTAAAAGACCTAAACACACGCTTTAAACTAAGATGCAGACAAAAGTCCAGCAGCGAGATGGGGGCTTTCCGGTCTTTTGCATTGAGTGTCACATGTATGATTTTCTCCCAGTTGGTGAGAGGTCTTACATATGCACTAAGTGCAAGGAGCTCTTTGCTCTCAGGGAACAGGTCCGTTCTCTAGAGGCTAGAGTAGCAGACCTGGATGACATAAGAAAGACAGAGAAGTACATGGACGAGACCTACAGGGATATAGACCTGAAGTCCCACCTCCAGTCTGGCAGCATCCCTGTTACCATGGAGGAGAGAGGCCACGTGACAGGAGAGCATCACCCTGGTGTGGCAGGAAGTGATCATGTAACTAGGACCTGTCCTCCAGGTGATGTAAAACCCTCTCGCACCGAGGACGTTTCTCCAGGGCCATGTCCCCATGAGAGGATATTCAGGACAGCTGTCATAGTTGGTGATTCAATCATTAGGAATGTAGATAGCTGGGTGGCTGGTGGACGTGAGGATCGCCTGGTAACATGCCTGCCTGGTGTGAAGGTAGCGGACCTCACACACCGCCTAGATAGGATCATAGATAGTGCTGGGGAGGAGTCTGCTGTCTTGGTACATGTTGGTACCAATAACATAGGAAAATGTGGTAGGGAGGTTCTGGAGGCTAAATTTAAGCTTTTAGGTAGGAAGTTGAAATCCAGAACGTCCAGGATAGCGTTCTCCGAAATGCTTCCTGTTCCACGTGCAGGACCCAAAAGACAGGCAGAGCTCCGGAGTCTCAATACGTGGATGAGACAGTGGTGCAAGGATGAGGGTTTTGGATTTGTTAGGAAGTGGGGAACATTCTGGGGAAAGGAGGGGCTCTTCTGAAAGGATGGGCTTCACCTTAATCAGGATGGAACCAGACTGCTGGCATTAACCTTTAAAAAGGATATAGAGCAGCTTTTAAACTAGAAAATAGGGGAAAGCCGACAGTCGCCCAGGAGTGCATGGTTCGGACGAAGGTATCCTTGAAGGATACTACCAAAAGCAGTGAGGTTCCAAAAAAGAGTATAGTAGCCCAAATGCCCTTGAGTAAGGTGCAGACAGAGCGTAAAGATTCCAAATTACCCATGCCTACCAATAGCCAGATTAATATTAATAAAATACAGTCTCTAAAATGCTTGTATGCAAATGCTAGAAGTCTAAACAATAAGATGGGAGAGTTAGAATATATAGCACTAAATGAGAGGTTAGATATAATTGCAATCTCAGAGACATGGTGGAAGGAGGATAACCAGTGGGACACTGTGATACCTGGATACAAACTATATCGTAATGATAGAACTGATCAAATTGGTGGAGGAGTTGCGCTCTATGTTAGAGAGGGCATTGAGTCAGAAAGGATTAAAGTTTTGCAGGAAACAAAATTTGCTGTAGAATCTCTTATGGATTGAAATTCCTTTTTAAAAGGGGAAGGCGATGGCAGTGGGAGTGTACTATCGACCGCCTGGCCAGAATGAACAAATGGATGATGAAATGCTCAAAGAAATCAAGGAAGCTAACAAAAGTCACAGCAGAGTAGTAATAATGGGTGATTTCAATTACCCTGGTATCGACTGGGTCAGTGTTACGGCAGGACAAGCTAGGGAGATAAAGTTTCTAGATGAAATAAATGACTGCTTCTTGGAGCAGCCGGTTCATGAACCGACCAGAGGGGAAGCCATACTGGACCTAGTCCTTAGTGGAACGCCAGATCTGGTGCAAGAAATAAGGGTGTTGGGACCACTTGACAATAGTGATCATAGCATGATCATGTTTGATTTAATTAGTGGAGGAGGGATAGTAAAGAAATCCACAGTACTACCTTTTAACTTTCAAAAGGGAGACTATGATAAAATGAGGAATATAGTTAAGAAAAAACTAAAAGGAACGGTTGCAAAGGTTAAAGACTTACAGCAAGCTTGGGTGTTATTTAAAAATACTATCCTCGAAGCCCAGACCAGCTGTATTCCACGCATTAAGAAAAGTGGAAGAAAGTCCAAAAAACTGCCAGCATGGTTTAAAGGTGAGGTCAGAGAGGCTGTTGCTGCCAAAAAAGCATCCTTCAGGAAATGGAAAAAAGAGTCAAACGAAGAAAACTGGAAACAGCACAAGCACTGGCAAATTAAATGCAAAGCATTGATAAGGCTCGCAAAGCGAGAATTTGAGAAGGAACTTGCTACGGAAGCAAAAACACGAAATAAAAACTTTTTCAAGTACATTCGTAGCAAAAGGCCTGTGAGAGAGTCCGTTGGGCCATTAGATGATAGAGGGGTAAAAGGGGCAGTAAGAGGAGACAAGGCTATAGCAGAGAGACTGAATGAATTCTTTGCTTCGGTCTTTACTGAGGAAGATGTAGGGATGTTACCCAAGACTGACGTGGTATTTAAAGATGATACTGCAGAGGAATTGAGAGAAATATCGCTACACCGGGAAGAGATACTACAACTATTTGATAAACTGAATAGTAGCAAATCACCTGGACCGGATGGTATACATCCAAGAGTGTTGAAAGAACTGAAATATGAGATTGCGGACCTGCTATTGGTAATCTGTGAACTTTCATTAAAATCCTCTGTAATACCTGAAGATTGGAGGGTCGCCAACGTAACACCAATCTTTAAAAAGGGTTCCAGGGGTGACCCGGGAAATTACAGACCAGTGAGTCTGACGTCAGTACCGGGGAAAATGGTAGAAACCATCATAAAGAACAAAATTACACAGCATGTAGATAGTCATGGCCTAATGGGAGACAGCCAACATGGCTTTAGACAAGGAAGATCTTGTCTTACTAATCTGATCTGTTTTTTTGAAGGTGTGCATAAACAGTTAGACAAAGGTGAGTCGGTTGATATAGTGTATCTGGACTTTCAGAAAGCGTTTGATAAGGTCCCTTATCAGAGACTTGGCGAAACTAAAAAGTCATGGGATAGGAGGCAGTGTACTATTGTGGATTGGGAACTGGTTAAAAGATAGAAAGCAGAGGGTAGGGCTAAATGGCCAATATTCCCAATGGAAAAAGGTGAATAGTGGAGTACCCCAGGGATCTGTACTGGGTCCGCTACTTTTTGACATATTCATAAATGACCTGGAAAAGGGAATAACGAGTGAGGTTATCAAATTTGCAGATGATGCAAAATTGTTTAAAGTTGTTAATACCCAAGAGGATTGTGGAAAACTGCAGGAGGATCTGGATAAATTGGAAGACTGGGCATCCAAATGGAAGATGAAATTTAATGTGGACAAGTGCAAAGTTATGCACCTAGGAAAGAACAACCCACACTATAGTTACACAATGCAAGGTTCCACATTGGGAACCACCACCCAGGAAAAAGATTTAGGAGTCATCCTGGATAACATGTTAAAACCCTCTGCCCAGTGTGCAGTGGCGGCCAAGAAAGCAAATAGAATGCTAGGTATCATAAAGAAAGGGATGGAAAATAAAACAAAGGAAATTATAATGCCTCTGTATCGTTCCATGGTACGACCGCACCTTGAATATTGTGTGTAGTTCTGGTCATCGTATCTTAAAAAGGACATAGCGTTATTTGAAAAAGTACAGAGAAGAGCCACCAAAATGGTGAAGGGGATGGAAGGCTACTCCTATGAAGAGAGGCTACAAAGGTTGGGGCTCTTCAACCTGGAAAAGAGACGGCTGACGGGAGATATGATAGAGGTCTATAAATTAATGAATGGAGTGGAGCAGGTAAACGTGGATCATTTGTTTACGCTATCAGAATATAGAAAGACTAGGGGACATGCAATGAAGCTACAGGTTAAACTAAGACAAATAAGAGAAAATATTTTTTCACTCAACGTGTAATCAAACTCTGGAATTTGTTGCCGCAGGATGTGGTAAGGGCTGTTAGTGTAGCTGGGTTTAAAAAAGGTTTGGACAAGTTCCTGGAGGAAAGGTCCATAAACCACTATTAAAAAGGGACCCAGGATAATCAATGCTTGACCCAGTAGAAGCATTGTGGAACCTGTGTCTTTTGGGGATACTGCTAGGTACGTATGACCTAGATTGGCCACTGTTGGAAACAGGATACTGGGCTTGATGGACCTCGGTCTGACCCAGTATGGCATATCTTATGTTCTTATGGGACTTCCATTTTCCAAAAGAATTCTCTCTAGGTGGATTGCAAATTGCTTATCCTTTGCATATGAGAGTAAGGGACTTTCTCTCGAAGGCCATGTCACAGCTCACAATTTGAGAGCAATGGCAGCCTCAATGGCTAATCTTCGTTCTGTGTCTATTGATGACATCTGTAGAGCAGCCACTTGGGCTTTGGTACACACCTTTACAGCCCACTATTGCTTAGACAAGGACTCCCGTCGGGATGCCTCGTTTGACTTTGAGTTTGCTGTGATTGGATTCTACCTTAGCTTTTATCTCAAACCACACTATGTATGCTATCTCCGTTGGTGAGCACTAAATCCAGCGTGGAGCTCTCTCTGGTTGGTTCCATCACCATTTGTTTAAGTAATGCATCTTGGAAGGCATCCACAATTTTTTTACTTCTTTCCAGATTTGCAGAAGGAACACTCCAATTCACATCGGGTAGATTAAAGTCACACAGTATGATCACTTCCCCCTTCATGGCTATCTTTGCAATATCAACAATCAATTCGCTATCCATTTCTTTGGTTTGAGTTGGAGGCCTGTAGACCACACTAGTATGTATGACAGTGCATCTCCTCTTTCCAACACAATCCAGAGCGCTGCTTCTTTTCCCCACATCCCCTGCATTTCAGCAGCTTTAATATTGCTTTTGACATACAGGGCTACTCCTCCTCCTCTTCTTCCCTCTCTCTCTCTACGTAGATTATAGCCAGCTATGGCTATATCCCATTCATGTGACTCGTTAAACCATGTTTCTGTAAAGGCCACAATGTCCAAGTCCATTTCCATCATTAGGGCTTCCATATCAGGAACTTTGTTGGCTAGGCTTCGAGCATTTGTACTCATTGCTTTCCAGCATTTGTTGAATGTCTTTCTTGCCTTTTGCATGGGTTTTGTTCTACATGCCCCTTCCCGCTTGCCATTGATGTGTTCAAAAGTGTGGCTTTTTCCAATGTTGTTTTGTTTTTGCTGGGAGTGACATACTGAACTTGTCTTTCTCCATCCATCACCCCCTTTCCCTAATTTAAATGCCTGTCCACATAATGCCTAAAATTTTCACTTAGGATCCTTTTCCCTGCGTCGGAGAGATGTAGTCCATCAGTACAGTATAGCCTCTTGTTGATCCATATGTTTCCCCATTTGCCTATATATCTAAATCCTTCTTGTTTGCACCAGGTCTGGAGCTATGTATTAAAGCTGTTAATGTGATGCAGCCTTTTTGTCCCCTTACCATGAACAGGTAGAACTTCTGAGAATGCTACAGTGTTAGCAATGGGCTTGAGTTTCTCTCCCAGAGTCTGGAAGTCCATTTGAACAACAGAGGCACTGTTTCTAGCCAAGTCATTTGTACCCATGTGGATGGAAATATCAGTTTTGGAGTGCTCACTTTCTGCACTAACCATACAACTATTTGGTTTGTATTCCTGCTGGCTGAAGAGCCTGGAAGGCATTTGACCATCCTCTTTCCTTTGAGCTGTGTTCCCAAGTAGATGCCTCTGATGATGGAATCGCCAAGGAGTCGTAGTTTTCTGTTTTGTGATTTTTTCTTCATATTTGGTACATTATCAGTAGATTTGGTATTAAGTCTATCATTTAAGGGCACTTCATTTTCCATGGATTGGGCACCCTCATTATCCAAGGCAGAGAAGGCATTATGCAGGGATATCACTTGATGTATAGGGTGTCTCTGCGTTACAGGTCGCAGCCTACCAGAGCCCACTGTGATTCATTTGTTCCTGGGCTGTTTGATTCTTTGTGGAAGCGGTGGTGGATTTTGTTCATTTTGTAACCTAGAGGAAGTGTGTTTAATTGCAGCTAATTCTTTCCTTAGTACAGTCAATTCTTTATGCATAGCAGCTAACTTGAGGCATATAGGGCAAGCTCTTATGATCCAAATGATTCTTCTTAGAATGAAAGCACCACAGTTATTGCATTGAATACATGACATTCTGACTCAGCTGCCCTAGAAGGAGAAAAGAAGAAAAAGTGGGTGTAACACCTAATTAAAGGACAGATGGCAATGTATATGATGGCTATATAGGCAATGTAACCCAGGGGTGGGTGGGGTGAAGGGGTAGGGTGGGCGGGAACTTAAGTGTCCCTGACCAGTAGACCTTCTATGAACTGAGGGTACACTCAGATATCTAATTTAAAGGCTATGCAAGGAACACAGGCAGGCTGAAGATCCATAAAAACCTGTATGCAACAGGTAAAGTTTATCAAAAAACAGGCAATGATAAAGTTTGAAAGCCTTAGCTGACTGTGTATCCTCTTGAAGTTCTGATAGCAGACTGGTTCGGGTATTTGGTCAGTGGTAGAGCAGCTTTAATTTAATTATGCCCACCCTGTAAGGCAGGCTTGCAACAGACAAAGGAAACTAAAAAATTCAAACTGAAATCTTACTGCTGTGTATCAGCCTGCTAAGCAAAGGTCCCTGTAACCTTAGAACTATACCCTTGCTTGCAAAATTAAGTAGGAGACCTAAGTAGAAGACCAGGGCTAGTTGCAAGTCTAAAAGCAATGTATATTTCTGTTCCAAGTAACTTACAGCGGACTCAGCCCATCTGCTCAGCTTTTCGTGTCTTATGACCCCAGCAGACTGGGGCTCCCTGTGACTAAGCAAACTCTGTCCACTTGGGTGTCAGATTGTATTGCCTTCACTTATGAGCTAGCTGGCCTCTCCCTCTAGCACCGGATCACAGTGCATCACGTGAAGGCAATGGCCACGTCAGTCAGTGCCGGTGACGGAGATTTGGCCACCACATGCTCTTCAATTCATACATTCCGCAGGGACAGTACCTTTGGACAGGCAGTACTCCGTAATATTCTCGGGGTGTAGGCAACTCCTGCCCTTCGACCCTTCCGTGTTCAAGCTACCAGAGTGATAGTGTTGCTGGATGCTAGGGTCTGCAGAGTCTCTCAGTTGGGGACTCATCTTATGCAACTCACAGCTACCTGACTTGGTCGCCGTTGGTGCTGTTGTAGTTCGGTCCTCAGCAGCCTGGAACTAGGGAGTCCCATATGTGAGGACTGACTTCCTGCTTGGAGAAAGCCTAGTTACTCACCTGTAACAGGTATTCTCCACAACTCTCCCTCCTCCCCTGGGAGTTGCTTCCCTCCCTAGTTTTAGTTTTTACTTCCGTTCTAGCTATGTCATCTGACTGAGCAAGATGGCACCCTTGGGCGGGAAGGGGACCACGCATGCGTGGTAGTAGCATGTCCCAAAGGCTTTCTTTGAAAGCTGGGGAAATGGCTCTGTGTAGGCTCTGTTGGCGCCAGTCTCACCCATATAGGAGGACTAATTCCTGCTAACACCTGTTACAGGAGTAACTATGCTTTCTACCTTCTGTAAGCAAATCAAGATATTTCTTTTCACAAAATACTTTAGTAATCAACCAGATGAAGCAAATATTGATCCTACATAATCTGATGCACTAGTCCCCACTTAAGCTTCTTAACAATGGCTATATCTCCAGAATGCCACTACTCCCCTGTCACACACATTATTTTGGCTATGTAAAAATTTCTATGCTACTATGTAAATAAGTTTTGTAGTTGATTAAAATAGCTCTCCTAAGCAAAGATATTTACATTGTGCAATTTAACTTTTCCTTATTATATTGTTTTCTTGTTAACTATGTTTCTTCTAATAGTTGTGTTGCGTTCATTGTAAACTTCTTTGATTACTCGATAAGGCGGTATAAAAATTTTTCAAATAAATAAAATAACATTATAACCAAGATCCTAATTGAACAATGCAGATCATACATTGCCCAAAACATCTGCCTGTTCTCTTGAGGCATGCCCATATCCTGCTAGAGGCTAGAAATGTTGTTTGGGACACTTATGGGTTGAGACAGAGTCAACCTGCCTTGTAAGAGTTTTGGGTATTGGGGGACAACCAATTATATATCTATTTTTTTATTTAACCAATTTTCTATACCGCCTTATCCTTCAATCAAAGACTCTGCTCAACATGGTCTTAGTCCGTCAATGCACTGTGTGCCCTTGAGTCAATACTGACGGCTGGCGACCCTGCAGCTCCTGGGTTTTCTTGGCACTGTGCCCGGAAGTAGATTGCCAGGTCTTTCTTCTGAGGCAATGGAGGGATAAATGACTTGCCCAAGGCCACAAAAAGTGCTAGTGGGAATTGAGCCCTGGTCTCTTGGTTACCAAGTCAGTGCTCTAACCATTAGGCTACTCCTCCACTTCTACTTAGTCCATCAGAGATTCAAAACATATGTGAGCATATGACCATAGAAACCTAACCCCTTTCAGGAGATCAACATTCTGGTGGGAAAGCAGGTTGAAAACTTGAAATATTCTTTCTTAGTAAAAGTTACTACATACGGAAGACGGGGGTTTTCTTTTCTGTGTTACCTATCTTGTTATAGAAATCAGGACATCTATTGTGCTTAGAACCCTTGAACAAAAGGGCAGTTAAACAGTGTTGCTCTTTTATATGCCTTTAGTATCTGTGGAAGATGACAAGCCTTGGTTCTCCATTTTTCCCATTGACAATGAGGAGCTAGTTTATGGACGTTGGGAAGACAATATTATCTGGAATGACCAAGCTATGGACAGATTACTGGACCCTCCTATACTGACTTTGGACCCCAATGATGAGAACATTATCCTTGGTATGTTACAAGTAACAAATTCTTTGATGGTGTGGACCTCTGTGGACCTTGGTATGAATATCAGTGGTTTGAGGGTAGACATGGAAAGGAAGGGTCTTTATCATTTATTCCAATGGCTTGTTTAGTCTCTATGTTAGAATGTCTGCTGTGAGAAGGGAGTATTGGGGAAAAATGCAAAAAGAGGTTGTGTGTTGGAAAAAGTATAGGCCCATAGAGTGGACAGTGAGGTTGGAGAAAACTTAGGTCCCTTTAAACAAATCTGAGCAAGAATAAATATGGGAAGACTTGAGAGAAGACTGAGGATAGAAAAGGCTAAGGGGATCCTTGTAGAATGGGTTTGTTTAGACAGAGAGATGGTCGGGAAGAGTTTAGAGAAAATGAAACTGGAGAGTGTATTTAAGAGGTACTGAAGTGAAGATAACCTTTGGGGGGCCCTTTGAATAGATAAAAGTGAATCTGAATTGTGAATGTTTAATTATTTTCTAATGTCAGTAGTTTTTATTGGAATTTTTTATGGGCTCATTCATAGAACTTCCAGATGAAAAAGAAGAAACAACTTCAAATTCTCCATCCAAGGAGAGTAAAAAAGAATCATCTTTAAAAAAAAGTCGAATTCTATTAGGAAAAACAGGAGTTATTAAGGAGGAACCACAGCAGGTAAGAAAGAAATTATAGATTTGCATTTGGGGAAAGTTTATAATAGGATGCCTATAAACCAGATTCTTACCCTAGGAAGTCAGGTGGAAAGGAGGTTTTAGAGCGGCTTGAGGTTGGAATATACTATTCTGGTTATGGAGAAATCACCCTGCAGGGGAGAGGGGGGTAGGGGGTAGAGGGAGGGTTGGAAGAGAGATAGGAGGCTGGGAAGGGGGGAGGGAAAGGTTGGGACATGATATAAATAAAATGAAACTGTAAATGGTGTTTTGTTGGTTAACAGGGGGGTGTCGGTGTGCCCACTACCCCTGGAATGTTGTGTATGGTTCGAATTAATAAAACGTATGCTATAAAGAAAAATGTCCAAAGGCATGCTTATTTTAAAAAGATAAAGAGGTGCCTGTGGAGAACTTTCCCTTTCACACACATTGTGGCATGTTCTTTATGCATGTGCTTATTTTAATCCTGTCTCTAGAAGTGCCGAGATACTTTGTTTCTGTCCACCTACTTATGCTATGCATGCCCGCTTTACATGCAGACAGTGCCTTATAAAAGTTACCTCAAAATGTATTTCTGTTCCTCCAAGGAGACAAGTCCTCACAGATGATGATGTCATCTGATGGAGCCGGCACAGGAAAAAGGCCTTCCAGCTAGAAAAGATTCTGGAAGCCTTTGACATGCCATACTTTGATGCACATTCTTGCTTTGTGCTGTCATGTGAGATCTCCTCAAATATTTTTCCACACAGTCAGTAAGATTTACCTGCTGCCTTCTACTTCACGTTTCATTCTAAGGGTTTAGTCTTGATTTGGGGGTTTTAATCATATGCAGGCCTCTTTGTTTTATTTTAGTGTCCCTAGATAGTTTTTTTTGTGTCAGTTTTTATTTGCTTTTGTCTCCCTCTCTATTTATTTATTTATTTTATTTATTTACATTCTCTTATATACATCGCGATTCTGCATCTGTGCGGTTTACATTGAACAAACTGAAATTACATTGAACAGATTATAATGCCCTGTTCAATGTAATTTCAGTTTGTTCAATGTAAACCGCACTGATGCAGAATAGCGCGGTATATAAGAGAATGTAAATAAAATAAATAAATAAATAAATAAATTATAACTTGGAGATAACTATTTTACAGGGAACATGGGCTATGGAGGGTTAAGTGGCTTGCCCAAGACCACAAGGAGCACCTGTGGGACTAGAAACCCCAGTCCTTCCGGCCCAAGGTTGCTGTCCTCTAGTGGGATTTGAACCCCCGACCTTCCGGCCTGAAGTACCTTGCCTCAACCACTAGGCCACTCCTCCACTGCACTCTTATTGGAGCTGGACCACCCTGCTGTGGTCTATTTTTCACAACAGAGTCATTTGATTTTGCCATAGCTATGCTCGTTGACAACATGATCCAAAAAAAGGGCTCCAGCAGCTTGAAGACCATATCCAGTATAGATACCTCACTACTCCAGGACCAAGCAGGAAGTCAGCCCTCATATATGGGTGACGTTGACGCCGATGGAGCCCTCATGCGGAGCATTTCCCCAGCTTTCAAAGAAAGCCTTTGGGAATGCAGCGCGCATGCGCGGTTCCCTTCCTGCCCAAGGGTGCCATCTTGCTCAGTCTTTCTTTTTCCACCCGGGAAAAGTAGATTTTTTTCAGCTATTTTGGCTTTTTCTGATCCGATTCGACACCGCTTCCCTCTCCCGCCTGGGCTCGGTACACCGGTTTGAGTCCAGAATTTTGATTTTCGTTTTTTGTCCTTCATGACTAGCGTTCGCGCCTTTTTTGTGTTTTCACTGGCAGCCCGGTCTTTTGACCTTGCAGGGGCACCTTTTCCCCCGATGGCTGCCATTGGGTTCAAAAAGTGTGATCGGTGCAAGAAACCTATGTCTCTCACCGACACACATGACTGCTGCCTCCGTTGCCTCGGGCCTCATCATGACTCGCTGGTCTGTGGCCTGTGCGGCAAAATGTCGTCGAAGCATCAATGTGAGAGAATTTTCTCAGAGTCCGCGTCTGGCCGGGCCCGGACTTCGTAAGAGGCCTCGACATCTTGGGAGTCTGACCCCGAGTGCCGTCGGGGTTCCTCTGAGAGAGAATCTCCCACCCGGGAGCACAAAAGGAAGAAGAGGCTCGCGAGGGCGTCGTCAGTGGAGGCTCCTGGGTCCTCGAGGGCCAGATCGCGTAGCCCTGACCGCCACCCAGGGCTCTCGGAGTCGGAGAGGCCATCCAAGTTACCTCGTGTGGAGCAGTAGTCCCCGAGTCACATAAGTGCTGTTGTCCTCGTGGACTCTCCTCTGGGAAAACCGCCATCGGGGCCAGAGTCAGGGGCTGCTGAGTCTTAAATAGTTTACCTTGTAGCTTCATTGCATATGAAGCTACAAGGTAAACTATTTAAGACTAATAAAAGAAAATATTTTTTCACTCAACGTGTAATCAAACTCTGGAATTTGTTACCGGAGGATGTAGTAAAGGCTGTAGTGTAACTGGGTTTAAAAAAGGTTTGGACAAGTTCCTGGAGGAAAGGTCCATAAACCATTATTAAGAAGGAACCCAGGATATCAATGCTTGAAATAGTACAAGCACTGTGGAACCTGTGTCTTTTGGGGAAACTGCTTCGAGCGATACCGACACCCCGGCATCAGCTATGGTGATGGATGAAACACTCCTCACCAATGAACGTAGTCTAGCGCTCTCAGCTACTTCGGTACCGCTAGAGTTGCTGCAGACCGTTCCTCCGATATCGGTATCGGCTTCAGTACCGGTATCGACATCGGCACCGGTGTCGGTACCGTCCATGCTTGTTTCGACAGACTCGCTTCCTTTGATGCCGAGCCTGGAATCGCTCTCTAGCATGGAGGATTCGGTACCGACCTCGGGCGGTACCAAAGACATCGCTTTAAAGAAAATCCGATGCTTCATCCTTTCAAGTCTTCCGATCCCGATGACTGGGATGAATCCATCTGTACCAAGGCTGAATTTTCAACAATTCTAGCCTTTACCCCTCATTTTAGGGGGTTCTCCTCAGGAGAGATTTCTTTTCAAGCTTTTCTGCTTGATATGGCAAAGTTACTTGCCATTTCTATACTTGGTAAAGAATCCATACCAGGGGATTCTGAGACTGCAATTCCCCTGGATTCCAAAGGAGGTGATCATGCTTCCTTTGCATCAGAGCTTACAGGATCTACTATTAAGAATGTGGGAAACTCCTTTAACGGTATCCCCACATTCTAAGACACTTGACACTATGTACAAGGTGCCACCTTCTCCAAGTTTTCAAAAGACTCAACTTCCTCATCATTCTATTGTTGTAGAATCAGCAATGAGGCGTATTAAGAGTGCAAAGAAGCAATCCTCTTATCCGCCAGGTCGTGAGTCTAGGACTTTAGATGCCTTTGGACTTTGATGCTTCCAGGCATCCATGCTTTCAGCAAGAATTATCTCATATATTTTCTATATGGGATTATCTCTTGAAGAGGTCACAAAGAACTTAAAGCTTTTGAACCCTTTTCTTCAAGAACATAAAAGAGCAGACTATTTCTTATTAGTCAGTCATGTTCAAAATGTCTCTAAGTTCCTTAATCGTGCTTCCCTGGACTGCTTTGAGTCTATTAGCAGAACTTCTGCTATAGCCATAGGGGCACAACCCATGGCCTGGCTCCAAGCTTCAGACTTGGACAAATGGGTACAAGAAAGGCTGGGAAATACTCCTTGTACTGGTGAAAATCTCTTTAACAAGGATGCTTTATTCCAAGCTAATCAGTTAAACACTGATATTGTTGCTTTCAGAGGATTGTCAAAACTTTCCTCTATCCCAGCTAGTAAAAAATCTCCTAAAAAACGTTATCCCCCTAAGGGGAAAAAGTTTTATTCATCTTCTACCCATCATGGGGATGTTTCCAAGAAGGGCAACATCAAACCAGGCTAAGAAAATCAAAACCTCAACAGGCTCAGCAAACCCAGCAGTCGCAGGGTTTCTGATATTTTATTCATTAAATCTCTTTTTCCTGTTTGAGGTTTAGAACCGCTAACCTACTTCTTATTAACAGAAGCATCTACAGTTCATCTCATCCTTACTGAGAGATCAGTGATACACTGACTCAATCCTCGACTCTAGGCATTAATCTCTTGCCACAAGAGAAATCCATTCTTTTAGCTCCTAGAGCTATTGAGGATAATCATGCCCTACAGTAACAGGTTTCTCCTCTCCTTTTGAAGGAAAAAGAGGAGTAACAACTAATTACAAGGTAGGCTATGCCCTTCACCTTGACAGTTTTCCTGTACGAGGATATCTCATAGTTTTTGACTGCAAGGGGGCATTACCTTTTTCAGAGACTTACCAAATTGTAAGTCTTCACAACTCTGTATTACTTTCTATCCCTCTTAGTCGAGACATTCAGTCTAAGAGTGATACTGTTCAACTGGAGGGCTTATTTTTTTTAAGCCCATAGGATTTTCTTCAATACCTACTCCAGTAAGTGGTTTTCATACAGAGCTTTCTTCCCCTTTGCAATCTTCTCAAATATTTCTTTTCAGACAGCTTATCAGACCATAATTGAGTTTTACCACTCCTAATTATGTCTGTCGGTCCTTTTCCAGTCTATAGGACCTAACATTTTCTGCTGCCTTAATAACAAATTATTCCAAGAGAGGTTCCAAAACCTACTTGGACAATTTATCATTGCAGGCAACCGGCCTGTCTACTATTCTTAGCCATCTTCAATTCTTTTTGGCTCCAACAGAATAGATTAGGTTGCACACTGGCAATTAAATAGCCAGATCTCACCTAAGCAACCTACAACATGTTCTCTGCAATTGTACAAAAAAGCTCTGCAACTATGGGCCTTTGCCAGAGAGCGTCAGAGCCATTCCTAGTAGGTAACTTCCAAATGGTTGAAAAGGCTTTCCCCAGTCATGTTCCTACATGACTGATTTTTTCCTACTCTTACCATCTTCCTTAAAATTTCCTTATAAGGAAAAGGAGCCAGGGTTTAGACCACATGAAAGCATAAAGAATTGCTCAATTCCCTGGGTTGTTCCACATCTCCAGTGGAACTCTTGTAACAGGGATGCATTCCTTTTCACTGCACTCGGTCCTTGTCCTAGTGCATTCCTTCTAATTCCCAAAACTTCATTGAAGCTTATGCTGAACAAAGAACGCATGATACTCATATTGCCCTCATAGAGGGGCAAACATGGTATCCCCTTATATTGCGTCTTCTTCTCCACACTGAAGTTATAGAAGGATCCAGACTTGTTGTCTTAAGACTAAGGATCTCCTCTGCACCCCTTCACGTAGGTCTCCATTTCTGGTTATTCAAAGGCTAGAATTTTTAAAGAAATCTAGACCTCTCCTTCTAAGTAAGAACATTCCACTGGTTTCCATGTAACCTTCTCCATGGTTCTTCCACGTGTAACCAGAAAGAGATTCTCTATCTATATTCTCAAGCAGGTCTTACCCCTTCTTGTTATTAAGTGAATCTCAATCTCTCTCTCTCTCTCTCTCTCTCTCTCTCTCTCTCTCTCTCTCTCTCTATATATATATATATATATATATATATATATATATATGACTTTGAAAGATTTGTTACTGTCCATATTAATGCTGTTCCAGCATACCATAGCGTTTTAATGGACAGCCAATTTCTATGCTAATTAGAAACTACCTTCTTTTACCGTAACCTTTCCGGTTACGTTGCATCTGAAGCTCTCCATGTAAAGTCATTATCCTAAGTGACATCACTTAGGGAAGACATTACTGATCTTTAAGAAATTGGAGGCTACACCGCCTACCACAAATGTTTGTTTCTTTCATTTGGATAGAGGGGTCTTAAAGACCCTTCCTTTTTCTGCACACCAGTCAGATTTATCTCCTCTCTTTCCTAGAGCCTTATTCTGCTCTAAGGACAAAGAGCTTCAAACTTTGGCCTACAGAAGCTTTTGCTTCTCCTCCAAAGTCCAACCTCATTAAACTCCCCTGGTTTTTTCTTCTTATTTAGCTGTATTTATATCCCGCTTTTTCTTGGATTAGTCTAGCCATTAAGGCTTCTGACCTCTGCCTGTATTGCAAAATTTATTTTCCTCTACTTCACAGTGAGGTAATTTCTTTGAGGATAATGTACTGGCTCTTAGCACCAGACCATATTACCCTCAACAAATACCTTCGCAATACCTTGAGTGAGGTCCACATTAAAAAAATTGGAATTCAATTTTTACTAACATTTATTATCTACACAAGGACTCCCCTCTAGACGCCTTGTTTAATCAAGCTGTTCCGCAGCACACCCCTTTTAATTCAACTCCTACTCTCCATCCCTTGGATGCCTGAGGTTCTGGGAAATAGCATGGCCTATCTATTAGATTTGCAACATGCTGGGATCTCCTCTAGGCATCTCTAGCTTGGTAGTCCCCATATGTGAAGACTCATTCCTGCTTGTTCCTGGAGATAGCACAGTTACTTACCTGTAACAGGTGATCTCTGGGAACAGCAGGAATAAGTCTTCACAACCCACCCACCTCCCCTAGGAGTTGCTCTCTCTCTCTAATTTGTCTACTTCCCTCCTTCGGTCTCAGCTACAAACCCAACTGATGAGAGGGAAGTGAATGGACGGGAAGGCAGCGCACATGCGTGTGGGATGCTCCCAAAGGCTTTCTTTTTGGATGCTGGGAAGCGTTCCCGCGCAGGTTCCATCGGTACTGACGTACCCATATGTGAAGACTTATTCCTGCTGTTCCCAGAGATCACCTGTTACAGTTAAGTAACTGTGCTTTCTCTTGCCTTGTGCCAGTAGTACTGCAGTACCTACTTCACCTGTCAGACCTAGGCCTTAAGTCCAACTCTGTTCGGGTCCACCTCAGTGCTCTAACAGCGCACCACTCATCGGTGGAAGGACAGTCTCTGTCGACTCACCCTTTGGTGTCCAGATTTCTCAGAGGCCTGCTTCTGCTGAAGCCTCGGGTCGTCCACCGGCAGCTGAGTGGGATTTGAACGTGGTCTTGCAGCAACTTACTCCCCCTCCGTTTGAGCCGATGGTGACTTGCCATTTGCGCTTCCTCTCTTGGAAAGCGTTCTTCCTGGTGACTCTTACCTCGGCCAGATGTGTGAGTGAACTACAAGCTCTGGTTTCTGATAGGCCGTACACACTGTTCTATAGGAACAGGGTGGTCCTATGGACCCATCCCAAGTTCCTTCCAAAAGTGGTCTCCTCTTTCCACCTCAACCAGGAGGTGGTTCTTCCGACCTTCTTTCCCAAGCCGCATACTAGCCGGGCTGAAACAGTCTTGCATACCCTGGACTGTAAGAGGGCCTTGTCTTTTTACATAGAATGTACGCGGGGGCATCGAAGGGCTACTCAGCTCTTCGTCTCCTTTGACCCTAATAAGATGAGGTTACCTTCTCCAAGCATATGTTATCCACTTGGGTAGTAGATTGTATCGCCTGGGCGTACAAGGCAGCCGACCTCCCCTTGCAGGGTCGAGTCATGCCCACTGTGTCAGGGCGAAAGCCGCGTCAGTTGCTCATTTCCGCTCTGTTCCGTTGGCAGACATCTGCCGTGCCGCAACTTGGTCTTCAAGCCAGACTTTTGCAGCCCATTACTGCCTGGAGAGAGAGTCCCGAAGGGACAATGCTTTCGGACAGGCGGTATTCTGTAATCTCTTTGAGGTTTAGGCAACTCCTACCCTCCGGCCCTTGTGTTGGGCTACTGTACGGGGGCGTTCTCAAAGGATATTCTTATTGCGAATGCTGAGGCTCTTGAGAGGGAGCCATTTTTCAGCTGGGGAGTCCCATATGTGAGGACTGACTTCCTGCTTGGTCCTGGAGAAAGAGTAGTTACTCACCTGTAACAGGTGTTCTCCAGGAGCAGCAGGAATCAGTCCTCATGACCCTCCCTCCCTCCCTTGAGTTGCAGTCATATACTTCATTTTGATTTTTTGCTGTCTTTTAGCTATGTCATCAGACTGAGCAAGCTGGCACCCTTGGGCGGGAAGGGGACCGCGCATGCGCGCTGCATTCCCAAAGGCTTTCCTCGAAAGCTGGGGAAATGCTCCACACGAGGGCTCCGTCGGCGCCGACGTCACCCATATGTGAGGACTGATTCCTGCTGCTCCTGGAGAACACCTGTTACAGTTGAGTAACTACTCTAACTTGTGCTTGTAGTGCTTGGTCTGTAGGATTGGCAGGACACCCTGTGACCTGCTCATAATCATAGCCTGAACCAAAGAAAGAGGATTCTTGCTACAGAAGATTCTGCTGTGTTTCAAGCCTCAGACTTGCTGGCCGTGCAGCTGCCTGCCAAGTGTTTGTGTATCTGCCTACAGAAGACTATTGTGTCTCGTCATGCTTATGTGCAAGAGAAACGGATTCTTAGATCTTTCTCAGCCACAGACTGTTCTACTGGCCTTGTACACTTGCAACAAGGTATGAAACTGCATACCATCTTCTACTGCATTTAGTCTCTCATCATGGACCCTTTGTCCACAAGGCGACCTCCTGATGACTACCTCCTTATTTGCCGAGACAGCTCGCAGTATCTTATGCCAACTAATCACCAAAATTTGATAGACTTATGATAAGGAATAATACAGTATGGACAGAAGAATCTTTTCCTTTCTTGCTGCTTCTACAAGTACAAAACCACTCTGTCATTCCAAGGCTGTTCCGCTAACCCTGTGAGACAAGCTAAGACTGCCACAGACACCTGTAGTGTTCGGTGCTCTGACGCGGCTCGCCTCCTATGGCTAGTGCAACATAGATTGCCTCTACGAGCACAAAACCATTCTGTCATTCCAAGGCTGTTCCGCTAACCCTGTGAGACAAGCTAAGACTGCCACAGACACCTGTAGGGGTTCTGTGCTCTCATGCGGCTCGCCTCCTATGGCTAGAGCCAGCATAGATTGCTTAGCTGCGTCCTTGGACCTCGTGATGTTCCAGAGACTACCTCGGACCCAGGCTACATTCATCCCTCTGGCAGAGCTAAGGTACCGGTCTTAAGTCTTCACCCAGGGTGTGGGAATTAGTCAGAGAGTTCTTTCTCCACAGACAAACAGGGGGATTCAGACACACTCCATAGGTGTCATCTCTGATGGTACCTTTGTGCCGGGTTCTCCCCTAGCTCAGAGAAGTACCTGCCTGAAAGTCCAGCTCTGATTAATTTCTTTTCTGACCGCAGCCAGGTTGCCACGGCTCTCTCCTTCTCTGTCGGGTCTCACGGTAAAAAAAAAAAAAAAAAGTAGAGAAATGTATTTATTCTCCAGGAGCGAGCAGGAAGTCAGTCCTCACATATGGGTGACATCAGCGCCGACGGAGCCCGCGCGGAGCAATTCCCCAGCTTTTAAAGAAAGCCTTTGAGATTGCTACCACGCATGCGTGGTCCCCTTCCCGCCCAAGGGTGCCATCTTGCTCAGTCTCCTTTTTTCCACAGAGCCCACCAGACGACGTCGGTTTACCCCCCAGAAAAAGTTGATTTTTTTGAGTGTTTTACTCGTCTCCGGTCTTGCACCAGTACCTTTCCCACCCCTGCCTCGGTATTGGGGTCGATTCTTTTTACTTTATTTTTCTTTTGGCGTCTTCGTGCCGTTTTTCTCTGCTGGCAGCCACGAAGGGTCTTCGACCTTGCTGGGGTTCTTTTTCCCGCTGTGGCTACCAGCGGCTTTAAAAAGTGTGATCGTTGTGGTAAGATTATGTCCCTCACTGACACGCATGACTGCTGCCTCAGGTGCCTTGGCCTGGACCAGGGCCCGGCAGTCTGTGGCCTTTGTAAGAAAATGTCTTCCAAGGCCTTGAGGAGCTGCCAGCAGCAGGATGACAACATTTTTACAGACTCCCCGATGCCTCCGAGAGCCAGGACCTCATCTGAGGCCTCGACACCTCGGGAGGAACATTCCGAACCCGAGCGTTGTTGTGGGTCCTCGGCGAGGTGGTCTCCCTTGAGGGAAGTGAAGAGGAAGAAGAAACCCTTGAAGGCTGCTTCCTTGGGTGGCTCCAATCTGCCGGAATCTGCCCAGTCATGGAGCCCTGGACATCCACTCAAGCCATCAGAGAGGGAGCGGCCGGCCAAGATTCCCCAGAAGGATCCGGTTGCGGACCGTCCTCTGTAAGTAGATACAGTCCTCATCGAGGATTTCCCTCTTGGGGAGCTGGCACCAGGCCCGAGTCCCTCGATGCCCGCGCCAAAGGTTGTGGAGCAACCGGGACTGGTGTCCAGGATGGCAGCCTTGGAGTGCAGTGTAACTGCCCTCTTGGACCAGCAGCAGGCGCTGATGTCCGGTTCCTCCACCCTGACCACTGGGTATTTGACGTCGAAGATGTCCCCAGAGGCCGAGCTGATCCTCGATGCCATGCTGGCCCGAGTAGATCCTCGGCTGACGTCGCGCTTGATCTTCTGCTCGTTGGGGCCAAAGTTGTTGCCGACGAGTCTTCTAGGCTCGGGGGGTACGGCGTCAGGGTCCTCAAGGCCCAAGGAATGCACAAGTCCTCCTCGGAATATTCAGACTGGGAGACTGAGGACGAGGACTCCCCAGACACCCGTCGGCACCGAGATGTTCCTTCCGATTCCCCGGTCTCTGAACCTCGGAGAAGGTCCCCACCGTAGGATATGGGCTTCTTGGATTTCGTCAAGGACATGTCCAAGGTTTTTCCTACCGAGTCCAAGGAGGATCCTCGGGCCGACGAGCTTGAGATTCTCCAATACGAGGCTCCTCCCCGGGAATCACTCACAGTGCCCATTACTCCCATCCTGTAGTGGCTTATGTTCCACATGTGGGAGACACCGGCGTCGGTGCCGGTGGTCAGCAAGCAGCTCGACTCGATGTATCGAGTCCACCGGAGCTCTGGATTTCAGAAGTCACAGCTGCCGCACACAGCTCCATGGTCGTGGAGTCGGCCATGCGCTGACTGAAGAGCCAGAAGACGCACGCTTCAGTGCCCCACAGCAGGGAGGCCCGCACCTTGGATGCCCTCGGCAGAAAGTGCTACCAGGGCTCGATGCTGAATTGCTGCATCCAGACTTATCAGCCGTAGATGGGCATGTACCTGAGGGACCTTGAGAAGGAACTCACTTGTACTCAGCTGGTCTCTCCAAGGAACCTTTGCAGCGCTTCAAGGGCCTGTCCAAAGCCATCTGTGAGTGCTCCAAATTTATGTCTCTGGCGGCCTATGATGGTTTCGAGTCGGCAGCCCGTGTAGCGGTGGCAGGCATCGGTGCACGCCTCCAGTCGTCTGACCTCGGGTAATGGGTTCAGGACAAGTTGGTCGATGTCCCGTGTCAGGGGGAGAACCTCTTCGGCAAGCCCATGACTGACAAGGCCGCAGAGCTGGAGACCGAATTCATGACGAGGACTAGGCTCTCCAAGAAGACCACTGCCCCTCCCCGATTGAAGGGCTCGGGTAAAAAGCCCATTTCCCGAGGAAGTCCACTGCTTAGCGAAATTACCCACCTTACCAGGCCTCCCCGGCTCCCCAGCAAGGGCAACAGGCCAAGGGACAAGGGCATGGCCCGGATAAGCAGAAGGCTCCCAAGCCCCAGGCTCCAGCTCCTGCCCCTGCCCAGCCAGGAGGGAGTTTTTGACTCCGACAGCATAGCCTCTCTCCCACATGGAGATCAGCAGCCTACAGGGGGTCGCCTCACCCTTTATGCCCACAGGTGGGGAGCTATAACCACCAACTCCTGGGCATTAAAGGTGGTCAGGGGAGGTTACCTCCTCCATCTGAGTCAAGTACCTCCACACTACTTTCCAGGAGAGTCCCTCGGGTCTCCCCTTTACCGGGACCACCTTCTAAAGGAGTTGGCAGGTCTTCTCGAGAACCAAGTGGTGGAACTGGTGCCCCATCACCTCAAGGGCAAGGTGTTCTACTCCAGGTACTTCCTTGTGCCAAAGAGGACAGGGGGCCTAAGGCCCATTCTCGACCTGCGCAACCTCAACAAATTCATGGTGAGGGAAAAATTCAAGATGCTCTCCCTTGGATCATTGCTGCCTTACCTCCGCCAGGGAGACTGGCTATGCTCCTTAGACCTAAAGGATGCCTATACTCACATCCTAATCCACCCAAGCCACCGACAATACCTACGCTTTGTGGTGGGAAGCCATTATTTCCAATACAGGGTGCTTCCCTTTGGCCTAGCCTCGGCCCCCAGGGTATTCACAAAGTGTCTGGCTGTGGTTGCCACCTTTCTCGAGCTTCAGGAGATATTTGTCTTCCCCTATATCTCGATGGCTGATTCATCAAGGACACCACAGCCCCCGAGGTGCAGCAGGCCACAATTCACACCACCCAGGTCCTGCAACACTTGGGCTTCGTTATAAACTACCCCAAGTCGAACCTTTGCCTGACGCAAGGGCTGGAATTCATCGGGAAAGAATTGATACTCTTCAATCGAAGGCCTTCTTGCCCGCAGACAGGGCAGTCAGACTCATAGCGCTAGCCTGGGATATGCAGCACCGTGCCTCGGTGCCAGCCAGGCATTTTCTGCGCCTTCTCGGGCACATGCTTCCATGGTGCATGTCACTCCAGATGCCCACCTCCACATGCGAACAGCACAGTGGTGCCTCCGGGACAATGGTCCCAGGCCACGGGCCACCTCCAGGACAGAGTCTGAGTGATCCGCCAGTTTGTAAAGTCCCTGGTCTGGTGGCGGTCGCCCCTGCACCTGGAGGTGGGCATCCCCCAACCACTTGAGGGTCCTCACCATGGATGCCTCTTTGCTGGGCTGGGGAGCCCATTGCGAGGGCTACTGCACCCAGGGCATTTGGTCCCTGGACAAGAGTGCGCAGCATTTCAACCTTCTGGAGCTGCAAGCCATTCATCTCGCACTGAAGGCTTTTCATTATCACCTAGGCCACCGGTCAGTCCTAGTCCAGATGGACAACCAGGTGGCCATGTTTTATGTGAAAAAGCAGGGAGGCACGGGGTCCCATGCCCTCTGCCAGGAAGCCTTAGATCTGTGCTCTTATGCAATCCAACAGCGCGGTATACCTACCGGGTCAAGACAACTTGCTGGCTGACAGACTCAGCAGGATTCTCCAGCCACACGAGTGGCAGCTGGACCCAGGGATAGCCAACAGGCTTTTCCAGACCTGGGGGGAACTGGTGATGGACCTTTTTGCAAGCCCAGACAATCATCAGTTGCCCCGCTTCTGCTCCCGGCAGCCTCACCCCACCAGGGTGGCCGCTGATGTCTTCCTGGTCTCATGGTCCGAGGGACTTCTGTACGCCTTCCCTCTGATGCCACTGATCGCCAGGACCCTGTTCAAGACTCTCCACGACAGGGCCTCAGTCATCTTGGTAGCTCCAAGGTGGCCCAGACAGCCACAGTTTCCACTGCTCCTGCAACTGGTGGTGGAGGACCCCGTACCTCTGGGGTCCGCCCCCCCCCACTCCTGTCCCAGGAGGAGTACTCTCTCCTGCATCCCAACCTCTGCTCCCTTTCACTGACAGCGTGGCTGCTGAGAGGGTGACTTTAGCCCCACTCCACCTCCCTAGAGAGGTGGAAGATGTTCTTCTGGTCTCACGCAAGGCGTCTACCAGACAGGCCTACGCCTTTAAGTGGCGCAGATTCACACTTTGGTGCACTGAGCGGGGGGTCGACCCCTTCTCTTGCTCCGTGTTCCTGGTGTTGCAATACCTGCTCCACCTTTCTCAGGTGGGACTGAAGTCTAACTTCGTTAGGGCATACCTCAGTGCCCTAGCGGCGAACCATCAGGTGGATGGAAAGCCTCTCTCGGCCCATCCGGTGGTGCCCCGCTTCCTAGGGGGCCTACTCCTGTCTAGGCCCCCCAGCGACTGAATGGGATCTCAATGTGGTGTTGGGGCAGCTCACCCTGCCACCATTCAAGCCCCTGGCTGCATGCCACCTTCACTATCTCTCCTGGAAGGTGGTTTTCCTGGTCGCGCTCACTTCTGCCCATAGGGTAAGCAAGCTCCAGGCACTTGTGGCTGAGGCACCTTATACCAGGTTTTACAAGAATAGGGTGGTGCTGCGCACACATCCTAAATTCCTTTCGAAGGTGGTGTCCTCCTTCCACTTCAACCAGGAGGTGGTCCTTCCTACCTTCTTTCCCAGACTGCATGCCAGTAGGGCAGAAACGGTCCTCCATACCTTGGAATGTAGGAGGGCCTTGTCCTTCTATATACAACACACTCAAGGCCACAGGAAAGTCTCTCAGCTTTTCGTATCCTATGACCCCAGTAAGCTGGAGGAGGCAGTGTCCAAGCGTACGCTCTCCACATGTGTGGCGAACTGAATTGCCTGGCCTATGAAAAGGTGAGGCTTCCGTTGGAAGGCTGAGTCACGGCGTACCGGGTCAGGGCTATGGCGACCTCAGTAGCTAACCTGTGCTCAGTCCTGCTAGCAGACACCTGCCAGGCCACCACCTAGTCTTCAGTCCATACCTTCGCATCTCATTACTGCCTGGATAGGGAGTCCCAACGGGACAGTGTTTTCGGCCAGGTCGTGTTTCATAACCTTTTCGGGGTCTAGGCAACACCTACCCTCCGACCCTTCTGTGTTCAGGCTACCGGAGTGCTAGTTCCATCGAACACAGGGGTCCTGCTTGGTCTGTGATACAGATTTCATTGCTACTGCTTGTGGCTCTCCATGAGGGAGTCTTTTTTTGGCTATAGGTTGGTAGTCTGTAGCTAGGGAGTCCCATATCTGAGGACTGACTTCCTGCTTGTTCCCGGAGAAAGCGTAGTTACTCACCTGTAATAGGTGTTCTCCAAGGACAGCAGGAATCAGTCCTCACAACCCTCCCTCCTCCCATTGGAGTTGCAGTCATACCATCTTATTTGTTTTTGCCCTCTTTTAGCTATGTCATTTGACTGAGCAAGATGGCACCCTTGGGCGGGAAAGGGACCACGCATGCGTGGTAGCAATCCCAAAGGCTTTCTTTGAAAGCTGGGGATTTGCTCCGTGCGGGCTCTGTTGGCGCCGATGTCACCCATATGTGAGGACTGATTCCTGCTGTCCCTGGAGAGCACCTGTTACAGGTGAGTAACTACGCTTTTTCATCTGATCCTTCCTGTCTGCGTGAATCTCACAGACCGTTAGTCTCGGTTGGAAACATCTGCAGCAGTAATTGCTGCCGAATCTCACTTTGGGCTGCAGCAGCAGTCAGCAACGATTCCCACTCGGCTGCTTTGGTGCAAATGAAAGTAATAGTGGTGTCAGTACCTCATACCGCCAAATGATCAGGACGCCCCCCTCATGCGCAACTATCATGATGGCTCCTCAATGATAGATGACACCATGATGAACTTCCTCTGGAGCCCTCGCTCCCTCTGGCCTAGACCAGGCACGATCTGGGGCCCCCTAAGGCAGCCAGAGGCAGACTTCCTCCTGACGCTGGCCTCAAAGTGTACAGCTCAGAGCCTGCAGTATCAGGCCCGTGGTTCGCCCCCCCCCCCCACCCCTCCAGCATTATCCCAAGCTGCACTGGACACAGGGGCCAAGGGATGGAAGGTGAAAGCAAAATCTAAGCATTAGAAACAACAGTTTGAATCTCTAAGACAGAGGGTTCTGCAGGTAAGGCCCCCAAGTGTCAGCCCCAAAAAGAACAGGCAGCACTTGGGGAGCCCTCCAGTAAGCAGGCTAAACAGTGGGACCTTCTATCCCCTCCCCCTTACTCCTGAGAGATCTCCCTTGCAGCTGCAAGCCATCAATCCCCCACTCTTCCTTATTATCCCTCCTACGGAAGTTTTTACTTGACAGTGATGCTATTCTCCAGGCCACGCCTACAGCAGAACTCCCTCCTTCACACACAACCCCTCTGTAAGAATTGGTAGATCCCAGCCAGCATCAGTGTACCCAGCCCCCCCCCCCCTTAGTGGACTGGAGGACCCCTCCACTGATAGAAGAATGGCGCCTGCTCCCTACTGAGCTCTCTCTACTCCCATGCGGATATAGCATGCTCACGTGCTCATGGATATCTTATGACCCTCTACCAGGTCAGGACATTCATACTCTGTTTCTGCAAAAGATCTTGCGAGCCTTGACCCTCAGCGATTCATTTCTAGTCCATCCTCAAAGCCTGCTGTGCTCCAAAAGAGTTAATAGTGTTACTGATTCCTCAGATTCTGCAGGACCTACAAGCCTCTAGCTTTAGAAACCAGCAGAGAGCTTGTAGTTTAAATTTTATAATATATTAGAGCCTAGCAGCAGCAAAGAGCTATAATTTAAATCAAATCAGAATATAGCTTAGCATAAAAGGCAAAACAGGGTCAGAACTCTTTGAGCAACAAATAAAGTCTTCTAGAGACCTTTACAAAGAGGCCTTCTACCTAGGGGGCAAAAGACCTGTGAAACCTTTTTTCAATAGGTGTTAATACCAGGTGGCAGGTCAAAAGGCCATTTTGAAAGACTCCTTCTATCCAAGCAAGGACTGTTAATCACCCAGGAAGTTGGTCACAGCTTACCTCAGCAGCACAGGCATAAATAGCTCAACCAGAGCTCTGTGATCCTCAGTCTTGAAGGACTAGAAAAGGGGACTGTTACTTCTGGAGAGAGATCTGCAATTGTGAGTATATACTTCTGGGAATTTTCTGAAAGGAATTCTTTGTATTAAAGCTAATTAATCTGTGAACCCACAGTTTTTTGTTAAATCAGTCAAGGGCCTAGTAGCAGCAGTTTAAATTTAAAACACAGAAGAGAGCTTTCTGGTTAAATTTAGAACCCAGCAGAGAGCTTGTAGTTTAAATTTCATAATAAGTTAGAGCCTAGCAGCAGCAAAGAGCTATAATTTAAATCAAATCAGAATATAGCTTACTTCAGCAGCACAGGACAGGGTACTGTGTAGCAGCCCTCTTTTAATAAGTGTCACAGCAGGACGTGCTAGGGAGATAAAGTTCCTAGATGAAATACATGACTGCTTCTTGGAGCAGCTGGTTCATGAACCGACCAGAGGGGAAGCCATATTAGACCTAGTCCTTAGTGGAACACCAGATCTAGTGCAAGAGATAAGGGTGTTGGGCCCACTTGGCAATAGTGATCATAGCATGATCGCATTTGATTTAATTAGTGGATGGGGGATAGTAAGGAAATCCACAGTACTACCTTTTAACTTCCCTCTTTGTTGCCTGTGGGATGATGTCGAAAAGGGGCTGGCAAAACCGAGCTGCTAAACTTAGCACCCTTTTTCCCTCCGATGCAGCTTCCGTGGCATCAACGTCTTCCAAGGCTTCGTCTTCCTCCCATGGATCTCGGGTAACTAAACATAAATCTAGCCGGTCCTCAAAGGGTAGATCTCCTTCTAGACATCGAGATGCCTCTGGCGTTGCCCTTGAGGGACTTTCACTGGCAAAATTGCCCCGATGGTAGGCTTCGGCTTCCAAAGCACTAACGGGGCTCCAGGATGTTCTCGAGGCTTCAGCCTCGGCAGAACTACTGGTGCCATGCTCTGGGGTACCGGCCGCTTCATCTGGTACCGATACCCAAGCATCAGCAGCGTCGATAGACCAGAGATTCTTGGCTATTGAACGCAGTCTGGCGGCTCTTCTCACGGCCTCGATGCCCCTGAAACCGCTTCAGACAATTCAACCGGCACCGACTCTGGTGCCAGCACCGACTTCGGCAAGTATTCTACCGGGGGAGTCATGCATGTCTATCCGGCATCGACAAGTCGGTGCCGGACCACTTTGATGCCGACTTCGATCGGAACCGGTACCGTGCCTTGCACGATCACCCAGATCGAAGATACTTCAAATCCTCGGATGAGTCTGAAGACTCTGAAAGCTCTGCCGATATCAGAGTACTTCTTCCTGAGGATTCCTCTTCTCCTCAACGTAGGATGTCTCCACCAGAGGATATGTCCTTTCAGGATTTTATCCGAAATGTGGCCCGAGGTCTTTCCATCACAGTGGTGCCTGAAAAAGAGCCTAGGGCAAAGGAATTAGAAATCCTACAATACCCTAAAGCTCCCAAGGAGGCAGCTACCTTACCTATTCATGAGATCTTGCATGATCTCATGTTAAGGATGTGGGAAACACCTCTAACCACATCTCCTCACTCTCAAAGACTCAACACCATGTATCGAGTTCCTCGTTTCCTGGGTTTCAGAAGACTCAGCTATCACACCATTCCATGGTGGTGGAATCAGCTATGAGAAGGATCAAGAATGCAAAATGACATGCATCTAATCCTCCAGGACGTGAGTGTAGGACTCTTGACGCCTTTGGACGTCAAACCTTCCAGGCTTCCATGCTTTCTAATAGGATCAGTTCCTGTATCTTATATATGGGAATGTTTCTTAAGGAGGTTACAGGAGTTTTAGAGCTTATGAGCCCTCTCCTTCCTGATAAGAGGCAGGATTACCTTGTACTTGTCAAACATGCTCAGGATGTTTCCAAGTTTGTAAATCGTGCAGCCTTTGACTGCTTTGAGTGCATAAGCAGAACCTCTGCCATTGCCATATGTGCACGTAGGATTGCCTGGCTCCAGGCATCTGACTTGAAAATTTAGGTACAGGATAATCTGGGTAATATTCCTTGCACAGGAGAGAATCTCTTTGGCAAGAATTGGCAGGAAAAAGCTAATGAGATAGATGCTGACAATATCACTTTGGATAGATTGTCTAAATCTACAGCTGATCCTGCGAGGAAAAAATCCTATAAGAAACCATTCTTCAGTAAGAAGAAGAAGTTTTATCCCTCCTGTACCCAGCAGGGGCATCGTTTAGGTCATCTGCCCAAAGGGGACAGCAGCAACAACCTAGACAAAGAAAGACAAAAGCAGCTAAGCCTCAACCACCTCAGCAGACTCAGCCTCCACAGGGGCTTTGACTCCTATCTAGAGAACTTTGCCTTCCTGGCCCTGAACGGCCCAGAACCCTCCACCATCCCAGGAAGGTTATGTCATTTTGCCCCCCTGATGGGGTCAGATAACAGCAGAAAATTGAACTCTGTCTATTGTAAGAGAGGTGTACAAGCTTCATTTCCTCAGCATGCCCCCTCCTACAATCGTAAGAGAGTTCAATTCTCAGACCTCTCTCAGCGACCAGTTAGGGCAAGAGGTCGCTGTGCTCCTTGCTCAAGGGGCAATAGAAGAGGTACCCATTCCCCAACAGGGTACAGGGGTTTACTCCCCCTATTTCCTTATTCCAAAGAAAACAGGAGGACACAGACCCATTTTAGACCTCAGAGAATTGAACAAATTCCTGTTCAAGGAGAAGTTCAAGATGATTTCTCTAGGAACTCTGCTGCCATACCTTCAGAGTCAGGATTGACTTTGTTCTGTAGATCTCAAGGATGCGTACACTCATGTTCTCATCCATCCAACTCACCGAACGTTCCTTCGCTTTCTGTTTCAAGGGAAGCACTACCAATACAGGGTTCTTCCTTTTGGCCTGGCATCTGCTCCAAGGGTGTTCACAAAATGCATGGCTGTAGTGGCAGCATTTCTCCGCACCCTAGGAATATTCGTCTTCCCTTACTTAGACAACTGGCTCATTCGAGCCCCTTCAGAGCCAGAGGCCAGGGTTGCCCTCTCTTGCACAATGCGCATCCTTCAGTATTTGGGACTTGTCATAAACTTCCCAAAATTCAACCTTGCTCCCACTGAGTCCCTAGAGATTATAGGAGCTCTGCTGGATACCAGACAGACAAGGGCCTACCTTCCACACCCCCGCTGCCTTCGCATTGTGCAGTTAGCTTCCTAAGCAGTGCTAAAACCTCACCTCACTGCTCGGGAAATGTTGTGGTTGCTAGGCCACATAGCATCCACCATGCATGTGGTTCCTTATGCTCGTCTCCATATGAGGGCAGCCCAGTGGACTCTATCCACTCAGTGGAATCAGGCGTCAGGTTGCCTGTCAGACAAAATAGCAAACTCAGATCACCTTATTTTGTCCCTCCAATGGTGGTAATCACCCCAAAACCTTTTGGTGGGGTCTCCTTTTCAACAACCCCCACCCCAGGCCACTCTAACAACAGATGCTTCACAGGTGGGTTGGGGAGCCCACCTGCAAGGCCTCTCTACCCAGGGTACCTGGACTCCACAAGAGAACTATTTGCACATCAATCTCCTAGAACTCAGAGCAATTTTCCTTCCTCTTCGAGTATTCCACACCCAGCTCAGCTACAAGACAATCCTAGTTCAAATGGACAATCAAGTAGCCATGTTCTACGTGAACAAGCAGGGCGGAACAGGCTCTTTGTCGCTTTGCAACGAAGCTTTGTGACTATGGGCCCTCGCCAGAGAGCATCAGATTCATCTCCTTGCGGTGTATCTTCCAGGCATTCAAAACTCTTGGTCAGACAGACTCAGTCGAGTTCTGCTTCCACACCAATGGTCTCTCCATGCAGACCAGGTGGCCAAAAGTTTTAAAATTTGGGGAACCCTGGACATAGACCTCTTTGCAAGTCCGCTGAATGCCAAACTTCCCCAGTTCTGTTCTAGAATTCCAGCTCAGGGTTGTCAGGCCTGGGATGCTTTCCTCCTCCATTGGGATCAGGACTTCCTGTATGCCTTTCCACCCATTCCCTTAATTCCCAAAACCCTGTTCAAGCTTCAGAGAGACAGAGGTCATATGATCGTCATAGCTCCACATTGGCCACGGCAAATGTGGTATCCTCTGCTCCTACATCTCTCTCAAGCTCCACCTCTGGAGTTAGGATCTGCTCCAAATCTCCTTTCTCAAGAGGGCGGGATGCTGTGGCATCCCAATCCCCAGTCTCTGCATCTCAAGGCCTGGTTGCTGAAAGCCTAGAACTTCACGGTCTTAACCTTTCCCAGCAGGTAAAGGATATCCTTTATGCTTCCAGGAAACCTTCCACAAGACGCTCTTATGCATTTAAGTTGAAAAGGTTTACCATATGGTGCTCGCAGAAGGGTCTTAACCCTCTTTGCAATACCTCTGGAATCATTACTGGAGTATCTCCTTCATTTATCAAATGCAGGGCTTAAGACCAATTCAGTGAGAGTTCATTTGAGTGCTATTGCAGCTTCTTTCAAGCCTCTAAATGGACAACCTATTTCCTCTCATCCTCTCATAGCGAGATTTATGAGAGGCCTTCTTTTCACTAAGCCTCCCATTAAGCCACCGCCAGGGGCATGGGACTTAAATCTGGTTCTTGGGCAGCTCATGAAACCATCTTTTGAACCATTAGCCACTACCTCTTTGAAGTTCCTTTCCTGGAAGGTCATCTTTCTTATTGCAATCACATCAGCACGTCGCATCAGTGAATTGCAAGCGTTGGTGGCTGATACTCCTTATACAAGGTTCCATCATGATAAGGTAGTCCTTAGGACTCATCCACACTTTATGCCAAAGATGGTGTTACCTTTTCATTTAAAACAAGTGGTTTACCTTCCTGTAATCTCCAGGAACAAGCAGGAATGTAGTCCTCACATATGGGTATCATCGGTACCGATGGAGCCTGCGCAGGAACGCTCCCCAGCGTCCAATTAGAAAGCTTTTGGGAGCATCCCACAGCGCCTGCGTGCTGCCTTCCCGCCTTTCCCAACTGCCTCTCTCCAGTTCTTCATTTTCCGCGGAGCCAGCAGGTCGTTTTTCCTGTCACCACAGAAATTATCCTATCTTTTTCATTCTTTTTTGTGGTAGCGTCTGCCTTCCTTGACGCTATACCAGTACCGCCGGTTCTTTCTTTCTTCAAAAAAAAAAAAAATTTGTAATCTTTTTTCTGGACTTTCCAGTCTTTTTTTGTCAGGTGCCACACGCCATTTTGGGCACTAGGCCCAACTTTTCCTTCAGAATGGAAAAACCCGCCTCGGGTTTTAAAAGTTGTTCCAAGTGTGGCGGTAACATCTCCGTCACTGACACTCACGAGAGTGGTGCCTTAAATGTTTAGGTCCTGACCACTCCATCTCAGAGTATGTTGCCTGTGGGATGATGTCAAAGAGGGGTCGGCAAAACCGAGCTGCTAAGCTTAGCACCCTTTTTCCCTCCGATGCAGCATCCGTGGCATCGACGTCTTCCAGGGCTTCGTCTTCCTCCCATGGATCTCAGGTAACCAAACATAAATCTGGCCGGTCCTCAAAGGGTAGATCTCCTTCCAAGCATCGAGATGCCTCTGTCGTTGCCCTTGAGGGACTTGTACCGGCAAAATTACCCCGGCGGGAGGCTTCGGCTTCCAAAGCACTATCGGGGCTCCAGGATGTTCTTGAGGCCTCAACCTCGGCAGAACTACTGAAGCCATGATCTGGGGTACCGGCTGCTTCGTCCGGTACCGATACCCAGGCATCAGCAGCATCAATAGACCAGAGGTTATTGGCTATTGAACGCAGTCTGGAGGCTCTCCTTGCGGCTTCAGTGCCTTTTGGACCGCTTCAGACGGTTCAACCAGTATCGACACCTGTTCCTGCACCGATATCGGTACTGGTACCGATAGCATTGACATCGGCGACTGTGTTGCCCACACCAAGTCATGCTGTTTCCTACTGTATCAACAGGCCGGTACCAAACCCCTCCCGTACCGACTTCGATCGGTACCGGTATCGTGCTTTGCAAGAGCACCCAGACAGGAGATATTTTGAATCCTCCAATGACTCTGAGGATTCTGACAGCTCTGTTGGTACCGGAGTACTTCTCTCTGAGGAGCCTTCCTCTCCTAAACGTAGGATGTCTCCTCCAGAGGATATATCCTTTCAGGATTTCATTCGGGAGGTGGCTAGAGGTCTTTCCATCACAGTGGCTCCTGAAACAGAGCCCAGAGCAAAGGAATTGGAGATTCTACAATATCGTAAAGCTCCCAAAGAGGCAGCTACTTTGCCTTTTCATGAGATCTTGCATGTTCTCATGCTAAGAATGTGGGAAATACCTCTTCCCACCTCTCCTCTTTCTCGTAGGCTTGATACCATGTATCGAGTACCTCCTTGACCTGAATTTCAGAAAACCCAGTTACCATACCACTCCATGGTAGTGGAATCAGCTATGAGAAGGATCAAGAGTGAAAAAAGACATGCATCTAATCCACCAGGACGTGAATGTAGGACTCTTGATGCCTTTGGGCGTCGAACCTTCCAGGCCTTTATGCTTTCTGCCAGGATTAGTTCCTACATTTTATATATGGGAATGTTCCTTAAGGAGGTTACAGGAGATCTAGAGCTTATGAGCCCTCTCCTTCCTGATGATAAGAGGCAAGATTATCTTACACTTGTCAAACATGCACAAGATGTTTCCAAGTTTGTTGTTCGTGCAGCTTTTGACTGCTTTGAGTGCATGAGCAGAACCTCTGCCATTGCCATATGTGCTCGTAGGATTGCTTGGCTCCAGGCATCTGACTTAGAACTCTGGGTACAGGACAAACTGGGGAATATCCCTTGTACAGGCGAAAATCTCTTTGGCAAAAATTGGCAAGAGAAAGCTAATGAGCTGAATGCTGATAATACCACTTTGGATAGACCAAGGCTACAGCTGATCCTGCAAGGAGAAAATCCTACAAGAAACCATTCTTCTCTAAAAAGAAGACGTTTTACCCCTCCTATACCCAGCAGGGGCATTCTACAGGTCAGTCTGCCCGAAAGGGACAGCAGCCTCCAAAACAAAGAAAAGCGAAGTCTGCTAAGCCTCAACTGGCCCAGCAGACTCAGCCTCCACAGGGGCTTTGACTCCCATCTACAGAACTTGGCCTTCCTGGCCCTCAATGGGCCAGAGCCCTCCACCATTCCAGGAAGGTTGTGTCATTTTGCCCCCAGATGGGAGCAGATAACAGCAGAAGAATGGACTCTCTCCATTGTAAAGGAGGGGTACAAGCTTCATTTCCTCAACATGCCTCCTCCTATAGTTGTAAGACAGTTCAATTCTCAGACTTCACTAGAGAATCAGTTGAGTCAAGAGGTCAATTTACTTCTTGCCCACGGGGCAATAGAAGACGTACCCATTTCCCAACAGGGTACAGTGTTTTACTCCCCCTATTTCCTTATTCCAAAGAAAAGAGGGGGACGCAGACCCATTTTAGACCTCAGAGAATTGAACAAATTCCTGTTCAAGGAGAAGTTCAAGATGATTTCTCTAGGAACTCTTCTGCCATACCTTCAGAGTCAGGATTGGCTTTGTTCTCTAGATCTCAAGGATGCATACATCCATGTTCTCATCCATCCAACTCACCGAAGATTCCTTCGGTTTCTATTTCAGGGGAAGCACTACCAGTACAGGGTTCTTCCTTTTAGTCTGGCCTCAGCACCAAGGGTGTTTACGAAATGCATGGCTGTAGTGGCAGCATTTCTTCGCACTCTAGGAATATTCATCTTCCCCTACTTAGATCACTGGCTCATTCGAGCCCCATCAGAGTCAGAGGCCAGAATTTCCCTATCTTGCACAATGCATATACTTCAGTATTTGGGCCTGGTCATAAACATCCCAAAATCCAACCTAACTCCCACTCAATCTGTAGAGTTTATAGGAGCTATGCTGGATACCGGGAAAGCAAGGGCCTATCTTCCACAGCCCCGCTGCCTTCGCATTGTGCAGTTAGCTTCACAAGCAGTATTAAAGACTCATCTCACTGCTCGGGAAATCTTACAATTGCTAGGCCACATGGCATCCACCGTGCATGTGGTTCCCTATGCTTGCCTCCATATGAGGTGCAGCCCAATGGACTCTGTCCACTCAGTGGACCCAAGCATCAGGTTGCCTATCAGACAAAATAGCAAACTCAAATCACCTTATTTTGTCCCTACAATGGTGGCAGTCAACCCAAAACCTGTTGGTGGGGTCCCATTTCCAACAGCCCCACCCCAGGTCACTCTAACAACAGACGCCTCACAGGTGGGTTGGGGAGCTCACCTGCAAGATCTCTCTACCCAAAGCACCTGGACTCCACAGGAGACCCATCTACACATCAATCTCTTGGAGCTCAGAGCAATCTTCCTTGCTCTTCGAGTGTTCCACACCCAGCTGAGCTACAAGACAGTCCTAATTCAGACGGACAATCAAGTAGCTATGTTCTTTCTGAACAAGCAGAGAGGAACAGGCTCTCTTTCGCTTTGCAACGAAGCTTTGCGACTATGGGCCCTTGCCCAGGGAGCTTCATATTCATCTCCTTGCGGTGTACCTGGCAGGCATTCAAAACTCCTGGGCAGACAGACTTAGTTGAGTTCTGCTTCCGCACTAGTGGTCTCTTTGTGCAGACCAGGTAGCAAAAATTTTCAAATTTGGGGAACTCCAAACATAGACCTCTTTGCAAGTCCGTTGAATGCCAAACTTCCCCAATTCTTTTCCAGAATTTCGGCTCAGGGTTCTCAGGCCAGGGATGCTTTCCTCCTCCATTGGGGTCAGGACTTCCTATATGCCTTTTCACACATTCCCCTAATTCCCAAAACCCTAATCAAGCTTCAGAGAGACAGAGGCCATATGATTGCAAGGAGCAAAGTGCAAGGAGCTCTTTGCTCTCAGGGAACGAGTCCGTTCTCTAGAGGCTAAAGTAGCAGACTTGGAAAGCATAAGACAGACAGAGACGTACATAGATGAGACCTACAGGGATATAGTCCTGAAGTCCCACCTCCAGTCTGGCAGCATCCCTGTTGCCATGGAGGAGAGAGGTCATGTGAGAGGAGAGCATCACCCTGGTGTGGCAGGAAGTGATCCTGTAACTAGGACCTGTCCTCCAGGTGATGTAAAACCCTCTCGCACCGAGGACGTTTCTGCAGGGCCATGTGCCCATGAGGGAGCGTTAGGACAGCCGTTATAGTTGGTGATTCGATCATTAGTCATGTAGATAGCTGGGTGGCTGGTGGACGTGAGGATTGCCTGGTAACATGCCTGCCTGGTGCGAAGGTAGCGGACCTCACGCGCCACCTAGATAAGGTCTTAGATAGTGCTGGGAAGGAGTCTGCTGTCTTGGTACATGTCGGTACCAATGACATAGGAAAATGTGGTAGGGAGGATCTGGAGGCTAAATTTAGGCTTTTAGGTAGGAAGTTGAAATCCAGAACTTCCAGGGTAGCATTCTCCGAAATGCTTCCTGTTCCACGCGCAGGACCCAAAAGGCAGGCAGAGCTCCGGAGTCTCAATGCGTGGATGAGACAATGGTGCAGAGATGAGGGTTTTGGATTTGTTAGGAACTGGGAAACATTTTGGGGAAAGGAGGGGCTCTTCCGAAGGGATGGGCTTCACCTTAACCGGGATGGAACCAGGCTGCTGGCATTAACCTTTAAAAAGGAGATAGAGCAGCTTTTAAACTAGATATTAGGGGAAAGCCGACAGTCGCCCAAGAGCGGATGGTTCGGAAGAATGTATCTTTGAAGGATACTACCAAAAGCAGAGAGGTTCCACAAAAGAGTAAAGTAGCCCAAATGCCCTCAAGTATGGAGCAGACAGAGCTTAAAGATCCCAAATTACCCATGTCTAACAATAGCCAAATTAATATGAATAAAATATATTCTCTAAAATGCTTGTATGCAAATGCTAGAAGTCTAAAAAATAAGATGGGAGAGTTAGAATATATAGTACTAAATGAAAGGTTAGATATGATTGGAATATCAGAGACATGCTGGAAGGAGGACAACCAGTGGGACACTGTGATACCTGGGTACAAACTATATCGAAATGATAGATCTGATCAAATTGGTGGAGGGGTTGCGCTCTATGTTAGAGAGGGCATTGAGTCAGAAAGGATTAAAGTTTTGCAGGAAACAAAATCTGCTGTAGAATCTATATGGATTGAAATTCCATATAAAAGGGAGAAGGCAATGGCAGTGGGAGGGTACTATCGAGCGCCTGGCCAGAATGACCAAATGGATGATGAAATGCTCAAAGAAATCAAGGAAGCTAACAAAAGTTACAGCGCAGTAATAATAATGGGTGATTTCAACTACCTCGGTATCGCCTGGGTCAGTGTCACGTCAGGACATGCTAGGAAGATAAAGTTCCTAGATGTTTATGTTTATTGCATTTGATAAAAACCGCCTTTCACAATAACCAAGGCGGTGATGAAATAAATGGCTGCTTCTTGGAGCAGCTGGTTCATGAACCGACCAGAGGGGAAGCCATATTAGACCTAGTCCTTAGTGGAACACCAGATCTAGTGCAAGAGATAAGGTTGTTGGGGCCACTTGGCAATAGTGATCATAGCATGATCGCCTTTGATTTAATTAGTGGAGGAGGGATAGTAAGGAAAGCCACAGTACTACCTTTTAACTTTCGAAAGGGAGACTATGATAAAATGAGGAAAACAGTTAAGAAAAAACTAAAAGGAGCAGTTGCAAAGGTTAAAGATGTACATCAGGCTTGGCTGTTGTTGAAAAATACTATCTTGGAAGCCCAGACCAGCTGTATTCCACGCTTTAAGAAAAGTGGAAGGAAGTCCAAAAACTGCCAGCATGGTTTAAAGGTGAGGTCAGAGAGGCTGTTGTTGCCAAAAAAGCATCTTTCAGGAAATGGAAAAAAGAGCCAAACGACGAAACCTGGAAACAGCACAAGCACTGGCAAGTCAAATGCAAGGCATTGATAAGGCAGGCAAAGGGAGAATTTGAGAAGCTTGCTGCGGAAGCAAAAACGTGAAGTAAAGACCTTTTCAAGTACATTCGTAGCAAAAAACCTGTGAGAGAGTCAGTTGGTCCATTAGATGATAGAGGGGTTAAAGGAGCACTAAGAGGCGACAAGGCGATAGCGGAGAGACTGAATGAATTCTTTGCTTCAGTCTTTACTGAGGAAGATGTAGGGATGTTACCCATGACTGAAGTGGTATTTAAAGGTGCGGAAGAATTGAAGGAACTATCGATACATCGGGAAGATGTATTACAACTATTAGATATGCTGAAGAGTAGCAAATCACCTGGGCCGGATGGTATACATCCAAGGGTGTTGAAAGAACTGAAATACGAGATTGCAGACCTGCTATTAGTAATCTGTGAACTATCATTAAAATCATCTCTAATACCTGAAGATTGGAGGATCGCCAATGTAACACCAATTTTTAAAAAGGGTTCCAGGGGTGATCCGGGAAACTACAGACCGGTGAGCCTGACATCAGTACCGGGAAAAATGGTAGAAACCATCATAAAGAATAAAATTACTCAGCATGTAGATAGTCATGGCCTAATGGGAGACAGCCAACATGGCTTTAGACAAGGGAGATCTTGTCTTACTAATCTGTTATGTTTTTTTGAAGGAGTGAATAATCAGGCGGACAAAGGTGAGTCGATTGATATTGTGTATCTGAACTTTCAGAAAGCCTTTGGCAAGATCCCTCATCAGAGACTTTTGGCAAAACTAAAGAGTCATGGGATAGGAGGCAATGTACTATTGTGGATCAGGAACTGGTTAAAAGATAGAAAGCAGAGGGTAAGGCTAAATGGCCAATTTTCCCAATTTTATTTATTTATTTATTTAACATTTCTTCTCTGTACCGCCAGCACCTGACCACCACCAACTCCACTCCTGTCTAATCGGGACAGTGGGAGCTGCTCCCGCCCAATCCGGGCGGTTGGAGAGGAGCCGGGAAGGGCCATAAAACGCGGCGTCCCTACCCCGAGGGATCCGCAGTACCGCCAGCACCCGACCACCACCAACTCCACTCCTGTCCAATCAGGACAGTGGGAGCTGCTCCCGCCCAATCCGGGCGGTGGGAGAGGAGCCGGGAAGGGCCATAAAACGCGGCGTCCCTACCCCGAGGGAGCCGCAGTACCGCCAGCACCCGACCACCACCAACTCCACTCCTGTCCAATCGGGACAGTGGGAGCTGCTCCCGCCCAATCCGGGCGGTGGGAGAGGAGCCGGGAAGGGCCATAAAACGCGGCGTCCCTACCCCGAGGGAGCCGCAGTACCGCCAGCACCCGACCACCACCAACTCCACTCCTGTCCAATCGGGACAGTGGGAGCTGCTCCCGCCCAATCCGGGCAGTGGGAGAGGAGCCGGGAAGGGCCATAAAACGCGGCGTCCCTACGGGCGCGCCCGCGCCTGGCGGGCCCGCCCCTGAGGGCCTCGCCAGAGGGCCCTTTGGCGTGGCCCTTAGGCGTGGCCCTTAGGCGGTGGCCATTACCGTGGCCGATCACACGGAAAATCTCCAACGGGCAAGGCTCGAGCTCCCCTGATCGGGTCTGAGCTCGCCAAAAATAGCAACACCATCAACTCCAACTCTGCTAAACAGGAGCTCCCCGGAACACAGGTGGACACACCGGCTCCTGTTCCCAGCCTCAACACCCGACAACCATCTCTGATATAGAGGAGACTCAACGCAGCAAACAGCTCAACAGGGCAAATACCGGATATTCAAACGCCTCCAGCAAACCGGCAAGAAAGAGACTACACTGCTTCAAAACCCCAGGTACTCTTTCACAACATGCCGCCCTTCCTAACACCCATCTACCTTCTCACTCCTCTCCTAACACTGTACCCCCACCCAAGCACACTCAGCAATCCTCTCTACGCAGACACACTGACAGGCACAACCCCTTCCGCACAGACACTGTACTCCCGCCCCACCACACCTACTGACCTCCCATACACAGGAACCACAGGACTGCAACCCACAAACATCTACAACACCACGAACAACCCAACACACACACCACACGCCAGCCAAAAGCACCAATCACATCAGTCACCTGCACCTCTCCATCACACTCATAAACGCACGCTCCACCAGGAACAAATATCACATGCTCCAAGACCTGATCATATCTGAGAAGACCGACATCCTATGCATAACAGAAACCTGGCTAACAGAAACAGACACAGTAATAATGAACCAACTGACACCAACCGGATACAGCTTTCATCACTGTTCCCGAACGCACGCAAAAGGCGGAGGAGTAGCCATCATCGCAAAGGACAACCTCCACCTGCGCACCCTCACCTCTGAAACCTCCGACGAAGCAGACATCCTCACCCTCACCAACAAAAACCTCACAATATGCCTGGTCTACAGAACACCCGCTGCAAACTCTGACTTACCAAGGATACTGCACCTGATCTCCGAAAGCATCGACCCATCAAAGGAACCAATTATATTAGGAGACTTCAATCTCCCATCCCTCCAAGACACACAAACAGAAACATTCCTTAACGCCATGACAGCAATGAACCTATCGCAGATCATAAATGAACCAACACACGAAAAAGGAAACACACTGGACCTCATATTCCTGAACTCCCAGGCATCCACCTCATACAGCAGTCCGACAATCTCACCAGTCCCATGGTCAGACCATTACATCATCCACCTCTCCCACACATATCGACCAAATACAAACAGAGGATACGCCCAACACACACGAAGATTCAAAGCATTCAACAAAGAAGTCTTCCTGACGCTGACCATACCTAATCTACTTACGAACTCAAATAACCTTGATGACCTCATGGACAACTGGAACACCACAATCTCCTCAGCATCCAGAGCAACTGTAAACAAGACCAGCAACAAGCCCATCTCCTCAAAGGCCCGCTGGTTCACCCCTGACCTCCGGAAACTGAAAACAAATCTTAGAAGAACAGAAAGAAAATGGAGAAAAAACAAAACTGACAAAGACAAAAAGCAATACCTATATGAACTTGCTGCCTACCACACAGAAACTGACAATGCAAAGAGAAACTACCACACCAAAATCATCACGACCGCTGCAAACAAACCTCGAGAACTCTTCCAAATCGCTAAAAAACTGACAAAGACACCAACCACTTCCGATCAACCCCCAGATATCCCCTCGGATCTCTTGGCCCGACAATACAAACAATTTCAGCAACCTCAACAACCTTACCGCTGCGCTACAGCCACAAGAACATACCCAGGAATCACCATAAACGCTAACTGGACTACATTCAATGACACCTCAAAGGAAGAAATATCCTCCACCATCTCCTGTCTGAACACCACTACCTCCCCACTGGACCCCTGCCCCACCGAATGGATAAAGAAAACCAAGGAAGACCTAAGTACCCCACTAACTCACATCGTAAACGAATCCTTTAAACAAGGATACATGCCAGATGCCCTCAAAACATCAATCATCCGACCAACCATAAAGAAGAACAACCTGGACCCCAAGGACCCCACCTCCTACAGACCAGTAGCAAGCCTCCCCCTCGCCACCAAGATAATAGAAAAGATAGTCCAACACCAGCTCCAAGATCATCTAGACACCAACGACATACTTGACCCACAGCAACACGGTTTCCGACCACTACATGGAGTTGAGACCCTCATGACCATCCTAATGAACACACTCATCATCGGAACACAAGAGAAAAATTCAGGGTACATCCTGATCTTCCTAGACATATCAGCGGCCTTCGACACAATCTCACACGAAATCCTCATACACAGACTACAAACAATCGGAATCAAAGACACTGTACTCCAATGGTTCAGATCCTACTTAACTAACAGACAGCAACGGATTCGCACCCTCTCCACAACCTCGCCCCCCTACAAACAACTTCAAGGAGTACCCCAAGGATCCACCCTATCAGCCATGTTGTTTAACATATACCTACGTCCACTATGCTCAATCATACGCACCCACAACATCAACTTCCACATCTACGCGGACGACATAATGCTCTACGCACCAATTACAACCACCAACCCAAAAAACGAACAGCTATCAGCCTGCTTCAACGACGTGGCCAACTGGCTACAGGAGAACAATCTATCCATCAACATAAAGAAAACCGAAGCCCTAATAGTAACAAAAGAACCTGACTTCAAACCACCTACCCACCTCAACATGGGAACCACACAAATACAAATCCAGCCTCAAATAAGATATCTAGGCGTCATCATTGATCAAGCTCTCACCTTCAAACAACAAATCAACAAAACCGCTGGGATGATATTCCACAAAGCTAAAACTATCCAACGACTCCGGCCCCTCCTAGAACCTCACGACTTTAGGACAGTGATGCAAGCTGTGACACTCCCTCATCTGGATTTCTGCAACATAATCTATCATGGACTTCCTGCCTCGCACACCAACTCCCTCCGTACTGCCTTAAACACCACAACAAGGATTATTCAAAATGCAAAAAAACGGGAGCACATCACCCCAATCCTAAGAGACCTTCACCTCCTTCCACTGCAAGCAAGAATCAAGTACAAAGCCATCTTACTCATCCACAAAACTATCCACCAAGCACGGAACACCTCACTACACTCCTTACTGCCTCGACTATCCCACAACAGATCAACCAGACATTCCTCCAATAACTCTATCATTGTCCCCCACAAAAGAACCAAATCTACACAACGGACCTGCAACAGAGCATTCGAACTTTATGCTCCATCCCTCTGGAACTCTCTACCAAACCACATCAAGAACAACAACGACATCACATCATTTAAGAAACAGCTGAAGACAATCCTATTCCGTGAACATCTCTCAACGGAAACACCACCATGACCTCACACTTAGATTTTAGCAGAGGTAAATCATGTCCATGTCCACCCATAATCATTAATTGTTGACCCTGGTGATGGCCCCACCCTAAAAGAAATTACCCCTCCCTATGTTACATGTTACACCGCTTTGACCCGGTGAAAAGCGGGATATAAATGCAGTTAAATAAATAAATAAATAAAATATACCGCACTCTTACCATCAACGCGGTTTACATCGAACATAACATATACATACAGGAAACTGTAGTGTATTTTACATTTAACAGGAGTTGAAAACTTGGAAGAACAGGGGTAAACTATTTACAATTATTCACATAGTCGAAACTCTCTGGTTATGTAGATGGTGGGTGTTTTTGCTTGTGAAAAAATCTAAACTGGAAAGTAACTTGAAAATAGGTAGTGCTTGAGTTTATTTCTGAATTGGGTTAAGCTAGTTATAGCTCTAAGGTCTGGAGGGGAGGGCGTTCCATGTTTTTGGGGCATATATGCTGAAGGCTCTTTTCGATGTTGCTTTTGTGCATCTCACTATCTCTTTCGGGACCATTAGAGTGTTTATTGCTGCAGATCTCCTGATTCTATTGGGGGGTGGAGTGTGTATTAGTTCAGTGATGGATGTGGGTGACTGGTTGTTCAATAAATGGAGAAAGGTGAATAGTGGTGTACCCCAGGGATCTGTGCTGGGTCCGCTGCTTTTTGACATATTCATAAATGACCTGGAAAGTGGAATAACGAGTGAGGTTATCAAATTTGCAGATGACACAAAACTATTTAAAGTTGTTAAAACCCAAGAGGATTGTGGAAAATTGCAAGAGGATCTTGATAAATTGGAAGACTGGGCATCAAAATGGCAGATGAAATTTAATGTGGAGAAGTGCAAGGTTATGCACCTAGGGAAGAACAACCCAAACTATGGTTACACGATGCAAGGTTCCACATTAGGAACCACCACCCAGGAAAAAGATTTAGGCGTCATTGTGGATAACATGTTAAAACCCTCGGCCCAGTGTGCAGCAGCGGCCAAGAGAGCAAATAGAATGCTAGGTATGATAAGGAAAGGGATGGAAAATAAAACAAAAGATATTATAATGCCTCTATATCGTTCCATGGTGAGACCGCACCTTGAATATTGTGTGCAATTCTGGTCGCCGTATCTTAAAAAGGATATAGCGATTTTAGAAAAGATTCAGAGAAGAGCCACCAAAATGGTAAAGGGGATGGAAGGATACTCCTATGAAGAAAGGCTAAAAAGGTTAGGGCTCTTTAACCTGGAAAAGAGACGGCTGAGGGGAGATATGATAGAAGTCTATAAATTAATGAACGGAGTGGAACGGGTAAACGTAGATCGATTGTTTACGTTATCAGAATATAGAAAGACTAGGGGACATGCAATGAAGCTGCAGGGTAAACTATTTAAGACTAATAAAAGAAAATATTTTTTCACTCAACGTGTAATCAAACTCTGGAATTTGTTACCGGAGGATGTAGTAAAGGCTATTATTGTAGCTGGGTTTAAAAAAGGTTTGGACAAGTTCCTGGAGGAAAGGTCCATAAACCATTATTAAGAAGGGACCCAGGATATCAATGCTTGAACCAAAACAAAAAAAAATAAATTTGTTTATATGTATATATTGCTCTGCTAATTGCATGTATTTTTGCGATATCTATGTACAGTTATAACCTCTCTGGTTGCTCAATCTGTAATTTATTGAATAATCAAATGTATAACTGTGATCTGGTGGTTGTTAGTCCCCCCTACCTTAATCAGACTGTATTCCTAAATTTATGCTGTACATATTCCCTTGTCTTGTCCACCTAAGGACCGCTTCTGATCGCTGGAAGGAGCGGTGTATAAATTTATGCCAAATAAATAAAAATAAAATAAATAAATAAACCTGTGTCCCTTGGGGAAACTGCTAGGTACATATGACCTAGATTGGCCACTGTTGGAAACAGAATACTGGGCTTGATGGACCTTGGTCTGACCCAGTATGGCATATCTTATGTTCTTATAGCTCCACATTGGCCACGGCAGGTGTGGTACCCTCTGCTCCTACATCTCTCTCAAGCTCCATCTCTGGAGTTAGGATCTGCTCCAGATCTCCTGTCTCAGGACACTGCAACATAGAAAGTCCTTCCCAATGCCTAGAATTCATAGGAGCCTGTCTGGATACCAGACAGGCAAGGGCTTTCCTTCCACAAGCCCGGTGTCTTCGCATTATGCAGCTAGCATCCCAAGCAGAAGGCAAATCCTCCCTCACTGCTCGGGAATTACTGCAGTTACTGGGACACATGGCATCCACAGTTCATGTAGTCCCATATGCTCGCCTCCACATGCGAGCAGCTCAGTGGACCCTCTCCACACAGTGGACACAGGCCACGGGTCATTTGTTGGACAAAATAACAATCTCTCAATGACTAATTTTGTCCCTCCCAATGGTGGCAATCACTAGAAAATCTGACAGTGGTGTCTCCTTTCCATCAACCCCTCTTTCAGGCCATCCTAACAACAGATGCATCGCAGGTGGGTTGGGGAGCACACCTGAATCATCTCTCTACCCAGGGCACCTGGATTCCACAGGAGGTTGGTTTACACATAAACCTCCTGGAATTAAGAGCAATTTATTTAGCTCTTCGAGTGTTCCACGCCCAGCTCAGCTACAAGACAGTCCTAGTCCAGACGGACAATCAGGTAGCCATGTTCTATGTGAACAAGCAGGGCGGGACAGGCTCTCTGTTATGCAATGAAGCTTTACGACTATGGGCCCTCGCCAGAGAGCATCAAATTCACCTTCTAGTGGTATATCTTCCAGGCATTCAAAACCTTCAGGCAGACGATCTCAGTCGAGTACTGCTACTTCATGAGTTGTCATTCCACCTAGACCAGGTGGCAAAGATATTTCATCTCTGGGGCACTCCAGACATAGACCTCTTTGCAAGTCCACTGAATGCCAAACTTCCCAGGTTCTGTTCCAGGATTCCGGCGCACAACTGTCAGACAAGGGATGCCTTCCTCCTTCACTGGGGTCAGGACTTCCTTTATGCCTTCCCACCCATTCCCCTCATGCCCAAAACACTTTTCAAGCTTCAGAGAGACAGGGGTCGCATGATTCTCGTAGCACCACGATGGCCACGCCAAACATGGTATTCCCTGCTTCTGCATCTCTCTCAAGCGGCACCTCTGGAGTTAGGGCATGCTCCAGATCTCCTTTCCCAGGAGAACGGGACACTATGACACCCGAATCCCCAGTCCCTGCACCTCACAGCCTGGTTGCTGAAGGCTTAGATCTCCAGGATTTCTACCGGTCCCAGCAGGTAAAAGATATCCTTCAGGCTTCAGGGAACTTTCTACAAGAAGATCTTATGCCTTCAAGTGGAAACATTTTACTATATGGTGCTCCAAGAGGGGATTAAACCTTCTGGTCATACCCCTAGAATCGATACTAGAGTATCTCCTTCACTTATCGAATTCTTGGTTAAAGACCAATTCGGTAAGAGTCCATCTTAGTGCAATTGCAGCTTCTTATAAGCCTCTAAATGGACAACCAATTTCCTCTCATCCAGTCCTATCAAGATTTATGAGAGGCCTTTTATTAACTAAACCTCCCATCAAGCCACCACCGGTGGCATGGGATCTAAATCTAGTTCTCGGGCAGCTCATGAAGCCGCCTTTTGAACCTTTGGCCACTGCAGCCCTTAAGTTTTTGACTTGGAAGATCATCTTCCTAATTGCAATCACCTCTGCCCATCACATTAGTGAATTGCAAGCTTTAGTGGCTGATCCTCCTTATACTAGATTTCATCATGATAAGGTTGTTCTTCGCACTCACCCACACTTTATGCCAAAGGTGGTTTCGCCTTTTCATTTAAACCAATCAATTTATCTTCCTGTATTTTTTCCGAGGCCTCACACCTCTAATGCAGAAAGAAACCTTCATACTTTGGATTGTGAAAGGGCTTTAGCCTTTTACATACAAAGAACACAGCAACATAGAAAGTCCTCGCAACGTTTTGTAGCTTTTGGGACTTCCAGTCTCCAAAAGAACTTTATCTTAATGGATTGCCCAAAGCGTATCCTTTGCTTATGAGAGTAAGGGTCTTCCTCTTCATGACTATGTCACAGCTCATAATGTGAGAGCCATGGCAGCTTCTATGGCTAATCTCCACTCTGTGTCTATCGATGACATTTGTCGAGCAGCCACCTGGGCTTCGGCACACACCTTCATAGCCCACTACTCCCTAGATCAGGGGTCTCAAACACGCGGCCCGCGAGCCGCATGCGGCCCGCGAGAGAACATTGTGCGGCCCGCGACGGAGGGAAAGAAAAAAGCCTTGCTTCTGCTTCTGCCGTTGCTGCCGTGGCAGCGGCAGAATCGACTGTCAATTTTTTTTTTTTAAACCTGGCTTCTGCTGCTCAAGCAGCAAAATCAGCTGTGCTGCGGTCCCTTCCTCTCTGCCCGGAGATCCCTCATTGTGCTCCATCAGCGTGTGCTTTTCAAGCCACGAAGAGAGTATTCCCCTCTCGCGAGGCTTGAAAAGTGAATAGGATTAAGCCGCGCGAGAGGGAAATACTCTCTTCGCGGCTTAAAAAGCACGCCGCTGATGAAGCACAATGAGGGATCTCCGGGCAGAGAGGAAGGGGCCGCGGGACAGCTGATTTTCTGCTGCAGCAGCAGAAGCCAGGTGTTTTTTTTATTTACCGGGGAGGGGGGGTAGGACTGGAAATGGGCTATTGGCAGGGGGGGGGCTGTAGGACTGGAAATGGGCTATTGGCAGGGGGGGTAGGACTGGAAATGGGCTATTGGCAGGGGGGTTATGACAGGAAAAGGGCTATTGGCAGGGGGGGTGATGACTGGAAAAGGGCAATTGGCGGGGGGGGGGGATATGACTGGAAATGGGCTATTGGCAGGGGGGGCTGTAGGACTGGAAATGGGTTATTGGCAGGGGGGGTGTAGGACTGGAAATGGGCTATTGGCAGGGGGGTTATGACTGGAAATGGGCTAATGGCAGGGGGGGTGTTGGACTGGAAATGGGCTATTGGCAGGGGGGGGTGTAGGACTGGAAATGAGCTATTGGCAGGGGGGTTATGACTAGAAATGGGCTATTGGCAGGGGGGGTTTATGACTGGAAATGGGCTATTGGCGGGGGGGTTATGACTGGTAGAGGGCTATGGTGGGGGCTAGGACTGGAAATGGGCAGGTGGGGGTTAGGAAGGACTGGAGGTGGGCTGCTGGGGGCAGTTAGGACTGGTAATGAGCTATGGAGGGGCTGACTGAAATGGGGTAATGGGAGTTAGGGCTGGAAGTGGGCTATTGGCAGGGGGGGTTATGACTGGTAATGGGCTATGGTGGGGGCTAGGACTGGAAATGGGCAGATGGGGGTTAGGACTGGAGGTGGGCTGATTGGGGGGTTAGGACTGGTAATGGCCTATGAGGGGAGGTAAGACTGAAAATGGGGTGATGGGGGTAAAACTGGAAGTGCGCTATGGGGAGGTTAGGACTGGTAATGGGCTATGGGGGGGGGTTAAGACTAAAAATGGGGTGATAGGGGGTAAAACTGGAAGTGCGCTATGGGGAGGTTAGGACTGGTAATGGGCTATGGGGGGTCTAGGACTGGTAATGGGCTGGGGGGGTTGCTAGGACTGGAAATGGGCTGAGTGGAAGGGGGGCTTGAACTGCAAATGGCTGATGGGGAGGGGGGCTTGGAATGGAAATGGGCTGTGAGGGGAGGGAGCTAGGATTGGAAATGGGCTGATGGGGGGCTAGGATTGGAAATGGGCTGATGGTGAGGCTATGATAGGACTGGAAATGGACTGATGCAGGGACTAGAAGGGAGCGGATGCTGGGTGGGGCTGGAACTAGAAGGGAGCTGATGTTGGGGGAGGATTAGAATGGGATGGAGCTGGGAAAGTGAAATGGAGAGGGGAAAAATATTTTGTCTAGGAGAGAAGACAAATCTACAATTGGCCAGGTATTGGGAGAGTAAGTGGGGATTGAGGATGGAGGGGTAAAATTGGAGTGGATGAAATAGGAATGAGGAAAGAGAAAAAGGAGAAAGATTAGTATGTTAAAGCAGATGTAGAGAGAGAATGGAAAAAAAACTAGGAGAGAAGAAAGGGCAAATGGACAGCAGACGATGGAGAGTTAGCAGAAGACATGAAGAAACCAGAAGAAAGTGGCTGGAACAATTGCAACTGAAAAAAAAATGCACAAAAGGTAGAAAAATCTCTCTTTATTTTGAATTTATTAACTGGAATATGTCAGCTCTGGGAAATGTGCATCATTAATGTTTGCGCTTTGTTTAGTACAAGAGGAAATTAATTTATAGTTTTATTTCTACAGTGTTGTTGTACATTCCAAGTTTGGCTTTTGGGGTTCCCAGTTTAATTATTGTCTTCCTGTTTCTAAATCTTTTAGTCTTTCTTTATCCATACTCATTAAAGAGGCATGTTTACTAAAAGTTAGTGTATGGTAACATTATGCAAATATTTATGCAAATGAGGCCCCTTATGCAAATGAGGCCCCGCGTCTTATGCGGCCCCCGGGTTACTTTACAAGTCCTCATTTGGCCCTCAAAGCAATTTGAGTTTGAGACCCCTGCCCTAGATAAAGCCTCCCGTCGGGATGCCTTCTTTGGCCAAGCTGTTCTTCAAAATCTCTTTCAAACTTAAACCAACTCCTACCCACCAACCCTGGTGGGATGCCAGAGATACATGGGAAGAAGGATTCTCACCTTTGATGGTGGCACCTTCCTGGGGCTATCTCCCTGGCATCTTCAGCTAGGAAGTCCCCATACGTGAGGACTACATTCCTGCTTGTTCCTGGAGATAGAGTAGTTACTCACCTGTAACAGGTGATCTCCAGGAACAGCAGGAATTTAGTCCTCACAACCCACCCACCTCCCCTAGGAGTTGTCTCTCTCTCTCCCTTTGTCTCTTTCCTCTCTCCCTCTATCCTTTCACTCAGCTACAAACTTAACTGAAGAGGGACAGTTGGAAAGGTGGGAAGGCAGCGCGTATGTGCTGAGGGATGCTCCCAAAAG